>OX493338.1:17254561-18613728 GCA_950371115.1 Anania fuscalis | reverse complement strand
TAGGACGTCATAAAGGGCGTAAATTCGCAATTTTCAGGCCAAATATTCGATTTCTTTGATACCGAGGTTACTTGGTAAGTGACTGTCGGAAACAAAATCAACTTAAAAACACTACTGAAAACTGAAATACAGTCACGTTTGCGCTTCTAATAGTTTTTAATCGGTAGATTCTATATAGTTTCAGCGAAAGAAGCGTCAAAAAATCTTATTTACATACATTTTTGGCTTTTTTACGTATTTTGATATTGACTTAGAAAAATTCCATACTAAATTTTGAACTTTGAAAATTTTTGTTCGTTTTTCAAAATTTTTTCGGCTTATCGTGTAGATCCAGTCCATACGAGCTAGACGCCGTCAATTTCAGCACGCTGCGACGCTCCTGGATTTTACAATAAATTTTTGAAAGTACTGAATTTCAGTTTTTTGACCATAACTTCAAATTTTTCTACGGCACCCCGGTTCCGTAGTTTGACAATATTGTCCGTCTCGACGAGACGAATCTTTAGACACCCCTTTTGGACCCCTAGGACGTCATAAAGGGCGTAAATTCGCAATTTTCAGGCCAAATATTCGATTTCTTTGATACCGAGGTTACTTGGTAAGTGACTGTCGGAAACAAAATCAACTTAAAAACACTACTGAAAACTGAAATACAGTCACGTTTGCGCTTCTAATAGTTTTTAATCGGTAGATTCTATATAGTTTCAGCGAAAGAAGCGTCAAAAAATCTTATTTACATACATTTTTGGCTTTTTTACGTATTTTGATATTGACTTAGAAAAATTCCATACTAAATTTTGAACTTTGAAAATTTTTGTTCGTTTTTCAAAATTTTTTCGGCTTATCGTGTAGATCCAGTCCATACGAGCTAGACGCCGTCAATTTCAGCACGCTGCGACGCTCCTGGATTTTACAATAAATTTTTGAAAGTACTGAATTTCAGTTTTTTGACCATAACTTCAAATTTTTCTACGGCACCCCGGTTCCGTAGTTTGACAATATTGTCCGTCTCGACGAGACGAATCTTTAGACACCCCTTTTGGACCCCTAGGACGTCATAAAGGGCGTAAATTCGCAATTTTCAGGCCAAATATTCGATTTCTTTGATACCGAGGTTACTTGGTAAGTGACTGTCGGAAACAAAATCAACTTAAAAACACTACTGAAAACTGAAATACAGTCACGTTTGCGCTTCTAATAGTTTTTAATCGGTAGATTCTATATAGTTTCAGCGAAAGAAGCGTCAAAAAATCTTATTTACATACATTTTTGGCTTTTTTACGTATTTTGATATTGACTTAGAAAAATTCCATACTAAATTTTGAACTTTGAAAATTTTTGTTCGTTTTTCAAAATTTTTTCGGCTTATCGTGTAGATCCAGTCCATACGAGCTAGACGCCGTCAATTTCAGCACGCTGCGACGCTCCTGGATTTTACAATAAATTTTTGAAAGTACTGAATTTCAGTTTTTTGACCATAACTTCAAATTTTTCTACGGCACCCCGGTTCCGTAGTTTGACAATATTGTCCGTCTCGACGAGACGAATCTTTAGACACCCCTTTTGGACCCCTAGGACGTCATAAAGGGCGTAAATTCGCAATTTTCAGGCCAAATATTCGATTTCTTTGATACCGAGGTTACTTGGTAAGTGACTGTCGGAAACAAAATCAACTTAAAAACACTACTGAAAACTGAAATACAGTCACGTTTGCGCTTCTAATAGTTTTTAATCGGTAGATTCTATATAGTTTCAGCGAAAGAAGCGTCAAAAAATCTTATTTACATACATTTTTGGCTTTTTTACGTATTTTGATATTGACTTAGAAAAATTCCATACTAAATTTTGAACTTTGAAAATTTTTGTTCGTTTTTCAAAATTTTTTCGGCTTATCGTGTAGATCCAGTCCATACGAGCTAGACGCCGTCAATTTCAGCACGCTGCGACGCTCCTGGATTTTACAATAAATTTTTGAAAGTACTGAATTTCAGTTTTTTGACCATAACTTCAAATTTTTCTACGGCACCCCGGTTCCGTAGTTTGACAATATTGTCCGTCTCGACGAGACGAATCTTTAGACACCCCTTTTGGACCCCTAGGACGTCATAAAGGGCGTAAATTCGCAATTTTCAGGCCAAATATTCGATTTCTTTGATACCGAGGTTACTTGGTAAGTGACTGTCGGAAACAAAATCAACTTAAAAACACTACTGAAAACTGAAATACAGTCACGTTTGCGCTTCTAATAGTTTTTAATCGGTAGATTCTATATAGTTTCAGCGAAAGAAGCGTCAAAAAATCTTATTTACATACATTTTTGGCTTTTTTACGTATTTTGATATTGACTTAGAAAAATTCCATACTAAATTTTGAACTTTGAAAATTTTTGTTCGTTTTTCAAAATTTTTTCGGCTTATCGTGTAGATCCAGTCCATACGAGCTAGACGCCGTCAATTTCAGCACGCTGCGACGCTCCTGGATTTTACAATAAATTTTTGAAAGTACTGAATTTCAGTTTTTTGACCATAACTTCAAATTTTTCTACGGCACCCCGGTTCCGTAGTTTGACAATATTGTCCGTCTCGACGAGACGAATCTTTAGACACCCCTTTTGGACCCCTAGGACGTCATAAAGGGCGTAAATTCGCAATTTTCAGGCCAAATATTCGATTTCTTTGATACCGAGGTTACTTGGTAAGTGACTGTCGGAAACAAAATCAACTTAAAAACACTACTGAAAACTGAAATACAGTCACGTTTGCGCTTCTAATAGTTTTTAATCGGTAGATTCTATATAGTTTCAGCGAAAGAAGCGTCAAAAAATCTTATTTACATACATTTTTGGCTTTTTTACGTATTTTGATATTGACTTAGAAAAATTCCATACTAAATTTTGAACTTTGAAAATTTTTGTTCGTTTTTCAAAATTTTTTCGGCTTATCGTGTAGATCCAGTCCATACGAGCTAGACGCCGTCAATTTCAGCACGCTGCGACGCTCCTGGATTTTACAATAAATTTTTGAAAGTACTGAATTTCAGTTTTTTGACCATAACTTCAAATTTTTCTACGGCACCCCGGTTCCGTAGTTTGACAATATTGTCCGTCTCGACGAGACGAATCTTTAGACACCCCTTTTGGACCCCTAGGACGTCATAAAGGGCAAAAATTCGCCCTCCCACCCTCCCTTACCTGCTTTACCACCTAAGCTCGGTTAGGTTTTGACAAAATTTTTCTTCGTTTTTTGGACTGAGAGCTTAGGTGGAAACCCCGAGGGCATCGGGAGATTGTTTTTAAGTTTAGGTTAGGTAGGATTAGGCGATATCAACACTATTGTGTTGATATCTATAGCTTTAAGTTTTAATTTTATTTTTACAAAGTCTGTTTTTACGACAGCTTTTTAACGTATTTATTGACCATTCTTGTCTATACGACAATTTTAATTTTTTATTACGTACCGACGCATTCCCACTAGCATGTTCGCGATACACACTCCCGTGAAGAAAATGTCCACGGACAAGACAAAGGCCGGCTCCACCAGCCCTCACGTTGACGACCAGCAGGCTCACACCTCAGGCGTCATCAGTCACCACAGTCGTGAGAGGGAATTGCCTTCTCACGCCAACACAAAGAGGGACTCGCTGGTCCGAAGGCTTACTGGGGAATGGGAGGCAGGGACGGTGGACGGAAACTCCAAATCCCCGAAATCACCCAGGAAGGTGGTCCCTGCTGCCCAACCCACTAAAGCCAAGACCCTGACGCAGGACTCCAGACCGACTGCCGCCCGCCGACCATCAGCCGAGACATTCAGTGTCTCTCCGAGGGTCGAGCCGAAGTACAACAGCCGGACGACAGAGGCTAAGGCCATGTTGACGAAGTCCAAACTCCACCTGCGGAATTCTAGAAATATTAGAACCGACATTAAGGTGGAGGTTACGGCGGCCCTCGAGAGGCTGTATGTGTTAGTGAAAGAGGCGGAGTTGGAGAGGACTGCGGAAAGGAAGGAACCGAACAGGACCAGCGGGACTGCAGAGCCCGAGAAGGTGGAGGAGCGCAAAGTTGATGGTGAGAGGGAAGGCGAGAGAGTGAGGATGGAAAAAGAGCTTCTTGAAAAAATGACAGAGCATGCGAAACAACTAGAGGAAAATAAAATAGAGATGAAGAAGCTTAAAGAGGTAATAGAGAGGAGCCAGCAGAAAAATGAAAATGAAAATAAACTGACATATGCGAGTGTAGCCGCTGCTGTTCCGAAGATAAAATCTCCGGAGCATGCAGCGGTACACTCGGTCATTATAACATCCGAGGACAAAATGGAGACCAGTGAAGAAGTGATGGAAAAAGTAAGGAATGTGGTTAGGGCCAAAGAAGAGGGATTTCAAATAGACAGGATTAGAAAGGGGAGGGACCAAAAAGTGATATTAGGCTGTAAAACGAAGGCGGAAGTAGATAGAGTTAAGGATAAGATCATAAATGGGGGGGGAAAACTAAAATTAATAGTAGAGGACATAAAAAATAAGGATCCGCTCGTAATAATTAAAAACGTCAACAAACATAACAGCGAAGAGGAAATCCTAAAGGCCCTATACCAGCAAAATAAAAACATATTTAGGGAAATTAAGGAAGACGAGTGTAGGGCCGTCATCCGTTATAAGAAAAATGCCAGGAACCCTCACCAAATGCACGTTGTGCTCAGCGTGTCGCCGCTCGCCTGGCGATTACTGGTAGAGGCCAACTGTGTCCATATCGACATGCAGCGCCTCAGGGCGGAGGACCAGTCCCCGCTGGTCCAATGCTCGCGCTGCCTGGGATATGGGCACAGTAAAAAGGTCTGCAGGGAAGTCGAGGACTCATGCTCGCACTGCGGAGGCGCACACCTCCGCGCGCAGTGCGCCGGCTATCTTGCCGCTGAGTCCCCGACATGCCGAAACTGCCAGAGTGCGAAGCTGGGGGACGCTGGGCACAACGCTTTTAGCTCTGATTGCCCGGTCCGGCGCAAGTGGGACAGCATTGCGCGGTCCACAGTTGCGTACTGCTAAGGGCGTGCCGGGCAATAACACAGAGAGAAGAGTAAATGTATTTGCCTCAGAGAAAAACCTGCAGCGTAGCTCTGCTAAAAGTAGGGTTAAGGATCGCGAGGTTACATTTCCGAACTCGGCTTTGTCACTCTTCGGGATGATGAACTCTCCTTACAAAGTAAAGAAAGGCGATTCCCGGAGAGTGGTAAAGGATCAAAACGCCAAAACCCTCAAGCGCAGCACCGTGGCGCTGTACTTAACTACACGGTTTGAACACACCATCAGAGGTGCGGAGCTGCCCCAACACGAGACTCGTGGCCCAAAACTGCATAAAGAAACTACATCAACAGAGGGAGAAGTCAGTGCAGCAATATCTCTGAGAGATTTTGCGGCGCTGACCCAGTCCAGAAATCTCGGGTTGGAACAGCTCAGCACAACAAGTCAAGCAAATAAACTGCGCCCGGTGTCACTCGTCGGGCGCATTTTGAAAAATGCGCCTGGCGAATGAACTTTGCGTCATAATGAGCAAAAACTAGAGTACGATATTCTTATAGACTTACACTTGTCAAGGAAAGATATAACTTAGAGATTTCAATTTGCATAAACAATTAAACCAAAATTAGAATAAGCTTAAAAACTAAAGTCAATAAACTGTAAAAGTAATTAATTAGCTAATTAAAATGTTAATAAATAAATAAGTCAATACAAAACAAAATAAAGAGAGTATATACAAATCTATGAAAATTAATAAAGCAAAAGAAAGAAAGATAAGACAATACTACTGTTAATAAATTTAGCTGAGAAAGTAAATAATGTAGATATAAATTGCAGATATTAGTAAATAAATACAATGATGAAATTTCTAAGCAAATAATATTAAAAACAAAAAACTTTTTTTTTATATACACACAGAACACTAAATAAAAAATAAGATGAAGAAAGGGCACTGGTTATGCTAGTGGGAACGAGAAAAAAAAAAAAAAAAAAAAAAAAAAAAAAAAAAAAAAAAAAAAAAAACCTAACCTAACCTAACCTAACCTAACCTAACCTAACCTAACCTAACCTAACCTAACCTAACCTAACCTAACCTAACCTAACCTAACCTAACCTAACCTAACCTAACCTAACCTAACCTAACCTAACCTAACCTAACCTAACCTAACCTAACCTAACCTTTTTTTTTTTTTTTTTTTTTTTTTTTTTACGCAGGAAAATGCATCACGCATACCCGCCGTCCCGGGGGAGACGACGGGTTATGTGGGACTCTCTTGTCAGATGGCAGCCCTAGCGGCTGTCATCCGACAAGCCTACCCACTAAAAACCTGCGGTGTACCCTCAGCGTTTTAGCGGCGCGACATGGGCTCTCGTTTGGACTCTACCACGTCGCGCCAACGCACGGCCCAGCCTACGCCGGGCCTCCCGCGCTAGAAAGGGGGGCATCCCTGTACACTAGAGACGCCCCCCCAGACGGTGAGACCGTGCAATGCAGGAGATGAGCCCCCCGGCTCTTCTCCCACTGGTCTCATTTTAGGGTGGTGGGAGAAGGCGGGCATACCGCCTTCTCCTTCCTCCTAACCGCCTGCGCCGGAGCGGTTCAGCATCAGGATTAACCTCTCTGATCCGCTCCGCGGTCTCCTTCTGCTCTATAACCTCCTCGCAGAAGGAGACCATAGCCTCCCAAGCCCTTTCACTTCCGAGCATCGACCTCACGACGCTCGGAAGGGATAGGTCTCCGCCGACCGCAGATGTCAGAACGCGACGCTGTCGGTCCCAGGCTGGGCACGCCTCCAGTGTGTGCTGGGCCGAGTCCTCTGCAGCGCCGCATTCGTGGCATCTAAGGTCCGGCTCTCTCCCCGCAATCCGGCACAGGTACCAACCGAAGCACCCGTGATCAGTTAGCACCTGCACCAGTCGGAAGGTGAGAAAACCGTGCCTCCTATGGACCCACTCCTCGAGGACCGGGCGCACTGCCTCTATGGTTCTAGCGCCATAGAGGGGGGCCAAGAGGTCCTGTTCCCAGCGCCGCATCAGCTCCTCGTGAGCAAGTAGTCTGACGCGGTTAACCTCTTCGAGAGCTGGGCGTTCGCCAGATCGTCTCCTCGACGTCCTGTATCTATACACGACGTCGAGTACCTCTGCTTCCAGCTCCCAAGGAGGAAGCCCCGCCAGAACGCAAGCCGCACCGTGTGATACCGTGCGGTATGCCCTAATGGCCCTCAGCGCTATAATGCGTTGAGGGCGGCGCAGCAGCGAACGGTTCTCCCTATCAAGGGAGTTTACCCAGATAGGGGCCCCGTAGAGGGCCATGCTTTTAATCACCCCAGCATAGAGTTTACGGCACCCTGCGCTGGGGCCCCTCAAGTTGGGCAGCAGCCGGCCAAGGGCAGCCGCCGCTCCTATTAATTTGGGAAGCAGTCCTTGGAAGTGGGCATTAAAGGACCACCGCCCATCCAATACGAGTCCCAGATACTTCATCCGGGCACCAATTGGAACCCGCACGCCCGCGATAAGCACCCGCGCACCAGGAGGGGGTCCTCGCCGGGGCCCGTGGAATAGTAGAGCCTCGGTTTTATGAGGAGCCACCCTTAGACCGAGCTCCTCGATGCGCTCTACCACTAAATTGGTGGCCACCTCCGCTCTTATTGTAGTCTCTTCTAGGGTCCTACCTGTGGCAACAACCAGCGTGTCATCCGCGTAACAAAACACGCTCATACCTCGCAGGAGTGAGCCGCGGAGCACGCTGTCATAACCAATGTTCCACAAGGCAGGGCCGAGAACCGAGCCTTGTGGAACCCCACAGTCCACGCGGCGCCGAAACATCTCGCCCCTATTGTTGACACAGACTACCTCCCTTTCCGAGAGGTAGTCTTGTATGAGCCTAACTAAATACTCCGGCATCCGGTGATGCCGGAGCGCCGTCAGGATGACACCGAATGGGAGGGTGTTAAAGGCGTTTGCGATATCCAACGATATCGCTAACGCCCTCTTCCCCCCCTCAACAGCTTCCTCTGTGACCGATTTCAGGGCTGAGAGAGCGTCCAGAGTTGATCGCCCCGCCCTAAATCCGTATTGACGCTCAGAGAGGTCAGGACCCTCCTCTGTTAGGTGACGGACGAGGCGAGAGACTACGACTTTCTCCAGCATCTTTCCCGCCTCGTCCAGCAGAACGATGGGCCGATAGGCCGCCGGAGAGTCCGGAGACCGACCTTCTTTTTTAAGGAGGCAAAGGTGTCCCGTCTTCCACATACTCGGGAATCGGCCGGATGTGAGGGCCAGATTAAAAAGCCCTCGGAGCTGGTCCTCATTCTCCTTCTCCTTCATTGAGAGGTGAAGGATCTTCCCCGGGATCCCGTCGGGGCCTGGCGCTGTTTTGCGGCCCCGGAGCCGGTCCAGGGCTATCCCCATCTCAGAATCTGAGACGACGGGAGGAGGGGAGTCCAGAGCCGCTCTTCTGTTGCAAGGTAGCGTTGCAGCAACCGGGTCTACTTGTTCCGGGAAAAGCTCCCGGACCACTTGCTCCAAGAGGGCCGGCTCAAGGGTCTCCGTAATGGGTGCCGCTTGTCCGCGCAACTTATTACGCGCTGCACGGTAAGGGCGCCCCCACGGATCCCGGTCTAGCTCGGCTAGGGTCTCTTCCCTGGCTCGAGCCTTGCCCTCATATATAGCGGCCTGCAGAGCTTTCTGTGCCACTCGATACGACGCGTAAAGTCGGTCCTCCTCCGCTGGCTCATGAGCAGCGCGCCGGCGGCAGCGCAAGAACGTTCGCCTGGCTGCGTTACTGGCGGTCCGGAGATCAGCAATTTCCTGAGACCACCAGTATACCTGGCGGCGATTTAGCTGTCGGCGAGCTCTCGGCATGGCCGCATCACAGATCGCCGTCATGGCGGAGCGGAGACGCGTGGCACCCTCGTTGACATTTGAGGGCGGTGAGGCGCCCTTCGTGCACCAGGCCTGAACAATTGCCGCCTCCTCAGCCTTTTCCCGGTCCAGTTTGGAGATGGCCCAACGAGGGAAGACTGTGCCGCTAGAATTATGCGGGCTCACGTGGTCAGTGGATGGGGAGACTTCAAATCGAATGTGCATATGATCCGAAAGAGTCTCCTCATCCAGGACCCGCCAATTGCGAGCAAATCTCGCAACGTCTGGGGTGGCAAAGGTAACATCGACTCTTGAGCCTCCCCGACGCCGCACGCAGGTGTAGGCCGTGCCTGTATTTAAGATACACAGGCCCATCTCCGTCACCCACTCCTCCACAGCCTGCCCCTTCACGTCAGTGGCCACTCCGCCCCACCGGCGGGATTTGGCGTTGATGTCACCCATTAAAATAATTGGGAGGGGTGCCAGTCTTCTTACTGCTGGACCCAGGACTTGCAAGTAAGCCTCGAGGTCGGACAAGGGCCTATTGGGGGAAAAGTACACACCAACAATGCCATATCGCCCCCATTTGGCAGTAACAAATCCTGGACCCCGTTCCCTCATAGATATCGGGGTAGCATTCGGTCCCGTCTGGCATATGATGGCGACTTCGCCATTAGAATCACCTACCCAATGAGGTTGTGGCGGTACCCAATAAGGTTCCGCAGCCACGGCCAGATCGATGTTCCACGCCGCCATGTAGTGGAGGAAAAGATCCTGCCCCCCGGTGGCGTGGTTCACATTGCCCTGGAGGAAGTTGATATGTCGTCTAGGCATTAAGCATATCAACCTCTTCGCACTGATTTTGGTGCTCCTCGGCAGGGACTGCTATCGGCTTGGTGGCCGCTTTTCCTCTTGTTTGGGTAGGGTTGCAGTTCCTTCCACCCATTATGTGGCCGGCTTCGCGCCCGGATTCTGCGCATACCGCGCAGTGTGCCCTGGCTTTGCATTCGGCGGACTTATGTCCAGGCTGCCCACACCTGAAGCAAAGCCCACTGCGATCCGCCGATGAGGGACACATCTGCCGTGTGTGTCCCATCCCCATGCATTTAAAACAACGCATGGGGCGGTTCTCCAGAACTTGGACGCGTGCAGACGTCCACCCGACCAAGAGTCGGCCGGCCTCAGCCAAGATTTTGGCAGCGGCTATCGGGCACGAAAGGGAGACTGTGCTCATATGTCTGGTGCTAGGGTGGATTTCACCCACCTTAACCGACGCTGGAGCACAGCCCGTTTTGGTGGCCACTGCCGCGACAACCTCTTCCCTAGTGACGGCCTCGTCCAGTCCGAATACGCGTACGTCTGCACGTTTCTCCGGCCTTGAGACAGACACGTCACTGCCAAGGATCTCCACAAGCCTGGAGGCCAGCTTGTCAGCCTTAGCCCGGCTTTCGACGCCCGGGACTTGGATAAGTCGCGCCCCAGTGGCCGAATCCAGCACCTTCAGGTGAGTGATCCCAAAGTCGGTAAGGTTCACTTCTTCTTTGGCCTTTGTCAGCACCTCCTTGTAGGTTGTCCCTTTCGAGACAGCCTCGGGCTGCAGCGTGACCACTATTGCTGCAGTCCTTGGAGGGCTGAGTTTGGGTGGTTTGGGAACCGTCTTTTTGGCAGTCGTCGCGGCTGCGTTAGGGGCGGCAGGTGGTGCGGAAGCTGCGGATGCAGCGGTGGGAGTAGAAACGGTTTTTTTTCCCTTTCTACCCTTCCGCACCACAGTCGACCATTCGCCTACGGTTGGCGCGGTGGGAGCAACGTCAGGGACAGGGTTCCCAGCAGCAACTTGAGCAAAAGTTGCTCTATGCACTCTCTGCACTTTTTGAGCGACCACTTTTGTTGCGGGTGCCGATGGACGGCTCGTCGTTGCCACATTAATGGCATCGCCTGCCAATGGCGGGCGGGGCGTCACTTTTGGGGGGGGGAGTCGACTTTCGATTTCCCCCAATCGAGCGTCAATAAGTTGGGCTGCGGAATCAACAGCCCTCCTGCAAGCCATCTGTAGGAGCTCCTCAATCGATTGGGCACACAGAGAACCCTGAGCGAGAGGGGAGCTAATAGCGGAGGTCTGCGCCGGGGACGGCGCCAGGGCTGACGCCCAGGACGTAGTGGCAGGTGTGGTCTCTGCCTGCGCCCGGACAAGGGAGTCTTTTTTCTTGGTAATCCTCTTATCCTCCGCAAGAACCTGTTTTAGGGCCAGTATTTCTTTGCGGAGGTTATCGCCTTCCCGCCGCAGGTTTTCATTATCAACCCTGAGGCGGCGGTTCTCTTCGGTCTCCGAGCGCGAAGCCAAATGACCTAATATGCTGGTCAATTCGCGGGCTGCTCTATTCAGAGACCCCTGCATGGGACCCTGCAAGTGCCCTGATTTAGCAGCCACGCGAGTAATTTCCGCGCAGAATATGCCACCGCGTGCCTGTAGCTGCATCAGGTCAAGGGTAGCATAGTCGACCTTAGTTTTCGGGTCCATAAGGTCCGAAATTGCTTCCTCTGGGTTTGCGGCTGTGCGGGACTTTTCCCGAGCAAGGAGGTGGGCTTTAGCCCGTTTGTTGAGCTCAGCATTAAAGTCCCGCTCTACTGCATCCTCTATCCTTTCCTTCAGAAAGGCTTGGGCCCTTCGGAGTCCTCCCGAATTAGACCCACCGCGGCGAGATGGATTGACTTTTTTGGCTGTATAAGCCTCTCCATCAGAATCCAAGTCCAAACCTACCGTGTCCGTTTGACGTTTTCGGTCAGGTCTGGTCGAAGTGGGGGGCATTTCTGGGTCCGAGGCAGAGCCCTCCATCTCTACATCCTCGTATTTGTTAGGCTCGATCGTGGGCCAACCCTCCTCCAAGGATGCGGCGGAAGCCGAAAGGCGATTTTTATTTATTTTGCTAAGCCGGGACCTGGGCCTTCCACCGGGGGATGGCAAAGAGCCACTGTCCCCGATGGGGATTCGGTCAACAACGACCTTACAGTCTCGGACCGTGAAGGCAGGCCTGTTCTCCTCTTGGGACACGACCACGGACGCGTCTCCACTCTCGCCCATCTCGGGCAACTCGACCTCCACCACTGGGGACCGCGGCTCGCCCTCAGAAGGGCGGTTGAACAGCGCAGTCGCAGCCGGTCCAGAGGGGGACACCAAACCACTGCAGACTGGAAGCCCGGACCCGCCCTGAGAAGGGCGCTTATCCCGATCGGGAGTCGCGGGCTTGCCAGCCGCATCCACCATTGTCGTAGAAGACATGTCGCGTAAGTCGCGGAACGTTCTCTCGTGTAGTGCTCAGTTACCAGTCAGTGCTGCGTTACCGCACGTGACTGGTATCCAGGGGTGACGACGGGGACGTAACTACACTTCCACCCCCAACCTAACCTAACCTAACCTAACCTAACCTAACCTAACCTAACCTAACCTAACCTAACCTAACCTAACCTAACCTAACCTAACCTAACCTAACCTAACCTAACCTAACCTAACCTAACCTAACCTAACCTAACCTAACCTAACCTAACCTAACCTAACCTAACCTAACCTAACCTAACCTAACCTAACCTAACCTAACCTAACCTAACCTAACCTAACCTAACCTAACCTAACCTAACCTAACCTAACCTAACCTAACCTAACCTAACCTAACCTAACCTAACCTAACCTAACCTAACCTAACCTAACCTAACCTAACCTAACCTAACCTAACCTAACCTAACCTAACCTTTTTTTTTTTTTTTTTTTTTTAGGCGGGGGAATGCATTCACGCATGCCCTGTCGACTGCGGGGACGTCGACAGGGGTATGTGGGACTCGTCCTATTTAACGAACAATACCCACTAAACCACCCTCCGTGTACCTCTCGTGCTGATCGTGACGGCCAGAGGTTCTCGTTTGAATTCTACTCAGGTCCGCCGCGCAGCACGGCTCCTTAGCTCTCTCTTAGGCATTCTGCCCTGTCCACTCATAGAGAGGCGCGCGGGTACACCGCACACGCGCCACTCAGACCAATCAGCTGGAGGAGACGGACGCCCCCGCATCCGTCCCTCTTGGTCTCGAAGAGAGATGTACGGGACTACGTTCCCGTACTTCCGCAGCACTCGCAGACTTCTCTCTCGCCCTCCGGGAGCCCTCGCGAGTATGCGTGCGATCGCGTTCGCTTCGCGCGTCAGGGTCCTCGACCGGGGGTTGCGTCTTCGGTTTCTTCTTCGGTTGGGGACAATCGCGAGTTCCCAGACGATGGTTGTCCTCCTTGCCAATGTTGGCACACAGGATGCAGCGGACCTGCTTAGTGCAACCGGCAGCTTTGTGGCCGATTTCGCCGCAGCGTAGGCACGTGTTGCTGCGGTCTTCAACCGCGGCGCACCTAACTCGGCCGTGGCCCTCGCCTAGGCACCGCGAGCAGCGCAGGGGTCTTGGCTTGAGCAAGACAGCTCTTGCTGAGATCCACCCCACAATTATCCGGCTGTTTGCCAGCTTCTTGGCTACCATGACTGGGCAGCGCACAATGACCGCACCGCCCCAGTCGCTCTTCGAAATTTGGCCCACTCGAACTTGCGCCGCTTCACACTCCCCAGCCTTAGCCACTGCTGCAGCGACCTCCTCGGCTGTGACGGAACTGTCGAGGCCCGTCAGCCTAATGTCCGTAGACTTGACAGGTCTCGTGATCTTGATCATCTCCGGCGGGTAGATTTTGGCAAGTTTGGCAGCGAAGACATCTGCTTTCTGGTTTGCCTCGTCCACACTCTGCCCCGCCAGGGCGTCGATTTCCAAAATTGTGTTCCCGGTAGGAGTAGACACCTTAAAACGAAGGCGGTCGCCTATGCCGAGATCCCACAGGTTAATACGGTCCTTGGCTTCTCTGAGGAAACTCTTGATACTCAGTCCCGCAGCTAGGCCCTCCGGCCGCATTTCAAGGACCACCGCCGCTGATCGCGGGGCCCGTAGTCTGGAGGGATTCCCAAATTTACTCGAGGGCTTCGGCCCGCTGGACGTGGCGGGTTTGGCCTTCGCCGCTGTTGTCGGTGCAGAGGAAGTTCCCGGTGTTGAAGCAACCTGGGTCTTCTTCCGCCTCGCCTTCCTCTTCTTGGTGGGTTCAGCCACTTTGGCGGATTGTGCGGGTTGAGAAACGGCTGGAACTGCAGAATAGGAGCCGGATCCATGCTTGCGCGTTGTCCTCCTTTTGACTACTTCGGTCCATGCTTCGGCCTGAGTAGTTGTCGTTTCCATCGGGGTGGCAGTTGGGGCAGGCGCAGGAGCAGCCGCCGGGTTGGAGGATTTTCCTTTGCCCTTCCCTTTGCCCTTGTTGGGTTGAGGTGTCGGAGCACTAGCCTGGCTAACCGCGGGCTCGCGCGTCTCTGGCTCCAGAGGAGGAGGATGCATGCTCTGGGAAGCAGGGATGCGCTTTGCGTCGTATGCCTCGAAGCTCTCCTTAATCATTTGGCCCACGTGAAGGAGGATGGAGCGAGTGAACTCCTCAGCTCTGTTGTCCTCTACGGGGTGTGATGGCTCCAAAGTGGATGTCTGAGAGAGGGCGCGGAAGCCACCCTGCTCTCGGATGTTCTTGATCTCAGCCTTGAGAGTGCTGATTTCAGCCGAGAGGTGTTGGTTCTCGACTCTCATCGTTGCCATTTCCTTGCGAAGTCGCTCCTCTCTGCATCGTGTTGCGGTGAGCTGGTCGCGGACGTGGGCGAGCTCCATTTCCAGCGTGCAGTTCTCGCTGGTCACGGTGCGGTTTCGCATGACGTACGCGGCGGACTCGATGTCGGTTGCGGCCTTCTTGAAGTCGCGCACAACGGTGCCCTTGAGGTTCTTCGAGGTCAAAGCTAAGTCCCGAATCCAGTCACAGCAGCCCTGTATTTTGAGGTACAGGTCGCCGGATAGATCGGGAGGACCCATCTCAGAGGGCATGTCCTCTATCGCTTCTCTTCTTCTCCTGGTAGCCGACGGCGTGCGAGACGTCGATGGTGATTCAGGTGGCGGCATCAGAGCGGAGTCTCTGGCGCCAGCACTGAGAACCGGAGGTGTCGGAAGCACTCGAGTGTTGTCCGAATTGGTCTGGCTTGGTTCAGGGGAGGGCGTATACAGCGCCAACTCTTCTCTTGCCTTTTGTAACTCCCACTTGTATCGCATCTCGGGGTCACTGAAGCCCTCGGAGTCGACTCTTTGGCGGGGTTTTCCTCTTCCAGCTGTAGGCGCTTTACCTCGTCCTCCTCCAGCAAACTTCTTGGCTTGAGGTGTACCGGGTATAATACCGCTGTCAATGGGGTTTCCAGCGGGTGACATGGCGTCACCCATCACAAGAAACTTTCTCTTCGAGCCAGGTCTGCTATCGCCAATGTCTTCGCTGCATCCTGAGTAGAGCTCGTAGTCGTCATCGGCGAAATACGTGTCTTCCCAGGTAGGCGTTTTGTTGGACTCGGCGCTATCTCCCGAATCTTTCTCTTTCTCCTTTTTCCTAGCTCCACCGCTTGAGCGGGAGCTGTCTCTACTTCTTGGTCTTTCCTTCTCCTTCAGCACACTGCTGCTTTTTTCCTCTCTCTTCCCTTCTGTGTCACTACTTGATTTGCCCTCATCTGCCTTTCCTCCGGCACCAGGCTTACTGGAAGCGCTCGTGCTAGGCTGAGTCTTGGGCTCTGCACTCTGTTTCGCAGCTTGGCTGCTTTTCTTCCCTGTCGTTTTGGAGGTACCACCAAACATGCCCTTAAGGCGAGATTCGAAGGTGGGCTCCTTGCTCTTCTTCCCCCCTAAATTCCCCGAGTGTTTTGAATTGTCCATAGAATTCCCACGAGTCCGAGAGATATAAACGGTCCATCCAGCCAGAGATCTCGGTGTAGCTGAGTAACCCTACTTACTCCCGAGGAGGCGGGAAACCACGGGGTGGCCGCTTGCCGGTTGATCCAACTCTGCCAACCACTCTGCCATCCAGAGACCCCGTCGCCACGCAAGACCCCGCAGGGCGCCCCAACGACGGGAATTGGAGGATTTTTGAGAGCATTTGATGTCTAGGGCTGAAGGGGTACAGTACCGGTTAAAGGTCCTGGGATGCTAAGAGACTGCGACGGCATTAACCAGGGAGGACACGACCTCACCAGCCAGCACCGAAGAAGCCGCGTACACCCCATTTCCCCACCGAGACTCCACCGCAACAGACCCAGCCCCCAAACGCTCCCTTTGGGGTTTACTCCCCGCAGCCCTGGCAAGCAGGGCCCCCGCCCCGCCCTGAAAAGGGCAGAACGGTATGGTGCAAGGAAATCGACCGGTATGTAACCCTACCAGTCATACGCCCTAGAGCCCCCTTGCAGACTCCAGGACTAGGGGAAAGTTTTATTGAGTTTACCATCCTCGCGGCCCCGAAAGGCCCCCGGCCCCGATTGGGGTAACGGTTTGCAAGGGTTTTTTAGAGAGGTTTTTCCTTTCTCACGGCCCGGACAAAAGCCCCGACAGCCCCCGGCCCACCCGTGAGGGTGGGTTACGGTATGTCTGGGTTTTTTTAGTGAGGTGATCCTTCCTCGCGGCCCGGACGAAGTGCCCCCGACAGCCCTCGGCCCCCACGGGGTAACGAGTTGCCCGGCGACCCGCCAGTCAGCGGCGGCTGACTATGGGCGGGCTAAGCCGCGCGTGGTAGTATTTAAAGAGGTTTCCGCCTCGCGGTCCAGGTAAACTAGACCCCCGTTCCGCCGGTAGCCCGTTGCGGATTACGGTATGCTTCGTACCACATCCCTGAACCGCTATGCTTAACATAGTAGTGCAAGGAGCAGCACAGACAGAGTTCAGCCGTCAGCTAGCAATTACCCGAAGGCAATTCCTAACTGCCGTTGCCCAGGGTGCACCAGGACAGGATGCTGCTCCTTACACCCGATCGTAACCAGATGTAATAAGCAACACCCCGTCGCTCTTGGAGGTGACTCTGTAGCACCCCAACCTAACCTTTTTTTTTTTTTTTTTTTAGGCGGGGGAATGCTCTTACGCATACTCTACGATAGCAGGGGCCATCGCAGAGTTATGTGGGGCTCGTCCTATCTAGCGGACCATACCCACTAAACCACCCTCCGTGTTCCTCTCGCGCGTTGCGGGCGCAGCAAATGCGGGGAGACTAAACAGAGTCCGTCGCGCGTCTGCTGAGCTAGCGCTGGCCAACTGGCTACTCTTTTCGGGCTAGATCCCCTCTCCTGGAGAAGGTGTGCGGAACACGCACACACCAACTCGGACCCTTATTGGCGGGAGGTGGACGCCCCTGTGTCCACCACCGCAGGTCCTGCCGGGAGCTTCGCCGAGCGGTTTGCTCGAACGCCCATATTCGTGGGAGGCTCCCTTCCAGCGGAAGCAACGCGTTGGCGCGTGTTTGGAGCTTCCGGAGGTTTCTTCCGCTCTTTCCTAACCAAATCGGGTCGGGGGCAGTTTTTGCTCCCTATCCGGTGGTTAGGCTGAATGCCGGCAGCTGCACAGAGCATGCAGCGGAGCTCATTTTGGCAGCCTGCCGCTTTATGGCCGTCTTCGCCGCAACGGAGACAAGTCTGGGACCTATCCACCGCCGCTTTGCAGACGCCTTGTCCATGTCCCTCACCCAAGCATCTGAAGCATCGGAGTGGTCTCGGCTTGAGCAGAGTTACCCTGGCAGAAACCCAGCCGACGAGGATGCGCTTGTTGGCAAGCTTTTTCGCCGCAAGTACCGGGACACGAGCAACGACGGAGCCACCCATCCCGCTGTTCCCTATACGACCAACTTTTATTGAGGCTATGTTGCACTCACCCACTCTTGAGATCGCGTCGGCGACCTCCTTTTCAGTCACTGACTCGTCGAGACCCGTCAGTCGGACGTCCGTGGACTTAACGGGCCTCGACACCTTGACAGCCCCAGGAGGGAGGATCTCTATAAATTTGGAGGCGAGAGCGTCGGCTCGCTCGTTCGCTTCGTCGAGAGTGCCTCCTTCCAGGGGTTGGACCTCTATTATGCGGCATCCAGTGGCTCTTGAGCCCCGGTACCGGACTCTATCGGTAAGACCAAGGTCGTGGAAGTTGACACGGCTCTTCACTTCGCTAAAGACACGGCCGTAGTCGTAGCCCATCGCAGTCCCCTCTGGCTGCATAACTATCACGACAGCCGCTGATTGCGGTGGCCGCAGTTTGGAGGGGTTTCCTGCCTTAGACGCCTGTGCCGATTTAGGCTGCGCCTTTGGAGTCTTCGCCTTTTTCGGCGGAGGCTGAGCTCTGGGTGCCTTCGCGGACTGAGGCGGAGGCTTCTCGGTAGGTTTTGCGACTGAACGCGTGCTCCTACTGGAGGATTGAACGGGCTGGGCTGGGGCTGGTGTAGTTGAGCCAACTCCCTTGCCACGTTTTTTCTTCCTTTTGACCACCTCAGTCCATGTGGCTGGCTGGGGTGCGGTGTCTACTTCCATGGTTGTGGGAATGGGTGTGGATGTTCGCACCGGCTTGGTGGATTTACCCCTCCCTTTTCCTTTATCTCTCTTAGGTTGGGGCGTAGGGGCTGAAGCCTGACTCGCCGTGTCAGGCCGTGGAGCATCTCCCCTGAGCGGAGGACGCACACTCCGCGCAGGAGGTTCGCGCCTCAGTCCATAGGCCTCTAGGGTGTCCTCAATCATCCGGCCCACTTGGAGGAGGATGGAGCGAGTTAATTCCTCAGCTCCACTGTCCTCCCGCGGGCGGGTTGTTTCGGTAGCAGATGTCCTGGAAGCGCTGCGAAGAGCACCATGATCCCGGACATACTTTGACTCGGCCTTTAGAACATCGATCTCCGCGGCGAGTTCTCTATTTTGAACCTGCAGTTCTGCGACCTGCTGGCGGCACCTCTGTTCGCGGACTCGCGACACAGTGAGCTGGTCCCGCACGTCGGCGAGTTCCATCTCCATGGTGTAGTTCTCCTTGGAGACTGTGCGGTTCCGGAGCTTGTACGCGTCCTCCTCGATTTCGCTGGCGGCTTTGTAGAAATCGCGCTTCCACGTCCCTTTCAGGTTCTTGGAATCCTTGGCGAGGTCTCTGATCCAGTCACAGGCTCCCCTTATTTTAAAATAAAGGTCGCCCGCCAGATCAGGAGCAGTCTCCGAGGGTTCCGGTAAGTCCAGTAAGGATTCCTTTCTCCTATGTGTCGCAGATGGCGTGCGAGATACCGGTGACTTCGGCGGAGGCATGAGTTCCTTATCGGTAGCTCCAGTCATACGTGACTGAAGCTCCGAGTCAGTGTCGGTGTGGTAGGAGTCGGTATTCCGCTCCAAATCTTGCTCAGCCATTTCAATTTCCCACATCGCGCGTTGGCGCTCTGTGAGAAAAACAGGTTCTGTTGAGCCAGATCTCTCTCCTCGTTTACTCCCGTGTGTGGTTCGGCCCCTGCGGCCTCCAGGTAGTTTGGAGGCTTTAATGGTGCCGTGCTCTCCTTCTTCCAGATCGTCTACTTCGGGTGTAGCGACAGCTTTACGAGCGGTGTCGAGTTTGCGTTTGGATCCAGGACGTTTCTCGCCTAGATCGACGCTGGACTCCGAGAACACATCGTAGTCTTCGTCTTCCGCGAAGTAGGTTTCTTCCCAGTTGGGGACTCTACCGGATTTGGGATCGGTATCGTCTCCTGACTTCTGTTTCTTTTCCTTGGCTTTTAGCCTTTCGCTGCTTCTCTCTCTGCTAAGGCTTTTCTCTCTAGAGGCTTCCCTATCTTTCTTCTCTTTCCTCTTCTCTCCTTCTCTGGTATCAGCCTTGCTCTTCTCTTCCTCTGGGAAGACGAGAGCAATGCCGTCCCCTTGTTTCGGAGCCTCGCTGCTCTTCCCTGTCTTTTTCGAAGACCCACTAAACATGCCAAAAAGGCGAGATTCGAAAGTGGGTTCTTTCGCTGTCTTTTTCCCCCCCGTTTCCCCTAAGTCCAAAGACCCTATCTGTTTCGACCTCCCCCCCAGATACGCGGAACAATGCTCCGTGGGTGGTCTGCCCGCGGCCGAAGCGGCGGGGTTGGATTGACTGTTTTTTTTTTTTCCAGTTTTACCAACCTGGGGTATTGCTACGCTGTTTTTGGAATCAGACATTGTGTTTGGGCTGCTTGCGGGCGCAGCTGCCCCCCCTCGTGTTTGGCGCCTAGCTTTTTGGAACACCGCCTGCGTGTCCACCCCCCGAAGGAGGCCCGGGCCGCCAGCGTCCACAGCGGCTCAGTTTTACAGTTTTTTATAGAGGTTCGCCCCTCGCGGCCCCGTAGAGCCCCCGCTCCGCCCGTGAAGGCGGGTTACGGTATACAAGGGTTTTTTATTGAGGTAGTCCTTCCTCGTAGCCCGGGCAAATGCCCCGACAGCCCCCGGCCCCTCATTTGGGGTAACGGATTGCCCGGCGACCCGCCAGCCAGCGACGGCTGACTATAGGCGGGATCTGCCGCGCGTGGTAGTTTTTAGAGAGGCTTCCGCCTCGCGGCCCAGGTGAACTGGACCCCTGGTCCGCCCTGAAAAGGGCAGATTACGGTCTGCTTCGTGCTACATCCTTGCGCCGTTACGCCTAACGTAATGGCACAAGGAGCGGCACCGACAGAGTTCAGCCGTCAGCTAGCAATTACCCGAAGGAAATTACTAACTGCCGTTGCCCAGGGTGCACCGGGACAGGATGCTGCTCCTTACACCCGATCGTAACCGGATGTAATGAGCAACACCCCGCCGCACGAGGAGGTTACTCTGTAGCACCCCCTTTTTTTTTTTTTTAAGGGGGGAAACTGCGCTGCAGTAAAAACCCCCGGGTTGCCTCTCGCGCTGATGATGACCATTGGTAACGCATGGGGGTCACCACCCCATGGGCCCCAATGGCAGCGCTTGCCGTCAGAACGGCCTGCCGTTGGGCCCTAGTATCCGGGAGACGAGTCTCGACCACTAGGGCCAGGGAGGGTTGGGCCTTCTGCCCCCGCGCCGACAGTCTCCATCGGCTCCTCCCTGCGGCTATCCCCCGTTCCTCGGCGCGAACGCGCTACTGGGGCTCTCGGGGGTCTCTCGCGTGCGATTCTCGGCCGGGGACAGTCCTTCGTCCCAAGACGATGGTCTGCCTTCCGGCCTGCCGCTGCGCAGAGGCAACAGCGATATGGAGCCACGCAGCCGGTGGCTTTGTGGCCGGGCTCGCCACAGCGGATGCAGGTGTTCGAGCGATCCTCTGCGGCTTTACAAATGGCCCGGCCGTGGCTCTCGCCGAGGCACTTGGAGCACCTCAGGGCTCTCGGTGGGAGCAACTGAACTCTGACAGAGAGCCAGCCGATCCGCACCCTTTTCTCTTTTGCCAGTTTCCTGGCCGCCTCGACGGGGCATTTGACCACTACGGAGCCGCCCAGCCGGCTGACTCCGGGTCGCCCTACTTTAATTTTGGCCACGTCGCAGGAGCCTTGTTCAGCAATGGCCTGCGCGACCTCCTCTGGAGTGGTCTCATCACTCAGCCCCATGAGGCGCAGGTCTGCGCACTTAGTGGGGCACGTCACTTTGACGGCACCTGGGGGGAAGACAGAGATCAGGACCTCCGCAAGAGCGTCAGCCTTTTCCCGTGCCTCCCCCGGCGGGCTGTCCTTGACCGCCCTGACCTCGAAGATGCGGTTTTGCGTCATACGCGATGGCCGCATCTTGAGGCGGTCAACTAAGCCCGTTTCGGCTATCCAAGTAGGGCCTATGCCGGCCTTTGCCTCTCTGAGTAGGGCTGACATGTTCAAGCCCGCCGTTTTGGCCTCTTGTGTCAGTTCCAGGACAACCGCCGCGGATTTTGGCGGACGGAGCCTGGGAACTTTCTTCTTCTTGGCCTTGGTGGTGGCAGAAGGGTCGCTAGTAGAGGCCTGGGCAGGCCCTTTCTGGGTGGTTTTGGCTGCTGTGGCGGCCGTACGTCCTCGGGTAGGGGCGGATGAGCCGGGTTGGGCTTTTGCCTTTCCCCGCTTGCGCCCACGTTTAACCACCTCTGACCAGGGTTCCGTCAGAGGGGGTACGTCAGCCCTAGAAGAGGGTCCGGGAGCCGGGGGAGCCCTATTGCTGGAACCCTTCCCAACTCCCTTACCTTTGGGTGTTGTAGCCTGGACGCGACTTGGACCCGGCTGGGCCGGTGCAGAGGTCGCGTTTTTGGTATTCGCTCGTAGAGGTGGGCGGGTGACCGATACTGGAGGGAGCAGGCGAGTTATCGACTCCAGTTTGGCATCCACCATGTTGCCCACCTCTAACATCACGCTGCGGGCAAAGGCTTGAAATTTGGCATCCTCGCCAGTGAGTTCTGGTAGGACGCTTGAACTTTGGGCAGGCGTACGACCCTCAGTCTGCGTGGCCACACTCGGGGTCCGAGTCGGCCGAGGTTTTTGCAGGCTGTCTGTTTGTACGCTTGTCGACTGGACGCTCGTCGGTTTAGCGAGACGTCTTTCCCCTCGTTCTAACCGTGACATGTCTCTGCGAAGACTAGTCAGTTCGTCACTCAGCTGGAGATTCAGCGCTTCAAGGTTTGTTACCTTCTCTTGAAGGCTTTTGTTCTCGACCTCCAGCGAGGCACTAACTTTGGCGTGACCCTTGGTGAAACTCTCCAAGGTCACTATGCGTCCTCTCAATTTGTGGAGCTCTTTCTCCAGGCTCTCAGTATTGTCGCTAGCGGAGATGGTGCGTAGCTCTTCCACGGACATGCTAATGGTCTCGGCAGCTCCTTCCAAAACATCAGCAACTTCGGTTCCCTGGAGCAGGCTCGTATGAGTCAGGTCGTGTATTTTACCGACGGCGCTCTGGACCTTGTTCGCTAGATCAGCGGCCAGCGCTTGCTGGACAGGGTCCTCCTGCGGAGCATCGTCGTCGTCCCAGTTGTCTCCCATGATCGGCCTAGAGGGGCCGGGTGTTGGATCACGGAGAGCAGGCTTCCGTTTTGGTTCAGAGACGACTTGTCTGAACCGGCCTCGACCTGACGCCAGTTTGGCGACTTTAGGGAGGCCAGACAAGTCTTCTCTTCCATCTTGGCCCGAGGTGCACTGAGGCACACTTGTGTCTCTGGTTGATAAGTCTGGTCGCGAGCGCGAGGTGGCTCGCGAGCGCGAGATGTCAAGTCCGGTAATGGCGCGTGAGCGCGAAACGTCAACATAGGGTAGTGTGTCTTGGCTAGCCGCCGCAACACTTTCCACAGCCGAACAGAGGTCGACTAGGTCTTCCTCATCCCCCCCATTGTCCCCAAAAGAGTTTATTCTATCCATTCGAATCCCACGAGTGCGGGAGAAAAGGTGGTCCATCTGGGCAGAGATCCCGCGATACCCAGGTAACCCTACTTACACCTGAGAGGTCGGGCAAAACTCAGGGTGGCCGCTCGCTGGTTGATCCCACTACGCCAACCACTCTGCCCTGCTCCGCGCAAGGTCAGAGACCCCGTCGCCACGCGAGGCCCCATGGGGCGCCCCAACGACGGGAATTGAAGGATTTTTAGGAATATTTGGGGTCAAGGGCTGAAGGGGCACAGTACGGTGGCATGTCCTGGGATGCTAAGCGACTGCGACAGTGTTGACAAGGGAGGGGCAGAACCTCTAAAACCATGCCAACACCGAAGAAGCCGCGCACATCCCATTTCCCCCACCGCACTCCGCCGCAACAGACCCAGCCCCCAAACACTCCCATTGGGGTTTACTCCCCGCAGCCCTGGCAAGCAGGGCCCCCGCCCCGCCCTGAGAAGGGCAGAACGGTATGATGCAAGGAAATCGACCGGTATGTAACCCTACCAGTCATACGCCCTGGAGTCCCCTTGCAGACTCCAGGACTAGGGGAAAGTTTTATTGAGTTTACCATTCTCGCGGCCCCGAAAGGCCCCCGGCCCCGATTGGGGTAACGGTATACAGGGGTTTTTTTAGAGAGGGTTTCCTTCCTCACGGCCCGGACAAAAGCCCCGACAGCCCCCGGCCCGCCTGTGAGGGCGGGTTACGGTATACCTGGGTTTTTTAGTGAGGTGGTCCTTCCTCGCGGCCCGGACGAAGTGCCCCCGACAGCCCTCGGCCCCCACGGGGTAACGAGTTGCCCGGCGACCCGCCAGTCAGCGGCGGCTGACTATGGGCGGGCTGAGCCACGCGTGGTAGTATTTAAAGAGGTTTCCGCCTCGCGGTCCAGGTGAACTGGACCCCCGTCCCGCCGGTAGACCGTTGCGGATTACGGTGTGCTTCGTACCACATCCCTGCACCGCTATGCTTAACATAGTAGTGCAAGGAGCGGCACAGACAGAGTTCAGCCGCCAGCTAGCAGTTACCCAAAGGCAATTCCTAGCTGCCGTTGCCCAGGGTGCACCGGGGCAGGATGCTGCTCCTTACACCCGATCGTAACCAGATGTAATGAGCAACACCCCGCCGCACGAGGAGGTTACTCTGTAGCACCCCACCCCAACCTTTTTTTTTTTTTTTTTTTTTTTTTTAGGCGGGGGAATGCATTCACGCATGCCCTGTCGACTGCGGGGACGTCGACAGGGGTATGTGGGACTCGTCCTATTTAACGAACAATACCCACTAAACCACCCTCCGTGTACCTCTCGTGCTGATCGTGACGGCCAGAGGTTCTCGTCTGAATTCTACTCAGGTCCGCCGCGCAGCACGGCTCCATAGCTCTCTCTTAGGCATTCTGCCCTATCCACTCATAGAGAGGCGCGCGGGTACACCGCACACGCGCCACTCAGACCAATCAGCTAGAGGAGACGGACGCCCCCGCATCCGTCCCTCTTGGTCTCGAAGAGAGATGTACGGGACTACGTTCCCGTACTTCCGCAGCACTCGCAGACTTCTCTCTCGCCCTCCGGGAGCCCTCGCGAGCATGCGTGCGATCGCGTTCGCTTCGCGCGTCAGGGTCCTCGACCGTGGGTTGCGTCTTCGGTTTCTTCTTCGGTTGGGGACAGTCGCGAGTTCCCAGACGATGGTTGTCCTCCTTGCCGATGTTGGCACACAGGATGCAGCGGACCTGCTTAGTGCAACCGGCAGCTTTGTGGCCGATTTCGCCGCAGCGTAGGCACGTGTTGCTGCGGTCTTCAACCGCGGCGCACCTAACTCGGCCGTGGCCCTCGCCTAGGCACCGCGAGCAGCGCAGGGGTCTTGGCTTGAGCAAGACAGCTCTTGCTGAGATCCACCCCACAATTATCCGGCTGTTCGCCAGCTTCTTGGCTACCATGACTGGGCAGCGCACGATGACCGCACCGCCCCAGTCGCTCTTCGAAATTTGGCCCACTCGAACTTGCGCCGCTTCACACTCCCCAGCCTTAGCCACTGCTGCAGCGACCTCCTCGGCTGTGACGGAACTGTCGAGGCCCGTAAGCCTAATGTCCGTAGACTTAACAGGTCTCGTGATCTTGATCATCTCCGGCGGGTAGATTTTGGCAAGTTTGGCAGCGAAGACATCTGCTTTCTGGTTTGCCTCGTCCACACTCTGCCCCGCCAGGGCGTCGATTTCCAATATTGTGTTCCCGGTAGGAGTAGACACCTTAAAACGAAGGCGGTCACCTATGCCGAGATCCCACAGGTTTATACGGTCCTTGGCTTCTCTGAGGAAACTCTTGATGCTCAGTCCCGCAGCTAGGCCCTCCGGCCGCATTTCAAGGACCACCGCTGCTGATCGCGGGGCCCGTAGTCTGGAGGGATTCCCAAATTTACTCGAGGGCTTCGGCCCGCTGGACGTGACGGGTTTGGCCTTCGCCGCTGTTGTCGGTGCAGAGGAAGTTCCCGGTGTTGAAGCAACCTGGGTCTTCTTCCGCCTCGCCTTCCTCTTCTTTGTACCCCACCCCAACCTAACCTAACCTAACCTAACCTAACCTAACCTAACCTAACCTAACCTAACCTAACCTAACCTAACCTTTTTTTTTTTTTTTTTTTTTTAAGGCGGGGGAATGCTCTTACGCATACTCTACGACAGCAGGGGCCGTCACAGAGTTATGTGGGACTCGACCTATCTAGCGGACTTTACCCACTAAACCACCCTCCGTGTTCCTCTCGCGCATTAGCGTAGCAGATGCGGGCATGAACAGCATGGAGTCTTCACGCGTCTGCTGGACTTGCGCTTGCCAGTTGGCTCCTCGTCTTGGCTAGAACTTTTCTCCGGGAGATGGTGTGCGGAACACGCACACACCAACTCGGACCTTTATTGGCGGGAGGTGGACGCCCCTGCGTTCACCTCCATAGGTCCTGCGGGGAGTTTCGCCGAGCATGTTGCTCGAGCGCCCATATCCGTGGGTGACTCCCTACCAGGGGAAGCAACGCGCGTGCGCGTATTCGGTGCTTCCGGAGGCTTTTTCCTCTCTTTCCTCACCTGGTCAGGACGGGGACAATTCTTTGTGCCTATCCTGTGGTTGGGTTGAATTCCGGCAGCTGCGCAGAGCATGCAGCGGAGCTCATTTTGGCAGCCAGCCGCTTTATGGCCGTCTTCGCCACAGCGCAGGCAGGCACGAGACCTGTCCACTGCTGCTTTGCAGACGCCTTGACCATGGCCCTCCGCTAAGCATCTGTAGCATCGGAGGGGTCTCGGCTTGAGCAGGGTTGCCCTAGCAGACACCCATCCGACGATGATGCGCTTGTTCGCAAGCTTTTTTGCTGCAAGCACAGGGACACGAGCAACGACGGAGCCACCCATCCCGCTGTTCCCGATGCGACCAACCTTGATTGAGGCAACATTGCACTCGCCAACTTTGGAGATCGCCTCTGCGACTTCCTCTGGTGTCACTGATTCATCAAGACCCGTCAGTCGAATATCCGTGGACTTGACGGGTCTCGACACCTTGACTACCCCAGGAGGGAGGATCTCTAGTAACTTCGAGGCAAGAGCGTCGGCTCGCTCATTCGCCTCTTCGAGCGTACCTCCTTCTAGGGTGGCAACTTCCAGTATTCGGGCTCCTGTTGCTCGGGAGCCCTTGTAACGCACTCTACCAGTCAGTCCTAGTTCCTCGAAATTAGCACGGCTCTTTAATTCCGAGAAGGCCCGATTGTAGGTATAACCCATCGCAATGCCCTCTTGCTGCAGAACTAAAGTGACCGCCGCAGATTGCGGTGGACGTAGTTTTGAGGGGTTTCCTGTTTTAGGCGCCTTTTTAGGCTGCGCTTTTGGAGCCTTCGCTTTGGGCGGAGGCTGGACTCTGGAGGCCTTCGCAGTCCGAGGCGGAGGCTTTTCTGCGGGATTCGCGACAGAACGCACACTTCTGCTGGAAGTTGGAGCGGGCTGGGCTGGGGCTGGTGTGGTTGAGCCAATTCCCTTACCACGCTTCTTCTTTCGCTTCCGCTTAACTACCTCAGTCCACGCGTCTGGCTGGGGTGCAGCGTCTACATCCATGGTGGGAGGGGTAGGTGTGGGTGTCTGAACCGGTTTAGTGGTTTTACCCTTTCCTTTCCCTTTCCCTTTGTCTCTTTTTGGTTGAGGCGGTGGTGGCGGGGCTGGAGCCTGACTCGCCGTATCTGGCCGTGGAGCGTCCCTCCTGGACGGAGAACGCGTATTCCGTGTGGGAGGTTGGCGCCTCAGCCCATAGGCCTCTAAGCTGTCCTCAATCATACGGCCCACTTGGAGGAGGATGGAGCGAGTAAGGTCCTCAGCTCCACCGTTCTCCCGTGGGCGAATTGTCTCAGCAGGGGATGACCGGGAGGCGGTACGAAGACTGCCATGTTCCCGGACGTACTTCGCCTCAGCCTTAAGCACGTCGATCTCCGCAGCGAGTTCTCTGCTCTGGACTCTCAGATCTGCAAGCTCCTGACGACACCTCTGTTCGCGGACTCGCGACACAGTAAGCTGGTCCCGCACATCGGCGAGTTCCATCTCCAAGGTGTAGTTCTCCTTGGAGACTGTGCGGTTTCGGAGCTTGTAAGCCTCCATCTCTATTTCGCTTGCGGCTTTATAAAAGTCGCGCTTCCACGTCCCTTTTAAGTTCTTAGCGTCTCTGGCGAGCTCTCTGATCCAATCACAGGCGCCCTTTATTTTAAAATAAGTGTCGCCTGCCAGATCAGGAGCAGTCTCCGAGGGCTCCGGAATGTCTAGCTGTGATTCCTTCCTCCTTCTCGTCGCTGATGGGGTGCGAGACACCGGTGACTCTGGTGGAGGCATTAGCTCTGAGTCGGTTGCGCCAGTCATACGTGACTGGAGCTCGGAGCGATCAGTGTCGGTAAAGGAGTCAGTATTTTTCTCCAATTCCTGTTCAGCCAGCTCGATTTCCCACATTGCACGCTGGCGTTCTGTGAGAAAGACAGGCTCAACAGAGCGAGATCCCTTGTCTTTCTTCCGTCCTTGTGTAGCGCGGCCTCGTCGGCCACCAGAAAGTTTGGAGGCTTTAGGAGTGCCGGGCTCGTCTTCATCTATGTTATCTGCCTCGGGTGGTGGGACGACGGCGCCACGACCAGTACCGTGTTTCCGCTTGGATCCAGGCCGTTTGTCGCCTAGATCTACACTGCACTCTGAGAACACGTCGTCGCAGTCATCGTCCTCCCCCGCGAAGTAGTTTTCTTCCCAAGTCGGGACTCTGCTGGACACAGAACCAGCATCATCTTCCAACTCTGTACTTCTCTCTTTACTCTTCCTTTCTCTACCAAGGCTTTCTCTACTCTTTTCTCTACTACGGCTTCTCTCTTTCGAGACTTTTCTCCTTTCTCTTTCCTCTCCATCTCTGGTGTCGGCTTTGCTTCTTCTTCCCTCACGGGAGCCAGAAGCAATGTCGTCACCCTCTTTTGCAGTTTTGCTGCTTTCCCCTGTGTTTTTAGGAGACCCACCGAACATGCCAAAAAGGCGAGATTCGAAGGTGGGCTCCTTCATCTTCTTTTTCCCCCCCGTTTCCCCTAAGTCCAAAGACCCTATCTGTTTCGGCCTCCCCCCCAGATACGCGGAACAATGCTCCGTGGGTGACCTGCCCGCGGCCGAAGCGGCGGGGTTGGATTGACTGTTTTTTTTTTTACCAGTTTTACCAACCTGGGGTATTATTACGCTGTTTTTAGAACCAGACATTGTGTTTGGGCTGCTTGCGGGCGCAGCTGCCCCCCCTCGTGTTTGGCGCCTAGCTTTTTGAAACACCGCCTGCGTGTCCACCCCCCGAAGGAGGCCCGGGCCGCCAGCGTCCACAGCGGCTCAGTTTTACAGTTTTTTATAGAGGTTCGCCCCTCGCGGCCCCGTAGGGCCCCCGCTCCGCCCGTGAAGGCGGGTTACGGTATACAAGGGTTTTTTATTGAGGTAGTCCTTCCTCGTAGCCCGGGCAAATGCCCCGACAGCCCCCGGCCCCTCATTTGGGGTAACGGGTTGCCCGGCGACCCGCCAGCCAGCGACGGCTGACTATAGGCGGGCACTGCCGCGCGTGGTAGTTTTTAGAGAGGCTTCCGCCTCGCGGCCCAGGTGAACTGGACCCCCGGCCCGCCCTGAAAAGGGCAGGTTACGGTCTGCTTCGTGCCACATCCTTGCACTGCTATGCTTAACGTAGTAGTGCAAGGAGCGGCACAGACAGAGTTCAGCCGTCAGCTAGTAATAACCCGAAGGAAATTACTAACTGCCGTTGCCCAGGGTGCACCGGGACAGGATGCTGCTCCTTACACCCGATCGTAACCAGATGTAATAAGCAACACCCCGTCGCTCTTGGAGGTGACTCTGTAGCACCCCAACCTAACCTAACCTAACCTAACCTAACCTAACCTAACCTAACCTAACCTAACCCAGTCGCACGCCACCCGCCGCGCCGAGTGTCACGAAAACGACCCGCTCCGCACTCAAAAAATCATTAAAATAGTCTTTTTTGATAAAGTTATAGTGTGTGATACATAAAAAGACGCGTAATTTTACCACAAATCCAACACCGAAAACCGCGTGGAAATCGGGTGAAAACTGAGAGTGCTATTGACCAAAAACACTCATTTTTGTTAAAAAACGAGACGTTTGTGTGAACGCTGCCGGTTTTACCGTGGCGACCTACGACTTTCTACACACCGTTCGAAGCGCCAGACAGCCCTCCAACTGCCAGCAAAAACCCGGGAATTTTTCTGCCCGGTGTGTCCAGAAAATTGCGGAAAACCGTTTCAGGGTTTGGAGCCAATTCAGCAGCGGAGGAAGACCCAGAGCTAACACTTTCGTCATCGAAGCGGCCTGCCTGGACGATCCTTTTGCAGTTTACTGGAAAGCTACATCACTATTTTTGACGAAGAAACGGACTTTTTGCGGTTGGCCGGAACACAACCTTAACTTTGCTGGACGCCACCACCAGATCTTCAGTGACAACAGCAACTGGAAAAAATTGTGAACAAAGGTCAGTCTTCGTGCTATCGTGTGACATAAACTTTAAAAACTTAGCATTAGAATTGGACGCGCAGTGTTGTTTTTCCTAAAAGTCAAACTAATCTCCGGCTACAGACATAACTTGGTTTCCTACCAGAATTTGTTTTTTTGCTAAATAAATCTGTAACTGTGCAACTTTTTCAAATTTTTTTTCCGTACACATCATTTTTTAAGCTAGATCATGCTTTTTGGAAATTTTTAGAACTTTAAACCCCCAAACAAAAATTTGATTTTCAAAATTTTATTACGTAAAGTTTGTTGGGGGAAATTTTTGCCTGTATCTGAGTTAGTATGATTTTTAAAAATAGTTATAATTGACCTAGAAATAAGATTTTTTATTATCTAGAATTCTACATTAATGTACTTTTAGAACATATATAGTAATACCACGCGCACCCCATAGGCTTCCTAAAATAATTGCAAATCGGGAAGACGGCGCAAAATTTTGTATATAATCGGCTATAATTTAAGTGTTTTATGTTTTACTAAAGTAAAATAGTGTTTAATTAAATAAATTTAAAACGTTATCTGACGGCAAAAAACAAAAAATACGAATTACACAATTAGCTGGTTTTAATAATTTTAAATTCAATATTTCAATTTAAAAAAAAAAAAAAAAAGAAACACAAATTGTATTAAATTGAAATCTTCCCGACTCGTTAAGGGACGTTTATTTATTGACATTAGATTTTTAAGACGTTTATTTATATTGGAAAAAAAAAAAAAATTTCTAAGTATAGTTAATAAAACCGTCCCCGACTACCCAAAATCTACCCGGTTACAAATATATCTAGACGACATGTCATTAGCAAGTGAAGATTCGTTTAGCTCACCCGTCTTTGGGTCCCCTACACCATCCAACTTAACTAGGCCGGACCCACTCAATATGACCACCAAACGAATGTTAGTGCTGCTGGGTCGCATCCGGAACCTGACCGGTGAGGCTCTTAGAATAAAGAAAGAAACAAAACAAGAAATAATTTCTAGCGTAGAGGAAATAGAGTCTATTATTGCTGGTGGCTACCAGGCTTTGTCACCTACCTCTCCTCAGATCTCAGCAGACCCGTCATCCACGGCTGATCTCATCCGATCGGTTATTCGTGAGGAGCTGGCCTCTTCAACAGTCCCAGAGTCAATCCGATCCGTCGTCCGTGAGGCCGTTAGGGAGGAGACCCGGTCCCTTAACAACAACACACACACACCCACATCCACTTCCAAACCCACGAGGCCCTCGTTCGCAAGCGTGGCGGCTACACCAGCCACCCCGCGACCTCCTACGAGGCACTCGCTTGTTGTTGAAAAGGCCGACACTGCCGCCAGCTCTAAGGAGGAGCTCGCGGGGCTGTGGCGCAAATCAATCTCTTTTAAGACTTCGTATTACGCACCCGCACGGGTAGTCCCAATCTCAAATAACCGCCTTCGAGTTGAATTTGACACCAAGTTCCAACGCGATGAAACTGCCCAACGGGTCAATAATAGCTCTGCCCTTAAGGCGACCCCATTAGGCAAGTTACATCCAATGATAATACTAAAAGGTATCTCGCGAGACACCCCGTGCGATGAGCTACCCAAAATCATTACGTCGCAAAACCCCACTGTCGGCGAGGCTGCCCTCACCGACAAAGACATAACAGTAAAATTCACCCGGGCAAACAGGAGGACACCAACTCTCTATAATGCGGTGCTTATGGTGACCCCACCAGTCTGGCGAGAGCTTACCAAGCTCCAACGAGTAAATATTGACCATCAGAGGGTACATGCATCAGAATACTGCCCTCTGCTTCAATGTAGAAAGTGTCTACAGTTTGGCCATCTCATGGCCAAATGCAGATCGGAGACGACCATGTGCTCCCAATGTGCGGCCTCTGGGCACAAATACACAGAGTGCCCAGACAGGAATAAACCGGACAAAATTAAATGTCACAACTGTGCAAGTTCTGGAAAGCCTTACAACCATCTCGTTATCTCGACCTCCTGCCCTCTCCACCAGATCATGAGTGAGCGCGTTCGCCTCATGACAGACTATGGTACCTAAACTTTAAAACGGAGTCTGCTACTATAAGTACACACACACCTGCTCCTACACAGATAAAATTTATTCAGTGCAATGTGGGGCGCTCGTACCTGTGGCAGCACGACTTTGTGCAATACGTCATGGGACGGGGGCACCATGTTGCATTAATCACGGAACCTCACGTTGGCCGTGATTTGCTCGTGTCTCGGAACATCCCGGGATACGATGTATTTCAGACAAGCAACGGCTCACGGGTTAAAGCACTTATATTAGTCAAACATGGGCTCGGCGCAACTTTGGGCCTCTCGCAGTTCTCTACACCCAATCTGAGCGTAATTCAAATTGTTTCCAACGGACACCGCATCACTATCGCCTGTGTGTACATTGAGCCCCGATCCGACGAACCCAACACCTTGTCCCGACTGGAGTATCTGCTCCAATGCCACCAGGGCGAACACATCATAGTGGGCGGAGACCTTAATGGCTGGCACCCCATATGGGGGTCACGATCTGCCAACCATCGTGGGATGGAAATTATCAGTATTGCCACAGCGTATGGCATGGTGGTGTGTAACACCGGCTCGGTCCCGACCTTTGAGACGGTCACACATGGAGTCAGACGCACGTCATTTATTGACCTCACACTGGTGTCTGACTCCATCTGTGATCGGATCAGGAATTGGGCCGTATGCGTCGAGGCATGCCCCATGTCAGAGCACAAAGCCGTAACTTATGATCTGGCTATTAATCCTGCCTCAGTCACCAAAGCGAAGAAACGCTCCACCTATCGTTATGACACGAAAGCTGCGGATTGGGACCGGTTTCGGCGCCGGTTTTCATCCGGCTTGCGCAGATCCGGGCTCCTGGATGGCGATGTCGCAGAGCTCGACGGCCGAGGTCTTGATCGCCTGGTAAACGTGCTCACTGACGAGATCCACCGGGCCTGCGATGACTCAATACCCCGTAAGCGGGGCTGCTCGACTTACAACCCGTGGTGGAGTGACGAACTCGAGGTCCTTAAGCGAGAAGTTATTCATCTTCACCACAGGGTACAGCAGCTGGCCCGCCGCAATCGCCCCTTGGAGAACGTCCTTCGGGAGCGGGCTGAGGCGAAGCGCAAATATGCTGATGCTATCCAGAAGGCAGCCTCTAAAAACTTCCGCGACTTCTGCTCTCGTCAGGGCAAGGAGGATGTGTGGTCGCTCACTAACCGGCTCCTGAGTCGCGCGCCACCTCCTCAACCCACCGTCACCCTCGCCTTTGACGGGGTACACTCAGTGGACGCGGCCGATACCGCTCGGAGACTACTAAATGAATTCTACCCTGATGATACACAAGACACCACACCTACCCACCAACATATTCGCAACCGGTCCACAATGACCCCTGACACACCGGACGATGTGCCGTTTACGGAGAGCGAGATTTTGGACGCGGTTGGGACCATGAACCCTAATAAGGCACCTGGGGTCGATCACCTGACCTCGGACATCGTCTCTGCTGCTTGCCATTCAGAGCCAGGGTTCATTGCAGGCGTTCTCAACCATTGCCTGGCAATCTCACACTTTCCGACACCATGGAAGACGGCACAGGTCGCAGTGGTCCCAAAGCCTGGCAAAGATGATATGAGATCTGCGAAAACATATCGGCCTATTGGACTCATCAATGTGTTCGGCAAGCTGCTGGAGAAACTTGTGACTCGACGACTTACTCACCATCTAAACTCCAATGGTCTTATGAGCGCCCTACAATTTGGCTTCAGGGAACAAACATCCACTGTGGATGCGCTGCACCAGGCAATCCAGAGGATCAAGCGAGCAAAGGCAGCTGGACAACATGTGGTGGCCGTGTCCCTAGACATCCAAGGAGCGTTCAATAACGCCTGGTGGCCCAAGCTACTTGAGCGTCTATCCCATCTTAACTGCCCCCGCAACCTGTACTCCCTCATCTCCCACTACCTGCACGGCCGTAGTGTTACACTGCACTTTGCCGATGCCAGCGCCTCAAAAGGAATGTCGCGAGGGTGTGTACAGGGGTCAGTATGCGGGCCGACCTTCTGGAACATCATACTTGATGACTTACTTCAGCAGGTGCTCCCACGGGGCTGTCATCTGCAGGCCTACGCAGACGACGTCCTACTCGTCTGCGCGGCCGGCGATCTGACAGTCCTGGAGCGGAACCTCAACGAGGCACTTGAAGCTGTAACGTGCTGGGGTGAGGGAGTAAAGCTGACTTTTGGGCCTGCTAAGACGCAACTAATAGGTTTCTCACCTACCGCTCGTCGGGCGATAATAACTCACCGCGGAAACCGTCTCAATTTTCAGCCAGAAATCAAGATCTTAGGGGTCATCGTCGACCACAGACTCAAATTCGTTAAGCACGTGGAGCGGGCGATTAACAAAGCATTGGGCATTTATAAAACACTATGCAAATTTATCCGGCCCACATGGGGAGTACAGAGCGAGAACATAGCCACTATATACCGACAAGTAATAGAGCCTATCATCACGTATGCTGCCGGAATTTGGGGGGACGCCGTCCACCTTAAAAAGGTGAGACAGAAGCTCGATTCACTGCAGCGGGGCTTTGCAATTAGGGTCGTGAGGGGATTCAGGACGATCTCAACTAATGCGGCGGTCGCCCTGGCACAGTTCACACCTCTCGACCTCAGGGTCGAAGCCGTCTGCGTAGTGGAACGAGCCCGCTTATCATCCCGCTCTCCCTATCTTCCGGCAGATATATCATGGCACCGCCCCACTCCTCCCGGCCAGCTCGCTCACCCAGCTGATCGTCGGGGCATCAATTACTTGTCTGCTTACACAGATGATGAAATCGACCGCGCCTGTCCTGCGACGTACACCAGGATCTATACTGATGGCAGCAAGCTGGACGGTGGGGAGGTTGGTGCAGCGTTTGTGGCATTCGGATCTGATCGCCAACCAGTGACTAGAAAACTGAAACTTCACGATTGCTGCACCGTCTTCCAGGCCGAGCTGCTGGCCATCGAGCGCGCGATTGCCTGGGCGTCGAACAGGCGGGTGGAGAATTTGGCCATCCTCTCGGATAGTCACTCTGGTCTACAAGAATTGAAGAATCCAAGCACCATCAATAGTCTGGCCACGGCCATACACGAACTCATCCGACGACACACGGGCAACATAAAGTTCATTTGGGTAAAAGCTCACGCGGGGATTGCAGGAAATGAGGCGGCGGATGCGGCGGCTAAGGCCGCTGCCACTCTACACCGTGCCCCCGACTTTAATTTGTTCCCTATTAGTCACGTCAAACGCACTGTCCGTGAGGCCCACAAGGTATTACACAACGTCCGATACACAACATCAGACAAGGGTATTCATACTCGTACATGGCTTCCCGACCTGGACTCCATCTGCAAACTGTACACTAAAACTGAGCAATCATTCAGCCTTACTCAACTACTTACTGGACACGGATATCATAGACAGTACTTACACCGCTTTAAAATTATTAATTCTGACAAATGTAACTGCAACAGTCGCACTATACAAGACCTTAACCACCTAATCAAGTCATGCCCCAGATATTCGTCGGCCAGGAACCGGCACGAATGCTTATGTTCGCACCTGGACCTTCTTGACCCATACAACCTGGCAGCACTAATGGACAAGGACCGGGCTCTGGAATCGTTCCTGGAGTTTGTCAAATATATTGTCGACACCTTGAAGGGATACAACTCTACTTAGTCGGGCTGAATTCCCTCCGAGTGCCGGCAACCCTCGGAAGGAACAACAGACTTACCATACATACCTCACACCTCATTCACATAAGTAAATCATACTCTTAATACACTCATAACCACAACATGTGTTGCCAGTTCTGCCCTGCACACCTGGCAACACTTCATTCATAATAAATGCACAAAATATATTATACTTAATTTCAGAGTAATGCGCATAGCTATATCATAGTTTTTTGTACCAGGATGCCAATAATATTACGCCCTATCGGTTTACTTACCTAAGAAATATACATCATTAACCCCCGCTTAATTCATCTAACGGTTTTGATAAAAATTCCTCAATTAGAGTCACCACGGTGATGGTCAGCAGACCGGGACAGTGAGGGACACACTTAAACATACTTATAGTCAACTATCAATAATAGACTGCAACACCTACAATGTCATATTAAATCACACTGGTAACACCACGCATCCATCCACTTTTTAACTTATATTATTAATTACCTTAACACTTCTAATCATGCACTACAACACTCATACTTCTGCACGTAGCACTCTTTACTCCTACAAACACATTTACAAATAAATATCCTTACAATTCATACAGTTAATACACTAAATTATTTAATAAACAAACATTGTTTGTCCCACTCCGGGACACCATTCACGCTTAGCACCTTATAGCGGGACGGGTCTATCTCTAGCGCGCCCCGCCCATCCCCACTACACCGGCGGCAATAATAATAATTCTTCACAGTTTTCATCATAAACATAAGCCTCCCTCATCAATCGCTGATTGTATTCTTATAAACTTTTGCATAAGGCTTTTTATTACTCTGCTGCACTAATTAAAATCTTCAGATTCTATAAACAACAATTATTTTATGATTTATTCACAAAAATCAGAGAATTAGTGAGGTAAAACCGTGATCCCACCCTACATTCGCAAAGGTGGGCGCCGGGGGGCGCTTTGCCTTACTTTTATCATAATCATTGTCAATAACGTTCGATAATCATAATAATAGAGTATCACCAAATCTGAGTATATACACACCGACAATTTAGTATGATTTCAGTAAACTCATACAATACAAAAACTATGCAATACACCAACTTTGTGTATTAGACATCACATTTTAAACCACATATAATACCATCCCATATAAACTATCCCTTTAACACACTTAACTTATCTGCAAAATAATAATTTATAAATCACAAAGGGGGCGCTTCCCCATCATCGTAATGGGGCGGGCACCTTTACCCCAACACTAGGTTGCTCCCACCGCGCGGCCCATTGTATCATCGCAGATAAACACAGTTAGTGCCGTGCCGTGCGGCCCCGCCCCTTGACTCGGTGTCGATGTATCGACAAGGGACACCCGTCATCGTCATAATATTCTAACTTACTTTCATTAAAAAAGTAATGCAGTATCTGTTATAGTTTAACTAACCAATATTCTCTATGATTTCCTATCATACCCAAACTCAAATAAGTATTATGTTCTCCATTTTGTCTTCGCACCACACAACCACTTTGTTAATAAATTATTTATCTAAATTAATCTGTAAAATCAAATTATTCTCAACACAAGCCTCCACTTAGTCGTACCATCCTAGACGTCATCGCGCCGAGTAATATCGACACCGACCTGCCCCATCACTACACGAACCACCTGTTCATATTTTAGCTGTTATTGGATCCCCTGAGTGGCCCACCACCTTCTTGCGTCCTAGCAAGGTTCCACATGCTAATTATAACACATTTCATAACTTTCCCTAAGATTTTCGCGCCTCATTCGAGTGTTACAGGTCTATAAACTTGGTACGACATTCCAAACTAACCCACTCATTGTTGGGCGCCCACACCTTGCACACACCTCTATATCACCCCAAACAACGCCCTGACAGATACAGGCTCTCCCACAAGACCGCATTCAGAGTATTTTAGCTATAATTTGCGACTGAAGCTGTTTAGGACCAGCTATGAAGCTCACAATTAATAATTTCTGCTTAGTCATCTCTCATGCCTACACTTTACCCTTTACCACTCCCATAATACTAAAATTAAAATCAGTACACATAATAAACTCCACTCATTAAAATGCCTGTACACCCAGTGCCATAACTTGACTGTCACTCTCACGCCACCTATAATTATCTCTCCACACTACTCGTTCTAATGTGCCTTTTACTCACTCTGCTCTTATTTAGCACGCTATTGCACGTTTAAAGCATACGCGTATAATTCAAGTTAGCCCGATGACACGCATAGATGTCACTACATTTGCACACTCGTACACACACAACCAAATTACATCACACTACACACGAAACACCCACGTACTCTCTCTACAATATAATTCATTAACCACTCTCATATAACTTAATTACATATGCCTTATCCCAATAAAACACACACACAAATTCTTAATGCGATGGCAGCGCACCCAACGATAAAACTCACCTTATCTTTAGTTATTAAAGATGTCGCCCGCAATGATAGCAACACAACGCGGATTTAGCGCCTCTGGCGCTCATAATTAACACTATCAAAATACCTAAATTTATAATACATGCATACACATACCTTTCACATTAAACACTCCGCCATAAATCCTACAACGAACCCATAACTAACAGCCAAACATACTCAATCACAATTAATTAGTAACTAGTAGCTAACATTATTCACTTTAGGATATCAATGTACACCTGGCGCCCTCTTTTAACTCTCTCTCGTACCTTGCAGTATCACTTATGTTGTCTTTGTTAATCAAAGTCTATTCATTTATACACACACTTTAACCTTTATTAACTAATATTAATCATAACATAGATAATTACATTCAGTATCAAAGACAAACATCACTCATCAAATTCTTACAACTTACTCGTTGCCACGCGCCACCTACCCACTCCGCAGTGAATGTCCAATGCGATGGACCCCAGTACAATTGGACTCGACGCATTAATGCCTTCCGCCATGTTCGCACCGTAGTTTCAACCCGATAACACAGATGTCACTATTCAATTCTTATTTAACTTTTTACGTAACTCGAATCTTAATTTAGCGTCTTTGTTTTCACCGATTTTAGTGGTATTTAATTTTACCGATTGTCTCCTGAATGAGCCAAAAATCATTCAGGAGACAATCGTGGAGACAGGACAGGACAGGACAGGAGACAGGACAAAAATCAAATCTGGCCGTGGGAACCTGGGTGAAATGCAAACCATACACATTACACATTATTTGTACCGTTATTTTCTAGCAACTAAAATAACTAAGTGCTATATGTAATATACTACAGATCTAGGATATCCAGTTCGAGATCTAACCTTATTCAATTATTGCATTTACTCTTTCTTACTCTTATTATATTTCTATCCCTATTTATTTATTTTATTATTATTGTATACATACATACTTATTCAACCTTAAACGAACGTTTCGTTAACGTATATAACATACCATAAATAATTTAAAATTGTAATAATGTAGCTGTAATATATAACCGCAGCGCCTCTGGCGCCGCGACGGGGAACTTCTACTAATACTAATATTCGTACTACTAAAATTAAATATCCTGCTGATTAACTTACATTTAACACAAGACTTTACAACACCCTATCACTGGTCAAAGCAGGTACAAGGATTACTGATGAACACAATCATAAACAACTAATTTTCTCAATACAGCCCAATACGTCCCAAACCAAACTTTTATAGCACCAGTATTTTATAGGGCTCCGGACTTACAGCGCCCCTACGGTGATGTAGGGAATTATATAACCACCGTGGCTTATTTATGCTGGAACCTAGCGAAACAGCATGCTGGTATAGCACGAGCAGTGTACATATCCAATTAAAACATCGTTCACACACAACAAATACATAATCGCGCACTACAACACACCTTACAACCATACACACACGCACCCACGCACATGGATACAATAAGATAAGCATACTCACTATACACCTGGGTCTCAGACTGTAATCACTCCATTTAATGGACCATTTTTCTTTTTTCGGACAATTCACCTTATGTTTCTACTGAACCCTACACAGTTCAGCGTCATCTCTCATATTTTTATTACCACATTTAAAAACTTTGTATAATCAAAAATGTTACGTAAACATTTGTGCAGAGCTTTGTTTATATTAACCGACCTTTTCGATACGCTAGCAATGACACTATTGGCCTTGTGTCAGCACAGCTGGACTGACTTTCCTCACGTTCCCGGATCGCGCCCCAGCATGCCGACGTCTTTAATAAATGCTTATAATCACACTTTTATTTATTATTATTACTATTTTTATTTTCTTTTTTTCTCTTCTTTTGGTCTAATCATTACTCTATTGAATACAAATATAAATTTACATAATCCCCGGTCTTCGCTTGCTAATGGCGCCTATTTATTTATTAATAGTAAATAAGTACTTAAAAACATCATTTATCTCAATGTATCTAACAGTTTACCATAATTTAAAACCTTGTTTAAACATTATCACGAACTAAGTGCAGCGCTTTGCTTATTTGAACCGGCTATTCCAACTTAGTATCAACAACGCTGTTAGCCTTGTGTTAACAGTACCGGAATAACTCGCCCCACCACACTCTGGGTTCGCGGCCCAATCATGCGTTACTGACCTCCCTTGTTTTCTTTCCTTTTCTTTGTACTTGTAAATACCCGTAAATAATGTACATAGTTATTAAATATTTGTATTAGTGTTAAGATAATTATAATATAGTCACAATAAACATTGTAATTAGACTCAATGACACTTATGTATTGCATCTTATTGCATTGTAGTCTTAAGAAGAGTAATCTCTGTAAATAGTCTTAACGACATCTATGAATTGTTAGAAGTCTCAAGGCAGATAATCACCAAATATAGACATATTGTATATTAGTCCCCAATATGAATATGAGATAAGTAGGTAAGCAATAACAAAGAAACTGTTGGGGAAAAAAAAAAGGAAAGGAGAAAGAAAAAAAAAAAAAAAAAAAAAATAACAAGCAGCTTTGTTCACATAACACATCACGTAAAGATAGTGCCGCGCTTTGTTTAACTCAACCGGCTATTTCGACGAGTGGTCAACAACACTGTAAGCCTTGTTGTTTGCACTCTAGGTCCACTATCCAGCATACATTGCAAAAAAAAAAAAAAAACTCTTTTGTACTTGTAAATACCTGAATAACTGTAAACAATGTACATAGTCACTAAACATTTAATTATATAGTATTAGTCTTAACATATACAGTTACAATAAACATCATAACAAGTCTAAATGACATGTATGTATCGTAACGTAAATAGTCTTAAGACGAACAATTTCTGTAAATACTCTTAAAGATATCTACGTATTGTAAAAATCTCGAAACAGATATCACTCATAATTGACATGTATTTAGTCTCAATATGAACATAACATAAGTAGATAAGTAATAATAAGGAATCTGCCGGGGAATAAAAAAAAAAAAAAAAAAAAAAAAAATACAAAAAAAAAAAAAAAAAAACTTTAAACATTAATAAAGTATTTAATTATGAAAACCTAGACATTGAAGGAAAAAAAAAAAAAAAAGAAAAAAAAAAAAAAAAAAAAAAAAGAAAAAAAAAAAAAAAAAAAAAAAAAAAAAAAAAGAGGCCCGGCAGCTTTGTTAACATTATATAAGTAAGAATTACTACTATATATATATATGTATTTATTATTATAACTTATACCCTAGCCTTGAAAATACCCAGGAGTCGATCGTATTCATTAGCGATGACTCCCGGGGCAAAGATCTAATCTAAATAACAATAAGTACGGTCTTATAAATGAACAATAATATCTCAATTATAACTATATATTAAAAAAAAAAAAACCTAACCTAACCTAACCTAACCTAACCTAACCTAACCTAACCTAACCTAACCTAACCTAACCTAACCTAACCTAACCTAACCTAACCTAACCTAACCTAACCTAACCTAACCTAACCTAACCTAACCTAACCCAGTCGCACGCCACCCGCCGCGCCGAGTGTCACGAAATTGACCCGCTCCGCGATTTTAAAATCGTAAAAATAGTCTTTTTACGCAAAACCTACCAGTGCGATACACCAAAAGACGTATCTTTTTACCCCCGACCCAACGGTGCTATTCGCGTGGAAATTGGACGAAAACTGTGGCCTCTAGAGGCGAAAAACCTCGTTTTTAGTGATTTTTCGACACGTTTGTGTGAACGCTGCCTTATTTCCCGCGGCGACCTACACATTGAAGCACATCACTAGACGCGCCTCACAGCCCTCCAACTGCCCGCGAAAACCCCGGATTTTTCCCGCCCCATTTTGAGGAGGAAATAACGAAAAACCGATCCAGGGTTTTGAGCCAAATCAGCAGCCGGTGGTGGTAGCGGATCAGACGCTACACAGCTCGAAGCGGCCCTCCACAACGACTCCTCCAAAGCTTTCTCGGAGGCGATACCATTATCTGGAGCGAAGAAACCAGCGTTTTGCACTTCACAAACGTTTAAGCAAAACTTTGAAGATCACCAGCTCCAGATCTTCAGCGGCGACATCACCTGAAAAAAATACGGAAGAAAGGTCAGTTCAGCAGCAACAGTGACATATAAACTTTTTAAAATTTGGACTATAAATAAAGAAACTGTGACTGACTTTCTCCGACTCGAGCTCCGGAACCAGCTGCAAGCATAACCTTGTTTAAGCCAGAATTTGTTTTTTTTGCGTAATAAAATCGAAACGATAATACTTTTTCAAAATTTTTTTCCACACAAATCATTTTTTCTGTTAGTCAATACTTATTACAAAATTTCAGGATTGTAGCATTAGAAATAAAAATTTAATTTTCAAAATCGATTTACGTAACTGCAAATTCTGGATTAAAGCTTGATTAAAGGTAATTTAACATAGTTCTAGTCTAGATAAAATTATAATTCTTAGTATATTAGAAAGGTTATTAAAAAACCTATAAGCCAGTATTTAACAAACCCGCCCGCACCCCATAGTCTTGCTGAAATAAAGGGAATTCGGGAAGAAAACACAAACTTTGATTAAAACTTCTAAATTTTTTGTGAATAAAGTGCTATATTAGGTAAACCATTTGAAATTTAAACCATATTTTAATGAAATTAGGTAGACAAAATTGAGTTCTACATAGTTAGATAAACAAAAAATTTTTAAAGTTAATATTTGTATTTTTAAAACGTAAATTTAAATATAAATTTAAAATTTTGCAAACTTCCTCGACTAGATAAGGGTAGTAGTTATTAATCCTTATCCCAAAAAACAGCATTTAAATTAAGAACAATATTAAAGCTACATAATTATATAGAAATTAGATTTTTAAGACGATTATTTATATTTTTAAAGTAACAAAAACGCTATTTTTTAATCATCGACCGAACTTTCAACCCCTATATTAGGGAGAGGGCGGACCAAAATAGGTTTAAATTTAGTACCTAAGGAAGCGCCAACTTGTGACCTAACGGAATCTGCAATCAGAATCCAAGCGCTTAGAATAATAAGGAAATAAAAAGAGAAAAACGGGACACAGTCGGGTCTAGAACCGGCCAAAATTTTTCTAAGTCAATATCTTTAAAACTTGGAAAAATTTATTAAAATCGCTAAATTGGCTCCCAGCCCTCCAATTTTAACCGGGTTTGTACCTAAAAGGTCAAAATAGAAAGGAGTACCCGACAGGAAAGAAACGGAAACGCTAACTCAAAAATTTTGAAAAATTATTTCGGCACAAATTATTCTAAGTCTTTAGTTGCAAAAATTAGGTAAAATCGATTAAATTCAATAAATCCGTTCCTGACTACCCAAAATCTACCCGGTTTTCGGTAATAAGCTTAAAATAGTGTTAGGTACCCGACAGTATAGCGATAGGAGCTCTTGGTCCATTTTGAAAATTTTAGTTTTTGGCCAAAATTTTTCTAAGTGTCTAGCACTTAGAAAAATTTGAAACTTCAGAAAATAATCAAAATTCTACAACTTCCAAACCAGAGCTCCAATCAAGACGGGGTTTTCGGCATAGGACCTGGAACTGAAAGGAGTATCTGACCAGGTAGAGTGGGGGGCTCTAGCTAGAGTCAAAAAGCTTTCTTCCTCTTTCTTCCTTTTTTTTCACTTTCTTTGTTAAAGAACGTATAAAGAGTAGAGCCAATAGACACAGGACTTTACATCCAGATTCTGCTGACTCTACATAGAGTAATTTTTTTTGGAAAATCGCGAATTGGTGTAGCTAATACGCCAAACAGTAGCGGATTCGGAGACCAACCGACCCGACTCTATATAGAGTCTAGGTAGAGATCTTCTCTATCATAACTTACCTGCAAAACATCTGCAGCTCCGGAGCACCTCTGCTGATTGACAGCGCGACCTGATTGGTTGGCACCTCTGCTGGCTGGAAACGCGAACACGACCTGAAACAAAAGGAGAAAATTAAAATTTCGGCTAAAACAAACAATTTATTTATACATCTTGTGCTATTTATTGTGTTAGGTTTAGTTGACTACTGTGCTTATTTGCCAGTACTCTTAGGTTAGTAATTCGTCACGAAGTTCTTTTGAACAAATTTATTAAAATTTGATATACATACATTATTTACTTTTTACATAACAAAGACAAAGCTTTCTCGTTCAAAATGTATTTAGCCCGTACCCCATCCAAAAAAGGTGTGATGACGACCCCCCCCACGTCTCCAGAACAACAAGCCGACTCTGGGAAGGCAGGACTTTCCCAGCTACCAACCGCACAAACCTCCAATGTGAGGCGCAGCATTGGCGAGTGGGAGGGCGGAAAAGTAGAGCCCATACCCTGCACTTCAAATGAACACGGGCATACGCCCAAAAAGACAGCCCCTGTACCATCACAGCGTACCAAGGCAAAGCCGACACCTCCGCCTCAGGACACAAAGCGACGAGTTTCAGCCGAAACCTTCACCGTCTCGCCAGGGCCAAGAGCCGGAACAGCGAAAACCACCGATAGAGTGACCCAGGCCAGGGGCTGGCTTCGGAAGGCGAAAACGCACATTGGCGACTCCCGCAATCTGAGGTCAGACCTAAAGGCCGGGATCACTCTGGCGGTGGAAAACCTGTTCCAACTTGTGAAGGAGGCAGCCGCCGCCGCCGCAACCGCAACCGAAACCGCACCTGAAACAGAAAACAAAACTAATGAAAAGTCAGGGAAAGGGCAGACAGAGGGGGTAAAGGAAAAAATGACCGTTCAGGATAGAGCAAAAACGCTTGACCGGGAGAGAATAGGATCAGAGGGAGAAGAACTTCTAAAAATGATGAAGGAACAAGGAGACAAGATCGACAAAACTAACAGAGAGATGGAAAAGTTAAGGGAAGCCATTCTTTTACAGCAGGAGAGCGTTAGGACCCAGACCTACGCTAACGTTGCAGCGGGACCGATCGTCAGACCATCAGAAAAGAGGACAGCGCTTCACTCTATTATTATAGAGTCGAAGGACGAGACCGACTCTGGTGACGAGGTCATGAAGCACGTTAGAGGCGCCGTTAACGCGAAAGATGGCTGGGTGACAGTAGAGAGGGTTCGAAAGGTTAAAGACAGGAAGGTGATTCTTGGATGCAGAACAGTAGAGGAACGCGAGAGAGTCAAAGAGCGACTCAAAAGCGCTTCAAACCGACTTCACTTCGAGGACATGAAAAACCAGGACCCGATGGTGATCCTCAGAGACGTCTTCGCTAGCCATAGCGATCAAGACCTGCTGACGGCATTGAGAAACCAGAACGGGGGCGTTTTTCGCGGCCTCGAAGAGAAGGACGACCGCGTTGACATCAAATTCAAGCGCAAAGCAAGGAACCCACTATTGAACCACGTTGTGCTGAGGGTATCCCCACAGGTTTATAACCGAATGATGGAGAAAGAAGCAGTGCACATAGATATGCAAAGAGTGCGAGTAGCAGACCAATCCCCACTTGTCCAGTGCTCTATGTGCTTAGCGTACGGACATGGGAGGCGGTTTTGTAAAGAGACCGTACCGAAATGCACGCACTGTGGTGGCCTTCACATGAGAACCGAGTGTCCCGATTGGCTGGCAGCAGCAGCGCCGAAGTGCTGTAACTGCGTGGCAGCTAAGCTGGAACAGACAGAGCACAACGCCTTTAGTTCAGAGTGCCCGGTGCGTAGGAAGTGGGAGGCACTGGCACGAGCTAAGGTTCAATATTGCTAAGGTGGTTCCAACGCGTTCCGGGGCAGGCGCCCCAGCCAGATGTTATGCAGTGGCCCAGGCGAACCTACAGCGCAAACAACTTGCAACGACCGAGCTCATGGTGGAGGCCAGCAAACGCAAATTGGCGTTTGCGCTGGTCCAGGAGCCGTATGTGGGCGGGACGAGAAGAATGAAGGACTATCGTGGGGCGAGAGTCTTCCAAAACGCTGCAGTAGGAGATGGGACTGTTAAGGCGGCGATAGTCGTCTTTGACGCCGAACTCGACGTCATACAGTGCCCGAAACTCACTTGTGACAATATAGTCACAGTGAGGATCCGAACCAGCGCATGGGAAATCGCGGCGGTATCCTTCTACTTCGAACCGGACCAACCCATTGGGCCATACCTGGAGCGGCTGAAGGAGGTCGTAGAGGAGCTGGGCCCAAGATTACTGCTGATTGGCGGAGACAGCAACGCCAAGAGTACCTGGTGGGGCAGCACCGTAGAAGACCACAGGGGTGAAGAAATGTCCGGGACCCTGGAAGAGTCAAGATTGCAGGTACTCAATAGAGGTGATACGCCCACTTTTGACACCGTGAGGGGTACGAGGTCGTTCACCAGTCACGTCGATATAACAGCCTGTACAGAAGACCTACTCGAACTGGTCGATAACTGGAGGGTAGACCAGGAGATGACGAGCTCTGACCACAACGCCATAACGTTTGAAATCAGTCTCCGCAGATCGAGAGGATTGAAGGTCCTAAGAACGACTAGGCTTTTTAACACGAAAAAAGCAGACTGGGATCAATTCAGTAACACCCTAAGCGAAGCCAAGTCCAATAAAAACATAACTCTTACCAACATCGAGAGTATCACGAGTCAGACCCCACTAGAACAGCTGATTCGGGACTACACTGAGGCCATAACTGATGCGTGTAAGACCAGCATGCCCATAAAAAAGGGTACTGAAGTACTTAAGATCCCATGGTGGAATGATGAGCTCGCAAGGCTGAAGAAAGCTACCACTACCTTCAGGCGAAAAATCAGGAACGCGGCACCGTACCGCAGAGACATAGTGGTAGCTGAGTACCTGAGAAAGAAAGAAGAATACGAGTGCCAAGCCAAGAAAGCCCAAACTGAAAGCTGGAAAGAGTTCTGCACCAAACAAGATCGAGAAGGCCTATGGGAGGGAATTTACAGAGTGATAGGCCGGACCACCAGGAGAACGGAGGACTTGACCCTAACCAAAGAAGGAGCACATCTGAACCCAAGAGAATCGGCGATCTTACTAGCGGAGACGTTCTACCCACAAGACCTGGAGGCTACTGACAATGAACACCATCGCTGGACCAGAGAGGCAGCGAATAAGGTAAACGAGTGGAAGCATGATGAACAACATGACCCACCGTTTACACAGCTAGAGCTAAAGACCGCGATGGGGAGTTTTAACCCAAAGAAGGCCCCTGGGGCGGATGGCTTCACAGCGGACATCTGCAGCCGAGCTATCAACCAGGACCTGGACGCCTTCCTTGCCCTGTTCAACAAGTGTCTTCTGATTGGACACTTCCCGGACATATGGAAGGAGGCCACAGTTGTGGTATTAAGAAAACCGGGCAAGGACGATTACACGAACCCCAAGGCTTATAGACCGATAGGTCTTCTGCCGGTCTTGGGGAAGGTCCTGGAAAAGATGTTAGTAGCAAGGATTAAATGGCACCTAGTACCGCGGATTAGTACTCGCCAGTACGGATTCATGCCCCAGAGGAGCACCGAGGACGCCCTCTATACGCTAATACACCACATCAAGGGTAAGATTGAGCTGAAGAAGCTGGTAACCCTAGTGTCATTGGATATAGAGGGGGCCTTCGATAGCGCATGGTGGCCAGCCATTCGAGTCCGTCTGGCTGAGGAAAAGTGCCCGGTAAACATCAGGAGGCTACTAGATAGCTATCTGGAGCGCAGAAAAGTCAGTGTAAGATACGCCGGGGAAGAAATAAAGAGAGATACAAACAAAGGATGCGTGCAAGGGTCAATCGGTGGTCCAATCCTGTGGAACCTGTTGTTGGACCCTCTACTGCGGAACTTAGAGGAGAAGGGACACTACGTCCAGGCATTTGCCGACGACGTGGTACTAGTTTTCCACGCAGATACTGCGTTAGACGTGAGCATCCAGGCAAACGCAGCGCTGGAGTACGTGCAACAGTGGGGTACCAAAAACAAGCTACGATTCGCGCCACACAAGACCTGCGCAATGGTCCTCACAAAGAAACTCAAACACGACACTCCGCGCTTGACGATGGGGGGAACCGACATCACCCTCTCAAACGAAATAAAAATTTTAGGCCTTATGATCGACAACAAATTAACATTCAACTCACACATAGTCCTTCAGACCAAAAAAGCAGTGGATATTTATAAACAGCTGTCTAGAGCCGCTAAAATTAACTGGGGTCTACATCCAGAGGTCATCAGACTAATATACACTGCAACAGTTGAGCCAATAATCTTGTACGCGGCGGCAGCGTGGGCTCCAGCGGCTGAGAAGATCGGGGTGCAGAAGTTGTTGAATGCGGTACAAAGGGGTTTCGCCCAGAAGCTCTGCAAATCATATCGAACAGTCTCTCTACACTCGGCACTGACTCTATCAGGGATACTACCTCTTGACCTCAGAATACAGGAGGCAGCCGCCCTGTATGAGACGAAGAGAGGGTCGCCCCTCCTAGAGTTAGGAGACAGAGAGACCGAGAGTTTGGTTAGGTTTGTAGAGACTCCTCACCCAGCTACGCATTCGGCCATAGAGTTCGAATGCTTGGTAGACCAAAGCCTCGTTGATAGGCACAACGTGCAGGCGGTGCGAATATTCACCGACGGCAGTAAAATTGAGGGGAAGGTCGGAGCCGCACTCTCCATATGGAAAGATGAGGCCGAGATCCGGAACCAAAAGTTTTGTCTGTCCGCGTACTGCACCGTCTACCAAGCGGAATTATTGGCCCTATGCAAAGCAACGGGCGTGATCCTCAAGGGGAGGGAGAAGAGTTACGGTCTATACAGCGATTCGAGGGCCGCTCTGGAGACGGTCGCTAACCATAGCTCTCTTCACCCCCTTGCCGCAGAGACGAGAGAGAATCTGCGGAAGGCTTTTATCCAGGGCAAAGATGTATCTTTGTTCTGGATAAAGGCACATGCAGGTCTCCCGGGCAACGAGCGCGCCGATCATCTCGCGAAGGAAGCAGCCCTAAACTCAAAGAGGAAACCGGATTACGACCGGTGCCCGGTATCTTTTGTAAAAAGAATAATACGTGAACGTTCCATTATTAAATGGAACGAACGGTATCGAGCAGGGGACACCGCGTCCATAACAAAAATGTTTTTCCCGAGTGCGATAGGCGCGTACAAACTGATCCGCAAAATCCAGCCAGAAGGGATGCTCACCCAAATTTTCACAGGACATGGTGGATTCGCCCAATACTTGCATCGGTTCAAGTGTAGGGCGAGTCCATCATGTGACTGTGATCCAGAAATTTCGGAAACAGTTCCCCACCTCCTCACGGAATGCCCAAAATTTGATAGTTTGCGTTTCGACGCGGAACAAAAACTAGGACAAAAAATTGGCCTAGATAATCTGTATAAATTGCTTAATGATAAAGAGAGTAGAAGCGATTTTATTTCATACTGTATTAAAATATGTGCACAGATAGTAAGTAAAAATAAAAGTTAGTAAATAAGATTTGTTATTATTATTATTGAATATAATAACCAATAGCAAATAAGTTTATGTAATAGAAGTAAGAATTAGAAATAAAATTGTATCTAGATTTTAAGAAAAAGAAAAAGGCCCATAGAATTAAGATAAATTATAATAACCTAAATGTAAGCAACCCATACTGTCACCAATAAAAGCTCAAAATTTTGTAAACTATGCTAGAAAATAAGTTAGACTAAAAATGTAATAGTTGTAAGATGCTGAAATACAAATAAATTGAACGACAACCAAATTTAAACAAAAAAGAAATAAAATGAAAATCCCTTTGAAGTTCAATCCTGAACACACATATTCGGGGGACAGAAAGCAGCAAAAAAAAAAAAAAAAAAAAAAAAAAAAAACCTAACCTAACCTAACCTAACCTAACCTAACCTAACCGTGCGGAAAATTCAGCCGGCAGGGATGCTCACCCAGATCCTCACGGGGCATGGTGGATTCGCCCAATACTTGCATCGGTTCAAGTGTAGGGCGAGTTCATCATGTGACTGTGATCCTAACATTGCAGAGACCGTTCCTCACCTCCTGATAGAATGCCAAAAACATGACAGGACACGTTACGATCTAGAACAAAAAATCGGTGAAAAAGTATGTATAAACAATCTCCACTTATTGCTAAGCAATAAAGAAACCCGAGGCGACTTTATCTCATACTGTTTAAAAATTTGTAAGATAGCGATAAGTAAGAATAAGGATTAGATGTATAAGTTTTGTTATAATTATTATTGTATATAATAAACATATAGCAAACATAATGTAAGAATAAGCAATAAGATATAGGAAGTAGAAATAAAGTTGTATTAGAAATTAAGATAAATGGAAAAGGCCCACTAGAATAAGAAACAAGAACATGAACTGTATTAGGTATAAGAGACTGCTCCAATGTTAAAAATATAATAGTTCTTAAAAAATGTATAAAGAAATGTTAGATTAAGAATATATGTATAAAAAATGTAATAAATTTAAGATGTTGCACTTTAATAAATTGAACGACACAGTAAAGAAATAAATACAAAAAACTTAAAGCCCTTTGAAAGTTCAATCCTGAACGAATATTCGGGGGACAGAAAGCAGCAAAAAAAAAAAAAAAAAAACCTAACCTAACCTAACCTAACCTAACCTAACTGAAGAGTTAGGTTAGTTTCAGTAACCTAACCTAACTGAAGGGTTAGGTTACAGTTTCAGTAACTTATAGTAGGTTAGGTTAGTTTCAGTAACCTAACCTAACTGAAGGGTTAGGTTACAGTTTCAGTAACTTATAGTAGGTTAGGTTACGGTCTCAGTAACCTAACTGAAGAGTTAGGTTAGTTTCAGTAACCTAACCTAACTGAAGGGTTAGGTTACAGTTTCAGTAACTTATAGTAGGTTAGGTTACGGTTTCAGTATGCTAACCTAACTTAAATTATTACACATCGGTGAGGTGCGAGTGCGCGCGCAGCGCGCACGAGCTCCTTTAAATTGTGACCCTTGCAGGCGCGGGGGGGGGGGGGGGGGGGTGCGCGGGCGCGAGGGCGGGGGGGGGGGCGCTGGTGCTGAGCTCGTCGCAGCGACTGTTCCTCTACGGTCACCATCAAACTGCCGTTCTAGATTTTTTCAGGGTTTAACAGCCAGGGTAAAGTTGTTGGCTAGAATATTTATTCTAAAACAAAAAAAACAAAGCGGGAAATTATTTAATTTTCCACTTTGTTTTTTCTATTTTTCCTTCGAAGAAAAGCTAAAGAAAAGGCAGCCGCCATACTGCGAAAAATTTAGTTTTCTACTTTTTCTGTATTATTAACTAAAGAAAGTATTAATAAATATTTTAGTACGCAAATTAAAACAATTGTCTAAAAAATAATGTTCATTTAATAAAAAAAAAAGCTTAACAAATGGACTTTTACTTAAGGTTCAGTTCACAGATCATTCTTCTATCAAAATAGTGCAAATATAATATTAGACAACACTTTAGGACAGCAAGTTACTTTTTAAAATGGAACAAGCGATATTTTTAGAATCTTGCGAGAGATATCCCATTTTCAAGACGTGTGTTTTACCTTTACACATATTTTAATCCGAAATCTTTTACTACAATAAAATTAAAACAAAATTGACTGTCAATATGTGTCGTAAAACGACTACAGTTAATTCGCTTTACAACGAAGATACTACCGACTATGGCCACTAAATCGCTTTAGCGTTTGTACATTGAAATATACGCATACACATTTTACTCTTTGTGTAAAACTATAACAGCAATGCCCGGTCGCTAAACTAGGTACTGAGTAGATAAATTTAAATTCTTTCTTTACCTTTAAAAACATACTCGACTAGTTAAGGTTCTGCCAGCAGTGTCTCTCGCCCTCCCAACTAAAGATCCGAGTACAAGTCTTGGGCTTTTGCACTTAATTGTATATTTTTAATATTACATAAAATCTCATTCAACAATTATAAACTGTACAAACATTACGTAGAGTAACAAATTCGAGTAGAGATTTCTTTGATTATAAATCGTAATCGTATAATATTTTTAATAATAAAACTTTTTATAATGGCACACAACACAACATAAATATAATCAAATGATTTTAAAATATATATTAATGTAAAATAATCGAACATATTTATAAGTAGAATATAATAAGTCTGAGAGTCGTTATCAGTCTCAGTAATGAGTAAAAGTAGCGTCACAAATAATCCGCGCGAGAATAGTTTAGTTCTGCGCCTGGCCTAGAGGGCGCTGCGAATCATTTGGAGATTCACGTTTGTATTTCTTACGTAATAATGAGCAACCGATAACTTTGGCTTATAAAATCAGTTCTCAAATGCGACATGTGCTCAAAAGTATAAACGAAGTTGTTATTTTAATTTATCACATTTTCCTTAAATTAGTTTTCCCTTAAACCCAATCGAATGTGTAAATGGTTAAAAAAGTATTTTATACTTAGGAGCTAAAGTAAAAGTATTCGGAAGACTCGGTATAAACTCATGTAATAGCAAGTCCTTCTTTTATGAATCGAAAGCGAGTAGCTCGTCGCCACGCGGGGAGCCTCACAAGCGATTCGAGTAAACCAAACTACGAGCAATAGTCCGGCGAGTCGCGTTACATCAGGCTGCACTATTCGAGATTCCTTTGCTACAACGCGGGCGTCACTTTAGACGAAAAGAGGTCCACTCGCGATCGCCGCGTGTCGGTCGGTCGCGCGGCCCCTAGGCGGCGGCGGGCGGGCCGACGGGCACGGCGGGCGCGTCGGGCACGTCGGGCAGGTCGGCGAGGTCGGGCCAGTCGGGCGGCGCGTCGGCGGGGTCGCGTGCGTCCGGCAGCGCGTAGCGCAGCTTCTCCCAGAAGAAGCGCTCGCCCCAGCGCAGCGTGACGTGCGCGTCGGCCAGCGCGCGCAGCTCCGCGTCCAGCTCGGCGCGCGTCAGCTCGTACAGCACGAGCACGACGCGCGCGGCGCGCTCGCGCAGCGCGGCCGCGTGCGCCGCGCGTAATGCCGCGCGTCCCCAGCGCGACGCCAGGAAGGGCTTGGAGACGAGCGCGACGGTGCGCCGCGAGTAGCGCACCGAGGCCTCGATCTGCGTCGGGATCCAGGCGCCGATGGGCCAGTCGCGGTAGTAGAGGCACAGCCGCAGCGGCCGCGCGCCCGCCTCGAGCGCCGGCGCCAGCGTGTGCGCCACGAAGCGCGCGTCGGCGGCCGCGTGCGCCACGAACGCGTCGAACGCGCGCTCCGCGTCGCCCGGCTCCAGCCGCCGCGTCAGCCAGCGCGCGCGCACGCCACGCGAGTGCAGGATCGCCTGGAAACATAGCGGGTACTCATTAACGTTTCGAACGGTAATTTGTCAACAATAAAGACGAGCACGGTTTCGCTTTCCCGGAGACATCGCAACACAGATGGCAACACAACTCGCAGCGTGTACCTCGAGCCGCAGCCTGGCCTCGGGCCGGGCGACGAGCGCGGCGAGCAGGCCGGCGGCGAGCGCGACGCAGCTCAGCGCCACGAGCAGCCCGAGCGCCCACGAGCGCCGCAGCGCGCACGACTGCGACAAGACAACACAACTCGCAGCGTGTACCTTGAGCCGCAGCCTGGCCTCGGGCCGGGCGACGAGCGCGGCGAGCAGGCCGGCGGCGAGCGCGACGCAGCTCAGCGCCACGAGCAGCCCGAGCGCCCACGAGCGCCGCAGCGCGCACGACTGCGACAAGACAACACAACTCGCAGCGTGTACCTTGAGCCGCAGCCTGGCCTCGGGCCGGGCGACGAGCGCGGCGAGCAGGCCGGCGGCGAGCGCGACGCAGCTCAGCGCCACGAGCAGCCCGAGCGCCCACGAGCGCCGCAGCGCGCACGACTGCGACAAGACAACACAACTCGCAGCGTGTACCTTGAGCCGCAGCCTGGCCTCGGGCCGGGCGACGAGCGCGGCGAGCAGGCCGGCGGCGAGCGCGACGCAGCTCAGCGCCACGAGCAGCCCGAGCGCCCACGAGCGCCGCAGCGCGCACGACTGCGATGCGAGCGCCGACGATATCGTCCGGTTGTCCGAGCACGTCGTGTTCTCGTACTCTAACACCTGAAATAGTTCGCGACGATCTTACGTTAGAAACATTTATACACCGTAAATTTTGAGATACCCAAGAAAATTAACTAACATACTCAGATATCGATATACATCGAATTTGGCGAATAAAAAAAACGGAACGGCGTACGGCGTTGGCGTACGGAAGGAATAACTATGAATGAAAAAAAAATCATTCATAGTTATTCCTTCCGTACGCCAATATTACGCGACTAAATTAGGTGGATTTTAGTTCCGTTAATGTTGGAATGATAATGATTACTATTTGAATTAGCAGGACTTTTATAGTGCATATTTTTTAAGGAATGTTAGGGACCTACTAAATAAATTTCTCATAAAAAAAATTTTTTTTATTCGCCGAATTCGATGTATATCGATATCTGAGTATGTTAGTTAATTTTCTCGGGTATCTCAAAATTCACGGTGTATACTAACTAGCTGTTGCCCGCGACTTCGTTCGCGTGATCTTTAGTTTATTCATAACAAAATACAATATCATCTATAGTGAATGATCTTCCAAACATCAATCAGGAAAGGTACATTTTTCGGGATTTAAAAGTAACGTTAAGACTAATATTAGCTATCTGCCATTAAAAGTTCCATTAGAATCCGTTTAGTCGTTTCGAAAATTAGCTGGAACAAACAGACATACAAACATTTAAAAAAAGATTTTTTGTTAATGTTCCGTCTATACTTTCATTTGCATTTGGTATCACCACACTCCACCACATTCCCCCTTTAGGGGTTAAATTCTCAAAAAACCTGAAACACATCTTTATTCATTCGTCTGGAATGACCCCCATTTCAACCCCTTAGGGAACGAATTTCGAAAAAATTCTTTCTTAGCGCACGCCTACATCATAATAGCTATATGTATGTTAAATTTCAGCACAATCCGTTCTGTGGTTTGAGCTGTGCGTTGATAGATCAGTCAGTCAGTAACGGGGGCTTTATATATTTAAAGAATTTTACTATTTTGATTTGCTAAAAGTTTAAATATCAATTCTTACATAAATTGTTCGACATTAGCTTTATACTCTAATGCAAACATCACATGGATGTGAATCGATCATAATATCTGATGTCCTTCTAAACTTATTCGTTAATTTGCTTATTCGTGGGATGGGAGTGTTGGCCCCAAAGTCAGTACTACGGGGTGGTCTACCACTTTCTCTAGAAAAAAAAACATTGCACGATATTCGTAATTATTAACAGTTTGGATCGACATATCAAATAATGTGTGTTTCCCTCACCAAGGCGCGGTTGGCGGCGAGCGCGTCGAGCAGCGCGCGGTCGGCGCAGTCCCCGCAGCGCAGCGGGTTGCGCGTCAGCCGCACGCGCGCGCCGCCCACGAACAGCGCCGCCGCGCGGGACGCCGCCGCGCTCTCGATCAAGCCAGCGTCCAGGTCCAGCAGCTGCGGAACACAGCGCATAGCTTTACACGGTGCTCCGACGATTACAGTGACCATGTCATACGGAATGCGTCACTAACTTTGTGCATAAAAATGCCATATTTTGAGCGTTGTGTGCTTTTGCGTGACACGAGACGGTAGCGTAATCCAGATCGTGATATGTGGGAGGATAAAGTGGTCATGAAGCACCACTTCCTAAATCAGGAACCCGAACACAATTTCAATGCGGGCACCTTATTCTATTTTGCGAGAGCCGTTATACTTTAGTTCTTAGAACTAGTAGAAAAAAATGAAGCAAGTCGAAGCCAGAGTAGCAGCCTTGGGGCAGTAGATCAATACATAGCTTGTCTTCCCGTCAGGAGACTGATTTCGGCAACAGCCCCAACACTGCAGCGGGTGATAACACATAACGAGTGACTCAAATCAAATCGCAAGGGGGGATGCTGTTGGATTTAATGTTACGTAGGTCACTGACCTCCACAGTGGGCGGGAGTCGCTCAGGTAGACGCCTGAGGCCCGTGGCGACGATGTGCTTGACGGGCAGGGGCGTGGCGGAGAGCGGCGCGGGCAGGTCGCTGACCCCTTGGCACGCGACGCGCAGCCCGCCCAGCGCCGGCGCGTGCACGCACGTACAGTTCGCCGCGCACTCGTCCGGCGCGAGCTCACACACGAGCGCCGTCAGCGGGACGCTGCGGAGCGGCTTGTCCTTTATCGACCTTGGGGGAACGGGCAGGGTTACTTGTTGATCACGTGATAGTTGCATCCACATTCATTAAACGTACCTATTTTTCGCGTATGCTGTTTAAAAGATACCTCGTAGTAACATTAAATATGCATTCACACACGTAATTTTTGTATAAAAAAACGTAAAATGTTATATTCTACGTTAAAATATTTATTGCATTTCAGCTATTGATCAATCAAAACATACTACTTTGTGTTATTTGTTATATCTCATCGATGTCTTCCTATGACAGTGAGAAACATTTGATGGCGAGCTGTGATGATTTGAAATTAAAAACTGATTAGGTAGCAAAGACTTTTTGTTTATAGGGCATTTTGAAAAAGCAGCCGTAGTAGTAAAGCTCATAGGTAGGAGAGCACGCACACAGCGACAGTGGATCATGGTGTGCGAGTAGTGTAGGTACCTGCCGGGCGGGTCGGCGCGCGCGGCGGCGCAGAGCGGCTGCACGGCGGCGAGCACGCGCCAGGTAGTACGCACACAGCGACAGTGGATCATGGTGTGCGAGTAGTGTAGGTACCTGCCGGGCGGGTCGGCGCGCGCGGCGGCGCAGAGCGGCTGCACGGCGGCGAGCACGCGCCAGGTAGTACGCACACAGCGACAGTGGATCATGGTGTGCGAGTAGTGTAGGTACCTGCCGGGCGGGTCGGCGCGCGCGGCGGCGCAGAGCGGCTGCACGGCGGCGAGCACGCGCCAGGTAGTACGCACACAGCGACAGTGGATCATGGTGTGCGAGTAGTGTAGGTACCTGCCGGGCGGGTCGGCGCGCGCGGCGGCGCAGAGCGGCTGCACGGCGGCGAGCACGCGCCAGGTAGTACGCACACAGCGACAGTGGATCATGGTGTGCGAGTAGTGTAGGTACCTGCCGGGCGGGTCGGCGCGCGCGGCGGCGCAGAGCGGCTGCACGGCGGCGAGCACGCGCCAGGTAGTACGCACACAGCGACAGTGGATCATGGTGTGCGAGTAGTGTAGGTACCTGCCGGGCGGGTCGGCGCGCGCGGCGGCGCAGAGCGGCTGCACGGCGGCGAGCACGCGCCAGGTAGTACGCACACAGCGACAGTGGATCATGGTGTGCGAGTAGTGTAGGTACCTGCCGGGCGGGTCGGCGCGCGCGGCGGCGCAGAGCGGCTGCACGGCGGCGAGCACGCGCCAGGTAGTACGCACACAGCGACAGTGGATCATGGTGTGCGAGTAGTGTAGGTACCTGCCGGGCGGGTCGGCGCGCGCGGCGGCGCAGAGCGGCTGCACGGCGGCGAGCACGCGCCAGGTAGTACGCACACAGCGACAGTGGATCATGGTGTGCGAGTAGTGTAGGTACCTGCCGGGCGGGTCGGCGCGCGCGGCGGCGCAGAGCGGCTGCACGGCGGCGAGCACGCGCCAGGTAGTACGCACACAGCGACAGTGGATCATGGTGTGCGAGTAGTGTAGGTACCTGCCGGGCGGGTCGGCGCGCGCGGCGGCGCAGAGCGGCTGCACGGCGGCGAGCACGCGCCAGGTAGTACGCACACAGCGACAGTGGATCATGGTGTGCGAGTAGTGTAGGTACCTGCCGGGCGGGTCGGCGCGCGCGGCGGCGCAGAGCGGCTGCACGGCGGCGAGCACGCGCCCCTCGCGCAGCGCACGCGCGAGGTAGTACGCCTCGCACGAGCAGTCCAGACGCGAGTCCATTATCAGCTTCGCCGTCTGTTGCATACCACGGAAACGAACACCTTACTACACGACCACAACTAATAGTCGCATGACGCTATCATATTTTAGCCTATCCCTAGCTCGCACTTACTCGCTCTCTAGCTCTAGTGATATTAAATTTTAAGAGCGTGTCATTCCTACGATTGGTATTCTCCTCCCTTGTTTTTAATCAAGTCTTGCTGTCATGCGGCTTTTTGCTGTGGTCGCAAAGAACACACACTTCTTGTAAACTTTGAGAAGACAGCTTCAAAATTCTGACTATAAATATTTATTTATATTAGACAACGTGCCGTGTACGGCCGTAAAGATTACACTCCCCACCGCCAACAGGAGGCGTGTCGTAAGAGGCGACTAAATCCTGTAGCACGCGACGGGGAGCAGCGTCTGCGTGCGAAATAATATAAAAAAACTGCGCTCGCCAACCCGCTTGACAAGCGTAGAGTATGGCAAAATCCCCACGATGACAGACACAGTAGATACCGGGCTACCAGTCTCCGAGGATCTCAGTCTACCATTCCCAACGACGACTGGCCCTGGTAACACACAACGTACGCACGCTAAAGACCGACGAGAAGATTGTAGAGCTGGAAGAGGAATTGAGTAGAATGCACTGGAGTATCATGGGGATATCGGAAGTCCGACGAGAGGGCGAGGACACGATAATCCTGAAATCCAGCAACCTACTGTACTACCGGGAGGACGACCTACTGTCTCAAGGTGGTGTCGGGTTTCTCGTCCACAAGTCTCTCATTAACAACATCGTCACCATCGGAAGTGTGTCCAGCAGGGTTGCATACCTGATACTCAGTATCGAATAGGTACTCGCTGAAGGTGACACGGTGCACCGACCTCTACACACCCTGATGAGGAAGTGGAGGCTATGTATCAGGACGTTAGTAGGGCCATACATACCACTAAAACCCACTTCAATGTTGTTATGGGGGACTTCAACGCGAAACTGGGCATGAGAGGCGATAATGAGCTGAGAGTGGGGCAATTTGGATATGGGTAACGGAACCCCAGGAGATAAAGGCTGGCCAAATTTCTGGAGAAGGAGGACCTCTTTTCGATGAATTCCTTCTTCCAGAAGCCGCCTCAGAGGAAGTGGACCTGTATGAGTCCCGATGGGTCCGCGAAAAATAAGATTGACTTCATCATGACCACAGAGCGACGAGTGTTCAATGATGTCTCCGTGATCAACGGGGTGAAAACCGGAAGTGATCACCGAATGGTTAGAGACACATTGAACATCAACGTCAAGCTAGAAAGGTCCCGTTTGATGAAGTCTACGCTCCGATCCTCGAATGCTCATATTTACTGCTCCGAAAGCTTTCAGCTTGAGCTGTCCAATCGCTTTGAATGCCTAGAGAACTGCGAGTCAGTGGACGAGATTAACAGCAGGTTTGTAGAAACTGCCCAGGCGGTCGGGTCGAATTTTTTTAAACCCCGTTGAAGAGACAAGCCGCAAAAACTTACCGACCACACCCTTAAACTCATGGCAGAACGACGTTCAATGCCACTGCAGTCCTACGTTGACGCTAAGGCATATCGGCAGCTTAATAGACGGATATGGAAGTCCTTGCGACAGGATATCCGCAACTTTAATACAAACAGTATTAAAGAGGCAATAGAGCGGAACCAAGGCTCCAAAGTGTTTGCAAGAGACATGTCTACTGGGCAAAGCCAGCTGACGAAACTAAAAACGGAGGATGGTAGCATAACGTCGACAAAAGCCGAAGTTTTGAGGGAGATCGAAAGGTTCTATGGGCAGTTATATACCTCGGTCACTAAACCTGTTAGTAGTTCAGCCGCAGATCAAAGATCTAAGCTGACCGACACTTGTGTGTTACCAATGATGACATACGGAACAGTAACATGGCCTCTTACTATGGACCTTAAAAGAAAGCTCAAAGTTGCACAGCGCGCTATGGAAAGGGCTATGCTCGGTGTTTCTTTGCGAGATCAAATCAGAAATGAGGATATCCGTGAACGAACAAGAGTTGCTGACATAGCCCAACGGATTAGCCAGCTAAAGTGGCAGTGGGCGGGGCCGATCTGGAAGTCACTGGAGGAGGTCTATGTTCAGCAGTGGACTTCCTGTGCCTGCAATGATGATGATATTAGATTGCTCTGATCCAAAGATAAGTAGCTCAAGCACTTGTGTTATAGAAATCAGAAACAACGACGGTCCCACAACACCCGGACCCGAGACAATAAGAAGTTTGTTTTCTCCATTAACCCGACTGGGGATCGAACCCGGAACCTCAGAGATGGTAACGCCATATAGTCCGGCGTGCTCGCCTCTCAGCCACGGAGGTCGTAATATAATATGCACCAGACAACACCAAATTATCTCTGTCTGTCTGACATTAGGTTAAGTTATGTTTGAGGACCGTGTAAGCTCCTCATGACGGCCTGTATAAATGAGTATTACAATCGATATCGTAAGCATAATGAAGCGCGTGTCGTCACTCGTCACCTGCGTGGGGATGGCGTCGTCGGCGGCGAGCTCGTAGTCCTCGCGCGAGCAGCGGATGGCGCGCAGCGGGTTGTCGCTCAGGTCCACGTCGGCCGGCGACACCTTGCGCTGGATCTTCAGGTCCGCGAACTGCGCTCCGCCACACGCGTCACACAACACAAACAGATTATAATGCTAGTTGTGCCACGCGACATTTCGAAACCGTAAGTACTAATTAGGATTAATAGCAGTTGCTTGGCGGTGAGTGAAAATATCCGAACGGGGGAAACCTGCATATTTATATGACACTAAATGCGAGGTTATTTTCCAAAGTGGTTTGATTTTTCTGTCAGTATCCCAGGTTTCTAATGACAACGACTTGGTTTATTTAGAATCAAGATCAAGTGCAAAAGTTAGACTAATAAGAACAGGTCTAAGCAATCGGAGGCATTAGACCAGCTGTTGTCCGTGAATTTATTCACGTGTTTTTTTTCCAATAAACGGTTTAGTAGGACGCATTAATGAACCACAATAACGATGACCACTGACAAAAAAATCGAATGATGTCTTAGGAACTACTGTTTTTTACTTTTCCTTTAAGTCAGTAGGATATTTGATATTTAAAGCGTAGATATTTTGGCCGAGAGTAACCATAGTTTAAACGTAAATTATTGAAAATTCAAGGTTATAAACAAAGATGCGTTAAGTCAGCGTGCTAATAACTTGTAATTTGAGCTTCATTAAGCTTAAGATAAGAAGATGGATGGCAGAGAATGTATGAAAAAAGCGGGAGATCGTGCTCTTTGGGAGAGGCTTACGTCCAGCAAAGGACGTTATAGGCTGAGGTGATGATGAAAGTTAAGTCATAAATTATTCGGTTTTAGTTGTGGATTGCACCAAATCACATTAGGCATACTGGCTAGAAAACAGAAAGGTTTATAGTGAGTGTGTCAGCGAGGCCGTGTTTTACGACGACCGACGCGGAGTGTAAGCTACGCTGGATGATGTGGTTACGCTGAATGTGTGGTGAGCAGCCGTGTTGGTCGGACTCGGTTGGGTGGTGACTGGTGACTGGTGACTGACTGACCTGCAGCTCGGAGATGTTGTTGTGCGTGAGGTCGAGGCGGCGCAGCGCGGGCATGTGGTGCGTCCAGTCCGCGCACACGCGCGTGGCGCCCGTGCGGCTCAGCACCAGCTGCGTCAGCCGCCGCATGCCCGCCAGGTACGACACGCCTGCGACACACGCACACGCACGCGTTAGCTACACCTTCCCTTCACTACACCTACACCTACACTATCCTACTAGTATACACTCACTGCGGGAGAGGATGCGCGCGCTGGTGGCGGGGCACAGGTCGCCGAGCGAGTTGTTGGACAGGTTGAGCACGCGCAGCTCGCTGAGCGGCGCGACCACGAGCGCGGCGGCCGCGCGCAGCCGGTTGCGCGCCAGCGACAGCGAGCGCAGCGACGACACCACCGGCGCGAACAGCCCGCTGCGGGGACCACACACAACACTAAACCCATGTACTGTTGCGCTCCTCTCCTCTTGCAACTGCTCCGCATAGTGGATACGGTGCGCGCTCCGCACTCGGCGCTCTAATAGGTGGCGGTGTTTGGGCGAACACAAAGGGGAGCGCGATCCGTATCCATTGAAGCAGTTGCAGGAGCGCGGAGCGCTAGAAGGTCGCGAACATAGTGGATACAAGGCATAAGAGCTAGCTTTGTCACTCCAAAGTTAAAGTGAGTCTTGCGCTTTGCAGTGGAATGTATAAGAGGTTTACTTTTAACTTGTTAATATATTTCGTTGTCGCTGACGTGTTTGAAATACTATCTTAAAACTAACATCACTTATTGAGACACTTACTTATTTTATGTCAAATAAACATGTTTTAAAATAACAAATAATTAAAAAGATAAAATTATGAAGGTATACTTTTGATTTCATGTTTCTGGTAATAATTTATTTTACGATACAAAAATCCCCAATAGTTAGTGTAACCTTTAACCTCAATTAAAGAGACTATGCCTAAATTCACGTGTATCAAAATACTTGTAAAAATGTGTAAGAGCGTAATAAACAAAATGGGAATTTACATTTTGAAGCGTCTTATCATTGGCGAGATAATAATAAATTATCGTTTACAACTAACACCGTCGCCGTTTATAGGATGTAAGTTAGTAAAGATATTAAGTTAGCAGTTATGCAGCTGATGGAGTGTGGTGTTCACCTCGGCAGGTCCTCGAGCCCGTTGTTGGAGAGGTCCAGGTCCCGCAGCGCGGGCGAGTAGTCGAGCAGGTCGGGCGGCAGCGCGCGCAGCGGCCAGTGCGCCGCCGTCAACGAGACCAGCGCGCTCGCGTTGCGCAGGAAGCCCAAAGGGATCTCTGCGGCCTGCGCGATCGGTTACTTTCAATTATGCAACGCGAAAGATTAACAGTTATTACTACTAACACCGTCACGTCTTAAACTGATTATTGATACTGTTGAAACTGGATGCTACTGATGTCTCCGAATTGTAGTTATGATGCCACAGAAATAGGATATTTTGATAATTTCAAAATAGCAGTAACTTAATATTAGTTTCTTCATCTTTGCGACATGTTCTATTGACACAGGGGCCTCTATAAAATTACAATCTCATTCAACAAGTCGCTACTCTCCTTACAAATACATTTTGAAGATTCGTGAGCTAAATGGCAAAACCGGCCAAGTGCGAGTCGAGCCCGCGCACGAGGGGTTCCATACTATTGTCTATAAAAACTGCAAAAAAATCACGTTTGTTGTATGGGAGCCCCTTAAATATTTATTTTATTGTTTATTAGTATTTTTTGTTAAAGCGGCAACAGAAATACATCATCTGTAAACATTTCAACTGTCTGACTATCACAGTTCATGAGATACAGCCTGGTAACAGACAGACAGCGGAGTCTTAGAAATAGGGTCCCGTTTTACCCTTTGGGTTTGGAACTCTAAAAACGAAACGGTAGCTTCATCCCAATCTGTCCGTACTTATGTCACAACTATTTTACACAAGGCCTTTATGTAATACAAAGAACAGGAAAATTATGATAAAGAAATATTATTATCATATATGATAGGACAAGGTTAAAAGTTGACTTTTTATCTGGGAAAAACATTGAACCTCTTTAATACCGCTAAGTATATACTATAAGTAGTATTAGTAAAATTTGACAACTTCTAACGAAAGTAATATCAGAGATTAAGTCGTTATTGAATGCACCTACATTAAGTTTAGTTCCACCGAAATTGTATGGGATACGATCACAAATATTATATTTTTGAAACATCTTATGTACATACCTATATCTCTGTGTGTCTGTTTAGATGTAAAAACTATCGGAACTGTCTGGATACTGAGAAAACATTTAATATCTTCCTAAATAACACATATAAACTTCAGCTTTCATACTATTACTTAAGTATAACTAAAAATGATAATTCAAAGGTGCCTGACTAGGGTTGCAATCGTAGTAAGTGTCGTCGCGTCATTTAATGTTAATCCAAATAAAATATGAAAAAACTGGTCTTTATTTATTACTGTAACGAAAATGAAACCTAATTTTTTGTAGCTTTATTTACCTGTTATCTAGCAAAGCCATCGCGACTCAAGTTTCATAAGCGGGGATCGTTCTCACGTCGCCAAACTTAAATATCGGTTACCAATAAAAAGCTGCATAATCATCCCAATAGAAGTGAAAGTGTTGTGTGACCTGCATGATCTGCAGCTCGAGCGTGTGCAGGCGGGGGCAGGCGGCGACGAAGCCGGCGGGCAGGCGGCGCGCGGCGGCCTGCGCCAGCGACAGCTGCTCCAGCCGCGCGCAGTCCTGCCACGCGGCGGGCGCGCGCGCCGCCCAGCGCGCCAGCGCCGCGCGCCGCAGCGCCGGCAAGCGCGGCAGCGCCCGCACCGGCGCGCTCAGCGTCAGCGTCTCCAGCCGCGCCGCCACGCCCTCTATCTTGCTCAACTTGTCTTCTACCACCTGACAGACGCACACATTTACATCGTTCTGTACCGAACCACGCACCGTACGCTCCGCGACACGTAACGATATACAGGGTTACATCGCGAGGTAGTGACGAATTTAAAAAAAAAGATCCAGATATTAATATAAAAGTGCGTCTCCATCGTTTTAATCTTTTTTTACTATTATTTTAATAGTTATGTTATGTTATATTAAGTTAATGTTTAACTTTAAATATCCGGGATAACGACAACGTGACCTGCTCGGTCATTCATAACAACAGGCGTACCTACGCCGCGACGCTGGCGACGCTGATGCCGAGCCAACAAAGGTCCTCTGGATTGCACGGTCACTCCTACCAGAAATGTACTTTACATCGTAAAAGCTAAGGTTTGTTTTCGCGCGCCATTGTGACTATTAATGCATTGAACTTTGCAGTTGCAATGGTTGCACAGAGATAGTGCGTGCATATTTCTTATGAATGAAACGAGAATATCCACGCCTACCACTTTTAACAGTATTATAGTCGTAATAATAAAATATGAAATAAAGAGTTTGTTTTATCCGTAGATCGATTTATTCTTAGTGGTTCCTGAATAATTGGCTCTAGGTACCTTGCAATGTAACCCTGTATATACTTGCTAACTAAGCGAAGCTTGAGCTATGTTAACTGTCGATAAGGCATAGGCATACTTAAATACAAAATGCATTTAAAAACATCCATGACTTAGGGACAAATGGTCGACCTCATCATTCTAACACTTGCCCTTTGAAAGATTCGAACTAGTCGCGCTGCTTTGTAATTCAGAGCTCGACCCACTATACTATGTAGATGATTGTTTAATTATTTATTGCAACATAAACATGTCTTGGAAGAAGTAGCATGTCATCATGATTAGTATTAGAGTTATAGTAAGCGGCTTACCTCGAGCGTGACGACATTGAGCGCCTCCTCCGGCAGCGCAGTGAGGCCCGTGTAGCGCAGGCGCAGCGCGTCGAGGCGCGGCGGCAGGCGCGCCGGCCGCACGCCCACCAGCACCAGCGACTTCAGCTGCGCGAGCGGCTCCAGCGCGTCTGCGTCGAGCGCTATCACACCCTCACCCGACGCATATGTCGACAACTCCAGCGCTTCCAGCGAGGAGAGCCCAACGAACGAAGCGGCGGTGAGAACGGTATCTTTCGGGAGTCCTGACAGATTGGGCAAAGAAGTTGTTTAACTGTGTTTATAAATAACTTATTTAATCTAAGTTGTTTTTAAGTGATTTCTTCCCAATATTCTTTTCGTGTAAAAGAAAGGCAAAGGTACTTTTGTAATGACCAATTCAACACCATTTTCAACTGACTACAAATAAGAAAAGTTTTCAATTCGTCGGAATTTTTGTTTTTTATGTGGCATGTTTTTTAAGTTAGTCAAAATTTGTTATTAAAACGTATACCGTAAAAACGTCTGCGAAAACGGATAAGTATGAGCATATACATAAAAGATAATTAATGTTTAATTATTGTATGAATACGAAGCAGTAGGTAGTGTAGTGTAGTGAGTACCCCTGAGCGTGAGTCGCACGGAGACGGAGATGTTGAGCGCGCGCAGCGCGTCGGCGTAGGAGGTAGCGGGCGGCGGCGCGCAGCCCGTAAGCGTGACGCGGCGGAAGCGCTTGCGGCGCGCGAAGGCCGGCAGCGCCGCCGAGCCCAGCGCCGCCGCCGCGCAGCCGCCCGTGAAGTACCCGCCCTCGGAGAAGCTGATCATGTGCCGGGACCCTGGGTATTAATTTTATCACGGTTGTTAATTATCAAAATAATTATTTTCTTTGATAATTATCAATGTTTGGTAATATTTGATTCACTTAATTTTTATAATTCTATATCTTTCACTTTTTTGTTTGTGTTGCCAGATACATTTTTGTAATAAAAAGGCAGTGTCAAATTTCGATAGACAGACTATTGTGTGCTTATTCATTTTATAATTATCAAAGATATAATTATCACTTACAACCTTGTTTTTAGGGTTCCGTAGCCAAATGGCAAAAAACGGAACCCTTATGGATTCATCATGTCTGTCTATCTGTCCATATGCCACAGCCACTTTTATCCGAAACTATAAGAACTATAGGTATGTACTGTAAAAATTTGGTAAGTAGATGTATTACCATCTCTTATAATATCACATGTACTGTACCCTACTTAATAGCAAATAAATATTTGAATTTGAATTTATTCTGTGAACTGCATTAAGATTTTCACACAAAATAGAAAAAAAACAAAAAAATTTGAGGGTTCCCCATACTTACCATTCAAACTTCCACCGAAAATTGGTTTGAATGAGATCTAGTAAGTAGTTTTTTTTATACATCATAAATCGTAAACCACAATTTACCTTTCATTCAATCAACTCAAATGTAAAAAAAATAATAAGGTGGCTCCCATACAACAAACGTGATTTTTTGCTCTTTCTTATAGATAATGGTGTGGAACCCTTCGTGCGCGAGTCCGATTCACACTTGGCCGATTTTTTGGCAGACTAACAAAATACTTACATTGTTAAAACAACAAGAAAGAATCATTTACAAATCTGGGCAGGACTGTATCCCATAAACAGTATTCACAAAATCACTTATAAAGCAGTCGCCACAGCGACTGTTAACTATCAGGGTCTGCGAGCCAGTTTGTCGTATGTGTGGGACATTCTAACCAGAGACTTGTAATAAGAAGTGTGCGAGTTAACTGAGTATTTAACACCACCACCTAATAGTTATGATATTAGTAACACTGTGCACCATTTTATTCCAGTTCAACAAATTAACAATAAACAAATTATTCATTTGTCTGTCTATGGTTAAACCTACACTAAAAAAACTAAAATTGAAATAAGCATATTATCAGAAACATAATTTGTGAAAATTATTTAAATTAATTACTTCTGTAATTTTGCAGCCAGTATTATAAGAATTTGTGCACTATTTAAAACTTAATCATTCTATAAAGTCTTGTGAATGTTGTGGCCAAGTAAATGTGCAGACAACACAATAATACAATTGAAATGTTTGATATATAATTGTTTAACTAACAACATTATAGTGATTAATAAAGTAGAATTTGCCAAAAATAGTAGGTAACTAGAAAAAAAGCCAACTATGTAAGGTAAGTAGGTAAATATGTTTCAGGCCATGTGAAATGTAGGGTTCATATTGCCCATTACCATAATTATAAGGTTTATGCTATGTGGGTTTTTACATGTTTATAAACTTCATCTAGTAATTTTCTACTCCTAAAATGTAAGTAGTTATAAGTTTATGAGGTGACTTGTTAACTATCTAGTTGTTAGTGTTTTCTTGATAACATTGTTATTATACTACTGTCATAAATATGTATCACATTTCTTAAAGCAACATTTAGCTGGCACACCTCCGCCAGCTAAAGCTTTAACTTGACTGCCATGCATAATCAGGACACAATAGAAATACCATTGTTATGGTATCATGAGACCCTTAGCTGTTGTCTAGTTAAGCTTTTTTGTATTTTACTTAGGGTTATCATAAAAATTACTAATAAAATAACAGGCTGGGTGTATAGTAAACTGGATTATTTTTTTTATAATATGTAGGCCAAACTGATCATTACTAGAGCTGTAATACAGCAAGAATCGAATCTCACAAACTAAATGCTAAAATGTAGTAAACGTTTCATACCATTAATAGTATAATAATATTCATCTACGGAGTAGTCTCCCTGAATACAGAGGTCACCGACGAGAGGCGAGCACTGCGGCCGGTCGGGAGCCACTCGCACCCCGACCTGCGCCGCTGCCGCCATCACCAACAGCCCCCATCTCACCACCCCTAGCACTCCAACAGCCATCACCACTTCATCTGGACCACGCAAACTCGCGCCATACACTTGTATCGTGCCTTAATTATAGAGTTTTAAATAAAAATCCCATTACAACAACTGTGAGTTTTCACTTAGGAAATAACGCGATGAATCACTAAATAAATTGCACGACTAAGTAACTACTTTGAAACTAGTTTAAAAGTTGGAATCGTTTAGTTTACAAAACAATTATTGAGTATTTGGTTTAAGGAACACGAATTTGATATTTCCATTAGTTGTTTAGATTATTTATGCTACCGACACGTAAACGTTGCACATTAATGAATTTATTTAAGTATTTTCCTTATAATATTTTAAAAAAGTAGCACTACTTTGCACACTACACACACACACTAGACTACTGTATGTTGCACAGACTACCCAACCCACCCTCCGTCAACTCTAGCTGTCGAATTCCTTTGGGCAGTTTGATGTGTTGCTGGAGTAGAAAATATCATTATGCAAGACCTAAAAAGAGACTAAAAAAATCATTTTTGGGTCTTAAAACAGAATGACAGTGACATCCGTTGTGTGGTTTTTAAAATTTGAAATTTTGAATAGATTGCTGTGCTGTGTTTTTAATTTGTTTCCACTTTGTGCGGATCACATATTTTACGATAGTGACTGTGTATTTGTGTTTTGAGATATTTACTCGGTGTTTGTTTCGAGATAGTGACTCTTTTTTAATAATATGTCGGCGGAAAGTAAGCGGCGTTGCTATAAGTGCGGACGATCACCGGCTGAGGGTCCATTTATCAAATTGTTTCGCTTTCCCAATTCTGGGAAGACTAACACACTTCGGTATGTACCTATTTTTATTACACTCTTCTTTCAGGGTAAGTTCATTTTGTAATATTTCATTTAAATGAAATAGTTTTTCATTCTTTTGTACAACCAGAAGGAACGACACCTACTTTATGAAAAATAATATTGAGTACCTTACTTTCAAATTTCCCGCTTCACAACATTTTTATTGGGTTGACAATAGATGGCGCGGTAAAAAAATGTCCCTAATTTATTTGTATGGAGTTGACATCCTTCCTCTGGTAGTAATGTTCCTTGAGACTACCACATAATATATTAATCTGTGCAGACTACCCAACAAATGTAATGATGAATGACATTTTGAAGGGAGTATGTCAGTGTGTGAAGGAATAAAACGTAGTAGCGTAGTGAGGCGCATGGGTCAAGTACAATCGAGCTGTCAAAATTTAACCGAATGATTTTCCAATGGGGAGGAACACGCAAAGCTTTTTGTAGATGGCGCGATCGTCGCTTGTACCCTGTTGACTGCTAGTGTCAAGTGTGTATTTGCGATTTTTTCGCATACAAAGTTTTTTAGCGTTTAAAATGTATTTATTAATGTCTTTTTCTGAGCTTCAAAGCGGATTTCGTAAAAGGACCAGAACAATTAACGGAAACGTTGTGATTTGATAGAGAGGTAAGCATTGAAAATATTGTAGGTTACATTCTTATTCCTGTGCATAATTCTGGCTTATTTGGACTATATCTGTTATTTCTTCTAGATTGGAGGCTTATGAGCGGAACCGAAACTTTGGCGCTGACTATAACATTACAGATGATGTTGCATATGCCTCTCTGGCGATAGAAAAATTCAGGGACATTGATGCCGATTTTCCACTTCCTAGCTTAAGGAAACATGAAATACATCTTTATTTAGAAAGGTATAAAGTATATTCAAATAATTTCCCGATATTTATTCAATACACTTTTTAAATAATAAGTATTCATCATATTCATTATTTTTCATTATCATCTGATGCTTTTTGTTTCACAGATACAACAGCAAGCAACAAAAAGTTCTGTATGAAGCATGTCATCTCCTAACTGTCCACCTCTACTCTGCTGGTGATATCACATACATGAAAGGATAATGTAAAGCAAGGATGGAGAACGTTAATTTTATACCATTGTGAGCGCTGCGGATAGTGGCATGTGTGCATGATGTAAACATGTATCTCTAATTCAATACCAGAGGTCATGAAAGTTCTCCAGATTATGGGAAGTGTATTTAGGATATGTAATGGACAAGCGTGGATTGAATTGTGAATTTCTAAGTAGTCTTGATAAACTTCTAAGCAAAGATACAATAATTAAATTAAGCACCCGTATAAAGCTAAAAGAAAGCTTGATATATGAAATTACTGTGCCTTAGTTAAGTATTAGTGTAAGAGAGTTGTACTTTAAACAGAAAATTCCTTACTAAACACAAACACATAGATATTTATTTTGTACTGGTAACTAAAAACAGATATAACTTCTTAGACTTTTATTGATTTTTTTTATAAATAGATTCCCTCAAATTGCAGCGCTTGAGAGTTTCTCAGTTCTTCATAATAGTGAGGCCTAGTAAGTAATTGAGATTTTCCATTATGAAAAGTAGGTACCTGTTCTAACTATTACATTTCTTTCTGTCTCTTTTGTAAGTATATTGCCTCCGCTTTCTCATTTAGTTAAAAGTTCACAGCACTCTACAGTAGAGTGACAGGCAAGTAGTATAGTCCTTCATAAATTCAAGAAGAAGACAGGGTAAAGCACTAACTAATATTTTCAATGTATTAGTATGTTTAAAACTGCTCCATGAAGCTTGTCATGATTTGGGCTTTTTAGGTTTCTGTACTTTTGTTTCAGTGCCAGTGAATTCACTAAACTGTTACCCGTTTAGTATATTATACTTTTCCAAAATAGTCTTCTTCTATGAAATATGCTGTGAGTAATCGTGCAATTTTTAATCCGTAAAGCAGATTCCCACTAATTTTTGCGTTTATAGTCCTTAGGGAATAAATGAACTACTTTAATTTTACAGTTTAAAGCACCACACTGTTGCATTGCGACTTTAATCCTCGAAAATATGGTAAACAAACAGAAATGATTGCAAACTTCCATACAATCTGACAGATGTTATGTCAGATCTAGGTACAAGACAATAAGCGCCCCTGGCGTGATAAAAAGTTAGTTTTTCTCCCCATTAAATTAAATGATTACACAATATAAATTATACAAATTGTTCCATTAAATCGGGCCGGGATCTCCAAAGTTGCAGCGTTCAGTTCAGTCCGGTAAGACTTTTTAATTTTGCGATGCGATGACGAGTGTCATGTTCGATTGCTGCGCCCCATTGCGGGTTATGAAGAGATTTTGTCCAAGATGCCGTACTTTAAAGTTTAATATCAGTCATTTTTGAAGATACATTAAAAATAAAAAATCCCGAGTTACCTATGTTTTCTAAACTGTAACAAAAAAACATTGGTGCGACTCATTAGCCACAATACTTTGTGTAGCGTTTTTGAAATTTCTACCCGTGTCGGGGTAAATTAGTTGCTGAAAGGTCGTATGAAAGTAAAAAAAAAATCATTTTTTTACGCCTAACCCTGAAACAGATTTTGCGTACTATTCTTACAATAATCCTCACTTTCTCACTAACCTTAATTATCTTTTACTAATATTAAAAATGCCAAAGTAGCTCTGTCTGTCTGTCTATTACGCTTTCACGCCGAAACTACTGAACCGATCATTGTGAAATTTGGTACTGAGATAGACTAGATCTTGAGAAAGGACATAGGCAACCCTTTATTGCAAAAAAAACTCGAAGGGGTGGAAACAGGGGTTGAATCTTTGTCAGCGCAGAGCACAATGTTGCTGAATTATGAGACACAAAATATCCTGTAGTCCACGCGGACGAAGTCGCTGGCACAGCTAGTTTATTATAAATCGTTTGTGTTCGTAAGCATGCGCCCCTCACTAGACTGCATACGTGTCAAATGTTAAAATTGTCAAACAAAGGCTAAGGTTAGGCACTTTTCTCGTTCATATTCTGACTAATCTGTGGTTAGGCATAGACTGACCTGAAATCTACTCGGAGAAATGAAATGAAATATCTTTATTTTGCTCTAAATGTGAGTTAGGCTTAGAGTGCTTCAGTGGCGTAGCGTGGGTTTTCACTTTTCGCCGCCGGGGGCCGACCGGCAATATGCCACCCCTTGTTTATTATTAATAAAAAAATAATAAATACGTAAATGTAAAAATATACAGGGTGTAAGGGTCGAAACAAGCCTATGTTAACATAATTATGGTATAAATTTTTGTTTTTAGCAATTCCATGCAAGGTTTAATTGAAGATAAATAACACTTGAAAAAAATCATCGACCTCAGGTGGGACTCGAACCCACGTCCCATCGCATGCCGGGCGAGTGCACTTAGCACTTGATGGCTAAAATAACGGGTTGAGGACTAACCTGATACTTACATCTCTTCTCCCTATTTGACAGAAGAGATGAAAAGGCATATTAATTCGTTTTAAAAATGGTGGCATGCACGACGTTCGGTTTTTTACTAGGTTTGATAGGTTAGGTGCCTACTTACACTTATTGTATATTAAGAACTTCGACGTACCTAGGTAATGTATGAAATACTTACAATCACGATCCTGCTCCTATTGAGTAGTAAATGAAATACCACACAGGCGAGTCTAACATAATAACCAACAGCCGATCACAAGACAAATGAGGTATGTACGTACACTTCCGTTCCGATTCAGGAGGCCTAATAGGAAAGCGCATCGTTCGTTCGGTCGTATTATCCGATCAAATTAAAATATACATAGGCTTGTGTCCACTAAACATAAATTGCCTTGTTTGATATTACTTACTATAAATCACGATATGGAGAAAACAAAAAACAAGGTTATTCTTTATTTTGAACAGGGATTTTTAATATTTTTAGGAAACAAATTCTTTAAAATTTGGCTTACAGTCACGTGACAGTAAACACCAATCATAAAGAATTTAGGTACATCACGTGTTACGAAACATTTTCAGACAGTACTAAATTGTTTCATTTGATAAATATTACATATATCTCGTTATTAGCAATATCTGTCGGTTTTTTAAATCATAATATTTAGCATGACTAGTTTAAAATTCACGGAATAGGGATGTTGACCCCATTCATAAATAATTCTAAGGTATCATTTAATTAAACAGACACTTTATTTTAGGCCTAATAACTCAGTACAATTACATTTAAGAGAAAAACTGATTTTTGATTGCTTTAAAATCGTAGAAAAGTACGGCAATTGAGTTTATCGGATAGTGACGTCATAATCCGATATCGCCATACAAATTATAAGGAAGATATCTGTTTTGACAGCTCATAAAAAGTATGTCAAATGATTGGTGGTGTCAACTAGCCTAATAGGCTAGTTGACACCACAATGACAGGACTTGCACAATTCGTTTTGCCGGACGTGACGTCAGTTAGACGCTTTAACAGACGTGTGTTTTCGCGGTGAATTTAAATTGTTATTTTAAAACGCAAAATTGAACTATAAGTTAGTCGGTAGGCAAGGCGATTTGCAATGAAACGACCGTTTGGCTCTCAAGCTCGTTTATTACTGTCGTTGTTCGCTCCGCATCGGAAGTGATCGGTTACATACACACCAATCCCTTCCACACTATTTTGAAGCTCTGTTGACAAATTAAAAGAATTGCTTAAAATCTATTTTCTTCCTAGGCCTTAATGTAGGACCCGCTCGTCTCTCTACCGCCTCATCGTTATTAGTACAAGTTTCGAGGGGGGAGACGGCAGTTTGGGTAGTCACAATGTTTTCTACGCTAGCATCCTCAACAGGCTCATCATTTGCTTCCGTCCACACTTCGTCGTCACCGCACGCTTCATTCTCAACCTGCCCACCCGAACCTTCGCAGAGTGACATACTAGTTGGAATTATAGTTTCGGACATAATGGGAGGCAATGGATGTTCCTGCTGTGGCGGTAGCGAAGATAACTGTGAGTCACAGTTCCCAGTCTGTGACGCTCTGGGTCCCGTTTCGATTTCTTTGTTGGTGGCCTCAACATTGTTACTATTGCCCTGATTAAATTTTACAATTTGATCTAAATGCCTTTTACATAAAGAATCATAATTTTTGAAATATACTTCAAACAATCTTTGACCAATTCTTTTCTTAATTATCGCAGGTGACCATACGGATTTTCTAGCGATGAACCATTTAGCCATTACTGTCTCATTTATTTCAAAACATCTGCTTTTATTTCTACATGTTTCATCGCTAAAACTGGCATCCTTATTATTACTCGAATGTGGGGGCAATACTAAATCTAACCGACCACGCAAGTTGCGGCCTATCATTAGTTTAGCCGGTGTAACACCTGTGGAACAGTGTATTGTGTTACGATAGTCAAACAGAAAACCGGTTAATTTTTCTTGTACTTTATTAGTCGGGAATTAATTTTCTGACAAAATACATTTTATCATTTTTTTACAGGTTTTAACCGAGTTTTCTGCCTGGCCATTACTAGCCGGGTGATACACCGGAGAAGTCAAGTATTTAATACCATTACAATTACAAAATGTTTCGAATTCTATAGAACAAATCTTAACGTCATTATCTGACACTATAATATTCGGTATACCAAATCGAGAAAAAATATTTTTTAGTTTACCTATAAGTGCACTAGTTGAGGTACCGCAATTCATATGAATGCATTCTAACCACTTACTGAAGGAATCCACGACTATTAGATAAGTGCATTGTCCTATAGACATATAATCTATATGTATGCGGTACCAGGGCGCCGGAGCGCGAGGCCAGGGCGCGGGCGGCGCGCGCGGCGGCGCAGCGCGCAGCCCGGCGCACACGCTGCACGCCCCCACCCATGATTCAATATCGCTGTCGATTCCCGGCCACCACATCCTACTACGGGCACTAGATTTAGTTTTAACTACGCCGAAATGTGATGAATGTAGTTCTTCCAACATTTTATTCCGAAAATCTGGGGGTATTACGATTCTATGGCCCCTGAACAAACATCCATTATTTATTTCTAAATCACCCTTACAGTAGAAATACGGCAAAACATTCTTGCATTTTATTTTCTTTGGCCAACCATTATTCATATACCTAACTACTGTTAGCAAGGTTCTATCGCGCTCGGTCGCCTGCCGAATCTCACCGAACGAAACAGGTTTTATAGTCGCGTCTAGGAAGAGAAAATGTTGTCCGTCCTCATCACTGTTTACCGGCGGGCTATTAGCAATAGATAACGGTAGTGGCGCTCGAGAAAAGAAATCTGCAACAACGTTACTTTTACCGCTGATATATTGTACACTATAGTTGTATGCCGACAAAATAATCGCGTACCGTTGCAAACGTAGGGCAGCCGTAACTGATATTCCATTTTTCTTACCAAATATTGACAATAGAGGGCGATGGTCTGTTTTTAAAATAAAAGGGTCCTGTCTACCATAAAGATATTGATGGAAATGCTTAACTCCAAAGATTATAGCTGTCGCCTCCTTTTGTATCTGGCTGTAATTCTTTTCGCTCGCCAACAAGGCACGCGAGCCGAATGCTATCGGGCGCTCGCGGCCGTCCGCATCGACGTGCGCAAGCACCGCGCCCAGGCCGGCGGGCCCCGCGTCCACGCTCAGCACGAGCGGCGCGGCCGGGTCGAAGTGCGCTAGCACCCGCTCCGACGACAATTCCCGCTTGACGGCATCGAGTGCAGCCTGTTCCCTCTCTGTCCAGCACCAGGGCGCACCCTCCCTTAATAATCTGTGTAATGGGTGCATTACTGCCGATGCGTTAGGTATAAAATTGCGGTAATAGTTCACGACACCGAGAAAACGTTTTACTTCTGTGACGTTTTTTGGAATAGGCGCATCTAAAATTGCTGAGACCTTATTTGGACAGGTCCGGAGGCCATGCTTATCGATTACGAAACCTAGATATGTTACGCTCTCCTGGAAAAAGGAGCACTTGTCTTTTTGTAGCCTTAGTCCGGCGTCCTGAAGTCTTCTAAGTACTTCCGTTAGCCTAGCTATGTGAATTTCTGCTGTTGGACCCGTGCAGCAGACGTCATCGAACCAGCAGCTTACGCCTTCTATGCCCGATAACAATGTCTCCATCGTTCGCTGAAAAATTGCCGGTGCGTTCGCGAGTCCGTAAACAAGACGAGTATACTTAAATAACCCTTTTGGTGTATTTATTGTAGTTAAGCACTGTGATGAGTCTTTTAGTTTGAATTGATTATACGCGTTGCTTAAATCTAATTTAGAATAGAATTGACCACCACCTATTTTTGCAAAAACTTCTTCTATACGAGGTAATGGGTATTTATCTACTTTTAACAGTTTGTTTAGTGTACACGAAAAATCTCCGGCAATTTTAATTTTTCCATTTTCTTTAAGTACGGGCACTATAGGTGTTGCAAATTCAGAAAAGGTTACAGGCACTAAAATTCCTAAGTTGACCAGTCTATCTAATTCTAAGTTAACTTTTTCCTTGAGGGCAAATGGAACAGTACGTGGCTTGAAGAACTTGGGCTTCGCCTCGTTTTTTAAATGTAACTCGACCTCAAATTTGTTAAAACAACCCAATTCATCTTTCCAGACATCGGGAAATGCATTCAGTAATTGCTGTACCTCATTTCGGCTCTGACCAGCGATTCTATTATTACAAAAAGTAAAACAGATATTAAATTTTGCCATAAAGTCACGTCCCAATAGTCCCGGGCCTCCGTTTTTAATAACGTAAAACTTAATGTTGTTAATTTGATTAAGATAAGACACTTTACAAATAAAATAACCTTGGGGCGTAATTCTATGGCCGTTATATAAACACATATTCAAATCACTAGGTCGTAACCGGAAATTTGAGAACCTTTTTAAATATAGGTCTTCTGAGATAACACTGGATCCTGAACCCGAATCTAACTCCATAGTTAAATTGTAGTTGTTAATTACAACCGATAACTTAATAGGCTCATATTTCACATACCTCAAATTAAACAGTTGGCATTCCTTACAATTATGCTCATCGTCACTGTCCTGCTCTGGTTCCGCACCTATGTTATTTAATCGCGCCGAATCGACACGTTGCACTTTACACACTTTCTTCAAATGACCTTTATCACCACACACTAAACACCTGTAGTTTTTATAACGGCACTTTGTAGCATCGTGGTTTTTAAGTCCACATACCGCGCATCTCGGTCCGGCGTTGTTACCCCGTCGTCCCTGGAACTCCCGGCGCTCGCTCACGCGGTACACCGGCTCCTCCTTGACACTTGGCACCGCTCCGACCGCCGCGCCTGCGACGCTGCTGCGTGCGCGCCGTGCGCACTCAGCTTGCTGAGCGATTTCTAGCGCCCTTGCCAGCGTTAACGTAGCAGAGTCTTGTTCGAAAAGACGGTCGCGAACCACTCCCGCACCCAGGCCCAATACGAAGCGATCTCGCAACAAAGTATCCAGCGCCGTGCCGAACTCGCAATAAACAGCGAGCCCTCTAAGTCGCGCCGCCCAGTCCTCGATACTCTCGTTGTCATATCTCGCTGCTTCGTAAAACATTGCCCTGTCGGCAAACGTCGACCTCTTCGGTGTGAAATGATCTCCGAGCGCTTTAATTAAGTTTTCAAATGATAACTTTTCTAGCTCTTTCGGGTGTACTAAGTCCCGCGCCAAACGGTATGACTCGTCAGATAGGTGTGTCAGCAATACCGCACTTTTATTTTCGTCCGCAATGTTGTTTAACTTAATAAACTGCGATAAACGACTTTGAAATATTGACCACTCATGATTTTTATGATCAAAAGTGTTGATATTTCCGATTAAATTCGACATCGTCACTTTTTAAAAACACTTGTGGGTACCCGTCGCCAGTGAACTATAAGTTAGTCGGTAGGCAAGGCGATTTGCAATGAAACGACCGTTTGGCTCTCAAGCTCGTTTATTACTGTCGTTGTTCGCTCCGCATCGGAAGTGATCGGTTACATACACACCAAAAATACATACTTTTGACGTATTTTATTTTCAAAATAAACATTTTTCTTGTGTTTAATGGACATTAAGGTAAATTATGAACCAATTTTTAATTTTTTTACAACTTGCCTCTTGAACACGGTCAATCGGGTTTTATAAACGGCTAGATGAGTTGGTCATATTTAATCAATGGATTGACACATGAGACTGGCCACTTAAATTTGTTAGGTTAATACGACCGAACGAAAGATACACTTTTGTGCTAGGCTTCCTAAGCCATTCGACAACGAATTGACAACCGATAAATCACGTGACACTAATTTTAAACGACATTATATCATTGCAAAATAATTGGTAACAGTCAACATTTACTATCGACCGGTTCTAAATCAGGGCCTGGTTGGGAACTTGGGATGTATGATAAAGGATTGGTTTGGTAGGTATCTACTTACCTACATAATACTGCGCAGCTAAACATTTATTTAAAAAATAATACAAATTTATTATAACAACATGTAATTTATTTACAAGTGAAGTACAAAGTTATATTGTTTATATTCAATTCAATTAGTATTTTGTTCTATCAATCTAAACTGGTACGAAAGAGCTGAAAAAGGCACGTAGTCACAGTAATACAAAAATAATTCTATCAGTATTACTACTTACAGCTAACTATAATACAAAGTCTTGTTGTTACAATGCATACGTGCCTTCCTTCTTCTGAGCTGACAACCTTATATACTTAGGTAATTAATTTACAACGCTAATATTTACAAAAGCCTCGACTTACACTTAAATAGGTACTGAGAGCCACATGGCGCGGGAGAGCATGGACGGGGTACCTAAATACTCTGACAATTTTAATACTCTCTCTCTCTCCAAGCTATAGACTGGATATTCATTATCTTGATCAAACTTAATTGCGTTTAGGGACCGACCATTACGTCACATGGTTAAAATAAAAGCTATTTGTGAAGGCTCCCCTTCTCGTCCGTGCCAGTCATTAAACTCATCATTATAATACTAGAAATAAACATAAACTTGCCGTTCCGAGCTTCAGATTAAAGAAAGTGGGTAATTCATTTTTGGGGAAATGTATAAAAATCTTTAATAAAGTACCACAAACTCTTGTTGACTTACCTGTTTATGAGTTCAAAAACCACATTAAAAAAAATCTTATGGAAAAAGGATACTACAAAGTTGAAGATTACTTGAACGACAAGAGTGCATGGACTTAATAGCCTGCCTAGCTCGCACTTACACTATCTTGTAATTGTATTTCCTGTAATAAAATCAGGCTGACAAAGGTGACTGAGTTTCTTGCGCCGTTTCTTCTCATCACCAGCCGATATGTTGTCCCGAAGCGGTGGTAGGGCTAAGTTATATGTTGGGACGTGTATAAGTGCCCGGAAGAGGGCCTATATACAGAATAAAGAATTTCATTTCATTTCATTTCATTTCATTTCATTTCATTTCATTTTATTTCATTTCATTTCATCTTGTACATATTGTTGTATTCTATTGCTTCTACACTTTTAGGTAATAGGCTTAGTCAAGTATATTAGAGTAAAGTAAGACACCATTTTTTTTTTGTTGGTATTAAAAATATAGCGGTACTTACTTATAACAAATAACGAGTTTGACCCTGATAATAATAATCCCTTTGACACTAAAATTTTGCAGTGTTAATTTTACATGTAAACAATACCTATTAGTTATTATTATTACTAATCTAGGTAATTAATTTTTATTAAAAAAAACATGAACCAAAGTGATTTTACAATTTCGTAATTAAGTAATGTCAGAGACTATATACAGGGTGTTTGGGAAAAGGACAAGGGTATATCATGCCCAAACTAGCCAAAGTTATCTTATGCATATAAATAGTATGTTGAAGTCAGATATTGTATCTTCTTCTCTTCTTTGACCTCGCCTTTTCCCGCTACCCTGGGTCGGCTTTTCCAATCATGCGACGCCACGCACGTGGTCCGTCGCTGTGCGTCCAATTCTCTCAGACCAGTTCCTTCATGTCTCTCTAGACATTCGTCAGCCAGGTGGTCTGAGGTCTTCCTCTTCCCCTCTTAATAGAAGACATAGAAAGGCACTTCCTCACGACATGATCTTCGGGTATACGCAGTACGTGACCGTACCATCTCAGCCTGGACTCACTCAGTTAGTCCGTTATCTTTGTTAAGTCAGATATTGTATATCATCATTTAAATTTTCATGCAAATCATAATTTTTGTAATTAGATTTGTATAATGAAGATATATTTTTAAAATATCATCATAAAAGTCTGTTGCAGTCCACAGCTGGACATAGACCTCCCCCAAGGAGCGCCACAGCGCACGATCTCCCGCCCTTTGCATCCAGTCGCTGCTAGCTGCCTTCTTCTGGTCATTGGTCCATCTAGCCGGGGGCCGTCCCACACTACGTTTGCCTAAGCGTGGTCTCTATTCGAGAACCTTCCTGCTCCACCTCTCGTCGGTTCTGCGACAGACATGGCCAGCCCACTGCCACTTCAGCTTGCTACATTTTTGGACAATATCAGTCACCTTAGTCTTATGTCGTATGACCTCGTTCCGGATCTTATCCCTTAATGAGATCCCCGACATAGACCTTTCCACAGCGCGCTGAGTGACGTGTAGTCGGTGGGCCAACTTGACTGTCATGGTCCACGTTTCGGCTCTGTAGGTTAAAACTGGTAGGACGCATTGGTTAAACACCCGGCTTTTTAGGCACTACGGCAGTGTCGACGTGAAGATATTACGCGTTTAAAAAATGATGATTTCAAAATTCTAACTTAAACCATAGTATTTTTATGCATTATTATGTTAACATAGGCTAGTTTCGGCTTGAATACTATTTACCTATTACACCCTGTATAAGATAATATAGGTTGATTGGTACCTTTACAAGATTTGCGTTTCTCGGGATTTGAAATAAATCATAATTTAATGTGGTCTTCATTATTAACGCTTATCAGTATAAGTAATACCTACAAGTTGTGAATGTACGAGTCCGAGCTTATCAGCATAATAACATGTTGTGAATGTAGGTATGAACTATGAGTCTGTTTTGGTGGTTTCCTTTGCATACTGAATTGACCTGTCCGTCACTAACATAGTAGGTATGAATGAAATCTAAGTTATGGAAAATACCTTATTCATAATTAACAGGTTCTTTGTGTTAATTATGAAACTGTAATTCATGTTAATTATGAACTTGCACTAAATTTGCTATAGCAAACAATGTAAACATTGGTCATTGTTCATGTATTTTCACACACAATGTTATCGAAATCGTATGTGGTTTGTGGTAATATAACACATATGTTGTGGCATTATTTAATAAAGAAGACGTAAATAAATAAAACTACCTTTTCTCGGCGAGTTCGCCTAAGTAATAAGTAATATTTGTTAACGTTTAGTTTATAATATGTAATAATGACTTTTACACCATAAGAACAAGAATATCAATGACTAATAATATTACATTCATATTTTTTTTGGATTATTGGTATTTGTCCCTTCCCTTGGGGTTTTTTGGGATACAAAAGCCTTAGTTAACTTGGAACTCACCTAGAATATTAATTTTAAACAATATTGCTTTTAAGATTAATTAACATCGGATAAATTGTTCCATATGGATTACCTTCCACATCCAAGCAAACAAATAAATAAAATTTAATATCGGAGATACGTTTTGATACATTTGATATTTTCTTTTGCACATTCATAGCTAACATTGTCTTTTCTGCCTATAATTCCCATTAAACGATAAGAGGTACCCAGCAGATTTAGTAGAAATACTTAAATATACGCGTTAACTGCAAAAATAATAATATGTTCAACATCATTAATTTGTACAGCACATATAAATAAAGAGTGTCATGTGGTCAAGCTCCGCTTGTGCCAGGCCCAATGCCCCCAGGGGGCTCAGAGCGCGGGACGCGGGCCGGGCGCCGTCACACCGGCAGGTCGTTGTCCACGTCGAGCCGCCGCCGCACCCACTGCATCAGCGCTTCCTGACAACGACACACATCGGCTTTACCAAACTGCCGGCTTATTCGATATTCGTCATTAGATCTGTTTTCAAATGTACCTAGCAGTTACGCCGTAGCCTACTCTAAGCTATTATTTTGTCTCTTTGCATTCGACACAATCAAATTTTAACTTCAACCACAAAGTGTTTATCATCTAATAGGTATATCATCTAAAAGAAGAATTTTAGGAACTTTAGTTCTAGCATTTCCGGAAACATTTTAATTCACAATGACAAACAGAACTTCTAGAATCGTTTGTTTCTCCATTGAACAAGTATAATTTATGTTTTAATGTTACTTATAACATTAAATAAAACATAAATTATACTTAAATTAAGTAGTACTTGCTAGATTTTAGTAAACAACTTACTGTTAGGACAAAACTACTGACTTAATGACCGCCACCACTATTGAAAATATCAAGGGAGAGAAGTGAAAAACTGTGGAAAACCTAAACTGAGCGCTAGCTAAAGACCATAGATAAGAAATTACCATAGAATACCAGAATACCCAGAGTAAGTTGCATCCATGCATCCAAAATTGTTATTTACTTAGAACATATTCAGAAGGTTAAGAAAATCCATTACACAACAAATAGTATATATCATTGTGTCTTCGCGTGGCCCGATCGTACAAGTGATCAATTCATGATGTGACCGATCATTTCATAAAATGGTGGTATTTGATGATGTAAGTAGAACAGCACCCGCTGCCCACATCGTACATGCTGTAGCCTGCTGGCCAGCTATATAATACTCAGCGTTTGTTTGACGATATAAATAGCTAAACGCATTTCTTAATGAAATGGTCAATTATTCGTGATCATACCGTACCTCAATTACTATTTAAACTAAATACACCGAATTTTCATTTCAAAGAAAAAGTCAAATCCAGATTGTCATATCCAAAAATGATGTTTTAATTAATGAAATAGTCGAACATCTAATAAAATGATCCATTCTAAGATCTGGCCTCAGCAACTTCTTATCGAGAGTGTGGGCACAGGTATGAGTGAAGTAGGTAGTTAGTAGTGAAGAAGCAGAGTGCAGCGTGAGTGTGCGGTCAGTCGTGGTGGTGCGAGAGGTGCGCGTTGTCGGTGTAGTCGTCGTATTCGCGCGGCGCGTCGAGCTCGTCGTCGCGCGCGTCGTACTCGGCGTCGGCGTCCGCGTCTGCGTCCGCGTCCGCATCATCCTCGTCGGACGCGTCGCCCGCGCCCGCCTCCTCGCGCGGCACCGCCGGCGCCGACTCCTGCGCGCACACCGCGTCAAAACAACAGCTCCACACCACTTAAACCCATTTTAAATCATGCCAAACTAAACAAAAACAGCCAGTTTCAAGATCAAAATATTCACTAGGCTCGCATTTGATGCAACTTTTTAGATATTTCCATCAAAAAAAAAATCTTTATTGATAACTACAAGTACCTAGTTTTTACAATTGGGTCTCTTCTTTTAAGTTTGAAAATAAACCATAGTCCATATTTTCATCTTGTATTTGCCAACACCCTGTTAATTGCGGGTTATCTACTTAGTTATTAAAATTAATTCAACCTTTCCATGCGTAAACATGTAATAATGTATTATTATTTGTTAGGTATTGTTGCTGCGGTCCTTTCCATAACACGATTTTATGCGTTAAGAAAAGTGTAGATGTTTAGGCCTATTACCAAATTTGAAAGGCATGTCTGGGATTAGAGTTAGTAGTAGGTATAGACCTCCTTATGTGCCGATTTGCTGTCACAATAATTTGTCACTGGTTGTCTTATCCATGCTGTCTCCCCGTGCCAGGATGGCAACCTGCTTGCCCCACATTGCAGCCTGGTACCGGCCGCGGCAGGGCGGAGTGAGCGGGCATAGCGCGCTCCGCCACGGTTCGTCTCCGCCACCGTGTGCCCAAGAGGTGGCACGTCCTGGTATGAGGCGGGTGTCGCGCTCGCTCACCTTGGTGGGCCGCCAGCCGCAGCCCGGCAGCGGCAGGCCGTCAGGGCCGAGCGGGCACGGCGCGTCCAGCCCCGGCACGCCCTGCTCGCCCTTGTCTCCCTTGTCGCCTTTGCGCCCGCGCTTGCCCACCGGACCCTGGCCGTACCAAAATTATAGTCATTTACCAATACAGATTTATTTTTACAGTTAGTTTAATGTGCATCTAGTGTGGAAATAATGTATTATTTAAGTTTTGGTTTTAATTATCTTTTATTTCGATGTTGTTTATTTAAATGATTTAAAATAATTAATTTAAATCTGTAAAATTGTCCTGTACTCAAGTTAAGAAAATTGTAATGACTGTACCTAAATTATTCATAAATATTGTATTTGTTAGTAACGCATGCAGATCCGAGATCGAATACGATGTTGGAAAGTTACGACGAATTTAGCGGATGCAGATTTGCAGATACACAAGCGATAATAAGTTCAATGTATGAGTTTGATGTTTCCTTAACTTACAGGTTCTCCTTTATAGCCCTTGTCACCCTTTGGACCCTACAGAGCGATAATAACATGTTAATGCCACAACGAATTTCAGATCAGACCGACGAGTTTCGTCTGGAGACGTTAACTAACCTCTTGTCCGGGAATCCCGTCAGTCCCCTGAAAGTCGTGGGAAGCGCATTAGTGGTGTGTTTTAGTTTATTAGTGGTTATATTAGCAGTTAGAGGCACACGTCACGTCGCAACTCGATAAGATCTCACAAAGGCTCAAGGTAGTGTAGCTCTACATCTATAAGGCGCTCTATATAAAGGCTGCTCAGGTGTATTGCTGCTTCCTTCGCGATATTTTGGAAGTTTTCAAGCGCACAATTTTTATTTTTATTAGTTTAGCACGTTTACTAGAGACAATCTGTCAAGTGGCGACGCGACGCTTGCTAAGCAATCGGCGGGACGTACGGGCAGTCCGGGGTCGCCGCGCTCGCCCTTGGAGCCCGGCTCGCCTTGCGCGCCCTGCGGTACCAACAACGGCGCTGTTATCAATGCTCGCTACGTGCTGAATCAATCAAGTGTATTAGTAACACTAATGAATGACTTCTAATGACACTTAACACTAGCCAGGGTTAGTTTTTGTGACAGTCATCAGTTTTAGATGGCTAATTTATGTTTGGGAAGCATAATTTTATAATATTAAAGTACTTAGAGACTCCAAATTTAAATCTACGCTTAGACATGTGGGTGTACCTAAACATGTTATTATCAACGAAATGATTGAGACACGTAACGTAACGCCCATGATCAAGTCGATGTTAATGAATTATCATAAGTGTGATGGAGTCTGTTTTGGTATGAGGCATGTGTCGTGTGGCGAGTGTCCCGCGGAGGCGACTCACCTTCATGCCGTCGAGTCCGGGCGGGCCCTGCAACAACGCACACGTCAGCTGCGCTCGCGCACACACGCTCGCGGTTACCAGGGAAGCTTCTAACTTATGCAAACTATCAGGTTATTTTTAATGACATATCCAACACCTTTAAACACAACTTCCATTAAAATTTACTTTCCAAGTTATTGGTAAGATCTCTTTAATAATGAACATTTCCAAGTCAAGTTTAAAATTAACGACATCCCAAACAATTGCTTTTCCGTCTGGTAACTTCAGGCGTATTAGATAAAGCATGCGGTCCCATTTCTTACGGCAACAAGATGCTATAAGACGAGGTCCAACGAAGTCCGAAGGGCTGACAGACCTCGCGCGGCATGCAGCAAGGCTAATTACCGAGGTCAACTCTGAGTTGGAAAGTGAAGTTCATCGAGTGATAGAGATAGAAGACTCCGGAGTAGGAAGTTAAGAAAAGAAACATCAAAATGCACAGCATGCAAATATTTATTTTCCTTCAAAATAATTTGTAAACAACAATAGTTTTATGCTCTCATGACGTATGGTACAAATGACAACTTTCGATTCTCATAAAAAAACTAAACCTTACAATATACTTAGACGTAGAGTAGGATACAGAGAGGGGAAGGGATATAGGTTAAGACGAGAGGAACCAGAAGGTAATAAATGTACTTACAACTACTGACTGACAGGTCGGGCCGCGTCTCAGCGGCACTGCGGCCGATTTACTTTAAACGAAGCTAATTTACCTTCACACATTTTGGAGGAAGTTCAGGAACAACGAAATCCGGCATTGATGCGATGGTGATTAGATTACTTACGCCTCGCATAGTTAGCCTCCACACGTACCTATTGGATACGATTACGAAAGGGAAAGTAGGGTATACGAATTGTTTCACGGGAGAGGGTAGAGCCTCTGTCTCCGTTTCAAGCACAGAGTCAGGTCATAATAAGACTTACGCTAAGAATCAATAGTATTTTGTACATTCGTGTTTAAATTATTCGCTTAGAATATTTATGATACCGACGGCGATGCTAAAGTAGGTCTCGACTTACGCGCAGACTTTCGTCAGCAACAGTTTTAAATTTAGATTCTGTACATGTAATGCAATCCAATATTATGTTTATAGCATCGCCATGGGTGCCTACATTGTAGTAAGCGTTACACAGTAATAGTGTGTAGTACATACAAGTTAGTGGTAGTTTATTATAGTATATTTATACATGAAGAGAAGTTGAAAGTGTAAGGTTAGGAGAGGGGGAGCGCGCGCGCCCGCCCTCGGGACGGCAACACCCGGGAGCTCGCGCCGCGCATCGCCCGACCGACCGCTCTATAATACCTGCCTACTTACTTATACAAACAGGGAAACGTAAAAATCACTGTGATCACGCTTCTGATTATTTATGCAAATTCATTTTAAAATGAATTAAAAAAGATAGGTAGGTAGGTCTAGGTATTCGTAAATTGGTCAGTGCATTGCGATCCGCGCGCCACTTATGAAAATTCGTGCAGACATGCTCGCATGTCATAGTGCAGAGTTAATGAAGTAATTTAAGTTGTTAAAAACTCTATTGGACATTGTAACTATGTCTGCACGGAATTTTGGTATATTTAATAGTTCTAATAGTATTAAATACATTATACAAGTTAAAATAGGTAATTACACAATTAATAATGACTATGGTATAAACAGGCATACAGATACAATTTAAAAAATTTGGGCAAACATACCTTAATAATAGAACGAGTACAATATAGAGAGATATGATGAGGGACGCGTTGTAACATTTTAAGGTAAACGACAAACTTTACAAAGCTAACGAAACTTACGCATATCACATACTTATGTAGGTAATGTGTTTGATAATAACCTTATTCTATATACATACAATCTTCCTGAGGTTTAGGTTTTACTTACAGTAATTGGCACCGGTCTATTTGTTTAAGATTCCTTTGCCAAATATACAAATAATATGTTTTTAAAAATAGTTGCTCTGATCGTTCATACTTTGATTACTTATTAAGTTAAATATAATACAGATTTTCTTACAATTACTTACCATAACATAGTATAATTTACAAATATGACGTAGATACTCTTCGATAACGACATCACCTGCATTGAATTTTACATAAAAATGTGGTAATGTTAAGGAAATTTAAGGAGTTTAAGTTTATTCGTTAGTTTCCAATTCCATTCTTAACTCTTGATGTATGATTTGCAAAGTGGCCAACTAAGATATCTGATATGAGGGATACTTTTTTAACAATTATTATTATTAATATAACTAAAACATTCACCATTTTCATGCATCATAGACTAGGTACTCGTAACTCAACAATTATTCCTGGTCTGGTTTTCACCCTAACTAAAGACAAACCAACAGAAAAAAAGCCTATTAATAAATAACTTACCATTATCGTTAGTGAAAAATAATATTTTTATACAATCGTTCAACACTTAAAGTCTAAGATCGGTAACGTCTCGTTCGAAGCATTGGCTCCGAGACGACTAGGTGAGTAATGTATAATTACAAATTTTACAATTTACAGAACAGTCGCATGCTGAGTCGCGTCGATGTCGGGCTACGCTATGCGCTATGCGCTATGCGCTAGGCTACGGGGACGGGTCGGCGGCGGCGCGCGCGCGGCGTCACTACGTGAACGCGAAGTCGGGCGGCCAGCGGTTCTCCTGCGCCCAACCACCGGGTTAGTGAGTCACACGCGTCCACTCACACACGCAGCCGCAACACCACATTTTATAAAAGTTTCGGGTTTAGTGTTTTTTTTAAGTTGACTTTCTGGTTTTCCGCGGCTGCACTGTGTCAGTGACGTAAACATGCCACAAATTATACTACAAGTTGTGTAAATTTTACTCTCAACCATGTTAGTGAATTAGTAATCTGTTACTATTGAGTAGTGTGGCTCCACAAATAAAGGATTAGTTTTAATATCGTGAGTTTGTTTACTGAACATACTTACTCTCGGCCCGATGTCTCCCGGCCGCCCATCTTCTCCGGGTAAGCCCACTGGACCCTTTAGAAAAAAAAAAAAATAGATAACGTTGATTTGCTTCTTTGATATAAATCTGCCACCACAACTCAAATCATTCAAGAACTTATTATAATCAGCCCTCGTCGGCCACTGATGGGCACTTAAAGTTGTAAGTAAACATACCGGTAATCCCATGGGCCCTGCATCGCCTTTTTCTCCTCGCTCTCCCTGGAAAAGAAAATATGTTTCATTGAAAAGGTTCAAACTTCATATTTGTAAGTAAAGGACAAAGGTAACAACATTATGATTAGAACGATGGAAGAAAGATCACCCACCCACTGATTTACGGAATATTCATGTAGATTGATACATATTAAATTACCCAGCAAAATACAGACATAAAGCTGCTTATAGAGTTCTTTGTAATGATGTTGGTGTTTGTTGCAGGGTCCATTAGTCTTGACTGACCTCAGAATTATAAGTTGTTTCAGTGTGTCTGTTATTTTAATTTGCAACTAATCCCTATTGAAGTTTATACTAGTAAAAGTTCTCTCAAAATCCATCCAAATAATATTAGATTAGGAATAATATTTATTTATTTTACACAAAATCCCCAGCCTTTTAAATAACAGAGTTATAAAATCTTACATTATAGACAAACAGCCAATAAAGGATTTACATTTCATAGCTAGATAAATTTAAACCTGCCATAAGTTGACATCGCTAATCTTATTAGTTGCGGAATAAAGGACATGCGTGTGGGTGGCGTTTTACCAAACTCTCACAAAAATGTTACGATAAAATGTTAATTGCGTTATGTCTTGTTTTTGCTGAGTGTCTTGTACTTAACCAGAAGTAGTATAAATCGGACTCACCGCCTTGCCCCTTGCGCCAGGCTCGCCCTTGTCGCCCTTGATGCCGGGCGGCCCGGCCACGCCGGGAGGGCCCATGGGCCCCGGTGCCCCCGGCGGACCCATCATCTGCACACACAACATAAAGTCATCTAACGTCTAACTCCTCATTTATAAAAAATCTAATTCTGAAAATTACGCGTATAAATGCAATTCAGAGATGTAAAATAATATCAGCAAATGGACAGGAAACTAAGGTTTTTTTTTAAAGTATCTTGTTCGTTTACTGTATTAATATGAGAAGTAATGAAACATGTTTTATGAAAACGTAGAGCTTCTTTTATTATACAGAGTGTACAAAATAATAGGACACTCCTTAAATCTACGTCCTCTTAGTAAAAGTTGTGTATGATCACAACTTTTAATAAGAGGACAAACATCAAAATCGTTTTCTTTTATGGCCCTCCATTTAATTGTTGCGGCACTTTTACTAGAATAAAATTGATTGTTTAGAAATTTATTCTCGTACTTAACTATTACCTTGATTTTTTTGAGTCTATGAGAAATCAGTAGAAATTCAGAAAAAAAACAATTCTATTGTGACCATGAAAGTTAAATCAGCGTTTAGAATAAAAAATAAGATTTCATTCTGCATCTGAAATATCCTGAAGAAAAATTATAATTGCAATAAACTTTAAAAAATGCAAGGATAAATGACGAATGTGACATATTTAAATATACATAGAGGACTGTTTTTGCTAGGCCACGCGACCTATTTATTTGCGCGCGGCCATGCAGCTAATCTAAAATTATGATATACTTAAACAATAGTGACGTCCAAAAGAAAATATAATGTGATTCCTGAAATACTTGGGATTATTAATATTAAATCGTGATATTAACTCTTTAGAATATCTATTCAGTTTAAGTTTCTGTCATAACTATGGTCAAAACTTTTAATTACTATGAATGACAAATCTTAGTCCCAAAGTAACAATGTGTGAGACTGGGTTCACAGTCAGCTTATGTAACTCAAATAAATATTGCCGATAGTAGTATAAAAGAATCGTTTCTTACCATTTCATGCCCGTAGAGCTCGTATCCAGTGCCGTCTCCCTGCAAATTCAACAGTGGGCATAAAGATTAACAGTTCATAACACTACACATTGCATAGTTAATTATAATTTTGAGTAGTTTATTAATTAATATAAACATAAGAGAGTCGGTAGGTACCTGTCGCCGCCTCAGCTTTCTGTACTTCTGGTCGGCACCGCCGCGCGCCGCCACCGAAAACAGAAACATACCAGCGACAAGTTACGCTTTATTCTATTTTCGTTCGTTACTTTTGCACTCTACTTTTCATAATCTACTTACTATCAAAATTACCAGCTATGGTAATTTTCTTAAAATTTTTAAATTATAATACTGTATTTTTAATTACAATATAAGTAGACTTTTACAGACATCTTAGCAGATATTTAAACCAATTTTACACTGACACGTTTTAATCAATACTGACTTTAGTGACACATTTCAGTAAAACATAATTACAAAGTTGCCCTTTCATCAAGTTTAATGTAATGTAATGAAATGTATACATCTATAAATGCTAGTAGCTCCACTAAAATTGTTTAAGCGCAAACGTGTGTGAACAAGTACGAATAACGATGGAACTATTAAAGGTAAGCATTAAATGCAGAGTTTAGATGCCGTTGACTCACCGAGTCGCCCTTGTCCCCCTTCTCCCCCTTAAGTCCAGGGTACCCGGGTGGGCCCGGTAGCCCCGGGGCGCCCAACATGCCTGGGGACCCCATGTCACCGTACTCTCCCTTTGAGCCTTTAGGGCCCATCTCACCCTGCCAGATAAAAAAATATTATTAAATAACATGATGAATAAGACAAGTAGAGACATTAATGTTTTTTTTTCTGTATTGTTTTTTGTGTGGTGAGCAATATAAAGTATTCATATACTATCTATAGATGTAGAATGTAGGCAAGCGTCTCTTGCTTGCTCTTATACTGTAAGAATGAGAGAGGCTGCCAGCTTTTGAGACTGTCAATCGCATTTATAATCAACTATAAACCGAAAAAGTTTATCCAATAGGGATATAATATTAGTTAAATGCGGGTAGTAGTGCTTACCGGTTTCCCTGGCGGGCCCTGTACGCCCGGCGTGCCGGGGGCCCCATCGGTGCCTGCAGGTCCACGCGGTCCTATCTCACCAGACTTGCCTGAAAGTTTATAAAATATTATAAGCATTTTGGATTTTTCATCTATACTTTGGTGTTAATGTAATACAAGAGATGTCAAAAATAATTTAAATTATGTATATCATACACTTGAGCAGTCACTGGTGCTGAAATACAACGTCTTTTTACGCCGTCGTTAGAAAACAAAAAAATACTTGTAGTTATATTATATCAGCTATATAAAGCAATTTTTAGGTTTACATGATTGTCTCATACCAAAAGTTGTTGTACCTACCTACTACTTATTTATTACTAAAAAGTGCTCTGAGAACTTGAGAATTTTTTCTAGTAGGTATTTATTCTGTGGCCGGACTCAGGCCTTTAAGGAAAATATTAGATTTTTTGTAGAATATCTATATAAATTTGGGTTATGGGAGTTATTTGTTCATTTAATAATATAATTTTAAATATTTCATATGAAAAAGTTATGTCTGGCTTACTAAATAAATTTAATTTATTTTATTTAGTAAGGTACGAAAAATTGCGCATAGCGTTATTGTTTAATCAAAGCGTGTTACATCACTTACCTGCTGCTATAGCGTGAGGCGTGTGGAGTTCACAACAACAAGACGAAGTTCTACTCAAATAAAACACACACGGCCGCGAAGCGAACCGATACGAACCGAAGTAGTCGTCATTTGTACCGTCACCGAATCTACAAGCCAAAAATATCGGCGCCAGCCGGTTAGACCCATGCGAGGTAATCACGAGGCATGCACAGTGCACATGCCGTACTCAAGCAAGCATGCCGCAAGAAGCATTCAATGTGGAAGATAGATTCGAGGCCCGAAGACATCGAGCATGAAACGGAGTTTTGAAGAACTCGATGAGGCGAGAGTAACATCATCACGGTTCCAGGGGCATAACATGAAAGGAATAGGGAGAAACGAAGCCAATTCACGCCAAATAAATGTCATCGGGATGAACTGGTCATTCAGTTTCATTGAGAGTGAGTAATTTTGAACTGCATGAATCAGCTTATAGGATAAAGACAGCGGAACTTTAGCTTGACTGCCATAAAATCGACCCTCTACGAAACGCAAGAAGGAAACGCATCCATGATAAACGGAACTGCTGCTAACGAGAAACGCTTCACTTTCACACGTTCCTGCGGCACAGCGGGACTAAGTTAGGTGTGTTTCACGCTACACAATCGATACTGCTGTAAGGTTACAATTGTCTAGATTTGATCGGTATACTGCCGCAGAAGCATGAGTAGACCACGTAATTGATAAGAACATCGCTATTGGGCGGCCACTATGGTTAGTCTTTAATCTTGTTGAAGAGGTCGGGTCGGGTGTCAAGCTAAAGCACAGCCAGAAGTGTCGTGGCAGTGTCGTGCGATGCGGAGGCCCGCGTTACCCGCTTGCCGCGCTTGCCGCGCGCGCCCTTGTCGCCGGGCGGGCCGGGCGGCCCCGACGCGCCCGCCTCCCCGCGCTCGCCGCGCGCGCCCTCCGTTCCTTCAACCATAGCCGTGAGTCCACTAGTTAGTAATCGAACTCAAGGCCTTATTTACTTAACCGGATAAAATAGAAAATTGACAATTCACAACATTAATTATTTGTTCATCTGTATTGGCTATCTTCAATTTAAGGTAAATAAAATGTATTTACCAAGGGAAAATTTCAGTGGATGTTTGGCTAACAAGAGTACTCTAAGTGCTAAAGTAATTAAGGTGCTCCTAAACCAAAATAATAAACAAAGTTCAAGCGTTGTTAATAACGACCAGCCAGGATCGCTTCGGTGCAAAACCGGTCGTACCTAGTTAGTACTACGTCACTAAGTTTTCTATACTGATAATATATTTTTAGCTGTGCCTGCAGTAGCTTTGTGATGTTAACTAAATCAACTTCTACTTACTCCCAGACCTTTAAGTTAATATTAGTAGCAATAAAATTACACACACGTAAACAAAATACATTCCTAGTTTAAGAAACCAGTCGATCAAACAAATAAGACCATAATCACCTATAGCAATAAAAAGATAGATAAAGTATAAGATATCTATACAGGATGTCCCTGATTACCGAACTATGAATGTGAGTTCCATTTTCGACAGGAAAAAAGTTGTGATTGATTTTTCATTTTTACGTAACATTGCATAGAGATTAAACAAAGCTCAACCAAACGAACTGTCAAAGAAAACTGTTTTATTTTTTGTTAAGAATGTTAGGTTTGCCATTACTTAGCAAGTTTTTTTTTATTTTAATAATAATCAAAAGTGTATTTTGTGTACGTATGTGTGTGCCAAAAACGTCTAGTTATTTTAAGGTCAGGGGCGTGAACATCAAAAGCATGCGAGCGAGCGGAGCGCGGCTCACCGGGCGGGCCGGGCGGGCCGGGCGGGCCCTCGATGATGCCCGTCGGGAACGCGTCGCCCTTCAGCGTCGTCGTGAAGCCACGCTCGCCCTTGTCACCCTTGTCGCCCTGGAAAAAAAGTTTACATTTTACCAAACCCTTTAACTATTTGCTACTTTATTATCATATTTATTTTTGTCGTTACGTTATTAAAAGGTATTTGACTTCAAAGTAGTTAAAAAACAATTACTAAGTAATTGTATATCAGATTACCTTATGCCCTGAAGGTCCAATCGGTCCACTTAATCCAATAGGCCCCACTGGTCCAGGCGGGCCCGGCACGCCCGGGGGGCCGGAGGACCCTGCAGGGCCCGCGCGTCCGTCATGCCCCGGTAGCCCCTCGGGGCCCTGAGGCCCAGTCGGCCCAGGTGGACCTGGTTCACCAGGTTCTCCCTAATATCGAAATACAATTAAAATTTCCATTTAGGGAAGAACGCTGTAAAAGCTTAGATTGTTTAGTTTTAAAGTGTTTCTTTTTAGAAAATGTAAGTATTTTCGTCGTTTAAATTAGGTAAGAGTTAAAAAATTGTATTTTATTATAGACATTAATACACACGTTAGTAGTACACGATTTAAGTTATTTTATTGAACCTCTGACAACCTCTCACAATTGGGATGTAGACACCTGGGCCCTAACCATGAGCTGTTAAAACAATCACAAATCTGTCAAACATTATCATTTCTGTCAAATTTTGTATGAAATGACGTACCAAAATTGACAGATTTGACAACTTTGTGATTGTTTTTAGAGTTCATGGTTAGGGGGCTGGCATAAACAATTCTAAGACATCATTTATTAAATCTGACACCTGCCCCCTAACCATGAACTCTAAAAACAATCCCAAAGTTGTCAAATCTGTCAATTTTGGTACGTCATTTCATACAAAATTTGACAGAAATGATAATGTTTGACAGATTTGAGATTGTTTTAAGGGTTCGTGGTTACCGCCCTGGGCCCTAACCATGAAATGTTAAAACAATGACAAATCTGTCAAACATAATCATTTCTGTCAAATTTTGTATGAAATGACGTACCAAAATTGACAACTTTGAGATTGTTTTAAGAGTTCATGGTTAGGGGGCTGATTTTATTGAGATTGGTAGTGTCATTGGTAGTGACTAGTCTATTAAAATTATTAGATAATTTGTTATGTCAAGAGTATAAACGAGGCAAGAAAAGGAGAATTAATTAAATTAGAGGTTAATTCGACACAGAAGAATATAATACTATACTTATTATAATTGCATCAGTCAGAAAATGAACACACCAAGTATGATAGATAATAAGCAGTACATGCGTCGGCGTATCACTAGACAGACATTAAAAGCGTTCCCATAGAGTCGGGTGCGGCGTACCTTGAGCTGGATGATGGTGTGCGCGGAGATGTTGTGGCCGGCCGCCTGCAGGCCCTACATACGCAACCTACGTCAATACACGGACACACAGTAGCATGCAGCGCGCGCCGCGCACCCGCCACGACTTGACTACGAACTGTCGAGGTCTGTACATAGCCATAATATGACCGTACACAGCTTTAATATTACTTTCATTTTTAAGATTAGGATCATAGTTCCTAAAAGGTTCGTAGCCAGGACGTCACGAGTTGCATCGGAACTCCAATACTACATTGATACGGCGTTAAATAACATCCGTTAAGATATAACAGAAGGAGCTTTTTAAACTTGCATCTTAGTATTTTATAGCCACTTCAATGTAGTAAAGAACTCTTGAATTACACAAAGATCCATTAAAATTTTTGGAAATAAAACAAGCAGTCCCTCTACTTCCGTTAATTTAAAAAAGCGCAACATAATAATATCCTCCTACAAGCAGACCTAACCAACACATGTTTAAACCGATATCTCACTGTAACGAAATAATCACAAAAGCGCGTGCGCAACACCGATGTCTAACTACGAAAGGGAGGAATCGTCTCGCAAGAAAATAGAAGATCCATAGAATAAATAGATTCTTTGAACATGAATTTAGCTGCAACATTTAATTCGTATGGAAGTTCTATAGTCTGCGTTTGAGAGGCCCGATCGTGCGGGCGAGTACCTTCACTGCTATGATCTCCGCGGTCGTGTACGGACTAATTTTAAAGTTGTCCACTGATCTTTTCACACCCTGTAATTATTATTTTTACGTAACTAATACAGAAAAATATATTTGAATGTATTGTTGTTTTGTCAGTGATAAATATCATGATTAAAATAATATAGAGCGGGCGTCATCAGAGATTAGATTTTGCCAGGTAAGGCTTATTGGCTATCAATTATTATTTTATTATTTTATATTGTCATAGAAGTGTTTACCTTGACTGCAGAGAAGACGTCGAAGCCCGGGCTGCCGTGCTCGCCCTTCTGCCCCTTATCCCCCGGCCGGCCCTGAAATGAGCGGACAGTCACTTTAGTATGATTTGTAATTACGGAAAATTGTATTTACTGATAATCAAAATAAATAGGAAATACATACCGGGTCACCTTTTGGTCCATCCAACCCTATTGGTCCCTGAAAAAAAAAGTAATATTAGTAAATATTCAACGAGTTAAGATTACCCAATTAAGAACATTCATTATTGTAATGTACACGTGCGGGAGATAAAGACAAGGGAAAGTTAAGACGTCGTAGATGTTGTTAGAACATGCTTATAGAACAAAGGGATAAAGTAAAGGGAAAAGATACACTGTTAAATAGTTATTATGTCTCCACACCCAATACAGAAATAGGTACAAACTTCACACAAGAGAAGGGTTCACAACGGGGTAAACTACGGATCACAAATCATGGGCCATTGACCGAAGAGGTCCTAAAAGGCCCAACTTCAATCAAACTAACTACACCAACAGGAGGGCTTTTGATGTTAGTTTGCTGCCGGGACTTTCACCATTATTCGATTACATACGATATTGTATAAATAAATGATGTATTTTGAGGTGTTATTTTAAATAGAAATTAATTTAAATTTTCAATAATTTTTGTACAATTTAATATCTATTAAATTATTTTTTATCATGCAATCCTATTATGACATCCAAGTAGATAGGCTATAAAAGGATATAAGTTATTTGAATTGTTACAAACTCTATAGAGAAAACTAGGGTACATAAATAGTACCCGTTGTTAAATTGCGTAATTTTCTAAAAGACTTGTCTCGCTTTAGTGTTTAGTTATGGTTCGAGCCCCGGCTAGCGCGAGGCGCGGGCGGTTAGTGGCGGACGAGGCAGGGCGACTACCGCGCGCTGGGCGCCTCTTACCATGAAGCCGCGTTCGCCCTTCTCGCCCTTGCTGCCCTGAAACGTCACACCCGTTACACATCACGTCGGCTCAGTCGGGCTCCGGCACCACCGTGCCACTGCTTTATAGCGTTGCTAACACAGCCTGTCGTTTAGTTACAAACTGAACACAATGGGGAGCTACAGACAATATAGAATGCGATTTCCCTGCGACATTAATGAAATTCAATGACCTAAATCATCCTTTATTAGTACTCCCGGTAATTACTAATACGGGTCACATTGAGTCATTATATGGCAATGGAAGCACAGTTTAGATGGAAGTATGTCTACTATCGTATTCAGATATGAGAATGAAAAATAAGAATTTGAGGTAATGCCGTAGGGAAGTGCAGTAGAAATTACAAAATTAAGATAAAAAAAAAATCGACAAAAGAATATATTTACAAGGAAAAGAAAAGAGGAATGAAATCGAAATAAAGTGTAAATAAAACATAATAAAAATTATAGTAAGTACCGGGAATCCATTCTTTCCAGGCGCTCCCGTTAATCCCTGCGAACGAAACGAACTAAATAAAGCGACTATTTACGCATTAATAAGCGATGCCGAACAAAGCTGATAATCTCTGAGGAGGGCTAGACGCTAAACATTTTATCGCGATCCCAAACCATTTACTTACAAATGTCTAAAAAATACCAATACATGTTCCTACTACTTATTAGTGTAATAATGACATTAATTCAATGGGGTATGGTATGTCGGTTTGATGACGATGAAACGTAACGTGTAGCCGCGCAGAGGCACGTGGCGGGAACTTACCGGCGGTCCCGGCTCCCCGGGGTCGCCTTTCTTGCCCTTTTTGCCCCTTTTCCCGGGAGGCCCAGGCGGACCTGAAAATGAGAGACGACATCCATAAACTCACGCACTCTAAACATACATTTTATAACAATAAAAAAGGAATAACTTATTATTATTTAATAACTAATTAAGATTAAGGAGGTTTTAAAGCTTTTTATGATATTTAATTGTAATTATTGCATAATTTAAACTCAATGAAAAGGGAATTAACGCGATCATAATTATTTAGGTACACAATGTTACCTTTTTGCCTAACGTTTCGACGGGTTACACCGACTGTCAAGGTGGCTGGCTCTACATTTTGTACCTACGTTATGATCGCGTTAATTCCCGTTTCATTGAGTTTATACTTTATTATGTGTTAATATTTTTCCCCAAAACAGTTTAACATTTAGGTCAAGTATCGCAGGAGGTATAATTAGATTAAAAGACATTTTAATTCATATTTCTTACAAAATAACTTTCTAATTAAGTAGTTCTGCATTGATTCTTGCTTCCTTGCTTCCCGCCTGTACAATTCTTAACATATATTTTGTAAAAAAAAAACTACGTTAAAAGTCTAAAAAAACAGACATGTGTGAGTATATAAAAAAGAAAAACGGTTTTAATTAATCTTTGTCATAAATCGCAAACGTTAACTATGTACATCATAAAAGTAATAAAAAATCTGTTTAACCTTATGCCAATAAAGCCCTTTCGAACAACACCCCACATGACACGATTAACTCAATAAAAATTGGACCACCGTTCCCTGCACCAAGACCGTTTTTGATGCGTTTATAACAAATGTATAGTTTTCAGATTTTTCACTTTTAATTACTTGTAGTAGGTATAACACGGTATCACTTGCCGAATTTCATAGTTCTAGATCAATGGAAAATACCCCATAAATTTTAATTCCCTTAAGAGTATCGAAATAAGGGTTTTTGGCGGCATTTAAAACGGTCGTATCTTTTTAGGGTTCCGTACCCAAAGGGTAAAACGGGACCCTATTACTAAGACTCCGCTGTCCGTCTGTCTGTCTGTCCGTCTGTCACCAATCTGTATCACATGAACTGTGTTAGTTAGACAGTTGAAATTTTCACAAATGATTTATTTCTGTTGCTGATATAACAAAAAATACTAAAAAGCAGTATAAAATAAATATTTAAAGGGGCTCTTATACAAGAAACTTGTTTTTTTGCCGTTTTTAATAGATAATGGTACGGAACCCTTCGTGCGCGAGTCCGACTTGCACTTGGCCGGTTTTTTTTACGTTAATTTAGAAGTTAGTTAGACTTGAGTATATCGTTTTAATTCCAACTCGATACCTCCACGAGTTCCCTAGGACGTCTGTCCTGTCTATCCGTCCGTCTGGACAACAAAGTGATCCTACAAGGGTTTCGTTTTTTCCTTTTGACGTACGGAACCCTAAATACAAAAAAATATTTGCAGTTTTTTTCTAAGTCTAAATTAACCATTATAGTCCGTTTAAGTGCCCGTGCTGTGGAGTGACCAGCCCACGGTCTTCGCTCCGGGCGGACACTGCCGTGACCCAGTGACCGCGGACCGCGGACAAACGGCCGGCCCGCACGCGACTATTACCGCATCGACGCGTCTGCGGCTCGCGCTTTACAAATTGCAAGCCATCCTCCACTGACTTATACAAATTATTTAGGGAAAGCCGCCCTTTATTCTCACGTAGCGAAGGAAGCATGTGAATAACACGTATGTAACGTGTTCTTCACATGCTTCTTTCGCTATCATTTGAGATCTCATCGTAATCATCCTTTAATAGTGTTTATTAAGCTTTATTTTAGTCTCGAAGTGGTCTCAATTTGCATTACAATAGATCTAACAGCAGCAAAGTATAGCTATAATATCAATAGTGATGATACAGATTATGGGTAGGCACTTAAGTGGCATTAAAGAAGCATATCGGATGAATGATGTAATTTGTAACATAATTGACATGAGGCTAGTCACGCGCGGCGCTCTGCATAATGAGCGGCTCGGACATCACCACTAAGCCAGTAATGCGATCCGACGCGACGTGAAACCTTCTGCTAAGAACTAATCGCAAGGTTATTAATTTTGTTAAGATAATATTAAATTTTGCATTTTCAATTTATCCGTTCAGTTCAGGCATACCTAATAAAATAAATAAAATAAAAACTAACTAACTAACTAATGGATGAACAAAATATGTCAACTTATTCTCATGGCTGTTAATAAGTAGAGTACGTATTTTATCTAAAATTTGTTCGTATGTTTTGAATGCGTTGATATAGGTAATTTCTACACCTCCAATGATTATTACAGACGGACTGACGCACAGCAAAAATATTGTACCTACAAGGGTTTTCTTCTTTTTCTTGTAAAATTTATAAAAACTAATAATAGCCCACATAAATCATAGTGTCCATGTTCTTAGTAAAACACAGGCTACGTAATGATAGCAGTTGCCGTGAGAAGCAACACTGCACAACAGACCCCCCACGCGCACCGCGCCGCTTCGCTCCGCAGCGCGCAGTCACGACGCGCTCATCACCCGCGGCTAGTCGCACCCGTCCGCAAACGCCGCCTGCTAATTAGCGATCATCGCACTCGACGCCGTCTCATTATCTGCAGTAATGGCCTATCAATATCCATTTAGTGTAATCAACGGTGTAATGACGTGATAGGTAAGGGTAAAAAAGTAGCGCTGCAGACAGACAGGGAGGATTCTTAAGAGTATTGTACAAAATGAAACGTTTAATGAAAATTAAATAGGTAATAGAATAAGTCATAGTTATTATTCATGTAGGGCTCGTACTGATACAGAAACTGAGCAATATCGATATGTAAATAAGTTCAATTATCAGTTGATCAAAAAAATTATATGGTAATGGATAATATTTTGTGTTCTTCTTCTTTGCGTTTCGATTCAGGCTTTTATATGTGAGGACCAAAACTCAGCCACCAATATAGCACTATCGGCGGTCTTGTAAAGATCCTCGCGTGTGCAGGTGTTGGGACACGCAGGGCATGACAGGAGATGTGCCATTGTCTGGGGGGAAATGCCACATAGACATGCACTCTCCAAGCTACCTGGGCATGCTCTCCCTGCTTTGGCCTACTTGGTTCCGTAACCTATTTAAGGACTAATAACTAAATTGTGTTAATTTCAACCCATAGATATAGTTGTTATACTAAACCCGTAGAGAAGAAGTTATTATTTTGGGAGAAAAAAAAGTTAACTGTTTAAAGTACATTACGCTAACTAAAATGATAGACGTCAAGAAATATAATTAGCTTAAATTCCCGTGCGTTTGGGGTAACCTATTCGAAACGTAAATAAAATAAACAGCAACAAACGTGCCGACATAAAAGCGCGCGCGCCGCGTGACGTCACGAGGAAACCGCCGGGAAATACCGCACCGGCGCGGGCGCGTGACACACACTAGCACCGAGCACGAACGCGCGTCGGCGGAAACAGTACGGAAATACACAGATTAAGATTGTTAACGATTACAATTTGGATTTGAATAAGAGCTAGTATGTCAGTTTTATCAAATTAAAAACCTATTATGAAATATATTATAATATAATACCTATTATGAATGATGTTTAGAACTCTACTTTCATTATACTTGTCGTGTGCCTCATTTTATAAAATGTGATACTAATGTAGTTATTATGTATTCTGAGCATTAGTGTAAATGCGTAAAATCTGCGTACAATACTGTATCACCACATTATGAAATATTCGAGGCATTTCAAACAAAGGCAATAGTCTTTACGGCCGACAGACAGCGGCATCTGGCGGCGCACAGCCGTACTACGGCGAGCGCTGGACCGCATCTCTATAATCAAACTATTATTTCATTAAAATCGGTGTCTCTGCGGGAATAAGAGCAGTAATCGCATTCTAGACATATTAATGTCTTTATTAAATTGATTACAAAGCAAAGTTGTGTGTCAAATATTTGTTCTAGTGGATTTTTTACCGTAATGAAAAATATCAAGTACAAAAAGTTTGATAAGAAAAAGACAGACAAAAAATAACCGGCCAAGTGCAAGTCGGACTCGCGCACGAAGGTTTCCGTATCATTATCTGTAAAAATGGCAAAAAAATCACGTTTGTTGTATGAGAGCCCCCTTAAATATTTCTTGTATTCTGATTTTTTTGTGTTTGTTGTTATAGCGGCAACAGAAATACATAATCTGTGAAAATTTCAACTCTCTAACTGACGGTTCATGAGATGCAGCCTGGTGACGACGGCCAGACAGACAGACGGACAGACGGACAGCGGAGCCTTAGTAAAGGATCCCGTTTTACCCTTTGGGTACGGAACCCAAAAAAGGAAGAGCTTTACAATATCTCATTAGGTTTCCGCTTAAATCAATTTAATACGAAGTTTATTACGCATTGATGATGTAGGTCACTTATTTTGTTGACACTTCAAATCGACAGCGAGTATGATCTTTCTAAGTACCTGATGCGTGCAGGAATTAGCCGCCAGCGGGCGGAACTTGATAAATATAATGAAGCGCGCCGCACAAGTGATTTCCAATGTGACAGGTGTCTGGGTGAGAGGGGGCTTCGGCTGCGTCGGACATTGCCTCCTCCGCCCCTGCCATAGGGTATATAATAGTCGCCGGTCACTCCCGGGATGACCGAGAGCGCTCGACGGCCTAATAACGGCGACTCTCAAATCAACGTTTAATTACGACACAAATGGCGCGGCTGAACGTCGCGCAAATTAAATGGGACGCGAATTATCCGGGGCACTAGCTAGCTAAACAGATTAGCTTCCTGTCTTTCACCCCAATGAAGCGTCGGATAATGTCCCTCTCAATAGTGGTAATTCTAAGCACAATGAAGTGTCCAGCGAAATAAAAACTATAGTAGGTATTACGTATGAGACATCGTGTGTGGGATAGCATGAAAAATGCAAATAGAAATGCCACGGGAAATTATTATTGCTTGTCTGTGACTTTTAATAAAGTTTTTAAAGGTTCTTCCGAACTACCTACACATTCCATTAGTATTTAATTAAAAAAATATCAATGTGGCAAAATTGTTTTAATTATTTTATATTACACAAAATCCACAGCACTTAATAACAGAGTTATAAAAACCTACATAGAAAAACATCTAATAAAGGATTTACATTTTAAGCCTGCCAAAAGTTAACATTTTGTTGAGGAATATAAAAGTTTCTTCTCAAAAATGTCTCCTAATCGTAATCTAACCCAAATCTTTACCGCACAAGGTAATATCAATTCTCCCATGTTGATTTGTGTCCATGTGTTGCATGGTCTCCGAGGCAGTAACCGCAAGTACCGCAGCGCCCGCAAGGCAGTGCGTCCTCCGCAAGGCGCGCGGCGGCGCCAGGCAGGAGGGTGGCCACTAAATTTGATTTGATTTGCGGACAAATTGAGTGTCACGTGCGGCGGGGCGGCGGGGGCCATCAAACCGAATGGACATGACCCCTAGCCTCCTACTCAGGTCACTAGAGAAAAATAATATATCGAGTTATTACTATTTAAAAATTTACAATCATATACCGAACGATATCAAAAATTATAATTTACCAGTACTTAAAAGACATTTGTTCCGCTGGCTGAACCACCATAATTTTTATAGTCTCGAGGAAAAAAGGAATTTAGATTAAGGTCTTTCAACACTGACTCGGTAATTTGTATCTAATAGAAGTTGTAAATTTTTGTTTTTAGCAATTCCATGCAAGGTTTAATTGAAGATAAATAACACTTGAAAAAAATCATCGACCTCAGGTGGGACTCGAAACCACGTCCCATCGCATGCCGGGCGAGTGCTTTACCAACTAACCTACCGAGGACGTCACGTGACAAGATGAAATTCCTCAAGTGTTTCTTCTCGCTGTCAAAGCCAGCGTATTCTGATCAATGTTGTAGCTATATGAATAGCTGAGTAGTATACTACCGTCAACACCCTATAGAAGTTTATAATATAATGAAATTCGGACATGAGCATTTGACATTGTATTTATTGTTATCAGATTTAATTGACATTTTTTTATTATTATTTTTCATTTTTAATTGTACCCTGACATTTGCATGCTAATTTGTGTAGCCCAAATATGTGATTCTTTTATTGTAAGTTAAAACCTTGTTATACCATCTTTGACGCAAATAAAAGATTGATTGATTTAAAAATCATGTTTTAGGTGAAATAAAAATTTTCCTTTTTATTTTGTTGCAAATTTTGCTTGTTCATATTTTGCTATTGTAATAAATATTTTATATAGGTACCTAAAAGATAGATGGAAAAAGTATGGAAAAGTAATTATCACATTAAGTTTTCGTATTTGATACTCGTATTTATTCGGACACAAATGGCTGAGTGCATAAATTGAGGCAAATTATGTACATAGGATATCTTTCCAAGTTGCGCTGCCAAATCATTGAGGTATAATGTACCGTACGCTAGTATATTATACCTCAATGTGCCAAATATTATTTCCAACTATATAAGGTTTGGAAGTAACATGTTTTGTGAGTTTGTGTCGAGAACTAAAAGTAGCAATAAGGCAGTTTAAATCTAAACCATTTATACGCGTCAGGGAAAGCGCTCGAGATGTTTGCGTGTAGGTCCGTCACGTCTAGCGTCACAGTCTGCCGGCACCTGCGACGGTGCTGGTTACCGGTCATAGGTACCTGTCACGCGTCACAGAAGCCGCTGTTAAAACTACTACTACTTAGTGAGTACTACAAAATATGCCTATTTTTTGACATTATAATAAATATTTTACATGCCATTCAATGACGAGACATGTTGGACTTATATTTTTATTATCTTAATGTACCATGTTTGCCAAATAAATGAATTTCAATAACTGGAACCATAAGTTGAAATTGCGAAATGGTTCATAATAAAAACCTTTAAAAAGTATGTCGTTATTAGCAAATATGTGGCGTGCACAGCCCACTCGAAGGCTCGCAAGCTTAGTAGCGTCGTTGTGCCTTTGTGCCGGTGGATTACGACCCTACTTTATTATCCCTATTGTTATTTTTCTCATGAAATATGACTACTAAGGTTATCCGGAGAAGGATGACGGTTATATTAAGGAAAATTTAGAGAAAAACACTCGCGCCCGCGCTAAAGCGTTTCGGGGATCGTCGTTTGTGCGAGGCCGAGAGCACCGGGCGGAGTCTTTTGAAATAAATTAAAACATCGTAAGAGCGGTTCGGGAGCTCGAGGCGGCAGCTTTGATCTGAGCTCAATTCATTTCGCATTCAATTACGTCTGTAAACAGTTTTTATCACTGGGCGAGTCAGCAGCCGCTGGCGCCGCCCGCAGCTACAAGCCTTGTGTCTCTCTGCTGACAACACAAAGAAGCGTAATTTAACGTGTCGTTAGCCTTTTCTTTGGTTTGTTACACAGGACCTAGCACTGACTAACAAATAATGAACTTTTTAATTTATTTAATAAATTTTTACTTGGCACATTGTTTTATTTTGATTGCTAAGAGTTAAGCAAAGCATGTTAAATGACAGAGTCATTTTGTACAAACACTACCATGTTTATTTTATCATGTTACAAGCTAGGAAAAGTCGGAAATTTGTGAATTCATAGTTATATTTCTTCTGGCGTACAATAGAGAGTAGGTAGTACCATTACAAATGCAGTTGGCGATTTATAATGATATTAATGATCTATCTTCATATCAAATTCGGTTTTCACAGAATGCTTACAATGCGAGTTCATCTCAAAGATTTTAATTACAGTTTTCTAACTTTTAGACAGTCCTTATGAATGATTGTTTACAAAAAGTAGCAATGTGTGAATTTGCAGCGTCACTCGCAGCCTGCCCGGCGAAGATGCGAAGGGTCGGCTTTTATGGACCTTTATCAACGGCGGGCGGAGCAAAAAGCCCGCGGCGACAAGAAACGCGGGCGCGCGCCCCGCGGGACCCGTGTCGCGCCGCCCTGTGTCGCCCTGCGCCGCCCTGTGCCGCCCTGTGTCGCTCTGCCGCAGACGCGGACAAATGTGCATCAGCACATGCTAAGTTGTTGATAACGTAGGAGTTATGCTAATACCGGAATATATTATCTAGTATGTGCCAGCAAAATAAAATGTTCCTATTTAGGATAGAAAATACGTGTACGAAGCATTAGTACATGACATACGAAAATAATATGCGAGTGCACAAAAAAAAAAACCTCAGCAAAACAAAAAAAACAAACGATATTTATTTAGGTTATTATTTTCAGATATTTTTTTTTCTGAGTGGTACCTATAGTATTCATTATGCAATGTTTGATGATTTTCTCTTGGATCCTACGATCAGAACTTAACCAAAATATGGAACCATTCTTGAATCCGTTTAAATGAGGATACATTCTTACTTTTAAACTTTCGTGTTGCATAATTTAAACTCAATGAAATCTAAATTATGATCGCGTTAATTCCCGTTTCATTGAGTTTAAGGGATACATTCTCTTGTGATACCTATTAGCTTATTTTGATTTTGACCTAGGTAAGTTGAAATACCAGAGCAGCACGCACATAGCTAAAGCAACAAAAAATTCAAAAGGTACCTTATCTATGGGCATTTCACTTTAATCACTTCAACCTAATTTAGCTAACCTTTTCCAATTAGAAACAATTAAAGTTTTCGATGAGACAGCATTTCCTTCCGCTCCAATTCTTAACTTTCGATAGGTTCCCATAAAATTTAATTGCATCCCGAATAGCAGGCAATGGGATAGGGTGGGGTCCGGATTGGGATCTCCAAAAATGCGCTACTTTAATTAAATATCGAACATTCCTAACACATAGATCCCCGCCAGCGGACGCGACCCGCCGCGCCCGCAGCGGCGTATAACGCGGCAGGTCTTAGGCGCTGGTCTTCTCGGACACTCCGCCTGCTCAAATGTTAATTGGCCGTCGGCATCTCAAGCACATTTTTCAAAATTTCTAATTTACGAATTCGTTTATTGCTCTCATTAGTTATTCCGTTTCTGCGAGTTTTATTATTCTAAACTCGGAATGATATTACGGCACCGGGACGATAATTCTGCCCGTCTGTTTTATTTCATCCAATATTTCCAACATGAATTATGTATTCTCAAACTGGATTTTCAAAAACTGATGCCTCCTTTACATAATTTTTACTTTAGTTTAACAATTTTAGGATCGATGTGGTGGCCACCATGTCATCACAATACAAAAACTATAGTTACAAAGATTAAGCGTCTACAAAGACTATATTGTAAAAAAACCTAGGTAAGATCAATCAATGTATTCGTTTTTATAGAGCCATCGAGGCTGTGGATAAGAGGAACAAACATCAGTTTAGGTAGATCGGGTTGGGTGATCGATTGAAGTACATCTTATTATTGTAGGTAATTTTATGCGCGATGCCTTTCCTAGTTTCGACTTTGGCATCGGCCGATACACACAATCACAAAATCACAAGAGCCAATTTTCCAGGCTTGATTCAGCGTGGAATCAGCAGCAGAATTATAAGGCAGAATAGTACTTTGAATCAGAATTTGTGTGATATTTTCACTCATCGTTATTGTTCATAGCGGAGCATGATGAGACACCCTATCTTAAACGGAGTTCACATTCTTGGCTGGTTTGTGTAGGCGCGTGTTCAGCGAAGCAACAAATATAAAGAAGGCCGGTGATAAGTGTAGCGCCTGGCGCTGCGCGGCCGCGGCAGGTGTGCGCCCACAAATCACCACCACATTATTGGGCCATTACCACCCTCGCTGAATTTTGATAATCGAGTTAATCCACCGAGGGGCAAAAATATGGCTCGCGAAGCCCTCCTAGCGAGAGGAATTGCGCGCAAATTGAGTTAGCCTTGTTTAAGCGTCATTTCGCTTCAAACTTCAGAAAGTAATCTTGTTCTTTTTGGAGGGTCCTCCTTGGGGGCGTAATGAAAATATTGTGTTTAGTGAAATCGGGATTATGGGTGTTTGTCGCGCTGCAGAGCACATCGTTACCGTGCTGCGCTTTTAAATTTTAAATCCTTTAGAATAACTTAGACTCAACAAAATAAGATTTCATAATTAGGTAAATAAGAATAATACTTTTAGTTATTTATAGCTATGTATTTTCTAACTTCTCCTCCTTTAAAATGTAAGACCCTAGTTTAGGTGCCTACTAATTATAAGTATGATATAGCAATAAATGATGGAGTATCGAAGTACGTAGACGTATCCAGCAAGGCAGGTGGGGCCGCCGGTGAGCCTGAACAGGCGTAATTAAATAAGGAGATTATCCCGTCGAGACGACGTACAGAGTGCCACACACACTTAAAAAAAAATTTCATTGTCATCAAGACTTTGTTAGTCATGATCAAGTACCATTATTTAAATACGGGGACATAACGCTGCTTGTTTGCTGATAATTAAGCTAGCTTGATCACATAATTTATTGAATAACTTGTTAAAAACAATTAAGTTCTTGTTTGTGTTACGCATACACTTTCATTATAGTTAATCAAGCTAAATTGTCACTTGATTGACTAACGATTTTTCAGTGCACGTTCAGCGATAAACACAAAACAGTAAACCCACTCAAATTAAGTGTAAGTGAGTTGATCCTGAAGAGCACACGATCTTTAAGTCATTTAAGCTGTCTGTCAATACAATTTGAGTAAAAAAATGTTAAAACATTCCATTAAAATTTAGGCCGTTCAATTGTTAATAAATTGTTTAGGTACGAGTAGTTATTTTTATGCCACCGAATTAACGACATCGTCAAAGTGCTTCAGCAGAATCTTTTCATAGCAGCCTGCATCTACGATTATAATGTTATGGTTCCCCGCAACCTTTTGTAGGCCGGTGATTAGTGGCCAAATTCGGACGCGTTAAATTGTTTATTCTGAATGTTTATATTTCATGTTAGACCGTGGGCTCGCGCGCTGTATTTTAAAGACATTACAGCAACCGGCGCGACGCACCGGACGCCTGAGATACACCGGCCCGCCGGATCCGGTACCTCGCAAATAAAACATGCTAATGGCCCAACTTGGGCTATTATTGTTGCTAAACTGTTGTTTGTCGCGAACTCAGTTGCGTTAATATTCCGAAGACGCACCGAGTAGGGTTGTCCTGAGAGGCCCGATCACTCTTTCCGAGTTATTATTGCTTATAGCCTCCCAGAGTTTTCTTATGTGCGAAGTTTGAGATATTGCCATGGGGCGTGATATGAGATCCAGTGCGGTCAGGAGGGACACAGTAAAATTACTTACTAGTGATTTACTTTAATCCGTTTATAACAGTTGGATAAAAATACCAGATTGAAGTGAAATCATTTCAATGAAACCTTGCATTTAAAGCCATTTTTAAAACACTCACAAAAAAACGATGTAATTATAAGCCATAACAACATCATTTTTCACATTGAGTTGTGGACATAATAAACATTAATTTGTTATTAAACTTGTGTAAGATCAAAAATTGGATGCTGAATTTTATGGCTTAGACCTATTTAGCTAAATAGGTCTATAGCTATAGACCTAACAAGTTACATTACCTAACTGTATCATAACAACATTTTACATACCCCATTTATGGCAAATAAATTTTTTAATTCGGAATTTATATTGCCGTTTTCTGTGACCTACATTGGTTTTAGAGCGTCTCTACATTTTTTCTTAATACTTTTGTTTTAAAGTGAGGTGTCAATGTTCTTAAAGTAATCGCTGCATTATTAAGTTTAACCCCGAACTCCCGCCTCAACCCCGCCTCAGTCGCTTCGCTACAACACCGACACTACTAAAAACTAATTACCGACGCTTAATAACGCCGTAAAATCTAACACAATTACGATAAGAGCCCCTAATTTGCTCGTAATTTGGCCTCCAATAAAATTACATGTAATTTACGTTTTTTACACTTTCCGAAGAAACCCTTTAAATCACGTGTTTTTTGTTGTAAAAGGTTTATTGTAACGGATAATTTCAACAGACGGTGTCGGGCAATGATGATGTCTAGCCTGCGATTAAGGCGGGGACTACGAATTCATCAATGAATAGTAAGTTAGTGCTAGCTACTTGCGGCTGGCGGGCCCCTGTCGGCGCAGGTGTCAGTGCGTGCGTGTGCGTAGTGTTAATCGCGATAGGACATAATGAGGGTTGTCACCTCGGGCTATAATTCAAGTCGGAAGGCGGAGACGAATCGCTTCCTGCGCCGCGGCGGGACAGCGTTCTATTGTTGTATTAGTTTTTTGGCTCCCACTCGTGCGCGATCAGAAGCGTTCCCACGATAGGATCCGAGCTCTACCGACGTTGCAATTATATTGGAGATAAATTATGAACATTGTGTTCGTTTGAGGTATTTGTGTAAAGCACTTAATCACTAACAAAACAACAAAACATAGACACACAACGACAGTTTACCGTACATTACCCGAGCCCACGGAACATTTCAATGCGAGATAAATATTGAAAGTTATGCGATACCGAGAAACATTGAGGAAGTTTCGTTAGGGCTGTACGTTTGAGAGCAAACTATGCGGAAAGTTTCTGAAGCTGTGGCCTTTAGTGTCGTCTACGTTTCTGGCTTTAACACTTATCAGCTTAATGCTCTGTTAACGTAGTAAATATTTGAATACAAACTTTAAGTAGCTGTAATTTGTTTTTATTCTTAGCTTGTATCACTAAAAATTTAATTCAACTATATTAATTAATTAAAAACAATAATAAACACTATAAAAGCTATTTAATTGGTTTATGTGTGAAATAGAAACTGGTGTGGATGCTGAATATTTTTGAATTCAAAATTGCATACACGTATTTCTAGATCAAACAACGCGACATCAGCTTGCATTCCCGGGTCAATTATAGCGAACAAGTGCCGGCCCTGGGGCTCTCACGGCGTCGCGAGTGTCGGGGTGTCGCTCACGAGTGTCGCGGTGTCACGCGGCAGACAGCGCGACACTCGCGCGCTCTGAGGACACTCCAGCTAAGCTTTTTACACTCGTGTGACGTTTTTAATTCACAACCATGAGAAGTGTGTCTGAAGTTTTATTTGTAGCCTAATTAATGATACTGCTTATTTCAAGTTTATTTCATGTAAAACTTCCTACGAGCATTCTGAATGAATTTCATACGTAATATTAAGATAATTAAGTGACTACTAATTCGGCAGAGAGTACCAAAACAACACGTTCGTAGTTATTACTAACTAGCAGCCCGTCCCGGCTTCGCACGGGGTAGACAATTATCGCTAATAGTTTTGGCAGCGCATTCGACGAAAGACATTTTAAGACTCATTTTTCTACACCTTCGGTTACATTGTTCAAATTTTACCAAGGATCCCTAATTTTTTTCAAAATGAAATGAAGCCTATGTCAAATTGGAAGAATGTAGCATTCTATTGGAGAAATAATTTTTTAAATCGGCCCAGTACTTTTTGAGCCTATTCATTACAAACATACAAAAATAGGTACAAATCTTTCCTCTTTATAATATTAGTATAGATGTAGCTTATATTTTATAACATTTTTTTGCTTGCTGCATTGATATATGGGTCCACGACAACACGACCGTCCTGATTACTTCTATTGCTTAACAGCTTGGCTGTGTCCCGGACTGACGGAGGGAAAATAGACATTACATCTTAGACACCGAGGCGATAAAATGTTTTTGAACTATAACTAACCAAATCGGTACCTTATTCCGTATCATTTACATTTTATAGGCTATTAAGTTAAACACCTATCAGTTCCTATTAGGCACACAGATATCATTAATGGACTTTATTGGCTATTAAATTTACAAAGATAAAGAAAGTTGTCGTCTAGTCATTTGCCGTTGATACCATTAATAAAACTTTTAACAAAAATGTTTCATTTTCGACGATGCTGGGTTTAAAATGAAAAAGAAACATACTCTCATCAATTTCAGGTAAGTATGAAAGTAAGATATGGTGATAGAATATGATAGAGTAGGCGTTTGTTGTTATCAAATCGTTCCTAATAGACGTTTTCAATCTGTGTCATCGTGTGTATAATTAAAACACAATTATATCACTTCCAAGTTCTTCAAGTGTTTGAGCTATAAATAGAGCCGGTTCGCTCTATCCAGTCGTTCACGTCAAGTTGCCGGCCGATGTTTTGATTCGCGGCGGGGGGCGTCGCAGCAATTAGGAGTTTTTAATTCCCGCCTTGCGAGGAAACGGCCTGTAATTAGCGTGACTCGACAAATGTGCCGCCATCATAGCACACCCTGTGGTATACCGCAACATACGAGGGCATAGAAGGAATACTTGTTTCAGTTAGTAATATTTATTAGGTAGGCAGACATTTATGTCTTAATATTTAGAGTTTTTAATCGTTAAAGAAGTTATTGAAAAATCCACGAAAATACCTTTGCTGCTTTGTCTTATGAAATCAAAAGTTAGTAAATGTAATCCATAAAGCGGCACTAAAGAGGTATAGTCAACGCTAAGTCAACCTAACAAAAATAGCATAGAATGTGTGCGGTCTACGAGAGAAGTGGCAAGAAATGCTTCCACATTTTCATTCTGTAAAAGCGGTAAATTGAATTAACTAAAACATTGAATTAACTTATTTACTTTTTGCATGCGCAGTGTCTGGTATTTTGTTATGGTAACTGGTCAAATTTTTGGACTTATTTAAAAACAAAACACAACCTTTGATTGCTAGGGAAAGGGCCATGCCATGTGTTCATGTTTAATATTCCACGCCTGTTAAGCAAAGCCTGCTTTTCTAATCTGTATTGTGGTAATACTTCCTGTATACTGTAATCGATACGGTGTAATTTGAAATCGATATTACGATGTGTGGCGCTGTTGTTTCGGCCTGCTACCTGCAATTACAGTGTAGGCAGTAGTTTTGTGGCCGCACAGGAAACTGTTTTGGTTTAATACATCGGGAACATTAATTAGACATTTCATAAGTAACAATGTTTGGGATACCTAACGTTACTAAAGTCGTGGTAATGGTGCCTCGCCACCCAGCCCTAGGCGGTAGCCACGAACTCTTAAAACAATCTCAAAACTGTCAAACATTATCATTTCTGTCAAATTTTGTATGAAATGACGTATCAAAATTGACAGATTTGACAACTTTGAGATTGTTTTAAGCGTTCATGGTTATGGCCCTGGGCCCTAACCATGAACTGTTAAAAAAATCACAAATCTGTCAAACATTATCATTTCTGTTAAATTTTGTATGAAATGACGTACCAAAATTGACAGATTTGACAACTTTGTGATTGTTTTAACAGTTCATGGTTAGGGCCCTGGACTGTGTGTGAGCTTGCTATTGGATTACAATCCAATGTGATCCAGTGTAAATGTGATGAGAAAAAATCTAAAATATATGTATATTTTAAGATTTATATCATTTTCTCGGCAGTAAGGGGAAGCATCGTGAGGAAACCTGCACACAGATAACAACGAATGATCCAAAACGGTCTAGTTTAATGGCGATCGTTTTAAATGTAATTACTATAAGGAATGCCGCATCTTATGGTCAAGCGCACCAAGAGTACGGGACTCAAGGCTAACAGAAAATTGTGTTCTCGATAGAATTTAAAGGAGAAAAAAAATGTCTGAAACATTTTAAGAATACATCAGAATATTGGGACTGTTCTGAGATGTCATCTTTTGTGTTTTTTGAGTTAACTTTACAATTCCCTATAATGCACAAACTGAGTATAAAAACTACCTTAAGATCTTGCAAAATATCAACTTCCTCTTATTTCCCTCCGCTGTCCTCTCGACGTCGCAAGCCGCTTCACTTATAATTAGCCGCAACAATCCTCCGAACGGTGAACGCTCGCACAAACAAAGAAACTGCATTAAAAAGCGAGCAAGTGCCTTTTAATTTAAAGACTTATTCTTTATATATTTTAAACTAAAATCAACCACATAAAATAAAAAAATTCAGCATATAAGTACCTATTACTGTCAGTCAGTCAAATCAAAACATCGGCTATACACTTCTTTCTAAATAATTCCAGGTGAGGCCATATAAATCCAGCAAAATGACCACCAAGAGTGGAACTATGACCCGGAAAATGGCTTCGCTGAATACTGAGCTCAAACTCAAAAATGCACTTGAGGATTTGAAACAGAGTAGGGAAAGCTGTGACCAACTTGTTAGGGAAAGAGAGGAGAGTGAAGAAGAGATTAAAATTACTATAAATAAAAACTCCCAACTCAAAAAAGAATTAGTTGAATTGCATGCCCAACTCCAAGAAGTCACCGAGCACCGTGATGACTTACTAAATACCATCAACACCTTCAACCAGTGCAGCAATATTTTCGAACAGACACTATTGCGCAACAATGAATTGGAGACTGAACTTCGAGATGTCAACAGGACTTTATTGCATTTCGAAGAAGAAAAAAAACAACAAGTGTTCTCGCAGACCTTGAACCTCTATGAGGAGTTGATTGGAAGCCCGGGTGGGCATGCAGTAGTTTCCGATTTAGAATTAAGTAAAAGTGGTCAATTTGATACTAAACATAATATAAAGTTAACTAGTAAAAATAGGCTAAAGAAATATTTAAAATTAAATAAATTTATCACAAAAACTAAAAAATTAATTAAAAAACAGAAATGTTTTTATAATAATATTAAGTTGAGGAAAGAACGTGCAGAGTTAGTAGACAGTCTAGAGATCTATCATAATAAACTGTATGAAAGCAGATCTAAATACAATGTTGACATTGAACGAATGCAGGCGGACATCTCGCAGTTACATGAGTCTTTAAAATCTATAACATGCAAATATGTTTCTGCCCAGGAACAAATAAATGAGCATATCTTGGCCGCAAATAAACTTTTAGAAATAGGAAATCCCAAAACAGATTTCTTATCACTACCAAATATGAATGTAACACAGGTGACAGATAACACCATCCCAGGGGCCAATCTGTTGAATGTTGACCGGCAACCTTCAATGTCAACACCACAATATAGTAATACCAAGATAAATGTAATTATGTTTTCAGATAGGTTAGGAGTTGGTTATGGTCCTCTACTAAGTAAGAAATTAAGTTGTAATGTTGTTAATAACTGTATGCCAGGTGCATCACTTGATATAATAATTAATCGTATACAAAATAGTAAATTAAACTCTGACTCTATCCTTGTTATAATGCTAGGAAATAGTCAAAACCTTAATAAGACAAAAATCATTCAAAGTTACTCAATTTTGTCCGGCTTAAATGTAAGGAAAATAATATTTTGTGCCCTACCTTTTTGTAAAAATCAAATAGCGCAAGAAAATGACAGTATTCACTCATTGAATACATTAATTTATAATATGACTCAACGTCATAACGACAAATTTGTGTTTTTTGACACAAATAAATTTATTAATAATAGCTTTCAATTGACTGGCAGCTCTTTACACCTGCCTTATAAACTAAAAAAACGAGTAGCTACTTTGTTAGCATATAATATTAACTGTATTGATTTAAAATACAAAAATGAAACTATTTACTGTGACAAACATATTAGTAGCAGTACTAATTTAAATATTATTCCTGTGACAATCTCAAATAATTTAAACTAAGAGAGCAGACAAAAGCTAAGCCTACCTTTAATATTGTGCACCAAAATATGCAAGGCTTGGCTGGCAAAGAGTTAGAATTAGCCTTATTCTTACAAGATTTAAATGTACATGTACTATGTTTAACAGAGCATTGGATTAATCAATATGAGTTAATGATAAACATTGAAAATTATAAAATCGGCAGTTCGTTCACAAGGAAGTTCACTACTAGGGGGGGGTCACTTATACTATTAAATAGTGAGTTAAACTTTAAAGAGCGTAAAGATATAGTGTCACTTTCGATTGAACGAACTATTGAACTAGCATGTGTTGAGCTAGAGCAGTATATAATATTAAGCGTGTACAGCCCCCCATCAGCCAATTACCAGCTTTTTGAATCCAATATGGAAGAGGCTTTGAAAAAAGTCTGTAGTTCTAGTAAGAAAATAGTTGTGTGTGGAGATTTTAATGTCAATATATTAGTAAATTCACCGAATTCAACTCGTTTTCTTAATCTTTTTAAATCGTTTAATTTAATTAACTTATTTAATGAACCAACAAGAGTGACTCCCACAACAGCTACTTGCTTAGATAATATTTTTTGCAATAGCAATGTAATAGATAAATCAGTTATAAATTATTTAAGGTCTGACCATAGTGGCCAGAGGGCGTCGTTTGAGCACCATCATGTCCGAGAAATTATAGATGCTGTCTGCAGGCCAATAACCGTAAATAGAATAGACCGATTTAAAGAGAAAATGTGTAACGGTATAGATTTACTAAAATCTAGCAGTAGCCATAGTGTTGATCTGTTATATGAGGATCTTTTTGGCTTGATTAAAAATGAATTTGATAAAATTTTCACACAAAAAAAAATAAAAGCAAATAAAGTCAGGTGTAAGTTTAATGAATGGGCTACACCTGGTATTTACAAAAGTAGAAGAACATTATATGACTTGTATAGTCTAAAAGCAAACACTCAGAACCCACAGATCATAGATCATGTTAGAAATTACTCTAAAATATTTAAAAAAGTATGTGCCACTGCAAAATCAAATCATCTTCGAAATATTATTTTGGGTTCTGATAATAAAGCAAAGGCCACATGGAACATAATAAATAAAGAAACATGTAGGCGTAAACAGAATGATCACTCTCACTCTCTTAAAATTGGGGATAAACTAATTAACTCACATGCAGAAGTTGCAAATGCTTTCGAGGAATTCTTTTCGAATATAGCTCCCTCTACAACTAAAGAACTGGCTTCTTCTGCTGAACTAGCTGAATCCCTTCTCAAGTCGGGTGTTGATGAGTGCAAAACTCCATTTAATTTTAGACATATTAATCCTGATATACTAATAAAAACTTTCAAGGAATTGAACATGAAAAAAACTGAAGACTTATGGGGGATCTCAGTCAATATTATCAATACAATTATAAATACGATAGCCCCTTATCTTACAATTCTTTTTAATAAATGTATTGATGATAAACAGTTTCCTACTTTGATGAAATTTAGTAAGATAATTCCTTTATATAAATCAGGCGAGAAAAATGATCCTTCAAATTTTCGACCAATTTCAATTTTACCGGTACTTAGTAAAGTTTTTGAAAAAGTAATTTTCAATCAACTTTTATCACACTTTGTCCTTAATAAATTGTTACATAGCAAACAATATGGCTTCACGAAAGGTAGAAGCACTACAGATGCTGGAGTTGCACTCTTGAAACACGTGTTTGATGCTTGGGAAAGTAGGCAGGACGCTTTGGGAGTTTTTTGTGATCTTTCTAAGGCTTTTGATTGTGTGGACCATCAAACTTTACTGAAAAAACTTAGACACTATGGTGTTTCATGCGATGCCTCAGATTTAGTAAACTCTTATCTCACAGGCAGAACACAAAAAGTTTGTATCAATGGAGCTGAGTCTTCTGGGTCGCCTCTTACTATGGGTGTGCCGCAGGGATCGATATTAGGGCCTCTGCTCTTTCTAATTTACATAAATGACCTTCCATATTTTACGAAAGACCTCTGTGAGACAGTGCTATTTGCAGATGATACTTCATTGATTTTTAAAATCAAGAGAGGTAAAGACTCATTTGACGATGTAAATAATGCACTTTCGGAAGTATTGCATTGGTTCACCACCAATAATCTTATGCTCAATGCAAATAAAACAAAGTGCATCAAATTCACAATGCCCAACGTAAAACTTGTCTCAACACATATTACTGTAAAAGATGAACAACTTAATACATCTAGTTCCACTACATTTTTAGGAATCACTTTAGATTCCCGTTTGCAATGGGGTGCGCATATCGAGACTCTGTCGGGAAGACTTAGCTCTGCTGCTTATGCCGTGAGAAAGATAAGACAACTGACTGATGTTGAAACGGCAAGATTGGTGTATTTTAGCTATTTTCATAGTATAATGTCATATGGAATATTGTTATGGGGCTCAGCAGCAGATATTGAATCTATATTTGTACTGCAGAAGAGAGCTGTACGGGCAATTTACGGCCTTGGACCCCGAGACTCCTTAAAAGAACTGTTTAAAGAAATTAATATACTTACAGTAGCATCCCAATTTATTTATGAAAATATAATGTACATCCGCAAAAACCTGTCCTTATTCCTTAAGAAAAGTGACATTCATAATCTTAACACACGGAATAAGAATAAGCTTGCCGTTCCCAATTTCAGACTGCATAAAGTGGGTAATTCGTTTATGGGAAAATGTATTCGCTTTTTTAATAAATTACCAGCGTCTATTGTAGAACTGCCCCTGTTAAAATTTAAATCGCATATTAAAACAACTTTAATGAAAAAAGGATATTATACTGTAAATGATTATATAAACGATAAAAATATTTGGAAATAAATACTGCCCTGCTCGCACAGGTACATTTATCTTGTAATGTAAATATATACTATTTAAAAAGAGGCTGACAATAGTGACCGAGTTTCTTGCGCTACTTCTTCTCGGCGCTAGCCCAAAATTGTCCTGAAGTAGTGGTAGGGAAAAAAAAATATTGGGACGTGTAAAAGCGCTTAGTTTAAGCCTATTTACAGAAATAAATTGGTTTTAATGGTTTTAATGGTTTTTAATGGTTTTGTGCCGGAAACTTCTCGTTTTTGTTTCATTATGTTACTTTTCTTCAGATATTAAACTTATTAAAGATTCTGAACGTCACTTAGACATAATTCAAGTATAACACTTACTTAAGGCTGAGCTAATTTAGTGTCTACGCAGATTACTTATAAAGTTCACAAAGTTTTAGCAGGTCGTTAGCAACTTTACCTTTCGGCTGTTCAAGATTAATGGACACCCAGATAGGCGGGGCGGTTTTGACTTTTAGTATTATCACAGAGTAAATATAATATTATGCTACGTAAAACTATTACCACAGAGTAAGTTTTATAGGTATTATTATAGATATAATCTTTTGTTTACAGTTTATATTAAGATTAATTATTTCATAGACGAACTTTAATTAAATTGTCTTTTAATTATAATTTAACCGTACAGCTGTAAGTCGCTTTGCAAATGCCAGCGAAACCTCTGTAAGTGGGTGTGGCTTGTAAGAGTTAGCTATAATAAACCGCCCGATCGCCCGCGCGCTGCAGGATGCGGTGCTGAATAGCAGACTTAGCTCAGGTAGTGGTGGCCGAACACCACAGATCATGCATAATCACAGTCGTGATAATCCTTTTCTGGCGTAATTCTTCCTTTTGCAGACATGTTCTTCAAAGAAGGCATACGTTTTCACCGATTTATACAGTAAGGCAGGTGAAAATGTACTCGTAATTTAACAATGAGTTTAACTTTAGATATAAAAAAGGACAAAACTGTTCACTACGCTAAAATACTAAAGTAAATGCAGCTGCTAATCGTTAGTCGCAGGTAATTCAGTTATTATGATACAGGTGAGCGCAGTGAAAGTCTTATTGAAAGCGAGCGCGCTCCTCCCCCTCCCGCAGGATAGGGGAGGATTACTTCAAACGACGAGCCGCGGGTCAGTAACAGTTCAGTGTCAGCTTACATAGTTACGCCTGAGTTACGGAACGCTGAAACCACTAGATGTAATTAATCGTGCAGCTTACTTTTCTCCTTAGGATTAGTATGTCTCTGTTATTAAAGATATAGAATATGCTTGGATGGTATATTTTATTAATTAACGAACATATTAAAACCTGAATAAAATAGGCCGACTGTAGATCACATTTATAAACGATCGAAAAACGAATTGCCAAAGGAGCAGTTGGACTAGGATTGCATTCTCGCGATAAGTCCTCGGTGAACATTTACATTGTGACAGTAACTCGGAGATGAAAAAAGCAAGGTTCGCGGCTAATACCGGCTCGGACCTTCCAATTTTTCTCCGTGAATTATGCAGCGGAATCATCCCCCGGGATGAAAAGCGGAGACGCTGGCTCCCCGCCCGCGCCCGCAGCCCCGAGACGGCGCAGCGGGAAATATTTAGCATATTTTAAGACTTATAATAAATGCTCAATTTAACTCGAATCTAAATGCATTCGACGTAATAAAACTTGGAATCTTCCGCTCCATCTGCTCGTTCTAAGCGAAGCTTTGCAAATTTCGCAAAAGAGACTTAGAGCGCGGCGAAATAAAGATTGTGTATGACTTGATATTTATTGAGATTAGGGTAAAAGTTGCCGCTTTCTTTTTAATAATGAACGCCGGTTTTCAGTGATGTGAACTGGTGCGGGTCGAATAATCTGGCTAAACCACATGTTAGGGGAAGTTTCCGTTGACGTAGGTCTGCTACCCCTTCTCCGAGTTCGGATCTTGCCTTATTTTAAAGTTTCGAGTTTGACCTGTTAGTGGAGCGCACAGTAGGCGGTTGTTCGGCGACCGCGGCCGCCGCAAAATTAATTGTTGACGGTAAAACTGGGGGCACACAATGACAAAGTTCGGGGCCCTTTGGCTAACTTTGCTTCATAATGTTATTCTGGTGGAGTTGCGACAGGCGCCAGGCGGCTGCGGCCACTGACGGGATCTTCTTAATCGTCGCGTCTTGTCAGAAGGTTTTCTTACGAAGGGTTCTTTACTGTTTAATAATACTTTAACAATTGTATTGTGTCCTTAAACAATTATTTTCGAGGTGACTTTAGGCCGTACGGAATACGGTATTTAATATGTGATTTTTTAAATCATCATCATCATCATCATTTCAGCCACAGGACGTCCACTGCTGAACATGGGCCTCCCCCAGTGACTTCTGTCACCGGGGTGTTTTTGCCATACTCGCCACGCTTGGCAGGCGGGTTGGCGAGCGCAGTTTTTTTTAATAATTCGCACGCAGACGCTGCTCCCCGTCTCGTGCTACAGGATTTAGTCGCTTCTTACGACACGCCTCCTGTGGGGAACGTTCAAACGAACGTTCTTTGCGGCCATCCCCACACGGCACTTTTTTTTTAAATACAGCAATATAATTTCCAGTGGAGTTAGTAGGTAGGTACTTTTTGTCTTCGAGGTAGAGCTGTTTACTCGTATTTTTAGTTTTGTACGAGTATTTGAATTTTATTTTTCGTAACTATTACCTACACATCCAAGACCACCGTCGTAGTCTTTATCTATTCTTTATTTTGTTGATGCACACTTTAATCCGTCATTATTAGACGTCGCGGCGAGTGCGCATAGGCATAGGTAATGATAGCCCCGAGTGCGCAGTCGCGGTGATGATAGCCCGCGCGGTCTTCCTGCACAACGCATCAGTTACCCGCCATGTTTGCGCTGCGCCAGAAATTACACAGGCGATGCTGCGAGGCGCCGGCGGCTGGTATGGCTCTCATTACACGAATTTACGAGTTCACTCTTTACTGTAGCGAGACCAGTGATGAAAAATCAACGCATGAGGTTTTCTTGTAATATCCAACCGAATTGTATGAACGGTTGTACTGTCAGCATAAAAAGAAGTTGATCAAAAACTAACATCTAAAAGTACAAACTCTTCTAAATTTCACAATAACCTGACTTCCGTTTGTACTGTATTACACTTTTGCAAAGTGTTTTTTTAGTCTATTGTGATATGTTATGCAATGAGATTCTTTTGAGCCTTTCGACAAAACATTTAGCAGCACGCCTAATTTTGACTATTGCCGTATTGATATTTGATATTAACCAGTGACTTGAAACCAGCATGCATTTCTGTTTTTATTCACAATGAGGCAAAGACTTTCTTATGCCCTAGTTAGGGCTTTTCACGCCTGACTTGAAGTCCAGTGCGAACTCACTTACGTATATTTACGCCATAGCCCAATTGGCAGGCTGAAGTAGCTTAGACTTACGTTGCCTATCGAGTAAAGCCACCACATCGTGCGGCCGCATCGCACCGCGCCGCGCCGCTTCATTAGCTGTATCGAGCATCGCTCGGCCGCGCGCGCAACACACCGCAGATACGACGCCGGAATGCCCCGATACTATCACGTTTACCGTACAGAATGCTAATGTTATTACACCGCACCACAATGGGATGGCAATTAAAACGCATAGATTGGAAATGAATAACATTCTGAGATATAAACTAAAATGTTTAAACATTTAAAAATATTTTGAAATGGGTTTTTAAGGGTCGTCATTTGCATTTTGATAGTTCGTTGCTTCTATTTAGACAATCAACTTAAATTTAAATTATCTTTCGTTATTTATACATAGATGTAGCCGTTCGTAATAAGAACTCTCTAAATACCTACAGTATTTAATGTTACGATTATTTATTATTTTGTATGTATATCTCTATAAATATGAACAATCAGAGAACAATAAAGTTACGCCTAGACTTTGGATTCAAGCGTCACGGTGACGTTGCCGAGCACGACGCGACGCGGTGCGGGGCGACGAGATAAACTCGCGTAATTTATGACCGCGGGCGACAGTGGTCATGTGACGGTTCCCTCGCAGGCTTAGCGGCCCTCGTCCCTAATCGCGGGGAAACACGTCGCGTTGAGTACTTATCACTTTATCTACATTTTGCTTAATTATTCAAACATGTCATGTGATTGATAAAAAAAGATTACCCTCGAAACTATTTTTCCAATTTAACTTTTAAAAAACCTGCTACAGAAACCATACAGAAGTTCCCTGTAAAAACTTCGCAGCATAAATGTTCTACATAAAACTCCCCGTTTTCAGTCTTATTATCTCAGTACTCCTAGATATTAGGTAGTATAAGTTTCCCTTCCCTATGTTTTACCCTATTGTTTACCTTTGGAAATAACTACAAATATTGTACTGTTTTGAGTGTTAACGTCCTGTAAACTCCTGTGTTATTGTTTGTTCACCCGGAGCTCGTTGCTCCAGTCGCTGCGGGGAGACGAATCGACGGTGTTATTTGTTTTCAGTTAACAAACTTTTTAGCGCTTTTGCCCATTCATCAATTTTTTTTTTTTAATATGAAATTCGGAATGAAAGCAGTGACCGGTCACACGGGCGACACCTGGCGTCGTTTGTCACTCGCTTTGTTTTGACGGAAGGTTTTCAGTGCGGCCCCCGACCGCGGCGCGATCCGTCGGACGGTGCAGCTACAATGAAAACCTGTTGAATCACTCCCCTAACTCAGTACCTGAAACAAAAACAAAAACAAACATTAATTAATCATCCAATTTGTGTATGGTTATAGGCAAGTAAATATATATTTTAAATACAGAGTTTATTAAAACGATTCTACCGACTAGGTATCCTATTTTATTTAAAAAAAAAAAAATCTTTATTAATAGCAAAATACATATTGCTTTAAATATTTCATAACTAATTATAAAATAAAATTTAAATATTAATTAAAAATGATAAAAATTACAAAAATAAGTCAAAATGCACTGAGAATAAATCGTCAAAACAAAACAATCTGGGCGGTAACCACGAATTCTTAAAACAATCTCAAATCGGTCAAACATTATCATTTCTGTCAAATTTTGTATGAAATGACGTACCAAAATTGACAGATTTGACAACTTTGAGATTGTTTTAAGAGTTCATGGTTATGGCCCTGTTCAGTAAAATTTGTCGATCGACACCAAAAAACAGGGTGCTATTTTCTGAATATGAATTTCAGTATTTTTCTTTCGTAACTAGAAGCTCCACAAGCTAAAGTAAACAGCAAACCTGCTCTTACGAAATGTGCTCGTCGAAAATCAACAAGAGATGTATTTGCGAAGTGGCTCGGCGTCTAATGGCCCGCATGCCGCGACGCGGGGCGGCGCGCTGCGGAGCGCTGCGGAGCGAAGCGGACCGGGCACCCGGTGGATATCGCGGTCCGTCTTCTAAGTTCTAACAGGGCTACAATTTCTCACCTCTCAATTCTTCAAACGAAGACTGATACAGCTTACTAAGTCTAAGTAAACGATAAAAAACCAATAAAACCAATTTATTTTTGCAAATAGGCTTAAACTAAGCACTTTTACACGTCCCATTGTTATTTTATTCCCTACCACTGCTTCGGGACAAGTTTGGGCTAGCGCCGAGAAGAAGCAGCGCAAGAAACTCGGTCACTATTGTCAGCCTCTTTTAAAAAGTTTTAAATATACATAACAAAATATTAAATTACAAGATAAATGCACCTGTGCGAGCAAGGCAGTATTTATATCCAAACATTTTTATCATTTAAATAATCTATAACAGTATAATACCCTTTTTTCATGAGAATATTTTTTACATGAGCTTTAAATTTAAACATGGGCAGTTCAGCAATAGATGCTGGTAATTTATTAAAAAAGCGAATACATTTCCCCATGAACGAATTACCCACTTTATGCAGTCTGAAATCTGGAACGGCAAGCTTATCCTTATTCCGGGTGTTAAAATTATGAATGTCACTTTTCTTAGGGAACTGATCCATATGTTTGCGAACGTAAATGATATTTTCGTAAATAAATTGCGAAGCTACTGTCAGTATATTAATTTCTTTAAACAGTTGTTTTAACGAGTCACGAGGTCCAAGGTTATAAATTGCTCGTATAGCTCTCTTTTGTAATATAAATATAGAGTCGATATCTGCTGCTGAGCCCCATAATAGAATTCCATATGACATAATGCTGTGAAAATAGCTAAAATATACCAATCTTGCCGTTCCAACATCAGTCAATTGTCTTATTTTCCTCACGGCGTAAGCAGCAGAGCTAAGTCTTCCTGATAGAGTCTCAATATGAGCACCCCATTGCAAACGGGAATCCAAAGTTATTCCCAAAAAGGTAGTGGAACTAGATGTATCAAGTCGTTCACCTTTTATAATTAAATGTGTTGGGACCAGTTTTACATTTGGCATTGTGAATTTAATACACTTTGTTTTATTTGCATTGAGCAAAAGATTATTAGTAGTGAACCAATGCAATACTTGAGAGAGAGCATTATTTACATCGTCAAACGAATCTTTACCTCTTTTGATTTTGAAAATCAATGAAGTATCATCTGCAAACAACACTGTCTCACAGAGGTCTTTCGTAAAATATGGAAGGTCATTTATATAAATTAAAAAAAGCAGGGGTCCTAATATCGATCCCTGCGGCACGCCCATTGTTAAAGGGGTGCCAGAAGACTCAGTTCCATTAATACAAACTTTTTGTGTTCTGCCTGTGAGATAAGAGTTTACCAAATCTACGGCATCATTAGAAACACCATAATGTCTAAGTTTTTTTAGCAAAGTTTGATGGTCCACACAATCAAACGCCTTGGAAAGATCACAAAAAACTCCCAAAGCATCCCGCCTACTCTCCCATACATCAAACACGTGTTTTAAAAGTGCAACTCCAGCATCAGTAGTGCTTCTACTCTTTGTAAAGCCATATTGTTTGTTATGTAAAAGTTTATTCAGGACAAAGTGAGATAAAAGTTGATTAAAAATTACTTTTTCAAATACTTTACTGAGTACTGGTAAGATTGAAATCGGTCGAAAATTGGAGGGGTCATTTTTCTCGCCAGACTTAAATAAAGGAATAATTTTACTAAATTTCATCAATGTAGGAAACTGTTTGTTATCAATACATTTGTTAAAAATTATTGCAAGATAAGGGGCTATTGTGTATAGAATTGTATTGATAATATTGACTGAGATTCCCCATAAGTCCTCAGTTTTTTTCATGTTTAATTCCCTAAAAGTTTTTATTACTACATCGGGGTTAATATATCTAAAATGAAATGGAGTTGTACACTCATCAACACCCGCCCTGAGAAGGGATTCAGCTAGTTCGGCAGAGGAAGCCAGTTCCCTAGTTGTAGAGGGAGCTATGTTTGAAAAGAATCCCTCAAAAGCATTGGCAACCTCTGCATTTGAATTAATTAGTTTATCCCCAATTTTAAGAGAGTAAGCACGATCATTTGGTTTATGCCTACAGGTTTCTTTATTTATAATGTTCCATGTAGCCTTTGCTTTATTATCAGAACTCCGAATAATATTACGCAGATGATTTGATTTTGCAGAGGCACATACTTTTTTAAATATTTTAGAGTAACGTCTCACATGGTCAATAATCTGTGGGTTCTGAGAGCTTGCTTTAAGACTATACAAATCATATAATGTTTTTCTACTTTTATAAATACCGGGTGTTGCCCATTCGTTAAACTTACATCTCAGTTTATTTGCTTTTATATTTTTTTGTGTAAAGATTTGATCAAATTCGTTTTTAACCAATCCAAAAAGATTCTCATATAAAAAATCGACACTATCGCTATCACTTGATTTTAATGAATTTATGCCATCACAAATTTTTTCCTTAAATCGGTCTATTCTATTTACCGTTATTGGCCTACAAACAGCATCTACAATTCCTCGGACAAAATGGTGCTCAAACGACGCCTTTTGTCCGCTGTGGTCAGATCTCAAATAATTTATAATTGATTTATCTATTACAGTGCTATTGCAACAAATATTATCTAAACAAGTAGCTGTTGTGGGAGTCACTCTCGTAGGTTCATTGAATAAGTTTATTAAATTAAATGATTTAAAGAGATTAAGGAAACGATAACGATTTGCATTCTGTGAATTTACTAATATATCAATGTTAAAATCGCCACATACAACTACTTTCTTATTAGAAATACAGACTTTTTTTAAGACCTCTTCCATAGCGGTTTCAAAAAGCTGGTAATTAGCAGATGGGGGGCTGTAAACGCTTATTATAATATACTGCTCTAGCTCAGCACATGCTAGTTCGATAGTTCGTTCAATCGAAAGTGACACTATATCTTTCCGTTCCTTGTATTTTAACTGACTATTTAACAATATAAGTGACCCCCCTCTAGTAGCAGACTTCCTTGTGAACGAACTACCAATTTTATAATTTTCAATGTTAATCATCAACTCATATTGGTTGAACCAATGCTCTGTTAAACACATAACATGTACATTTAAATCTTGTAGGAATAAGGATAATTCTAACTCTTTGCCAGCCAAGCCTTGCATATTCTGATGAACAATATTAAAGGTAGACTTGGCTTTTGTCTGCTCTCTTAGTTTAAATTAGAAGAGATTGTCAAGGGAAAAATATTTAAATTAGTACTAGTACTTATATGTTGGTCACAGTCTATTTTTTGTTTTAACCAATTATTGTTAATATTATATGCTAACAAGTTAGCAATTTGTTTTTTTAAGTTATATGGCAGGTGTAAAGAGCCGCCCGTTAATACAAATTTATTGTTAGTAAATTTGTTTGTGTCAAAAAACACAAACTTGTCACTATGACGTTCTGTCAAATTAAAAAATAAACTATTCAATAGATGATTTTTTTCATTTTCTTCAGTTGTTTGGTACCTACAGTATGGTAGGGCACACAAAACAACTTTTTTTACATCAAGGTTCGTTAGGATAGAAAAGTTTTGAATAATATTTTTTCTTGTTGTGTTCTTACTATTCCCTATTAAAATTACAATAACTGTTTCATTAGTAAATTTACTTTGTTGAATACGTTTTATAATTTGGTCCCATGACGCATCTGGCATACAAATATTAGTTAAATTATGATTAATAGACTTATGTAACAATGGGCCGTAACCAACTCCTAACCTATCTGAGAAAACAATAACATTACTTTCAATCTTACATGGGGATACTTGAGTGTGAGATGTAGACATTAAAGACTGCTGGCTGGCATCCATCTGTTGACTTTTGTCTAGTTGTGTGATTTTAATATTTGGTAGTGATTTAAAATCTAAATTAGAATTTTCCAATTCTAAAAGTTTATTAGTAGCCAGGATATGCTCGTTAATTTGTTCCTGGGAAGAGTTATATTTTGTTGTCATAGATTGCAATAATTCATGCAACTTTGAGATGTCAGCCTGAAGCCTTCCAATGTCCACATCATATTTACATCTACTTTCAATTAATTTATTATTATAGATTTCTAGGCTGTCTACTAACTCTGAGCGTTGTTTTCTTAACAATATGTTATTGTAAAAGCATTTTTGTTTTTTAATTAATTTGTTAGATTTATTAATGAATTTACTAATTTTTATATATTTTTAACCTTATTATTGCTTGATAGCCTAATGTTTTTGTTTTGTAATTGACTAGTAGAAGCTACTGCGTGGCCCCCAGGGCTACCAATCAACTCCTCATACAGGTTCAATGTGTTTGAGTATTCCTGTACTTTTTTATCTTCCTCTAAGTGACGTATTGTCCTATTGGCATCCCGCAGATCATTTTCTAATTCATTGCTTCGCAATAAAGTTTGCTCAAAGATGGTGTTGCACTGGTCAAAGGTGCTGATGGTGTTGAGCAGCTCGTCACGGTGTACAGTGACCTCCTGGATTTGGCCATGCAGTTCAGCTAATTCTTTTTTCAGTTGAGAGTTCTTGGCTATTACAATCCTAATTTCTTCTTCACTTTCATCTCTTTCCCTAAGTAGTTGGTTACAGCTTTCTTTACTATCTTTCAGTTCTTCGAGTGCAATTTTGAGTTTTAGCTCAGCATTCTGAGCAGTCATTTTTCGGGTCATGATTCCGGTCCGGGTAGTCATTTTGTTTGTTTTATTTATTGGCCTCACCTGGAAATGTTCAGAGAAAAGTGTACAACAGATGCTTTGGTACAAAATTGGATTTTGGTTATGATGAGCGGGGAAACTGATAGTATAGGTAGACTCAGATGTTGAATTTGTTTATGGTGGATGGTTGTTTTGAGTTTTAAATATATCTAAAATATAGCTAATTATATAATCTCTAAATAAAACTAATAAGATTTAGCAATAATAGATTTTATGTAAAACTTTTTTTATTTATTTTTACTGGAGGGTATATTAATCAATTTAAAAAGATGTTTTATTCTGTTAAGTTAAACCTAACGATTTCAGATAATTATCAACATCTCCCACTGTAGATTATTTAGAAAGTATTTTGTTAAGTGTTAGAAGTAGAATGTCTGCGGCAAAAGGTTGTTTTCTTCAACTTTACTTCCACTGTACGTCAAGTAAAGAGAGGCACAACTAGGCCGAGTGTAATGAATTTTGACGAGTCTCACTTTCGTGAGGATTGTGAAGTGTTAAATGTTGTGATAATAGTATTACAGTAGGTAAACAGCTGACAACTATCATCAAGTACCAAGTTACAAAGATTGTGTTTACTATGTTTATAACCTCAACATAATAGAATAGGTAATTTAAAAGTCTACATTTACAATTAATGAACCTAAGTGATGCTTCGTTATGAATAAATAATGATGAAAACAGTTCTCCCCTGGTTTAGATAATCCGTTGAACTCCTTTTGAATTTGGATGTCAAAGCCGGCAACACAAACTTTGACCGGTTTTATGTAACTATTTTATATCGTTTAGGTATTTACACTAGCACAAATGATTAATTATGCTTTGTTTTTGCTATTTAAGCCTAAATTAGGTTTATTTTACACAAAATAACGATAAATTTTAATTAAATTTACAACAGCTGTTTGAGCTGCGTCTGACAGCCAGGGTGGCCAGCGCAAAAAGAACGAACGAACTTGAACGAATTCGGTCAAGTCATTAATTTATCATTTGACGACCTCCGTAGCCGAGAGGCGAGCACGCCGGACTTGGCGTCGCCATCTCTGAGGTCCGGGTTCGATTCCCGGTCGGGTCAAAGTAGAAAACGAACTTTTCTATATTGTCTCGGGTCTGGGTGTTGTGGTACCGTCGTTGTTTCTGATTTCTATAAAACAAGTGCTTTAGCTACTCACCTTAGGATCAGAGCAATGTATGTGATGTTGTCAAATATTTATTTATATATATATTTACCTAATAAATAATAACAGATTTCAATTGAAAATTTTTGTTTTTTAGCAATTCCATGCAAGGATTAATTGAAGATAAATAACACTTGAAACATTGTTTATCATTAGCCAACATATTGATGCCAACTGCTACGGAAGGACACGTCGATCTTATTACGGTGTTTATTAATAGTCTGAACTGAAAGTATTTAATTAATTCTTCATTATGAAGTTATTGTTTTTGTTTCTGTTCTCTAGTTATATTTAACATTTTGAACGATGAACTGAAACTCTTCAGGAAAAACTAAGTTCAACCCTAGCATTCGTGAAATGTTGTATTTCCTACGAAAATGATTCATATTGTTTATAGCTCCCCACACAAAGTCGGCACATTTTATCTGTTCCCGTGGAAGGGAGAGTTATGGCCATTAACACTCGTAAACATCTCGAGAGATGCAGTTCTGAGAATGATCCTACTTTGTAAGTTCTTTACTTATTATCTTTGATCTTTACTTATAAATATGCTTATTTATCAAGCAACAGTTCATTTTTTGTCTTTGTAATTACATGCTAATTATTTACCTATATAAGATATAAAATACTTGAAAAAAAACGACTCCTCTTGTAGAAATAGGATGGCCACGTCTCTTCGCAATGCCTTACTGCTATTTCTAACTGAGCTAGTCGAAATCTTCGATGCCCACCTGTGGCATTAATTTCCAATAATTAACTTCATATTTAGAAATATTTCTGTGGTAAGCAAAGAAGATTATTCCTTTAATGAATTTTCTAACGTCACATACTGTTTCGTTACGCTTGTTACTTTGAAAGCGTAAATGATCCTTTATCTGTAAAACCAGCAAAATAAAATTTACCTCAGATAGGTACGTTTGCATAAATCAAGTTTTTAGCGGTAGGGTTGACACACATCTATATAAATGAAAACGAATCACCAAAATGTATGAAGGGCATAACTTTCGAACGACTGGACCAATTTAGCTAATTTTAAATAGTACTAAGAGTAATATATAATCGTGAAAATTTTCAAATTAAACGTCCAATTTTTGACTAGAATAAGTTTTGGTATAAATCTTTAGTCTTCGGAGAGTATCAGATAAAATGTACTGAGTTTTTTCTACATTTAATTGAAAGCGCCATTTGGGACGAACCCGAGCATGACGTCGGGTTCACCTCTGCATTAAACGACATTAGCATGACAACAGCCGTTGTGCTGGTCGCAAATCGAACCGCCATCAGCCTCCGAACTCTGCACTCGACAATAGGGTTACATCTCATTCACACATGCTGATTTCGCTGTAGTGCGAATAGGATGAGGTATCGGAGACACGTGTCACGCACCAGGATTGAGAGCTAGGTATCTCGAGATGACAGGGCGGGTTGCGGGCCGCGGTTATTGCTTCGCAGAAATTGAATCTCAATTCTCGGGTGGGTCATGCGGGCTCGAACTGTTGATTATTGGTTTCATGTTCATCGGTATTGTGGATAATTTGATATAGTTTGTGTTGTTACGTTACTACGTGGCTGAACACTTTATTTAAAAATTGCCTACATTATTGGGCTTGGTCTCATTTATAATTGTTTCTTTTATTCAAATATTTTATTTTATTTTTGGTCACCTTCATTGTGGCATGTTTTAAATGATTACAAGATCGATTGATATATTTCTCAGAGTGCCCCGTGGACAGGAGCGTCGATGTCGTAAGAAAGATTTGTTTTTCACACCCAAATGTAAAACATCTTACGGTCAGAACATGTTTGTAAAGCGTGCTTGCAAAATTTACAACAATAGCGATAAGTTGTCCGATAAAGATAATATATTCTGTTGCACAATAGGCTCGATTAAAAAAGCTTTCAGTCTACTGCATTATTAAGGAACTTATTGTCAAATAAGTGCCCACATCATCATTTTTATTTGGTCCTAGCCAATCTGTGTTCAAACCAATAAATTATATACGTTGTTTCTTGTTAATTTCCTACTTTAACTTAAAATATGTATGCTCAAATTGTATATCAATAAGAGTAAACAAGGCTCTTTTAATAAAGTTATACCTGTAAAAATAAAGAAAACTATAGGTCTGTTAATGATAATGTTATAAGGATACTGAAATTGTATGACCGTTTGTTTTATTCAATAAATAAATAAATAAATATATTGTGTCGCATAGAAATAAGTATTTGGTTCATTAGGCGCGTGCTGATAGCATCAATCAGCCGGGACGCACATTAACTGAATCTGAAAGGGCTATCGACATAAAGGCTTTTCAAATGCAAATTAATTTTTAATCAGGCACGCTTGTGCGCCGACCACAATGCATCTTATTTGCACGTAATGAGTTCAATTCAGAGTCGATTGTCGGCCGATAGAGTGCGTCGTCACTGTCAACGGTCACGCCTACTGATCTCCGGTAGAACGCTTAACTCGGCAGCCGACGAGTTCATGTATAAATAGAAGCGAGTGGCGGTGAGTGTGGTGACTGGTGACTGGTGGGTGTCTAGTGCCGCGCGTTGGAACTGAAGCAGAAAGCACTGCGGGCCAGTTACCGCGCCTGACGTATCCATCTGTCACGAGCGCGGCAAAACGACAAGCGAGTTTTGGGTTGACTTTTCGTTTTCTGTCATTCAACAAAGAATGCTTTAAAAATGCAAAAAAACGTATCGAATTATGTATAATAATTATGCAAGCTAAAGTATAAACAGTCTTATTAGACAAGTTAAACATTTAAAACTAACTCCCACACTAAGGGACATAATTACTTAAGAAAAAACTGTTATACTAAAAAGTAAAATTAAAGTTGATACGAATAAAGACCGTTATAATATAAACGAAAATGTAATCCATACTTAATAAATTGACATCTCTAAGTGCGGCAGTAAGTCAACCTTTCTATAATTTACTCCTTACACACAAGGACTTTGCCTAAAACACTCCGGTATGAATTGATAAATTCCCCGTGTAGTAAAACTTCTCAAAGCTGAGACCTAGCTGATTAGAATGCAACTCATGCATGTGACACATACATGAGAGCAGGGCGACAAGACAGCGCGATTAACGGTCGGATTTACACGGATAGATTCCATCATATGTATAGTTAGAGATTGGCAATATCGGATTGGACTTTGTATAACCAATAAAGTAAAAAAACAACAGTTTCATATTAAGTGCACGTATACACAAGAGGGACTACTTGCTCCGGTAAACAGCTGGTCTAATTAGAATGCAGCTTCTGTGCGCTGCCTCGGCGGTGCGTCGCGGTATTCATCTTCGGGAGACAAACGTTCTCCAGGGCGGCAACCCCGAACTCTTATAATAATCACAAATCTGTCAAACATTATCAAATCTGTTAAATTTAGTATGTAATGACGTACCAAATTTGACAGATTTGACAGCTTTGAGATTGTTTTAAGAGCTCATGGTTACCCCGCAGGTAGGGCTGACAAGAACGCACCGGCATTTCACGTTAAGTATTGAACTTTCTGCCGTGTTCTTAAATTCTTCCTTTGCATGCATTTTGAAAACGTTTTAGTAAAACGAAGCAAACGAGGTTATAATTACCATGAGTCTTAGTAAGTCTACGTGTTACGAAACTAAAAATATCCATAATGGATAAGGTTCTTGAAACATGTCATACAATCAATCAAATAATTAAAATTTTGGTTGTTAGATATTACCAGACCGCTTTATTAAACACCCATGCAAATGATACGGTTTTGGTACGCATCAAGATTTAACTTATTCACCCCTTACGCTGGAAGCCGTCTCGGCTGCGTCAACAAACGCGTCTAATTTGAATGATTCGGCGCTGAACGAGCGGAGCCGCGCGGCGCGCCAGTGCGACCGACACGTTCATCAACTCGCGAGGCGCGCGTCTGCTACTTGCGGTAGTAGGGTTGCCAGAGAGCGACAATTTTCAGGTTATGAAAAATAAATCGCTTTTTTGCGTCCAATAAACCTTATAGATTTTAAAAAGCTAGACTGTACATCTAGGTTGACTTTATAATATTTTTTTGTATGAATAAATTAAGGTAAGCCGTTTAAAAAAACAGTAATTAGAAATTGACTTTTAAGTTACAAAGTATTTAAGTAGCCGACATAGCACGACGGATTAACAAGCTAAAGTGGCAGTGAGCGGGGCACATAGCACGTAGAACCGTAGAACTGACGGCCGATGGGGCAGAAAGGTTCTGGAATGGAGGCCACGTACCGGCAAGCGCAGCGTAGGACGTCCACCCACAAGGTGGGCAGACGACCTGATTAAGGTGGCAGGAAGCTGCTAGATGCAGGTCGCTTCCTACCGGCCGATCTGGAAGTCACTGGGGGAGACATATGGTCAGCAGTGGACGTCTTGTAGCCGAAATGTTGATGATGTTTTTTTTTTTCTTTAGGAAGACCAACGTTTAATCTATAAATTAATGACACAAAAAAAACTCCACAGGTCCACACAGATAGGATTAAATGAAATATTGTTCAAATTTGCACGATGTTTAAATTTGGTCCTTCGAGAGCGGACAAATTTGTACATTCTTATGTTTTATTTTTTCCGCTTAAATCACCCTCAACCCCACAGCTGTCAGCATACTTTACAATGACAATAAGGTGCGATGCGGTGGCCCTGCTTGGCGCGACGTCGGCGCTTACACAAGATCAGGCTCGCGCGCGCGGCAGGTGCGGCCCGCGCCACTGTCATGCAAATGCATGGCAGGCATTGACATCGCACTCAGGGTTGTCACCTGCACTGACGAGGTATTAACAGTGCGACACACGAAACACGAAGTTAGTTAGTGTGCATAATGATGATTAATTAAATGTTCTATTTCCACCTCTTCGGACCTACCAAAGATCGATTGAATAAGTATTAAAGAGGGCACTATTCCAAATTGTAGTGATTGACATTATTTATCATTATGGAGTTGCTACTAAAAAAACTGCAATTAGCCATCTATTTCTTATCACCACCACTGAGGTCCCAGGTTTGATTCCCGGTTGGGACAATGTAGAAAACGAATAAGTATTTTGTTATTTGTTATTTATTCTCGTACTTTGTTTTATATTTTGTGTTTCTGATTTATTTAAGCAAGGTGCTTTAAATACCTTTCTTACCTATCATAGCAATAATATTATTTGATGTTGTTCTATATTTATTCATTTAAGTTCACGTTGCCTCTTCTGTCGGTTATCAACGCTCCATTTTTGTTTCCCTTTTAATTGTTTTCGACAACTCATATTTTTGTGTGGGAAACCGATCGGTAAACAATAAATTAGGCAGCCCTGCCAGACTGCAGTCGTTGGCTGTTGATTAAAAAAGTTGTTTTACGCGCAAATCAAGAAACGCGGCTGCGGCGTGGCGCTAACTCGCAAACTTGCCAAACTGCCGACACATACGCCTTACAACAACACTGAAACAGCCAAGATGCCGTAAACCTTACTTCACGTCGACCAATTATGGCTATCAACTTTGTATGAGAATGGAATGTTTAACTTCAAACAGCCTTCATAAAATCCTGGGTATAGTCTGATAATACTGCGACTCATATTCTTCGTATCAGGTTTCAGAGCTAATTGACTTAAATGGTCATATCCATCATCATACCTACTTATGTTCAATTAATTTTACAGTGGAATATCCAGAGAGTTTTCTCGGAAATGTTCGATTATTAAATGCATGCGACAACACTTTGGTAGGGTAGGGACTCGTCGTTGCCATGTTTTCAGTGCACTTACATTAGCATTAATGAAATGAATAAAACTCTGTAAATGATGAATTTTCGCAAGTTACCGAAGTTTATGGCTCGTGCACTCGCAGCGGGTAAACTAACAATAACAATAGAAGCATTTCCCGCGCTCGCTGAACTTCGCCGTCCCACTTCAAAAATGCACACTCGCCACGAAACTTTGCATGGGGTATTATTGTTATAAACGTGTATTGGATACTCCGTACTTACAGCTAAGAGCAAAATGTAGCTCTTTGAACTTTCTTAAATGTTTTCTGCTGTGCAACTTATTTTATATTAATGATTGTTTGTTTCAGATGAAAACAAAATTAAATGATATCCGAAAACAGAAACAAATGTCGTATGGCACAAAGAAGTATTCGTGGCCGTATCTCGTAGTAGTATTTAGCATTTATGGGTGTATTTGTCTAATTAGCCCATGGTTACCGTCGACAGGGTATAAGCCTCCTTTTTTGCTGCGCTACTGCGGACACGGTCCTGTGCCAATCTTTCCAAATTTTTCCTAACAGCTCGCTTAATCTTCTTTATTTTCTATCTTGGCCACCACTCTCTTACTGCTTCAGTCCACTGGCCATCTTTTCTTCTTCCAAGTGTCCTGCCGTCTTCGCTCAAAAACTTTTTCTGTCTTCGTTGTTCGTCACATCTCGACATTTGGTATATAATATTATGCTATTTTGTGCATGTTTAGTTTTGTGAGAGTCCGCGTTTCTTCATATGAGTGGATGGTTAGGTCACATTGGTATATAGGATAAGTGTTTACTCCATTAATTTTTATTAATGAAACACAAAGAAGGACTCGCAAATAAGTAAATAGTGTGTACATATGTACTCCGGGCTCGGGCAGCCGGACGGTCGGGCGAGCCCGCTCGCGCCACAAATCAGGCGCCAACTGGGGCAGAAGAGACTCACTGCCACCGCATCTTCGCGCGCCAGGGTTGCTTACTGCACTGGGCAACTGTCTATTTGCTAATAACTGTCATGACTGGTGAATGCACCAGTCCCATTTATGTAGTCATAAAAGATTTTGGTAAAGGCCAATGAGAAGATGGTTATATAAATACAATCTTTAATTATAAAATCATAAGAGATGAGTTTGAATTAATCAGCCGTTCATTGTCTACTCATTGACCGCCAATAATTTGGCTTCATTGCCGATATTGCCAAAAATATATTCCCCATAAGCAATTCACTTTTAGATATAACTTTCTCCCAGGGCTTTGTCAGTTGCTAGTCCTAAGACGCTTCACTATCATCTTTGATGTGGCATCGATTTTAATACTCGTTTATGTATTTGATGCAATTTATTTTAGACAATTATTGTTCTTTACTTCTGATCAAAATCATTTGTTATTGTAGTTTTATAGCCGGGCCTCTATTTGTTCTATAAGCTCGCAATCAGGAAAACTACCAAATAATCGTCCAAGTTTAATTTCCTCATACTCGCACCATGAAGTTTCATATAAACGCGCACCGCATCTGCCGACCCTCCTACAATTATTCCGCTTCCGATGCCTGCTGCTAGAGCAAAGAGGGGGAGGCATGTATTTACTTTTTCCTCCTCACTCCTTTATCGTTTTCATTTAACGTTCAATGGCGCGGAAACTGTGACCTTGTTTGGTCCATGCGCAATAAAAGGATACTTTAACAAAGAGGATTCTTGTTATTGAAAACAACTTCCGCCTCTTTTGATGAATAGTATTTATTTGGGCTCGGCTGTGAAATAGAGAGCCCGTACAATTTAATCATGTTTTTCTATTTGCCGTTTTTGTTGGTTCAAATTTACTTTCACAAAGATCTCAATGTATCGCACTGCATGATCAAAGCTTTAGCACAAATTCCATAAGTTACCATTACATACTACGAATTTATCTCTACCGATGTTGGACGACAGGATAAGCCATAAAAACAGATTTAGAAAGTCAATGGGTCGAAAGGATAACCTCGGATTTCGGCCTACTAGAATGGACGTACAAAACAAAGGGAAACCCATAACAAATACTTCACCATAATCCAATCGAAATGCCACAGAACAGATGGGCGATCGGCGATACTGCTTGTAGCCGGCGGATAAGGGCTCCTCGGGCCGCTGAGATAACCGACGCACTATCCTCTGTATCATTTATTTGGATCGGCCCGAGTGAGCGTCTTGGGCATAGGGCTGCTAGATATTATACCAATTTAGAGCCGCAAAACTTTTCTTTATCAAGGCTCATTATTATTGTCTTTGGATAAGAATAAAATACCGCTGTCCTTTTTCCTATGTTAAGCATTAAATGGCCTGCTTTTGTCTTTAGATCACAAACATTTCTTTAAAAAAAGCATATCCGTGTTTTAATAGGCACGTCCGGTGAAAAGTCCGGCTAAATTTGCTTGATAATAGTCTAAAGCCTTCAAATACCTTATGGCGGTTGAGCTGAGGCATGTGCCCTACAGTTGAATGCAATGCAATATATGCAAACATTTACTTTACTTTTTTATAAAGAGTAGCCTCCTATGTATCATATACGTTAATCAGTCTACTGCGCTGCCGTTGGACATAGTTCCAGGCTCCTTAAGCTGTGTCACTGCACTGCACCTACATTCCACTCGTACGTCGTCCAAATCGCTTACCAAATTGTTGATTTATTAAAAATGTTTGGATATTATCGAAGCCGAAAATCCCGCCAGCATCTGGCATCCTTGCGTGATCATCCGCGTCTCGGCCGGGTTCTCTCGGTAAATTTTATTTCCTGTCCGATTTGATACCGCCAAGTTATTTATGGATTCATATTGCTCTTCTGCCTTCGTTAGTACCGTAGAATATTTAAACAGTTTGCCAAATTAATTGTCTATTTATTTGTATTTGTTCGTTTTCGGTTACTATTGGTAAGCTTTTATTTTACAACTATTTTATTATATGTGCTGTTGGTGTGCCTTTTAATTAAATGAGACATTTGGCATCTCAGCGTAATACTTTTACAAGATTGGTGTAGTGCGCGGTAATTCGCCAGAAAAGCCAATAGTGAGGGTCCGATTCCCGGTTCAATTAAAAAAAATATATATCGTAGGGTAACTTAGCCCGTTTTCGGACAGTTAAACGGATTCCTGACTTTGACATTACACCTAGCAATGATCTATTAATCAAAGTCTGCGCCATAACCATGAACTCTAAAAACAATCTCAAAGTTGTCAAATCTGTCAATTTTGGTACGTCATTTCATACAAAATTTGACAGAAATGATAATGTTTGACAGATTTGTGATTGTTTTAACAGTTCATGGTTAGGGCCCTGGTCAACATTTTTTTTTTAACAAAACAGGTATTGCTCTCTCATTAATTGAAGTCATTTGCATGAAAATAGCACTGAAAAAATTACAAAAAATGTTAATGTTCAAAATTAGCGATTTCGTCTGTTTTCGGAAACTTACACTAGTTGTCGGCCGCCAGTGTGTTAGTTTTCGGACGCTAATTTTAAACATCGAAAATGACTATTGTAAGGTTGTAAAAAGGACTGTAATTGAATACCAACCACATTATTCATCTTAGCTTTCTTTCACGATTGTTAGATGATTAAATTAGAATTTAACGAACTTTTGCTGGCTGTTAGAATTAAACTGTAGATATTTAAAATAGTTTTAAATATTTGTAGCGCGAATTGACTTGAAAAACAAATAAATTAATAAAAAATATTGTAATCTTTATTTAGTTCAGTACGAACTGAGTGATATTAAAAGTATTCATAAAAAGCTATAAAAAGTCGCCTGTTATAAAAAGTTTAATCTTTTATAAATAAAAAAAATACTATCACTGTCTGTAAAACTGTAGTTATACTTAATAATTGACAAAGCCTTTGAAACACAGCCGAAACTTATAAGCTGGTCGAATATAATTTAAAATCTAAAATATATTATCCCAAACTTAAATATTTGTTTTGATGTATTTTATATAAAATATACTTTGAAAAGTAGCTTTAAATATAAAAAAAAATCAAATAAAAGCATGGGTACCTTTTCAATGCTCGATATTTGATACTTGTCATTTCTCGGACATCGATTTAGGGTATGTCGAAAACCAACTTCAAAAAATTTAGTTTTCGGCCTTCAAATACCTAATAAGTTAATGGGGTTTTTCTGCAAGTTTTTTGTCAAAATTTGCGTCCGACTGTTAACCTCTCGCTGTAGAAATGAATAGAGTTTAAGAAAAAATAGTGTCTCTTTAAATAATTCTTGCATATACATATGTACAATTAATTTGATTTAATACATTACATTTTGGTTCTAGAACTAGATTACTCACTAATTTGTACGTTGGTTAGCCGGCCACTAGATTTAGTTAACACAAACTATAAATATCACTTAGTTGGACCAATATATCATTTACTGAACCAATCCACAATGTCCTAAAACATTTTCAAAACATTATATACAATAGTAAGTACTTTTACTTACCTTGCAAGTAACTCCTGCGCACTATTTTTTTGCTATGTCTAGGCACACCAACGTACTACTTTACTCTTTAGAAGCCCACTGACCAGGCAAATTTAAAAATGTATGGGGTACATTCGACAAAATCAAGTAAACATTGGTTTTTGAACGAGTAAGGTCATATTTTCTTATTATTGCGACAAAACTGAAAAGTGTTCGAAAACAGGGGGTGTCCGGCAAACGGGCTAAACTACCCTATCTCGATTCTGGGTCTGCTGGAAGACGAATTCGGGAACATTATTGTCTGGTACCTGTTAAAACAAGGATGTTAATTCCTTACTCCAAGACCACGCCAATTGGTGTGTTGTCTACTAGCGTCTATTAATTTATATTCATATACGTAGGTGTAGGAAATATAATTATTACTATACTATTATTTAAAAACATATTATTATGTAATGATAATATTGAATAATACGTTAAGCACATAGGGGTAGATTCTTGATGCATTATTCTGATCAGTTATCATCACGCCGTAAATAAATGCACCCCACTAACACACATCACGTCAGTTTTACGGCTGGACTGATAAGGCCCAGACGCTTACACAATGACACCGTGTTTACTGTCAAGTCCAGTTAGAGGAGACAAATTTATTGCCTTATTCCTAATTTTATCGGACTATTAATCCGTGAATTAGCCTTTTAGAGAGATAGGTGGAAGTCTACCATGGTGCCGTGGGTAGAAATAATCATAGAGCCCTATATGGAGGTCAGTAAAAATCGTTCAGTTGGCAAAGGCTCTAATTATTTCTGAATAATTTGGCGACCATCTTGATCTTTAAATCCCACAAGGGGAAGTGTTTTTGTGATGAGCACAAATACTCATATGTAACTAGCTTAGTACTGGATGTCTTATTATACATTCACGTAAGTTCTCTGCCATAGTCTAAGCTATGATTAGTTTAGGGCTAGATTGGTGTCAATATTGGTAAAACTCATTTCATAATTAGCCAGTCTTACGCAGTTCATGATTAACATAAGTAGACGACCTCCGTTGCCAAGCTTGTGGTTCGATCCCCGGTCGCGTCAATGTAGAAAGACGAACTTTTCTATATTGTCTCGGGTCTGGGTGTTGCGGTACTGTCGTTGTTTCTGATTTAATTGAAATGTAATGTTGTCTCATATTTATTTATAATCCTCTAGAGTCTAGTCAGTTAAGTGCTCTCTCAGTGCGCGCCGTATCCTCTACTAATAGACAAGCTATTCTTCTTTATCCGCTGCCAGCAGCTTTTTATTTTATTTTTATTTTATTTATTAGGTCTACCAACAACATTATACATTATATATTACTCGTAGCTTTGAACATTGGTAATTTATTACTAAACCAAAATGCACAGTTACTTAATGGTAGACACCACACGCACAATTAGAAAGAGACCTTTTTGCATGCAAATGCATAGCGCAAGCAGAGAGTACTTTTCCTTTTCCTGGTTTAATTGGCTCGACTTGGTTATATGATGGATAACTTTGTTTAACATAGCTCTTCTCCCTTTCAAAAGGTGATAAGGCTGGTAAAATACTTATAAATTAATTCTAAAAAATAACCAATACACACTGTTCGTGAATAATAATGTGTTATCTTAAATTTTGTAGAATATATCAAGCTATTGGCTGAAGGGCAGGAGCCCCGCGGCGCGCGCACAGACGGGCCACCCGCCGCGGCCGAGCCGCGCTATCTGATGCGCCGGACAACCCTGACGGACAGCCTACACGGCGACAATACCGCAAATTGCTTTAAACCACATTTTAATATGTAATACCGTACCTGGGATGCCGTGAGAAGAGATGTTAACTTTTTGATAAGGTAAAAACGATATAAAGCTTATAATTTGATCATAGAGTTGGTCGTTGGTTTCTTCTGAATTTGAAGATGAAAAATACGAACTTATTGTCACCGATATAATTAGCATTGTTCTTAAATCTTATCGTTATGTAAAAAAAACATAAATTCAAAGTAAATTTTAATAAAATAATCTCACAAATTCTCATGGCGCGACGCTAGTGTCGTTTAGCGTCTAGACAATTCAGCCAGCAAGTTTGTCGATCGCTTTAATTAGGTACCCAAAGAGCTGACTTGGATCAGCATCGAAAGCCGTTTTGTTACGAACGAAATAAGAAACCCATCATTAGACATAACAGTTTACCCTACAACGGCACTGTTACCCTACAAGCAAGTCGATAGATTGCGAATTTGCGAGCAAGCAAACAAAACAACCTTAATTATTGCGGAGTGCTGTATGTATGTCACGTTACCTAGTTAGTGAACTAAATATAAATAAATATAAATATTGGACAACATCACATACATTGTTCTTCTGATCCTAGAGTAAGTAGCTAAAGCACTTGTGTTATAGAAATCAGAAACAACGACGGTACCACAACACCCGGCGCGCGGCGGAACTAACTTACGTTTAGACAGTGGAGTAGAAGTCTAAAATACATGACATTTCTAAAATAATTTGACATATTTGTCGGTCATTGGCGGGGCACGGGAGGCGGCAGGGGCGGGCGAATGACAAATAGGCGAGTGTCGGAAGCGGGCATAAGCCCGTTAAATCAGCTGTTTCCGGCAATACGTCAGCGATTAGCGCGGGGAGAGCCGCGCGCGCAGCTTGTATCGCCAAAAATAAATCAGCCTTATCTGTGTTTGGATGATCGATGGCGCGGCGGCTGGCGGGGCGGCTGGCGGGGCGGGCCGGCCGCCGGCATTTGTTTAGCTAATTTGGAAATTATGGGGAAATTATTTGGGGAAATATGACTCTGAAATAATCTGTAATATCGAATAAGTTCACCAAATCATGAATAAAGAAAGGTCCATAAATTAAAACAGTGTTGTAGATACCTAAAAGTAAGCTCTTAGTCTTACGGAAGCTAATTTATGACTTAAAATAATTTTAAAAGGTCAAGGTCACGCTTTTATCATAGTAAATGATTCATCTAAATCCATTATTCATATTTATTTCATGGTGATCTTAGTGAACGTACTATTAATTAAAGGATCAAATAAATTACGCAAAGTATTTTTTGCCAATACAGAAAATATTGATTTAAAAATCCCTGCGTATTCTGATATTCATTCGTTATGACAGCAAACTAAATATGTATGAGTCGTAAAGTCCGCTCTTATATTTTATTGAGTGGTCGATGGTGACAGTTATTTTTGCATGGCGTCGCGATCAGCGATAATTCAGAGACGATTCATTATCCGGGGTATTTCTTGTAATTATGCGCAGCGCCATGCGCCTTCACGCATAAATATTTCACTCGCTTGTTTGTCGTTTAACTCGCTGCAAGTGATATCTTTGTTAAATAACCAATATATTTATGGTATAATTTAATAATTTAGCACGCTGAGGGCGGTAAGGGCGCCTTGTCATCTATCTCGGGGACATTAATATGGATAATGGCCGAAGGTGGAATATCAATCTTTCCACGCGGATGTAATTATGAATATTTTGCAATACAGCCGCTTTCAGTGTTACTGTTAAATATTATTAATATTACTACTACACTTAATCAATTTTCATTAAAAGCCAGGAAAGTAAATGGGTCTGACTTTTATAACTATAAGCTTACTAGTCAGGACATCTTTTATTTTTGATTTGTCAGGGAATCCATTAAAATTGATAGAATCAGGCGTTACTTTGCGGAAATCCATAACTAAATAATTATGAAAATGTAATTATTTTGCTTACAACTTCCGCTTAGTTACGCCGGCATAGGAACCCCAATTACACCACCTGTAACCCACAATCTGAGGAAAATCACAGGCACATGCAAAGAGCACCGCCCTCCCTCCCTCAAATTGCATGCGAAACAGACGAATGCAAAAGTTAGTACCCAACACCGACATAAAAACCTCGACGCGCGTTTCGCCACTTCACGTGGCATCATCAGGAGAGATGTTGTCGCCTCGGCTGCGCTTCGACGACGACGACTTGCAGCCGAGGCGACAACATCTCTCCTGATGATGCCACGTGAAGTGGCGAAACGCGCGTCGAGGTTTTTATGTCGGTGTTGGGTACTAACTTTTGCATTCGTCTGTTTCGCATGCAATTTGAGGGAGGGAGGGCGGTGCTCTTTGCATGTGCCTGTGATTTTCCTCAGATTGTGGGTTACAGGTGGTGTAATTGGGGTTCCTATGCCGGCGTAACTAAGCGGAAGTTGTAAGCAAAATAATTACATTTTCATAATTATTTAGGGAATCCATTAAAATCTCTAAGCAAAACACTCAAACGCGTATTAAACGTTCTGAGTTGAATTCAAAGAACAAGGTTATAATATTATCTTGGAAAGAAAAACTAACGAAATGTAGCTCTACGAGTAACGCAACCAAAATAAATGAACAGTAGCAATGAGTCACGTTATCTTGTCGTGGACAAGTAACATTTTATGTTGTAACTTGTTCCCTGGCTTTCCAACTTTTGCTTTCTTGCGATACTTCAAGCTTTGGGCATAAGCCTCCTGACCGGGTCAGGACTCAGGAGCCGCGCTAATCCCCGATCCGTCACGCGTCGCGCCGCGCCGCACGGAGCCGCGCGACGCGTGGCGCGTGCGAATTACAGATTACAGCCCAAATGTGTTCCGGCCGAGCCGAGACATTTGTGATGTGATACCTTATTTATATGACATAGACCGTGTTTGAGGAAGACGACCTTTAACATTATATTCAATTAACATTATTTTGACCTAATAAAATCTTTCGATACTCATTATGAACCAACTCTTTTTTTCAGCATTAGTTTCTTGCTCAAGTAGTTTTCCCACGTCTACAAGCTGTAGTTTAGTTGACACTTGTACAGATTCTGGAACATCGCGAATTCACGAGGTTGGGGTACTAATAGTACCTACCAACCCGTAATACAACGCAAGAAATACTTATGAACAATATAATCTAGAGATTGTCAGAAGAACCCAATAAAAACAGAAAATTGTAACAGTCAAGCACTCTTGTTTGTCTCTACGGGTAGTACCTCCTCGAGTAGAATACATGAGTCAAATGTCAATTGTATAATACTTATCAAATGCACCGCATTAGTAATACGGCGGCTCTCAGATACTTATCCTATTCTATTCCACGTACTCGCAGACCCAAGGACGAACTCCGCGTGTCTGGCGAACTTCGCCAGCTCCGCGGCCGAACTTCGCCTGTTATTTAATAACTCACTACACGGATCAGGTGTATGCACTGAACTCACAATGAAAATCTTGGTACATCTACGGACCAAATATTCACGTTTTGTAAATTGATATTTTTATTGAAATAGTTTTTCAAAATATTAATAGTACCTTCCTTTACAACCAATCTGATCTAATCGTAATCATAACCGAGCTCCGCATTACCTGTAACAAACAAAAACAATCCTAAGTACTTATATAAACATAAAATCACACGTCATAGTGGCAAAAGAACAGTAAAAGGTAAAAGTCTGTTGGGTGAATATACTGATGAAAGTGATTGATTTTACAACTTATGATAAATTAGTAGATAATGAAATGCGATGAACTTCCAATAACAATAAATTGAAATCTATTATCGTCATTTGTCAGCGTAATCAAATACATTTACTACTTTACTGTCGACTATTTGTTATGTTTCGTCATTGTTCGTTTGTTCTTCGTGTTTCATTGATACGGCTCTTGTCGCAGCAATAAAATCTGAAACAGAGGTTAAAGGCCGCGGAGGTATGGCCGAACATAGTCTGATCGTGGGCATTTAGAGGTAGTATGTGGAATAGAAGCTGCAAGCGGAGGCTGTTACTTTGGAAGATTGTGACACGATTCTTATTTCAAAATATCGAAAGGAGTCTTACTTTAGTTAAATTATTTCTACATCTAAAGAAAAACGGCGTAATTAATGTTGAGAAATTAATATCAAACAAGATGTAACTTGCAGGCACCATCCCTTTACCCGTTCATTTACCAATGTTACGCTCATCAAAGTAATCTCTTCTTTACTGATAATACCATTCAGTCACAGGTTGGAGCTCAGCAGGGAGATCCATTAGGGCCTCTGTTATTTTGTTTAGCAATTCAGAAGATTATATCTAATCTGAAAGCTCCATTAAATGTCTGGTACCTGGATGACGGTATTTTGGGAGGAAGTACGGAAGTGGTTTTACAAGATTTGAGAACATTAATTCCAGCTCTGAAGGCAATAGGATTGGAAGTCAATCCGGCCAAATGTGAATTTTTTGCTTGCAATGGCTTGGTCGTAGATTCTCTTCAATTTGATTCTCTTTTGCCTGGCATCGCACAAATAGACAGGGCATCGTTTAGTTTGTTGGGTGCTCCTATTTTTCCCGAGGGGGTCAGCTCTGTTCTTCAACTTAAAAGGCAGGCGCTCTTGGCGGCACGGGGGCATCTAGCACAACTGTCGGGGCATGTTTCTCTTGTCCTTCTGCGTAATTGCATTGCTTTGCCTCGGACGATGTATACTTTGCGAACATCACCCACATGGCTTTTTGAGCAAGATTTGAAGTTGTTGGATGACACTCTTAAAACAAATTTGGAATCAATAATTAATGTGAATTTAAATGAGGAACAGTGGAATCAGGCGGCCTTGCCTATTCGTTATGGGGGTCTTGGGGTGCGTCGGGTTCAGGATGTTGGGCTGGTGGCTTTTTTGGCCTCGGCACATGGTTCTTTGGATCTTGTTGCTCGTATTTTATCGCTCGATGGCAACAACATCCACTTACCTTTCGTTTCTGAGGCCTTGGAGAGGTGGACTATGCTTTGCACAACTGGGGAAAAACCAGTGGATCTTACTGTCCAGAAAGGATGGGACGACATTGTTTGCAGACTCTCCTACGCTCGTATCGTGAACGGTGTTTCGGGTGCAGATTTGGCGCGTCTTAGAGCAGTTTCAAGGCCAGAATCTGGGGCGTGGCTGCATGCATTGCCGTCTCCTCAACTAGGTACGCTTCTTGATAACGATTCATTAAGAATAGCGGTGGCCTTGAGACTAGGTTGTAAAATTTGTGAAGCTCATCGCTGTATTTGTGGCGTGATGGTGGAGGAGAACGGTCACCATGGGCTAAGTTGCCAGAGATGTGTGGGGCGCTTCCCGAGGCACCATTCCATCAATGAAATTGTGCGTCAAGCCATGGTATCAGTTGATGTACCTTGTGTATTGGAGCCACCTGGTTTGACGCGTACGGATGGAAAGAGACCCGACGGCCTTACATTGGTTCCTTGGCGAAGAGGTCGATGTCTTTTATGGGACGCAACATGCGTGAGCACCTTTGCTGCGTCACATTTACGGCATACCGTAATATCGGCGGGTTCAGCTGCGGAAAATGCCGCTAAATTAAAGCATTCCAAATATGCTGCTTTCGAGACCGCGTATGATTTTGTGCCGATCGCTGTGGAGACGGCTGGGCCCTGGGGTGATGAGGCACGCGGACTCTTTAAGGAATTGGGACGAAGGTTAAGAGATAGGGGCAACGATCCCCGCTCTGGGTCCTGGTTAGTTCAACAGGTTTCCATAGCTATTCAACGTGGTAATGCTGCTAGCATAATGGGAACCTTTGGATCGATCGGGGCGCGGAGTGGGGATTCGTTGTGGTCGAGATGAGCCACGGAGCACCTGTATTGTATTGTATTTATATGACATTTTATATAGGATAGTAAATGTGACGACGCTTGTGGCTGAATTTATTTGTAATTCTTGCATGTGATTTTTCTTTTAATAAATATTTTTATTTTAGATGTAACTACATCAAAGTAATACTTTTAATAAAATCTAAGAATGCCACTTATACTTACCTGTTTCAGTAATAAGTAATATTTTGACGCACCAACAATTATACGAACTAAAATTATAACTGAGAATACGAACTTATATATTTTCATGTAAGGCATATAAAGTTTTCTCGTTATTAAGATGGAATGGCAAAGGTAAAGCGTATCCTAGTTAGTTTAACTTATTGATGTGTGTGAAGAAACTATTTCAATTGAAGTGTATTGGTTTCTTGATTTTCAACAAAAACATACTTAAGTTACTTTATTAATAACTTTTTAGCAGCGTATTATCAATGTGTTGCATTCGTTATTTAGGTTAAGAATAATGTACTTACTTACTTCAAATTAGCACATTAACTAAACTGATCAAAAATCTTCACACTGAGCCTCTTCATCATTATAAACTCATACTTACTGTATTTAAATGAGGTTTCCCTAGCACTCAGAGCTGCATCATGGGAACCACGATAGCCTTAGTAGTTTAAGTAACTTTCTAATGAATATTTCCAAAATATTTATTTCCTGATTGCCAAACAAATTAAATGTCAATGGTAGGTATTAAATGTCATTTATTTAGTTACCAAACGTGAATCGTCTTCCCGGCGACCGTCGACCGTCCGGAGCGCGCGCCGCGCGCCCACGCGCCGTGCGTATCGATAAACGATCACTTAGTCGCGTCCGCGTCTTCATTTGCATATTATCTCGCGGCGGCCGCGGTCGCCCGCGCGGGTGGCCGTATTCACACACATTTGTATGTTTGTTCAGTATCCATAAATGATAATATTTGGAAAACTCGCCTGTTATTGCTGTTAGGACGCGGGTCCGTGGTTTGATCGTCCGATTTGCCAGTTTAATTGGTTTTATTGAGGTGGCCATTCAAGTATTCGCCTAATTATATTATATAACTGATTTTTTTTTACCACTTGCTTATTTATTGTGTTTGTACTGTGCATTGATTGACTGTAGTCTATGGAAGTCGTAGGTAGTTTTACAATGACTTAATGTTTAAACAAAATTGTAATTATGTACTTAGGGATTTATTAAGTCACAATAGCATATTTTCAGATCCTTTTAGATACGACCTATCAAGTACCAAAAGTATAGATCGTATCGTAACTACTTTTTTTGCATAAAGCTAACCTCTAAAAGCCAGACCACCTTTAAAAGTCCATTAACGTTATAAAGCTCAAAGTAGACAGTTATTTAAGGATTTCCCAGAATTACGAGTTAAAGTTTATTGTGTACGCGCGTGTGTTTAGCCCGATACGAAGTTTATGTTGAAGTCTCGCAAGTTGTGCGAGAGATAAGGAGTAGTGAATGAGTCATGTTCGGCTTATTAAGTTCGCTGTCGTGCCGGGGCGGCGTTAGGGCTGTCTGCCCTGTGGCTGTGAGTTGTGGCCGCGGGTCGCGACCGAATTTGTGAGTCGAGACGACGTCGCCGGGACGATAACGCTTTCACTTGCCGCGATGAATACGGAAAGCTACCGTTCCGTCAAAATTATTGACGTCCTGCACCATAAATAAGCGGGAAGTCGCCGCCGCGCGACGGACCCTTAGCATAAGTCATCAGCCTACCGATGTTGTGAGCGAGCCCTTTGAAATGACTTTTAATTACAAATATGTACTAACAGCTGCAGATTCGTGATATTTACAAAAAAAAAAATACTAGAAAAGAAACTGTACTTATTTATTTTTAACAAAATGAATGAATAAATAAAATCATTAATGAAGCAAGGAAAAAAAAATTCTATGAATACATATAATTGAAAATATATAGTCTCACTCATAAGCACTGGCCTGTGTAAAACAATGAAAGTAATCATTTATTGTTTTATACAAGATGTAAGTCGCTGTACTATTTTGTTAGTCTGTCTGCCCACGAGAGATGTAACTGCACAGTGAACGGATCGTGAGTCAGGGCCGGAGTCCAATAGCTTCACATAAAGGCGCGTGTTGCGGGAATATCTCACTCGCGCCACCGAACAACGAACACGGCGCGTCCCGGCTGTGCTGTGACGGGCGGTATGCGACACAAATAATACACAGGGTGGATCAACATACTATTTGAATCATACATACAGTTACCAATACAGGAAAATCTCAAAAGATAGTTGTAGCTCTTATATCAAACAAGAATATTGCGGTAATAGAGCAAAATATAAAAATGACATGCTGATTGCAATAGTGTGTATATAAGAAAATACAAAGATGACACAATATTGTCCATAAGAAACAGTGAATGAATAATGTAACTTTTCAGTGCTTTTTTAAGTTCAAGTATCAAAGCTGTAGATATATTACTTTTATTATTATAAATGACAAAATACGTGTGTATATTTAGAAGAGTATTGTGGTTTCACCCTGTATAAGCTGGCCATGTTGGCGCGCCCCGCGTGGGCGGCGGCCCGCCTCGCGCGGAGTCGCGCGGCGCTTCGCGGAAACATTACAATAATATCGGACATCTGCGGGCTCGCGCGAACTCATCTACATACAAATCTATGTTTGTTTTGGGACTATTTTTGCATGGCACCCAAAACAAGGCAGAGATTATATTATATTGTATTGGACAACATCATTGCTCTGATCCTAAGATAAATAAGATAAAGCACTTGTGTTATAGAAATCAGAAACAACGACGGTACCACAACACCCAGATCCGAGACAATATACAAAAGTTTGTTTCCTAAATTGACCTGACTGAGTATCGAACCCGGAACCTCAGTGATGGCGACGCCATTAGTCCGGCGTACTCGCCTACGTACGGAGGTCGATTCTGTTTCTTTAGTTTCATGATAATTGTCTTTGACATCAACTATAAAAATTTGGAAATAAGAGGTTGTGGTTTTAGTATTTTTGATTACGAATTCGGCTTGCATATAACGTCATTAATTCTTGTGACGATAGTTCTTCGAAAGCACAAGGAATCATGTTGTTGGTAGTCAGTATAGGGTCGTTCAATAAACAGGTCCTACAAAATCGATTCCAGTTCTGACAAAGGATGATAAAAGGATATATTCTATCATCCTTTGTCAGATATTCAAAAAGTCTATAGCAAAAATTACTACCTTTTCGAGCTAATATTGTAACGAATTTTGATAACGGTAAAAAAATTAAGCACAGTATTGAAACACTATAGGCAACCAACATAAACAACCCTTGTCAGTTTTATAATCCAGTACCCAAAAATATAATTCCGTAATAAATTAATGCCAAAAGCCATCAAATCATGATTTAGTTTAGATATTTGTCCGACAAACCAGAATCCTCAAGGTTGCAAGAATCAAATCAAATCGATTCCAATCAAAACGATAGCGAGTACTCCGATAAAGCTGTGTCAGGTTTGCCGAGCAGGCCGGCGAATCCGCCGATTGCTGGCTAATGTACTAGGTCTGCTATTGAAATAGCCCACCAAAAACAGTAACAACATTATAAAGATTTTACTATCCCACTGCATTACCAATTTTTATATTCAGAAATGATTTCTAGCGGAAACGTTTACTTGCTTGTCCGTCCATCAGCCAGACAGAAGTACAACGCTGACACTGAATTGTCCAATAGAAAAATAACTTATACTAAGAATTTATTCGATAATTTAGTCTTCTATCAGATGGAAAAGAATAGCTGAGGATCGGGCTATAGGGCTTAGAGGCGTGCATTATGAGAGGCCTGTGGTTTGAGGCAGGTGTGTCTATGATAAAATATTTTTTTAAAGTAAAATATAATATGCTGGATTAAGGCTTTTCCCAAGTCCCTCCATTTATACATTACTTCCGATCTCAACATCCATGGTATCTCAGACCATAATAGGGTGGATACCAATCATAAATAATTCTAAGACATCATTTATTAAATCAGACACCTTTTTCAGGCCCTATAATCCGGTACATTATCATTTATTCGAAGAATCTGATTTTCGTTTGCTTCATCAATAAAAAGTTAGGCAGTTGAGTCCGGTAAACAATGACGTCAAAGCTTGCTATCGCCATACAAATTATAGGGCAGAGGTACGTTTCGACAGCACAAAAAAATATGTCAATTGATTGGTGGTGTCAACTAGCCTATTATAGTTCTTTGACTATTTATAAATTTATTTTTTACTCGTATTGGATTAATTATTTCTATATAATGGAAATTTATTCAGAATTATCTTTGACTTGTCTGTTCTCGTCTGGCTACGTTATCAAGTCTATCGAGTCAGCACTAGCGGCGCTAGGCTGCGGATAAACTCCGCCTCGCAGCCTCGGCAGTGCGGGAGCGCGGGATGAGTGGAGGTGTGTCGAGTGTCTAGACTCTAGGCTCTAGACGAACTACACGTGTTCCCGAGCGCTAATAAAATTATACTCTTTGTGCTCGAGCGCGGGAAAGGGTTCGCTAGTTTTATTCCACACTAGAACAGATCAGCTGTGACTTCCTCCACGGAGACTCGGATTTAAAAAGCTTATAGTCCCGCTGCTGCCCGGTTGAAATTGGTTTTCAGTAAATGTTTCCATAACCCACATTTTGTAAGAGACTGAAATTATCACTTGAATGTTTTAAAACATAAGATACAAAACTTTCCTATCTATAAAATACGTACGCATCACAACCAAAGCCTACGGTTTAAGTTAAAAGTTATAGGTACTTTATTAAAAGCAAAGCAATTTATTTGGTTATATTTTTCGATACAGAGTAAGTACCTAATGTGTACCAATACATTTAAATAACGGAATGTAAGGCATCATATAGAAGAAAAGATACGAAAACTAAATGATTACAGACGTCTCTCTGATCTTTGTTCACTGGTCAAATAAATTGACGTAATCTCAAATGCCATTAGGTTACTTAATGTTACCATTCCACAGAAAATATTAGCCTTAGATAACACATGAATACTGTCAATTAAAGAAAATATTGGGACATAAAGTTATCTGAGTGATATCGTATCGATATATTGGTCATCGGTAAAGTTATCGAGTGCGCAACGTTATTCAAATGGGGTATATTCGTTGCCGTGAGTCTATTTTCGCGTGCTCGACCCGCGTCTGGACGTCTACTACGAAAAACGATATACGATGTTTCGGACGAAACGAAACACGAACGATACGCAAACGATAAGCCTACTACGAAACACTATCGGATTTCAATGCTTCGATCGGATCCATAGACACATTTCGGAATGACTTCGTGAAACTAATGACTAAGTTGCTATTGACTGAACTTATAGAAAAAAAAAACGGAAATCATTTAAAAAAAAGCAACAAAAAACGTGCTTTTTTATTTTACTGCTTAAAACGATCAATACATCAAATTTTTAAGATTCTATGATATTTATTGTGATTATTTAATGTTAAAATAAAACAAATGTCTTCGTCAAACAACGAACGTCGTCTCCGATATCGGATCCGAAACGTTTCATAGTAAGCAATCCGCAAAACGATTATCGTATTGACGGATTTCGTTTTTCGTAGTAGACGTCCTGTCTCGGCTCTCGGCATATCGTATTTGGGTCATTTCGGCCCCAGATTTACGCATGCCGTTGTTATTTGACTTTTGATTTAATATCCTGGACCGGGTCAGCGGGACCCGTGTTCGGATTACAGGGTTTTATAGTTGGGGCATGGGCGGGTTGCTAAATGAACTCGTTTAAAAACACATTGTGACAGATACTTTGAATAAAGTTGCGGTACTAGTAAATACATTCATAGATGTCGATTTGAATACCAAAAACTGTAAATTTATGAATATTTCATTTTGATTTTGTGGTTTTATTTAATCAAAATATTACGACTACTTGAAAATGGCCGGGAGGGGTGAATACAGAAGGCCATACAGCGCTTGAAATGGCATGCAATGGGAGTAATAGAACATCCATATAATTAGCATTTGATGGACACAGGTTGAAGAAGAAGAACATGAAGTTAGTAGACATAACAAGGACTATAAAACGAAAACACTATCGGGCAGGACAGCACTACATACAAAGATAATTTCCTAAGGTGTTATAATAATAAAAATGAAGTTTCACAGTAAAGATAATTAAGATTACGAGATAAAAAAGTACAAACTCGTAAGATTTAGGTCGCATGTTTTATAAGAAATGCGAAAGCCAAAATGTCTTATGAATGAAGTTAATATAATAAATAAGAAACTAAGCACGCAGGCAGAATAGTAAATTCAGCATAATGTAGGGCTTATCTGGAATTTCGTGTATTCTAGGTTAGGATCTTTCTTAAAGAACGTGACAGCACATCGTAGAGTTTACGGGAGACAAAAATGGGGTTCCCTTTTATATAGCGATGTTAAGTGATAAAACTGACCAGTGGCAAAACACATACCTACTTATAATAAAAATGGTTTGGATCAAATCTGTTTGAGTAACAGACGAGGGTGGGAGTTTGTCAGTTCATTGCAATGTGTTGTGGGTAGACTAGATCTTAACGAGGTTTTAAGAAGTCGTGCGATGAATACGATTTTCAACGAATCGTTCCGCGAGGTCGCGGCGTGTTTGCCCGCGTGTTTGCTCGCATGTTTGCTGCGCACTAGACGACACTTTGCATAGAGACGGTGACTCCTTCCTTGCTTACACAGCGCCGCGCGATCTTAGCAATTCTACAATTCCAATATTAGCTCAGCAAACAGCTGCTACAATTGGGCGATGTTTTCTTTTAATTTCCTATTACAAATAAAGAAGGAGAATGAATATACAAATTTCATTTTGTGTGTCTAACAATCGCGACTCGCGAGGTTTTAATTTAAAATTGCTATGACGCAATAGCTACAGTGTTTATTCAGCTTATATTCATTGAGAAAGTATATCTGGGGGGTAACCATGAACTCTTACTCAATTTGGTACGTCATAACGTACGAAATTGTCAGATTTGACAAATTTGAGATTGGTTACCCCGCTGAAGTGAATTTCGCTTCGTTCGAAAATGCGGCATTGACACATAAAAGAAACGTAAAGATTCGGTAATTCGAGAGACAAAAAGTGTTCGTTTGCGTTCGGCCCGCGTCCGGGGTGATTGGGGCCGGGGAGAGTCGCGGGGTGAATACGAGCCGGCTCATTAGCGCAGGTGCGCAACATGTGTACGCGCCCGGATCAGAGCGAACTTTCCGACCGTTTCTTGTGTTTATTTAGGACTTTCAAGAAGGGTTGGCTATCTTTCAGCAAATACTCGTATAAAGTATGTCAGGTTTTTCCTGATAAAGGGACATTCGTTGCATGCGTGCGGCGACCGCTAAGAAGCAGACAGTAAATAAATGAAAGCGGTGCTTCAAATATATTTGTTTTTAATAAACAACTCACTATAATATCTATCTGTACAAAAAGAAGAATAACAAATTACGTATAGTAGTGCTAGTCTTTATAATTTAGAGTCGTCGTTTATGGATAGCTTCAGAAAAAAATGATTTCCTAATTTGTGTTTGACAAAAAGCCTTCTTTCTTGTTGTCGTTACACTTTTGTCCACCTTTTTTTTACCGAACGTAATACTTATTATTGATTTCTAAGTCTTGAGGTATGAATTGGAAACGATTGAAAACCTATCACTTCGGAAACTGGTGTTGACAGCGATCCGACTAACTGGATAAGTTGGTTTCTGTCAGGGCCGGTGGAGGTCTCGGGCAGGCTTAGCCAAACTTGGGCTTGCGTGACAAGCTGTTGCGCTCACTTTACCGCTCTATGTTATACTCACGGCTGTATAATAAACAGTTTATTGTATTCGTTGCGTGAGTATGTCACTTAGAATATTTGTTGTTTGGTAAATTAATGCAAGGGGTTGTTGCTTTAACTATCCGTTACTGCTTATATGTAAAGCCTGACTTTTTATTGTTCTGGCTTACGTCAAACCATAGACTTAGCATTTGCTACGCTCTTAAAGACTGACAAAGCGTGGAAAAGAGACATCATATCCTTGCGGACACCCTACAAGATAGAAAAAGACATATGTCAATGTACCTATGTGACACAAAAAATATATTTAACTGACTTTATATACCTCAATTTCAAACGTCAAAATTAATTTTATTAAAATATACAAAATTACAAACGGAAAACTTATTTAAATATTTCTGTAGACATGGGGTCCTGTTCAATTATAAATTGTGATGTGACAAGAAAACATAACCCTAATAAATACACATTTCACAGGTAAATACATTTTTAGATGAAAATATTTTGAAACAAATTTGTGTCTAATTCCTAATAATAATCGACAAGGAACTTAGATTTACAGAAGAATATGAACTTTATTTGTTGTGTGTTTGTGTATTTCGTAGTTAAAGGCATAATTACAATAAATATTAGGTAAAATAGTAAATTGTATGTTTATACTAGGGATTGAACTAGCGGTGACGTCATAAGTATCGATAAAATATCGACAGCCATTTGTGGGTATAGAAGATTTTTAGCGATTACTAAAAAAAGATTTATCATGTTTGTTTACAAAAAAACACTCCAATACTGTTATTTTGTGATTACATTATGAGCTTTTTGTTTTATTTTTAGTTTGACGACCTCCGTGGCCGAGAGGCGAGCATGCTGGACTTTAAATGGCGCCGCCATCTCTGAGGTTCTGGGTTCGATCCCCGGTCGGGTCAATGTAGAAAACGAACTTTTCTATATTGGCCCGGTTCTGGGTGTTGTGGTTCCCTCGTTGTTTCTGATTTCTTTAACACAATGGCTTTAGCTTCTTACCTTAGGATCAGAGCAATGTATGTGATGCTGTTGTTTGTGTCATTGATTACTGTTAGTTTCGTTTACAAACAAAACGAAGTCGTGATGGGGCGAGTATTTTCTTGAAAAAAGTTGTTTGTTAATATCAGTATAAACAAGTTTTAAATTCTAACAAAATTTTCTTTAAAAAAATGTGCATCTACGTCCCACCTACAGGGCACAGAGACTATGTTTGTTGTTGTCCACTAAACTATGTTTGTCGCCATTTTTAGGGTTGCGTAGTCCTGACAAAGAATCCTTATAGTTTGGTCATGTCCGTCTGTCTGTCCGTCCGACGTTTTGCTTGGAGACTGTTGACCCTAGAGAGCTGTCACTTCGTGGAAATATGTATATCTAGCTTGCCGGCAATGTGGTAAAACATTTTTTTAAATTTTTTTTAGGGTAGATTACATGTCACATTTACATGTTACAGTTACACGTTACCGTGAGCATATTTTTGTTTCATCGTCTACCACACCGTGTGTGGTATCGTTGAATAGGTCCTTCAAAATTACTTTAGGGTTACTTAAACTATTTTTCGATTTAGGGATACACACAACACAGAATCACCTACTGTACTGTAAGTACTAGTATAATATTAACTCTGTGATAATAAGGAATACGTTAAAGTGAAATTATGATATAAAATTGTTTTAAATAGGTTACATATTTAATATTTAAGCCGAAAACCTGGTAATGGTTGGAGGACGACGCTGGATGCAGGTTGCTTCCAACCGGCCGATCTAGGAGTCACTGGTGGAGGCCAATGATCAGCAGTGGACGTCCTGTGGCTGAAATGATGATGATGATGATGATGACATATTTAAAACGACCGTTTTCTTATTTTCCATTATGTAAACTTTTTCACAATATTCAATTACTCATTTTTCGATTTAATGCGAGAAAACTTGTTTTTCAGATTTCTCAGTTGACCTTTGACCTTGATGACCTTTTTTTGACCATATATAACTTTGCACATGCAAGCCCAGAAAGCCCCGTATCCTTTCCGTGATACTGATTTTCACCTCTATTTTGTTTAAAGATAAGGTTTAACTGTAGGTGCTTCAAGGACCGCGGCGATTGTGACTTGTGCCAAATCAATTTGATGCCGGTTGCAATTAATCGATAAAAAAATTGTGGCTTGAACAACACTACTACACACACACATATGTGTCACATTTTTTGTATCATTTGCAATGAGCCTTTGTCTATCTTGTACATTCTATGTACATTCTATATCTATGCGTCAAACCGTCTGGGTTCCGTTAACAACTTTAAAACGACAATTTCAAAGTCTGTCACCCAAAATCATCTAGTCAAGCAATCATCGCTAAGCAGTTCGAATGTAAGAATAAATTGTATTTTTTTAAACTTTCGCGTTGCATAGTTTAAACTAAATGAAATGAAAATAATATTATGAGGGTGTGTGACGTATCTCATCGAATACGGAGTAAAGACATCGCTGTTCCAGTCAGCCTGTGATCGCCGTCGGTGTAACCTGTCGAAAAGTCAGGCAAAAAATAGGTAACATTTTGTACCTTATTATTATGATCGCGTTAATTCCCGTTTCGTTGTGTTTAAAATAGTGTGCTATTATTATTCGTAGTCTTCAAACATATTATTCCGATTTAGATTCGAGGGCTCTCTTGAGCTCAATCGCTAACGATTGAGCCTTTAGCGGTCGTAAAACCGAGATATTTTTCGCGAATTGTACAATAAGACGCACAAAGCGCGGATTCTTGAGCGGTAAATGTATCCTATGATAGTGTCGTGCGTTCGAGAAGTAATCTCGTGGATTGGGCTCATCGCACATTTAGTGTCTGTAATGGTTACGATGTCGCGGATAGAGCACAACGTTGGTCAATCTTTTTAAATAAAGACAACGGCATGAGCCCCATGAGTTCAGTAAAGTGCGCATTAATTGAATTAATGTTTCAGTATAACCAAAAAAACCCACAAAGTGGATAGACGATCAGGTAAAGGTTGCAGGAAGCTGCTGGATGCAGGCCGCTTCCTACCGGCCGACCTAATAAATTACGATATCATAATAAATTTGTATTTTTTAATGACTATTATTTAATAATATTTAAGATTAAGATATGCTTTCTGCCTGTTTATTGATCCATTTTTTAGCGGTCTGCGGATGCTTCTCCAGTGTGAAGAGTCTAAATAAAATCCTTGAGTTTGAGAAGTGTTGCCGGCGGTATTGCCGCGTGCTTATTGCTCGCTCGCGAGGGTAATCGCCCGCTCGCTTTAATACAGCTTCGCTTCGCGCAATCTCCTTCGAGCAAACATTCGACGAGGCGCTTCGTAAGCGATAACGCGCTAAACTATGAAACTCATTTTTATGGCGCGTTTATTTCAAATTACATACTGCCAGTTATAATGGAGTTATTAAGTGATTGCAAATGCGATTGGGAATTGCATATTAGCTTGATACTGACTTTCTCACTGCTATTTTTTTTACAGCAATAGCAATCTTAATGTAGATACGCTACTGCTTTGATGTAGGAGGTACTTCTTTCCGCGAAGTTTTTTATAGATTTATAAAAAAGAAATAATTAAACAAAATTGTGGTATTAACTAGGTGTTACCTTTAGCGACAATATCACGTCAAACATTTAAAATTTATTTATTTACTCGTTCACAATTTAAACGAGTTATTTTAAATAATCCATCGTTCATTCTGCTTAAAGAATTTCAAAGAACCTACAGTTACTTTACCTTTCTAGTAACCCAACACTTTTTTTTTTACAAAAAAGAGTGCAACCTTTGCAGCGGCAAAAACACGCAGTGTCGGTGAGAACACACGTCGCTACATTGCGTTTGTTTTTATTAATGACGAGGTTCCTTCCTTACCTAATAAAACGTTAAATACCCAAGCTAACCACTGATTTAGTGTAGTGGTTATTGGTTATATATCAAGAAGAAGTAGTATGCAACTTTTACGCTATTTAGTTTTTCTATCACTTCAGCACTGATCAGGCAATATAACCGCAGGAAGACAACAGAGTTGTATACTGAGGCGTAAGCAGGTATAAAAATTAATATGGAGTATCAACTACAATTAAGCTGGAGATTATATCGAGAAGGTAGAGTTTTAAATAAAATGTTACTACCTACATCTTTAAAAAGTTACTATGCAGAAGATCAGAAGACCAAATTGTTGACTAATAGGCAAAGGAATCGTGTAAACTTTACCATCATAACTCCCAATCCTTTGCCGTTCACTTCAAGTGTTCACATTTAGGAATTAGAATTTAGATCGTTTTAATGATCGCTGCGGGCACGTCCTACACTATTGCCGTGTGTTTACAGCCTAAGCAGATGCCGGGTGTCAGCAGACAGGTTTTTGTTGCTTACAAGATGCGGGTACTTCAGTAGTTGGGTACTGCAGCGCATCCTGTTTGGATTAGCTATCGATTTGCCTTAGATTGTGAGGCACCAATTTTGCGAGAATGGAAGTAAATGGTATTAAGGGAGATTGCAAGTGAGAATATGTATCGTAATCAAGCTTCAGTGTTTGTTACGATTAAATAGAGACTACTTCATTAAGCTGCAGTAAGCTGTAGCTTTGAGACTACATACAAGTAATTTATAAGAAAGTCTCCATCGTGAATCTTTTTATATAAAAAAAACTTTATACAAACATAACCAAAGAACTATCTAGAAAGAACTTTTTCTGTCTATTCTAAAAATGATGCAATGGGAAAGAGCCCCTACCATTCCTCCTCGCTGAAATAAATGTTAGAATCGCGAACGTGTGTAAAGAATCCAACACTTCACGCCTTTCAACACGTGTCGAGGCAGCCCTGGCCGCATCGATCCGACGCCGTCGCGCAAACAGACCGTACGGCAAAGAAATAGAGATCAATTTCCGAAGTGTTTACTTCGAAAGGCGCTTGAAGGTAGGGATGTCAATGTTATTATTATAATCTGCTTTTAAAATCCCACAATTTAGCAATTCTATTTGGTGATAAGTTATGTTGTAACCAAAGATCCCTATAAATTATATAATTTGGCGGTAGCGCTTAGCGGCTGGATGAGAGTAGCCGTGGATCGTGCAGAGTGGCGTGCAATTGGAGAGGCCTATGTCCAGCAGTGGACTAGTGTGGGCTGATGATGATGATGATGACTTAGCGGCTACTCGGAAGACTTAACATATCAATAACTTACTATTATTTCTTTCTAACAATAACTGGTTTAATTTCTTCCAATACCATTCATGTCATAACTTAAAACCTCATGCTTTAAAGTTTTTTTCACTGTAATTCATAAAACAAAGTCAGACGATATTGTTTCCAATTATTAATTTTCGCTACTGGTACATTACATAGTATTTTTTTCTATTGCAAAAAGTGACAAGTGCCAACCCTATAGTATAAGTAGTATCTCAAACCGCGTTTGCATTCGCGGAGTGAGCCGAGAGTGCGGCCGCAATGGACGTGACTCCCGCCGGAGCGAGCCTGTCGTCCGACCCGGGGGCTTCAAGCTTCGAGCACGCTTGGATTTGATGCTTTTTCAGGTCCAATGATCTCGAATATTAAACAACTATTGTCAACTTTATAAAAGGTTTAGAATAAGGGAAGTATATACCAATAGTTCAAAATACTTTAAACGAATTCCAAAGCAAGCAAGCAAGTCATCGGTATAGAGGCGTGATAATTTGACCAACTATTTTTTGCATAGGGTTTAATTAGCTTTTTTTTAATTAGGTCGTGACTGGGTTTTCTACGGACAATACATATTTATATAACTCCTGTGCCCCTGTAACTATCTGGCACATTTATTATTATTTATTCAGAATTCACACCTTTGACGAATAACTGTGAACAAAAGCAGGTTGAATAACAAATTAAAAATAACCAAAGACACCTGTATTGCAATGAATGAAAATTGCTTTGACGATTCAACTGTGGCGTCGAGTGTCTACGATATACAAATAGGTTTACTGCAACTCTCAACTGTAATTTTCAGAGCCGTGTTTTTAAATCGAACAACTGAGTGGCGTGACAACCCTAACACTCAAGTATGGCCGACAGCAGTTCGCACACGAGCGGCGATGGACTCCATTGCGGAGTTAGTGCCGTCCCAGTTTATGGCGCTTTTTCTAGCCACAATGGGCCTTCGAGCGTGAGCGAGGAAGTTAAACTAGGCTTGAGGATGTGCCGACCCTAGTGCCTAGTGCTCCTAAAGTGCGCCCGTATCTCCGAGTGTTTCTAATGCTTTGGCGGCAGATGACAAAAGCGCGACCCAATTCACACGGTTGCGTTTATTTTTGTGTAGCATTTACACCTTTAACCGGTAAATTATATCAAGCCCGAACAGAATTAATAAATTGCATCTTATTTACCAGTGAAAAAGATCTGTGCGGCCAAAAATCAAATAAATTATTCTCAATTTTCTAAATTAATGTAACAATTGTCGTCGTAATCCAGCTCACGTAGTGTACTGCTCGACATAGGCTTCTCCTAATACATGCCTCTCAGTCAGATCAATAGTAAATGTTATAATAATAAGCGTGAATGCTCACCTTATGTGCAAATTATACGTAAATAAATTATTTCCACGGAATATAAATAGGCTCAATTAATACACTTTGTAAAACGTAATATCCTAAACACTTATAATTATAAAATAAGAATTCTCTAAAATTCTTTGTAAGCTGTCACTTTTGTTTAGCAAAAAAGTATGTAAAATGTCCATACTTGCCTGTGCAACTTAAATAAATAAGTATTCCATGAGTCGCCAGCCCTAAATGTGCGGTTGTGAATGCGTTTGCATTTGCAGAGTACGAGAACGCGACTTCATTTGCGAGATTTACTGCAAAGAGAGGTTATGCCGCTTTGTTACGAGCCGCGCGGCCCGGCGTGCTGGGCTGGGAGCCCACACTTCAAGTTCCATTAAACAAAAGTCATTGAAAACTTTGATACGTTGTAGTTCGTTGACGTTGTTGCGTTCGCTTATGAGCTCGCTGCAAACGTGAACGGGATTATGCAGACTTGGAGTTTACACGAATCAAATTGAGTGTGTACTTATTTAAGTTTAGTTGGTTAAAGTTGGGGTTTGAAATAAATGTAAACAGAAAAGTAGTAGATTCTTCTTTAAGTACATTTAAAGATATTGTTGTTCTTAGTTAAGATCTTATTTATAATAATGATAATAATGTTGTTCATTTATAATTTAAACTTTTCAAACAACCGCATTCATTTCCTTGAATTATTAAAGCTTCAAATTAAAAGTAAAAAAAAAATATCTTCTTGTATTTTAAAATCGAATAATGCTCAACGTTTACGATAAATATTTCCAGTAAAAAGGAAATAGAAGTAATCGCAAAGAAGCTTTTAACGCGGAAAACACCGCCTAAAGAAATTACTCGCGAGGGTGTGTGAATGTATTTATTTGCAATCAGCGCGGAGGGCGAGTGTGGGGGGGAGGGGGGGGGGCAGGGGGTCTCTAGGGGTCGCTAACTCAGTTTAGGACTTAAACAATTTTCTATTTGCACTGCGCTCTTATGTAAAACGGCGGAGGACGACTCTACTTGTGTTTTGATTCGTACACGGCGCGGGGATAATTGAGTTTCCCGTTTGCTTTTTGCTGTCCAATACTAAGGCAAGCGCTTTAAAGATATTTTGAGGCAGTAAAAAAATTGTATGTGTAATAGGAAAGATGAAAGGAAGTATTGAGTATTGATGGGTGGGGAGGTAGAGAACGATATAAGAAAAGATGGATGAAGAGTGAACGATGGGCCTCATAAGAAAGCTCAAGGTCACTCAAAGGGCGATGGAGAGAGCAATGCTCGGAGTTTCCCTTCGCGATCGAATCAGAAATGAGACGATCCGAAGGCGAACCAAAGTTACCGACATAGCTCTCAGAATCGCAAACCATAAGTGGCAGTGGGCGGGGCACATTGCTCGCAGGACTGATGGCCGTTGGGGCAGGAAGGTCCTTGAATGGCGGCCGCGGGCCGGAAGGCGTAGTGTTGGTAGGCCCCCCACAAGGTGGACCGACGATCTGGTGAAGGTCGCGGGAAGCCGCTGGATGCGGGTGGCACAAGACCGATCTTCGTGGAAATCCTTGGGGGAGGCCTATGTCCAGCAGTGGACGTCTTTCGGCTGATGGATGGATGGATGGATGGATAAAGAGTGTGCGATGAGACTGACTAACAAAGGAGTGGATGACTCGATGATGCGTAACCTAGTCACACGGAAGAGGAAAATTAACTCGCCTACCTTAGACAATCTAGGAACAGGGCAAGCCGTTAATGATGATTATAATATTATAGCGAATGTACAGATAACTCACAAGTGATTGAAAAGAATACTAACAGCAGTGAAGAGTACAAATTAAATTTTATGTTTTTTTAGTTAGAATATGATATAATGTGTCCAAACAAACATAAAGACAACAGAACACAGAAACTTTTTATGTTTATTTACAGCACGATAAGTTGTTATGAAATTTTTAGATACTCTACTATTTTTGGTGCTAACTGTTCTTTCCTTCTTAGCACCTTTAAAGTGTGCTATTTCAAAAAGTGGTAGGTTTCTAACAGCTTATATAATGCGGCGCCCAAACTATGAAAGTGTCGTCGGCCACCTCGTAGCAGCCGACTCCGCTACGGCGTCGCTACGAGCTACGAGCTACGAGCCCACGCGCGATGCTACGAGGCCATCGACGCGCTCTGTCCGAACTACAACCACTAAGCATACTAACGTTAGTTATGACGGATCGATTTTGATTTTTATAATTATTGAAGATTGTATGTTTATTATTTTAGTTGTAGTAATAAACTTATAAATGTTAAAAAGAAATACTACCTTACTAAACTGTTAAGTTTATGGAAGTTAGCAGTATTTGATTTCGATTTCAATAGTTGACTCATCCAGTTTTTAAAGTACCGCTATCTAACTTACAAGAAAAAATAATTATTTACTCGAGTATTGCGTTGTAGTACAGTTTATAACCATCGCAGTTATGGTATCGTTTTCTATTTTATTTTTGATACCCTTATATATATCGGAAAAGCGGGAGAATTATTATTTTTAAAAAGCGCAGAACCGCTGGTACTAGTATGACCATCGGTTCTGTTCTTAGATTGGTCCATAAGGGATCCTAAAGGAAATATGAAAAGCAAGTTTAAAAGCACTAGTTTTTAATTAGAATATTCTTTAAACAAACAAACTAAATAAAACAATAAGTTTCTCTATATCTTTATAGAATTATTCACAAAGAACTTATTTAAACATAGCAAGAAACTAATTTTATTTTAAGAGGGCAGAGGGGCAGAGTTTTTGCTAACAACCACTCAGTTTGAAAGTCCGCAGTGAACTGCCCGAGCTTCTGCCCCGCCGTCCGTCGAGCGCATCGCCCCTACTCCACCTCCCTCTACTTAGGACGTGGACCAATGGCGCTGCGCCGGACGTTACAATCAATTGAGTTACTTTTCAATTAACTAAAGCTATTTAAAAATCAAGCAATTACAGATTACAAATTTTACTCTTACAAATTAATTTGTTTAAACAATTTTAGAAAGCCAAATACCTAAAATAAATTACGATCAACTTACTTTTCAAAATGTCATCCATTTACATTTCGTAATGTTAACACTTTTAGTTTAGATATTTAAAAATACGATTGAATGATTATTATGAAGTCGTTGGTATTTGTAAATCTTAATTAAAAACTTAAAACTAATAGGTAATTCTTATTTATTGTTCATATGTATGGTTGAATGATGTTTTGCGGCGACACGGCCATTCTGAGATGCGTCGCGTGCTCTGCGGCGCTCCAGAGTCCAGGTGTTATACTGAAATAAATAGAAAACAATTTTTGAGGCTAGGTACTTCCACAGTAAGCCTAAACCCTTAAAATTTTGAGGACGAAAACATACTTTGTTGCTAACTGCTCATTCCACATGACAACAGTTTTTTTTTTTTTTTTTTTTTACCATTGTACGGCTCCACACGACAATAGTTTTAAAGTTTTTAACCATTGAACGGCTCCACACGACAATAGTTTTAATGTTTTTAACCATTGTACGGCTCCACACGACAATAGTTATTGATAATATTATGATATTTAAAAAAAAGAGGGATTTGGTTGTTGCACAACTTTAGCTAATTTTATGTAGTATGAAAGGCTCTCACCGGGTGCAGATTATGATCAGGTCTCCTCGTCGACATCGTCAACAGGAACATCTTCTGGTTGAGATCGAGACATTGATGCCAGGGCGACACCAGAAGGCCCCGGTTGCTGGTCATCTGGCGACACGGCTGCCTGGATTCCCACACCCCCGACAGGTTGTGGGGCTCGTCGTAACTGATCGTGAGCCACCTTGCGTGGTCGTCCGTGGTGACCGATGACTTTCTTCACCAGGTAGCGGTCGTTATCGAGCACTCTGTAAATTTCATAAGGCACACTGAACTTGAGGTCTAAAGAGGTCTGATTTCTAGGATTGTTTTTAATTAAAACAAAATCTCCTCGTTGGAAGCTATGGATACGGGCCCGTCCTTTGTCGAATCTAACTTTGTCTCTCGCAGACGTTTCGGCCATTCTTTGTTGGACATGTCGTTGCAGGGCTTCAATGTTAATCGAGGATGTATCGAAATTCACCAAGCTTAGGAGCTCGGGTGGTACGCAGTTCTGACGGCGGGTAAGATGTGTTAGTGGAGCGGCGCCAGTAGTTCTGTGTACGGTACAATTAAACGCTAGTTGTAAACTTTCTAGCGCTGTATGCCAGTTAGGGGTCTCGTAATTTTTAATCATGATAAGACCGTTCTTTAATGTTGCCATCATTCGCTCCACCTGTCCATTTGCCCGGCTTACTCCCGGTGCAATAGCGTGTATTTCGATGCCAAACCTATCACAGTAATTCTTATACTCGCCAAGAAACTCTCGGCCCCCATCTACAATTATTTGTTTAGGGGCTCCAAAAAGGTGAACCACTTGCTTCAAAGCTCCAAGAGTACTGTGTTGAGTTTTGTCATTAGTATAACGTAGCAATACATACTTGGTGAAAGCGTCTATAGTTACCACGACGTATTCCTGGTCTCCGGGCGTACCGAGCTTCCCAGTGACGTCCATGTGGATAACTTCAAATTACCATTTGAAGTTTGTACCAGTACCCTGCACCAGCAGTACCCTGCTGGTTTATTAATTGGGTGCAATTGTACCTGTGTGGCTCCAGATGCCTGCTTTGAAGTCCGGCATACTACACAATTGTCAACGAACTCGCGGACAATTGAATTCATCTTATCAAAGTGGTACGTCTCTTTTACCTTTTGAAGAGTTTTCTCCCATCCCGGATGCTTGAGGGCCGCATGATAGGTGTTTATTAGACTCCATTGGAAGGATTTGGGTACCACGGATAATTTTTGTGCACCCAAGATCGGGTCTATCCTTTCATATTTAAGTACGCCATCTTCAAGACGATATCCGGGAACGTCTTCACCATTATGAAGAGCATTTATGATAGGCCGTAGCTGGGTATCCCGGCGCTGCTCGATATTTAGCCATTCCAAGTTTCTGGTCATAACATTGACATTCAGAGGTTCAGGATTCCTGCTAAAGAAGTCGGCATGCTGCATTCGCTCACCTTTTCTGTACTCGATGTCAAACTCGAAGTTTTGAAGATAAGACCACCAACGATGTATGCGGGGTAGGAGATCTTGCTTGTGCTTTGAGGCTTTTAATGCGTTGCAGTCCGTAATCACTTTAAACTGTCGGCCGTATAAGAAGTGCCTAAAGTGCTTAATTGCTCGGACCACAGCCAGTGTCTCGAGCTCATATGAGTGATATCTGCTCTCAATGTCAGTGGTGCGCATGCTGAAATATGCTACGACGTGCTGCCGCCCGTTGATAGTCTGGACTAGTACTGCTCCGAAACCGAGGCTGCTTGCATCAGTGTATAATTCGATTGGCTCGCCTTCTCTAAATATTGTTAGTACAGGTGTAGATGTTAAGTAATGGATGACTTTTTGACGTACTTCTTCATGAACATGGGTCCATTGCCATTTAACTCCTTGTTTTGTAAGTTCATACAACGGGATCATAAGTCGGGCGAAGTCAGGGATGAAACGACGAAAATAGCCAGCGAGACCATTGAACTGACGGACTTGTTTTACGGAAGTTGGGATTGGGGCTTTTAACAAAGCGTCGATCTTTTTAGGACTTGGGCGTACTTGACCATTTTCTATTACGTTACCGAGATACTCGATGGAGCGTTTGAAGAATAGACACTTGTCTATGTTGATGGAAAATCCCGAGTCACGTAAGGCAATTAAGATTCTTTCATGATATGAGATACCACTAGAGAAGTCACGGCATTTACTGATTACGTCATCGATATAAACTTGTGCTACACTATCGTTGAGGCCATCATCGGCACTGCCCGGGTTCAAAAGAGGTCCAAGTGCACGATTTATGCATCTTTGGTACACTGAAGGTGCGTTACAGAGGCCAAAGGGCATGGTTAAGTATTCAAAGAGTCCGTCGGGTGTGACGAAAGCGGTTTTCTCGACAGAATTGGCTGAAATAGGGATCTGGTGGAATCCTGATGCCATATCAAGCGAAGTAAAGTATTGACCACCTGCCAGTTGGTCAATTTGGTCTGCAATCAATGGGAGAGGGTAGTGATCGCGCACGGTGTTGGAATTAAGTTCACGGTAATCGACGCACATTCTATAAATTCTATTGATAAAGAGTTAAAGAAGTTATTACTTGCCAAGGCATATTATGATTTGAATGAATATTTCAGGGACAAATTTTAAATATTATAATTCTTGACGTCTTTGACATTATTTTATTGTGACTATGTATAAATTTGAATTTTATTTTGACAATTGTAATTTAATTTTAAGACGTAAATTTTGACATCTTGAAATCTTGGCATGACTTAATTATACCAATTTATGAATGTAATATTTTATGAATGTAACATAATGATGACATGTAAATATAATTATAACTTTAATTTGAATTCACGAATGCCTTATAAAGGTTGTAATGTTACTATTGACCATCTATAATGTACATTATGAAGTGATTAAATGAATATGAATATCATCGCCGTTTTTCTTTTTTACTAAAATTATTGGGCTAGAATAGGGTGACTTACTTTCGCGAACAATGTTATTTTCAATTAACTCGGAAACTATCTCTTTAACTTTTTCGCGCTCTATGGGGCTTAATCGGTAAGGTCTACGCTCAACATATTTATCCGAATTTTTTAAACGTATTTCCAGTTCACCGGTGGTAACACGGGACTTAGCAAAACCTCGCGTGAATAGATGGGCGTACCTGTTAAGTAGACCCACTAGCTGTTCGATTTCTAATTCGTCTGTTAAATCGTGATTAAGATTTTCTAAAATAGGGCTGTTTAATCGCGTGTGCATAATACGTGGTTGGGAAATCAAAGTTGCGCTATTTTGAGTAACTATTACGCTCAAGCCAGTTTCATGCAATATATTTGCCCCAATAAGTACATCGGATGTCATCTCGAAGTCGGGTAATACGTGAAATAATATTTCTACGTTAATATTATCAATAGTGCAGATAGCAGTTAATGTGCTGGTGGATATTACAGGAAACGGGCCTAAGCCACGTAAATAGTTAACAATTTGATGCCTACGCCCGGGTAACTTGTTTGCAATTGATTCACGCATAACGGAACATTCGGCACCACTGTCAAATACGGTATTAATTTTTATGTTGCCTACACGAATACGCATTGTATTTAGATTCGACTTATTACGAGATACAGAATTTACGTTTGAGGTTATCTGTTTTTCGCGACGAAAGCACGTATCAAATACGTGGCCGGGTTTTGAACAAAATGAGCAAAACTTTTCATTTGGCTTTGAGGATGACGCCAATGTTGTTGCGTTTTGGTTTCTCTCAGCCGGCCGCGCATTTGAATCGCCTTTACTACGACAATTATTAAAATCGTGACCCGTTCGTTTACAGAAACTACAATAAGGAGTACTTCTGTTATCTACCGAAAATCTAGCTCGCTTTTGAGGTGGCATGTTTGAGTTACTTTGAGATGAATTGGGGCGTTTGGCTCGAATGGATGAAGCCACAGAAATCAATTCAGGCACCGAGGTGGCTCTAACATTCATCAACTCGATTCTAAGGCGCTCGTCACCTATCATCCCTATGACTGCTTCGACAGCATCGCTATTGTCAAGCTTATCTTTAGTCACTCGCCTCCATAGAAGCCATGCCCGTGATAAAAACTCCGCAATATCTTTAGAGGGTTCGTAAACATGCTCTCTGAATCTAAGTATGTCACGCGAATAACGACTTTCGGGTTCAAAGATAGTAATAATATTTAGACGCAATTCTTCCCAAGTGGAGGTAGTAACTAACCAGTTATCGGCCCATATTTTGGCGCGTCCCTTTAGTAAACTAGTCACTTTCATTCGAATGTCGTAATCACTGAGCTTATACGTATCTTTAGCTGTAGATATGTGGTCACACCACTCGCGCACACCAACATTCCCGTCTGGGTCGTAAGAAGGCAAAAATACGTCAGTTATTTTAAACTTGTTACCTGATTGTTCCAACAGCCGCTCGCTCATAGCCTGCATCATGGTCATCATGTGGGCAAAGAATTCGGGTGGAACTATACCAGGCTGAACTGTAGGTGGCGCCATTGGGCTGACAGCTGCACTCGCTGGACGAGGGGGACACACCCCTGGCACCGGCATCATCGACGTTGGCTCGTTTAGGCGGGGTGCGGTCGTTGGTGCCGCTGCTTCAGCGCCAATGTTGTCAGGACCTGAAACACATTGACCGGCAGAAAGGGATCGTTGTAACGATCCCACTTCTGATATCGGAAAAGCGGGAGAATTATTATTTTTAAAAAGCGCAGAACCGCTGGTACTAGTATGACCATCGGTTCTGTTCTTAGATTGGTCCATAAGGGATCCTAAAGGAAATATGAAAAGCAAGTTTAAAAGCACTAGTTTTTAATTAGAATATTCTTTAAACAAACAAACTAAATAAAACAATAAGTTTCTCTATATCTTTATAGAATTATTCACAAAGAACTTATTTAAACATAGCAAGAAACTAATTTTATTTTAAGAGGGCAGAGGGGCAGAGTTTTTGCTAACAACCACTCAGTTTGAAAGTCCGCAGTGAACTGCCCGAGCTTCTGCCCCGCCGTCCGTCGAGCGCATCGCCCCTACTCCACCTCCCTCTACTTAGGACGTGGACCAATGGCGCTGCGCCGGACGTTACAATCAATTGAGTTACTTTTCAATTAACTAAAGCTATTTAAAAATCAAGCAATTACAGATTACAAATTTTACTCTTACAAATTAATTTGTTTAAACAATTTTAGAAAGCCAAATACCTAAAATAAATTACGATCAACTTACTTTTCAAAATGTCATCCATTTACATTTCGTAATGTTAACACTTTTAGTTTAGATATTTAAAAATACGATTGAATGATTATTATGAAGTCGTTGGTATTTGTAAATCTTAATTAAAAACTTAAAACTAATAGGTAATTCTTATTTATTGTTCATATGTATGGTTGAATGATGTTTTGCGGCGACATATAAATTTATCTGTTTGACTCAGAGGCGTGGTAATTGTCTCAATAAAACCGTTTAATACACCAAAAATGATAACATTCTGAACATCTCTAATATAGATGACGTCTTGTCGCCGTCATTGCTACGAGAGTATCCAGTGCTACGAGAGTATCTCGTAGCGCCCTACCGCGACGGCCTGCTTAGTATTCCGCGCGGGCGCGCGCGTTTAGGGCACTTTTTCCAACTTGTTCATTAACAAGTCTATTCGCTGAAAACTTGGAATGCGTGTCTTCCGCCGCCGTTAGCGCCGGCGCGAGCAGGAAATTGGCTAAACTTAACAATAGTCCATGAACTTCTAAGTTTGGCGTCGTAAACTGTTATGTATAGGGCTTTGTGCTCATTGCTAACGGCTACCTATTGTTTCCAGTCCATTAAGAAGATATTTAATGTGCTAATGAAACACTGTGTTTATATTAAAACCTAATTTTAGAGAACACGTGTGATATTCGATTTGCGAAGAACAGTATAAATGAATTTTAAAAAAGGTTGTATCTTCGGATATCGTATTGTTTTGTACGGTATGTATTGAGTACAATGATATCAAAGAAAGCAGAAACATTAAAGGAAATATTTTGTTGCAACAACGTTTTTGTTTTTTTACAAATAGACGATGTCTCTTAATAGGTAGCTTACCACTTTAAACATGTATCTCCCTAAATTATCTCAGTTTTACTGATAAAATGCTAATACCTTAATACCAAACTCTCCAGACGCAAAGAACTTAGTCAGTGTTATTAATAAGCATCGGAGTTTCTCACATTTAATTAGATACAAATGGATTTGTCCAAGTCTGAGGACAAGTTTGCTTTTAAATTAATATTTTTCAATAGCTAAAGTTGAAGTTCGCAGCGGAAAAGTTGGAACCACGTCTTGGGAGTTAGACTTTATTACTCGTATTTGTGGTCAGCCCCGCCGATAGGTCCGTTGGAATCTGAACTTTATGTTTATGAAAACAAGGTTATAAATAGGTACAATATTTCTAAGTGCATATGTCGGACGAGTGTGGTAGAGTGGCTTTATAAGTTCAAAATAAAAAAAAACATCTGCTCTTTTTATTATTGATTACCTATTAGTTTATTTATAAAGTTGCAAGTAGTGTATTTATATTTTAACATGGTAAATGTTATGAATGATGTTTAGAACTATAAGTAGATATGTAGGTATCCACATATTTGTAGTTTGTGTTACTCTAAACATTCTGCCAATAAAGCTACTACGGTGAAGTCGCACGCATTTTATTTATCAGTAAAAATATCCAATAAGTAGCAACTCAGAAAACGTATTCTACGTAATATTTTGTCTCAATTATAGGAAGTAGTAATATGCCGTGCTTTCGAGTTAGACTAGACTCAAGAGCATATTTTATTTATTCGTATTTTAGTTATTGTCGGGAAACAAACAGTACATAATTAATTGAGATTCATAACATACTCAAGTCTATCAGCCGCCACATAGAAACAAAATGCTGATTATTTATTATTCCCGGGATTTCATAGTATTTTAAGGTTTTCTTTTCTCGCGGGGAAGTCTTGGTAGGTAATGGAGTGCAACCTCTCGCAGGTCGCGCGCGTCGCCCGCGGGCGTACGGGATGCAGAGCAAACGTTGTCTGAACGATGCGATTTCGAACCCAATCGAATCAGATCCCACAGTCGCTAGACTGTTGATATTTGCTTTACAAACACTCTCGCATGCGGCCAGTAACCTAATAATGCTAAGGATCGAATACGATTACTATGCTGTAAGAAAGCGACAAGTTGGAAATCAAATATTAACTATAAATATATAGGGGACTTGCATTCATTTTTTTAGTTTCGGTTCAGCCCCGGTTGTCTCTCAAAATTAATGAAATTATTGATTGCTGCGTTTAAGGGCAGTAAAGCTGAAACGCTCCCCACAACTTAAGATTCTGTAACCACTTCGCAGCCGAGAGGTAATTTCCAAAGTCAATTTGACCTACTAATGGCGCCCTAGCAGCACGCGCGGCGGCTGATCGGCGAACTTTTGCAAACTTTTCAAATAACAGAGCGTTGTCTATTAACAACGTTCCTTACGTTTTGTTTGCATTACTCGCATCTGGTTACTACGCCACAAACAACTTTAGCACAAAGTATTAAGGTCTAATGTTGAAAACTCGAGGTCGAAAGGAAGGTAACGAGCCGAACACCTCGAGGTAATTTCAAAAATTCCGCAACAAACTTGCGCTAGTCATATTGCGAGCGACTTGTTATTGCTAAGTGAGTTCTATACGAACCGTACAAGAAAAAACTTGTAAGAAACCTCCATTATTATTTTTGCTATGACTAACAAATAACACATGCTTGGAATTTACGCAAAATGTTAGATTTTTTTCAATAACCTAATAAAATTAAACTAAACATTTCAAAAAATGAGAAATCAAATAAATTGTATTTTACAAAATCAATAATAATTAGCCATAGACTTATATTAGTATAACCCTAAATAATTTAGAAAAAAAACTTCTCAGTATAGAAAATATTACTTGACATTAAAAAGCTGCCCGAATGCATCAAATAAGTGCCGTTTGACTTCACTCACCGAACATTTGCGCACTAAAATGTGCTAGTAAGGATACCTTTCAAAACTAAACGTGCTTAGCCCTTAAGCTACGTAATGCTTTAGGGGATAATAGGATTGATCTACTTACAAAAAGAGAAGACTCAACAAGTAGTCCTATATAAGTTCTCCGCACTCCGGCCGCTCAGCCGGGAGCAGTAACGGCGCGGAAGCAGTAAGTGCTGTATCGCGCGACGGAAATTCGCCGCGCGGCAATTGGGAAATTGGGCTCTGTTCCGATACAAGTTTCGGCAACTGCCGCTCAGGAACACAATATTAAACTTTACGGGCTTCCTAACTGTACAGAGTAAGTAGCTGGTGTTCTTACAGCTGTTTTATAAATTTAACTGTGTTGGAGACGTATAGTGTTTGGTGGGTGGTGGGAAACTTCTTAACAAAATTCATTGTCCTGTACAATGTAACTCAATGATGTCAATTCCTTGCTCTGAGATCATGGGTGACAATTAACGAGTTGTCAGCTAGATTAAAAAAAAAACAACACAATTTACATACATTTTATATTTTAATGGCAGAGTCCAGTCCATACATGTTCTAGCTTTAAGCCTCCTTTACCTTCTTACTTTTGGAACACTTTTACTTTTAGAAATCTTTTATTCATTAGCACAGCTAGCAAATGAATAAATGATTTCAAAAAGTAAAAGTACCTATCTGTGTAATAATTAATGAAGTGCAAATAAACAAACACATCTCCTACAGCATACAGCTTTTCCCCGAAGTCTGCATTTTGTCGTGGAAATACATAATTAATTTGCGCTGTAAACAAGTACCTACCGACTAAACATAATCTGAATCATTTTAAGGTTCATAATTTAATAAGATGAGAGAGATGGCAGATACGAACAGCGGGCATGTAGCGGAAGCGTAGGATATTGCAAGTATTGCGTTACGCTCATAGCAAACAGCCGCGATGATAAAGACACACAACACGTAATACACTCGGCTCTGAAGCCTTCGCGAGTAGGGTTGTCAGCTCAAAGATTTACAAAAACTCATACCATTGTTTTGCTTGATGGCAGATAATGCTTCTACTAGCTATTTTATTTCATTAAATTACATTTATTACGAAAACAAACAGCATTTTTATAACTTACACTAATTAAGTAGTACATTTTCCAAAAGAGCTATCCAAACATTACAAGTTTTTTGAACAATAAGGAATTCGTAATTAGATTATACTTACAGTTATGAACCAAGCAACCTGATTGATTTGCATTAAAATAAAGGTCATGGGTTCGATTCCCTGTTTGATTCGATTGTAATCACAATTCAATTTAAGATTGACTTCGAATACTTTTTTTTCCCTAAATTGGCACGACGTTGGATGTTCTTCTAGCCCTTGTTAGATAAGATAGAATATTGCAAAATAAGTAAATACACGGCATAACATTGTTTATGTGAACAAGGTGAGTTTAAAAAAAAAACGTAACTTCTCAACTTCTCAACCCTGTTGAGAGGGTTGCGAGTGTGGCCGCATGTTTCCCTCCTCCATAAATATCCGCGAAGAGTTTTTCATTACGCTGATTGTGTCTCGAGATGAACCAGCTTGATGAATATTTCGCGCGGACTTGCATCTCGTTGCATCTTTTATGAAACTAGCGACTAGTATAAGGGGATTGCTTGTTTAATTTTACACTTTTAAATTATTTAGACGAATGGTTTGAAATAAGTACCTATTTTTATCAAACATTAGATCAATCAGTGTTATTCTTGATGTATGTTACATGAATTATGTTGACATTAAAGTCAAGTCTAGATAAATCTGAAAGTCATTGGGGGGTGACTCAGCGGTAGCCTTCTCATGGTTGAAATGATGATGATGAAGTACAGACTCAATTTCTTACACACACGAAGGTAGTTATTTATACTCAAATTCTGCTTCTCTTTTCAACGCAATGGTGGTTTAATTGAAGATAAATAATACTTGAAAAAATCATCGACCTCAGGTGGGACTCGAACCCACGTCCCATCGCACCTGAGTCCCACCTGAGGTCGATGATTTTTTCAAGTGTTATTTATCTTCAATTAAACCTTGCATGGAATTGCTAAAAACAAAAAATTTACAATGTTTAAGCATTTCTGATCTTAACCAATAATCAAATATTTTTAAAAATATTTCTATAGGGTGTTGACGGTAGTATACTACTCAGCTATACATATAGCTACAACATTGATCAGAATACGCTGGCTTTGACAGCGAGAAAAAAACACTTGAGGAATTTCATCTTGTCACGTGACGTCCTCGGTAGCTTAGTTGGTAAAGCACTCGCCCGGCTTGCGATGGGACGTGGGTTCGAGTCCCACCTGAGGTCGATGATTTTTTCAAGTGTTATTTATCTTCAATTAAACCTTGCATGGAATTGCTAAAAACAAAAAAATTGCAATGGTGGTTCTAAAATACTCCGACAGAAGTGTGACGGCCGTTACGGCTTAACGCTTGCTCAGGTTCTCCTTTATGCAAGTGTTTAGAAGAAACGAGGGCAGGAAAGACAGAACAGATAGACATGTAAATGAGTTTTACACATGAGGAATAGTAAGTTATCTGATATAACATCACAAATCGTGCGACTAGTCGTACTGCCAGCATCGCCGCCCGCCGCGCCCGCGCCATTACAACCGTGCGCCGTTTGATCCACAAACGGTCCACATTTGCATACCGCTCGCATAAACGGCTCAGATCCGGGATTTACTTGCGGGATGAGGAAGTGCTCACAGTTTCATTATAACTAATAGCTCCGCCACGCTAAATACTACTGTTTTGGCGAGGATTTGTGGGATACGCTGCGAAATTGGCAAAGCTACATTGTAACCAGGTCGTAAATGCAACCTATTGATCTTTGTGATTTATGAGCATACAAACGAATCTGGATACCTAAAGTTGTACTAAAGCACTAATTTTAGAGGGAGAAGCAGTTTGACACGTATGTAATAATAGTAACACTTTCTATTGTGTTCTTTCTTTTTCAGATCTATTCAAATTCCAAACGTTTTTTATTATTTTTGAGCACTTAATAACCGTTCAGTGGGTACCAGCCCGCGAGCACTGGATCGCGAGTCAGCGAACACCGCTCGGCGCTCGTTGCCAGTCGCTCGTATTATTTTACGCAAATGCGCGCCCTCGAACTTCTCAATTTGTCCAAACAGATTGTTTTCAGCGAGTTCAATTCAAATTTATCTCGGCGGCGCACATAATGAAAGGGGCTTAATACGGTATCGGTAAACATTAGCATAAAGTATTCGCAAAAATTGCGTTCCGGCGCTGGGTGGTGAGGAATCTTAATATTATCCCCCCAAGCTATGGTAGCCATACTTTTGAGTTGCTTCGAACTAAAACATAAATGTTACTTTATGAAAATTAGTATTTGTAGCTTCATCCTCGTCCATGATTTTTGTTTCCTCTCAATTTAAAATAAATAAATTGGTGAATATAATATTATTTTCCGAACGGTTTCGAAAAGGTTTTCTATTCACGTTAGGGTTTTTTTGATTATAAATATTGTTTTAAATATTGGTTGTGTGTATACAGTATTTGGTAGTAATTATATAATTTAAAGGCTTCGTAAGAATATCAGCGATGCTAGGTATTTCCTACATTGTTTTATATGTCGAGACTATCTTTAGTGTCCGGCTCATACGGTCACCTGCACACACAAATATCCATTACAAGCTAGTAATTACACCAAATAAGTACGTCAGAATTGCTGCTAACGGTGTATGGCCAACTAGCTCGTTTTTCTCTGTGTCCCACGACATAATTCTGAGTCAGCCACCCTAGTCGCTCCTCCCGCGACCGCAGCGCCGCGATTACGTGCAATTTCGTCAACGGGTTTGAATGCCGGGACGTGACGTTTATCGCGCGACGAGCAAGCGCTTTCTTCACAGGGGCGCAGCTTGACTTTTACCTTCAATTGTTACTTTCGATAAGTGACGTCACAAAAATAGCGCATTTACGCAACCTTTACCCATCAAATCATACATTTTTTTTTTATAATCACCCATATCGCTGCTTAGTTCTTCGTCAATTAACTTAAAATCACCCATATTGCTGCTTAGTTCTGTTCTGTGTCAATTAATTGAAAAAACAACATCCCATAGACTTCATTTGTTTCCAATTACCATTCCCAGCGGCTTTACGTCAAATTATATTTATCAAGGGAAGACTAACTTAATTAACCAAAAAAGTCTAGTCAGCGGTATAGTCATAAATATTTATCATGGTAAGGCTGTACTCGTACACACGTAAAGATTTTACAGTAGGATTTAACTCAAACAATATTTTATAGGATTTATAAAGCTCATTCATAATAACTTTAGAACTAAACCGTGCGTGTACTATATTTATAAATCCTAAGATATTCGATTTAGCTCATTCTTCACAACTGTCGGATGAATCTTTTTCTATCTCTCCCAGAGTTCCATTCCGAATCTAATCTCGCGAAGACTTGATACGGGTTTATAAATATTGGTTTTAGTGCTCTCATTCTATCTCCGCTCATAAAAATGTCTGCCGAAGCTGTTAACGTCTGATAACATTTTACAATTTAAGATAGTTAAAAGTTTAAAACACTGCCAAATACTTGTTATATTCTAAGATGACATTACAAGATTTAATAAAATTCACCCTATTGATTTTTCTGTGGTGAAATTTAATGGTATGAAATAATAAGACTACTCGTAAATGACTTTTCCACTAAAATGTTGGTGTACAACTAACCAGTGTGTACCGATTTTTTTCATGATGTTTTCGTATAATGTTAAGCAGCAACATTGACAAAAAAAAGAACTACTTAGTATCAGAAGGTAGAACGCACAGGTTCGCATCTTATTTAATATTATAGGGATTTGTATTGGTGATATAGCGTGTCCCGTATTAATAATTATCTCACAGATATACCCAACCTAATCCAGCGAATGACTCGGTTCTGTCATCAGCTGCAAACACATCTTTAGCAAAACTGATGCACAATGGAAGTGTCCGGCGTCACGCGGCGCGGCGCAGTTTTGTCTCACAGCAGACCTCCGCGATTAGCATACATTTACATTTTCTTAAACTGTTCCAAACAATGCCCGCGCCCCTCTGCCACAGCTCGTGCGAAACAGCTAGTTAGTAGGTCATTGCCTCAAGCACCAAATTTGAATTTAGTAGTGATATAAAAACGAAGGTTAGTTAACCACAGGTTGCGCCGGTAACTGATCCATTGAGAGAAGGGGAGGATAAAGGTAGATAACTCTTTACAAGAACGGGTTAAAGTTTGCTGAAGATAAGTCGCTGCACAAACGTAATCACTTTATGTTACCGACACGTTGCAATGGTGTGCCACCGCTACAGAAAACCGGCGACGAGTATGTTGTGTGGTAGAAGTATCTTGACACAAGAAGTGTCTACGTCTGCGCAGAGAGAGTTGATTTCATATTCACTGATAGCTTGTAGTGTGGGACACGAGACACAAAAGTGGCTACGTTTGCGCAGCGCCTAGCGCCTATAGTTTCAGTCACAAATTGTATTGAGTAGAGTAAGTGATGAACTTATACGTAGAAAGAGTTAATTGGTTTTTGACTTATCCGACTGACTGGCATTCATTGCCTATGAGTTAACAGCTAGTAGTACTAGGGATGTACTTGTAGACTAGTTTGCTTAAAGCGAGCTAGCTGATCTTCTTGGTCTACATCGGAGCCCAGGATAATTGCATTCTAGTCCCCTTACTTACAGCGATACGTCGGATTCACAAACAGAATATCAAGTACAGGGAGGCTGGTAAATCGACGCGCAAATAACAGTTTTATCTCCCAAGTAGGTAAGTCACAGGGAGACGGCGCCTCTAACGGACTATCATTCTGAATATTTTAAACTAAGCTTTGGGGGCAGGATTAGAGTAAAATATACTTGAAATATAGTACATATCTGAGGTTTCATTAAGTAAGCCAAAATGAACAAAAAAAGATTAAAAAATTATAGCAGCATCACAATTTTAACAATTAAAAGTCATCTAAAAGACTTAACTATTCGACATTAAACGAATATTTACACAGTGTTAGTACTCGAAGTAGCTCAGTGGTTGCAGTCTCGACGATGAGTGAGATGTTAATCGTTAGTTTGGATTCCGAGATGTACCTCTGGATTTTTAAACGTAGTGTCTAAGTGTTGCGTGTATAGATTCAAAAAATCCAGAGTATTATCCGGATTTATGTTACCAATTTAAATTCTACTTTTCGCTAAAATTACTTTTCTACCAAATAAAAAACGGTGAACAACATCGAATTAATTACAGGAGGCCTATACGAAAGTGTATCGTTCGTTCGGTCGTATTATCCGATCAAATTAAAATATCTATTCACTTGTATCAAAGGTTTGACAATTTATGAACAACTGAAAACGGTCGGGTTTTTACACGGCTAGATTGAGTTGGTCATTTATCAAAGGATAGACACATGCATGAGACTGGTTATTTTAATTTGTTAGGTTTGTACGTCCGAACAAAAGATATCCAGGTAAAAATTCCTACTTCTGTCTTCGTTCGGATTCGTAATTCATTTTGTAGGTAACTGAAAAAGACTTGTATTTTTCACAATTCAGAAAATAACGTAATTGTGCAAGGAATACGTGTTTTTCAACTGTAAAACTTGTGAGTGGGTGCTAATTAGGCACGGACAAGGATGACACGTCCCGGGCCCGGCGCACACTTAAAGCGAGTTATTTGGTTGGCGGCCACTACTCGTGGCCGAATTAACGAACAAAGCGAAATGCGTTCGCTCCGAATTTGCGTTTCAAACGAGGATTGATTGAAACGAGATAATAGCAACAAAAAATGCGAACCTATTGCTTTTATTTACGATTTGGAATAATAAAATCTGCAGTATTTTTAAATTTTAAAAATAAACCGTACTACGTTAAACTATTACGAACACAATATAATGTCCGCCACAACGTAAGACTGTTTTTCGTGGCTTCTCGCCTATTCCACGTCTCTGCAAACTATACAACAAATACACTGATTATTTGGATATACACTGGGACTCAATCTTCCGATTTAAGACAAGTATAAGATCTCTGAGATCTGTGTAGCATTGTCAGGTAGCCCTCTCCTTTCTTCGCACAGCTTTCATAAAATTTGTGTGCCATAGTGTTTATTTTTTCTTGTCTTTTTTTTCTAAATAATAATAATTTAGAAAAAAAGACAAGAAAAAATAAACACATACTACACATGTGCGAAATATGGTTCAATTTGTGTTTATCTATAAATCTATCGTACAATATTTCTAATTTCCCAGAGCATGTTTCTTCTAGATTAAAAAATATTGTAACTACAGTTGATATTCCTAATAAATAAAAAACTGTGTGATTTTAAGGAGATAAACAACAATTACTAAAATACGGAAAAATCAGAGGTCGACCAAGCCTGACCCTCACTTGGCAAGTTAGCTTTAAAATAATTTCTCGGTAGCCCCCACAAACAAATCACATCACCAATTGTTACGTACACACAGCATCTATTTCGGTCGTTGTTTTGACATTCCCTTTGTGATTTCGTGCTGCAGCTCTAATCCAGCTTAGCGCTGCTGTGCAGCTGGTAATCAGCTGTAATGCCGACTAATGCGTGACGTCACTGGCCGCCGGCTCGCACTCGAACCCCTTCGCAAATAGTGACATCCATCAACAATGGATTTGTTTCGCGATTACATACTATTTCAATACTATGTCATGTGGCCTATAGTGCTTGCATATTTATGATACATTACTGTTTGTTGGAATGGCCTAACAAATATTGTATAGTCCTAATGTTTTGAAGTTTGACCTCGGATCTGAATAATTTGGAAACCATAATTTCTGATAATTTTATTGTTGGTTAACAATTAAAAAAAAAACCTTTTTGCAATATGTAAAAAACGTCGCGTTTATTAATTAAATTACAATTTGTGGATGGGGAAAAATAAAGACTCGCAATTGTTTTTCTCGTTGTCGATTGAAATACCGAAATTATTGCTCTGTTTATTTGTAATTAAGTGTCAGTTCCGTTACAAGTCGTCACAAACACGAATTCGTTATTACCCGGGAATGAATAAACGCTCTTATTAGCCTGTTTGAACGAGCTGATTAAATAAACTCCACGGATAGGCGGGGATTAAACGAAACTCGCGTTTTAATACCGAATTATAAAAATGTTGAGGAAAAAATTCCGTAAATAAGGTTTATAACAAAAAATAAAAAATATCGGTTATAAAAGAAATTGAAATATATATTTTATAAACAGCAAACCGTTATAAAAAATCGTCGTCTTTCTCCTTATACAGAGCTAATAGTATTATTTACCAAATCCGTGTCACAAACCCGACAGTCACCAAAAGGCCTCGTATTTTTCTTATGGAAAACTATTATCAACTCATTGCTGTCTTTCTAATTACTCTAAACAAAACTGCGTTTAATAGAGTCATCTCGATGTAATCTGTTCAAACGTTGCGCCGCAAGTCGCGAACAGCCGCCATTCTGGGTTAAGATAACACACGGCGCGATAAGCGGAATTAATAAACGTCATGTTACATACTTCGGCTGCAATCATAACTATCAGATCAACGAGCGCGCGTTATTAATGCCTTCTATAAACAAATCCAGTGATAAATCTAGTTGAAAGCGCGCACTGTAAATTAAGCTCTAGTTGGTGAAGATAAAATTTAAAATAGTGTTGTGGACTTTTTGTCCTTTAAGGAGCGCAGTTTGGCGCGCGGCCAGTATCCTCGGTACATATTTGGGCGCAAGCAAAAAATAGCAAATCCCGAATTGGCTCAGCAGTTTTGGCCCAGTGCTGCGCTCGCGCGGGGCACTTTGTGACCATACGCTGACAGTGGGAAATGCGCTATAAAATTTACTTGCAGCAATGCTCTATTGTTAACATAGAAAGCTTTTGTGTGCCTTCTCATATACTATTCACCCGCCGAGCAGTAGGTACAACTTAGTTTACTACTGCTACTATTAGTATGTAACTTGTAGAAATTTATATTTAGTATTTAAAGTCAGATTCGTTAAACAATCGTTTTACTGAGATTTATCTCGGGACACTTACCTACTATTAATAGAGCAAAGACAATGATAGATGTTCTCACAATAACTTTGAACTATTAAGAGTGCTTCACGGCATATGTGATGCGAATGACAAATTGGTGCCGCGTCCAATTATCATTCCGCGCCGGCTGCCGGCTGCACTCCCTATCACTCAGCACGGAGGGAATCCCTCCGAGTGACGGCCCGGATTTAGAACGTGCCCGAGGACAGCCCTCGCACTTCACTAAATCAAACGCACTTGGAGTAAAAAGGAAGAGCTCATTAATTTATCTACGGGGCGGCAGCGACAGTGTGGCCCCGGGATTAGTTTCATTAAGACTAAAAAACGATTCCGTAGCCTAAAGCAGATGGGTGATCAAAGGTTGTTTTAAATTAAATAAAAGACAAAAATTAAGGGTACAAACGTAAAATAAGTTAAGAAAAAAATGTTATTCATTCGAAATAACTAACGATTGATTGGATTTGGATAACTTTCTGAAAGTAATTTATCCATTTTTTAGAATTTCTTGGCTACTTATATTGTCCCAGAAAAGTATTCATACACATGTAACAAAGAATGCAGGATGATATCTCTCTGTGACAAACCAACCTTTACATCGACTAAACCACTGGTTTAGTTAGTCATATCACAAAAGTTAGTCAAATATAATTTAGTGGAACAAAAATATAATGAAAATAATTTAACTTGGAGTGTATAAGTGCTGCATTATGCAATTCGATTACCGTTATAAAGGAGGTCGATTTATTTTACATTAAAATTCATCAGGCAATTTAAAGGTTCCGAAAAGTCTCACGTGCACACACAAAAAACGTAACCTTTTCGCTTGCGTAATCGCAGAAATAAAATTAAAGTGGTAGTTAGCGCTTTTACGCTGGAAATTTCGCGGAGCAGTTGGGCCGCGCAAAAACGTCTGCGGCTGGAGAGGCTCGATTTATCCCCGTGGTGTGTCGAGGCTTTTTAGGGTTCCGTAGCCCTGACAAGGAACCCTTATAGTTGACATAGAAAGCTGTTATTTTGTGGAGGTAAGTAAATTCAATGGAGGCAAATTTTTGTTCAAGTAGGTTGTCACCCACTTTCTAAAAGCTTAACTTAGCTTAAAAAATCTGGAAAAGTTTATGATAATAGTGCTTTTCATCAACTTTTAAGGAAAATCATAACGGTTAAGAAAGATCATTTAGTTTAAAAGTAACAGCCGTTTAACTTACGTATTAGAAAATTTCTGACCTAATAAAAACATCCTTAGAGGAAAACATGAAAAGTGTCTTAAATGAAGTAATTGCTGAAATATATTGTGGCAACTACGGAACCGTACACTGCGCGTGGCACGACACGCACTTGGCCGGTTTTTATAATTGCTGTTGACCGCAGCTGCTGCGGCCATTACTGCGACACCGCGCTTCGGACGAGCAGGAGCATCCGAGAGTTTGCGGTCTCGAGGTCATTAATACGCTCGATCATCTTGTGGTGACCAGCATTGGGTATATCATTATTGAACAAGTATTTTAACGACTTTAAAATGTAGGAGTTTCGCAATTTGAGTGTTTTCTTGTATAGTCATATGAACCAGTTTCAATTATTACATTTTTAAATTGTATTGAAGTAGGTACGAAATTTGGGACGCATTGACTCTACTCTCTGTGGATACAAACTGATAATTGAGATGTTTATCGACTCCTTTAAACATAGAATGTTATATAAAGGAATAAGACTTTAAATCCGAGCTTAACGGGGTAAGAATCATTCGTGATAGCTACCCCGAGCTCAATAGTCGGCACTTAACGTCGGTTAAAGATTCTCTTACTTTTACGGCGCCGCATTGTTGCGCGCACAATAAACGCGCCGGCGCGGCTGCATGAAATATGATTGCAGCCCGCACTTTGTTGCAACCCTTAGAAAGGAAGTTTTAACTTTCGCGATTGGATTCCGAGAGAGATCTTAAGTTTTATTTCAGCCTGTTAAAACGCTCGTTTTGCTCATAATAGTTACAGTATTTTACTTTGTTGGTTTCAGTTTTAGAAAGAATCTTTTCGACACGACAGAAAGTGCTGGTGGAAAACGTAATGTATTGCTTCAAAAAAAATAAAAAAGAACTTGTGAAATTGCGACCTAAAAATAAAACGAGTCAGTTTCGCGTTTTTAATCGAGTTGAACCGAGTAGCGACAGCTAACCGAGTGCCGCTCAATCGAGTCACGCCGAGTAATCGAGCGATCGCGGCCGATGACAGCCGCTCGAAATAACCGCGCGCGAATCGGCGACAGACAGAAAACCAGATGTATTTTTGAAGCATTCGAAATGAATCTTAAATTCGATCACGAATACGATATGTGTGCGAACTCTATTTCTATTGCTCCCGATTTTACGCATTTTTGAATCACTCGAATTAGGTGTACTATATTAACATAGTAACATTCTTGTAACTATTTTCGTTTCACGCAGAAAATATTAAAAAACGGAATGCAAAAACTCATTGATTTTAAAAACCAGCAATGAGTCGCATAGAACGGAACGAAAAAAAAAGTTTTTAACCTGTGAACCATAATAAGTGTTTAATTATCAAAGTCATACTTCTGAACTTTCTACATAGTAGAATTGAAATACGAGTGATTCGAACCACTCGTTGCAGAATTCACGGAATGAATGTTCAAAAATAAGGATTTTAGTCATTCGCATGCGAATCTTACCATTTCGTATTCGAATTGGAATTCGCATGATTCAAAAATACGTCTCCTGCGCCCGGCGCGCACCAAACGAGATACAGACGGATTAACTCGACAATACAGTTGGTTATCAAAGTTTATGAAAAGGGGACAGCTTTAGTGCACCGCTTTTTATAGTTTTTGTTGGTTTATTGCAGTCTAGACTAGTCTTACGTATAATTGTCCTCGGACGTAATTGACTTTGTTTTAGAGCTCCAAGTCGACGAGAACTAGATTTGTTTGCTTGGTTCAGGATTTAATGCACTGCGGGTTTGTTTTCTAAGAAAAATACGTTTTGTTATTTAATACAAGAATATTACAATAATCTCCGTTTGGTGTTTGAATAATATGAGTTATCTGTACTGGAGTCGAACCATTAACTACTATTTAAGTAAAAAGATGGCATTTTTTTAAAAAGAAAAAAGATTTAGAAAAACCATTGTTAGTAAAAAATATTACTAACAATGGAATTCTCTAAATCTTTTTTCTGTAAATTAAACTCGATTCAATTCTAGAGCACCCCCTAAAAGGCTAAATTTTTTAATGCGTACCTAGCGGTTTAATATTATAGATAGATAGATATTTCATGTAATTTTACAGTATTGTATTTGCTCTTATATATTGCTCAGATCAGAGATATTCCTATGGCCTATGGCTGTGTATAAGAATAAAGCTTAAACATACTACGTGTTGAGCACGGTCGCTCACAGATATGAAACTGTCCCAGTTGCATGCATAAAGCAGATCGCACCTGCAACTGCAGGTAGCGTCCGCCGCGAGAGTGATGACGTCACCGCACCACAAGCGCCATGCATTCATATACTCTGAATGTATGTTGCAGAGTTCTGAAATACACGAGATACTAGCCTAGCGAGTATTGAGACTTAACAATGTACTGATGTAACAAGGTCATTTGATTGAAGATATGATGTAACTGGAGCATAACGGAGTGACAGAGTTAACAAAAATAAATTATAAATTAAATTAAATGAGATCATCATCATCATTTTAGCCACACACCATCCACTGCTGAACATATGCCTCCCCAAGTGATTTCCAGATTGGCCGGTTGGAAGCGGCCTACGTCCAGCTGCTTCCTGCAACCTTTACCACAAGGCTAGCATGCCCAACACGACAAAATCTTGTCTTGGCATTTTATCGAGTTTTGACGTAAATATGTCGTTTTGTCTTCGGTGCTAACATTGCAGTCGTCGTCTGTCCACCTTGTCAAAAATTAGATCGTTGTTTGTTAATTAACTGGGCCATAACCATGAACTCTTAAAACAATCTCAAGGTTGTCAAATCTGTCAATTTTGGTACGTCATTTCATACAAAATTTGACAGAAATGATAATGTTTGACAGATTTGTGATTGTTTTAACAGTTCATGGTTAGGGCCCTGCTCTATTTCTAATTTAAGTCTAATAGTGATTGAATATTTAAATATTGTTTGATAAGCAATTAAAGTGTTTTAGTGATGGCAGCTATTTCGAATAGTGATTTTTTAACTTCTGGCCAGGGAAAATATCATTATTCGTCACGTTACAATGACACAGGGACAAAATTGTAACCATAATGTTTATTAGATAACAATAGTCGGAAGTGAATATTTTGTGGTTAAGATTACTTTCTTAGCGCCATCTGCAGCACCCATTCATCCCACTCTCCCCTAAAGACCGAAATTAAAAAGAGTCTCCGCAGTTTTTCAAGCGCACCAGCGCAAGACAAATCCTTGGCAATATTCCGGTCCCAGGGGCCAGTATATTAAATTCCTCCGCCGACAATTTACTCATTAGAGTGCGGAGTGTCGCGAGAGTGCGGACATTAGTCTCGGACATCTCCGGAGGCCGCGTCCGAGCCGGGGAGGGCGACGCTACCTCACTTACCACAAGCGACGCGCGATTTGTTACACTTAAGTTGTGTACTGATAAAACTAAGTAGAAAAGATCCAGATAGATCTTAGTTTATGTTTGTCAAATTGATGACTCACCATAGTCTTGATAACAATTTAATATGCCTAGTAGTTTACAGCTCGCAGTTCCGGACTAAGACTAACGCGGCTTCGTTTGTTCGTATCCACGAAGTAATAAGTTCTTGTATCTTAAGAATTAAAAATAAAATTATTTTGATCATGGATGTTATAAGTGTATTTAGGTATAATCTAGTAGTCATCATAGTTGTAGTTCAAACTCCGTTTATTTTATAAAGCGAGAATCTTACTAACTTATCAACGAAATTTTGATCCTCCCTACTAAAAGATCAGCTCTAGTCTAACTATATGTTTCAGTACTTGCAACGTTATTGCGAGTAAGTAAACCTTTGTTATTAAAACAATTCAAGCGTCAGAAATAATCTTTTTGCAGCAAGGGGACGGGATTCTCTAATGGCAGCGAAGATTATTCAGTTTTGTTCCCCTCTAAATTAAGTTTCTCGACGTTGGGATTAAAACTAAGGAGTGGTGTTTTTGTCTGTTTCATTTCTTATATCAAAAGGTTCTTAGTTTTCTTTATTAGGTGCTTTTGGTTACTTCATTATTCTTGTACAATTTGATATTTGTAACTAAGATATCTCGTCTTTTTATGATTACGTTTTATCTCTATTTTCTGTCAGAATTCTTGATAAGAAAAATATACTACGTGGAAAAGTAATCTGTTCTCTTAGATGAAAAACAAATGCTCTCACAACAGTAATTACTAAGATGTTATTTGTAGGTACAGGCAAAAAGATGTTATTTGAACGAGCATAAAATAAAGAGTACAAGCTCGGAAAATAACTCTACAGTTCGGCGGGAGGTTTTGTCGGCACAGTATCTATGTGCACAGCAATCAACTGCGGCAACTTTTATGTCTGGTTTTGCGTAAAAATTCGTGGATAGTGTTAAACCGGCAGCATTCGTAAGTCATCTTTGTCGGCGCTCCAATTAAGTGCAGTCGGTGCAGCCGGGATGAACGGCGCACTACGGGAAGTGGTGGCGAGCATAAGCTGCAACGTCAGGAATATGGGAGAGAGCGTGTGTTCATTCATTTTTGATATTCCAATACGTAGAAGAATGATCAATTCAATTCAATTCAAATTCAAATTCTTTATTTGCAATAAAACATGGTATTAAAGGTGTTACACAAAATAAAGATCTATGACATGTTTTGCCTAATATAGTTGGGCATGCAAAGTGACAAATTAATAAGTAGGTACAGACGATTAATTTTTAAAAGAAATTACTTCAAATTAGTCATATCATATCAAGGAAACACACAAGTCCAGTTTTTTTTATCTAAGTAGTCATTTACATCGTAGAAATTATTTAAGTGCAACCAATTAAAGAGTTTTGTTTTAAATTGACTATCATTTAAAGATTTAAGTTCCTTTGGTAAATTATTATATATTTTTACACTCATAGCCGGACAATTTTTGTTGTATTTTCGTAGCTTTGGTTGTACACTTATTACTAGCCTCTGAGGGTCTCGTTTCAAACGTGAATTTGTCTCACATGCTCTCCTAAACAAGTACGAGTGCTTCCTAACAAAGAGACATACCTCATAGATGTACAGTGATGGTAGTGGTAATAAACCAAGTGACTGAAATAAAGGTCTACACGATTCGCGAGGTGTTTTCCCAAGAATGGCTCGAATACATTTTTTCTGCGCAATAAAGGCTCTATTAACGTCAGTACTGTTTCCCCACAATATCAGACCGTACCGAAGTATAGATTCGACATAAGCATGATAAGTTAAAACGGCCGTTTCTAAATTTGTATATTTTTTTATATGTCTGAGGGCATACACAAATTTATTTAGTCTTGACGATAGATTATTTAGATGTGCTTTCCAGTTTAAGTCTTGATCTATTAGAACTCCAAGGAATTGAGTTTCTTTCACCTTTTTAATTTTTTTATCTAAGTACTTAACATTCATGTCCATATTTTGTTTTACACGATTGTTGTCATTAAATTGTATATAATAAGATTTATTGAGATTGAGTTTCAGATTATTGATGTCAAGGTAATTTATAATATTATTTATTGTTTGATTAATGTCATATTCGTGGTCATTAATTGATTTTTTATTTCTATTAGAAGTTACAATTATAGAGATGTCATCTGCAAATAAAATGCATTTGTGATTAGATACACCGATTATGTCATTTATATAGAATAGAAATAATATTGGGCCTAGCACACTTCCTTGTGGCACTCCACAATTGTTTTCTATGAAATTTGACGAGTACGTTTCTTCTTCATTTTTGACGTTGATATTTGTGACCATGACACACTGCTGTCTCTGTGATAAGTATGTAGATATCCATTTTAATGGAAGTCCTCTTATCCCGATATAGTCAAGTTTTTTTAATAATATGTCATGCGAAACACAATCAAACGCTTTTGATAGGTCAAAAAATAAACCCGTTGTCCAATTTTTATTATTAATGTTCGTCAAAATAATGTCAATGAGAGAAAATATGGCTAGTGTTGTGGATTTGCTCTTTTGGAAACCATATTGTTCCTTCTTAATTATTTCATATTTTTCACAGAACTCGATTATTCTTTTTAGCATACACTTTTCTAGAATTTTAGAGAAGATTGGGATAAGTGTTATCGGGCGATAATTATTTATATCTTCTTTATTATCTTTTTTGAAGAGAGGCTTTACGACAGATTTTTTAAGTACTGTTGGGAAAGTACCCGTAGAAAATGACATGTTAATTAGATAGGTCAAAATCGTAATTAGCTCAGGAAGACACGATTTTACAACTTTAGTATTTATTTCATCATACCCTTCGGAGCTTGTATTTTTTAATGACATGACTTCCTTCCTAACTTCGACTTCCAACATTGGGCTAAGGAACATTGAGTTAGGTAACCTATTAGTTAAGGGGATCTTGTGTTCACGTTGGTTATTAGTAGATTTGTTAGTCGATTGAATAAAATTGTCATTAAAAGCGGCGGCTATGTCCTGTGGATCCGTTAATATAATGTTGTTGTTATTAATTTTGTATATGTACTTGTCAATATTTCCATTTTTTAGTTCGTCTTTAATTAGTGTCCAGGACGCTTTACATTTATTTTTACTAGATTTAATAAATTTAGAATTTGAATTTTGTTTTGATTTAAAAATGCACTTTTTTAAAATAGCAGAATATGCAATATATTGGTTCTTATCTGTTATTGACTTGCTTTTGTAGTATTTATGGCGTAGCACACGTTTACATTTACAACTTTTTTTAAGTCCTTTACTTATCCAGTTTATCGTCGATCGTCGAGTTTGATAATGAGGCAAGCGTTTATGAACTCTAAGACGTGCGACGAGTAAAACGAACCTAGTGTACTTTCCAGTTGATAAACGGCAGCGGTCTGTTATGCTTACCTGAAGACTGCCAAAAAAACCTACTATTGTAGATAATGATAAAAGTATGTCGACTGTTATACGGCTTGTTTTTATAAGCAAAATGCTAGACAGTTTAGTCAAAAGACATTTAAGTTTTCAAGTAAATACCAATGAGTAATGTTTTAGAGCTACCGATTCCTAACAAAAATATAAGTACGTGGGATAATTGATATAAATGTGTACCTACGTAACTAAACACTCGGCGAATTGACAATCCATTAGAGCAAAAGTTAATAAAGGCGCGTCCACAAGCGACCCTCGTCGACACAAACTTTTTCAATTATCCCCCAACACTGCTGGGGCATAGACAAACGACCACTGACGACCGCTGGCGACCAGCGACCAGCCGCTCCTGATGTCCCCAATTGTCCAAATTAGAGATCCGCTAACCGATAGGTACCACTTCAAAAGTTATCGCTGGATCTGTTCAATCGATTCAATGACAGAGGTTAAATCGATTTTATTAAAGCAACATCACAATATTTTACTGCAGATAACATCGAATGAAATTTACATTGAGAGTTGTTTTTTTTTTAATAGTCAAAACACAGTTATCAAAATTGTCACCTTTATAAAGTCCCGATTAAAAGATATACCTTTAAATGTACCAAAATGTAAAAAAGAATTTAATAATAAAGACGTCCTGTTACAAAGCGTTATTTAATGTTGCACAAAACGTCTTGGAATTAAACTTTATTCCCAGATTAATCAGAATCATATATTTGCCATTGAATAAGGTACTGTAGAGGCTTATAGCCGAGCGAATAAAACCTCTACGTCTACCAAGGTATGTTCGAAATATGAAACTGGCTTTTGAATATTTTTCTTTGACGTAGAAAGAACTTTTGTTTTCGGGATTGATTAGAAAGTCTGAAGTCGATGAAAAATAATAAAAATCTAGACCAAATGTAAACCTAGATATTGGCAATTGAGAAAAACGATTCAAAAGTTAAGTATTTGCTGCATTCCTCATGTAAAGAACCTTTTAAATAATATAATTTATTAAGTGAAATAATTTGTTCTTGATCAATTCCCAATAGTCAATCCCAGCTTCGGCCGTTGGCCGGTTACAGTACGTTGCAGAACGTTACAGTGGAGGCGCCACCCGATCCCGAAGAAGCTCGGTTATTAATCACTATTACCAAGTTTTCAGAAACGAAGAAATAATAAAGAAACGGAGAGATGAATAAAGAGTAAAGTCGGAGCCATATGATGTAAGGACATGATGATGCTTAATATTAAAAGGAAAACGGACTACAGCGGTTATTAAAGATAAGTGTTGTAGATAGTTGTTTATTATTATGGCGGAAAAGTATAATGGGCATCCCGGCAGTTGTGCCGAATTTTTCAAACAATTTTTATATATTTCTAATATAAATGGTTGGGACGATGCTGCCAAAGTAGCAGTATTGCCGGCTTATTTAACGGGGGCAGCGTATTATTTTTATATAAAGATCACAAGTTACGAAACAACGTTTCAAGCTATTCAAGAGGCTTTTATGTCAGAGTTTGCGGCAAATGAAAATAATGCCACTGCTGATCATTATTATGGTCACATCGAACAGAGTAACAAGGTATTGACAAAAGAAGTTGAGGATCTAAAAGAAGAAGTAGTTAAACTGCAGAAAATAATTCAGCAAAAATGCGAATTAATGGAGGGAATGAGTTTGTCCTTACAGGAGGTAAACCTACTCAATAAAAAGCTTAAACGAGAATGTCAAAACTTAAATGAAACGAACATAAAGCTATCTGAAGGTATAGTTAGTAAAGATAATGTGATAAAAGCAATAAGAAATGAACTTGCTGATGCGAGAAGGATTTTTGCAGAGGAGCTTCGTGTTAAAGAGGGTTACTTGGAGTCGGCTATTAAGAAACTTGCGTGTGTAACGGAAGAGAAAAAAGCTTTAGAAATAAAATTTGAGAATACTAGCAAAGAAAGAGATTCTATATCTAATAAGTTGAATAAAAAAGAAGAAGAGATATTGAACCTTCAAGAGAAAAATAATGCTTTAAAAAAAATAGTACAAAATAATGAGATATCTTCCCAAGCTTTGCATTTAGAATTAAAACAAGAAAAACTGTTAGAAAGTGAAAATAAAATAGAATTGCAATGTAAAGAAATTGCAAAATTGAAGCAAAGTCTGAAGGATAACATTAAGTTTAACAAAGAGTTGCGTCAAGAGGTAGTTGAACTTAAAGATTCTGTGTCTAAGCAAAATGAGAACTGCAAAGTATTAGAAAGAAATAATAACACGATGTTAAATGATAAACGCTTGAATATTATAGAAAATGTGTACAGTGAGGAAAAGGGTCAGAGGCAGTTGGGCGACGTGCAGTACGAGACGGACACCTATGAAGACAGGATCAACGAGTTGAATCTACAAAAACAAATAATAATTGCTGATAATAATAATAACGAATTTACTGAACAATTTGCTTTCTCCTCTGATTGGTTAGGTTGTTTTAACGTAGATGAAACGCTTGTTCACAAGGCATCATATAAAGATAACATTTTTATTACGAGGGCGTTAAGAAATATACGTAAAGCCCAGATTAAACAAAAGTTAATTTTAATAAAAAGATCAAGCCTTGCTAGCCCATACAGAGGTCCTTAAAAGTTTATTTTGAGGTCTTTCTAATAATTATTATTTTTAGAAATAGGTGGGAGAAAACACATTGTTCATCATAATAATTTAAAACCGTTTCTATTAAGAGTATAACAATAACTTTAGTATTTCTAGTAGTTATTTATTAATCAATATGAAGGTTAAGTAGTGTGTGGAAATCGAACCCGCGAGCCGTCAGGTCTCGTAACTCATGGTTCATACTACTGGACTAAGAAGTCTAATTCAAAATGATTGTCGGCCAAATGACCTTTGTCCTAGTCCAAGTTTAAAAAAAAAAAAAAAAAAAGTTATACTCCGTGATCTTTGAGTGACAGATCCAATACTTGACGTATTATATAATCCTTGAATGACAGATCCGATGCTTGACGTCTTATATGATCCTTGAATGACAGATCCGATGGTTGACGTCTATGTATCAATTATTTAATTGTGTAATGTAAATATTTGTTGATAAAAAATGAAAGAAAGTTAACAAATTTATTTTAATTTTAATAATAGTATTTTGCTGGTTAGGTATAGGGAAAAAGTAGGTTATAGTTTTATGAAATAAGATAGGATGTGACTGTAATTTGTTTTGGATTGTTGACTAATACGTTTTTCTTTCTAGGGAAATTCAATGGATCTGGTTTCCTCATGATATAACAATGAAAGCTGAGTATCGAGCACTGTGATCAAGCACAACCACTTCTTTTGAAAATACACCCATGCGAAATGTTAAAATGAAAGTGATCTGTTTTGGGGTAATTTTATATTCATTAAGGGGTTTAGGATTTATAGTAAGATGATTAGGTAGCTGTTAATTGGTAATCGTGTGCCTCATCAAGCGCATAGCGTTTGGGGGATGTCTTGAGTTGGACATCATACATGATAAGGAATTACAGATATGGGAGTTTGGTTAGGACAGAATGCAAGGGTGTATTGTAATTTCAGGTTGTGTCTCGCGAAGGGGGAATTGCATAGTTAAGTAAAATTAGATATGGAAACCAGATTCACAAATGAGCGTCATAGTAAGGTCTTTGATGGCATTACTTGTTTATGTTGTTAATAGTCAAGACGGTCAGTTGTTTATTTATTTCCATTAGGATAGGAAACATAGTTACTTTTCTAAATTGATAAAAATTGTTTTCCTGGACTAATTTTGCAGTGAACAATGGTGTTGATTCTGTGGATAAATTTTTATTGAGCGTTTTTTTTATCCAAAGTTGGAACGATTGTCAGTTTGTTGTAGTATAATTTTAATGTTTTTTGTGTTAATGTGTATCATGTTGTTGTTGTTGTTGTTGCGATGTGATTAAAATCATTCCAGCTAACTGTTACATTCAGTCTTTATTGGCATCATTGAATGTATTAATTTGATTTCGCTCATAGGTAGGCTGTTTTAAGAGAGAGTTAGGAAAATTTCTCAGATGAACTGTGAAATTTTTTTTCTTACCGGGGGGGATGTAGAGGCTTATAGCCGAGCGAATAAAACCTCTACGTCTACCAAGGTATGTTCGAAATATGAAACTGGCTTTTGAATATTTTTCTTTGACGTAGAAAGAACTTTTGTTTTCGGGATTGATTAGAAAGTCTGAAGTCGATGAAAAATAATAAAAATCTAGACCAAATGTAAACCTAGATATTGGCAATTGAGAAAAACGATTCAAAAGTTAAGTATTTGCTGCATTCCTCATGTGAAGAACCTTTTAAATAATATAATTTATTAAGTGAAATAATTTGTTCTTGATCAATTCCCAATAGTCAATCCCAGCTTCGGCCGTTGGCCGGTTACAGTACGTTGCAGAACGTTACAGTACATAGGAAGATCACAATTTTATATTAGTGTGACTTATCCAGCTACTGACAATAGCACGACAATATGTTTTAATTAGCTCTATACAGGGTGTAACAAAAAGGCGAAATAATATTTAAGGGTATGTATGTATGTAATGTGAACATTAAGTAGTAAAAGTTTTAGTTAAAAATAAACAACTTTTTTTCCCATACTAAGTAAATAAATTGTTTTTTTACCGAAAGTGTAAACATACAAAAGTACATATATATGAAAGTTTCACATCTGTTTCCCACTTAAACTCGATTTATGAGTTTGTTTACACCTAACAGCTGATATAAGGTTGTCACCGATAAGTTTTTGTTAAAACTTTAGCATCAATTTACTCAGTAATTTATACTCGCACGAGTTTGTGGTCTTGCATAGGAACTACACATTTACTACTCTACACGTCCTTTAAATTTTATTTCGCCTTTTTGTTACACCCTGTATAGGCACAGAAATGTCCAAAATTAAAACAAAAATATGTAGGTGCATTGCAAAAACAATTAAGATTCACGAATCGAATTTCGAAACGATGCATTTATAATCCGAACGAGCACTAGTTGCGGTAAAAAAATCTAATTAGTCTGCTGTACACTTAGAGCTCAAGATATTGGTTTCACCAGCGGCTATTCAATCTCTCCAGAGCACTCAAACTCTCAGTCGACTAACTTGAGCGATAATATAATTTTAGGACGCATCTCGCCGCTTTCCCGAGAATAATAAAATAATTTACGCGGTCGCGATCAACGACATAGTTGCCCCTAATTAATGTTTCATACAGCAAAGTTTACGTAAGACTATTCCCGTCTCGTTAGTAATGAACCTATCTAAACGTTTCTGTAGATATCTATTCAATTTCGATATAGCTTCATTTGGGAAAGCTATTAAGATTATAATCGTCGCGGGCGCGTCTTAATGCGTCAATTTGTATGCGCGCGTGTGCGCCTCCCGCGCGGCCGCCCACGCGTCTTCCTCTTCTTATATTTTATTCAATCCAGCCGGGAATCGAAACGGAGTTCGGTGATCATCGGAGGTTATGAATAAAGTAACCGCTATTTGCATAGAACATCGATCTGTAATTTGACGCGAATGGCTAGTAATAAAGGCCGCGTTAGCGTTCCGGGCACGTCTCAACTATCGCGAGGCGAGCGAGGTGCAGGTTGCGTTGCGGCGTCATGGGCGTATGACGTATTGTAATTCATTACGGGTATAAATTACCGCGGCGTGTTATTACGGGCGGTTTAATTCGTCAAGTGTGGTCCGCCGTCAAATTAAATAATATTACAGCCCATCAGGCTAGCTGTTCCGCTGGATCCAGTCCGGGATGGCTGGGCTATTAATCTGCTAAGGGTTTGATGGAGATATCAAGCTGAATCGTGCCTCGTAAATATCGATCGAATGAAAATGCCACTTCTTCTAGTAAATGTGTCCTTTAATCGGATAGAGTAATAACCATCACTCAATGTAAGAGTTTATTAAGCGATCTGAATTTACGTTAAATTTTCTTGATTTCAACTATAGCAGAAGTCAAAATAGTATTGTTGGTGCTTTAAGTGGGATTAAGAAATTGGCATTGATAATGACTCTTACTTTATACCTTGATGATGATGGCATTAATTAAAGCGCACATCTCCTCTACAAGAGGTATAAAGAGTGAGTCATTCATTACCTGGCTGTCACCTGGCGTCTACATACCCGGCTGCCGTGACGGGAATGCGTCTACTTGGCTGGTCTGCTCGCGTTGCGCTCGCTTTGCTTCGTCTGTTACTAATATAGCTGGCGTCTCGATACAAGAATAACACGCATTCAATGTGACTATTGTGAACTAAAGGTCGATTAGAAATCTGTCGCGTACCGATTTGCAGCGGTAAAGCTAGTCATTTGTAGTCTTCCTTGTTTTCACAATAGAACAACTCTGCTTTGATTCTGATAATGTAGGCTCTGCAGTTAATCGTCACAATATTAAAGTTAGAATGCCATAATTTGAATGTTTGTAGACTATGAAGTTTGATCATTGTGGCAGGTACAAGGTGGCAGAGGTGTTTGCAATTGCTACTCAAAATCATCCAATTATTAAGCCGATAACATTAGAAATCACGTCATTCATTGCTAGACATCTTGATATGGTGGCAAACCGTCACTAGACCCTTTAAACTCTGATAAAATGAAATTCTGCTTCGTTACAGTGTAAAAGCTTAATTTAATCACACAACTGAAAACTGTTCAGGAAAAAGGTTTACGAACTTGAAGACGCAGCATTAGAAGGCTACCCGGTGGACTAAAGACCCAGTCAAGGTTGGCAGCAGCAGTAAGTACATTCTAGAACAAAGTAAAGTACTTACCTTTAAAAAACCTATAGGCAGGTATGAAATCCAGCGGGACTGTGGTAGTGTATCCTTGGGTTAAGTGCGGCATTGAGTCGAGAAGCTCTTATTACGTTTGTAAGCGTCTACTTAGAATGCTCTTGTAACACTCGCGATAACTGCCGCAATTATTAAAATCGCGCGTTTACCCGCGAGCGCGGTTCGCTTTAATAAAGAGCTTCAAGAGACTATAAATGCGGCAAATCAGAAGGGGAAACTAAAGGTGAGTGTTATTTGAACACAAAAGAGAAATTCATTTTGATTAATTACGGTTCAATTACTATATTAATGTGTATTTTAACTTATATGTAGAGTCTAATAGTAATGAAAATTTTACCAAATAATTGCAAGAATAAATATACCTGCAACCCGTTCCCATCTCTCAAGTTCCTATATTTCTAAAAATAAACTTACGTTTTGTTAATCAATAAAACAATGTACTTTTTTATTTCTTTTTTTTAATGGCTGTTGTGGTACCGTCGTTGATTTTGATTTCTATAACACAAGTGCTTTAGCTACTTACCTTAGTATCAAAACAATGTGTGTGATGTCTTTTTTTTGTATGCGTGATTAAACTATTGATTGAACGGAAGGCCGTTGCTGCTGTTTATCATCTCCTTAATCCGTCTCATCATCTAAAAATAACGTCATAGTAAATTCAAAATATACCATCAATCTAAGGTTTGTTTACGTACCTACCTAGTCCATAATACAATTTCATTTCAAATCAAGTTACCTAACTTACGATGCCCCTGAGAAACAGTATTTCATCTTAACAAATAAATTAATAGCTTTCTGTTGAAATTGAGTCAAGAAATTAATTTATACCCGACTCACGGTTAATTCAATTGTTAATTTATTGTTGTAATAGTCCCGGCGATACATAAATAAGTTACAGCTGGAATATCTCGACCAATCAGCGGTAATTCGCTCGCGGTGTAGGTTATGCGATGGATAGTCGATATCTCGCGGGTAACAAATGTAATGACGATCAAATATTGTCGGCTTAATTAACAGGCCAGGGAATACAGCGATACGGCGATATAGGGTTGCAAACATTTTTATTCACGGAAAAGAAAGTACAAGCAAGAATATATTTATTTTATACGTTACCTATATACAAGGTGTAACAGAATCAATGTACTTTCTCTTATGGGCTGATTCAGGTGCTCAAATACAACAACTTTTTTATGGGACCTACATCAAAATCTAAAAAAAAAAAATGATTTTTCCATACAAACTGATGTCATCCGACTGGCGATTTTGTATGGGGAGGTGGTTTTTTTTATGCCATTTCGATGTTGGTCCCATAGTAAAAGTTGTTGTATTTGAGCACAAGAATCAGCCCTTAAGAGGAAGTACATTAATTCTGTTGTCTTTTATTTACGCGAACACGATACATTTAAATGAAACTACTTTTACGGGTAGTATAGGCGTGCGGGTAAAAGAACATATAGCCGACATCAAACATAGACGGAATACTAAGTCTGCAGTGTGTGAACATGCCTTAGATACATCCAACCATTTCATACGATTTGACCAGCCTAAAGTCCTTGCAAGAGAACGACGATTTGTTCCTCGCATGTTACGGGAGGCAATTGAAATTAGAAGACACCCGAATTTCAACAGAGAAGATGGTTGGAAAATACCACCAGCATGGGATCCTGTTTTAACGAAATCCCATGCTAGGCCCCGCACTGCAAGACCTCTAGATACAGTTAGCTCTTTTTGCGTAGATAGGAACACAAATTAATATTAACTGAGTGACGGTAGTTTATAGTTTTTTCAAAATATTGTAAAGACGAATAACACCTTAGTCTACCTGTGACCACGAACGCTGTAAAGTGTTCGAAACGTCAGGTTAAATAAAATGTTAATAAATCGCGAAATAATCCGTAAAAGTAGTTTCATTTAAAAAAATACATTAATTCTGTTACACCCTGTATAAGCATAATCAAGGCAGAGTGAGAAATGGAGTCATCATACTAGTATTAAATAATAAAAAATACAAATTTTCATTCTAGAGGATGCCTTATGCCTGGCATGGCATGAAGTTCAATATTGTATGATTTTAAAATCTGTGCAATAATGTTTAAATAATAAATAAATAAAATTGTCAATGGTTGTATTTTTATATCTGTAATCGAAACTTATTGACCATCTACGTAAGTAAGACTACCAATAACTTATTTATTGAGTTATTGTATATTCCCCCATGAACTCGCCCAAATAAAGGGAACTTTATTTGATGTGTATTTATTTATTAGTATACTGACAAAAATTTAGGCTTTTAAATTGTATATGAACCTCTATCGAGCCAGCCGACAGTCACGGCGCACGCTCCAAGCGAGTGGTAATGCGGTTATGAAATCTCGCAAGGAAATTGTTTTGATGGCTCCCTGTCTCGCGTTTAACCTCACACGACGCTCGGCCCGGTCACATACTCGTTATAATGTATTGCGAGTTTATTCCGCGAAGGCTTATTCTATGTAACCCGCAAGGGTGCTATCTGCACGACTTTACTCTGTGAAGCTTGCTAGATTCTGGTATTTTGAAAATACAGAAAATGGTATTTTAGGTATTTTCAAGGCATTAAATACTGATATATTAACTTAACAATATTGCAAAATCGACATCTTTCAGGATTGCAACCAGGCGTTAAAAAAAAGTTTGTGGCTAATACTCGATTCTTCTTTGTAAAAAAAGAATATGTATTAACGTTTCAGCTTTGTTTTGTTTCTTAAATTTTAATTGGTTTTTTTGTTTTGTTCATTAGGTACCTTTTTTTTTTCTTTTTTTTTGAAGTGGACGAATTGTTTAATACGCTGTATTTACCTATAAAGACATATCTTTTACACGTGTTACCCATAATACTCTTAACTGTCCTGTTTATTGATGTGTAGCTGGTGAATCTGTCTCAATAAAATAAAATAAATAAAAAATACATCTTTTCTGTTAAAACTGATACATTCTAACTGTTAAAAGACCCAATCTATACATTTGTAGTCCTGTCGGCAAGAGTAAGTTTACTCAGAAGAAGCCAAAAGTTGGTGAATACAGATGCAAGCACGAAACGAAATCGCAATAAAAGACTGTCGTACGTAACATCAAAATTATCTGTAACTGACACCATCTTGATAGCCGTAAGCTGTATGTTCTCGCAGCTCATGTGCGGTTGTTTGTATGATGCTGTAATTAAGATTGATTAGAGGCTCTGCCGCAATTACAGACACGCGGCGCCGCAACTTGGGGGAGGATTTTTGACAGATTATGTTGTGTGGAACAGGCGTCGATAACATATTGATTTATAGAATCGGTCAAAGCTAAGGTGAAGGTCATTCGTTTTTCATTTATACACGTTTACTTTGGATGTAAGTAGGTACACGTATGGCATAAAATACTGAGTGACACTGACATACACAAAAAAATATAGCCAGCAAATCTGACAAATAACATATACCAAGTTATATATACCTACTAACTGAAATCAAGGAAATTCACCCGAGCACACCGTACAAAACTATCGACACGGAAGACGTAAATTTAGTTTGGAACGCCGAAATTATATTCCACTGCTTGCATAGTTGCTTTCATAAGGAAAGAAGTCAAACCTATTAAACTTTATAGGAGTATTACCCTGTATTAATCCAGCAGCGACTTTTGTGATTTAGATCAAATTCAATCTAATTTGAAATTACCCATTCCAAAATGAGGTGAATTTTGTGAAGCAATGTAACGTAAATACAGTTAGCTAAGTACGCGTTCGAGCGGGGCGTGATTCGCTAATGATTAATTGAATTAATTTCGCCAGAGCGCGTCGGAGCGCGTCGGTACAGCTCTCCGCGGTGCGTGTACATCCGCGGATTGAATGGGCGGGCGTGTTGTAGGTGCGCTATCGTATGAATGTAGGTAGGTGCCTAGCATGTCGCAGGTGTTTAGATTTTAGGCAAACACCTACGTTTACAAAATTTACTAAAGCCGGTACTTATATCCGTCTTATCACCTAAAGTCTAGGTAGGACTGAAATTTTAGTTAAATGTAACGCCAAAACGGTTATAGTATATAAATTCTCACCTAATTAATTATTCCTTACAAAACCCCAATGTTTAGGCCTTCAAGTTAGAAATTCATATCTTGTGGTAGCCGAGCCAATACAGAATATTTTATGTATTGAATTTAGCCGAACCGGGAATCGAATAGACGAGCTATATGGAAGGACCTTAGACGAAGCGTCGCGGCACTACACCAAGGGGATCGTCAGGTCATTATAATGGTTGAATGAGAAATCTGGTTTTAAGAATTTTCTGTTGAATCCAAATATTTACTAAATGCGAGTTTCATTGTTATATAAAAAGTCAAACCTCATTAGTGCGACTGAACTATTCAAACCACCTCCCTAATTATGCGTGAGCTTCGCGAAGTATTCGCGGCGGCGACGTCGGCATCTGCGTCGCGGCTACGTAGCCACAGCGTGACGCGGCTACGTAGCCAACTGTAGCCACATCGTAGCCATGTCGTAGCCGCGCCACGTCCACGCGCTATGCGGCCACTGTTGATTAGCTCCAGGTCTTGGGTTAATGCAGGCAGGTATAAATAACTGTTAATGTGTCGTGCGAGCGAATATATGGGGATTATTCGAGTTCGCACTCCGGACGAAATGTGCAGAATCTAGCCAAATAGCGGGCGAGATTTCCTTTGAAGCAAAAATACATTTTATTTACGTAGTTCTCATTTCCCATGCTTAGAATAAGTTTGAAATGACAAAATTACATATTTTTGGTCTGAAAGATAAGCAAAGAGGTCAAAAATAAAGCGCCATACACTTGTATTTAATTTTTAGTTCTAGCATTACCAATACCTAGTGGTTTCGATGTTTGGCAGTGTGTGAACTGTCTCCAAGTCAATAGTCTGACGTATTGACCCTATCGTCAGCATTGATGAGGGTTCAATAAGTCAGGTCCGGCCATGCTGCGCGTGCTGCATGCTAACGAGGTGTCCGGCGGACAAGCGTGACAGATTGGCCGCCGCGCCGGACGGCCGGCAGATTAACACCCGGACACTCCCGGACAGACCGGACACCAGGCGCGGATCGTGACGCGATGCAGTGCTAATCTATCATGTTATAACTCGGATCTCGCTCTGCAGAGAGTGAATAATGACAACTATGTGTGATCAAGTATCGATAAAAGTACTCAAAGAATAAAAATGTGTAATGTTTTCAAGTTTTAAGGTGCTTACAGACTTTTGCAGATATTTTTTGTCAACTATGGAAAAACGGTACCATGAAGTAAAATTCACAACTTAAAATTTACGGAAATAAGTTACAAACAGGCAAACAACTCAATTTATGCAAACGGACGCGGAACACCTCTAACTAATCAGATACCTTGATAAATAATTTTCTAGTTTTGCCTGAAATTCACAAATCGATTTTGTGATTCATTGAAAATGCTTGCCTATTGGCCTCTTTCTGATCTCTATTCCTCTTCACGCCTCAAACTATGACAATTATGCATGTCAGCTATATTTTTAACATTTATAACATGGTTTTTGCACACCAAACATTGTTCAAATATGTTAACTTTACTGTCTACATAAGTGTGCATACTTACAGTCAAAACATTCCTGTGAAGTAGCAAAAATATTCTACGTATGGTAAACAGAGTATCTATTTAGGAAAGCGGTTAGCGGTTACAAACGAAATTGAGAATTTCCCCGCCGTGATTTTCCGCGCTCATGCGGCGAAAGTTAACCGATTCTGTAAAACTTTAGTAGCCCACACTCGGCTAAGCTAGAAATACATTTGGTGGCTGAGCTGCGTGGGTATTTTATTTCAACATGCAAAATGTTATAGCTCTCCTTTTGCTTTGTAACTTGTGGTCTGTTACATAATGCAGTTTAGGAGGATCTTAAAAAATGTCATTTATTCACAAATTTTAATGTAAATGTGTCCAATAGGAGGTTGAGGTACGAATTCTTGTTTCCCTACAACAAATAAAAGAATACTTTAGTTTTTAGAAGCTAGATGTTGTTCGATTTTCACAACTATTTAAATCGAACCCAAATTTTCTGGAAAGCTGGTGATTAATTTAATGAAAATAAAACCTGCAATAAACATCTTGACTGGTGACGCAGAGGAATTCAAACCTAACTCTACCAACTCCTTCTTTACTTTTTGGCGAGTAAATTTGGATAGGAACAAATTGTATATTATGTTGAAGAAATGTCCGTTCCTATAATTTAAATAGGTAAATAAAATCAGTGCTATCAAACCATATTTGTGGAAACGTACATTTAGTAGTAGGGATTAGTAATGGTGTTTGCTGTCCAAAAACCATCGTCGCCATTCCGCCTATCGGGTAGCGGGCAAATGTTTGAGCAGCGGTGATGCATGGCCGCGCTAGTATCGATACGCAAACAGCTCCACTCGACTCGTCGCCGAATGCATTATAACGAATTTGCTAAACAAATACACGTAAGCTAAATGAAAGCACATATTTTGATTATTAGTATGTAGAGGAAAAAAAAATGCCAACAAACAGAAAAAAGAAATTATTAGTAACAAGTAAAAATGTTAGTGTAGGATGGTAGAGGTCCTTTTATCGTAAGTGCTGGAATAACTATTATTACATACCTACTTGCTTTACGGAGAGCGATGTGCTTTATAATTATTTAAACGCTGACATTGGGCAGTTTACAAATGTGAAATGAAATGGAATGCGGTAGACGTTAAACTTGGAAAATGCGCTTACAGCATAGTGAAATCCTTATTTTTAAAAGTTTTTAGTAACATAATTGCTACATTGGTATATAAGTTGGAACCAAATTTGATACGCACTGGCTTAAGGTATATTTTCAGTTTGCTGCTTTAGCGACTCAACTACATACAATAGTTAGACGCGACAATCAACCACACTACACTAGGCACTACCACGTACCTACCATGGTATATCAAACAAGCGTTAATAATTCGTTAAAGTTGGTCGAACACGGCCAGCAGTTGGCGCGGGACGGTGATGGATTAAGTAAGCGGCGCGCTGTTTGCCGAGTTATTAACTTGTCATCTCACACATGCGCTCGCACTGATCGTGTGTGCGTTTGTATAAGCTTCAATTATACAGAGTGTACAAAAGAATGGGACACTCCTTAAAACCACGTGATCAGCAGGTCATATACAACAACTTTTCTTATGGGAGCAACATCGGAATCGTGATTTTATTTTCAGATGCTCCATACATTATCATCAAGGTATGCGAGTAAGATTGTATGGGAAGGCTGAAAAAAAATATCGATTTTGATGTTGCTCCCATAGAAAAAGTTGTTGTATATGACCAGCTGATCACGTGGTTTTAAGAAGTGTCCTATTCTCTTGTACACCCTGTATACAAGTAAGGTAGGTGTAGCACAACCTTAATTGAATAAAAAATTGGACATCACATAATTACTCTGATCCTCAGGTAAGTAGCTAAAGCACATGTGTTATAGAAATCAGAAACAACGACGGTACCACAACACCCAAACCCAAGACATCTCTCATTAAAAATGTATTGCCGTTAAAGTTAAACCTGTAAATATTTAAACCTGTTTATACCTGTAAATATTTGATGAAGACAAGCCAAGCTAGACATGGAGACAATCCAGAAAGGAAATGCCTGGCGCAAATCAAGGAGAGCCGATCCACCTAAAGTGGTACAAGGAAAAGAAGAAGAAATATTTGATTGAGACATCAGAATTCCTATTCCCAAGTACCACGTGAATGAAGATAAGAACAACTTAACGTTCAAGCCCAATGTAGAGAATTCAGAAACTTACACATACAATAACACTGTATAAAATTCTACATGCTTGTTCGTGCATTAGTGATAGAGATACGTTCCCTCTAAATTCTGAGAGGTTATAATGAAGCAAACTAACTTAGAAAGTACTACAAGCGTTAATTTAATACTTATTATTGGTAGCCCCAGTAAAGAGAAAAGTATTTATTTTAACCGTACTGTGAGTAGGAGACTATGGAAACTCGGTTTTAGGGAATATTAAGGAATTTATTAAACTAACAAAATTATAGCAAAAATGGCCGCTGAACAAAAAGTAATCTTTTTTTACGTCAAATTCCAAAAGTCTATGAAAAGTTCTTAATATTTATAAAAGAGGTGCATTGTGCACATGGTCTAAACCCAAAAAAAAAAGAAATTAAATTGTACATTTGGTTAGTCTGAACTCGACTTTACACAGGAAAAATAACAATAACGGCAAGACAAGAATAACGAAAAAATTAATATTAAATTCCTACCTATCAAGGAATTCCTACCTATCAAGAAATTCCTACCTATCAAAATGTACAAATCGGCACAAGCTTTTTTAAAGGACGTCTTAAAGTTCCAGCAGACGTCTGAATGTCCGCTACTCGAACTATATTATCTCGCCCAGGATACAATGTTGTAACACGGCCTCGAGGCCAGGTTCCTCTCGGTAAATTCCCGTCGGCTATAAGCACGACGTCGCCGACATGGATGTTGGGTTGCGTAGAGCCGATCAGCCTACGTGGGAGTAAGTTTGGTAAGTATTCTTTAATCCACCGACTCCAAAACTTATCACTTAAGCGCACCGCAACTTTCCAATTTGTTCTTGATATAAGATCATGATCGGACATTGACGCCGGGATAGAGCGACCTGATGAGCTCCCGATAAGAAAATGAAAAGGCGTTAAGCCTTCAGGTGACTCAGGATCAGCAGGAACATGAGTGAGGGGACGTGAATTAATAATGAACTCTGCTTCAGCTAATAAAGTTCTCAAAACTTCTTCTTTTGGGTTACGTTCTTTGAGAGTAACACGAAGCGCCGTCTTCACGCTCTTTACAAGACGCTCCCAAACTCCACCCATGAACGGAGCCGAGGGTGCTATGAACTTCCACTGGATACGTTCGTTGGCTGCAAATTCGCTTACATGTTGATCGTATAAGAGTCTCAGTTCTCTGTTGGCACCAACGAACGCTGTTCCATTGTCAGAGTATATCTCACTGGGGGTGCCACGATGAGCGATGAATCGTCGTAGGCTCATTATGGCCAAATCAGCTGATAAAGAATCTACAATTTCTAGATGGATGGCTCTAACAACTAAGCATGTATAGAGAGCCACGTATATTTTTTCATATCTTCTGCCTATAGTAACCTGAATTGGACCGAAGTAATCTAGCCCGCAAAAGGTAAAAGGTCTTTTATGATGTTCCAGTCTGGCCTTTGGCAAATTTCCCATAGGAGGGTTGAACGTTCTTGCCCGATTTATACGACAAACGAAACAGTTGTGAGCCACTGACCGAATAGTACTTCGCAGATGTAACACCCAATATAGTTGGCGAAGCTCGTTGACTACAGTCTCTGTGTTTCCATGAGCCAGATTTACGTGATAAAATTTAATGATCAATCGAGCGCTAGGATGCTTTCCGTCCAAAATTATAGGGTACATTGTTTCGTCGCTGACGCCTGAAACTTCTCCGATTCGTCCAGAAAGGCGAATTAAGTTATCACTACCAATCCGTGGTGAAAGTTGACAAAGTCGGCTCTGTCGGCGTTTTAGCGGCCGCTGTCTCAAGATCCAAGAAACTTCATCTCTAAAACTGTCTAATTGGCTCTGTCGAAGAATGTGTCTCTCGGCTAGGCGTAAATCTTCTGCCGTCAGGGCTTTCGAAATATGTAGTTCATTTCGTGAAGCTAGTGCCGTTACATTGTTTGTACTTAAATCGAATGAGCAAATACAATCAGGCAATTTAGTTAACTTGGAAACATCGAAACCTCTTTTATGTAAACTACGCAAACGCAATAAAAAAATGAAATTATGCGCAGTTGCTGTAGCGCGTACCAATCTAAGCCAAGAGCTGAAACGCTTTGGATCAGCTGAGAGTGGCAAACACAAATTTGATGAAATGATTTGATTGACAGGATGTAAATGAGAATGAGGTGTATTTGATTTACATTCTGTCTTACAAGAGTTGGGAGAGATTTTTGGCTGTACAGGCCAATCACTTTCAGAAATTAAAAATTGCGGACCAGTAACCCAACGCGATGACGAGGTTAAATTTTCACCTTTAACACGTGTTGCATCGTCGGCTACATTAAGATGGCTAGGAATCCATCGCCATTCATCGACATTGGTGGACTCTAAAATCTCTCCTAACCTATGAGCTAAAGATCTGGCATCGCTGCGGAGCCAACCTAGCACTGTCATTGAATCGCACCAAAATACTCTGCGTACAGGTTTGTGCCTATGCGCTTCGATGATTGTCTCCGCAAAACGAGTTGCTATTAATGCAGCTTGTAACTCTAGCCTAGGTATGGAAGTCGGTTTTAATGGAGCTACTCTTATTTTGCTACCTATGAGTGCCAGTCTAACTACATTATTTTTACAAATGAAGCGCCAGTAACCTACAGTTGAATAAGCTACTTCGCTAGCATCACAAAAAATGTGGAGTTCGCGTTCTAAAATTTCAGGCTCATTGAAATCGTAACGTCGAGGAAACTCTAGTTCTGAAACCTTTGCAATGTCAGAAAACCAAGAAGACCATTCGGGTATCATCTGTAGAGGGATTTCTTCATCCCAGGTGGTGCCTCTTCTCCAAAGAGACTGAAAAAGAACGCGTCCTCTTATGACTACTGGAGATACTAGACCCAGAGGGTCATAAACACGCATAATATGTGCAAGTGCCTGCCGTCTAGTAAGACTGGTGGGCAGTTTAAATTCTTTATTAAATCCAGTATTCATTGAAATGGTGTCTACTTTTGGACGCCACAATAAACCAAGAGTACGAACAGGGTGACAGTTGGCACTACCAACATCTACAAGCGTACTGGATGACTGTGCCTGTAACAAGTCTTTCGGCAACAACGCTAATGCTGCGGGTTTATTAGACACCCAGTTACGCATTTCAAAACCAGCCTGCCGATGCACGAAAACAATATCAGCTGCTAAACGAGCAGCTTTCTTAACAGTATCGACGCTAGTAATACAGTCATCCATATAATGATCCTGGATAATGACTTGTGTAGCTTCAGGAAACTGATTTTGAAAGTCGATGGCATTTTTATTTTTTATATATAGAGCTGTAAACGGGCTTGATGCAGCTCCAAAAATCATGGACGACATTCTGAATGTCTTTAACGGTTCAGAAGGTGTATTACGCCATAAAAATCGTTGAGCATCGCGGTCGGCTTCGCGAATCCGCATTTGAGGAAACATTTCCTTAATGTCACCGTTTAAAGCGACACATTCCTCCCGAAAACGAAACAAAATATTTAGCAAGGATTGCAATAAATCTGGTCCTGTAAGAAGCAGATCATTAAGGCTCACGCCCTGAACTTTGGCTGCTGCATCGTTTACTACGCGTAGCTTACCAGGTTTGTTCGGATTTATAACGCCGAAATGAGGCAAATACCAACGCACACCTGTGTGTTTGGATGCTGCTGAACACTCTTCGGCATATCCTTTCTTTAATGTGTCTTGCAAGTTGCGCCGGTAATTCTCAGCATAATCAGGGTCACGAGCAAATCGCTTCTCTAAACTAAGGAACCTAGAAAGAGCCAAATTGTAACTATCTGGAACCTTAAAATTGTCTGCTTTCCATGCAACCCGACTTCAAAGCGACCTTGTGGTAGTCGCTGCGCTGTGTGTTGTAAAATTTTTAGCGCACGTTCATCGCTAGCTCCACGAATTTCATGCTTAGTTATACCTATTGAGTCTAAACGATATTGAGCTTTAATAAGATTTTCCAATGATATATCGTTGGATGAACCACAAGCGCACACGTTATTTACCAAGTGAACAGTCTTAGTTTTACTTGACGCAAATCCAAAAAGAACCCAACCTAATGCCGTCAAAATAGCAACAGGTTGCGACTAAGAGCCTTGTCGTGTCGCTATAGGAACGGACAGATTCCAATTGTCAATACCTTTTATAATAGTTGGAGATGCGTCATAGCATAACTCGTCCGATGTGTCGGACAAATATGTAAATTTTGATATATCAGTTCTACAAACGTTCTGACGTGTCAAAGCTAGGTTATCGATAGATCGGGCTTGTTTAATGTGCTTGTGTCTGCCTAGATAGGCCGCCTACACAATGCAAGTCTATCTGACCCACTTGCCCTGTTAACCCAATCTGTGCCGATATTTTTGAGTCAACAAAGGTGGCTGTGGATCCGTCGTCTAGCAAGGCATACGTATCCACAGAACCATTTGGACCTGATACAGTGACAGCTACAATTTTAAGTAAAGGCCTAGAAGAAAAGTCGCTGATAGCCGTAGAGTGCGCCGTCACCTCAGGCGGTGACTGTTCTGCATTAGATGCGGAATCCAACACAGTGGTTTCGGCGACATGAGTGACGTTACGGACGTAATTTGGGTTATGAAGAAGTTTGTGATGTTTATTTCCGCATCCTCCTTTTGTACAAACTCCTTTTGCACGACATGAGCTATAATTATGCAAACCTTTTTTCAAACATTTTTGACATGATTTATTTTCTTTAACAAAACGCCACTTGTCATCAACTGTCAACGCTAAAAAATAATGACAATCAACGAGTGTGTGTGAATTATTTTTACAATATAGACAAACTTGTTGCGATAAAATTTTTGATGAATTTTTAGCCGAAGTTGAAGTACGAATTGGTGTTTCGCTGCAAGAAGAAGCCTCAGATGCTTGCAAATCCTCCTCCAGCTTTAAGCCCGCCTCGACCTTGTTTACACGCTCCAACTTTGTGTTCCTGTCAAACGAATAATACGGCGTTTTATAAGCTGGACTATCTATAATACCAAATTTAGATTGCACCTCTACTTCATTAACTAGAAATTCTGATAGCATCTCAAGTTTGCTTTGGCCACTGTATTGATGGGCAGTGGCAAAATCGTACCATCTACTTCTTAACATAGTAGGCAATTTTTGTAGCACAGTATTAAATAGTTCAGGTGATCGAAGGTAATCCTGACCATCCAAGAGACGTAAAGTCTCGGTGCAGTTACTTACTTTGCTTGCAAATATTATTAAGTCCCTGTCAATGTTAAATAATATAGGCAAGGACCTTACCAGGCATAACTCCTGCAAAATAATCATATCTGGCCTCCCAAAACGAATTTCCAAGGCACGCATTACAACGTCCGGCGTTTTAGCAGTAACTAACAGTTTGTCAACCGCTTCTCGTGCGGCACCCCGCAATGCGTGACCTAGCCGTGCTAAGTTTTGGGTGCATGAATATGAAGTTGCTGTATCCTGAAAAACTTTTTTAAAAGAAAGCCATTCCGTAGGGGACTTCCCATCAAAGTGGGGGAGTTGGATATTAATCCCCTTCGGTTGCATTATCTTTTCCGACATTTTATCAAATGCCGCTGTTAGTGCGACTATTGGTTCAAGTGAAGCTGCAGTGGGGAGATTTGGGTTCAGTGTAGCTTGTGGATAATTATTAAGGTTTACTAACCTGTCCATTTCGCTATTGTGATTGCTGACACCAGCGCGACTAGATCGGCTGCTCCGAGCACTGCTTGCGTCGATTTGAGCCATTTTAGCTTTAAATTCCTTTTTAGCCGCTTCTTTTTCAATTTGCGCTAAGCGACGTGCCAATTGCGCTTCCGCCGCAAGTTTTTGAGCGCGTATGGTTGCCGAAGAGCGGCGGGTTGATGAGCTGTGAGCACTCACTGGGTCCAGAGCACTAGTACCCGGGATTGCGCTCTCCGCCGGTACTGATGGCGGCAACAATTTATCCGCACTACCCACTAAACGTCCCGACCTTGTTTCCATAGCTTACGTCAAAATTTTTGAAAAACCGAAATATTTAAAGCTAGTTTGAATTTGAAATTTAGATTATTTTATGAACAGTATGGATCGCTGGTGAAAATGTGAGTAGGAGACTATGGAAACTCGGTTTTAGGGAATATTAAGGAATTTATTAAACTAACAAAATTATAGCAAAAATGGCCGCTGAACAAAAAGTAATCTTTTTTTACGTCAAATTCCAAAAGTCTATGAAAAGTTCTTAATATTTATAAAAGAGGTGCATTGTGCACACGTACCTTTTGAGTATCGTGCATCGAGACAACGTTACTATTCCTTTAATTTTCTGCAAATTATATTGTATGCACGGTTCTGAATAAATAATCCCTGAACAAATATTCTGAATAAAATATTCCCGGAACAAAAGATTCCCTGAGGTCACTTAACTGTCGTGAGTCTATGTATGACCCTCGGCGTGAACTTCTGACAGTAGGATCACTGAACCATCATTACACAGGTAGAAAATTTATTTAACCACTAGTATGATTGGTTTACGTTATCTGTGGCTGGCACCATTCATGAAAGGAAGCTTTGACGTTCACCACGCCGTGCGGTTTTGTAGTGCTAGATTTATGACTTTGTGGCCTGAAAGGTAAATTGGGTGCGCTAGCGGGACAACACTCATGGCAATATCTCATTTAAGTAGATGATAATAACTTAATTAAAGTGGTTATACGCTCTTTAGAAATTAACAAAAAGCTCATAGAGTCTATTCAGGCGGATAATACAGTACTTTCTCATTTCAACTTCGCGGCGTAAAGTTATCTGACAGCCTTCGCTATTAGAAAGTTTAAAGGGAACTTTAGAATGGAAAACAATGAATTTTATACCTTTTTGCATTTGCAATATCGTTAAAAAGTGAATAATGTTATAAATCTCTCGTTGCAGATGAAAACGAAGTATCCCAACGATTAATTGTTTTCACCCAGCAGCAGTCATTAGCAAATGCGTTGCTGAATGATAAATATCAAAAGTTTTTTAGAGCTGTTTAACAGAGTCCGTTAATCACCGCGAAGTTATAAAATAATACGAGTGTCTGACCCGTGATGACGCATTAATCAAGAAGTAGGGTCGCTACGAGCCGGTCGATGAAACTATTTGACCGGGAGTGCATTAAAGTGCAATATTCAAGTTTTATGTTTCGATTGATTTAATTGAAATATTATAAACTCTGTAATTTGACAAAAATAAAGGCACGAAATCTTACTTTTAAGCTGGTACTGTACTGTACTTACTGTACCTACCTCGTATTACAATCGTAATTATTATTTACCTCGACCATGACAATCGGTGTGATGTGTATGTATTGTATTATTTTTATTGAAATAAGTGATTGTTGAAGGATAAATAAATTCACATCTATTATGTGAGTACTTGTGCTATAAAGGCATTTGATTCTTTAACAGAAAATAGTTTTCGTAACAAACACCTCGTTTTATTTGGTTTATTCAGTAGTAACAAAATAAGGTCTAAAACTTAACTTTAAACAATGATGCTGTGATAGGCTGCAACTTCACAAACATGTGTACATAGGTATCATGATAAGCCAACATCCCAGGCAGCTTCATTTAGTACAAACGAGTCGACAGACCGGAGAGTACACCACAGGGACATCGGGAAATGGTTTCAGTGATGTAATAAACCGCGGTCAAGTGCGAGTCGGACTCGCGCACGAAGGGTTCCGTGCCATTTTCTATAAAAACAGAAAAAAACACTACGTTTGTTGTATGGGGGCCCCCTTAAATATTTATTTTATTCTGTTTTTTAGTATTTGTTGTTATAGCGGCAACAGAAATACATCATCTGTGAAAATTTCAACTCTCTAGCTATCACGGTTCATGAGATACAGCCTGGTGACAGACGGACAGCGGAGCGTTAGTAATAGGGTCCCGTTTTACGCTTTTGGTACGGAACCCTAAAAACCATCGTGCTGAGCGCACGCCGCCGAGCAACAAGGATTATAATGTAAATGTATGCAAGCGGAGGGCCGCGCTAAGCGGACCACATTTCGCGAACCCTGAGCCAGAAAAATGGCCGTCGCAGATAACGGCGGCTTACGTCGCGAAAACGTGACGCCTCATGCTAAATTGTGGAAACATGACCTGCTTCGCCGACTGCCAAACATAAATGAAAACGCAATAACAATGAATACCCAGTTAAGACGTTAAATATTACGAAATTATGGTAATGGAGCCGGAGCTTTAAAATTGTATAATTTCCCAACTTAAAAAGACATTTCGTTGTGAGCCAGAAGAGTAATTTTGTGAATGGTCATAAAATTAGCAGGCTTTACTGCTATACTACGCGACATAAATTGTGGGTGATATTTTTTATGCCCCCATAACTATAAACGCGCATAAATTTCTATTCATAATTATGGTTTCATAAACTGACTCTATATATTAGAGTATCTCTTATAGCCTATTATCTTCCACATATAATAACTAAGAAACGCCGGAACTGATGTACTAATACAGACACGACACAACAACAAGAGCTGCAATCGTGTTATAGAAGCCAGTCCAAAATTAGATGTGCAAATGATGAAAATCAATAAATTCTTTTCCAGCTTAATAATTGTTTATAGGTTAGGTCTTCGCATAATAGAAGAATTATAAGGAGTTCAAATAAGTTCATCCTTTTTATTTGTCACAAAAATAATAAATACAATATCAATCATAAAAGAAAAAAGTCTAAGACGTGACAGCTCACGGGTGCCACCGACGCTCATTAAATTATTTTATGCACAGGGCCCTAACCATGAACTGTTAAAACAATCACAAATCTGTCAAACATTATCATTTCTGTCAAATTTTGTATGAAATGACAGATTTGACAACTTTGAGATTGTTTTAAGAGTTCATGGTTATGGCCCTGGGCCCTAACCATGAACTGTTAAAACAATCACAAATTTGTCAAACATTATCATTTCTGTCAAATTTTGTATGAAATGACGTACCAAACTTGACAGATTTGACAACTTTGGTATTGTTTTAAGAGTTCATGGTTAGGGCCCTGGAGTCATCACTTTTACATAGCAGGCTATCGTTTGACTGACTCGATCACATCACCAGATAAGTACAATAAACACTAACACTATCTATTGTGTTTACGTTAGGCATCTATTGTACATGTTGTAATATTAAAAGCATTATTGCAAAAACGTCTTTATGTCAATTAGATACAGTTGGTAATATGTAGGGCGTGAATTGCCGTAACACAGTTGCGACTAGCAGGTAATGATCTTTGTTTCTGTATTTTTGACAATTAGTTTATTTGGAGTTAACTTATATTATTGTAAGTCAATTCAAAGTTTTTGCTTTGGTTACTACTTTATGAATGGTACTAACTTTAAACGATTATACTAATTATGTTATGTTCATTCAGGCATAGGATAATTTTAACTACCAATGTTATGTATTACTATAAGGCAGTATACTGTTCACTAAATGGAAATAAAAATATTATATATTCTATCTATTTGCGATAATGCCGCATCCATAGTTGAGCGTCGCAAGTCCTGCACAGCGGCCCGCGCTGAATGCGAATGCGGAGCCCCTGGCGGCCGTTATGTAAAAACTAAATCCTGCGCCCTTTGCGAGGACAATTTGTTGCCCGATGAAGTCCTGACTAACGGTTTCCGTATGCGTAGTGGAACCTTTTGTATTTTGATGACCCAAAAAAGCCATGAAATCGCGGTTTTTATTTTCAAATACATTTCGTTTATTTCGTCTCTGTGTTTTACATAGTGTGCGAACACTTAGCCATGACAATATACTCATAGGCCCCGGGCCTATTTGCATAAAAATATTTACATTATAATTTTTCAATTACTAGTGTCTGAACAGGAGGATTCAACATTTCGTTGTTTGTTGTGCATTAAAAAAAACATGGATCATATACGCTGCATATTTAGAGTCAAAAATTTGTGTATGATCTAAACTGCAGTGATATTTATCTTTCACAATCACAACAAACCTAACAGTTGAATGACAATTATTCAAATATTCTCTTTAACGTCAATCATTATTGTTATTGGCTCTATTACACAATCTCTCTGCTGAATTATTCATACGACAAACAATTTACCGATTTCCTACGACGTATCTGACAATCAAATTGCAGTCAATTGCGGAGCCACAGTGCAGCGGTGTTCGGGTTAATGACCAGCAGAAGTCAATGACAAAGCTCGAGATCGTTCAGATTGTCACTAGGCTGTGATCTTAATGGTCTGAGACCTATGCCCTACATATGCAAATTGCATGACAAACTCATTTTGTAATAAACCACATTATGTGTACACTAGAAGCATTACGTTTATGGAGATATATTAAGATAAGTATATTACTGTTTACGTTTCGATTAAAATTACTTACAGTGAGAACTGAGATCTGAAGATGATCTTGTGTCTTACCTGTAAATAAAAAGACAAAAATTAATCACTTAATTTGGTATATTATACAGTGGGTAACAAAAAGGTGTAGTGAAACTTTACGAAGTGATTCAAATATCAAACTGATATTAGCGGTTTAGTATAAAAGAGTATTTTTTTATTTGAGTTTTATATATTGGTCCCGTAGAAGAAAATGTTGTATTTTATTCTGGAAGGAATTTAACTTATAAATAAATCTAAAACATATATGTCATCTTGAATAAGCAAGCGTTAAACATTTAACTTATTACATAGACACGCTTTTTTACTAATTCTACACTAACATAATACACTGGTATTAATGTATCACTTAAGTACTTTATTACTTAATTACTTTATTACTAATTTTACTTAAGACGTTTTACACTAGCAGTGTAGCACTAGTGATATTTATATAATTATGTTTACAAATAAGAAAACACATTCTTATAATAGTGCAGTAGGGTGGGGTGGGTAGCCGTTTATAAATTGTTTAATTTTCTTTTTATTGTACTCTACTTGACTAAGCGTCACAAAGGCAAAGCGATTCGCAAATATAACCGAGTTTAAAATGCGAATGGTGGAATGAGAATTCAGTATTGTTGCTATTAAATTACTTGAAAGTTGACGTCGGGATAGCAGGAGATAGGAGTAATGGCTTCATGCGGCCGGCCGGGAGTAGGGCTGACACACGTTTACAATAGGCTTTAAATTTTAGGAGTTTAGCTAGAAAATTTCCTCTTTTTTATATTTTTCATGAAGTTAGGTAATTATCATTCCTAATCGTTGTTTCTGATTTCTATAACACAAGTGCTTTAGCTACTTACCTTATTTGAATCAGAACAATGTAGGGATGTTTGCCTGATCATTGCAACTTACTACAAGCAACTGAAAATAATATTTTTTATTTATTTGGCTACAATTTTTGATAATTAGAGTAATTTTATCTTCATCATCATCATCATCATATTAATTTCAACCATATAGGATGTACACTGCTGAACATAGGCCTCTTTCAATGACTTCCAGATTTTCCTGTTGGAAGTCAAGGTGCTTCCTGCAACCCATACCTTCATCCGTCTACCTTGTGGGAGGACGCGAAACTTTCATCCTATATGTCTAAAAAAATGTATCAAGCAAAAGCTCAGCAATATCACAAAACTCAATAGATACCTTTTTGTTTATTATAATTTACGTCATTGTTAAAATATTTTCCATGTTAAATTGCTCATTGTCTGCCCTAATTCTACCTCAAGTCTGGATCTTAGTACGTCACGTGATAAATATCCCATTTTTCATCTCTTCAAATCTAATGTGAGTTGTTGCAGCCCTGGCTCAGGCTCGCAAGCCTCGCAGCCACGCAATGCAGTGTCGCAGTGCGCTGCTGCGGGCGCCAGCGATCGCGGTAAGCGCTTTATGTTCGCCGGAAATAAGTCCCGAATAATGCAGTCCACACTCCACACTCCACGCGCCGCACCCACCAGCCACCAGCCGCCATCGACAGTTGACAATACGAAACTACATAACACACACACGCAATGAAAGCTGAGTCTTGTGAGAGTACCCAACAACTAAAAGGTAGTACTAATTTCTTAACGCAACGTTATTGACATAGTCATCTTCTTTGATCTTCGTCTTAGTCGATTTGCTCGTGACGGATCGGTCGAAGTCATCATGTATTGGAGAGGGCAGACTCTATGCGCCTCATTTAAAATGAGGGTTTATGATTTAGTCAGCGAGATTCAAATTGGGAAAGCAAAGATACGAACCTAATAACTGTGTGTACCTTTTGGCCTAGACTAGAGCATAAATTGAATTAACTAAAGCTCAAAAGACCTTAACATTATTACAATTACCATAGTTTCAATTTGACAGCATCACCTAAAACTTATGTATGTTTTATTTTTTGTCATTGTTACCTACATGACATGTCGCAATCGCAACTCAATTTAACTACAAGCTACGAGTAAGCTCGTTCGCTAGCTAACTTGTAACAAAAAAGTAAACACGGCTTTTCTTCGTCGCAATGAGATCCCACAAAAGTAGATTAGTAAGACGATAACGATTCGTCTCTTTTCCCCGCCGACAGTGACCGTTGTTGGCGCGCCGCCAACTCCCGCGCACTCGCGACAACCGAAAGCGCAGATTTATTCGACTCGACAATAACCCTAAAGGACCATCGGTTTATCTGCAGACACGACGCACCGGCGACATCCATCACTCCCGACCTGAGCCTTTCTCAGATTTTACGACCAAAATATTTTCAGACAACTCAGTCTCACACTGATTTATAACGATTCCTCATCGACCAACTGTTTATTACTGCAGAAATAAAGGTCGCAAAGAGTCGGTGAGCGATGAATTCGTTAGCGGCGGTGATATATAATCGGTCCGAATGCGATCCATTAGTCTTGTCGACCCGAATTATTTGTACCGAAAATACTCCGGGACGAATCAATTCGAGTGTGCCCTGTAAGGCGGGTGTTTCGATTTGAAAGAAGTCGGTGTTCGCTCGATAAAGCTTAGGTACGAATGAAAGTTTTTCTGGTGAGTGGGTCTGGCGCTGTATCGGCGAAGAGGGACGGAGTGCCTGAATTGGAAAATTACCGAGGCTCATCGTTGCGAGTGACCTACTTCGCTCCTATGAATAAAGATTTAATTCTATTATTGTAGTTTTGTGTTGTGTAGAAGAGGTGTGGACGCTGACAAGTGGAACAAGATTAAAGGATATAATATATTGTTTTGGATTTAATCATGTGAATTGGGCAACTATAATAAAGCAAAATTCGTTTTTTATTTGATTTAGGTATTTGAATTTCAACTTCTTAAGCAACATATTGCGATAAACTAAGCTTAGTTTATGTCAACGCATCAATTATCTAAAAATATCGTCGCAAGGCTGCCAATGAAGCAATTCCAATTCAGCCTTAGGTTATACATAACAATAAAGTCCAGTAATCGCTTGCACAGAACTATAAATCCTCGGCAAATTCCCGGTTCAGATAAACGAATCAGTCGCGGCGCCAGGCGTAACTGAGTTACGTCAGCGTACGGCTAGTGCAGGAATTAACTGTTGTTAAATATTCAGACTGCCGGAAGAGAACCGGGGGGTAACCATGGACTCTTAAACAATCTCAAATGTGTCAAATCTTATCAAATTCCGTACGTCATTACGTACGAAATTTGACAGATTTGACAAGATTAGACAGATTGGAGATTGTTTGAGGAATTCATGGTTACCCCCCGCGTCTCTTCGGGCCTACCCCGCCGGAATATAGTGTATGTAAAACCACCAATACATTGGGAGACACCATCCTTCAGAATGTTAGTCGTTGTAATCACTTCAGCGGGCTCTGCTTATTGACACGAGCTATGAACCACGTGACTGACATCGAGAGATCTTAACAAATAAACCCAAGCAATTTTCACATGTGATCCACAGGAATTTTATTGTAGGCCAGAAATGAAATAAAACTTGTTTAAATAACAAAATTCGATTGTGAACTGCAACGTTATAAGCATTTCTAGCCCTTACACCAACAAAGTCTTCCAATTGCCTTTCTTAATTAGGGATTTTTTACGTAAGTTTAGTAAAATATACTTCGGATAAGTCATAATAACATCAAGAATTCCGTCAGCTCCCAGGATTGAGATTAAACGAAATAAACAGTCTGTTGTATGTAGCCTGTGCGGCGGCTGGCACGTGCCCCGCGTGCAGATCTGCGCCCCAAAATAAAGACGCGTTATTTACCCGAGTGACCCCCATAAAAAGCTCCAGGATTGTGCCTTGATCCTTGAATTTTAAACAACTCGCAAACGCCGCTTCTATACTGATTTCGGGTGGATGTCTCCGGAGAATTCTTAATGCGGGCGATGAATTTTTCCATATGCTTATTCGGGATGCCTTTGAACCGCGCTGTAGGTGTGGAAACATCGCTGTCAAAGGTAATCGATTCCCTCAGAATGTGTGTTTGAATACGTAATTTGGGCGCACGGAGAGGAATGTCTTTAAAGTAATTTTCCGGTGGAAGTTAGCGTATAACGAGAGCAATTGGGCGCTTTTCATTACTACGGCAACGATAAGACAGAAATGAATTATTTAAATGAAACTACTTTTACGGATTATTTCAGTAGTTTATATTTTTCAAAATATTGTAAAGACGAATAACACCTTAGTCTACCTGTGACCACGAACGCTGTAAAGTGTTCGAAACGTCAGGTTAAATAAAATGTTAATAAATCGCGAAATAATCCGTAAAAGTAGTTTCATTTAAATGTATCGTGTTCGCGTAAATAAAAGACAACAGAAATGAATTAGTTTATATACACGTATTATTCCACTCCCCGGCGGCAAGCATGGCTTTCATGCATTTTGGGTCACGGTTTCGGCGGCTCCGTTGCTGTCGCCATTGGACTTGTTCTTATATTGATAAATATGCGATTTTTTATTTTTTTACAATAATTTCAGGATTAAATGAAAACTACTCTATACAGATAAATAACACTTGAAAAAAATCATCGACTACTACCGTCGTACCGTACTCAGCTATACATAGGTATAGCTACAACATTGATTAGAATACGCTGGCTTTGACAGCGAGAAAAAACACTTGAGGAATTTCATCTTGTCACGTGACGTCCTCGGTAGCTTAGTGGTCAAAGCACTCGCCCGGTATGCGATGGGACGTGGGTTCGAGTCCCGCCTGAGGTCGATGATTTTTTTCAAGTGTTATTTATCTTCAATTAAACCTTGCATGGAATTGCTAAAAACAAAAATTTACAATACTCTATACAGGCTTCTGAAACATGTTTTCGTTGGGTCTGCTGAATATCAGAAGATAAAAACAATGAATGAATAAATATGCGCAGGGAAACATCTACTAATTACCAGGTACCAGACAACGAAAGTTTGTTTCTTAATTAATTCACCAAGACACATTTGCTAGTAGGTAATATGAGTTGCTACGTGGTTTTTATAATGCCCGAAACTCTTCAATACAAGTAAGATCACCTGAACTCGTATTACTGTAATTTCAGTTGCAGAGGTATAACTTATACGTGTGATAGGATAACTTATATTACCTAGAAGCGCTGCAGGGGCACACTATCATTATTAAAGATAAATAACACTTGAAAAAAATCATTGACCTCAGGTGGGACTCGAACCCACGTCCCATCGCATGCTGGGCGAGTGCCATTATTATATAGATTATCATTGTCCCAATCTCGACACAAGGCTCTCTATAGACATGCTACAGCTCCCCGGTCATGTGATGTTTGCAAATAGTCTATTGAAGCTACTGACTTTAGATCCCGTTCCTGTGGTGACTTTCAAAGGATTTTTCTTACGTGAAAAAATCATTTGAAATATGCAGCATGCTTAATAAAGTTATAATACTGTATACGTGTGTACTGTGGCGCCCTGGCGGGCTAGCTACAACCCGATCGCGTCTCATGAATTCCGAGTGGCGCTTCTGTTTGATTCTAGCTGCTTCGTGCCAGCAATAAAACCGTATTCCCGTCTTATTATATATCAATGAATAATCTCGGATGTTGCAGCAACAGTAAAGTTTGAGCGTAGCTGGGAGTAAAAACCGATCCGAAGTCTTTATTTTATTATACCGAAAAATAAGGGTGTCCATGTTATCAGCATTTTATTCAAAAGGAAAGAAAATTAAACAGACAAACAATTTAATTCAGCAACATAAATAAGTATATATTTTAATTTGTAATATTAAGTAACATCGGCTAAAATCCTACCCTTAAGATAGCCATCATAAACTAGATGGAAATCAGGGCTTACTTACTCGCTAATTAAAACAAATGGGCGAATAAATCAATTCGAACGACTTCGTAATCAGAGCCGATGGCCCCATCTCGTAAAACAGCAATTAGCACTCGCACTGCACATACCGGCATTAACTGCATTCAGGCCTTTATTATGATGGGTCGGATGTAAAAGTTAACAAGTGATAAAAAATGATGGACAAAAAATCAAAACTGAGGTAGCGAATGCTAAGTCTATGGAGAAATACCTACACACAAGTATTCACTCTATTTAGCTATTACTGTTTATTTTCATAAAATGAACTCAGGGTGAAGGCGAATCAAACGAAAGTCACATACGCTGTCTGTCAAGCATTTCTTTTCTGGAGGAAAAATTACCTACGTCCTTTAAACACAACGATTTTGGCAGGTCAGGCAAATAGCATTTTAACAATCGAAATGTCACGTCAAGTATCTGTAAGGTACCGTACCCGACGTCCAGAATGTAGGGTGATGCGGAAAACTAACTCCCTACTGATCGTAGAGTTTTTTTACCCCAAAAAACTAACAACAATTAGCTAAATATAATAATAATGTCGAATGAAGAGTAAGCTGCACTCAGGTCGCCCAAGGTAGCAAAGAATATACAGTCGTAGCTCGTAAAAGTTAAGTCCAGATAAATTATCGTCTAGATTATCGATATCGATATGTAGCATCTCTACATTATATGTTTCTTCAAGGCTCACTTCGCTTCCTTCTGAATATCTAAAACTATTGTAATGTTGGGATGTCATTCTTGCATTTAACCCATCCACACGAGCTGACACGTCCGTTCGCTTCGTGTTTAGTTGACATCGACACCGGCCGGTGTAGTCCCTTGTATTCATTAGCCAGTGTTTGCGCGCGTCGGTAAGTACGCAATTACCATAACTGAATAATTTACCCACTAAATGCACAGAGTTTTCGCCACCGGTGTCAAAACTCGCACTTGCTTCTTCACGAAATTGAGTCAATAAAATAAAGCATGAGTTCCGAGTGTCAGACTGTTTCCAATCTTCTTTATGATTGTTTTAATTGCTGTAGTTTTCCAGAGCGCAAGCAACTTAAAATCTTGCTTGCATATTTTTGCAGTAGAACTCATAAATTTTCTCCATATTATTATCTACATGTTTTTTTCCAGTTCTTTGCTCTTTCGCTTACTTTGTTCTCTCAGCCGTCAATCGTAGGTTAATATTTCATAAGTTATAAACTAACGCCCCTGTCAGAACAGTTACATAATTAATACAAAAGTATCTCACAATTGACGATTTGATTTTAATAACAAACGCCTACGGCGACCACATTTCTCGGCTCGCCGGGACAGGTCCAATCGCGCGACGACGGCTGAGGCGAGAGACAGAAGATATTCAAATGCTTCGGCGCGAGTGATGTAAATGTGCGGCGTGTGACTGACGCGGACAAACGCGGACGGATGCGGACGGACGGTGGGCGGTGCGGACGTGATTCACGCCAGCGCCAGCCGGTTTAACTCCTTTATTATTACACCAGTATGATAATAAAGGAGAGAATATATATAAGATTTTAAGATGTCGTCAGGGTATGATTTTGGACGTCAAATTACAATATTTTACTTTTGATAGAACACCATATTTGGGAACTCACTGTAAAGTGAAAATTTTATAAAATAAGTAAGTAAAAACTTATACTACATAAATCCAGGTTTAATCAAATCGATCAATCTCTTCCTACTTCTCGACATCGTCTTCGCAAACCTCGCACTCCCTCATATCTTTTAGCACTAATCAATCGATGCATTTAAGATAAAGATCTAAGAATGTTATTCAACATACCATAAGAGCAACCGCAAAAGTGCTAGGCCAGAGTTGGTCTCATAGCTCATTCGCATATGATATTATCCTACTAATATTATAAATGCGAAAGTTTGTAAATATGAATGGATGTTTGTTACTCTTTCACGCATAAACTACTGAACGAATTTGGATGAAATTTTGCATATATATAGAATATGATCTGGATTAATAAATTTATATCCCGGTTAAATGTTTCAGTGGGGCATATGGAATAAACTAAAGATCACGCGAGCGAAGTCGCGGGCAACAGCTAGTACATAATAATATCAAGCTCATTAATCCTAAAAAATATGTTAATCATGGCCACAGAAGAAGCACTTTCTAGTACAGTTGGTACGTGGGCGTCAGTCAAATTTTGACGACTATGACGGAACAATTGCGGCTGTCCGCAGCTTGTCTGCGGCTGGGTGATCGATGGTCGGTGTCCTGCTCTCGATAGCTTGTTTGAATGACTAGTTATCGAGTTACACTGTTGACACTATCAATAATAAATTAAGTCACGGCTTTTATGAATGTAGATTAACGACTGCAATACCGATTCTATATCAAATACCATGCGGATCAAATTGAGTAAGAAAGTACAATTTAACTAGACCTAAGAATTCTACCACCCGTATCATAATACAATAAGTTTTTAAAATATATTTTACGCATGTTTTGGTTAACTAAATCATCATCATCATCATTTCAGCCATAGGAACTCCACTGCTGAACATAGGCCTCCCCCAATGACTTCCAGAAAGGCCCGGCCCGGTTGGAATTCCTTATGTTGTAAAAAAGTGTCCAAAGTATTTTTCTCATTTAGCATTTTTTTCAATCTCACCTTTGTAAGCTGATTACACTGATTTAGCCAACATCCTAAGCTTTAAAAGTGTTGATTGATATCCAAAACCCGTCTTCTAAAATGACAAAACACTCCCCTGTCATCGAGTTTCACACCACAGCGGGTCGTATAAGTTTTTACGAGCCGTCTCGGCGCGTTTACGGCTCGAATATATTAGAGTTTGTTTTTAGTCCAAAGACTGCATAACTGCATCTGAAAGGTCATAAATCAATCACTGTTGGACCATCTTTGAGGAGAATACTTTTTGCATGCGCTGTCCAAATATTTTAAAGAAATAAAAATACCTATTTCCAGATTGGGAATGTCGATGAAGGAATTTCTGCCCCCTAACCATGAACTCTAAAAACAATCTTAAAGTTGTCAAATCTGTCAATTTTGGTACGTCATTTCATACAAAATTTGACAGAAATGATAATGTTTGACAGATTTGTGATTGTTTTAGCAGTTCATGGTTAGGGCCCTGTTTTGGTTAAAATTCGTGCGGTAAAAAGTCAGTGAATAGCGTTCAAAATTAAAGAAGAGTGGCTAAATCTTATGGTGTCACTTTTTTAACATTTTGAGCATTGTTGTATTGTATAGGTCATCATCATCATCTTCGCCTATTGCAGTCCACTGCTGGACGTAGGTCTCCCCCAAAGAGCGCCAAAGAGCACGATCTCCCGCTTTTTTCATCCATCCACTGCCAGCCATCTTCCTAAGGTCGTCGGTCCATCGAGCTGGGGGTCGTCCTACACTACGTTTGCCTAGGCGTGGTCTCCACTCGAGAACCCGTTTACTCCACCTTTCATCGGTTCTGCGACAGATGTGGTTGTATTGATTGTATAGGTCATCCCTAAATAATTATAATATTGATAAATGATATTTCATTTTATCTTGATTTGTCTGACTATAGTATGATTTCACTTTAAAATGTATCTAATTAAAAAAAACAGGACAGCCCCGATGTTTAACAATGCAGCGAGAAATTACAGTCGTCTTTTTCTAACAACGTCTACATAATAAACGGTGTTTCAATCGCTGCTAACAAGTAATACAAAACAATAAGCGAATACAAAATGAACTTACCACCTTATAAGATCAAACGCGCTCGAACAGGCGCGAGCGCACAATTACGGCGGATCACAGAGTAAATACGTGGCGCAGAAGTTCCACTAGAGAGAATGGAATGTACAAGTAGACGGATAGACATGCTAGTAAAATACTTAATGCTTCAAAAAATGTGTTTCTGAGGTAAATTAGTTTATTCGAAAAGTTTTAAGTGGCATTGGTAACCATTCGTTATAGTATTCTACAAGTTGACTTTAGCTACTTGGGACGTGAAATATTATATTGTTTAATGTTAAGTCGATTTCATCATTATCATTTGCGCCACAGGACGTCCACTGCTAAATACAGGCATCCCCCAGGTCAGTTTGCGTTTTATTTAAATAAGTAAATAATGAATTACTAGTTTGGTTAGGGTAACTGAAAGTAAAGAACATACTAAATAAACCTTTTTTTTATACACTTTTGGAAATAATCTATAAAAGAAATGCCTATGCCTAAACTACTGTTTATTTATTTATATTATATTTATTAACCACTAACTAGGTACGCAAACGTATCACCTACCAACCATAGCAATTATCTATTGTGTCAGTTGCTCTGAGTACGCTATTGAAAATTCTCGAGACAGCATTCAGTCGCCCGGGTGATTATTGCCCATTGCGTGGAGTTAGCCTTCTGTGCCTGTTTCAGCGCAAGCGTGTCGCGTCGCGTGCGCATTGTCAGTCGCATAATCCCTACCCGCCCTGCTGCTGCAGGGCTAGCATGCGCAACACGATAAAATGTTGTCGTGGCATTTTATCGACTTTTGACGTAAATAATATATGTCGTTTTGTCTTCGACGACAACAAAGAAAAAACCAAAATATCCATGGCAATACCGTGTTATAACGTAGAAATAAGTGGCTACGAAGAACTGGAGACCTTGAAAATATTAAGAAAAAGGATTCGAGACGTCTGTGATTCGTTAGGTTAGGGAAAACTAAAAAATATCGTCGAAGACATAATTTGTCTTGTCTATCAATAAAATAACCGATGCGCGCATGCTAGCCCTGCTGCTGGTCCAGTCAGCGTTAATGTTGCACTTACACGCGCCCGCTACCGGCGTGCCTTGAAATGAATAACGCGTAACAAGATATGCCAGAGCCTTTAGAAAAGGCATTAAATTGCTTTAGCGCTGACTGAATGAAATTACCGGTTGATTTGCTCTTACAAGTCATTAGCGTGTTATTTATGTTCAAATATTGTAGTATATTCTCGATTAAATGTATTTACTGTGTACCTATTTAAATTATTGAGAATCATTAAAATGACCATCAACGAAAGGTTTTATGTCCATTTAGTCCATTCAGAAATGAAAACAGTTAGGTACTGTACTGCCCAAGATCTACGGCGTACTGTTTTTATTATTATTATGGCCAACTTTATCTTTCCCAAAGATAAAGTTTAAATTGATCGTCTATTATTAGTATGACCCATACGTTGTGAATGTTTATTAATTGTGTCTATTAAATAGTAGTAGTAGTAGTAATAACAATAGCAGTAGCAATTGTAATAGCCAATAGTAGTAGCCCACGTTCTTTCAGGTGATTGTCATTGACATTTTCAGTAAATTAATCAATTATAGATTATTTTAAAATGTAAATTAATTTAATCAGAATTATTCTATCATAGGAAACCATTCGTACATTAATTATACCATAACGATAGCGTTATTTTAGTAAACTAGGAGTGAATTCCGTTATAGGCAGGGCTCACTCCCCGCCCTTGCCAGTAGGGACCGACACCAAACGGGACTCCCTCCCTACGGCCTGCCTCAACTCCATTGGGGAGATTTGCATTTAGTATTTGTCTGTCAAGCCAGTTCTATGTCTTCTAATGGGTAAGAGAACATCAAATAATGTAGTCATTCCAGAGGCAGGTTTTGACCTAGTCCTACTAATTTACATGGAATGACTACCCTAATCACACAGGGCCAAAACTGTCCCCCCCTGACTCTAACAATCGAAGGAGGTGCTTCGGGTTTATGTGTGTGTAATGCCAAAAGGAGCGTTATGATGTGGCCTTTAAAACCCAGAAGTGAGTAGTCAGCCCCACCTTGATGCCCATTCACAAGACTTAGTCAGTGCCACACGTATTGCCTGCTTAAGGCTACATACTTATGCAACCCCAGTTGGCCCTTAATTGCCAAGCTGAGTATGGCCCACCCCATCATGCCGGCGGGTTTGACCGACACGGAGGTGATACGGTTCAGCACAGAGGCGGCACCCACCCTGGTGACACGTGCGTCTTGCTGACACTCTTGCCCCAATATCAATTTTGAATATTCTATAGACCACATAGAAACGCATCGCTGTTGGCCAATTTGCGTTTGTCTGTAAGTTGCACGTGATTGTGGTATTGCTTGCTGATCCAAACCATTGCATCTAGTTGGCTGGAATCGGTACTCGCATTGTGGGTACTAGTATCATCCTTCGTGCCGACCGAATGCGATAGTAAGGATAGAAATGATTCGAAGAAACCCCTAAGTCGTTCTTTCTAAAAGGTATTCTGACTAAAACAAGTTTAATGTATTTCCCAAGGCACTGTCTGGCAAAACCCCAAATCGACTTTCTAATATTGTCTGTGATTCTAAACCGAAATTAATAGGAAAATTTAGAATATTTACGCAAGTTAGGTGAAATTAATGTTCAATAAACAAATCTGCACCACTTCTAATTATTTAATCATAATTCCAAGAACGGTGTATTTTCTAGAATAATTATGATGACACACCATCAAACGAGGGATACTTCTACTTCTTCAAAAGGTAACACAACGCAATAATTAGTTAGTCAAGTTAAGTGACCTCTCCTCAATTTAATTCACGAATTACTACAACCAGCATCACTAATAAAATTCAAAACAATAGAGTTTATTGGGTCCTTAAGACCTCAACATACCTGACGCTGCTTGGAGAACCTTTGAGTATAATCACTTCAAATTTTATTTACAATAATATTTTGTACTAAAATTTTGCCCCATTATTATTTAATTTTGCCCCAAGATAAAACAAAAATCACAATCAAAAATAAAACATAAAAAGATAAATTTAAAACTAAAAATCCCAAAGCAGCAAAACGCTTACCTTGGGCGAAGTCTCAGCTAGTCATCCCCGAATTTCCGATCTAAATTATTTTGTTTTCCAAAACCCTTCCATTTTTAAAATTGAAAAACAAATTACTATCAATTTTATATTTACGAATATTTACTATCTCGCTCTAGCTTACGTCATCATAATGGATGACATTGAATATCAAATCTAAATCCATACACAAATAAATATATGATACAAAAATCAGGTGACTGAGACTTACGTATTCAAAACAATGAAATGCTAGCCCCATAAATTAAGAATAACCTCTATAAATCCCAGTCACAGGTCAAATCCCCACACAAGTCAAAACTTGGAGCTTAAGTTCAACTACGATATTATGTCATATTATGTTTGAATAGATAAATCACTCTTAAAAAATAATTGACGAATTTATTATTATCATGAAAAGGTTATTCGTTTAGTAAAATGTTACGCGTAAAGAATTAAAATCGCGTTTAAAGAAATATCAGCATAATCAAACTTTTAAAATTGTAATTGACTTAGCTCGCGTCCGTCTTGGTGTTTACTCGTAGCTCCGGAACCCACGCTGGCTCCGACTGCACCGCCCCACGACTTTTAACTCCACTCTAGCCATCAATGCACCAACGTTCTCCCTTTCCTCCGTAGTATCATCTCCGTCGATGTAGTTCATGCACATAAAAGAAAACAACAAATATTAATAAGTGCCTTTCCTAATTAACTTTTGGATTTTGAAATCCTTATTCTCACTGCCATTCATAAAATTCCCCATTTCAACCGAAACAAATGAAGAGCTATCAATTTCAAACAAATTATTTGATACACGAAAATAATAAAATTAAATATTTATTTTATAAAACTTAAACCCACCTTTATCACTTTCCCGATCCTGGACTCGTATCTCCACCATCAGCTTTTCCTCTACAATAACTTTATTTTCATACAAAAACCTCTCATACGTCACTCTCAAAATCCCTCTGAATTATTCACTTTCAAAAATATTGAAATTAAAACTAAATCACTCGTCTCCGTGGCTCACGATACCATTCTTCAATTTCACCAGTCAAAAATGGGTGTATTACCACATCTTTTAACCATACATCCTTCTTTTATCAAGGTTTTCTTTAGAGTCTCACTTTCCACTCCTCCATTTTATATCGTCACTCCCATAGTCACTGACAATCAAAACTAACAGAGGAACTTTCCTCTATATGAACCCAAAAAAAATCCAATTATTTTACCTTCTATGAAAATCAGCCTATTTATTTAAATAATAGAAATTATAGATTATAATTTAAATAGAACTAATTGATTTCCTATATTTTTACTTAGAAAAACTCGGCTTCCCCCATTTTTCTTCCTGACAATTTTTATGACAACCATTTTTACTTTTCTCTGACATCCATCTTTCATCAAGTTTCAAGATGTCCCTAACAAAAAGTTTCTTACAGAAAACTTCCTAACCTTTTTTCTAAAAAAATTATGCCCTAGCCCTCAGGTACAGTACAACTCCCCCCCTAAATCCGATGAAACTAGCTGAAAACGGATTTAAATAGTTCTTTATGTTCTTTCCCCTTGTCTCTATCTTGTAACGAAACCTAAATTTATTTGTCACGATGACTGTACTTTCATTCAACATTGTATCTTATTTATCTCATCAACTGTACAACCAAAAAGCTATTTTTCTTTTTTATCTTTCTTACTAACTCAGTCACACTCACTTCAAACTAACCTTTTAACCTAGACTTCCCTTTGTTTAGACTTCCCCCCCCTTTTATTTGCTTCTTCTATCTTAATTTTCAATTAAATTCAACACATTACAATGTAAAATGTTTTTTTTTTTATTTCATCTTTGGGGCAAAATCATTTAAACTAAATTATTCATGTTACAAATCAAATTCACCTCTTATATGGTTAACATATTAATAATACACAAAATAAAGATTTCCTTTGACATAATACACACTAAGCCCTAAACGTAGTAGCGTGCTAAATGCACAGCATTAAACAATCCCTTTTCCTGCAACGAATCAGGGTATACTAACACATATACATTTTCATACAACCTATCAGCCACGATATATGGACCCTCATAAATCAACTCAAATTTCTTAGTTACCCCAATCGACGCATTAGATTTGTTCAATTTACGAACCTTGACCAAGTCCCCAATTTGATATTGAATCAATTTATGAGATCTATCAAACCTAGTCCTACGTTTCAGCCCAGCACTCTGCAAGTTTATCCTAACCTGAACACGAATCTCATGCACATTATTATTATTCACAACACACGGTAAATATCTATCTATTGAAGTTCGAATTGAATTTCCAAACAGAACCTCATTAGGAGTGAAACCTGTGCTTAAATGTAAAGTGTTATTATACAATTCTTCAATCTCTTGTAACCAAAGACCCCAACTATTATGTTGTTCATGACAATAGATCCTAAAAATTTTCCCTAATTGTTTGTTGACACATTCGGCTGTATTTGGCCTTGGGTTTCTAATTGAAGTAAAAATAGTTTTAACTCCAATATCACGCAAGCCCAATCTCCATACATCACTCATAAATTGCCTCCCACGATCGGTCATAACGGTTCTTGGTTTTATCGTTAATGCAAAATTCTGCATTCTCGTTAAAACACCTCTAGCTGTAGCAGCTCTTAGTCCATATAATTTTATGTATTTTGTGAAAGTGTCCTGTATGACAAACACATGAGTGACTCCCCCTCTAGACATAGGCAATGGTCCATAAAGATCCGCCATTACTATGTCACCCGGATTTTCTGTTATAATTGATCTACACGCCCCCACATACTTGACATTATCCACCTTAGACAATTGGCATACATGGCAAGTTTTGACAAATTCCCTAACTGTCTCCCTCATTTTTAACCAATAGAATCTATTCTGCAAATATTTCAACATCTTGTACACTCCTATATGTCCTAATTCTAGATGAACCTGCTTGCAAACTTCTACTTGCAAAATTTCTGGTAAATATAGCACCCTATCAACCCCATTGAGTTTATTAAAATACAGAATTCCATCAATAACTACGCAACGCCTCACTACCCGAGTTAATCTATCATTATCTGCTCTTAATCCAGGTTCTAACAACCTTTCTTTGATTCCCCGTATTATATTATCTGCATTCTGTAAATAAATCATCTGCTCTAATCTATTTCCTAAATCCTCATTATCCTGTACTCCCATATACATGATTGACGGGTACCAGACTTTTCCTTCCTGTATTTCTCCATCACTTGGAAATCGAGACAAAACATCCACCCCCACATTCTCAGTTCCTTTAACATGTTCAACTGTATAATTAAACTGTTCTAAATACAGTATCCATCTGGTAATCCGACTGTTATATAACTTGATATTTTTAACAAATACTAGTGTCTTATGGTCAGTTCTAATAACTAACTCAGCTCCTCGCAAATACGTCTCAAATTTCTTTACACCATAAATTATAGCCCAAAACTCTTGTTCAGTAACTGTCCATCGTAACTCAGAACCGCGCAAGGATCTACTACAAAAGCTCAAGATTCGCATATTGCCATTATCATCATACTGATACAACACGCCGGCTATGCCTACTCCTGAAGCATCGGTTTGCAAATAGAACGTTTTGTGTACATCAGGATGAGATAACAAAATAGTAGTTGCAAACTCTTGTTTTAGACCCCGAAATGCCCGATCTATTTCCTCATCCCAATACCAAGACTGATTCTTTCTTAAGAGTTTAGTTAATGGGACAATCAAATTGCTATAATTCGGTATAAACCTACGATAATAGTTGCATAGTCCTAAGAAGGCCCGTACATGTTTCAATTTCTTGGGAACCGGGAACCCTTGAATGGACTCTACTTTAGCTGGATCCGTTCGAATTCCTTCAGTAGATACGATATGCCCCAACATCTTTACTTCCTGACACGCAAACTTACATTTTTCCAAATTGCATGTCATCCCTGCCCTTTCTAAACGTTCCAATACTAAATCTATTTGCTCTAAATGATCCTCCCAATGTCCATCTGTCAATATGGCCAAATCATCCAAATAATTTACACAAAAACTTCTAACATCTGGCCCTAATATGACATCCATAGCTCGGCTAAAACTTCCTACGGAAGTCTTTAAACCTTGAGGTAGCACATTATATATGTAAGATTTTCCATTTACTGTGAACCCTGTATACTGTCTACTTTCCTCTGATATTGGTATTTGAAAGTAAGCATTATTTAGGTCTATAATTGTTATATATTTGACCCCATGAAATGCATTTAAAATGTCAATTTGCATTGGTGGGGACTCTGATTCCGCCACCATATATTTATTTATCTCTCTCGCATCTAATAAAATTCGAACAGATCCATCCGCTTTAGAAGTATATGTCAATGGACTACTATACGGAGTCGACCCCCTCGCAATAATGCCCATGTCTACCATCTCACGCAATTTCTCTTCTACTTTGCTACGATGAGCATATGGAATAGGATAAGACCTGTTAATCCGAGGGACATGTTCACTCATATTGATGTGATGAACGTAACAATTTGCCCTTCCAAGTCGTTTAGTAAATACTATCTGATGTGCCTCTAAAACGCGTTTCAAAGCTTGTCTCATCCTATCAGAGATTTCAATACCTGTTTTTATCTTATCTAAAAAAGCCATATCACATACGTTTGAGTTAACAGTACTGTTACTAGCTTCCTGCAATGACCTAACATTTACCTCACCTTGGTTCTCAACAATAAAAGGCACAACAAATTTATGTCCCCCCTTTTCCAAAGTTAACGATTTAGGATCTCGAAGGCTAATAGTAGCCCTATACGACAACAACCAATCGAATCCAAGAATAACGGGTACTGATAACTTAGGTACAACTAACAATCCTGTGTCCAAAGTAACACCCTGTACTACCAACCCGATAGAAGCCAACTGTTGTATCCTTAAACTCTTTTGTCCTACAGCTCCTCTTATCTGTATTGGTTTCACTGGAAGAGAAGGAACCTTAGTATTTTCTATCATCTGTAATGATTCAAATAATTCTTCTGAAATACAACTTACCTCACTTCCAGTATCTACTAAACAACGTATCTTATTCCCTAGAACTTCTATCCAAATTTCCGCACTAACCTTGTTCTCTACGTCATCAAACGACACTTCCTCATCAAACAATGAAGCTGCAACGAAATATTGTGTATGTTCGGTAATTATAGAGTGGTTTAATAATCTTGGAGACAAATCTGGGAACCTGTCAAAACTCTTCGCATCAGGGATAAACCCAATTCCTAATTTATCTAACTTTACCTCCTTACTAGATGGGATGGATATAGGGTGTAATCCTCCATTCTCACGTTTTCCTAAACCTATCCCCGGTGACCAACCGTATGAAAGCATCAAGCGTAATGCAAAATTAAAGTGCTTGCCCCCTCGTTTCTTAGCTAGTTTTGGAGCAAATAAACTAGCTCTTCTTAGTTTAAAGGCTTACCACCTGCTTCTTCTTCGTCCGTTCCTTCCTCTTCTTCAATTTCTAAATGAGCGACAGTTTTAGGTCTCTTGTTTTGAAATTTTGTCTTCACCGAAGTTGACAGTGGTCGTTTCATTCCTGTTGCAACTTGACTATCTGATCTGCCACCTACATTACGATCCTGCTTGTCAACGTCATCCAGATCTCGCAGAAATTCAGCGCCTTCTATGATTGTTGAGCCATTATGCATTCTCCATGCATATTGCACTTCCCTAGGGAAATGGTGCATTAAATCGTTAACCATCTGGCTTTCTATCAACGGCGTGCTTAACATCTTCGCCTGTCCAGCTAATGAAATAAAGTAACCCATCATTGATGCTTGCTTTTCCTTTTGCCACACTCCACATACGATGTTTCTCCTTAACGAATTCTGTTCTGGTTCTCCCCAATAAGTGTCCATGAAATCCCTTTTGAAATCCTCCTCTGTGTTCCAACGCTCTTTATAGATACGAGCCCATCTCCTGACGTCACCTTCTAAGCATCCTATAATGTTATCGATTACGTGTTCTCTCGAAGGTATTCTCCTTAAATACGAAAACAAATCTTCTATAAATGTCACTGGATGAATATCATTTTTCCCAGGGTATTTTGGTCTATCCAATCTACCAGTCAGCGCAGTACAAATAGCAGTTTGAGACTTGTCTGAATTTCCCTCTGCCCGCGGTCTACTATTGTCTATCTGTCCTTGAAGTTCTGCTACCTTCAAATGCAACCGTCCTATAGTCCCACGCATCTCTCTCATCATCTGCATCATAGCTGCTGAGTATCCTGCATTGGATGGTGTAGTTTTGGCCTTCTTCATTTCACTCGTAGCAAGTGTAACCTCCGATCTCGTTCCCTTGGTTGCTCGAGTCATTTTCCTATTGGTTCTGCTTTGTTAAAATAACCTTGTTGGAGTAGTCCCCTGTAATAAATTAAAACTGTAATAGTACAAGGTATTAACTAATTACAAACGTTGAACGATTTCTTTTTCTATCGTGTAATACTGTTTCACGATGCTTTCCTGATCGTAATCCCCTCTAATAACTCGTAGTTTCTCAAACGAGTCTTCCCAAGCAGCGCTCCCCAACCATTCTTCATGCTTTACGTGAAGTCTACTTAGGTATTCAAGGGAAATACCGTCCTCCTCTGATCTGCCCCTAGCTTTAGTCCTTTCAAATGCTACTTCCGGGGAAGTCTGTATGTAAATTCCCATATCTACTCTAGCTAGGTCCTCCTTCTTCACAAAGGCAACCCATTCTTTGAAAACAGCCATCTCTACAGGATGAACTAATGCATTTTCGTGTAATAATTTCATAAAGCAGTGTTCTGTACTGAAAATGGACCTTTCTAAGATTTTAATCGGCGTCTCAACTTGCAAGGCATGATTTTCTAATAAAGTTACCACAACATAAGTTTGGAACACGTTAACCCATCTCTTCGGCTCTTCTACCATGAGCTTGAAAAGATTAACCCCATTTACATCTTGCCACTTTTGAATGGGTTCTGGCAATACCGACACCAACTTGTTAGTCCGTAATGCCTCTAACAGTGTCGATTTTCCGGAGCCAATATTTCCCTCTATCGCGATGGTAAACGCTTTACCTCCCACTCTCAAATGATGAGCCATTGTTGATCCCTGAAAATGGTGTATTTTAAACTTTACCACACGAACTTGGTAAGCATGACTCAAAAAAAAAAAATTCAAAATTTGTCAATGACAAAACTTGTAACCCAAAAATCCTGGTCCTCACGGCACCAAATTGTACTGCCCAAGATCTACGGCGTACTGTTTTTATTATTATTATGGCCAACTTTATCTTTCCCAAAGATAAAGTTTAAATTGATCGTCTATTATTAGTATGACCCATACGTTGTGAATGTTTATTAATTGTGTCTATTAAATAGTAGTAGTAGTAGTAATAACAATAGCAGTAGCAATTGTAATAGCCAATAGTAGTAGCCCACGTTCTTTCAGGTGATTGTCATTGACATTTTCAGTAAATTAATCAATTATAGATTATTTTAAAATGTAAATTAATTTAATCAGAATTATTCTATCATAGGAAACCATTCGTACATTAATTATACCATAACGATAGCGTTATTTTAGTAAACTAGGAGTGAATTCCGTTATAGGCAGGGCTCACTCCCCGCCCTTGCCAGTAGGGACCGACACCAAACGGGACTCCCTCCCTACGGCCTGCCTCAACTCCATTGGGGAGATTTGCATTTAGTATTTGTCTGTCAAGCCAGTTCTATGTCTTCTAATGGGTAAGAGAACATCAAATAATGTAGTCATTCCAGAGGCAGGTTTTGACCTAGTCCTACTAATTTACATGGAATGACTACCCTAATCACACAGGGCCAAAACTGTCCCCCCCTGACTCTAACAATCGAAGGAGGTGCTTCGGGTTTATGTGTGTGTAATGCCAAAAGGAGCGTTATGATGTGGCCTTTAAAACCCAGAAGTGAGTAGTCAGCCCCACCTTGATGCCCATTCACAAGACTTAGTCAGTGCCACACGTATTGCCTGCTTAAGGCTACATACTTATGCAACCCCAGTTGGCCCTTAATTGCCAAGCTGAGTATGGCCCACCCCATCATGCCGGCGGGTTTGACCGACACGGAGGTGATACGGTTCAGCACAGAGGCGGCACCCACCCTGGTGACACGTGCGTCTTGCTGACACTCTTGCCCCAATATCAATTTTGAATATTCTATAGACCACATAGAAACGCATCGCTGTTGGCCAATTTGCGTTTGTCTGTAAGTTGCACGTGATTGTGGTATTGCTTGCTGATCCAAACCATTGCATCTAGTTGGCTGGAATCGGTACTCGCATTGTGGGTACTAGTATCATCCTTCGTGCCGACCGAATGCGATAGTAAGGATAGAAATGATTCGAAGAAACCCCTAAGTCGTTCTTTCTAAAAGGTATTCTGACTAAAACAAGTTTAATGTATTTCCCAAGGCACTGTCTGGCAAAACCCCAAATCGACTTTCTAATATTGTCTGTGATTCTAAACCGAAATTAATAGGAAAATTTAGAATATTTACGCAAGTTAGGTGAAATTAATGTTCAATAAACAAATCTGCACCACTTCTAATTATTTAATCATAATTCCAAGAACGGTGTATTTTCTAGAATAATTATGATGACACACCATCAAACGAGGGATACTTCTACTTCTTCAAAAGGTAACACAACGCAATAATTAGTTAGTCAAGTTAAGTGACCTCTCCTCAATTTAATTCACGAATTACTACAACCAGCATCACTAATAAAATTCAAAACAATAGAGTTTATTGGGTCCTTAAGACCTCAACATACCTGACGCTGCTTGGAGAACCTTTGAGTAAAATCACTTCAAATTTTATTTACAATAATATTTTGTACTAAAATTTTGCCCCATTATTATTTAATTTTGCCCCAAGATAAAACAAAAATCACAATCAAAAATAAAACATAAAAAGATAAATTTAAAACTAAAAATCCCAAAGCAGCAAAACGCTTACCTTGGGCGAAGTCTCAGCTAGTCATCCCCGAATTTCCGATCTAAATTATTTTGTTTTCCAAAACCCTTCCATTTTTAAAATTGAAAAACAAATTACTATCAATTTTATATTTACGAATATTTACTATCTCGCTCTAGCTTACGTCATCATAATGGATGACATTGAATATCAAATCTAAATCCATACACAAATAAATATATGATACAAAAATCAGGTGACTGAGACTTACGTATTCAAAACAATGAAATGCTAGCCCCATAAATTAAGAATAACCTCTATAAATCCCAGTCACAGGTCAAATCCCCACACAAGTCAAAACTTGGAGCTTAAGTTCAACTACGATATTATGTCATATTATGTTTGAATAGATAAATCACTCTTAAAAAATAATTGACGAATTTATTATTATCATGAAAAGGTTATTCGTTTAGTAAAATGTTACGCGTAAAGAATTAAAATCGCGTTTAAAGAAATATCAGCATAATCAAACTTTTAAAATTGTAATTGACTTAGCTCGCGTCCGTCTTGGTGTTTACTCGTAGCTCCGGAACCCACGCTGGCTCCGACTGCACCGCCCCACGACTTTTAACTCCACTCTAGCCATCAATGCACCAACGTTCTCCCTTTCCTCCGTAGTATCATCTCCGTCGATGTAGTTCATGCACATAAAAGAAAACAACAAATATTAATAAGTGCCTTTCCTAATTAACTTTTGGATTTTGAAATCCTTATTCTCACTGCCATTCATAAAATTCCCCATTTCAACCGAAACAAATGAAGAGCTATCAATTTCAAACAAATTATTTGATACACGAAAATAATAAAATTAAATATTTATTTTATAAAACTTAAACCCACCTTTATCACTTTCCCGATCCTGGACTCGTATCTCCACCATCAGCTTTTCCTCTACAATAACTTTATTTTCATACAAAAACCTCTCATACGTCACTCTCAAAATCCCTCTGAATTATTCACTTTCAAAAATATTGAAATTAAAACTAAATCACTCGTCTCCTTGGCTCACGATACCATTCTTCAATTTCACCAGTCAAAAATGGGTGTATTACCACATCTTTTAACCATACATCCTTCTTTTATCAAGGTTTTCTTTAGAGTCTCACTTTCCACTCCTCCATTTTATATCGTCACTCCCATAGTCACTGACAATCAAAACTAACAGAGGAACTTTCCTCTATATGAACCCAAAAAAAATCCAATTATTTTACCTTCTATGAAAATCAGCCTATTTATTTAAATAATAGAAATTATAGATTATAATTTAAATAGAACTAATTGATTTCCTATATTTTTACTTAGAAAAACTCGGCTTCCCCCATTTTTCTTCCTGACAATTTTTATGACAACCATTTTTACTTTTCTCTGACATCCATCTTTCATCAAGTTTCAAGATGTCCCTAACAAAAAGTTTCTTACAGAAAACTTCCTAACCTTTTTTCTAAAAAAATTATGCCCTAGCCCTCAGGTACAGTACAGTACCTTTTTATTAAATGCGATTTATAAAACTCAGAACAATAAAAATTGACTCTATCAATCAACAATAAAAAACAGTTTCCTGCAAGGAATCCTTATTATGACATTCTCGTATGACGGTATGAATAAAAGACTACCAATATTATCAACTAAATAACTATGAATTGCACACCAATTTCCAGCTTTTCATCTGATTTATTTACACTTTTAGAGCAAGTAAACACGTTTTTACTACATGTTGTAAATGTTGAGTGACTCTATAAATCCAGGTAGTCATATGACAGACTGCAGCGAGCTTGTCTATTGGCGAGTATAGTATAAGTGTCAGAGATCACAAAGCCAGGTGAGAGCGCGAGGCGGCGAGACGGCGTTAAAACAATTATCGCGCGCTGCATTTGCTCTCATTCTCCCGGAAGGGCTGGTGCACACGGGAGTTGTTTGATGCTAAGGCAGTATATGCATTGGCAAAAGTGACATTTATTTTCTACATTTACAAACATACATTTCATAAGTAGTGTACGTTGTTCAATCAATTCAGTAAGTTATGAATGAATTCTGAATTAGTGAAAAATAATAGTCATGACTTCATTTTCATGACAATATGTGTTGTGTTGTGACTTAATATTTTTAACGATAGAGACCATAAATCAAAGATATTAATAATAGTAAGATTAGTGCTTGTTAAGTAATAAAATTATGATAAACAGTAATATTAGGCTAGCTAGCAGGATCTATCTATAGTTGTGTAAATAGCACTACACGTTTATAAGGCCCTTAAAACTAAGTATTCCAAGTTAATTAAGCAACAACCTAGTTCAGTAATAGTAGTTCTATGCGAAAGTAAGCATGCTCTTACCACTCCTAACTATTACGGACAGGATCTAGTTTTGTTCAAAACCCTTTAAGAATAAAGCATTGAGGTATAATGTACTAGCGTACTAGAGAACACATCGCGAGCATTGTCAATAATTGAAGTTGTCAAAACTGCTTCTTGATTGTTCAATACTACAATGCTTGGCTGAAACATTTAGTTCGAGGTGTGTTCTCTAGTACGCTAGTACATTATACCTCAATGGAATAGAGATACGTTGACTACTAGGTATTCTGTGAAAGGTGATAAGAGCATTACATATTTGTGAGAGTGGACAGACATCCGACTATGCGAGCCGGTTCATCGGCAACTCGGTGTGTCGGGCGGGGAACACAAAGCGGAGTGGCGCGAGGTGTCGAGACAGCGGTAAAACAATTATCGCGCCGTGCGTCCACACTCTTACCTGCCCTTTAGGGTTGTTACACACTGGACAACTTAAAGAACACAAATGTATTCTTCTTACAGATAATTAAAATACTAGCATTATTCTTACAGATAAGAGCATAATTTTAATATGCTAGTTATTTGATGTACAAATTTTAATGTAGAGTCTAAAACTTATAAAGTTATGACGCTTCATTTGGGTCGATCAATTTGATTTCATAGTTCACTCCAAAGAGTTTTAGTTACTCATAATTACTAAAATAATACTCATTTATTAACTATGTAGGCCAAGCCATCTTTCAGACTTAGGTATCTACTCACGTCCCAAAATAAAACTTTTCCTAACCACGGCTTCAGGTACTTACTTACGTCGTGACTGGTAAGAATAAATGTTACCTTTGTCATTAATCTCAATTAAAGAAAATACAGTTACGATACATGTCGTAAATGCGAGCTGGATCTTCGATTGATCTTTTTTGTACTTTGACGACCTCCGTAGCAGGGAGGCGAGCACGCCGGACTATAAATGGCGCCGCCATCTCTGAGGTTCCGGGTTCGATCCCCGGTCGGGTCATGTAGAAAACGAACTTTTCTATATTGGCTCGGGTCTGGGTGTTGTGGTACCGTCGTTGTTTCCGATTTCTATAACACAAGTGCTTTCGCTACTTACCATAGGATCAGAGCAATGTATGTGATGTTGTCCAATATTTATTTATTTATAAATGGACTGTAGCAGCCCTATCCACAACGCTAAACGCATTAACCCCTCGACGCGACTGGCGACTCGGCGAGCACTGCGACATCCACGTGGCGGCCAATCAAAGCCTCTAGGGCCAAAAAAAGTATCGCCTGAGCTGAGGCTAATTCGTGACACGTGTTAAGAGCGATGGATATAAATTGAGTGTGTTCCGAGATTGCATACAGCACTGATCGCAGTTTATTTCAAAAAAGATTTTTTATTTGAAACTTAATAAGATAAGATAAATTTTATTTTCTGTATAAAACTTAGCATAAATACAAGAAACTTAATGTTTTAATCATGATATGAGCCTATTTGAAATCTTTAAAATAAAATGTTTAAGTTAAGATTATTTAAAAGAGATAAGATGGTCTCAAAACCATATGCTCATTATACAAATCGACATTAAACGGCATTCTTCTTCAATCAAACTGATAGATAAAAATAGAAATTTGAAATCAGTCACAATACAGTTGCAGTGGCTGGATGAAAAAAGCGAGAGATTGTGCTCTTTGGGGGAGGCTTACGTCCAGCAGTTGACTGCAATAGGCTGCATAGAGAGATAAATAGAATACAGTTGTCTTAATAAAAAAAAAGAAATGTCGGGTATTTTAAAATGATTCCACTATAAATGTATCTCGTATATGTTGATTAAGTATAGGGTAGTAACGACTAGTTACGGCAGACGAAGCTCAAAGAAGCAGTCCGAGCTCGGGATTAAGACGCGGTGCGTTATTAGCGCCGGAGCGGAGACAAAGCGCGCCCCAGCCAATGTGCAGGCTCAAGACCAAGGCTGACTGGGAAATGCATTTATAAAACAGCTGAAAAGCCAATGCAACTTTTTTTTTTTTAGCGTGACACAGGTATTAATTGGATAACTATCTCAAGTTCATACAAGAAAAATTAAGCCTCTATCCCGTGAACCACCAGAGATATTATTAAAATTATGAGTGCTTTTTGAGTGCTTTTTGTTATAAGCGTTATTTTTAAAGAAATATCAAAAGGTGATGACAGCTAGGGGAAAAATTAATATTTAAAATTGGCCATTCCAATTTCAAACACTTTTACACTCAGAAGAACTAAGAATTATTACTTACTAATCCATCAACACTGTGACTTGCATTCTCGAATGTTAAACGTTTACTTGCACCTTCCAATCTGCGCGGTGTCAGGCGTGGGCACTCAGCTCGCCACTTGCGCCGCTGCAAGGTGTAGCTGTACCGATAGCATGGTCTCACCTCGACTCGTAATCCGCACTCTAATGGCGGTGTAATTCCACACTTCATTACTCGGGCCCCTCCCACGGATATTAAAAGTAATAGTGCGGAAATATGACCCGCTTGATGCGAGGGAATTACAGCTCGCTAAGCTCTGTGGAAACGTTCAAGTTGATCTTTTTACCGGTGTCAATTAATGTTCAGTGGGCGTTTTCAGTAAAAGCTTGAAACAATTTGATTCGAGATTCGCTGAATCATATCAATGATTATCACACTTATTTGTTTATAAAAATATGTTAGATAAACATTAAATAGTTATACTCTTCATCTGCAAAACCGTAAATACTCTCAACCACACTAATAAAAGAAGGTCAAAGGACGACCTGACATTCTTGTCTATAAGTCACAGTACCTATGCAACTATGGTTTTTACACCTTTCTTTCACAACTCAGCCAGTCTCGTTTGCATTCACACTGAGACTAGACTCTGCCACAAACACTAACACACTTTTCAGAAAAAAATCTTAAATTTAATGTCTGTTGTGATTCGTCTTGCTGAGCTAAAAGTCAATAACGCAATAATAATTATAAACATTTCTATTCTATTTATTAAACACAATAATAGTTTACTCACTCGTTTGTAATTCCTCAATAAACACCAAGCATCCATTCGATGTCCAATGAGTCACGGAGGAACAATGCATTTTCGCTCGTGCACCCCCGCGCAGTGGAATGCGGAGTGCACCAATTATTGGCACTGAGTGCTGTATAATAGCTATATCCAGTTCGCCGGATGTCCGCCACCTCCGCTCTTACTCATCAACTCCTAGAGATGGGCTATTGATTAACAAATTGCAGCTAAATGGGCCAATGTTTATGAGGAAGGTGAATGACACCAATTATTGGCACTGGGTAAATGATCCGTACTATAATTATTTTATCCTGCATGATAACGTTTATCGCCCGCTCTTTAACTCATCAACTTCTAGAGATGGGTTATTGATTAGAAGATTGTGTGGCGGTGCAGGTGTCGACCAGAGTCTGATATTCCTGACAAATACGGAAACCACCCATTAATAAGGCACCACTTAGACAATAATTATGTATCGGTCATAGATCATATTAACATGGTTTAGTCTTGATTATTTCTGTAAACAACAATGTCCTATATTATGCGATCATATTATCTTCGAACCATTGACACAAACTTAGTAGAAAACTGCGATATCTTTGATTTTATAATGATCCCTCATTATCATTAAACTTGTATCCTAAAGAAACTTTTACCAATATTTTACCAACAAAATGGAGCCTGAATATCCTGCTTGTTTATTCCGTAGATTTATCTGTTTGAAACCAGTCCTTTGTAGCAAGCAATTTCATTATTTTCGTCCGCATCCTAAGAAATTAGAGAACGAAAGCAACTATCTTTGCCCATCTCTAGCGCAGATCCGAGCTGAATGGTCTAATTGAGCGCGCAACACCTACATCACCTGCGATTGCGATCGCGACGAATTAGATCCACGTCCATTACAGCGGGGGCGACGACCTCCGCGACTGAAGCATTCAACGTCACCGTGATAGATTCCGATGTGATTGAGACTTTCTAACTATTCCTTTTTGCTGACTTGATGAAAAACGTAATCGATTCGTATAAATCGTAACATAAAACCGTTTTATATTTAAACTGCTGGTGGTTGAAATGAAATGAAATTTATATGGGACCAATTTTAATATAAATAGTGCCATATCCAACTAAAAAAATAATTAGATCCCAATATACAATATCTATTTTCTTAAAATACATTATACGCCGACTTGTTGTGAATACTTTTCTAGTGGCTTTACACAGTTGTTTGAAAATTTGTAAAGCAAACTTATTCTTTCTAAGTTTCTTCGGACAGTAAACACGGCAGACAGATCATAAAAACTGGAGACTTATTGCCTTTTGTATTGAAGTCCGAGACAAGTAATATAGCGATTGGCGTACCTTTAATTTTGCTTATAACGTGCAGAGTTAGTGGGCAATAAAGTTTTATTTCAAAGGATACATAAATTGCGGTTTAGGTATTTTCTAGAAACTATTTCTGATCGTAAACTCGCGGGGTTCATAGGAGAATGTAGGAGTAATTACTGAGGCACATTGCGATGTTAAAAGCTCTTTCGAAGTCTATAAACAACGTTTCCATTTATCTTCTTTACTGTGGATACATCTAATTAGTTGATTTCAATTTTATTACTCTTTCAAGTATATTTCATTCGTTTTGAAGCTATTACGGGTATAAACTGTAACCGTAAACGGGTATGTAATAGGTTTATTTGTCGAGGCTTAGCCCATTTGGTCGAACACTCAGTTTTTTTTGTTTTATAGGTAAGCAAAATTAGTGAAATGGTTAAATCTATTTTGGCCATATTCTTTAAATCCTTGCAATAGCCTGAACAAAGTTTAAATACCTATTACAAAAGTTTTCTTAGAAAATGGTAAATTTGGATGACGTTTAGCATTTTTTTAACAAGTTAAGACAACGTCTGTCTGCTCAAAAAGTTGTACCTTATGTATTGCACTAATTTGTTTTTAAGTGGGTTTTATACAATCAGAAACTTCACCGACTTGCCATCTCTCGAGTTTATAAACTAAGTTCTTAGTTTGTTTAGTTTCAATTAGGAAATAGCGTTTGAAGACTAGGTTCATTAACTTTTTCATCCCATTAACTGAGTTCCTCCACATTATCTCGGTCTCCTAACTAATGCATGAGGAGGAGTGCATACCAAATCTCTCTCCGTGACCTTAATTTCCTTTCTAATGAGATACAAAAGCTATTTTAAGAATACTTTACTGCACTCCTATGCATATGCGAGTACTACTGAACTACTGAACATGCAATTTATGTTCCAACATTAGAAGGAAGTTAAAAGTTAATTTGTTTTTGATAATATACACTCCAATGATAAAAATAAAAAAATAATCGCTCTGCGTTTTTAAGTAGCTGCTACAAGGTATAAAATAGTTTAATTTTGGCACTTAACTGTAAAACATTTTCCCATGAACCAATTTTATGAATAGAGCTTCACCTTTTTTATCCATCATTAAAAACGCATCGGATCTCAATTACGTAATATTAAAGTGAGCTATAGGTAGGTGTCTATTGAAGGCGGGCTTTGAGCGCGCTGATTGCCTGCGATCATCCTTAGACGAGGATGAACCAGAGGTTAAGTTGTTAAATTAAAATATGAGTGTATTATTTTTTTTTCACTTTATTGTATTATGTAAGATAAAGAAAAAAAGTGATTATTAAAAGGACAACCGTTTGATTTTCACGTGTTTTTTGTAATACAGATTTTTTAAATTGGTAACCATTACGATAGTGAATATTTTCTAAAAATCTTGGAAGGTATTTCTACGGTAGACACTTGGATGCTAGTTCATTTATTATCTTTATAAACACGAAAGAGAACGTCGTTAGCCGACATTACCGTACTTTGTGCCAATATTACACTACATAATACGGGGAGGCTTAGTAAAAAATATGTTTATAAAAATACTATTCGCTAGGTTTTTGATCTGGAACTTGCAATTTATAATTCCTACTTCACTGATCCTTTCGCCTTATATTTAAAACTAAATAGGTTATAACCTAAAATGTGTAGGTAACATAAATTCATAACATAATATGCAAAACAGCCACATGTAGAAATACAATGATCTGTGTCGTTATTGTCAACACTGTCGACAGCAAAATATTCCAATTTAGCCTAATTTGACGCATCAACATTTCTCACCTATCACTTACAGAGCGAGGCAGCAGCGGCATCTAACGCGAAAGAAATTGATGTCGCCCTTATTTGTTCGTATCTCGTACATCACGGGGGGGGGGGGGGGGGGGGGGAGCGACGTGCGACAGCAGGCGGTGCGTGTCTGTCAGCTGCGATGCGATGCGACCATCCGCGTCGAACGCGGCGACACGCAAACGATTTTCAAGAGTGAATTTAGTAGTAATAGTATCCTAAATAACTCAAATCGTATTGCATATTTTTAACTATGCTATCTTGTGTGTATCTCTGTAACAAAGCCAATTTTTTTTCAGTTTAGTAGGTTTATTATGGAACGACGACCTTAGGGAGATCGCTGGCAGTGGATGGATGAAAAAAGCGGGAGATCGTGCTCTTTGGCGCTCTATGGGGGAGGCTTACGTCCAGCAGTGGACTAGGTTGAATAGATAGATAGATAGGTTTATTATATTTCTGACACTTCAGCAATTTATAAAAAGTTTTTTGGGAAAACAGATTATAATTATCAAGCTCTTGTAAAATTAGGCCCAACGTACCACCGATGATGGGTGAAAGGGGGTATAGAGTTTAAGTAGTCGTATGTTACACGTCTCGCGTGTAATCGGCGTAGATCACCGCCGAAAGTATTAAAAGTCCACCGACGTTGCTTCTGACGAATAGCGTAATATGTTGAGTTACTGGAATTAATGGGGCCGTTTAATACTCGACAACGATGTGACAATCTGTTTTCAAGTGTCGTAGTACTTACGGAACGTAGGTACTAAGTTTTAGGCGAAATCAAAGCACGAAAGGTAACATTTAAAAAAATTCGCGAGTGCTTCATGAATTGATTTAAGAGTAATAAATCTATAGCCGCAAATCCGGAGCTGCGAAGCGTGCAGCGGGGCGTTCAAGCATTTCATTATCATTATACACCACTTTATTGGTGTGTGTGTTTCTAAGTATGCCGCAGAGTAAACATCTAGTGAATAAAAAAAAACATAGTATAGACACAGATTTTTGCCTTTTATTTTGGTAAAATTCATCAAAGATTATCCGTATTCTAAATCCGTTATTATTTATTATCACTTATAATATACTTATAGAGAGGTCACTCATTTCCCACGCTTGATTTACATTCGCATAAAAAGCTAGTATTATTATTTTATTCTTAACGGCTCTTTGTTAATTCACACTTTGATTAATGATTTGTTTTAGTAATAGCATGTGGTTACGCACTTATTTCTCACGGTATACAACATATATCATTGCTTCTCAGCAATAAGTTTTGTGTGAACGAATTAAAGTGATTAATTGTGTGTTACTGAAAAGGTTTTATTACGCGGCATATGCTCAAAAGAGCCTGTTAAATAGAATTAAAATTAAATACCTTTTAATTCTGTTTAACATAAATTTTAAATGTTGTTTTGAATGTTTTAAGTAGGTTTGATTAATACAAAGTGAAGTTGAAGTAAGATAAAGCTCGATAGGTGTCAAGTCGGTTAATGTAAGTTTGTGGTGTTCTTGAATGATAAAAAATTTTAGGGATACGCAAAATGACTGCATGTCACCTTACTCGTATGTTACTACATTAATATAATATGGTCTCGCCATCTCTGAGGTTCCAGGTTCGATCCCCGGTCCGGTCAATATAGAAAACGACCTTTTCTCTATTGTCTCGGGTCTGGGTCTTGTGCAATGATTATGCTGATAGGGCGACACACCTCGTCACTGTGTCAATGGGGTTGTTACTGGTTATTTTCATTCCCTGCTGTATGTTTTACATGGGTCTAACACTCAAACGAATTCGAAAATTCATGTTTTATTAACTTTAAAAATATTTGAGTTTGAAAGGGATTTATTTGTCTGTACTTTTAAAGAAAATCATTTAATTTCTGGCTGCAATTCATTCTAAGTACTTCTATTTAAGTATAACACCTTTTATTTTTTATTACGAAAACGTACTCCTTTTAAACTTCGGCGTAAAAATACACTCTCATCAACATAAAAGTAATTAGGAAACACCCGTAACTACCAGTTAGGTCGACACAGACGGGCGCTTTACGTTGCAGCCTTGCGTCGAATGCGCGATATCGTAACTTTATATTGTCCCGCATAATTAAAAGTAATACCATGTCTGAGAAGCGTGTGTTTCTTCTGCTACTGCAGCTTAAATACAGAAAAGAATAACATAAATCCTAATCTGAACGCCTGCTCTGTTCTAAAATCTATTTTATTTGAACTTTATTTTTCTAAGGCCCAATTCGATAAGGCTGTCGTAAGTTTTACTCGAGAGTAAACCACTGCTTAATCTTAATTGTATTAGATAGTTAGTTTAGTATATTATATTGAATTGAATTGGATTAAATTAATTAATGTTTCTTATGTCACTTGTTAGGACTCTGTCTGAAATAAATTGATTTTATTTTATTTATTTTATTTTATTTAATCTTGAAATAAGCTATTTTTTTATTTTACCAACCAAAAATAAAAAAATACGGTAATGTAACACGAGCATATTTTTATACGGGTAATTTTGGTCGATTAAGATTATTCTGGCAAAAGATTAATGTCAAAAGTGGCACTTACCAAGTCGACGCTAGGCGCAAAAAAATACAAATGTCAATAATTGGCAGTGACACTCTATTATCCTACAAAATTGAATTGTTAAGCCATTTCAAGATGTCCTAGAAGAAAATATATTTCACAAATGTTAGTTGGTTTATACATTATTTTATGGTTCATACTTGAACCATAGAACAGCAATACCAAGAACAGTGTATTCCTTACGTAAATTGAAAAAATGTAAACCAATTATTAAAAGAATAAATTAAAGCAGTAAAGATATTCTTGTAATAGCTTAACTGAGATAACTTAATATTTTGTCGAATCGGGCATAAGAGTAAGTATTTTAGATTAGAATAGAATTTAAAGTCCGAGCAGAATAAAAAATATTAAAATTTAAAGTTCTAAATTACCGATAAACCAACTTATAAAATCAAATAACAATAAAAGCGAGCAAAACCGCAGCCATCGTCTAGTTTAATGTGCGGATATTACGTACGTGCAGAAGCCACCGTTTGCTTATACGCCAGCACCCAGCCACCCCAGCTACGCGATATTGCGTCGGCGATGCACCTATGAGCTTTTGTTTTCTGCATCGCGATCGTCGCTATGAACGACACGTTCATGTAAGACCGCCTTCGTATGGAGACAATAAAATGCGATCACTATTTTAAACTGTTCAATTCAGAATAATGCCGCACTGTCTTTCTGTTTAGATTCCAAAACAATAATTTTGGTAAAGTTAAGATAAATCATGAAGGTAAATTCTTACCTTATGATTAACAATTCGACTTCTATGGCATACGCCACAGATATGCAAAGACACCATGCCATTATGGTTTGAAATAAATCCGTTACTTATTTTTCAGGTCTTCAGGTGACAGAGGTTTTAAAACATAAAACAATAATGAAATGAAGCGCAAAGATCACGTCCGAGTTAAATTACGCGGCGCAATTAGACCGGACGCTATAAACCAACCGGAGTCCGGACGGCCCGGACGGCCCGGACACAGGTAAACCGGACGCATCGCGGCCGCGGTTAATTGCGCGTAAAACGCTCGTTTGCAACCGCCGCCGGTGATCGCGTGCGGATATTTTACCTGGTTTTATTGACTTTGGGTCCGGTCAATAATATAATTTATTATTCAATCTATTTCTTCTGAATACCTGGTGTAAGTTTTCGAAAGTTTATAATTACCGGTTTCTTACACATTGAATAAACGTCGATAAGATCTACAATATACCTTGAAATTGGTTGCTACGTCATAACTTACTCAATATAAAAAGTTGCCTCAACTTATTAGTACCCAAAAATAAAAAAAAGTTTTGAGTTAAATGCAAAAAATATTTGATTTTATGATTTCAACCACAACCGTTTTAAGAGTTTCGGACACAAGTACAAAAGAGAACTTAGTGGCTTTCGCCCTGTTGTCAGACGAAGCAGAATGCAAGCAAACATCAGAACACACAGACGGCGTCTGATAACGAAATTTATTGAACCGAATGATAAATTACTACCTGTGTTTCTATGTATTTAATTACACACAATAATAGATGGGAGAGTGAACAATTAGGCTTACCTTTGTATAGGTCTCTTATTTTGAACTGTACCAGCTTCAAACGAGGACTCACCCTATTACCTCGCTCCTCAAAACAATCACGGCGCTCCGGCGGTAGAGTTGACCGCGCCCGGGGCGACGCCGCAACGGGCACCGACTAGTGATGTGCCGAGTACGACTTGACTCGAGTCAGACTCGATTCCTGCTTTGGACTCGCCTACTCGAATACTAATTTATTTTGATTCAAGTACGCGGGACTCGATTCCGGTACTATTCGAGTCAGGAAGAATCGGTTATGTACTCGCTGACTGACTGACTGAGCAATGAAGTGATTGCTGCCTAGGATTACAAGTTTAAACCTGCAAAAAAAAACATTGAAAAAATCTACGTGCTGTTTGAAGTTTACTCCTTTTCGATTTTTCCTTTTAGTTCTAAAATCGGTAACAAAATCAAGCTCTGAACTCAAATTCTCAAATCTAGACTCGAATACTACACATAGAACTCGAGTACTGCACTCGAATCGCGGAATCAAGGCATGATTCGAATACCGTATAAACTGAATCGAGTTGACTCGATCCACAAAAACCGGCACATCACTGACCGACAATAACCTTTATTGTGATACTCTTTGAGATCGCGGGTGACAGCTTGTGGCCTGCACTGCGGCGAAACCGGCTTGTGACATGCTGGCTTAAAACAATACAGCCTTTATTTCGGAAATATGGTGTACAAGAATTTTCATAGCTCTCATCGCCGAAAGGTATATTCAGTCATAATCGGAAACAGAAGTACCCTGCCCTTTTTACGAAAATATTTTGAAAGTATTTTTTTAATGTACCTAAAAATTCGGATTTGATACACAAACACGCTGTACTGCGGAACGGAAGCAGATTATGTAAATCTGTTCATTGGAATCGTTTGACGTTCACGAGGGATAATTATTTATCATTCTTGATGTTTCGCCAGTAGAAGCCAGTAGAAAAATATACCAACAACATACTGAAACATAATTACAGCTTATTCGTGTTAAATTTAGATGAGATCTAAGTAATTACTTCAAAATTACTGTGTTTTTGACCCTCACAAAAGTTTAGTTGTAACATAACGAAAGTGCAGGCAATCATATCATCCTTCCCCACAAGCGGCGAAGTTGAGCCAGTGTTGAGCGAAGTTGTTTGAGAGCGCGGGGTGGCTGCCCTGATGTGGTGTCGCGAGAGATTGCAGCGTTTGTCGCGCGTCAAACTTGTGTCGTGATTCGCGAACCATACCCGAAGGTCGTTAAAGTGCTTCATGAAAATGATTTTTTGAATAGCGCTAAAGTTAAATCTTGGAATTTTGACACCTGTATAGAACCGTTAACCTTTGAATTTACTCTTGCTATCTGCATGTTCTACATGAAAACGGCAGAATTAGCATAAAGATAGAGAGACGAGAAAGTAATGTGTTTCAAAGTAATTTGATAGATACGAAATTTGTACGTAACAAAATATAAACCTACGCAAAGTCGCATACGAAGATAATAAGATCAGACCAAAGTTACAAAACCTAGAGGGTATTCTATTAACATTGGATGTTGAATATGACCATAATATTTAACCTGCTCAGGCCATCGGGCAAATCGGTTGGTATTAAGAGCCGTTCGGAGAACCGACACAAGTAGTCAAAGTTCCTGTTTCCACTATACTAAGACGGCTTTAAATAATAAAACGATAACCGTCGTTTGGTGTCCTGTCAAATTAAGCATATTGATCCTGAGATATAATTTGATATTCGGATCTAATTTGAGATATAATTTGTAGTGTTCTGTGGTGTTCCTACCTACACACTGAGCAATCTAATTTTTGGGTTATCACCGTCCAATTTCAACTTCAGCCAGACACGTACATACGTGCCTTTGGACAATGGACATCCAAGGACACACAAATCATGACATCATGATGTATTAAAACTTCCTGAATCGTAAGCTTTCCTGTGGCAACGTCATAATTTGCGTGATTATAAAGATTATTATTTTCAAAAATATATGCCATCAAAAACAAAACTTGTAAAAAAAACCAAGTCTCGCAACTCAGTTCTTCTACCGTGAAAAGTTGTGAGATCCATGTAATACCAAGTCGGTTAATTTAAGCAGTCTCTGCATAAGGGACCTTCTATCTTAAGTTATTACGTAAGTAGCTAACCTAACAACATCTTATAGTGACCATATCAATATTAAAAATATTTTATGTTTTAAATAAATAAATCGACTTGGCAATCGCATAATACCACAGTGTATCTCACAACGAATACTTATTATATGAAATTAGATTATTTTCGATTGCCAAGTCAATCTATTCATTTTTTATTTATTTATTTATTTTTTTATTTATTTCTTTGGGAAAATAAGTTCGTTCGTTCGTTCCGTTTGTTATGAATGTGGATTCTGACTATGATAACATGTTTGCTACGTACTTTAAAATATGCTAAATGTTCTTTAATGTTTCATCAAAACACAAATTTTATTAAACTTTGTTTGCGCTACGAACTACGCCGTAGTCGCCGATGGCGTATTTTTGATGCGAGATTTTCGCGTAAGAAATTCTAAAAAGTTAATCGTTTCGTTTGATTCCGTTACTTGGGGAGCACCATTTCATCAAAGTACGACATTGATGCCGCAATTAACAGCATAATCGGTGCTGCTGCAGCAGCCTTTGGCAAATTCAATACCAAGGTCTTCCGCTCGCATGACTTGAAGTTAGCCACTAAAGTTGCTGTTACATGGCTATCTTTCTGCCTAATATTTTGTACTCCGCCGAAACATGGACACCGTATCGACGACACTTTCGCCAACTAGACTGTTTCCATATAAAATGTCCGATCGTGTGCGTAATACTGAAGTCTTAAGACGAGCCAATGTAGGTGGCATTGAGTTGTATCTTATGAGACGACAACTTCGCAGGTGTGGCCATGCTTCGCGTATGTCGGAGGAGAGAGTGGCGAAGCGCATTTTTTACTCTAAGCTTCAGGAGGACAAGCGTAAGCATGGCGAACAACTTTTGAGGTACAAAGATGTGCTGAAGCGCCATATGAAGGGATGTGACATAAATCCTTCTCTCTGGGAGGATTTAGCATCCAACCGTGGAGAGTGGAGAACGCGCGTGAATGTCAAAGTCGCTGACTCCCGGCGGCTTTCTCATCTTGATGCCAAGCGCGATGAATTGAAAGCCCGGCCACCTGCATCATCAGTTATAATTTTGATAACGGTGTACTAACATGTCCTCAATGTATGCGTCCCTTTGTCAATAAAGTTGGGTACGTAGGCCATGTTATGGGCATGGTCACACGAACTACGACAGCAAAATGGGGAGTAGAAGTGGTCGCTGTAACCGAACTCGGTCCGGAATCGAAACCGGAATCCTCCTAGATTATTAACAAGTAATAAAGGCATGTTCAAAAAAACCTTTTAATTTTATTACAAGTTACCATTGAACATAATCCATAACCGCAAATGTAACGTTGTAATCCTATATATTTATATGGGATTACAAAGTTATTTATGCAGTTAGTGTACCTAGAAAACTGGACTAAAATTGTAAAATATTTTAGTTTTTCCTTGATTTATACACTAAACACTAATTGAATTCAAAATTTGAAGCTTCTATGTCTACTAGAAGTGCCTTAGAGTTTTGATGATCGGTCAGTCAGTGAGTGACAAAATTAAGAACTTTGACTTGTTATAATTCTTACCCTACTGCTTCAAATTGAATGAAATTTGAAATATACCGTGTTTATGCTAATGCTTGCCTGGTTACTAGAATTACAGGCTTCTAGTTAAATCCACAACGAAGTTATAGGGGGTCGAAAATGGCCCAAACTGCTTCGAGAAAAGGATAGTACGGCCGTGCCGTTTTTTTTGCTCGACTTGGCGGGGGCACTGCCGTGCCCCCAGATTATTTGGGCCCATTTTTGAGTGGCACATCCACTTCCATTTCAACTTAATTAACTTTCACACTAACACCTATGTTGGTTTATGCAGCACTGTTATATGTATTAATGTAAAAAAATATGTTTGATAATAATAAATAAATAAATTAACTATTGCGAGTGTAGATATGTGCTGATTGTACTAATAATTTTGAGGAAAATCGTCGACTTATTGCCAATGACGATGACGCTCTGACCAATTGGAAACCTGCCCTATTGAAGGAATGCTTAATATATTATGGTATCAATTGAATGTTATTGGTTTTGTGGAAATAATAAAATAGTTAGCTAATGGGGCTGACGTGAATAAACGTTTATTACATATAGAGGCAATAAGCCTAACTTTTAGATTGTACTTCACGTATCTAAGTACCTAATCGTGAAACGATTTATTATTAAGGGGGAAAGAAGAAGAGGAAAATTCATCCCAAGTTTTTCGAAAACTGATCGCAGTAAAGGCATGATTACAAATGACGGTTTATTATAGCAATTAGTATTATTATTCATTTATTTAAAACTATAATTAGAATGAGATTTGAATTTGATTTTATGATTTTAATACTTAACCCTTTGACTGATATAAACATTTTCATCTTTCATCGGTTTTTTGTTCAAACTCAAGGGCATAAAGTTCATAATATGCTGGCAGCTACTTAGCCATCACTGTTTAAAGGATAATCGTTTGTTTCGTAATGATAATATTAAAAATCATCTCATTACATAGCTTATAATACTTGCACTGCAGTAAGCCTACATATATTTCATTTCATATCTCTTATTTATGATCTGTGTCAGTTAAAATACATCCATAATGTTAAACTAACATAATTTATCAAGCGTTGTTTACCAATTTATCATATCAATTATTTCTATTTTAGTGAAAGGGTGCCACTCGGTAATGTCTGGCGGCGCGGTGGCCCTAATTACGCAGCAATAATTGAGGCGAGGTGTCACCGGTTCATTCCCAGACGCAACACACTTTGAACACTTCCCTCTAATTGCAGGCAACATTCGTATTAAAATTATGGGTTTCGTTTCTGAGAAAGTGACGGGGGTTAAGGTATAGTTGTCTTTAACTAATTATTATTTTAACGTTGTGTTTCTAAGTACGCCAATAGACATTGATTTTTCGGTGCAATCTTTTTCAATTCTCTTTTTATTTTATGATGTCTAGTCTTAAATAACGTGTACGGGTCATTGTTTTTTTTTTGTTGCTTTGTGTGTCTTTCATATTACATTATTTTCTTTCTTTTTTTAATCCCCAACGAAAAAAGAGAGGGGTGTTAAGTAAATTAGTATAAGTTTAACATGTCTGTCTGTGTATCTGTCTGTGGTAGCTCCCCAACGGATGAACCGATTTTCGTTTAGTTTTTTTTTTGTTTTAGATAGAAAATTATCTAAATTTTATCCCGAGTGTTCTTAGCCGTGTTTCATGAATATCTGTTCCGCCGTTTGATCATCAGCTCTTTTCTAGTTGATGAGGGATCTGACTAACTTCCTTATGTCCGATCGATTCGAAATTTGGTACCGTGATACTTCAATGGTATTGAAAGTATATAAGTATAGTAATGGTAGGTAAACATGACCTGAATTCAGTCGTTTGAAGATCAACGGGGGTTTTTTTAAATTTTAATTATTTAATCTGTGGTTCGGAATCTGTGGGTTGTCTATTTTGGGACTTAAGGTGACTTCTCACAAATAATACCTACAAAGCAGAAAGCCAAATCTATTTTCGTCATACTAACAAATCTCTCGTATTACATAGAGTAGGAAATTGTAAGTCCAATGTCGTGCGGGTAATCAATGTAACTCGGCCGGTAATGCGAGCCATCGGTATCGCCCTGGGGGCCCGGGCGCGGGATGGGCACGTCGGGCCCGCGGGGCCCGGCCCTTAGGGATAGTGATGTCATGTCGTAATTTATTTTCTCGCAAAATTAAATTATGTGTCAATATTTTAAAAATGTGCAATTTTTATTTTCCTTTTACTTGTTTTTGGTGTCAGTACCCAAAGGGTAAAACGGGACCCTATTACTGAGGCTCCGCTGTCCGTCTGTCTGTCTGTCCGTCTGCCTGTTCATCTGTCCCCAGGCTGTATCTCATGAACTGTCTCATAGCTACCAAGCTAGACAGTTGAAATTTTCACAGATGATGTATTTCTGTTGCCGCTATTATAACAAATACTAAAAACCAGAACAAAATAAATATTTAAGGGGGCTCTCATACAGCAAACGTGATTTTTTTTGCTCGTTTTTATAAATAATGGTGCGGAACCCTTCGTGCGCGAATCCGACTCGCACTTGGCCGGTTTTTTTTGTGTAGTGTGTAATGAAGGGTATTTACATAAAAAATAAAATAACTCCTTAAACTAATCTCTTAGTGAATGAAACTAGATAGTCTAGAAACTATATTATATTCTTATGTCTAAACCAAAGTCAGCGGGGTACCCCCCTGTTATTTGCGTTTTTAATTTATTCATTTTTCTTGAATCGATCACAGCCACCAGCTTTCTAGTTTGACAGCTGTAATAATAACTTTTCATGCACTTAGAAGCTATCGCACTGTCATAGTTAAGAGTGACAACGAATAGATAATGGACATAAATTACAATTAAACATGAATACTTATAACCTATGTTTCTCCTATGTCAACATCGGAAAGTCTAATAATTGCCTTTAAGGGTCTTGGTATGCCATATCTCTGGCCGCTTGCTATATCAAGTCCTCATAGTTGTACATACATTTACTACTACAATTTAATATCGCATTTTATCTCTAATTGAGTTAACTGCATCGCAAATAAAGTTTTTGGTTTGGTATTAATAAATTTTGTCACGAGCTAGATAATTCCCGCCACATCACTAACTTGACATGTCCTGATTTGTGATTCGGTAGCCCAAGGGACCCGTAATTGGCCCACGAGTGCGCCATCGGCCGAACTTCGCAAGTGTGATTGGTTTGTGAACTGCGGAGACAATGCTAATGGCTAATAGACGCCGAGGCGTGAGTGCTACGTGGCCGTCAACTTTGGACGAGCGATTGCAAAGTTGGTAGATTGAAGATCTAGAATTGGATTGGGTTCCGCAGAAAATTGAAGTGCTAAATTAATTAGTGTAAAGGAAAAAGTAACTGATTAACTTTATATAAAATTTAGGATAAATATGGAGGATTTATGGCGATATCCTAAGTTCCAAACCGTTTTGCGTCGTGACACATTACCTGCTAACTTCATCTCTACAATATACAAAGGTGCCATGCTAATAACACAGAATCTTCATCGTATGCTGTCATGCCGTAAAGGGGAAACCTTAGTACAATGAAAGTATAGTTTATAGCCGCATGTACATTGGTCGCCAAGTACTTACTGTATAGAGTACTGCTACATAAATTTTCGTGAAATACGACACGACCCTGTAACCGCGCTTTTGACGACTTCGTAGATATACGAACGCGTAACAACACGCAGTTCTCATTCCGGTGATGGATCGGCGCGGGCGTCGATAGCTCGCGATTTTATTAAAACGAAAAAATATATGGCCCCGACCCGACACATTTGCTAGGGTTGGGTGTATGATGGTAAACGTCATGGATAGGCAATTCTGTTGGCTGTAGTCCTTATTTAACATTTAAGATGTTATGGCAAAACTTACTGACATTATTTCTAGTGTTTTTCTCGTGTGTTTGTTTGTATGTTTTTTTTTGTTTTAGTTTAGGTCAGTGTTACCTGAATGTGCACTTTTCATCACGATAATTTCCATCGCTTTGCTATTTTTAACTTTTAAAAATACAGGTCGTAAATACCCCTATCCGGTCGTAAATAAACTTATTATAAAACAACTTCATAATTTCAAATTATTGTTATATTGCGATGTGACAAGAGTATGTTCTAAATATTACAGTAAAGACTTACGACTAATGTTGCGTTATTGAAGGTTACTTGAACATACCTGAAACATATTAAAACAAAATTTAAGTATATAATTTATAAATAATTAATTAATTTCTTTAACTTTTCATGGAAATACACAACAGGCAAAACTATTGTTATGCCTTCAGACGGCCAGTCCGACATTGTATATGCTTTAGCTACAAACTCTCGTTCTATAAATTTACTTTCCGAACGCAATTTGAAATATGAATTCGCAAACGACATACAAAAAGCAAACATTCGTAAGAAAGCAGGGCCATTCGCTGACAAAAAGCAGTGTAATAGAAACATTTAATCCTTTGAGATCCGGCGTACTTTGTCGCGGACCCTAATTGCACGCGGCAAAAACTACCTCCAAGTCTAGATTAAAATGTGCATCTGCAGCGACCGACCCGTTCTAATACCAACTCTAATTGCTACGGGGCAGGATCCAATTTGCTTTAACGGTTTATTAACAGAGATGGCTTCTTAATGTGACGCTCCTAGGAGCAATTAAAAGCGGGGTCATATTCTGTAACGATATCAGAAAAGCTAAAAGAGCTTTTACTATTTTTATTCGCGGTAATAAAGGGTATTGCAGAAGGATGGCGGTATGCATAAATAACGAAAATGATTTTATTGTCGGTGGCTGAAAAGTTGATGTCATAAAGTTTAATGGTCGTTGAAATGTATTCCGCGATGGAGGCAAGGGTCGTAAAGTGACGTCACTGGGGGAGGGTGCAGAGGAAAGACACGGGTAGAGATAACACCACTTGTCTAGGGCCGATTCCGGTTTGATGCGAGATAGTGGATTTATTGCTAGTTCCTTTACGTATTGCTTCCGTTATTCAAATTGATAGATGTCGTAGTCTGCTTCCTGAAGTGGAACAAGTGTGTACACGCTACCTTTTTGTCTCCACTCTGTGCGGCTTATCTAAGTACCTGTACTTACATTTTATTGCGCTAGCATTTTTAATATTGGGAAAATACTGTGGTAAAAATGTGGGAATACTAATGCTCTTAAAATAATATAATCTTAGTTGAAAGACAGCCAAACATTCTGTCTGTTAACTTTCTTTAGATTTTGATAATATTGTAGGTTTGTACTTTTGTAGACTTCAGTAATTTAATGTGTTAATTAGATTTAACCAAAAAAGAAATAATTTTTTTTGGATTTCATATGCGAATTGGAATTCTAATGCTTTTTAAATACGTCTCCTGGTTTTGAATTATTAGTACCTAACATTCTATTAAAATATGTTGGCAACATTACTGCTAATACTTATTTTAATACTAGCTTAAACTATTATTTAGTTAAAACTAGTTCTTTACTTCCTGTTTAACTTAATTTCCCAACTTTCAATTCTCTTAATCGTTGACAATTAACCAGTTGCTAAACTCGGTATTACGAGCGATTTTCTGGTTATCTCCGCTGTTTTAGCATCCGCGACAAAGTTTAATACGTCTTAAATCAAACCGTTCAGTTTTGTGTGCGATTAACGTATAAAAGGCTTAGCAGGATTAAAGGTCATGTTTAATTAGGACTGTATGACAAATAAAACCTGAAAATGTTTAAATAAACCTGTATTGTTTTGATTTTGGCGTTGACTTCAAAGGGTTTGAGTTGGCTAGCCAGAGGGTACAGGGTACAGACAGACGTGCCTGTACACTGTTGTTTATAAAGGTGGGCAATTCATTATGTTGTAGACCTTTTTGACTTTGACAGGTCAGGTTTTGATGTAATAATAACGTTTTATTAAGACAATAATACCGATTTTTTCTAGGTGTACCTACCTTCATCAACAATTACCTTTATCAATTTATGAAATTACACAGACGATTAAGAATTGCGGTCTATCATCAAAAATATTTACAAAAGTGATTTGATGATGATATTTATATTTAAATCCTTGTAAACTCTTCTTAAACCGGATGTACTTGCAGCTTATTTTAATCCCAAGATGTATGAAAGCGATATCACATAAAATAATTCTAAATTGGAAAGCCGGTTAAAAATAATCTAAATGAAAGGAGCCGCTCCATAAATCGCCGAAACCACTGTTTATGAGTCCTAAAGCCGCCACTATGTCATCCCTAATAAATCCGGCCGTCATAACAGCGGTAATAGGACCGTTAATTTGACACCAATAAAAATATGTGGCTGTAGTGTCGTGACGGGGTGTAGTAGCTAGCATGAAACCGCCAGCTCACTTTGCTGCTTTGCACACTTATCCAAACATTTTTATCGACAACATTTGGGTGTACAAAAGAATGGGAAACTTCTTAAAACCACGTGATCAGCTGGTCATATACAACAACTTTTCCTATGGGAGCAACATCGAAATCGTGATTTTATTTTCAGATGCTCCATATAAAAATATTTCTATCGGGTGTTGACGGTAGTAGTTTATACCGCAACATTGATTAGAAAATACGCTCTCTTTGACAGCGAGAACCACTTGAAAGATTTCGTCTAGTTCACTAACGTCTCGGTAGCTTAGTGGTCAAAGCACTCGCCCGGTATGCGATGGACGTGGGTTCGGATCCCACCTGAGGCGGACAATTTTTTATAAGTATTAAAAATCTTAATTGAACCTAGCATGGTAATTGCTAAAAACAAAAATTTATATTGATTTCGATGTTGCTCCCATAGTAAAAGTTGTTGTATATGACCAGCTGCGGGGTAACCATGAACTCTTAAAACAATCTCAAAGCTGTCAAATCTGTCAATTTTGTTACGTCATTACATACAAAATTTGACAGATTTGATAATGTTTGACAGATTTAAGATTGTTTAAGAGTTCGTGGTTACCGCCCAGATCACGTGGTTAGGAGTGTCCTATTCTCGTGTACACCCTGTATAAAGTAATAATTTTTATTAGAGTAGTCGTTTGAAACTGTCAAACATAGTAAATTATCCGTGGCAATAATACTCAAAAACGTTGGACTTACTGTTAAAGTCCTGTCTAGTACACACACCATGTTTAATATTGTAAAGTTATAATCTTTAGCTCGGCCGCCAATAACTTAGCCCTATATTGGTAGTTATTTAATTTAGTCCATCAAGTCGGCTATCTGTTCTACTCGGGTGTAACATAAACCCGCATAACGGCGGGCTAGCTAGTTAATTTCACGCGGCTCTGCCCGCAGCCGAAATAATCCTCAAGATTACAGTAATTTATTGGCATTCAGTGTTAGTTAGCGCTGTTTGTGTCACGACACTTTGTCACAATTATATCTACGGCTTAGATCAAACGTGGGAGGGATCTGGGCCAATCTACGCTCGTTTTGTTTATTTTTAGGGGAGTCTGGAGATTTTATCTCTCAATTATGACTCTATTTGTTTTAGAACAAAAGAAAATTTTAGCTAATGGTAGGTCTTATCTATCATTTAAAAAAAAACTTTGTAGCCGAGTTAATAAATACGAAATAACAATTTGTATTGTGTATTACATAAATATCTTTCAACAGTCCTATACATTGATTTCGCACCAGTTCCGCTTGTTTATATGCCTGTTACTAACAAGACTGGATTTTTAGCTGTCTGAATAAATAAATTTTATTATTATATGCCATTTAAATATATAATTGAATAGCCAGAATCTAATTAGTTTCTTTTTAATGGTAAAATAATCTTTGATGTTCTTTCTCTTCGTGGAAGTCACTGGGGGAGGCCTATGTTCAGCAGTGGATGTCCTGTGGCTGAGATGATGATGGTTAAAACAAAATGACACACAAAATAACCTTAGGTACATCTTAAATTTTGTAGTTTTCTTTTTGACATTCTGCTTATTTATTTACAAAGGGCAACACGCAAGTAGAGATTAATTGAGCTCGTGCATCTTTTGTAGTTTAAAGCATTAATAAATATTCTCATCACCAGCCTATATCAGTCCACTGCTGGACACAGGCCTCTCCAAAAGGAGGATTTTGCCATAATCGCCACGATTGGCAGGCGGGTTGGCGATCGTAGTTTGGCCAATGGTGGAGAGGAGACGCTGCTGCCCGTATTCTTAAGGCGGTTCTCCTGTAGTCGCCTCTTACGACACCCATAGGAAGAGAAGGGGTGGTGCGATTCTTTTAACGTGCCGGCACCACACAACACCAATAAATATTCTACAAAAATGTAAATAGTAGTCATTAGTAATAGTTTACTTTTATTCGTGACCATTTGTCTGAATGACTCACTGTCTGTCAAACGAACAAAACAAAGACTGTCTGTGAATACTAAAGAATTGCTCTTTTTGGTAAATTATGTTATTTGAAATAACGTAACTTTAACATTGAACTTATTTTTATTTTATTTTTTATTTTTATTTATTTAGGATAACAAACAATTGTATTATATAATTCCAAATACAAAATGTTTTAAAACAATACTACTAATTGCACAATCAGCACCGTTATCCCCTTCTTACATATGAAATATATACTTCTTACTTATTGCAGTGTAAATTATTATTTTTATCCATTAACCAGGTCTTTTTCCAGTTTTTTCGTTGGTAAATATTTCACAATAGTCCAATCAGTGATGATAGTTAATTTTTGATGTCGCATCGTTAAGCTTCGAAAGATTGACATAAATAAATGATCGATCATCCTCTTTATAAGATTCAACGTAGAATATAATAAGATCATTTTCATTGTCAGCTCGTTTCAAATTTCGTTTCAGAAGTTCTTGAATAAATAGCGACGTCTCAATAAATTGACACTCCCAAGGCTGGGCCTATAAATTAGAATAATAATGCTGAATCGAGTCTATTTGTGTTTGACCCGCTATCTTGATAATGGAGAGTTGACCTTGAAGTTTCCTCAATTGTAGGTAACTAATTTGTTAATTAGATTGGTATAGAAAATAATCGTTGGTGATAAAGAAACCTTGAGAGAAAATTTTACTAAAACCTTGGCCCAAATTAGACAAAAATCTTAACAAAACCTTTGATAGTTAAAGCTTTGTTTGCTATGGAAAACTGCAGTATGTTGTATACATCCATATTTTAATATTTCTTCATTTCCATAAAATGCAAAAATCAATTGAATAGAATTCAAAAGCAAATCGAATGGTTGTGAAAATTATTCTGTATCATTAAAATATAAGATAATGAGCTAAAAGACTGACAGGCTTACATATAAAAATAAACTAATAAACTACATAGTAATATATAATATTCTAAGCTCTGTTAATCGTCGCGTCGTTTCACTGTAGATTGTCTTATATTTTGAGAATGTTAGACAATTTTTGTCCTACACAGCAGGAATAAATTCAAAACGGTTAATGTTACATGAAATTAAATTAAAATAAACGTTAAATCACATTAAACTCCCCGTTCACGCTCATAATCGCGCCTTAAGAATGTCCCGGCGCGAAATTACAAGTTAATAATTATTTATGGCGCTCGTCTCCGCTTTACATGGGCGTTGTCTCAGAGGTTGTGCAGTTAATAATTTAATAATTAAATCCTTGTGCCGGCATCATTCCACAATGGGAAGCGACGTAAGCCAATTGGTATTCAGTTCAAGATATACGCTCCAGCGTATTTGTAAAGTTTTGTTACAAATTTACTATTTTAAACGTTTTAATTATGTTAACTGGTCATTAATATTATTAGTCTTAGAAAGAGCATTCGCCAAATAGGTAACATAATTAATTATTAATAGTGACTTTTCTCGTTTATTTATTTCTCGTGCTTGTCAGCTAATGGAGCATGTTTACCTTCTAAAAAAATAATTTTGGTAAGTTTAATTCCTATTCACATCATCATCACATCATCACCAGCCTATATCAGTCCACTGCTGGACATAGGCCTCTCCAAAAGGAGGATTTTGCCATAATCGCCACGCTTGGCAGGCGGGTTGGCGATCGCAGTTTGGCCAATGGTGGAGAGGAGACGCTGCTGCCCGTCTTCTTATGGCGGTTCTCCTGTAGTCGCCTCTTACGACACCCATAGGAAGAGAAAGGGTGGTGCAGTTCTTTTAACGTGCCGGCACCACACGGCACAAAATAATTCCTATTAAAGGGACGCAAATTTAAGATAAAATCATCTCAAAATTAACTATTCACTAAGATAGTGTGAAAATTTTGCGCCTGGATCCGATATCTGTTCTTGCCACTTTAGTGTCTTGGTCTTGCAGCTTACACAACAAGATTAAACAGAAACAAGGGCAAGAAACGTCTAACGCTCTGAAGCATTTCTACATTTGTCAGACACAGGCTTGTCTGGAATAAGTAGCCGTCATTACAACGGCCGCGGCTCGGTACGGAAGCGCCATAATCGCGTGCGAGCGCGTCTTTTGTCCGCCGCTGCTTATTATCAAGTGCCGCTTTTCACAGCAATTAAGTGCAGGCCGTGGAGTGGGGATGAGGGCTAGTGCTGCCAGATCATATAATTTTGGGAAATTATTTGTCTTTATTTATTTTTCATGAGATTTCGTGAATGCTTTTAATTTCAACCTAAATTTAGAAATTTTACTATTATTAGCTAATAAAAGTTAGTTTATGCCATCATATTTGCAGCAACCGCTTGGTTCTAGAGAATTATTTTTATTTTTCTGATTATTACTGGGATTCTTTGATTTATTCGGTTTTATTTTTATTTGAAGTGACAACTGTCGACAAATAAAAAAAATGTTAAGAACTTTGTAACAAACAACAAAGTACAAAGTTACACAGTAGGATTAGTAGGGCACATGAAAAACGAATTTGGTATTTTTGATCGCGGTTTAACCTGGTATTTGATTGGACGATTTTAAGACGCGATAGCAGTCCGAGTTGTACATTGACGGTGTTTTAGGCTACCATCTGATCTTCCCATATATATGCTAAACGATTTAAAGGGTTTCAGTGATCAAAAACGGATCTGTCAAAAAAAAAAATCTTAATAATTGGGATCCTAGTTTCATATAGAGTCCATACAACACTAGCATCTGTAGCCGTGGTTGAGCAATGGCGGTCGGCGGAGAGCTACAGCACTCATATTATTAGCGGTCCGAAGTCATCTCCTTCCGACTGTGTCCGGGCCCCGGACGAGGGACCGAGTGTATAATTACAATGCCGGGTATTGTGCGATTGTGCGATTGCTAACGATGTGTATGCGAAGCGACTTTAACGCCACTTGAGATTTGTTTTATGACGCTCTTGAGTTGGGGAATGCGGAGATTAATTCGCGGAGTTGAAGTGATTATGCTCAGACTTTGTTTCGTTAAGTCATTAGAGCAAGGTTTTATTTGACTTGCGATGTTTGTAGGTAATTAAGATGTCTTGTTTAAGTTTTTTAATTGAAATTTAACTCTAAGAGTAAAATTATAAATACTCGTAACTTATTCTTATTTTTCGAATTTCAAAGAATTCGTGCTACTTTAATAAATGCCGTACCGTGCTAAGGCCAACACGGTATTCGCCATGGTCGCCAAGTAAAAAAATATGGCGTGATCTAGTAACAAAAGTAAAACTTATAATCACGTGTCTGAACGCGACGTAGTATAGTATGTAGTAGTATTGATACTTCTTTTCCTCGACGTTTCGACCGTGATGCTACGGTCGTGGTCACGAGGGGACTGGTGCGCGGCGTCTACGTCTGCATCGGGCGGCCGGTTTTTCGCCTCGAATATTGCTCTGCTACTCTCCGATATTTGTTGTGCACTTGAACTATAGAGTCAGTAGGTTCAGTGTGACACACAACACTCACAGTATCCTGGTTAATGTTTATTGATAAAGGCGACACACGCGGTTTGCACTTATTAATCACTGGATTCCAGGCCGATGAAAATTTGAATCCGTTTTCCCGTATTACCCTAGCGTGGTAATGGCGATCCGTGGAAAGGATTTTCGGGTCATGTAACTCCATCCAGTGATTAGTCCCCATATTGAGCAGATATTCCGCTACCGCCGATTTATTCGTCTGCTAATTTTTCACTACAGCGATGTGTTTGGGCAATGTAAGAACTACCACAGCTGCAGTCTATTTTGTAAACCCCCGGAGTTTGAAAAGGCAAGACGTCCTTAGGCGATCGTAGTAGTTGTGATATTTTACGTAACGGAGTATATTATACAGTCTTAATGGAGTATTTACTGAGTACTGAACCAATTTTGCCCGTTACGCCTTTTACATATGGTAAAAATGCTGCTTGACGACTAGCCTCAGAAGCCCTCCCTCTCTCCTTCTCCTTTCTTTCGGCATCTTATATCCATTTCGTCTTAGTACCTCCTGAACATGTGCAAGCTCCTTATTACCGTGATTATAAGTTTTAGTTATAATGCAACGCGAAAGTTTAAAAGATTATCTAGTAACAAAATGTTGTTTTGTTACGGAATCACACATTTCTGAATTGCCCCTGAAGTTTTAATCGAACCTGGGGCTCTTAGCGTTCCAGGCGACTGTGTAGGTTCGGTACTACATGTACATGATTGGCGTCACGTCCACATCACATCAAAGCAAGGGTAACATTGAATTCCGTCCCGACACCGATGACGCAATAAATAACAGTGTCCCCCGGATAAGATCTTGGTATTCAACACCATACGTTATTGATGACGCCTGTCAAACAGCGCACCCTCAAATAGCCTTCCCAAGAAAACGCCGAAGAGTCTAATTTCTTCCGACGAATCTGCCATAAAATCCCCCGGAATAAAAAAGTTTCCAAAATGCAGGGGTGAGGTAGTTGTCCCAAATCCTGCATCACCGTTGACGTTCTACATGTAAATACAGGATGGTGTGTAAAAATTACATTAGTATTTTGCATCAGATTTTTTAAAATTTTGACATCACAGTTTAAAACAACAGGAACTGCTTCTATAATGGTATCAATTGTAATATATAAGCAGTGATTAACATTTGCGCTATTAAATATCAACTGTACCTGTACCTCTAGCAATTTAAGGCAAGATAAGTCAAAGAGTGGCTTAGTTATTTATAATGCATTATACAATGTTTTGTGGTTTTGCTCACATGACATGTGGGCAAAACCACAAAAACATTGTCCGACAGGCAGAGAAATTGTGCAGTTTGTTTTAAAAAACGTTAATACATTATTTATAACTAAGTGTGACGATCACCCCTTATTACAAACCATTATCTGCATTTTTTTAAAAGTACGTGACACCCTTTTTGTCTATTATGTACCCTCTGGAGATAGTGTGGGTAAACGAATGGAGTCCTATGTCACGGGCATCGGAAGTGACATCATTGAGACCATTGCGCCAGTAATTTCTCTGTCTGACTAATAAATCCGTTAAGACATAAGATAGTATTATTAAATAAGATACATAGTGAGTGTTAACGAATTTCAATTTTTATTAGTAAGTAATGATCTGGTTTTAAAAGTTATTCATACCGCCAACACGGAATAATTATGAATGAAACATAAGATTTCCTACAACAAACGACTATAATTCCCTAACCACCGCAAAATGTGAAAACACGCTAACGTCTGATATTAGCAATAAATAAATAAACACGTGTTGAAAACCTGCTACAAGAAATACCGCACGATTCAGAAATATCGCCTCGAATCGATGCATTATTAACGAATGGGAACTGCGGGCTGCAGACTTAACCCCACTTATGTTTGGTTTTCGAATCACGTCGGCGATTAGCATGAATACCTACGAAGCGATGTTGCGCCTGAATTATGAAGAACATCACTACATGCGAGGGGCGTACGTGTGTACATTTTTCAGCAGGCGTGCACTGCACTAAACATAACGGAGCGGGAATTTAATTTCACTTAGCAACGATGTATTCGAAATAGAATTGAACCGATATGGCTGTAAGCTGAAGTATCGATGGAGATTGAAGGGTTTATTAAACGAAAAGACTCGTTGGATATTTTACCTGGAGTTTCTTTCTTTTCTGGAGTACAATAATTGCCTAATATTCATTATTTATACCTTACAAACGCCAAAAAATCATGGAATTATACAATTTTGATGACTTTTTTTTGTATTTACAATTTTGATATTAAGTTATAACAAAAACATCAACCTATGTAAAAATGACGCTGGCATCTGCTTGTCGATTCTCTTAACAAAACCGCTATCACTTTGACTTCACTTCACTTAGAAGATTAATAAATAATGTGAACTCTGTAACAAACTAAAGTTTATGTTTGTTTGAACTGCTTAGGTGATACGGGGTGTCACTATAACACTGAAGTTATACACATCGACAATAAGTGATGTTAAGCCACTTTTTAGCAAAATAGAGGTTAAATGTTTATTTGTGTCACTAAGGTGATACTTATAGCGAGTTTACTTGCGTTTTCTTACAGAACTGATAGGCAGTAAGGGTAAGTAACATTGATCTTCATCGACAAGCTTAAGAATAAAACACTACTTCGGCTTCGACGGCTTCAATTTAAATTCAAATCTTAATGTAGTAATAATACCTTGACCTATTAGTACTTAATTTAAAACAACGAGTTGTTACCATCAACCGCTGTTATAGAGATTATATTATGGTAAATAAAGATTAAATAAATGAAGTGTGAATATTAAGTTTCATATCGCTTCGGGTCAGTTAAGCCCGGGAAGCTGCGGGTCATTATTACCTGCGCGCCGGTAAATCTGCGGACGGCATGAATAAAAGTACGGATATTACGTTACAAACCGGCAGCCGAGCCGTAACCGGCAGGCTCAGCCGAGCCGTAACCGGCAGGCTCAGCCGTACTGGCGGGCTGCGCGACGGATTAACGCTTGTAGGAGCCTAATCCTCGCTATGAAAGGAGCGTATCTCGTCACACGTCTTTTGTGTTCGAACAAAAAGCAGCAGAGGTCTAATTAAGAATATAATTTGAAGGGTTCAGTATTGATGATTACTGAACAACATTTAGGTTCACGTAAATTAAAAAATTTCTAGTTTTCGGTAAAAAATCTTTTTCAAATGTCATAAAAATGCTAGTAAGGTTCGTAGGTTAAACCTACCTAACCTATGAAGTTGCGATCGGCTAGTCACAATTTTGTTGAAACTGTATATTAATGCGACTATTTCATACAAACATTTTATATTTTGCCACGTGTATAAGTGCCTGGAAGAGGGTCTATATACTGAATAAAAGAAATTTTGATTTGAATTTGAATGACATGTCTTTAAACTTGTTTTTATATTAGGAATCTTTATTAACAGGTCGCTTTTAGTCATTTGCTGCGGGACCCTAGACAAAAAAGTCGATGGTTGTGTGAATTAATATTGTATCTGAATGTATCGAAATTCGAGCCGGATTTAGTTGTTTAATTTTGCCGCTTTGTCAGGTGAGGAGAGGATGTGGCATTCACTCTTTGTTAAGAATACCCTCCATTAGGACACCGATTTATTTTATTTTGTCACTTTTATCTGTGGGGTGTTATAAAAGATAACCACTTCCTATTTGACAGAAGGTACTTTTAGAATAGAATAGAATAGAATGTATTTATTTGTCTCAAGGCAGATTACAGATAAGTAAAACATAATATGCAAACTTAATGCTATAAGACAAAATAGTCTATGGCTCAGTGGATGCAGGAAACCCGCAAACTCTGTTATTCTGCCATAGCCTTTTTATGGTACCTAAGTAATACAAATTGATAAAAAAAATACATGAAATCTTTACTTACATCTAAATTTCTGAGGTTTTGTGGCGATGGGAAATGCCTATTTAAATTACTTTTATTACAGATACACAAGGATTTTCAAAAGTGTACATGATACGATAGGTTTAAATTGTCTTTGTATACAGCTAAGTACGTACATTTTGTCGACTTTCTAAAGCGCATGGTGTTTTATTAATATTGTTGTTCTTTGTTACCCATTTGGCCTATCATTTTTAATTTAAGGCATAAGCAATAATATTATTTATGGCACCGGTTTCTTAAATAACTTCATCGAACATGTTGTATATTACATTTTCTATGGGTACTCAGAATACCCTTCCTAAATGACTGTTTACTTGTACAAATTATTCATGAATCACTTAGTAGTATACCTGTGACCTTAGTACCTAGATCGCATGATCTAGGCATCACCATGTAACTTAATGATAGTATTTGATTTACACAATTAAAAACAACTGAAAATCATGTTCATTCCGATGCGACAGATAGTTTGAATAATCACTTAATAATTCCATGCCCGAAATGCGTCCGAATAAAACGTAATAAAACTAGCAGGCAGGGCGGGCGGGCGCGGGCGGCGGCGGGCGGCCGTTGACAAATCATCCGATAAACTTTTACAACTTCCCAAATATAATTCGGGCGCAGTCGGCGGCGCCGATAAATCCCGATACTGTGCGGCGCCGCGACGCGTCAACTACATTAATGTGGATGCTTTGTCGCTTTCGGACGGGGACTGTCATTTGGATTAAAAAAGTTCTTTTTTTTTTAATTGTTTATTAAGTTGCCATGATTTTTTTTTTTCAAAATTAGTTCCAATTCTATACTGTCAACCTCCATAGTCGATGTGCGAGCACGCCGGACTATATTATGGCGCCATCTGTGAGGTTCCGGATTGGATCCCCGGTCGGGTCAATATAGAAAACAAACTTTTCTCTATTGTCTCGGGTCTGGGTGTTGTGGTACCGCCGTTAGCACGTTACAAGTGCTTTAGCTACTATGTGATGTTGTCCAATAAAATAAAATAATAATAAAAACCTATTCAATTATTGTCGAATAGCACCTTATTACAACTTACAATATAAGAATATTCATTCCCAGTAGCGAATAGATACACCATTTGTTTCGATCCTTCGAACCAAATGGTGTACCTACCAATTTTCCAACGCATACAGGTACATTTATTTATTTACTGTTTTTTTTGGGAAATCTTTTTCATCTTTATGTGCTAACTCTTCACGCATAATTTTCACTGCTCACTAAGCTCTTGTAGGAAACCTGTATAGAATCCAGGACGTTTTCGCTTTACTAAATACAGTCTTTGAAAAAACAAACTGTCCAGTGGCAAAGGAAAATATTGTAACGAAAACTTCTGTGCAGTAGCAAACTACAAATTATACAATAAGTTATTTTGATGTAATATAAAAGTTACATCAGTGAAAGTAAAATTGACTCATGGCAACACTAGATTCAATATTCAGCAAAACAATTATTCGAAATCTCCAATTAAAAGTCAAACGGCGCTTTTCATTAAGTGCACTCCGCCACCTCAATTGACCTCTTATCCTTATTCCAAACTCCCGACACGTACGCGCAATCGCCGGTCCCTTTCTCTCCTACTGAATATCTCTCAAAGGAGAGAGAGGTCACTCGAGATAAATACCGATTTTGACAGAATTAGGGTCCCGAATAGGGTTGCCGGCAATATCTCGAGACGGCAAAGTCGGTCGACATTTCTGGAGATATGATCTGGATTAGGGATTCATTTGAGTTTGTATTTCCTCGCCTAAAATAACATTGAATAGAAATATCATATAGCGCAAAAAATAAGATACCTTACAGCTAACTGAACCTAACTTTGCTTTGTTAATCAAATTATTATAACTCACGTTAAACATTTTAAATTGCTGTTTCTGTCCAAAATGCTGTTAATTTTGCTTACTTGGTTCTAGAGTATAGCTGAAAATGTCTGTCTTGATATTGTTAAATTAAAAAGTAATAAGTTATTATTATTAATTTATTTAAACGACCCTAATTTGGGTTCAGGTATTTGCGATAACCTTATTAAATAAATAGAAACAGGCTATACATTTGCAAACTGTTATAATGTAGTATACTGTTTTCCGTTGTATGTAAATTATGATGTTTTTCTTTCAATTGCCATTGGATGTTGTTTTACTTACATGTTTTTAATTGAAACATCTCTTAGTGTTTCTATTAAGTCTGCTCTTTTGTCTGCCAAGAAGAGGTAAACAGTACAGAGCAATTTATTTTTGACACAGAGTGAAGTTTTCAAACATTGATCTTCCCATAGCCAATGCGGACATCCAACAAATCCTTTTTTTGTGAGATACCATGCTCTGATATATAAATAAATAAATATTGGACAACATCTCATACATTGTTCTGATCCTAAGGTAAGTAGCTAAAGCACTTGTGTTATAAAAATCAGAAACAACGACGGTACCACAGCACCCAGACCCGAGCCAATATAGAAAAGTTCGTTTTCTACATTGACCCGACCGGGGATCGAACCCGGAACCTCTGAGATGGCGGCGCCATTTAAAGTCCGGCGTGCTCGCCTCTCGGCTACGGAGGTCGTCATAATATGAGACCGAATATTGTTTTCTTTATTTGTAAATATTTTAAGATATTGGCAGCCCTGTCCAGTACGTAGCGGACACTAATCGCTCGGTGCCGCCGCGCTAGTCCCACCAATAAATAATGCACCCGATAATAATTATGCTAATTCGAACCCGACCGTTTTTCGAATTGAATCGTTAATCTGCGACGCGGAGAATTAGCGCCGCAAACACTGGCTTAGCAAGTGTAACCGAGTGATTACATTTATTTATTTACCCTTATCTCAGGCGATCAATTAAAAGACCGTTATCTGAGAAAATAAATAATTATGTTAGTGTTTGAGAATGTTTACAGTCGTAAAGACTATTGGTTGAACTCTATGGATCGAATAAGATTGATTTCATTTTGTAGGATGATGGTGGATTGGTGGTACAACTTATAACAAAACCGATAACCTAGATAGAGCGTCTAAATTCAGTATTTTAAAACTTTATCGCTTGTTTTTAAAGGCTTAAGCAATATTGATGAATTAGTATAAAATACATCATTTTAAATATTTTGTTTAAATATTTTAACAAAATTCATATTTTCACCTCTAACACATGTCATGTTCCATTCAAAGAGATAAAACAAACTGCTTCTGCTTCAAAGTAGAAATTATCCTTTTTTGCGTCCACGCACTTTGCTGACTTTTTACGTCTTTCGCAGTATACGCGTAGGGCGCGGGAATTTCATAATTCTCGCCAACCGTGTAATTTCTCCGTGTCTTTTCACGGCTCGACATTAAATTTGTTAAGAGCTAAGGCCGTCGTTAATCTGAGCCACATTGTAATGAGAGCAGCCGCATCACCAATAGCTCAGTAAATTGACGGCGTCGTCAAGCTGCAGTGAGATTTATTTTGAGTTTAATGTTTTATATTGTCCTGAGTATGTTGATTCTATTTGGGATTGTCTTCCCCAGAAGCAGACGTTGCAAATTATGTTAATTTAGTCCTAATTCATGTTTTGTTTCATTTGCGACTGAGTTTGCGTTTGAATTTAATCTTTGTTGACAAGTTCCCGTAGGTGCATACTGTGATGTCTGACTGACATTGCGAATAGGACGATTCAAACACTAAAAAAAATGCAACTCACTACCTAGTTACCTACCACCACCACAGTCCACGCATGGCCAAAAGACCAACACGTTGGTCGGATCTACTTATGAAATCCCTGGAAACACCTTTTACGAGGTATTCAGACGGGCACGGGAGCGTAAGACTTGAGATGCCTCATCATCCAGGCAAAAAAGTAGACAGAGCCACGATCTTCAGCCTCTGAGAAACCGACTATGGAGGAGTGCCTGCTAATTACTTAATAGATTTTATAACGTTTAGCACTGGGCCCTAACCATGAACTGTTAAAACAATTACAAATCTGTCAAACATTATCATTTCTGTCAAATTTTGTATGAAATGACGTACCAAAATTGACAGATTTGACAACTTTGAGATTGTTTTAAGAGCTCATGGTTATGGCCCTGTTTATTAATTTTTGACGTTTTTATGTTTAAATAGTGAAATTCCTATACACGAACGAATCAAGCGCAAATACTTAGCAGTTTTCAACCGACTTAAAAAAATGGAGGTTCGAAATTCGACTGAATGTTTTTTTGTATGTTTGTTACGCAATTACGCCGTTAATTATAGACCGATTTCAAAATTATTGAAATCGCGAATGAACACTATTTAACTCTCATTGGCTGCCACCGACTCCAAAAAGATCTGATGAGGTACGTTTATATTTTTATTTCCTTTTTAATAAAACTTATTTTATTACGATTCAATTTCGATACGAACAAATAGAAAATAATTAATTAAAAACGCAAAAGAAAACATAATTTAGGACTCTATTTTAGTATTGGTTCCAAATTAACTGGCTGTTCTGTTTATTCGTATTTGAACACTCCAGAAAATAGGGAATTCCGTCGGAGATCGACGCGCCCAAAATCCGGATTTATTAAACTTCAAAACGTTAAAAGTTTAAATGACATTTTGAGTGACCGTTATTCAGCGGCCACTGAGTCACTCAATACTTTATCGTAGACCCGAGCTGTCACACTCAAACTTAGCGCCTGCTGACGAAGAGAAAATAAATTAATCAGCGTTATCGGCTTAAATTAAAAATAAACTTTATAGGGCTAAGATAAGCGTAATTAAAACCGAGGTAAAGGACTTTAACACTAAGTGAAAGAATCTAATTAGTTAAGTAGCGCAGTAGTGCGGACGTTAACACGCTGTGTGTCAGGGCAGTAAAGCACACCTCCAGCACTTTCTGCTTTTAATTAATGAGGTTTAAGAACAAGTGAACTATAACGCAACAAAAAAAATGCGTTTTTAGGTTTTATAGCACATGTTTTTCAAGTAATATTCTGCATAAAGAAATAATGTCTTAAACCAATTATCTATTATTGTTATGTATATGTTATGTTATATTTTTGTTCGTGAAACAGCAAGTGAAAAAGATAACAATAAAAATTACCATTATTTCTGAGGCCTAGATAACGAAACTTATTAAAAATTTACAAATGGAACAATTTTTACGACGGCCTTTCTAATTATGGTTTAATACATCTCTGTTATAAATAAAAGCCTCGTTTTTCATTAACTTCTTGTACGGCTGTACAAAGCGTTCTGTATCTAGGTATTGTTGTATCTACTCAAGAGCCGAGTGAGGCAATGAATCAATCGAGCACATAGGTGCTCGTATATCGCACAATCCACAAGTCCGGCGGGGTACTGATCAGAGCTGAACGGATTCAATTGTAAACTGCAAGTCATAGGCGGGAGCGGGATGATAAAAATCAACATCAATAAAAAATCAAGTCGTGTCACTTAATTTTGCATTGCTGACAGTTTGCTGAGAGCCACTAAGTACTTACTTAAAATAAAAAAATATTGGACAACATCACATACATTGCTCTAATCCTAAAGTAAGTAGCTAAAGCACTTGTTTTATAGACAGAAACAACGACGGTGTGCCACAACACCCAGAACTGAGCCAATATATTGGACAACATCACATACGAGTACATTGCTCTGATCCTAAGGTAAGTTATGCAGCTAAAGCACTTGTGTTATAGACAGAAACAACGACGGTGTGCCACAACACCCAGACCCAAGCCAATATAAGTTCGTTTTCTCCATTGACCCGACCGGGGATCGAACCCGAAGCTGGCGGCACCATTTAGAGTCTGGCGTGCTCTCCTCTCGGCGACGGGGGTCGTCTACATAAGCACCAGTAAATTTTACAATCAGTGTAGCTATTACTACCACTACCTACTTTTAAATTGCTTCGTCTTCAACAATAAGCTATGGTGAAGATTATAAATATAAATTATAAAATTATAAATTGTTTCCACAATCACACCAATTATCTAGCCCCAAACTAAGCAAAGCTTGTGCTATGGCGACTAGATAACGGATAAACATACTTAAATACGTTTATAAACATCCATGACTTAGGTGCAAATGCTCGTGCTCATCACACTAACATTTGCCCCTTGCGGGATTCGAACCCGCAAACGCCAGGCATTGAAGTCCGGAGCGCGAACCACTACACCAGACGAATTTAAAAAATTAAGTAGATTATCTTTTGACTTTCACAATTTTTAAAGTGACGGCTGTTAACTATCTTTTTCTCTTATTCTCCTTTGAAAACGAAAATAAAGAAATAAATCATACAACATTTTTGATACTACTTTTCTCTATTAGTTTTATTTTTGATTGCTTCAATCCGTTACTATTTAAAGTGTATGTTGCTCGTAAGTCACTATAAAACAATTGACATACACATTTTACAGGTGGGTATCTACAATAAGCTCGCACTGAATTTGAATCCAACGTCAATAAATCAGAACCCAATCTCATTTATTATTTAAATGAATAGAGTCAAATATCAGGTCGCCATCTCTCCAGGTTTGTCGCACGCCCCATTTAGGTGATAGCGGTCCCATAACTCGCCCGTATCGCGTGAAATATAGCGCCCGACGCCGCCTAATTACACGCCCCGGCCTTATCGCAGAGGAAAAATCCGCGGATCGGATGCACGGATCCGATCTAGCTTAAACTGTAGCTTCTTTTAATGAATTTTCAGCCTCAAGAAAAGTAAACACTTAAAAAGCTTTAAATTTACTGCGTGAAGTTATATCATTGTATTTACGTTGATGGTTTGGTACTAAATAGGTATTTGAATAATTTCAAAAGGCATGTGTTTTTGAGACCATACAAGTTTGCCAACAATCTTGGAAGCACCTAAATATATTTTGCCTTGTATTTTTATTTGAAACATTTAGTAAAATGTTGCCTCTGTTTTGTACTAATTCGCAGACTAATAAAATAAAAGAAACCATATAAATACGTGCTTGTAACATTTATGATCGCTTACTTTTGTAAGATGTTGTAAGCTCTATTCAGTCAGTTACTCATTTGATTGAGAAGTTTTTGACGAAAAAGCGTTTTGTGTCATTATCTAAACATGATTTGTACCATGTCTTTGATTATTTGATATTATTATGTACATTTATTACTTTACAGCAATTTCTGATGATATATAAATGTTAGTGACTTAACCAACTAAAGGCGTAACTCAGTACCTACACGTTCAAAAGCGACAAACCCATAACTCAACCAATACATTATTTAAAGGACCATTTAATTTATTAGCCTACATTACCCAAACGAACTAAATTGAAATAAATCATTTTATTACACACCATAAATTTTATTGAACAAATGTATTATCATTTCATTTGGATTGCCAAGAAACATGACGAAACATAACTACCTAATTTTACTGTAACAGAAAATAAATAACAGGCTTAAGATTAAGCTGAATTACTTTGAGTAGGACTTCTCAGAGGAGTTTTGAAACTTAGGACTTTATTTCAATCGGTCAAAGTTGAAAATTAAAAGATGCCTGTTTCTCAAAGATTAGTTAATTGAAATAGCTAGTACCTACATATTTTGCTAAATAAATTTGAATGTACTATAGCGGTTAACGTTTTCTTGTCTATCTCATTTATCTCTAGTTAACTCGAGTAACTGTGGCTCGGGTAAATTTAAATTAAAAAGGATCTGATGGTTTCTTGTATGAAAGTTTAAATAAAATTATTCGCTGATTAAGAAAAGTTAGTTTAGTGGTTTTAAGACTAATGGACTATTGGATATAAATTATCAAATGTCATTATTGTAGTTATTTAAACATAGGTATTACATGAGTGCACTAAGTAAGATCCATAGGTATTGATAGGTATATATTAAGGAAAATTGCTGTACTGTATTGTTCAAGGCAGTCCAATCAGTGCGATGTTATTTATTAAGCTACAATCTCTATAATTAAAGTAGGTAAGTACCTAGTCTAGGAACAAACCATAAGCCAAACAAAACAAGAGTTTGTGGAACTCTTTACTATGACAGTTGACTGAACACTTATACGATGTTTTGACGGCGGATAAATAAATTGATTTTAGTACGTTCAATTGATAAGTTCGTTTCATCGATTCTCATTTTTGCCTGTCGTAAGGTATTAATAATTTTGAAAAATAACTGCAATTTCTTTGTAATAGATCTTAATAGCTTCTCTATACATCATACTTGTAAATTGGTGATAGCTATACTCCATCTAATATAATAATTACCAACAAAAAATAGGTACTATTTTTAACCATGTTTGTTACTGAAAAGGCTCCCTATTGTACACCTGTACAAGAGAGAGCCTTTTCCGTAACAAACATCACTTAAAGGAAGGAGTCCACAGCCATATTTTGTATAAATTGTAAAAAAAAAAAATTATTTGATATTGACTTGATATTGTCACATTGATATTTTCGGCCTCAAATAAACGTTTAAATTAGTAGCCCTGATGAATGCCGCAATGGCATGTTCAAGCATGTGTCTCGTGTTACATTAACCTTTTAACGATACAATTATGTAGAAATTACTGGTGAAAACTCTTTTGGCAAATGTACAACTTAATTAGTTGTGTCTTTTTATGCGTTAAAAAAGTGCTGTTTTTTAGTAAAATAAAATATAACCTACTCTAATTATAATATGGTAGATTTGTGAAAGCTGTAAGTACCTGACAAGCTAGTACATAAATAAGGGCGAGCGCGCATTAGCAGGCGCGCGCCGTAATTAATAAGGCGGAGACGCGACCCGCGACTCCAAGGCATTCTGACGTGAGGTTATTCCGGAGGATATTGGGAAATACACGGAATTACTCAGGTGTAGAATTTGCACTAGTAATGACTACTAATCCCCGTTCAAATATAATGGATGAATAAATTCAGAAAGGAAAAAAAAATTAGAAATTAATGGCCTTACTACAAAAAGATAGACTAGTGTTAAACACCTGTCTAAAGATTAGCCAACCAATTTGAAATGTTTGCTAGTAATATGTCTCGAATGTCTGATAAGTCAACATTTCAAATTGGTTGACTAATCTTTAGACAAGAGTTCAACACTAGTCTATCTTTTGGTAGTAAAGCCTTATGAGTCTTAAAATTTATATTACCTTATTCGATATTGATTAGAAGCTCCAGTATCAAGAATATGATCCTTACCTGTAAACAAAAAAAGTAAATGAACAAAAACAATACGGCAGATTTTTTAACAATGAAAATATAATATTTGATTGGGTTGGTACGGTTTGATTTACACTTCCGAAAATCAAACACAATATTTTACGACAGCAGTTTTCCTTGTTTGCATTGCCTAGCGTCGCTTTTTATGACGCAAAAAAGTTAGGTGAAGAAATCTGAGCCTTACACTGGGGTAACCACTGTTTGTTTGGTTAATTACGTCACCCCTGACAAAAGGTTAGGGGTGACAGGCGTGAAGCTTCACAAAGTTTTGAACAAAAAACAGGATTTTTATAGGGTTCTATTTTAATCTATCTTTGCACACAGAACAGTCACACTTGACAACAGGGAGATCTTAAAAACTGGCTGAGCTGAAAACCGAGATTGAGTCCTTCTAATTTTTTCAATATATAAAAGTACGTCATTCAGGGTTGTTTGCTATTTAACCAATTTATTTCGTTTTATATGTCGACAAGTGACTAACCGCTTCCAACCGAACAATCTGGAAGTCACAGAGGGGCCTATGTTCAGCAGTGGGTGAAGTGACTACTAATAGTGGGAGGTTACACGACCAGTATTTAGTATTAAAGTATGCATATATACGTCCCACTGCAGGGCACAGGCCTCACCTCAACTATGAGGTGGTTTGGACCATACTCCACCACGCGGGCCCGGTGCGAGGGGTGTTGTAAGGCCAGTCACTAAACCTTACTGTCAGATGTTATCAAGCCGCCTTAAGGCCTCTGACTAGGCTTCACGACCAATATCAAGCGATATTGGCCGGGACCAACTTTTAACGTGCCTTCCGAAGCACGGAGATGCTCGTGATAAATGTCACTATAATGATAATGGTCACCCATCTACTCACGACCGCGGCGTTGGTTGCTTAACTTTAGTAATCGATACCAAAGTGCGTATTTAGTATTGCAATAATAAAATTGTTTGGTACTAATAAATCTTGCTTGCTTGCTTTAATAATTATATGCCAAGCCATAAGTGTAATAGGATGAGGTGCGTAACACTGCACTCTCCTCAGTAAAAGCAATAGACCGAACTATTTCTGTGTTTTCAATACTGCGGTAACCATGAACTCTTAAAACAACCTCAAAGCTGTCAAATGATCGTGCGTACAGTTCCTTGTAGATATGTAGCTCAGTGTGCTCTAGTTTTATAAAAAGTATTCCTAGCTGATCCCGTTAACATATGTAGGTAATGGTAGAGCAAGCCTTTCCGAAGGCCAAATATTTGCCAGACAATTCAATTACTGTGTAATACATAATGTAGAACCCCTAAACCAACGGCAGCCACTTCGGCGATTGTTTGCGTCTGGGAAGCAGCCGCCTGTATGCGGGCTACACTATCTGCGAACTTGTGGATAAATTATATTCATATTATTATGTTTACAGACAGTTAGCAAACATTAACACCAGATGCGGGGTGTTGATATGCCAAAGTATATTTTGACGACCTCCGTAGCCGAGAGGCGAGCACGCCGGACTATATGGCGTCGCGCCATCTCTGAGGTTCCGGGTTCGATTCCTGGTCGGGTTAATGTAGAAAACGAACTTTTCTATATTGTCTCGGGTCTGGGTGTTGTGGTACCGTCGTTGTTTCTGATTTCTATAACACAAGTGCTTTAGCTACTTACCTTAGGATCAGAGCAATGTATGTGATGTTGTCCAATATTTATTTATTTATTTATATATTGCTAATTACTTTGCTCTGGTCAGGTAAAGATCTTGATGGTCGTGAGATGCGACACCTAGACAATAGGATGCCTTGATTGTGTTAGACATAGAGGTAAAGTATGTACAAAGATTTCTTGACGACCTCTGTCGCCGAGAGGTGTGGATGCTGGATTTGGTGTCCTCATCTCTGAGATTCCGGGTTCGATTCCCGGTCGGTCAAAGTAGAAAACGTTTAATGCATAAACCATAAACCATAAACAATGACCATGCCTTGGCAGAACCAAGACCCAACAAAACAGTGGCAAAAACATGATGTCCTGGTATATAAATAGGACCGTACCTCCAACATTGACCCCGGCCACAGGCTGCCGTGTAAGGGCGGCCGCAAACGCGCGTTATTAAATTACCACCGTGTACCGTACTCGCGCGATCCGTGTTTTACGACACCGACACGGAAAATGTATTTAATAAGCCCCTGAAACGTGGACGGTGTCATCGGAAATGTAGTGTGATTAAAGTACATGAGCTCAAAATTATGATTCTGAACTTTGTATCGAGGATATAAGACTGAAAAGGGAGTTAATAAGAAAAGTAGATGTCGTATGTAGCTCACTTCACCCTAAACGTATCTTATATAGGCGTTTCTTACCTTAATTATAGGCTCATTATATTGGTGTTATTAGACAGGACAACTGTGTTTCCTTTACGCGACGGTCCCAACCTTACATAGAATATCAGCTCAAATTAATGAAACTGGATTGATCTGTAAAAACCGTGTAGCTTTAAAATAGTTTTATATGAAGATGAATAACACTTGAAAAAAAAAACATCGACCTCAGGTGGGACTCGAACCCACGTCCCATCGCAAGCCGGGCGAGTGCTTTACCAACTAAGCTACCGAGGACGTCACGTGACAAGATAAAATTCCTCAAGTGTTCTTTCTCGTTGTCAAATTTTATCTGTTTTAAAAAATAGTTTTATCTGTTTTCTAGATTGAAGGCTTACTGTATTTTTGGTTAGGACTTTTGTTAGTAGTAATACGATTTTTTAATCAAATCTTGTCTTAGCAACTTGTATTTACTAATTTTACGCACTGGAAATACGCTTTTTCCGACATCTTTCAGCTCCTTTACCTATTTGATATACTCGTAACGACTGATTTCTGTTCCTAGGTTGACCGTATGATAGCAAAAAGGCTTATTACTTCCTAATTGTCAGCGGAGAAGTTAATCTGTCATCAATTCTTCGGCCGCCCAAGGCCAATATTGGCACACATTCATTAGAGCGCCCTAACCAAACTCCTGTAAGACGAGCAGGGTCCCCGTAATTGCGGGGTCCCGTGCGACTCTATTAACTTTATGGCGTGTAAGGCTCGCGTCATTTGTTTATATTCCTCTTTCGTTGTGATGAAGCCAGCCTCAGACTATCTGAGGCTGGCGTGCATATAAAAATACCACATATTCAGCTAGTAAGAACACTATGTGCCACGGACCATGTCCGCAAAACCAATCGCATAAATCATGTCCCCCCCCCCTCTCCCACTGCATAAACATTCACTTGCATCGGCGAGAGCCACGGCTTAATAACTCGGTAAGTGGTGATAAACTGCCTGCATCGGCTCCTCCTATGCTGCCGGAGTTAGCGTCTCTGGACTGGATTAGCATCTACGATCTTTTAATGACGTGGCGGAGGCTGTTATTTATTTGTTGTGAACTAGGTAATTATAAGATGCCAAGATTAATAAATTACATAGGTCATGGTCTGAACTTACAGTTATGTGCGATGATGAAGGAATACAGTTTTTTTATGCTTCCTATTCACTTGATTTAGATATGACATAATGTGTGGATTGGTGTTTTTTTTATCGGTGTTAGTACTAATTCTACGCTTGTTATTTTTTTTATTAAGTTTAATTAAACATTTAGGTACTTATTTTAATAAAGTTTTTAAGATGAACATAGAGCTTAGGGTATTGGTTTACATTGGCTAATGGTGTTAATAGATTGATAAAAAAAGAAGAAAAAATGGTTATTTCCGTCAGAATGGATTTATTACTGAAGTACGCTGACTCTAAAAACTACTTCTTTAACTTTCTAAAAATATGCATCATTCGTCTCCGAGGTCGTCGGGTGGTACATACACATCTTGTGGTATGTGATACCAGACAATGACGTTTGCGAGGATACCAATTAAGTTTGCGAGCCAATTTGAGAAGCTATTTTTCTGAATGGCCTTTTATCATCTTTGCGTTAAAGGCAGAATCACCACGCTACTACGCCATTTAGGTCGTCAAAACCCATTCAAAATCACATGTAAGTCGTACGTGATTTATTTAATATCTGCAAGCTACGAGCACGCAACATTATGAAATCAGTTCGGCGTGTGCGCGCGACATGAAATAAAACCACACTACAAGCCGCGGGAGCACGTGCCAGCGACAACAGAAGTTTCCTCGCCGAGTGAGGAAGGAACGGGTTTGAAGATAAATATATAAGGTCCGATTTTATTAGTGTACATCCTGTTAAACTGTGAAAAACTATATAGGTGTAAAAACCAACTTTTAAATGTCTATCATTAAAACTAAAAAAGTTAAAAATAAATTACAAATAACAACATCGACTTCATATTGCATAAACTCGTCCTATCTTCAACTCTTTCTCGCTTTGTACAAGGGGAAGGAATAATACGGATAATTAGATGGTTAAACGTACTAAAGATAGGACTAGTTTATGCAATATGAAGTCAATGTTGTTGATTTTGATTTTTAACTTTTTTAGTTTTTATGGTAGGTACACATTTGAAAATTGGTTTTTACGATTGTTTTTCACCTATATAGCCACAGGTTAACAGGATGTACACTAATAAAATCGGACCTTATATATAATTTAGATGTGATATGGGATGAATAAACTAATTCTAAAGTTACGTTAGTAAACAAAAATGTTGCTCATCAAATAATAAGAAGCTTTTTAATACTCTATTAACTATTCCTGATGATAATAATATACATAGATAGATACTATTTATTACACACCACACAAAACACACAGTACACAGAAAAAAATACATTGTGAATGGTACAATTAAGGCGGTCTTATCGCTAGAAGCGATCTCTTCCAGACAACCTTCAGGTAGAGGACAGTTTAGTAAAAGTTTCTCAAAAAAGATTGATAATTCGTTTTTTTTTTAAATTATAGTCTGCATATTGTTTTTTTAAATAATAGTTTGCATAACGTTTGCTGCTAGGGAAATCTGATCCTAATTATTATAATAAATAGGTAATTTTACGAATACCTATTAAAACTGTTTTAACAAGAGGTTTGCCTAAACATTATTCACAATATCATTATAATACAAATAAAATTACAATAAAGTTAAAACTAAAATTTAAAGCAGGAAAAAGAGATACTCAATACGCATATAAACTGAGACACCACAAGATGTTAAAACTAAATTGATATGTACGTATGTATGCATATGGTCTGAACATATAATTCAATGCAGTATGTCATTATACAATCAATAACTCGATAACAAGTTAATGAGAGCTTTCACCGGGCAGCACTATCAGAAGCATCGGTGGTAAGCCGTGTTATGCCGACTACATTCATACTCACCAGCGTAGTGCTGCGGATTGATCGATAAAATCGATTACAAGTGTCGACAAAAGTTTGATCTTAAAATCAGGGCAAACAAAATTATCTAAATTCAGGAGTATCACATTCCTTGAAATCCCGAAATAATTCAATTTTAATATCACGCTTATCAAAGTAATCCAACTTCTTCAGCCTGTAACTTCTATCTATAAGTGCTAGCAATTGGTAGGAATGAAAACCGGTCGGAATCTCATTCATTCAATCAAATCAATCCATGTTCTCAGAGACACTTACAATTGCCATTCAAAATCGTGTGGTTCGGTTCATAGTTAAATCGATATTGATTACTACAAATTTTGTCGCAGCACTAGCTGGTTGTTCCAATAACATCCGTTGAAACTGCCCACTTATTTATTTTTCATTTAAATGAGAGTTGTAATTACGCCGCATGAAAGCTGTTATTACTTGTAATGCGCCACAGTGTAAAGGCGAACAGATGTACAACGTTCGGATTAATTTTAATTTATTATCGCTCGATCCAAATGGGATTTACGCAAATTGCCGGTTTATAGGGAAATTTAATTTGATTTATTATGATAAAATTGAACATTTCTGATTATCTTTTTACTCCAATTTCAGAAAATTATTATAATAAATGCACGTTTGCTTTACATATACATACAACAAACATATTACAATCGATGTGTCAGATAATTCAAATTCTGTTTATGCTACCCAACTTCTTTTATTTAAGCATTCATTCATGAATTAAATTTATTTTCTACAAAAAACAACAGCTTTAAATAAAACAGTCACAATACAAAAAAATATGAGATGAGATGAATCTATTTCTTTCCCTATACCAAATAGAGTAGAAATTATTTCGTTCGATAAAAAAACAGTCATTATCAAATCTGTGACTGTACTAATTTGGTTTGGGCGAAAGATGACAGGACTTGTCATTTCATAATTATTCAGTGTCGTAGCGAATGCTAATTCTATGAGTGTAAGTGAAAAATCTCTGACAAGAGTCGGAGATAATATATTCCATATAGCCGCTCTATATACGTGCTCAATGGACTTTGATTTAGAACTGCCAATATTTCTCACTTAAAACTTATTAATATAAAAGACATTCGATGCGCTAAATTAAATGTAAATATAAACAATGTAGGCACAAAAAAAATTGAAATATTTTTGCGAAATTTTAAAAATCTTATCTTTTAAATACGTTGGAGTGACAAAGCTGTTTGTTTTATCCCTACGGCAGAGGGTGCGGGGATAATTAATTGTAGCCCGCTATCTGCAGTCGTAATGGTACGTTGCGATGAAGACGTCTCCGCTGGCGGCCACGCCCCGGCCTTACCGTGGGCAGTGCCTAATTACAGTACTTTACAAGACATGTTTGCTCTGCTACATTTATTTTAAAATACAGGTGTTCTTATAATGAGTGGCTTGAAGAGGCAGTGTTAGTAAGGAGTTCTATTTGTATTTTGATAACTAGCTTTTTCTTTTACAAACAAGTTCTTGTTTCTTTAAATCCGAGGCTTGAGTTCAGCCAAGTGAGATATTAAATTATGGTCTTGAGTAATTTATATTATAGCGATAAGAAAAAACATATTTTTTTCCAGCAAAATTTTCTTAATAATTATTGTAGGCAGAAACAGAATCTGCCAGGTGTATCTATAAACCTATGCATATTATAACTCATTATCGTATCTTAAAGGAGCTTCTTTGTATTATATTTGCCCATGAACGCCTTTCAAATAAACCGGCCTCCGTGCTGTGATATCCCGTAGGAAAGATACAGTTATAATTATTATCTTAAGATTTTTACCTTTAAGTATTGGTTATCACGATCTAAAATCTATTTAATAACTTAATTTAGTTGTATTAGTAAAGCTGTTAATCAAGCGCCCGTGACAGCGGTGCAGGCTTAATTAATTGTGTCATATCTGCAATCGTCGTACCTAACGACATCCGAGATGGAGATACTTCGCTCTCGCGCCCCCTGTCGGACGCGGCACATTACTCTGTAGAGTAGAAATGTCATTTATTTTGTTAGATAATATATTTCTTTTTTAGGGTTCCGTACCCAAAGTACGAGTAAAACGGGACCCTATTACTGAGGCTCCGTCTGTCCGTCACCAGGCTGTACCTCATGAACCGTGATAGTTAGAGAGATGTAATTTTCACAGATAATGTATTTCTGTTGCCGCTACACTGACAAATACTAAAAAACAGAATACAATAAATATATAAGGGGGCTCCCATACAAAAAACGTGTTTTTTTGCCGTTTTCTTGGTAATGGTACGGAAACCCTCGTGCGCGATTTCGACTCGCACTTAGCCGGTTTTTTTATCTATAATATGCATAACTATATGTAGGGATAAAGAGTCAAACAGATACGTAACAGAAAAAATATGTAGAGGATAATAGTGTTTGAATTAGAGCCTGTTACACAATGTACGGATAAATTCTGTATATAGGCTTTTTGTTACTTATCTTTAGGATAAATACTATTTTTGCGTTTCAGACACATCAGTTCAAGCCCTTTTATCCTCTGCATATTTGTATCTGTTACATGGCCATTTGACACTATCCGTACATAGTGAAACAGGCCTAATGTGTCATGCGTTATTTGACGGTCGTGAAACGCAAAAATAGTGTTTATGCTAATGCTGGGGCTTCACCTGCGTCTAATGTCGTTAATTAGTGCTCTATTTGACGTAGCAAGAGGGGCCGGTCTTTGTGCGCTAATTTGCTTCAATAATATTGACGTTAGGCGATAGCTCGGACGGCGGTAACTTTTGACACATCAAAGGGATTAAGCGGGCGTTTAGTGCGTTGTTGTGGCTACACCTACTACACTAAACATGTTAAAACACGGTCACATTCAAAAACTCTTTGTGTAATAAATGTTAAAGTGCATAGTTATTAAGTTAGGATTGAGTAGACAAAATGAGAAAAGTATTGAGTTCTTGGAAGCGTTTTATTTTTATTTTAAAGACACACTTGCATATCACACGCTAAGTTGCTAGACGCTAGAATCAAACGTCAAATAAGTGGAGCCACACACTTAGCACGTAGCTTAATGCTTTAATTTAGTTAACGCTAATCATGCCGTTATTTGAACGTTAGGCGTCACGCAGGTGAAGCCCCAGCATAAAGATGTAACAAATAGCCTATACAGAATTAATGCAGAACTTATCCGTACATTGTAAAACAGGCTCGTATGGACCAGAGTCGACAGGACTTGTGATTTAATACTTAATTATTATTTGATTAGATATTTATTCTACCTTTAGCAATAACCTTTCTATATTATTTTCTGTATGCCACTGCTCTCACTTTAGAATGTTTGAATCCACCCTAGCATAGTTGTTGATTTGTATGTACAAATAATTTATTTTTAGGAGATTTTCTATTTGCATTAGCACTTGACAAGTCTGATGGCTATAATTACTTAGAAATCAAAATGATTAAAGATAAGGGAGACAGATTAAACCTTGGATGTCAACAAAAGATCCGTAAACCAATTAAAATAAAATGAATCTGAAAAGCAAAATCTGAAATAATTACATTAAATAACAAAAAATAATGATGTCGTCTATAGCATAAACAACGAGATTAAAAGTAAACCTACCTAAAAAGATACTTTCAATTAAGCAATTAATATTTCTATCCGTTCTTGATACAAACCAAACATAGGGAACAAAAAATAACAACCCGAATCCCCAAACAATTTAGGGAGTTACAGCAAAAAAGGCGCTCAATAATGTGAGATACACTAATACCCATTTATTACTGATGAACGCGCTGCAGAGAGAGAGCTATACAACTCGTATTGGGAGTAAGGGGGAGAGAAGAAATTGATATATTAAAAGGGAGGTTTAGCGAAAGCCGGCTTTAGGAGATACCGCGTAATGAACTTACTGATACAGTTAGTTAATAATGTTATAATTACAGAGTAACTTCTTGCAAGACGCTGTGAATGCCTAGGGCAGCGCTTGCAATTATTATTTATTGGGTTTTTCCTTGAGGTGCACTCAAAACCATCATTATTTTTAACGAACGGTGTATACCTAATAGATTAGCACTAAATCCAAACATAGCCTTTTCAGTAAAACATTTTTTAACAAAACTAAATCTTAAAAAAATATATAATTTTGAGGCAATTTGCCATTAATTAAAGAAAAAGTTTTGAGTCTTCCTGCCGCACTCAAAGTGGGTTTTTAATAACAAAACATTTTAGTTCCTGCAATTGTTAATTGTTTTTATTCGTATCGACTCTAGTTTTCAGGTGTTTCTGAGCTTTGAGTTGCTTAATATTCAAACTGTCAGCGTTTAAAAGGATTTGAGATATAAAATAGACAATGTCCTAGATCTACATATAAACCGAATTCCATACAAGAGATAATAACTGTCTCCTATCCAAGCCAGAATATGCAGGATTTTATGCACCGAGAGCACAGCGCAGTTAAGGAGTTAACCCGAGCTTATGAACGGAACTAATACGAAGATTCGAGACTTACCCGTGTATATTGAGACGGCAGCATACTACATACAGTTTATATACAGTATTACGTACCTATACCCGTATTGTGCGGCAAGCTGCGTAGTTTCGGCGCTAGGATTTCATATCCCGTTACGGCGAATTAAATTAAGCGGGGCCTCAGTAACAGCGAGATGTTAATTATATTAATTGAAACGTTAAGATAATAATTGGGTTATGAATAAGAGAGCACTAATTATCGTTGCTACAGAGTACCTACAAAATGAATTTCATTTAAATGGATAATCTAAATTTGGTAGCAGAACCAGATCTGAAGGCGGTAGTTTAAATAAATATTGCCTTTTTTAAATTATTCATTCGTTTTCTTCTTAAAGAATATTAAAATGGTTACTTTTACAGTAATGGAAAGGAAGTTTCTACAGTTCCAATTGATTTGTTTTCTATTTTAACAAAATAGTATATGTGTCGTATGGATATTTATTTTGCAAATAGGCTAGTAAACGCTAGCACGTCCCCGAAAAGAAAGACCCGTCTGATGAACAGTGTATATTTACGAACTAAGTCATCTACTTATTTGTCCTCTTTGTAACTAGTGAGACGACAAACAGCAAATTTGCGGCTGCCAAGTTTGGTCAAAGTCTATCTAATGTCATTATAATGTCAAATATGGGAGTGTGAGGTTATCCCGCAGGGTTGGAGATGCCTCCATTTGCACACTGTACAAGGGCAGAGGTGACATAGCCGATTGCAGCTCGTACAGAGGTATCTCACTGCTCTCTGCGGCAGGAAAGATCCTGGCTCATATTATAAACACCCGTCTATCCCATCACGCGGAAACTATACTTCCGGAGACTCAATGTGGGTTCCGACCAGGTAGAGGTACGGTAGATGCCATCTTTGTTGTCAAGCAAATCATGCCAGCCATCGAGAGTTAAAATGTGTTCATTTGCACCGACTCCAAAAAGAACTGATTAGGTATGTTTTAGTAAATATTATTTTTCGCTTTTTAGTTTCATTTTGAAGTCGGTTTTTAGTTTTTTATTAAACTTTTTTTATTTTACAATTTGAAGTGTTAAGTCCTCTATTTTTTCCCTCCTAACTTCGCCAAAAATGACTTTACAGCAAAGTAACCTTAATTAATATTGGTCCTCTATAGTCCCCCTATCCAATGGTATGATAAAAATAAGGTGTTATATAGGGTCAATTTTTCGACGAAAATTTTAAGTCTTAAGAAAAGGCTTTACCTACTCTCCAACCAGAACGGCGGCTATTTTGGTGTCGAAACCATAGGATAAGGTTTTGCGTTAAATAACAGGTCAAATTAAGAAAGGAACTTTCAAATTTTTTTTTGTTACTGGGTGTGCGGGTACTCCCCCAGTAAATAAAAATTGGCGGTCTGGTACCTCATAAGCTCCACGTCTGCTCAACACACTGCAAAATACGTTCTGTCGACAAATTGCAGTATTTTCTTCTAACTCCTATCCGTTAAGGAGTTCTGTGGCTTCCATCATCAGGTCAGCAACATGATATGATGATTACCAGACCCAAAAATCAGCATTGAGTCAGAAAATATATGCAAAACATTATGGTTGCCTATAAAAATTGAGGGTTGCCCTCGATTTCCCAGGGATCCCATCATCAGAATCTGACTTGGTGTAAATGGGACCACCTCGTGAGTATACCCTTTCAAACTTAAAAATAAATTTTGAAATCGGTCCGTAATCCGTAAAAAAAAAACAACATTCAGGCGAATTGAGAACCTCCTCCTTTTTTTTGAAGTCGGTTAAAAAAAAGCCTGGAACAATACCGTCCTCTCTGTAAAGTGATTATGATGATGATAATGAATGTCATTATACAAGAGAAGATGACCTCACAAATCAGAACAACAAATGATAAAGTTGTAAATAAGAACAAATTGTAAAGTTAAAAAACTATAACCCGACTACGACTGGACCACCCGAACTGTACGATCGCGTTTTAAACATATATTTTGACTTAAACATTAAGACATATACATATTTGTAATGTGTTTGTCAAGACCTTTCTTATGATACCAAACACGTGATGATTATCTCAGTTTATTTTTTTTCGAGGTGGAATCTAATGTTTAAATTCTGGCATACCAATTTTGATAAAATTTATATATAGCCCATGTCACCCAGCCTATTATAACGAATCTATTGACGCCTCATTCATTAAAATCGGTTCAGAAGTTAAAGTGCTACGGTTTAACATACATCCAAAGACTGCCAAAATCATTACCCTTCTTTTTGGCTTCGCTGTAGTTAAGTAAAAAATCGCTCTACGCTCACAGTTAGCCACGCCTTCGTGGAACAAGCGTTCATACGCTGCGGTGGCCGTCGACTGGTGTTCAGGGGGCCTTATCGGCTTAGCTGCATTATGGTTTACTCAGCGCCGCCGTTCGGATGCCAATGGTCGGGCGACAGAAATAGCACCAGAGATTTATCCTTTTAAGATAGACAGAACTGCATATAGTGTGTTACAATAGCTGAAATAAACAAAAACAATAAAGCAATCGAAACAGGCTGTTCAGAATATGTTGTGTGCAAATGTGCCTATAACATGTTCGTCGTAAAGTGGGATAAAATGATACATATTAAATGGCGAGTTTACGGTCAATTTTGGAATTGCCTATCCGGTGGTGGTGATAGGAAGAACCTATCACTCTAAATATCCCTAGTAGGGTTACACCTATAGCCCAAACATGAGCAAATATTCAAAAATTTTACAAATCTAGCCCATATTATTGTCATTCAACCTCGTTTACATCGCAGCCAAAATTGCTATTTTTCTGAAATCTTTATGCCAATTTGCAATTGTATACAGTATCTTAATATTATTATTTAAAAGAGACAAAAAATAAGTATTATGTTAAAGTTTCAGACAAGACAATTAAGATACATCCTTATAAACAAGGTTATCCGAGCTTAGTTGTCTGTGATTTGGAGGATGATTGAAAATGTTTTGGCCTTACTTATCTATTTAAGGTTAAGTCTTAGTCTCTCATCTCCCACCCGACCATGTTCTGTTAAAACTATACATGACGGGAGTTATTAAGTATGATGGAGCGGCGCCACGCTTCGTTACTCCACGACTTTGTTACTCCGAGTCCGTACCCGTCAGGTTGATGTTCACTTCCTTCATCTAATCATTTACTTGCAATATCAATCTTCTTTGTATCTTCCTAGTTTAAAATAGATTAACACACTTTGCATAAAATTGGGACGGGAAAACTAGTTTTCGTTAAATTCATCAGGTCAATCACTGAGATTGTTTTAACGTCGGCTTTTGATTAAATAAACATGGAGTTATATTAAAAGTCATGTAAATAATAATATATCTTATTTCTATATTTTCAGCTTACATATCATCTGTGTTAACTGTGTTTAAGAATAACATTATAAATCATTTAAACTTATAGGTACTTTATGGATTTGAACTTGATCCTAAAATATAATTATTTTATCGATTCGTAACTAATGATTAACAAAGTTTTGAGCTTTTAAACACCTTACTTGGGAAACTATACAACATCACATCTCATCACCAGCCTATATCAGTCCACTGCTGGACACAGGCCTCTCCAAAAGGAGGATTTTGCCATAATCGCCACGCTTGGCAGGCGGGTTGGCGAACGCAGTTTGGCCAATGGTGGAGAGGAGACGCTCCTGCCCGTCTTCTTATGGCGGTTCTCATGTAGTCGCCTCTTACGACACCCATAGGAAGAGAAGGGGAACTATACAGCATGTAGAAGTATTTTAATAGGTATTAGACGCTATGAATATGTATAAACAATTAAATAGACAGATACTAATGGAGACAAATGCAAATAATTAGAAATCCGACAGAGTGGTTACCTAGTTTAAAACTAATCCGCCGGCGGCGCGACGCGGGTGCTGCAGTTATGAATATCTTACTGCAGCTGTGGTGGTGCAGTTCGCGAGATTACCTGCACTTGATACGCTATTGTTTAATAAATATTTTCTTCTGTGAATACTACTTTTTGTAATGAAAACATCCTTTATTAAAAATAACTATAATAAAACGTCGGAATGGTAATAATGTCTTCTTTTGAGCTAAGATTTTAAATAAGAAAACAAAATAAAATAATGCATGTTAGTTAGTCCCGTTTTTTTAAGATAAAGCACATTTACGTAATATTTAGTTAAAAATAACCTTTCTAATTAAGGATGTTGTAATCTTAAGACTCGTAAATTGTGTTCCTATTTTATTTCATATCATTAAACAGTACGTAATCAGTACCTAAAACTTACCTTGTCGTAAATGGTGTGGACCGAAACTAAGCTTATCAAGTAAACAGCTTGAAACCCGCACGTGACAATCCAAACCGATCCTTTTACCGACACAATTAACGACAATTCATTTGCAAAGCCCCATTGAATAGCCTCGGGGCAACGCAAAGTGTCCCCATAATCCCGCATAACGTGGGGCCACCGAAAACACTAAATACCTCTTAAACTAACCCATTATAAATTCAATTACGAGCTCAAGACGTAGACAATTTGCGTGTGAGGGGAAGGGGGGGGGGAGTAACTAAACATATTGCGGGCCACTCTGATCTTAGGCGGGTAATCCGACCCACCGGACCTTTATTGTCGGGGCAAAATGCGACCGGCATCGCTGGGGACTAGGGAACTTCATTGGGGGTGATTAAGTTGTATGTGTTGCCTTCTAGACGGGTAATGGCAGCTTTAAGTTTGCAATAATATAGTCTGAACCGAGTGTTAAACGTTGATACATGAGGTGTGGATTTTGGACAGTTATTAATAAGCATTCTTTTAAATCAATCAGTTTTCATAAGCAATAGGCAATTTGTCTCAAATTGCGTGATCAATCAAACCGACGACCTCCATAGCCGAGAGGCGAGAACGCCGGACTATATGGCGTCGCCATCTCTGAGGTTCCGTGTTCGATCCCGGTCGGGTCAATGTAGAAAACGAACTTTTCCATATTGTCTCGGGTCTGGGTGTTGTGGTACCGTCGCTGTTTCTGATTTCTATAACACAAGTGCTTTAATTCAACCTACATAGTAAAATTGGAATCTGGTAAAAGTAGTTACTAAAGAATGAATGAGATGATATAAAATACTACTTTACAATTGTAAAAATTATATCGAAAACCTAAAACGTCCCTTAAATCAATTGATACAACGATAAACCGATGTTTGGTCTTATTCAAACATTGGCGAATGCTCCAAGATCACCCCTTTGTTCGGGCTGATAGAGGACTGCTCACCGCGTTGTAACGTTCGGGGTAGCGTGCTGCTCACTTCACGTTCAGCTAAGATATTATTGAAGTTGGAAGTGTTGCTAGTAAGGGATTTAATTTGAAATAACTCAAAACCTATTGAGGTGACTCAACAAGAAATTAAAGTACAGCATTAATTCTATTGCATAAAAAGTTTTAAGAAAAAAAAGTTTTGATTTCGATGAAACTTTTTAACATGTCCTTGACGCGATGTAACAAACCTACATATATCCCCCGTTTATGGGGAAAATAAAAAGGAACACGGTCTCTGGGTAGGTATTTAGGAGAACCTGATACTTTATTTTATTTTTCATTTCTTAGGATAGGTTACAGCTTAAAAATTTACTACAGTTTTAGGAAATTAGCAACTAGAAGCTAATAGCAAGCTACCACAAATAAAAATATAGATACTTAATAGTACTTGTTTATCTCACGACATCCTTATCCTTACTCATACATTTAACTTTGGATTAAATTGTTTTTTAAGTAATTTGATTTGAACTTGAATAGCCATAATCCTAGTAAAGCTACGCTTAGTTGAGCTTAAGGGAGTTAGTTTCACCTCCCATCAGTAAAATGTTTATTACGACACTAAAATTACTTAAAAGGCTGATAGTATAGTTTTATTAAAACCTGAAGCTGCATTTTTAAGCAATTCGAATTTCATTTTCGAAACGGAATAAAAAAAGAAATACAATTCTCTGTGTGGTAAATGATACTACTGCCGAAGTTCTTACTTAGATTTATTTAACATGACTTGCCATATTAACTTATTACAAACTCTTCACTTCCTAAATTAGAAATTATGTCCCTACATTAATGATTACTTCGACTGACATAACTGCTTAGCAACTGCCTACTTCAAATGCTCACGAGCAACTGACCGAGTAGCGGTCTCTACCGATACTACTGCGGTGTTTCCCCACCACAACTCAATTACGTCATGTCTTTTTCCCGGTCGACCAGTTAGTGTTGCCAACATTTGATTAAAATATACCGAATCACGACATTCGGCCATCCGGCACAGTGCAACCTCCCGGTGCACGTCCGCTACTAAATCAGTTGCTTTAACTATAGTTCCTTAACCTTAAATATTATATTCTGGGTACATTATATAAATTTACAAGGCTGGGATATGTTTACTTAACATTGTGAACAGGTCAATGAAAATAATTAAGCACGTCTACTACTGAATTAGTTGACTTAACTATAGTTTCCTAATTTATGTATTAAATTCTGGATACATTATGTAAATTCAACATTGGAAACATATGAATAACTTAAATAACACATACAATTTCAGACATCAATAATACTCATAACAAATCATAATCACGACATTCGTTAACATAACTAAACTAGATCTGAGTTTATTAGTTACTTTATTAAGTCGAAAATTTACGAGTTTGGTGACACTTAACATTGCTGGTTAAATATACTACTTACGAACTAGATCATTTAATATTTTAAATTAAAAAAAAACGTTTTCTTTACAAATAATTATTTACGAATATTATTTCCGAAAGACATGGTAAGTTATTGAGGTTCTTGCATGATTAGGGAGTGCACATGTTTCGCTATTACAAGTAATATGGAAGATTTAAAAAAATACAGTAAATCTTTTAATTAATTACTTACTATCAATTAGTGATATGACAGACTTGTGTCTCATTACAATTAAATTAAAATAAAGATAAAATATGTCAGGTAAAATCAATTGTATTATTATTTACTATTCCTAATTTAAATTCAAATTCAAATTCTATTCCTAAATAGTCAAAATCTTTCATGCCATGTATTAATTTATCAATAAGCCACTTATATATAGATTTTAATTGATTGGGATCTAGTTGTTTTATGTCATCTGGAATCCTATTGTAGGTATGTCTTTAAACACACTGTAATGCAGAACACTAGTCTATTTGCATCCCGTTTTGGTCTAGTGTTCCTATCACTTGCTTTCGTGATCAATTTATTATTAAATTATTTATTATTAAATTAAACATTTTAAATGCTTAAGAATTATTAAAATAAAATCTTCTATGGTAGGTACTTTATACACGAAACGTAACGAGATTGGTACTGCGACTGCCTAATCGACACTCAGTCTATGAATCGGCAGAATCAATGCGGTAATTCCGCAAAAACCTAACAATGGCGTCGGGGTCAATAAGAATGCGTATGTCTAGTATGTGTTTTCTGCTATTAATTAATCATATTATTGTTTTGTTATGTGTAAAATAAATAATTACTAAGGTTAATAAAATGTATATTTAACATGCCCTGTTAATTTTCTCGATTCTCACAAAAATAAATCGGACGGATTTCGTAAAGATGCAATGCAACCAACAGTTCAGACAGGGTTGGAACTTCGCTCACTTTAAAAAAAACTATCTAGAATCACATGTAGGTATACTATTCTAGAAATATGAGAATATTCATTATACTCTAAAATTTAATGTTAACCCATGGCCTTATCCTATCTGCAGCAACAATGCTAATATATATTTAAAATAATAGCCCGTGAGGTCATCTTTAAAAACTTGAACAGCGTGTTCCGATAATTACTAGGGTGAAAATGAAAATGAATAATAATTAATCGTTTCGGCAATCACACCAACTAGCTAGGCCTAAACTAAGCAAATCTTGAACTATGGTTACTAGATAATGAATAAACTTATTTCATTAGGTACTTGACTTAGGCACAATTACCTGTGCTCATCACACAAACATTTGCCCCGCGATACGAACCCGCAGCCAGGCTTTGTAGTCCGCAGCAGGAACCACTACGCCAGACGGTCGTCCAATTAATTTTCCAACATTACAATCTTGAACGGGCTTACAAATTTTCACAACTATTTAGAACAATTTTATAATATTTTAGCGTGGTTATTTTAACAAGGTCCCCTTTATAAAATATTGGCTCTAAAACTTTATAGTGTGAAATATATTAATAAGTGCAATACGCTCATTTTTATCTTTGTTTGCATCACCCCTGCAACAAGCACCCACAGATCAAACAGGACCACGCATTGTCGTACTAACTGACGAAGCGTAACTACAATTATTGTCTGAACCTTCTCCACTGTTTAAGATAAACGTTAATGTTCTTCATACTTCAAAATAAAACTATAAACGAAACCTTTTTATCAAAGACCTGTTGAACATAAAAAACCCGGCTGAAATTAAATTGGTCAAAAGAGGGCACACCAAAAGTTAATAAAAATAGTAGCTAAAAAGATATTAATAACTTTATACAATTTTAACTACTTAGTCAGTTGTGAAGTTCGGTACCATTTTTAGTAACTTGCACACTTTTTGTTATTTAAAATATTCTAATATTTATGCACCTTATAATGTAATAAGTACAAATAAATTAAATTTAATTATAGCCAACGTGGTACCATTATGCCTGTGTCATAAATAATAATTTCCTATCATAATGTGCAAGTAGGTATACAACTTGCGTAGTGTACGTATTTAGAAACCTAGATTAGTAGCATGAATATATTGATAATCTTATACTATGAGCACGATTACTTTCTTTTTTATACAACGATTTATTAGTATGGGTCGATATCATTGTATGTTTACACCGAACTGTAAACATTACTTTAATAAACTTTGATGTTTGTTTTACAAAGTTATTTTTGCTGTCCTTAATCTTTCGTCATTACCTGATTTAAGAATTTCTACTAAACATAATTGATTCGGTTTAGTTAGTTGGAAGACTATTTCTATATTCAAAAATAGAATAGACTAAAATTTCCAGTCCTCCCCTCCAATATATTATTATCCCATCGCAAGCAAGCAACAACAGCGTCTCCTTTAGATTCTGAACCCCATCACATATCAACACAAATCCTAATGTGATTCTTAGCATTAAGCATCAATAAATGTTTTTTTTTAAATCAAAATACTATTGTGTATAGAAGTTGCTATACATAATAGTATTTTGAAGGCTAGCTAATGTAGCAATTAATGTTAGCCTACTTTAACCCATTCTACCTACCCCATCAATTGCATGAAATGTTTGAGTCTGAGACACTGGACCTCTTTTCTTATTAATTAGATAATATCCAACAATTGGAAAGGCTTCTAAGTCTAAACTTTTTTAAAATGTAATTTGTACAGGGCAAAATTTATGGCCTGCTTCTGTTTCATTGATTAATGCTATTGCACTCGTTAGCCTTTACAATCTATCTATTCATATTCTATGAGGATCAATGTGTAAGCTGGCGTACGGCTTCATTGAGCAAACTATTTAAATATAGTAAAATTAATGATGAAATATTTTTAAAACAAGACAATTACCAATATACACAATCATATAGACAACTTACTGTTATATTACTATTATACTAAGTACTACTGCAAATAATAAGATTATTCGTTAGAAACACGTATCAACAATACTTTTATGAAGGACCGGGGTAATTAACAAAATTAAATGATCTGTAGTAAACCTCAAGGATTGATAAGTAGGGGTGGATCATCCTGGTGTTGGTAGAATTGATCTCGCTGGGCTGACCCCTTCGACACCCATCCCAATATAAAAATTTCTTGTCTCGATCTGAAGGGAGCTACGAGCGACCTCACTCGTGTCTGCAGTCGCCTCTGCCAACAGCAGATCTCATCCATGGTCCCGAAAATAATAAAAACAAAAGCATTAGATTTATACTCATTCTTATCATTATTCTTAAAGGGTAAGTCAAGTAGTCAACCTAATTATTAAACCTTTGGTCCATATAACATGTAAGTAGGCACATCTAAATTTGATGATTTATAAACTAATGTCCCTGCTGGTCAAAAATAAAAATAAAAGTACCTAATCAGGCAGAGTGGAATACATTTAGTAGAGGGCTTTATAATTGCTCTTTTCTAATAAGCTTATTGTAAGCATTATAATGAGATTTACATCGGTAACCATGTAATACGTTTTTATTGAGAGCTTCTGCTTTAAATGTGCGATAGACCTAGCCTAATGAACTGAAGGCTCATGATGATCATGATTTACATGTATGCATTGAAATTGTAGCATCACAAAAAGTTTATACGGCGTCATAGGTACTGTCACCAACATTCCTTATTGCAGATTAAATCGTAATATGTTCTAGGGTTCACTTAACCCTTAGCTCACTACGCACTTAGCCGCTACGCTTAACTACTAGAACCTAGGGCACACTTAACCGTTAGTGCAAAACACACACCTTGCCGCTACGTTTTAATACTAAAATCTAGGGCACACTTGACCCTTAGCGCACGACACACTTAGCCGCTATTCGTAACTACTAGAATCTGGGGCACACTTTACCCTTAGCGCACGACACAACTAGCCGCTACGCTTAACTACAAGAATCTAGGATACACTTAACCCTTGGCGTACGACACACTTAGCCGCTACGCGTAACTACTAGAATCTAGGGCACACTTACCCTTGGCGCACGACACAATTAGCCGCCCTGCCTAACAATAAAATTTAGGGTATACTTAACCCCAATCCAAATATATTTTAAAGGCAAATATTAAATATTGGACCATAAAACACACAACACATTCATTGCTGATCGTAAGGTAAGTAGCCAAAGTACTTTTGTTATGAAAATCAGAAAACAACGATGGACCACAACACCCATACCCAAGACAATATAGTAAAGTTCGTTTTCCACATTGACCCGACCGGCAATCGAACCCAGAACCTCAGATATGGCAGCGGCGCCATAGACAGTCCGATGAGCTCGCCTCTCGGCTACGGAGGCCGTCTTTTTTTTTGTGGAACAACTATCATCATTGTTTTATTTGAGACTTTTCGAGTTTTTAAACCAAGTCAGGGATGTGACATGTTTTGCGCTTTAGTTTAGCTCAAAAATGTTGCAAAATTGTGTATGGTGGTATAGTGGCACACATGGCCTTAAATCATTGCTACACGTCACAACTACACGTTAAATAACTACATGTCTCACTGCTCTGTAGCTTTCATCGAATACTCAAAAGCTGGCCTACTCTATTTACACAACTGCTACAAGTTATGGATGCTCCTATATTAATTAGTATACTTAGCCAATCTCTTTTCATATATTTTTTTCTTTGGTCAAAGACCGACGTACTTAATCAGTTTGACTCCAAATTCCATATACATCATATAGCCCACTTAGCTATAACTCTTTAAAACTAAATCAGAGGAACTAACATACTTAAGCGAATTTCGTCAACGAAATCGTTTACACATAGTAAGTTCTGGTGCTCCACATTATGTCAGTAAAAGTTTATAATAAATTACCACCATATATAAAAAAAACTACTAGGGATACTAAATTTCACAGAACATTGAAAGAGTACTTGACGCAAAAAAGTTTCTTTTGGGCATTGTATAAATTTTAATTTACGATTTTTTGTCTCCATTACCTTAAATTGTAATGCCCTAACAGGGATCATTTTAAAGACATGTTAATAATTTTTTTTTTTGACCTTATGTACCAAATGAAAGCAATAAATATAAGATTATGATTATGACTACTTAGTTAGCTTATAAATTCTTATTTTCGTTTGGACAGCACACTTAACTAGTCCCAAAAACAAAGATCGACACACTAATCTGCCTCAAAAGAAGAATTTACTTATATACAGATATGCTGGTATTGTGTCGGAGACTAGGTACCCCTTTAGTACTCAAACACTTTCGGTAGTTTCAAATTAAGGCGCGTCTAGAATGTGCCAGTATGGGTGGTGATAGTCCCGACCACATGCAAGCGCGTCCCGTTACAAAAACTTTCAAATATCGCGCTACCGATTTCGTTGAAATGATCAGTTGGTAGCCTCGAATAAACGAATATATAATAAGTTATTATGAAAGAATAATTATCTACATTATCGTAATACGAGTGCTTTGAATTGAGTAAGTATCATCAGAGAGTAGCCCCGACCATATACAAGCTCAACACAATATACTAAAAAAACATACGTTTTCAATTATGTTAATACTATCGGAGGGTAACCCTGATCACATACAAACAATTATTAAAACACAACCGTACTCAGTACCGTGCCTGTCATGTCGAAAAGTAGCCCCAACCATGTCCAAACACATTCCAGATACAAATGTGGTTTATAATAAAATAAAAATTACATAGGTAGATTAAAATAAATTAGCATCAAATTATGTTAGTATTATCGGAGGGTAGCCCCGACCATATACAAACACAATTTCAAATTCAAACACATGTGCTGTGCATTGTGCCCGTTCTATCAGAGAGTAGCCCCGACCATGATCGGAGCACAATACCGCACACATAAATTTAAAAATTACCCTTCAGACTTAGCTAGCAATTTTAATATCACTCCCCATCTTAATTGTATTTAAAACTTATAATTTCTTTAGGTACCTACATACAATTCAATTTTAAATAATTTAACATACCTTTGACTTATGTGGGCTGAAGATCACGGTGCCACTTCTGAGATGTGGTAAATGATACTACTGCCGAAGTTCTTACTTAGATTTATTTAACATGACTTGCCATATTAACTTATTACAAACTCTTCACTTCCTAAATTAGAAATTATGTCCCTACATTAATGATTACTTCGACTGACATAGTAACTGCTTAGCAACTGCCTACTTCAAATGCTCACGAGCAACTGACCGAGTAGCGGTCTCTACCGATACTACTGCGGTGTTTCCCCACCACAACTCAATTACGTCATGTCTTTTTCCCGGTCGACCAGTTAGTGTTGCCAACATTTGATTAAAATATACCGAATCACGACATCTGTGTATTATATATAGTATCTATATACGACTTAAGGGATTCTCTTTTGGCCTTATTCATTTTAATCGATACAAATAGTACGAGTATGTCACAAAGTATCAAGTATCAGTTCATCATCATCATCATCATTTTAGTCACAAGACATCCACTACTGAACATAGGCCTCCTTCAGTGATTTCCTGATAGGTCGGTTGGAAAGCGGCCTGCATCCAGCGGCTTCCTGCAACCTTTACCAGTATCAGTTACAACAATGAATTTTCCCAGTTACCTTAGTTCGTTAGCGGGAATGCGTTCCGACTTATTTACAGTCGGGGGTGGGGCGAATGTGTACGCTCAGTCGCATCGAACAAGCTCTTGATTTGTGGCTACTAGGTTTACCGAGCTTCGACATTTTATTGGGTAGAATAGGCTATTTTAAACAAGAAAATAACTTCATTTACAACCTAAAAATGTTTAAAAGTAATCGTTAAAAATACTCATTGTTGTCTGTAAATTGGCTTGTATCGTAAGACTTTATTTTCACTTTATTTTAAGACTTAAAGTAAAGTGAAATAGTACTTAAGTTGTTCATGAGTAAACCTCACCTAAGAACTTACTTATTTGAAAGTGAATTAATGCTTTTTATCAACTCAATGATTTATTTGTTAGTGCTGAGACTATGGCTGAGATAATGGCGCCAGGTGATTCGAAGTCACTGTTGTCAGCGTCTTTTTATAGGTTAACACGATATAAATTAGGCAGTATTTTAAACAGATAAGAGTTCTTCTGGACTACAGATCACAATCTAGCAAACTACCCTATATTTTAGTCACTTAACTTTGTTTAATTTGATCATTCTATATAACCAATTACCCAATGATCCGTGCAGAGTTCATTCTACCAACAAATTGTATGAATCTATTCCATTGAGACTGTTCCAATCAATCAGCGAGCGAGCCGCGAGCCTACCGCACGGCCCGCCGCAATCACGCTAATGGCCTGTAAACCGGACGAATAATAAAATTGGCCGCTCGATGTAATCGGAAACCACAGGTGAACTGTCATATTAAACTGGATCTACTACATAGTATACAAAATAACTACACGTCATTGTTTTATTCAGCGAAGAATTCTAACTTTAAAAGTTAGTTATAGTTGTTCTCGTCGTATTCAAAGCCGTAGTCAAGAACGTAGTCACGGTCGTAGCACTGTAAGTCGTCGTAGTAAAGATTGTAGCGTGGATAATTACCGTCGTCGTAACTTCGTAAGTCATACTGGCAACGTTCCTTTTAATTTCTATGTATAAATAATACAATTGTTCCCATCGCGGTAGAATTTACTAGAGGGAATTTTGAGCTTGTGTGCCATCTTTGGCATGACTGTGACGACACTATTACGGTAGGCTCTAAAAATTTTAATATTTTTAATGATCCTATGGCCAGTAGCGAAACCACTTGTGTAACAGAAATTAGAAATAACAACGTTACCACAACACTCAGACCCGAGACAGTACAAAAAAGTTTGTTCTCCATATTGACCCGACTGGGAATCAAACCCGGGACCTCAAGGATGGCAAAAAGTATTGTGAAAATAGACAAATCTACTTTCTTACTTACAACACTCCTCGTGTCACGCTCGGTTGCCAACGATCAATGCAGTGAAACTATCAAGTTTTCAAGCAATGTTATTTCTTACCTGTAAACAAAAAAAAAACGCTGTTAGCGAAGAGTTTTTACGTAAAAAAAAGTTTCTTACTGAAATAACTTAAGTGTAACACATACAGTCTATAAATAATCTTATGTTGTGTTTCAGTAGGCTGCGATACAAATAATATTGGTATATATCAATAATTTTGATGTTACGATTCCTTATTTCATGATCATGACAATCAATGTGTCACCTGGCGCATGTTTGTTGATTTATATTTAAAAAAAAAAAATAGCAGAAAAACACAATTTTTTTTTTATTATATACTAATACTATTTAATTGTAGATACTTGAAGAAGATAATAAAAGCAATGCCATGGTAACTCAAGGATACAAGCGGGCGATAATTAATTTCCCCTGAAGGTGGCCTTTCAATTAAAACCTCAATTTAATTTTCTACTATTTTGGTGTACGTGGAAAAATAAAGAAAGTCAGAGGATCCTTAAGTCAATATTGGTTAGTAATCCGTATCTCACGTTTTCTTGGTAAAATTATATAAAATCTGCTGTTAATGAAATACTGAGTTTCGTACCCGTAGCAGAGATGACGGTTATCTGCCCGTAGGTACAAATCTTAATATGTAAAACAAAGCCGGGTTTGTAACAACACTTATAACTCGAGAATGGCTGGATCGATTTTCATGGTTTAGAATTTGTTGTATTTGTGTCCGCCCCGATTAGCAGATTAAATTATAAAAACATTAGAAAGGCTGACAAAAAAAAGCTGTTAAGCGGTACGAAGTTCGCCGGGTCAGCTAGTATTTAAATAAAAATAGAGCACAATTCTATGGTTTTAATTGCGTTACTGGGTTAGTATTTTTGGCCGTTTTGTCTTTTTAAAAAAACGGTCTTATTGAATCCGGGCTTACCAGAGCCGTTACCGGCTACATACAGTCCGAGCCTGAAACGCATGCCAGTAACATCAGTAATAATGATTTTTTATTTCTTAGTACAGTTCTTAAAATTCACAGAGGCTTCCTCAATTTTGCAAGTACCTATCAGCACTATTGTTTGTAATCTATCCGAGCGGACGGGACACTCGCTCGGTGTCCGTATTCATTACAGCGATAATGTGGTTAGCCAGCAGCATTAGCATGATTACTCGCAGGCTTGAATAGTCAGCAGCGGAATTAGCTGAATACATTCAACCTTATTACCATCTACGTGTGGTTCAAAATTAAACACCATTTCGATTGCGAGTACTCTGCATTACTTATTCAAGCAGTTGACGAGACGCATGCTTTCACATTTATTTGACGCTTCTTGCATCTACTTAAAGGCGGTGTCTTGGGTTTTGTAAAAATCACTCTTTTTGCATGCATTTTATTTTTATTTATCGCTATATACGAGTAAAGTTCCTTTGCAAGTAAGTTTTCGTTGAATATTTCGGATTATTTTCGATAGCGTTTCACATTTCACATCACAGAATTGTTCTGGCGAAGAGGTTTGCGCTCGGGGCGAGGCGAGAACGATATAAATTACCTAGAACAGAAAAAGTTGAATAAAGATGTTTACAGCTCTTCTGCACCTCTCAAACAAGCTAGTAATCAACGTTAAATATTGAATTGCACCGACCACGAGTTGAGAGAAATGTGTGCAAAGGAGACCCAATGCGAAAAGATTGAGGAACTATTAGTAAAATAATAGTTTGCAAGTAAATGCCTTTCAGTATAAACTGTTAGTACCTACCACATCTATCTGGAATTTCTAAATGATCTGATTCTATTAGGTTCTTTGAAACGTTTTGCTCATTAAAACCGTTTCCATGACTAAAACTTGTTAAATTAAATCTTTAGCTTTTTGACGTGTTGTCTTCTAAAGTATTTGTAACAAACTTTAAGTATTAGTAGGTAAGGCATATAATTTCCGACATTAGCGCTAAAATACTTCACTGATACCTTTTCTGGTACTAAAGGTGTGTTTTCAAGTAAAGCGACCAGCGAAATAAAACACAGGTTACTAGCGGCACGGATGTTGAGCATTGGGTGAAAGATGCGCAGAAGACCAATACGATTACGTGATTGGCTAGTCCTGCGACGCGCCTACACCGCCGGCCGGGATTGGTTGTTAGTTCCGCGCACTCGCGTCTCTGATACGATGATCGTCTCGTTAGATGCGCAAAGCGATCCCCACTCTTTGTCTTAGCGCTCAAGATTCATGCCGGGGATTGTGCGTTTCTTTTAATGACAAACGTGTTGGGTAGTCAAATATACATAAACTTATTCATGTAGGTACTACTCTTCTGACGAGGATTTTGATTGTGAGAAAAATAATATGTTAAAACTGATCTTTCTCAAAATGGTTTGTCTCATTCATAGTCTAAAATCAATTATGATGATCCTAGAGGATGTAAGTCTAGTTGTAACATTTTAACACCAAAATGGGAGGGTAGGAACTATCCATTGTTTCCTTTATGTGTAGGCTTTCCCAAAAAGTTTCACCGCTCTAATAGGTACAGACCTACTGAGATCAGCGTTAATATTTTTCTGTTCGCTATTCCCCGGGACATACCCTACGCTCTCTAAGAGTTACCTTAACCTGCCCAAACAAAATGCCGGTAGTCTGAATAATTGAGCAGCCGTAACGAGCATTAATACGTCGGGTGGAAACATCCCGCTGGTTCGGTAGCGGTTTTACTATCTGCTCCGCTGGGATGTGCTGGAAATTTGTGTAGTTTGTGGAAGTTTATTGAAAACAGGTTAAGTTCCCATGAGAAGTAATGTTTAGTTAATAGTAAGTTTAAGGTGAACTGAACTATTAGCGGGGTCTTACCAGTTTCTATTAAAAATTTTCAAATTAACATAACTTTAAACTTTATTTATTTTTATTTAGTAATACCGTTTTAACTGATATCAACGCCAAGTGCTTTTAGATAAAACCTGTGACTATTGTATAAAATTATAATAACTCAGTATATATAAATAGTGTCCTCACCAGTCGGTGTACTCGCATGTTTATTTTCTAAATTAGTTTCTGTAGCCATATGCAGGCACACGATAGAGCTGACCAACAAGACTTCTACGATGTATGGCAGTCGCTGTGACCGAAATTGGTCTGGAGAATCATCACCATTTAAAGTATACCGGTGACAAAATTCTATCAACGGCCACATTGTTATCATTTTCAACTTTCCGGGGCAATTCTGAAGGCCAGTAAGTAAAATGTAACCTAATTTTGTTTTCGAAGCAGCTAGTCCACAATATACATAGAGAACAGCATAATTATTTTAACGTAAATAGAGCAGTTTAAAACAAGCCCTATCACACAAAATGTTAGAAAATACGCGACCAGTCAAATGCCTAACTGATGCAGATTTACGTCATTAGAGATCAAAGTGCCGCGCCTGACCCGCTTAAGACTAACTCAAGGGGTTTTAATTCTCGCTCAAAGGCGGGCGATTAAACCTTTACTGCCTGAACATGTAGGGCTCACTAATGATAAGGATGCGAGTGGACGAGAATATACTTACAAGAATCTAGAGGTGGAAGTAAAGTTTGAAATTGAACGAAGTTTGTTCAAAGTAACTTTTAATTAAGGATGAAGTTTAGTTCTATAAAAAAGTATGTCGAAACTTTATTCACTTTATAAATTCTATCAAAAGTAGTCTTAACCACCGCTTTTACCACGCTTTTAGTTACCTATCAAGTCTATTCGAATCCGAAAACGAACATTATTATCCCATGTAACGATACAATTTCTAATAGTACTTAGGAACCAGGCCCACATTTTGGTTACTAGCATAGTGCTTGGATGTACAATCTGCCATAAGCATTCAGCACTAGCAGTTTTTCGATCAGAAATAGGTTTTATAAACCTAAGAAAACATTTTAAATAAGAACCACATCATTAAAAATAACGAATGATATTCTCGTCTCAAACACTTCTTTCCACGCGGCACGGCAAGTATTGTGTCCGCCGCAGCCCGTGACGGGAGCATCCGGGAGTCAAACCTGGGACGTTTGGCAACGAGGGGAGGAAATGTGAAATTGTTAGGAGAGATAGCATCGCTTTTTAAAGTGCAGAGGATGTCGGGTAAATTAGTTTTTTTAAACAGCCTTGGTGTTTAATGGAAGCAATTACATTTATAATTTTGTTCACGACCAATCCAATTTGTATTAATGGGGTGAAATGGTATCTACAGAAAAGAAGTGTAATTTGAAATGTTAAGTATTAAATATTACTATTAATACTTGTATTTTGGCAAATAATGAAAGTTTGCATTTAATACAAGAAATAATTAATGGCTTACCTAAAGTACCTAGTATTTTTTATTTTTAAACTTTCATGGTTTTATTTCATGTACCTTATTTTTGAGTTCCCGATATTTTGGCACTGTTGCAAGCGCCATGATCACGGAGTTACTCCGTTTGATTATTAAACATAGATTTGTTACACTTACTATGATCATATTTTTTATTAAGGTTCACACATTTGTCAGTAGTAGATGAATACTGGGCGCAAACTTTAAGACAGCGTATGAGTTTTAGAAAATAATTTAATTGAATGTTAAGAATGATTTTAGCCAAAATTTCATACAAAGCCGCGGGCTAGGGTTATTTAAAAATAATAATTGTGAAAGTGAATATTTTTGTTTAGTGTTCGCTCAAAGGGATTAGGGGTTCGATCATAAACTATGAAATTTTGCATATAAATTGCAGAAGCAGCGTACAAAGCTAAATGAAAACAAAATATGCATATTGCTCGCTAAAAATATTACTCTTGTAGTAAATGTCAATATTGGTGTTACTCAAACCGGTGGTGTTTTTTTTTCAATTCTTGACCTTATGACATGACTTTATGACTTGAAATATTGAGTCTATGATATATGAAAATTAAAGGATGGTCCATTAATTATATCATATTTTCAAAAAAGTACCTTACTTTATAGGAATTTAAATCATATTTCGCTAAGACAAGATTTATAACGAGACAAAAAAAATAGTTACTGTTGATAAGAATACCTACCTAATAAATTAATATTTTAAGTTTAGATCGTGCACGTGATTTCACCGACAAGTTATCAAAGCAATAATAGGTCGTGCCTCGTGTTGTACAAAGGTTAATAAATAAACAAATGCAGCAACATTTGGTTGTGCGCCGCGCGTCGTTCTGTTTGTATAACAAATGCTCGGATTCGCGAACAAATATCGGCGTGTGCGCCGTGTTTACTGCCATTGTTAGGCGCATCAATGGCCGCCTCTGCACACGTATCCGCCGAAATGAAGCCTTGCGAAGGAAGTGTACTTCCTACAAAGAATCATTCTACGGGATTCGGATATATTGTGTTGGAGAAAAAAAGGACATTTGCCTATAGGTGAGGGCTTAAGGCTCGGACTACATGCATCCGAAATTCTTAGAATTCGTTTAAAAAATCCGCATCCGGCACCAAAACTTATGTATTGAATGACCGACGGATTGTCTAGAACCGATTTTTGGTAGATTCTGAAAGAAAAACCATTCTAATATTATTTTTTCTTAATGATAAAGATTCGGTTGCGTTTGATAAATGAAATTCAAAACCCGAACTTACTTTTTATTAACGAACGGTAGAAAGTAGATATAGCAATGTCTACCTCAAAGATAAAGTTATTTATTGAACCTGGGCGGTAACCAGAAACTCTTAAAACAATCTCAAATCTGTCAAACATTATCATTTCTGTCAAATTTTGTATGAAATGACGTACCAAAATTGACAGATTTGACTGAACTTTGTTTAGAGTTCATGGTTACCCCGCTGAAACTGAGGAAGAGCAATGTGATAAAAAGGGTCTAAAAACCCGTAGTCAGCATTTCTAATAGTTATCAGCTCTCCAAATGTTTGAGGAAAAGCGTCAAACCCTCAAACCCCAATGTTAATAGTTGCCAGAAAAGTGACATTACACGTCTTTTTACCGAACCTTGATCAATAAAGCCGAATCTCGGCATCCTTGTCGCCGGCAGATGTGTGGACGGCGATAAAATTTTACGAGGCTCTGAATCGCTGACACGGCGCTCGCCACTTCGGCAGTGCCCCTTCAAGCCGCTTTAATAAACAGCTATTAGACAAAACACGTGCGAACTTGCCTTCTAGAGCGAGGGTAAGAAATGTTTATTTTGGGGTAACTTCTGGTACAATAGTTGAAAGTATACAAAACTAACTGACACCTTCGGAGCCCACAAATTACCTAAAATCGTGACAGGACTCGTGCCTCAATCTGTTATTATAACTTAAATGGTATACTGTACTTTCATGTATTACTTGAACAAATTACGTCTATATCTGGGCCATAACCATGAACTAAGAGTTCATGGTTCAATCTCAAAGTTGTCAAATCTGTCAATTTTTGTACGTCATTTCATACAAAATTTGACAGAAATGATAATGTTGGACAGGTTTGTGATTGTTTTAACAGTTCATGGTTAGGGCCCAGGGCCATAACCATGAACTCTTAAAACAATCTCAAAGTTGTCAAATCTGTCAATTTTGGTACGTCATTTCATACAAAATTTGACAGAAATGATAATGTTTGACAGATTTGTGATTGTTTTAAGAGTTCATGGTTATGGCCCAGATAATCTTTAAATTTAAATTTTGTCAATTAAATTAAATCACGTTTCAAGTTCCGAAAGAATCAATCATTTATTAACAAAATAGTAGTGCTTTCAATATATTCACTATATCCAACGCGAAACCCAAAAGAGCCGACATCGTAGTACGGTAACGCTTCCAAAATTAATTACCGCAACAATATCAAAGCGATGGCACTAGAGGCGAGTGGCTCCAACGATCCTCCATATTGGGTTGAAGAGCCAGTAAACATTTTAGGGCTAATTCGGAAGTTATTACCCCTTACCCGAGTCATATTTTTACATACGGAACTATATTGCTTTGTAAGCAATCTCAAACGGCTATCAAACGATTTACTGACGGAAAACCCTTCTTCAATCGCACAGGTATTTTCATATTAAGATATCCTTTCTTAAAATGGTTTGAATGTTATCTGTTTATTAATGGAAGTGGTCTTTTAACAGTTTATTTATTTATCCTGTTCCTCGTGCCAAATCGCTAAAAGTGGTAAGCTTTAAATTACGAAGATTTGGCACGATCTTTAGAACTTTTTTCCAATGTATCTACTAGTTTTTATTTCTCAGCTTCGTTTTTTTGATGATCCATATTCATCAATTCAGAGAACTTTGCCAACTTAGACTTGAATTTCTATTGATACAAAGTTTAATACCGAACAAGGTAAAACCACTTTGCAAATTAAAAATAACTCGGTGCTCGTTGCGATTCTAATTCTCAAATATTATTGAAGCCTCAATAACCCGCAAACTTCGAAAACATATTTCCTAAACATTGACGACCTCCCGATCGGCTACCCGAGAGGCGAACACGCCGTACTATATGGCGTTGCCATCTCTCAGGTTCCGAGTTCGATCCCCGGTCGAGAAAACGAAATTTGCTATATTGTCTTGGGTCTGGGTGTTGTGGTACCATCGTTGTTTATGATTTCTACCTTAGGATCAGAGCAATGTATGTAATGTTGTGCAATATTTATTTATTTATACTAATCCTATAAACAGACAAGTACCATGCAAATATTTGAGATAAGTATAACAAACAGGATGTAACTAGATAGTGTTATTATAATATAGAAAGTCTGTAACAAATGATTTGCTTCCCACGAATGTTATCTGCTAGTCCAGGGTATATTCTGAGCTGCTCTCGAACGCATCCGCATCGAAGTCGGGTGCAGCCGGCCGTGTAACTAGGTACGGAGGATTGTGCGAAAGATCCCAACTGGCGTCGTATCTAGCCTGTTACTGTCTGCCCGCTCAGATTAGCTATCTTACTCCTTTGTTTCGACTGCCAGTATTTCTTGCATTAAATAGGCAAGCAAAAATAAAGGCTGGTTCTCATTTCTTGTTCGGAGGTAGCACTTAGATAGATGTATGTAATGACTGTTTTCTTTAAAAATCTTAGTCTTAAACTCATTAAGGCACTGACGTAGGTATAATGATATTAATGCAATAATAATATTATCATGAGACACTTTTATGAACTTGCTAATAACTTTAACCATTTTGAATTTTATTGATATCATGACGTCTTAAAGAAAAAACAGTATTACTAATTTTATTTTTAGCACGGAAACAATAAATCGTTTCTTCAGTACGATCATAACTAACAAAACCAATGTCTTTAATCACGTGTAATGATGTAAAATTTCGTCACAGCAGTAACCGGTTTGTAACAAAGACAGTTAAAATTTTATGTGCCACTGAACGAAACCAGAGGACAGAGGGGACAAACAAATAAACGTCAATCAGAAGAACCGAGCCGAGAACGCGTCGAGCTAAAGCAGTTATGGAAAGTGGATTCTGTGGCGACGAGGATCGGGAAAAATGTGACGTTACAAGACATTTGGAAAGTGATTTTCGTTTTGGAGTGGAACGTGTCTTCGGGACTGTGACGCTAGTAGGCAATGAATACGATAAAGGGAAAAACTGTGTTGATGGACGGTTTATTGAAGTACTTGATTTGAATTTGTTTTGCGACATAAAAGATAAATACTTAAAAAAACAATGGACAAGCATAACACATTATAACTATGAGGTATGTACTTAAATAGAAAAGAAATGCTACTAATCAAAACAGATTTGAAAGGTCTACAAAAAACTAAGAAACACAAACATACAAACGTCAATCAACGAGCGGATGAGGAATGAAGAATGCGTCTAGTTAAAACAGTTATGGAGAGTAGACCCTGCTTCAGATCGGGAAATATGTGACGTTACAAGACAACGAGGCGATAAAAAGGGAAAGGAGAGGAAGTGCTATTAAAAAAATCTTTAAACTAGGATAAGATTAGTATGTCTCTAGTTTTATAGCGATGGTTACATTTAAAAATTATAAAATTAAATTGCACAAGTATAATAGCGAAGACTAACAAGGAAATCCATTCATAATTGGGTTGTAAAGTACCTAATTCAAGGTAACGGTATTTAACTAACATGAATAAGCACGATAGCGTTAACTGTATTCATAAAATTCAATAGAACATCGATTAAATCTACACTTAACACCACCCATAGAACACTACTATTCACGAGATTTTCAACCGACCCCTCAAAACGCACACAATATCTTTAAAAAGCATTAGATAACATCACCCCATGAGTTCACACATTCAAAGGTGAGATAGCAAACAAGCTGCCTCGATGACGGTTCTCTTTCTTTTTTTGTAAAGAATCTGAAATTTCATACGTCAACGCTGGCGATGGGGCGTCTAAAAGCATCACCACGTGTGCGAGCTATTATTAGGGACCTTGACAGATTTAGAATGCCAATAACCTGCGAAAACACTTAAGTGATCTTTCTTTAATTGCCTGGCTTTGTGACACAGCTGCCAAAAATATAGGGCGCAGATGGATTTAAAGCGTGTCATTGGATTAGAATTTTAACCTTAGAAGATTGTAATAATTGTAACATTTTTTTATCACGAATTCAAATATTTTGCTACCAATGATATGAAAATATCACTGAGTGGAATGTCAGCTTCATTAAATTAAAAAGAATCTATTTTGTAGTGTGTTTGTTCAATCTTCACTTTTACATTTATGTCGACGATATCTTCGAGATAAGTCAACAGAACATCAAATAAATCACTTCCTAACCAACCACCGAATTTCATTCTGTAACAAAAATAGCGTCGTCTAGTAACCGTTGCCTACTATCAGCATGTCCACGTCGAAAACCAAAATAAAGTCTGTCACGGTACCGGTCGGACAGCGTGTCGCGCGGTCGCGTCAATCCGTCGCGCTAATTTACGAGCGACGCGACGGGCGATGCGTTCCGAATGTTCCGATCGTCGCGTGTTTTGTTCCTTTGTCACGCGTCCTTCACTTGTCGGGTTTTTAGCCGGGGTCATTACAACTGCGATTGATCGCGATGGGTTTACAGGGCCCTAACCATGAGCTGTTAAAACAATCACAAATCTGTCAAACATTATCATTTCTGTCAAATTTTGTATGAAATGACGTACCAAAATTGACAGATTTGACAACTTTGTGATTGTTTTTAGAGTTCATGGTTAGGGGGCAGACGTTTTTAAAAAACAAATGAAGATGACGATTTTCAGTGACTCGCTCCAGTTAAAAAGAGATGTTGTAAGAATTTAAATATTTGATGAACATTTAATTGTAATATTTAGGTAGTTATTTCCTTTTTCTTCTATGGGGAAGGCCTATATCCAGCCTTGGTCTTTCAAAGACAGGATAAGATGTTAATAGTTATGTTATTTTCGAATTAAGGTTCGTGATCTTAGATCACAGTATTACCGTTAATTTTCCATCAAACTTATTCAATGTAAAAATATAATTTAACTTTTGACTGATGTTACGTGGTCAATGTGAAGGCTAATTTTTTTTGTTGTTTAAAAAACACGTATACCCAATATTCACAACTTTAAATTATAAGTATTTACATGCTTCAAAAGTGGTTAAAAATTATAATAACGAAATCAACTGTAAAGACCGCGATTCGTCTCATAGCTTATTAAAGGAATGCCACCTTTTAAAACTTGAGAGGCACTTAAAGACGCGGTGCATGAGGTGCATCTAAATTAACTCCTTTATTATAGAAGCAGGATTATTCACCACCGAGAAAAAAGCATAATAATTGTTATGAGTGTCCCACTGGGTGAGGACCTTCATAATTGAAATCAAGTTATTGCTACCATAATAAGAGAGGTCCTACTTATAATGAAACCGGACACTTGTTTAATCGCTTTCAAATGTGGTTTGTTCGTAAACTTTTGTTTATTTATCCTCAAGAACTGAGGCATTAATATTGCTTTTACGATAATGCTATAAAATTGCTAAAAATACATTATGAATATTTACAAACTCATGTCAGATAATTTGATAGCCGATGTCACTCCTAAGTTAAACATTCTAACTTTTTCTGATTGTTTACAAACTTATTTCAAAATAATACCGTTTATTTTATAGTGTTATTATAAAAAAAATATTGAAAACTGTGACAGCAAGCTTACTCTATAAAATAATGTGATATCAGAGTACTGAATAGTTAAAAATAGTAACTTACTATTCAACTTTTAACACCATGTCCACCTACTGCTGAGTATAGGTCTTTATTTAGCTTCAAAAGACAGCTATATTATTGCATATCGCTTTTGTTCGCCCGGACTGTGGCGAGCTAGCATGACAATATTCTCTGACATACTGGTTATAGCATCTAGAAATAAAATGTACGAGAAGCATTAAATGAGTCGTATATTGTAGATTTGCATGAAAAGTGACTGCTCTATAAAAGCAGTAACATTTGCGAACTCAATGCGACATAAAACGTTTTAGGTTCTTTACACACGATAAATAATTTTGTCTTTATCCGGCACCGGTCGCTTATCGGCAATTATCTAGAACTTAAATGATTATAAATCAAGACTCAACTGGTTCAGTGGGGTTTGATTGTTTTAATTTTAAGCACTAGAGTCGTGGAATTGATTTACTTAAATTGTGAGTTCTTAACCAGTATATTGGTGCACATATTACTTTGGAATACAATAATGTTAATTATTTTCTTCAAGACCATGACACTTGTTGTCTTAATAATAATTAATAAATTATTAAGACAACAATAAGTCAAATGATCTCCACATGAAAATTTAAATTCATCCATCGAGCAAACGGCGATCTCGCGTTGTGCTTGCCGGTGCTTGGTAACTGGTTGGATGGTATCTGAACTCAAGACAACATGGAACTGTTCAGTCCCTGCTGTAACTTTTCTTACTCTATCCTGACTATGTCTAAAAGAGTTTTAACTAAAATATTCTGAGTAATTATGAGGTTAGGAAAGTAGACTCGTAGTGTTTGTAGCAATTTATAGTCAAAATTGATATTGGTTGATATTCATGTGGTACCGTTATTATTTCTGATTTCTACAACAAAAGTGCTTTAGCTACTTACTTTAGGATCAGAACAATGTATGAGATGTTGTCTTAATTATTTTTTTAATTAATTATATTCAAACGTCATATTGTTTGTAGGAAATGTGCGCGAGCCCTAAACCCGAACTAGTTTACAGCCGCTGGTTTTATTGTGGTTTTCCTGAATGAGCTAACGTCTTTACGGTTCGTTGCGCTCTGACGGGCGCACTTCAACGTCAACATCGAATTGGGAACTCGATCACTTTGACCTTCGCTTCATTACCTTCTATTTGAGATCATTTACCTAGTTTTAGTTAGAACGAAGGATTTCACCGTTTTATTTGGCAGAATATAAAAAATAAGAGTATCAGTCTTAGGAACTACAAATTGTAGCTGTAATTTGAAGTTGATATCATAAAGAATCCATATAGAGAAAGAGATTTATTAATCTACAAGTTGTTATGAAAGAACGCGGGTAGATTTTGAATCAAAAGTGGAGCTATAGTAAATTTAAGAAATGTGATTACATCAATATTCACCGTAAATTAAGACTACACTCGTACATGAATGTCAATCCATTTTAACCTTCGTTTAAAATACCGGCTTCTGTCGTATTAACCCTTCGCGCTCGTAGGCGATATTTTGCTTGATGATCGACTCACGCGCAGCGAAACGTTGAGTGCAAGCGCAGGAACCGTTGCGTTTAAACTCCGGCCCGCGCGGGTAATGATCCATTGGCTACAGGTACGCATTACGTAAATTTTACCGTATAAAATTTGATGACAGACATAATTTTTACTTTAAATTCCCAAAAATGTAAGCCTTAATTTTAAATGATGATAATATTTGTTTTTAATAAAAAAAAAAGGGGCAGGACGGTAGCTATTAATGATACTTACTTTAAAATTATAGAAATATAGAGCTCATTGTGAATTCTACACGACAAAATATATCCATCAAACTACCCGTCTATCTCTATGGATGGACACATTTAAATGTGTCTACACACCCCATTTAATTTCTATCGTATGGGAGACGAACCTTTTAAATAATTCATTCGATCTCAAGGTCGTATTGTTTCGGACCGGGTTGTTTTTTAGACATAATAACTCGGGCGTTACTGTTGAATCTTTCATGTGAATAACAATGTGACACAGAAAATATGGCTTCTTTAAATAACTCGGAGACTTGCGCTCACAAAATAAAATACTTCAATGCATGTTTAAATTGTTTTAAAGTTTATAATACATACAATTTCTGTAAAGAAAAAAGAATAAAGAAGTCACAGGTATCGTCAACATCAAATCTTCATGAAGCAGATGTAAAGCAATGTGCAAAGTTCGCACTTCACGAAAACTACGCAACTGATTTTGATGCGGTTTTTGTAATAGATAGAGTGATTAAAGAGGAAGTTTTTTTATGTACATAATGAATAAACTAAAGACTACGCGAACGAAGTCGCGGGCAACAGCTAGTTTTCTATAAAATTTAAGACTATGCCTACTTATTAAGTTAACAATAGCAGTGTACACTAAAATTATCAATATACGCCTGTAACGTTTGAGGCTTAAAAGTCCTCAACTAAAATTGCAAAGTTTTATTTTCGTTTTAAATCATTTCGGTACGAAGGCCTCGCTTTGGTACTAAACGGTTAACTGTAAATATTTCCTTACATCGCGCCATTATACCGAAGGTACGCATTATTCTGGAAAATACTGGTTATGACGACAATTTTCATCTGAATTTATAATAGTATCCATTTTTTATGGTACGCAGAAATTAAAAAAAAAAAAACAACTGCAACATCTTGCCAAAATCATAAGTCCTGAAGATTGTTTGGAAGAGATAACTTTTGGTGATAGGACTATGAATATTAGTATAAGTATTGTACATAATGAACTCTTACATAAAAATGTTGTGCTATAAATCGTTTTTGTATTTTTATTTACACATTAGTACAAAAAATCAACAATAGATTTTGTTTCGGAAGAAAATTGATAATGTATGCTTACAAAAGAACTAATTTTATCATTTGAGTTTCTAGGTTTTAATGGAATACAAAACAGTACGTCATTTTCGTGTACTTATTCGCATTTGCAGAACTTTTGCAGAAAAGAAATATAACATTATTTTAGAAATATCTCTGAGAACTAAAGTTACAGTAAATAATTGATTTAATACTAGGTATAATAAGCAGTATAGATTAATTTTGATTTATAAAGGTTCCGTCGGTAAGTGGTTCCGTGTTTTCTAAGTATTCCTAACCATGTCTACTGGGAATACTTAATTCTACGAATAGATAACGGAATAACTAATATTTTGTTCCTGTTATTTCTACAATGAAAGCTTCTGCGAAGTTTAGTGCTTGTAAAGTAGACAGCAAATTGGTGTAGTGTCACTACTGCAGCCTCACCACGCAGACGCTTTGTGTAGGTATGTATGTCTGAGTATTATTTGCGACAGCTGTATATTTGCAGCGAAATGTGAAAGTCTGATTCTATTTGTGAAAATGGAACATTTAAAGTAGCGTTGGTTAAATTGCGGTAGTTGAGTGCGCTCAAGTAAAATACAAAATTGATGGAAATTATTGCGGGTTTAGCTAGGAAATATTGAAGTGACACTTTTCTATCGTTAGTGTAAAGACTGAAAAACGTTCTCATGCTAAAAACTGGCTGTCGGGAGTAAAACATTTTAACTATTGTCTCTACTCTTTGACAAATGAAGGATAAGGCTACGTTTTGGACAAATTTCATGCTTATTTCTGCAGTGATGTTTTCTAAGGTTAAAAGTACCTATACAAGAAATTTACAAACCTTTCGCGAAACAATCATGATACGACTGGTCTTATCTTTAACGTTTCTAAGATCGCGATTTCTAACGAAAAGTCTTAAGAAATAACTTAGCTCAACTAACCATTAAATAGACCCTTAGTAATGAGGCGATGACTGAACACAACGGGATATTTACTAAGCCGTATTTTTCTGGGAGCTTCATTTGTATGTAATACAAAACAACCACCTCCACTCGATGTAGTTATTCAATAAACATTAAGGTAAATAGAAAACAAAACAATCAACGCGAGTGGCTGCTTACGCCGAAACAATTCTAACCACTTACGGGAACAAAACAAATAAAAACATTGTTTTGCTTATAAATAACTATAAAGGCTCGCCGCACGCGAATATTTCCACAACCAATTTCCTTAACATATTAAGCTTGAAAAGAAAATATAATAGTTTTATCTTGAAAGGAAATAACATCCCCTTAGAGTGTGTAATATACAGTCGGTAGCAGAACGGGATATTTTCGACCTTATTTCTATAGTAATAGAGAGTGATTTGTTTAGGTGTTGGGATAACGGCAATCGGGGTGGTATAAAAAGTTTTCTTTGTTTTATTCGCTCTGGGCTGCAGCCGTCTGGAACCCAAATCGTTTTCCGATAGTATTTATATGTCGCCGCGTGGCATAGAGAGGAATTCGTTGATGATGTTACTGTCATAAGCCATTTGTTAGCTATTCTCTGTTGGGCCATGAATAGACTAGGAAGATTTGCAGAGTGAAATAACATTGGGGTATGTCTGGAGATGGTTTATTGTCTGAAAGGAAAAGTCTTGAATAGGTAAGTTTCCATCGCAACAAAACCTATTCCTTTAACGACTCTATTTTCGTTCTGTGAGCAGTTCGATTTTATCATTTTGATCTGTAACTTTATTTTGGTGCAGTGGCGGGCATTGGTTTTATTTCGAGGTAGGCATTAGGTACTTACTAATGTGTTATATTGATGAAAATCATTGGTTTTTATAAATAACACACATTTCTTAGTTACACACACATTAAGCAGTAGCTTACTCATATATCTTATAGCTGAAAATCAGTGGTTTTCATCAATAAAATATATTTGTAAGTACCTACTGCCTACCTGATTTCATTTATGAGGTAGGCACTGCCTAATTGCCTATATACACCGGCCGCCCCTGTTTTGGTGTAGGTATCAGTGTTTTTGTTTTAGTTTTATGTCATGTCTATGCAAATTGTTATAAAAATTGCTACTTCATCTGGCTTTAAGTAGCTATTAAGCTAATTATCTTAGAGAATTTTGCTCTGAGCTTGCTATAGACAGTCGCAATATCAGAATACGCACAGTATATTTACATACATAGCCCGTCACTTTGAGAAGTAGCTTTTTGAAATTATATTAAGTTTTAAACCTTAACAATAAATGTTACTTATAGTTATAGTATCTGTTATCTAGTCGCCATGGTACTTCCCTTAGGACAAACCTAAAGATTAGGTTGTTGTCTTTAATTGGTGTGATTGTTTGAAGAATATTTAAAATCTATCTTATTTGTTTGCTTTTTTATTTCTAAACGATATTCAATCACAAATATCTCACTCTCTAAAAACACGTACAATCAACACCACATTTATCCCCACACTTGAGCTATACTTCTTCACAATCAAAGTGCAGGAGCAACAGTTACTAAAAGTGAGTATTTCCTTTACATTTAAAATCTTTCCGGTAGCTATTATACAATTTTATACCGCGTTTGACGGCTCGGAAATTGGTCTGTCTGTCAGTGCGGTGAATGCGTGGCGCCGTCTATTTATGCCCGAGATATACTTTAGAAATAGCTCTACACTCACGATCAAAGAAAGCAGACGCAGTGTTACTACCTAAGGCTTGTATTGACATAATGCGGCCTATTAATATAAGGTGAACTGATATTTTAAGATTGTAAAATGAACAAAACAGTAAACCATTGATGTTTATATATAAGAGTTAACTTTTTTGGGCTAACATTCATAAAATTTACTGGATTAGAAAAAAACTCTATACCTACTCAATTAAAGATAGGAGGGTTGTAAATATCTACATAACCGACGTAGTTTTTATTTAGATTATTATTTACTAGCTTCTGTTCTCGACTACGTCTGCCTAGATTTCAGAATTAGGCAAAAAGTTGAATAATCGTCACACGGATAAGTACACAAAACCGGATAAATATTATCTTGTGTTATGCTAAAGATCTGTTGATCTTTATGTGTGCCTAATTTCAGATAGAATACCTATTTAATTTAGCCTTTTTCTAGTGCTGATTTTTTATTAATTCTAAGATTACAAAATATGAATATAAAATACATTATTATCATACATACAGTTAAATAACAAATTATTAAAACAATTTAAAAAAATGTATTTGACCCAGTTTCCTTTCCGCAAGTGTACAATGCGTGGGGAAAACTAATTGAAGTCAAAGTTGTGCAGGTCAATATGGGTTTTGACTTTAGTTACGGAATTCCTGCGTCAAACGTTTCCTAAAGAACAAATTATTCGGTGAATTATGAATCGAGTGGGGCCTGGGTTCTCTACACGCTGCGGTCACGCAATCCTTATTAAGCAGTCAAGCGTTTTATGTAATACAAACATGTCAAATTCCTGCTACTGCGGGTATCAATCAAGCTTTTTGTGCGTCGACGGAAAGTGTCGAGCATTTTTGTTGCCTTATTAGGTTTGAGATTTCGTCCATCGATAGGAGCTAAGTTAAGTTATAGCTTTATTATTTCGTTTGAGGCTATTTCTAAATTTATGGTTCTTTTTTATTTCAAATTTGTGATTGAAAGGGTTGTGAACTTTTTAATATACTTGCTCATTATCTAATCCACCCAACAGTCATGCCTGGGAACCGGTATATATCTGCTAAAATATATTTAACAGTTATTATTACACGAAACCTGTATCTAGAAGTTAGTAAGGTTTATACCTAAAAATGGTTGATAAAATCACTCCAAAAACATGATTATAATCAATCTGAGATTCTTGAGACAAATATCTACCTACCTTACCTTATCTTTTCTATCTTAATAAAAACCAAGCGGTCGCATAAAATCGCGCAACAATAAAGTTTATTTTGCATCCCAAATCACAGCATTTTTTTTTAAATTTTACTTCTAGCAAGTAAAATTAAAAAAAAAATGCTGTGATCGCTACAACAAACATGTTTTAATTCTTGAAATAGTAATAGTACTAACTTGTAAACTCTTAAGCCCAATTATGATTCATAGGCCGTATTATTTAAGCAAATCTGCCAGTATTTACTGTCACCGAGTATGAGTGACTGCTGTCCTGCTGAAAGTTTAATTCGCTGTTTAGCAGGCACGCACGCGAGCCGCACGCCGCCCGCCTGCAGTTTGACGTTAACTGTACCCAGCGATTGATTGCGAATGGAAATACTTATTGATTTTGCTACCACGGCAGTGTGACAGATCAAGTTCAGAGTATGCATCTTTAAATATTTATACAGGATGTACAAAAGAACGGGACACACATTATCATCGAGGTATGCGAGTAAGTTTGTATGGAGAAGCTGAAAAAAAAATATCGATTTCGATGTTGCTCCCATAGAAAAAGTTGTTGTATATGACCAGTTGATCGTGTGGTTTTAAGGAGTGTCCTATTCTCTTGTACACCCGGTATAAAATAATGTAATATGGTTTTGTAAAAGTTTCTTCAAGAGCTTCTGTGTGCTACATAATGTCACTAATTCTTAGTTAACTTCTCAGCCACAGTCAAATGCGACCACTGAGGCTTTTACGATTAAAGTTGTTGTGGCTTGTAAATCACGGTATATTTATTCTGAACTATGTCTCAAATCACCTTAATATTGCTATATGTATAGTTTATTGACTCCAAATTTCGATACATTTAATGGATAAAAAACATAAAATACAATTTTAATTTGTATTTTTAATAAGATTAATTACTTACCAACAACATTGGATACCACGTCAACATTAACAGTCACATAACTTTCAAACAAGATTTAAGAACTTGGTTCCCCTTTCACTGTAACGTGGTTCCGAATTTTACTATCCCCAGCTACTGGTGAAGCTGGAATTTTCCAATCACGGCTCTGCGACGGACGTTCATCACTGCCACCATAAACATTAGTGTCGGGTTTATTTGTTTCATCAACAATAGTTTGACTCAAACTATGCCTTACGTCGAGCGTTTAAGGGGCTTGAATGTTACCAACTGGATCTTTGATTTAATGGCGTTACGAAGAACTTCTCTTTTTTATAATTTACTACCAACTGTCTCTGTTTATACCTAAATTACTACTTCACGCTAGTCGTAAATACTCGGAGCGTAAATGTTAATAAAATCTGCATACGAGCAAGTTTACTCATTGAATTCTCTTAAAGCTTGTTAACGTCTCTCCGTAGTGGCTTGTCGCAAGATATATTGAGCTGTTAAACGTTGTTCTTGCGAATATGGTTCGCCTTGTATACAATAGATACCATTAACAGTAACGGATAATAATGTTATTTGCAGGTTTATTCAAGTTGAGAATCGCACTTATTCATTGCGAGATTATATTCTTGTTTCGTAGCCTTTGTTCAGACTCCGCTGTATAGAACCATTACAATAAATACTAAGTAGTCTAAGGATGATACTGTTGGGTGTTTATAAGCTAATTCTGTTTTCATTTCCTCTCAATCTACTTGAGATAAATGTACACTTAGGAATAATATTCCCTTCAATAAAACGTATATCAGACGTAAGAACATTAACCATTTCAGTATACCAAATGGGTATAAATATCTGCGCAATTTTTCCCCAAACAAACCACTTCATCGTAAACTACGCGTACCCTCGCAAATAGAGACGTTTCTCATAAAAATATTTAAAAAGGTAACACGAGGTTCGGCGGATTATTAAGCGGGGACCGTGGTTAATTTATGTGTCGCGCCCGTGAAATCAGTTCCGCGCCATAGCGCCTCTGGTGGCCTCCTGGCAGGGCTGCCGATACGATCAGCTACCGGCATTTGTTTTGGTAGATGTGTTTTGTTTTATACTGCGTTTAATTTGAATATTTTATGCTCTAAAAATGTAATTCGCGAAAGAGTTTTTGTTTTTTGCAAATGCGCTCAAGTAGGTATTTGAATTCCTACAGAGATGAGCATTTAAGTTGGTGTAAGAATTAAGAAACCTTTATTAGTTTTGAGAGTTTTGGTTATATAAATAAAGCAAAAATTTAGCTCAAGCTCAAAATGCTATATATAATAGCTTATTAAACCAAGCAGTTTATCAATCGCTTATTAAGATTCTTTAACGATTGACCATAAATTTGGTTATACCGGGAACCATAAAATATTTACAGAATTGTCTAACTAATCTTCCAATTGCAATAAAACGGCGATATAACAAAATTATTTCCGAAATCCTCCCATATCTGAGCAATATTTTATGTCCCTATGGGAAAGTTTCTTACTGATCCGTTAGCAAGGGCGCGTCTCGTTACTTAGGGTACAGTATCGGCGCTACGATTGTATCCAGATAAAAAGCGTTCGCGTAATTTATCGTCAATAAACGCTCGCGGGCCGCGAGGACAAACGGACGAGCACCACATACACTGCGGAGCTCAGCTGCTGTTAAATTATGGACCTAGATTTTCGTTTACATTTAAGTTTTTCTTAACTTGAAGTTTACCACAGAAACGATCTTATCGTTATATTGTCACGGATCAGGACCCCCCTAATCACCTGAACCATGAACTCTTATGTTGGGGCTTCACCTGCGTCTAGTGTCGTTATTTAGTGCTCTATTTGACGTAATACGCAGGTGTGGCCGGTCTTTGTGCGCTAATTTGCTTTAATAACATTAGACGTTAGTCGATAGCTCGGACCGCGGTAACTTTTGACACATCAAAGGGAATAAGCGGGCGTTTAGTGCGTTGTTGTGGCTACACCTACTATACTAAACATGTTAAAACACGGTCACATTTAAAAACTCTTTGTGAAATAAATGTTAAAGTGCATAGTTATTAAGTAAGGATGGAGTAGACAAAATAATAAAAGTATTGAGTTCTTGGAAGCGTTTTATTTTATTTTAAAGACACACTCACAGATCACACGCTAACTAAGTCGTTAGACGCTAGAATCAAACGTCAAATAAGTGTGGCCACGCACTTAGCGCGTAGCTTAATACTTTAATTTAGTTAACGCTAGTCATGCCTTTATTTGAACGTTAGGCGTCACGTAGGTGAAGCCCCAGCATTAAAACAATCTCAAATCTGTCAAATTTCGTATGTACGAAATTGGCAGATTTAAGATTGTTTCATGGTTACCACGCAGAAATGTCAAAATTATGACAATAATGGAACGTTGGCTTTGACTTCGGCTTTTAAAGTTGAAACTTAACCTAAATTCAATGCTGCTGAATCCCGATAAATAATGATCGTTGTGATGTATTAATAGCTAGCTTATTGGCAGAACAAACAGTGGCCAAGTCGCCACACACAGCAGTGTCCCCACACGTAATGTTTGTACGGACGGCAGGGAGCTGCGACCCTCTGCGATCGATAGCGATCGAACGCGGCCGCGGCGAGACAACACCGGCCTAACAAAAGTCGCCTAGGGTGATCTGTTCAATAGGACGGCACGTTTGGCTGCTACTTTTGTTTGTTTTCTGAAACTTTCTATCTAACAGACCAGCTCGTCCTTTCACAAAAAGTGACGCTGAAAGCTATGGAGCGTAGATATTAGAAAAGTGAATTTATCGGCTAGGGTTTAAATTGGTTTATTGCCCTTCTGGAACCCTAAACTTTATAATCTACTAGATACTTTTGCACTATCATGAAAGTTTTATTCACTTGGAATGTATCCAAGATGAAAGCAACCATTCACCCGGCTATCGGATGCAAGCAATCATACTATACGACAGTTAACACTTTCATAATTTAAGTGTGAATAAACCTCGCACTAAAGCCTGGAAGACCGGAGTGCCCCGGGGGAGCATACTCGGTCCATAACTTTATGCACCGCCATAAAGCCGTGTCGTCCATAACTGTCTCATCAACAGCCATCTTTGGTGCTCCCAAATAAAACTTTATTACCTTTAAAAGTGTATCGTGTTGCCTCACACAAGATACCATCTCAAAGATCACGTTAAATTCCAACTTTTTAAATTGACTTGGAATTAATTTTAATATTTATGCGCTGTAAACTTCACACTCTCGTTATAATTTTTATAATAGGGTACTTAAGATAAGTGCTTATTATAAATGCAATACGGTATAGCACTTTAATACCAGAAGCTTACGTAAATTACTACCTAATTTACTGGTTGACGATTTTTACCTATTAAAAAATATTTTATTTTGGACTCTATTCTACATACCTGTCAGCCTGCTTGTGGGAGAATGAAAAAATCCTCAGTACCTTAACCACGATAATACGAATCTTAGTTAATGTATTTTCACAATTTCGTTTATACAGGACAACGAAGAAGACATTAAATTTTCCTAAAAGTTAGTACTCCCTCAATTGAGTGTAGTTTAATATATCGTATTTTATTATTGAGTAAATAAATTGTGAAAAGGGTAACCTAACAGCTTCTGCAAAATGCAGATTCTGCAAAAATGAATAGATTTTAATTTGGTTTAAAACTTAAATATCTTTTCAAATATCATAGTTCTTTATTCGTAGGCCAGTTTAAAGGGAACCAATCAGATACCGTTTCCGATTCTGTAGTCGCTGAACGGTTGGGCAATAATCATTTCTGTAAGCACGTACACACTTATTTCCGACTCGTATAGACACAAGCTTCGGTAAGTTCGCCGATCTACATTACAAGAATAACATCTTAGTACGTATTACACTGACGAGCAAATTTAGCTATCTCAGAATAGAAGATTGATATATTTATTATTTGAGGGTAATTCATTATTTTCCTGATTTGTTCTTGTATTGACTGCTCGGTTAAACAACCTATTAAGTAATTGACAGACATGGCACGGTGGTAAAATTATTGATAGTTTGATATTCACATATTTAAGTGCAGAGTGCAATAAGTATGAAAGAGTTAATTATAATCCTGTTTAGTTTACATCATACTCGTCAAATAGGATAGTTAGCTGTTTACTTTTATAAAAAAGGTGCTGCTTTAATAAACAACTAGTGCTATTTTTCTGGCCCTCACTGTAGAACATGGACGAAACAGCAACGGCTGTAGCGAAAGTTTCTTTTGTGAGGAAAAAGTGAAGTGAGGTTCAGGCGTTTATAGACGAAGTTCTGGGATCGCGTGCTCGCGGCAGCCGAGTACGAGATATTGATTTTATTGTGTGTCGGAGCGGGATTACGTTGGGACATAATAACATTAGTTTTATAAGGGTTTGTCAATAATCTAGCAACACCTCTATCAAATAATGCGCTTCTAACAAAAACATATTGCTAATTAATATCAGGGCCATAACCATAAACTCTTAAGACAATCTCAAAGTTGTCAAATCTGTCAATTTTGGTACGTCATTTCATACAAAATTTGACAGAAATGATAATGTTTGACAGGTTTGTGATTGTTTTAACAGTTCATGGTTAGGGCCCAGAATTGGGAATAATATGATTTCGTAAAAAAAAAATGAGTTTCTCCAGTCAAACTTGAGATGAAAACCTAAACACATCCTTAACATTATTGATTACGACAAGATATTAGGCTTGACTAACTTTACCATCAATGGTTTTTTTAAATAATATGTATGCGCCAGTTAGTATTATCGTGGTCTTGAAATAAAGAATATACTGATGACTGAGGTGGAAGTTCCAACACACTCCGACTCAGACGAACCAGGAGTCACACCTTTGAATTCGTAGCAATATATTCCGCTACTACAGCAATCTGATCTTCAACCCCAATTCGGAATTCGGAAGTCATACTCTAATCCAACAATATTCCCATTCTCTGTGCAGGTTGCCAGTTCAAACGCTGTCATAGTTATTCTATAAACATGAACAATGTCAGTAACTGACATGAGCCATGATGTTCAGAGAGCTCACAACAGCTGTCTCCCTCCGCCGAGCGCCAGGAGCACGGCACGCGAGGCCTATTTGTCTTCAAAGACCCTAATCACTAGCAGTTTAAAGTTTCAAGAGCGCGATTACGCTTTTGAACGCTTTGAAATGTGTGAGTGATTTGAGAAGCATTATTTTGAAATTTACAGTAGGACAGTGATTATGATAATAAAATATGCACATGTGCAAACCTTTTTAAAGAAAGGGCTTTACTTACAGTCTTTAGTTTTTCAAAGGTAAGTGGGAAGAATTTTGTAACTGTCTTAAGAGGACTGTCATTGCAAAATTTTTGCTCGTTTACTTTTAGGCAATCTAACCCTTATGAAAACGTATTTTTAATTTAGTATTGAGTTATTATGCTCGCGTGTAGATAAGCGAAATTTAAGTACATGGATCGCGTGTTCGCACCTTCTCCCGTGTGCTGTAATTCAATTATTTTTTCCCGTAAATCTGGTATAGTTTAACAGCGCAATGGCGTGAGGCCACTAAATCGCCGTTTTTTCCCAAAGGAACTAACTTATTCATGTTACCAGCGTCCCCGATTTCGCTGCTTTATTTAAACCTTATTTCGACGAAATAGCGATCTGCTGCAGTGAATAATGATGAGATTAGATCAACTACTACTGAAACGCCACCTGCATCTATGTAAGTACAGGTTGTTCTGTTAATATCACTTCCAATGTTACAATAAATGGCCCAATACTAAATTTGACATATTTTTTTAACCACCTATAAATAGCAATTAAAAAAACATCAACTCACATTCGACAATTGCTAAACATAGGCAACTCTCCCAACGCACACCCCTGACAACGATCCCTGACTATTGTTTTCCATTCGCTGCCAGCCTAACTAAACAAAACTAAATACCCGTAGGAAACCCTCCAAAAAATTGCTTACCTTTTACAAAAAATAGACTATATAAATAATAAACATAATTAAAATATTTAAATAAACTTCGGGGATTTATATTTGAAAGAATCTTCTTTTTAGCAGTAAAAACTCTATCCAAAAAATTCAAATAGTCTATTAAACTTGTTATTCTACACGTTCTGTTGTTCTTTGTTGGTGTATCTACTAATTTACAAAGCACTCTGTATAGCAGATTTAAAAAAGCACTCATACGTGTTGTGGGGAGCGCGAACATATTCCCTATATCTTTTTAATGCGCGTCGTCTACTGGGATATATGGAGAGCGCATGACTGCTGTTCTTGCGTTTAAGTAGACGATAAAGCCACTACGTGACTTATATGATAAATTACTGGTTTTGTACCTCGTATCTTTTGCGTGAAAACATCTAAAAATGTGATATAACGCACGTGGCGCCACAGTTTCTGCGTAAAGAGGAACGAAATACATTTTTGATGTTCCGAATCCGGATTTTCTTTTGTCTTATCTCCTATGGTTTCCTTGCTAACGTTTTTCGGAGGCTCCATGTTTAGCATATCTTACAGGATTATCCGACTGATATTACGTAGATAAGCCGAAAATGTAACACAATGGTTTTCCTTTATGTGTTTACTTAAACATTTCTTTTCTGTTCTCAATACCTCAAATAATAACATAATCAAATGTCCAACATTGGGTAACAATAATATAGAATTCTGTCATGATCAGAATAAAAGCAATCTTTGAAACGATTACGATAAAATAAGTTAACAAGTGCCTAAACAACGTCATATTACCATAAAACTATAAATTGAATACAATCTTTATAGAGCAGAAAGTGTTGGTCTGTCCTAATTAACGAACATGGAAGAGGTTCACGGAGGTTGTAAAAAAACGAAACTTCATTATTGGTGCGTGGGCGCAGCGTAGGCGACTGCGCTTTGTGTAACAACCGCCGACGGCTGACAAAACCTCACCAATTAGGCTGAGGGTTGGCGTGACCAAATATTTTGCTTAAAGTAGGATAAATCCAAGGATATCAAAAAAGATTCAAAGACAGAACACTGAGGAATGTATATTTCTTCTGAGAGGTTCTTCTTATTTATTATTATTATTATTATTTTAGCTATTGATCGTCCACTGATAAACATAGGCCTAGTGACTTCAAATTGGTCGGTTAAAAGTGGCCTGCATTCAGTACCTTCATGCAAACTTTACCAGGTCGTGTCTACCTTGTTGTAATATTGAGACCGGAAGCAGTGAATTATCCAAGACATTTTGGGTGCAAGATAATACTTAGTCTCTAGTAAAAGTGCTAATTAATACAATTATAATATGTTTAAAAATAACGATAATAATTTGAGAAGGTTAATTAGTATTTTGGGCCTGTTTCACAATGTACGAATAAGTTCTGCATAAGTTCTGTATAGGCTATTTGTCACTTATCTTTAGGATAAGCACTATTTTTGCATTTCACGACCGTCAAATAGCGCTATAAGACACATTAATTCAAGCACTTTTAACCTCTACATATTTCTATCTGTTATCTATTTGGCACTTTATCCGTACATTGTGGAACGGGCTCTTAGTATAATAAAATCTGAAGATAATTTGAAAGTTGTACATACAAATGCTAAATCAAAGCACAATATAATAAATCAACCATTAAAAACCATTAAAACCATTAAAACCAATTTATTTCTGTAAATAGGCTTAAACTAAGCGCTTTTACACGTCCCAATATTTTTTTTCCCTACCACTACTTCAGGACAATTTTGGGCTAGCGCCGAGAAGAAGTAGCGCAAGAAACTCGGTCACTATTGTCAGCCTCTTTTTAAATAGTATATATTTACATTACAAGATAAATGTACCTGTGCGAGCAGGGCAGTATTTATTTCCAAATATTTTTATCGTTTATATAATCATTTACAGTATAATATCCTTTTTTCATTAAAGTTGTGTTAATATGCGATTTAAATTTTAACAGGGGCAGTTCTACAATAGACGCTGGTAATTTATTAAAAAAGCGAATACATTTTCCCATAAACGAATTACCCACTTTATGCAGTCTGAAATTGGGAACGGCAAGCTTATTCTTATTCCGTGTGTTAAGATTATGAATGTCACTTTTCTTAAGGAATAAGGACAGGTTTTTGCGGATGTACATTATATTTTCATAAATAAATTGGGATGCTACTGTAAGTATATTAATTTCTTTAAACAGTTCTTTTAAGGAGTCTCGGGGTCCAAGGCCGTAAATTGCCCGTACAGCTCTCTTCTGCAGTACAAATATAGATTCAATATCTGCTGCTGAGCCCCATAACAATATTCCATATGACATTATACTATGAAAATAGCTAAAATACACCAATCTTGCCGTTTCAACATCAGTCAGTTGTCTTATCTTTCTCACAGCATAAGCAGCAGAGCTAAGTCTTCCCGACAGAGTCTCGATATGCGCACCCCATTGCAAACGGGAATCTAAAGTGATTCCTAAAAATGTAGTGGAACTAGATGTATTAAGTTGTTCATCTTTTACAGTAATATGTGTTGAGACAAGTTTTACGTTGGGCATTGTGAATTTGATGCACTTTGTTTTATTTGCATTGAGCATAAGATTATTGGTGGTGAACCAATGCAATACTTCCGAAAGTGCATTATTTACATCGTCAAATGAGTCTTTACCTCTCTTGATTTTAAAAATCAATGAAGTATCATCTGCAAATAGCACTGTCTCACAGAGGTCTTTCGTAAAAGATGGAAGGTCATTTATGTAAATTAGAAAGAGCAGAGGCCCTAATATCGATCCCTGCGGCACACCCATAGTAAGAGGCGACCCAGAAGACTCAGCTCCATTGATACAAACTTTTTGTGTTCTGCCTGTGAGATAAGAGTTTACTAAATCTGAGGCATCGCATGAAACACCATAGTGTCTAAGTTTTTTCAGTAAAGTTTGATGGTCCACACAATCAAAAGCCTTAGAAAGATCACAAAAAACTCCCAAAGCGTCCTGCCTACTTTCCCAAGCATCAAACACGTGTTTCAAGAGTGCAACTCCAGCATCTGTAGTGCTTCTACCTTTCGTGAAGCCATATTGTTTGCTATGTAACAATTTATTAAGGACAAAGTGTGATAAAAGTTGATTGAAAATTACTTTTTCAAAAACTTTACTAAGTACCGGTAAAATTGAAATTGGTCGAAAATTTGAAGGATCATTTTTCTCGCCTGATTTATATAAAGGAATTATCTTACTAAATTTCATCAAAGTAGGAAACTGTTTATCATCAATACATTTATTAAAAAGAATTGTAAGATAAGGGGCTATCGTATTTATAATTGTATTGATAATATTGACTGAGATCCCCCATAAGTCTTCAGTTTTTTTCATGTTCAATTCCTTGAAAGTTTTTATTAGTATATTAGGATTAATATGTCTAAAATTAAATGGAGTTTTGCACTCATCAACACCCGACTTGAGAAGGGATTCAGCTAGTTCAGCAGAAGAAGCCAGTTCTTTAGTTGTAGAGGGAGCTATATTCGAAAAGAATTCCTCGAAAGCATTTGCAACTTCTGCATGTGAGTTAATTAGTTTATCCCCAATTTTAAGAGAGTAAGAGTGATCATTCTGTTTACGCCTACATGTTTCTTTATTTATTATGTTCCATGTGGCCTTTGCTTTATTATCAGAACCCAAAATAATATTTCGAAGATGATTTGATTTTGCAGTGGCACATACTTTTTTAAATATTTTAGAGTAATTTCTAACATGATCTATGATCTGTGGGTTCTGAGTGTTTGCTTTTAGACTATACAATTCATATAATGTTCTTCTACTTTTGTAAATACCAGGTGTAGCCCATTCATTAAACTTACACCTGACTTTAGTTGCTTTTATTTTTTTTTGTGTGAAAATTTTATCAAATTCATTTTTAATCAAGCCAAAAAGATCCTCATATAACAGATCAACACTATGGCTACTGCTAGATTTTAGTAAATCTATACCGTTACACATTTTCTCTTTAAATCGGTCTATTCTATTTACGGTTATTGGCCTGCAGACAGCATCTATAATTTCTCGGACATGATGGTGCTCAAACGACGCCCTCTGGCCACTATGGTCAGACCTTAAATAATTTATAACTGATTTATCTATTACATTGCTATTGCAAAAAATATTATCTAAGCAAGTAGCTGTTGTGGGAGTCACTCTTGTTGGTTCATTAAATAAGTTAATTAAATTAAACGATTTAAAAAGATTAAGAAAACGAGTTGAATTCGGTGAATTTACTAATATATTGACATTAAAATCTCCACACACAACTATGTTCTTACTAGAACTACAGACTTTTTTCAAAGCCTCTTCCATATTGGATTCAAAAAGCTGGTAATTGGCTGATGGGGGGCTGTACACGCTTAATATTATATACTGCTCTAGCTCAACACATGCTAGTTCAATAGTTCGTTCAATCGAAAGTGACACTATATCTTTACGCTCTTTAAAGTTTAACTCACTATTTAATAGTATAAGTGACCCCCCCCTAGTAGTGGACTTCCTTGTGAACGAACTGCCGATTTTATAATTTTCAATGTTTATCATTAACTCATATTGATTAATCCAATGCTCTGTTAAACATAGTACATGTACATTTAAATCTTGTAAGAATAAGGCTAATTCTAACTCTTTGCCAGCCAAGCCTTGCATATTTTGGTGCACAATATTAAAGGTAGGCTTAGCTTTTGTCTGCTCTCTTAGTTTAAATTATTTGAGATTGTCACAGGAATAATATTTAAATTAGTACTGCTACTAATATGTTTGTCACAGTAAATAGTTTCATTTTTGTATTTTAAATCAATACAGTTAATATTATATGCTAACAAAGTAGCTACTCGTTTTTTTAGTTTATAAGGCAGGTGTAAAGAGCTGCCAGTCAATTGAAAGCTATTATTAATAAATTTATTTGTGTCAAAAAACACAAATTTGTCGTTATGACGTTGAGTCATATTATAAATTAATGTATTCAATGAGTGAATACTGTCATTTTCTTGCGCTATTTGATTTTTACAAAAAGGTAGGGCACAAAATATTATTTTCCTTACATTTAAGCCGGACAAAATTGAGTAACTTTGAATGATTTTTGTCTTTTTAAGGTTTTGACTATTTCCTAGCATTATAACAAGGATAGAGTCAGAGTTTAATTTACTATTTTGTATACGATTAATTATTATATCAAGTGATGCACCTGGCATACAGTTATTAACAACATTACAACTTAATTTCTTACTTAGTAGAGGACCATAACCAACTCCTAACCTATCTGAAAACATAATTACATTTATCTTGGTATTACTATATTGTGGTGTTGACATTGAAGGTTGCCGGTCAACATTCAACAGATTGGCCCCTGGGATGGTGTTATCTGTCACCTGTGTTACATTTATATTTGGTAGTGATAAGAAATCTGTTTTGGGATTTCCTATTTCTAAAAGTTTATTTGCGGCCAAGATATGCTCATTTATTTGTTCCTGGGCAGAAACATATTTGCATGTTATAGATTTTAAAGACTCATGTAACTGCGAGATGTCCGCCTGCATTCGTTCAATGTCAACATTGTATTTAGATCTGCTTTCATACAGTTTATTATGATAGATCTCTAGACTGTCTACTAACTCTGCACGTTCTTTCCTCAACTTAATATTATTATAAAAACATTTCTGTTTTTTAATTAATTTTTTAGTTTTTGTGATAAATTTATTTAATTTTAAATATTTCTTTAGCCTATTTTTACTAGTTAACTTTATATTATGTTTAGTATCAAATTGACCACTTTTACTTAATTCTAAATCGGAAACTACTGCATGCCCACCCGGGCTTCCAATCAACTCCTCATAGAGGTTCAAGGTCTGCGAGAACACTTGTTGTTTTTTTTCTTCTTCGAAATGCAATAAAGTCCTGTTGACATCTCGAAGTTCAGTCTCCAATTCATTGTTGCGCAATAGTGTCTGTTCGAAAATATTGCTGCACTGGTTGAAGGTGTTGATGGTATTTAGTAAGTCATCACGGTGCTCGGTGACTTCTTGGAGTTGGGCATGCAATTCAACTAATTCTTTTTTGAGTTGGGAGTTTTTATTTATAGTAATTTTAATCTCTTCTTCACTCTCCTCTCTTTCCCTAACAAGTTGGTCACAGCTTTCCCTACTCTGTTTCAAATCCTCAAGTGCATTTTTGAGTTTGAGCTCAGTATTCAGTGAAGCCATTTTCCGGGTCATAGTTCCACTCTTGGTGGTCATTTTGCTGGATTTATATGGCCTCACCTGGAATTATTTAGAAAGAAGTGTATAGCCGATGTTTTGATTTGACTGAGTGACAGTAATAGGTACTTATATGCTGAATTTATTTATTTTATGTGGTTGATTTTAGTTTAAAATATATAAAGAATAAGTCTTTAAATTAAAATGATCGATTTTTAAAGAAATACAGATTTACTGTACAATTTTCTTTTATTAACTTTTTCCTTGAGGGTATTTTTAACGAATATAAAAAGATAATTTATTAAGCTAATTTACACTAAATTACTTGAAATAACCATCAACATTTCCCACTGTTAGTTATTTGAATGTATTGTTAAGTGTTAGAAGAAGAATGTCTGCGGCAAAAGGTTGTTTTCATCAACTTTACTTCCACTATATGTCAAGTAAAGAGAGGCACAACTAGGCCGAATGCAATGAATTGTGACGAGTCTCACTTTCGTGAGGTTTGTACAGTGTTAAATGTTGTGATATCAGTAATGCTGTAGGTAAATAGTTGCTAATTATCATCAAGTAGGTACCAAAGCTACGCAAGTTACAACTATTGATATAACCTCAACTTAATTGTAATGGTAATTTTAAAGTCTAGATTGCAAACACACTTATTATAACACTTTCCTATTATGATTAAAATAATGTTGAAAACAGTACTCCCCTGGTTTTAGGTAATCCGTTGAATTGAACTCCTTTTGAATTTGGATGTCAAAACCGGTACGAAAATTTTGTCCGATTTTATGTCACTTTTTTGTAATTAGGTTTATTTACACTAGCACAAATTATGAGTTATGCTTTGTTTTTGCTATTTAGGCCTAATATAGGTTTATTTTACACAAATTATCAATAATTAAGAATTAAAATTACAACAGCTGTTTGAGCTGCGACTGACAGCCAGGGTTGCCAGACGAAAAAAAAAAAAAAAAAAAAAAAAAAAAAAAAAACAACAACATTGCATACGTTAGTATCCTATGAGCTGTGAAGTTAAATCCAACTTTACAAAATACATTTGTAGAAGCTACCAAGAAATGGGTGTCCAACAAATCGGCACTGTTACCGTTTCACACTTTTGGATCACTAAATTGGACTGTCCCGTTAAAACACGATGTATGGTCATGATATTGGAGTCGTACCTTTTGGAGAAACTCCTCTGTATAAGGCGCAGGCGGGACAAGGAATAGGCCTGCTCGAATAAAAACACTATCTGTCTGAAACATGAATACAGTTTATGAGGAACAACCGGCTTATAAGGCAAGAGCTGTGGAAACCGGAGGTATTCCTTATGAGAAACGCCGGGTTTTATTGGCAATTGTGTTGCATTTTTGTCTGTCCGAAGAAATATTTTAACGGATCTCACTCCTAAAATAGAGGATTTTACGTCAAAGTTATACTGATCTAATGACTCAAATGTTGTTTGTAGAGCTAAAGTGTTAATTTATATTGATATTAATAACTTCCACTAAAACTGTTACGGTTTGTTTGTAGCTCTATTTAGATGGTTATCTTCTCACATACATTTTTACTATGTTACTATGTCTCGCTTTAAAAACGAAATATGGTATTAATGAAATTTATATGTTCATATTTTTAGAATCTGTTGGCTACATAATTATGGATTTATCGGCTCATTGTCTAATTAGTTCATACGTCAAATATTTAAAAGTTTCTTAGTTATTTTAAAATGTCCTTATTTGAGCACAAGTTTTCACAAATTGAAGGTAGATTTTCAGTAGAGCGGAAAGATACATACCTTGTCCAATTGATAGGCATACGGCAAGCGTATTTGTATAGATTTGAAAAACATTAGAACTTCGGCCGTAACTCTCAAACAGTCCCTGGATACACAGACGGACTTATTTTATTTACTGTCCCTTCCAAACTCCCCGAAAGTTTAAGGTCACAGATGGATCAAATTGTGTAGGAATGTTTTAAATAGCTACACAAATATATTTTAAACAAATAAGATGAAACGATGAATAATATAATCGTACAAAGAATTTGAATATAAGTTCGTTTAAATATCATACGTGTTAAAATACTTTTAATAACGTCGATACATTTTTGCAGATGGTATTGAATTACACGTATTATTTCATATTGTGAATCATAAGAGGATTTTAATTTGTGGACTTGAATAAAATAATGATGAATTGGTTACAAATATATTTAAAATATTTCTTATTGAGAGTGAATAGTAATATACTGTATAGGTATCCTACCCTATAACTTTTTTAGACAGAAGCTTGTTGTATTTTAAGATATACCTAATAGTATTGGTGAAGTTTAAGTTCAACACGTTAACTTTTATCTCATTAAACACTAATTGCGAATATTAGTCTAATAGATAATAGCAACTGTTCATGATAAATAGCTTTTCTACTGTTCTAATTCAAAGTAAAAGGATAGTTTAGAAAGATAATTCTGTATCAAAATTACAATTGGCAGTATTTGTGGAAAGGGCAAAACGAAAAGAAATAGAATATGTAGGTACTCTTAATTCATCATTATAAAAAAATTATAACGTTAAAAGAACGCAAAAAAACTGAACTTAAACAGAAGTAGCACATAATATCCAAAGGAGATAAAATTGGGATTGGTCGAGTCATTTGCGGGAGTTGCACAGTAGCAGTGAAGTAACTTTTACAACAGGTTGTTTGTTTAACGTTGCTTTGTGCGGGCTCCGCGTAAAGCAGACGTTAACGATCGCTGTGCCGGGAAAAAAGACGCAACTTTCAACTTTATTGAACAGGAATAAATGTCAGAAGTTTGGATGCTGCGGCTAGAACAATGGGCAGTGAGGGCTACTACGCTGGCCGGGTGTATGTCCTCGTAAACGACGCCATTGATAAGTTTAACGCCACGTACGGATTCTCGAACAGTCGATGTCATGAAGGTATGTGTATTGTCTTACTATAAAAGTAGGATCTATATATGAATGTACTTATATTAACGCAATGGATCGTAAATAAGTTTATGCGGTCATTTATAGATTTCTACGAAAATTAAAACAGTTACCTATCTTGAAAGTTTAATAAAGCATAAATTGTATTATTCAATTAACAGTTTACAAATTAGTAATGCGCTGTAAACTCATTTTTATTTATTGCCGTTGATAAGTATAGGTGTAAATCAAGTCTCTATTGATTTTTGCTTATTTCTACCGATAAATTATTCCAACAAACTTCATCAACTACAGTATGGTTATGGATTTCACAAGACAATTTGTTCTTATCTTGATTGTAACAGAAATTCCGAATTGCAGCTGAGTAACTAATTAGTCAGTCGTAAAGGAACTAATTCACAGCTGGGAACTAATCAATAATCTTATGGAAGTGTATGACTAATTGAATATCGTACAACAAAAACATAGTTATGCCCACCAGTCATTTCCAGAACTGCAACTACCCTAAAACCAAGGTACACTACACTTAAAGCATTAAACTATATTAAACATAGCTATTTTAGAAAAGTCTTAAAAGTTATGATCTATTATTGGCATAGTCAATCTTCATCCACTCTTCAAACAAAACTTCCTAGTAGCTATGTCAAGATTTAGCATCCTATATAGGTACGTATATGTCATTTTTATCTATAAAACCGTGTTTTTTGTTTCGATTCAGGTATTGGTCACATTCTGAATGTTTCATAAAGTCAGTGTATCCTCAATGCATATTTTAATATCATTATGCACCTTCAATGTTCAGCGACTCTCCTGTAAAATCGTGCAATACAGCGTCGACATCGTAAGACACTTTCCTCTAGCCCTTTCCACAAATACTGCCAATGTCACTTGACATCCTAAAAGAAAGCAAACGAGAGGTGAATAACCTCTTCAGCTCACTCGCGAATTCCCGCCACATTGGGCTCTCACGGTTTATGGCTCGGAAGTGTATGGTGTCGTAACACGGAGGACTTTGTGTTTCCTTCCTTGTATGGGGGAACGTTACGAGGCTTCGTTTAGTTTGGGATGTTAATGGTAACGCTTTTGATTAAGATGGATTAGAATTGTAAGGGTTCTTATAAAGTTTTTACTATTATGCTTTGTTGCCATTAATATCTAGGTCACTGTAGTATTTTCAAAAGATACTATAAATTTCAAATGGTTAGGATTTCGCTAAGGGATAAAATCAGAAACGAATTTATCAGGCAAAAGACCAAAGTAACGGACATAGTCCAAGAATGTAGCAAGCTTAAGTGGCAGTGGGCTGGCCACATCTGTCGCAGAACCGATGAAAGGTGGAGCAAACGGGTTCTTGAGTGGAGACCACGCCTTGGCAAACGTAGTGTAGGACGCCCCCCCAGCCCGATGGACCGACGACCTTAGAAAGATGGCTGGCAGTGGCTTGATAAGAAAAGCGGGAGATCGTGCACTCTGGCATTCTTTGGGGGAGGCTTACTTCCAGCAGTGGACTGCAATAGGCTGTATGGATAGATAGATAGACTATACATTTCAATTATTGGTCTCATCAAAAGAAGTGAACTTTAAAATATTGTGACAAAAAACAACCATTCCCAAGAAAACAGAAGCTATTATTTTTCTTTTACACAAACCGACCTGGCTTTACCTCGCAATCTAACTAAGTACCTTCAAGCGTAGCTTACGGAGTGTTGCCATATTGAATTGTCTTAGTTTTATCATCTGCCTTAACGAATGTATTAAATTGCGTTTTTTGCATTATTTTAGTTGTTTTGTAATATGATTATGCATCTTGTGGATGAGTATTTACAGTCTCATCAGCAAGCAGTTAACATTACTGCGATCTCGCAAATGCCGATAAACCATCTAAGCACAAGTTTTAATTAGTTTAACATAATGTGGTTATTAAAATCCCACTTGCACTCTAATTGGTACTAGATCAAGTCGAAGCAAGTCGATCGCGTGAAGGAATCCTGGAGGTAATGTCGGGACGCCCACGCGAGAGGTTCTCTTGCGAGGTGCGCTCAGCGTGAGACCCAGAGGGTTTTGCCCGATACGTTTGAGCAAGTGAAATAGAATTTTAACCCGTCAGCTGGGAAAATAATTGATCATTCTGCGATAAGGCGTCTCGTTGTTAAAACGAGTAATGTCGCTTACATCACCCGTAGTATTTTTGATGAATACAATGTTTAGTTTAAAAAAAAATAGAACATTTTTTTGTCTTCACGTCTTGATATTGATTGGTTTAACTTTGCTGCAAAATTTAAATTTTAAGGTTTAAATACATATTTACGTTGCGTTATTACTTATTTCTATCCTATCCTTGAAACAAAAATATAAAGGTTTTTTTTAAAAAAACCTTACATTCTTGAATGCTTTATGCTTGTAGTTAGACCGATGCTTAGAATGAGTTATAGTTGTTAGACTTTGCAGGAATCTTGATTAAAATATAAAACATGACTCTATTAGAATTAATTACCTACTGTAAAGAAAGATACACGTCAGTTTACCTGAATGGATTGTCGCAAATGTTTATTTATGAAAAGACATTCGTTTTCGAATCGCAAGCAATTAGTCTAAGCTTTGTTAATATAATTGAATTCAGCAATCAAATAATTTACATAATAAATACAACTTTCGCTTTCATGTTCTCTTTCCGTTGCACAACAATATTTGTCTAACATTTGCGGCTATGAACTATTATTTGATTTAGAAATGCTGTTTATTTATTAGGACTAGTCCTTTGCCTGCGGTTTCTTAAATGACTAATCGAAAAGTAAAAAAACTTTATCCCGCTACCCCATTTGCACCTTTATATTTATATTACCAAGATAAAAAGCAGCAAATGTTTAGTCTTTAACACAGATTTTGTAGTCATTAATGACTGTGTTATATTTATGAGCATGAAATAGTGTAGTTATTTTTTTTGTTTTTTAGCAATTACCATGCTAGGTTTATCTAAGATTTTTAATACTTGAAAAAAATCGTCTGCCTCAGGATCCTAATCCGAACCTACGTCTATCGTACACCAGGCGAGTGCTTTACCACTAAGCTACCGAGACGTTAGCCGACTAGACGAAATCTTTCAAGTGGTTCTCGGTGTCAAAAGCCAGCGTATTTTCTGATCAATGTTGTGGTATATACTAATACCGAAGAGGCGGACGATTTTTTTCAAGAATTATACAAGGTGTACAAGAGAATAGACACGCCTTAAAACCACGTGATCAGCAGGTCATATACAACAACTTTTTCTATGGGAGCAACATCGAAATCGATAATTTTTTATCAGCTTCCCCATACAAACTGACTCGCATACCTTGATGATAATGTATGGAGCATCTGAAAATAAAATCACGATTTCAATGTTGCTCCCATAGGAAAAGTTTAAGGGATTGTCCCAAAATTAGTTTTTGTAGAGAGAAAATCACTTTTCGAACACTTGGCACCAACATAAAGTACGGCTCAGAGTTATCGGAACATCGAACCGATTGACTAACAAGATACGGCATATCCCGAAACTTAATAAACATGTCGCCTATTATCGCGTGATGTCGAACAAGCCCCGTGACATGTTCATTTTGTCACACTTCGAATGTTACAAAACATGTTCGATTGAGCTTTACTGATGCCCAAAGTATTGACAATATTCTCATTACCTTCACACGTTCCAACGTGAGATGGAATAAGGTCTAAATTGTTATTTTTTAAAGCAGTTTATGTTTGTGTAGGCTCATTTAAATGGCTGTCATGTAAGTGTGTCGTGGGTAACACCAAAGTTTATTATCTGCCTACGTGCTTTCAAAACAATACCTCGGGATATGTAGGCCGAGCATCGTGAGAGATTGATGTTACATACCTGAAACAAAAAAATATTGTATTAAATCACTTGTCGCATAAAATACTTATATATTAAGTTGTGACCAAGATGTAAGGTGCATTCACCGACTTAGTTGTAAATCAAATTAATGTAATTTATTTCATAGACTATGGTAAAATGTTAGGTTTTAAGGCTAGTAGTTAGAATTTGTTCAACACATTCTGCCGATTCATTACAAAACCTATAACTCTAATAACTAACAGTGTTGACACACTTACATGATTTATCTTTTAGGAAACTGAATAACCATGAACTGTTAAAACAATCACAAATCTGTCAAACATTATCATTTCTGTCAAATTTAGTATGAAATGACGTACCAAAATTGACAGATTTGACAACTTTGAGATTGTTTTAAAAGCTCATGGTTATGGCTCTGTACGTACAGTCTAGGTACTCTTAAAGGGGTTAAATTTTGACAGTTAGACTTTATAGTACCTACACCTTACAAATTATATTTGACTTTTTACAAATACATATATACGATTTTTTTAACGGTTTATTTTATCTTACGAGGCAGTCTCTTTTAGATAACTGTCGATCAGAGGATAAAAATAGAAAAACGGAAAAGTGACGGAAATAATTAGGTATGTTATAAGGTAATATCGTTATCGAATTTTCTTTTCCTATATACAAACAAGAAAAATAAGATGGAAGAGCGATAAACTACCGATTCGTATCGCATTATAATTATTTTATATTCTACTAATCAATGTTTCTTCCTCCCTGTTAGTCCCGTAACGTATTCCGGTTCCGGGCAATCAATCAGGAGCAAGTCCAAGCGACAATAATGAATGAGATCACTACACTAGACCAGGAGTTGACAACATTTTAACGTTTACTGCGTACACAAAATTTCTAAATGTGAGTGTGTGCGGTGAGGCAGCAGTTAACCGAGCGCTTTTTTAAAATTTGATTAATTATTATACCATTATAAAAGTGTGAGGCTCTGAATGTTGATCTACTTTTTAAGTTTTAGCTATGTTTTGATAGGTTTTGTTAATTCCTAGATTATTGCTACTTGTGAAGACCTATAAGTGGTTATATAGATGCTATACTGATGTATTTTAATATTGTATAAACCCTGGTTTTCCTGTAATAAATAAAAAAAAATACAGTTTATTAATAACTAACTGACAACGATTTATCTTATTCAATAAATAATCAACAAAACAAATAAGTATTACACCCGCAAACACAAATAAAGGATATTCAATCTTTGATTATCGGTCACGAATAAGTAGTTTACTAACTCAGAGATCAAATTAAAAATTATTTTACATGTTTTATTGTGCTCTATTGTACAAATAATTTAATACTGATAAAATGAGATAAGGGCTTATTGTTTAACGAATTTAAACCTCCAAAGTTATCAATTATATAGGTTGTAAAATTATCAGGTAGGTAACTATTTTCCAGGGGATGCTTAAATATAACAACTTTTTCTATGGGACCAGCTTCGAAATTGTAAAAATAATCATGCATCATGCAACGACGAGGAATTGGAGTAAGAAGTCGTGCTGGTGCTGCTAAAAACCTGTTTAAGCCGAGATTAATTAAATTTATCCGCTAGTCTGCGGTTTTGTATAGGGAAGTGCATTTTTTTCGCGTTTGGTTTTTACGTGACGTTTATATTTAAAGAAAGAAGTTCCGATTAAAAACAAATTAAAGGATATATTTCTCAACCGGTTTAGAAACCCTGGTCTAAGTGATAGTCCATCGCTCCGTCAGCTGCCGGCCGCGACACAGACAGCGACACTACCGAGATTGAGGCTCCTCTCCAGTGCTACTGAATTATTCACGTGGCCAGCTTTGTCTTGGCGGAGAAACTGAATAAAAAACGAAGTTGATTTGTGCAGGTAACGCGGCTGTTAACTCTGTTGCAAAAAAAAGCTGATATCCCAAAATACGTCTATCTATATCATCGAATTCTGCATTATCTGCTAAAACAATTTAGACTGATTTTTTGGCTAAATCTGACAAAATAATTTTGTGTTTCGTTACAAATGTATGATTTACTCCATTTACCATTAAAATTAATTGCTAAACTCTGCATTATACCTGGACACCATATTAATTAGGTACTAAAACCTATATTAAAACTGTGGATAATAATACAAGACTTTTGAATTTATATCTAACTAGGTACTTTTCCCTAACGGCAGTGTGTATCTACTGCGTTTACTGCACAAATTAATGTGTCCCCGAAGATACACATGGCCTTTAAGAGGCTCATATTTTCCAGCAATAAACACCAGGAACTGGCAAAAGTGACAACTCAAACGCACCACATATCAATTTCTCAAATGAATTGCAATGAATTTATGAATGAATTTGCATTCCTATCGCAATCGGTGGTACAGTTAGCTCAGTTAAGTCTCGGTAATTTGTATGTATCTAGATCTGGACGTGTTGTGGTTTTTAATTGCAGTTGACTTAGTTAATTACAGAACTGATTGCGGGCCTTTGAGAGTTTAGTATACAATATTATAGAGGGCCTAGAATCAAGTGGGTTCAACGTTTACTTTATTGAGAGTGATTATCAACTTGCAAGTATTTTCTGCGTCAAAAATAAGAGTTGTTATTTGTTCAGAGCTGTTTATTAATCTATTGGTTAAGAATTTAGGTGGTCTAGTAAAAGTAGACCACCACTATTTGTTCAATTTTAAAAATGTGCAATAAATTGTAAATATCGTATATTTCAAACAACACCCAAGTTTATTATGAATTCACTCAGGTTTTCACGCCGTACCAAGTTGTAAAACGAACCAGTTTTTTCTTCTAAATCTAGTCCTTCCTACTTTCAATCCATGTAGGTGTACAGGCAATATGGACAAGGCAGTAAATCAATCAAAAGGTCGTCTTGACAAGATCGTACGTTATCGAGCGAATATCGCCCTCTGCTGTCGCAGCCATAATGAACGAGTAACAGATTATCCTCAGCATATTTCATCAGCCGCTAATCTTGAAAATAACCTTTTGAAAGAAGCACGCGACGTGCTCAAAGAAAAAGTGTAACAGCCAGCGCATAAAGGAACACGAACCGTGATTTTTTAAAGGTATCGTTACAAATTATTTCTTTAACTTTGAATGCAAACCGAAAACGAAAAGATAAAGCGGACTGTAAATTACGAACGAATGGCTGAGATTTGTTGCGCAATTATCATGATTTATAAAAGGGGCATTATGAATAGTATTTTTGAACGATTATTATGAAATAATACTCAGATTGCCTTCTGGCTCACCTGGGTTCTCCAATGTGGTAGCGTCAGCCACGAACAGCAGAGCAATGGTTTGCCCCAGCGCTGGGCCCAGATCGGTCTCACCAGTTAACTGTTATATGTTGGGATTTTGAGACCGCCTTCACGCAATCACTGACTAAATTTAAGTTGTTTTACTACTTGTAGACTTCAATTGTTTCTACTTGAAATAATTACATTTTCATAATTATTTAGTTATGGATTTCCGCAAAGTAACGCCTGATTCTATCAATTTTAGAATTAATTATTATATGCGCGCGGTTCGCACCCTTTACCAACGAAATTATGAACTTAAACTCAACTGAGAGTGTTGTCACACGAAATTACATTACGAAAAATGATACAGAAGTTGTAACAACACTAAACATTTGGACTTTGCCCAATTTTATTAATTGCAGAAACGATAATAACGAACAAACTTATTGAATGTTTTGCAGAGGCGGAAGAGTTAAACTTTACGATACTTTGTAACATGCGTAACATTCAGCAAGTCAAAGGGGTAAAAAAAGTTAGAAATCGTAGACACAAGAAAATATTATAGGAACAGAATTACTGATAAGTCTATAGTAGACGATATAAGTAGACCTTTGTCAAACCTTTAATAACACAAATCATACATTAATAAGTCAGGCTCTAGTTGCTCTTTTCTCCGAGATGTTTAATATGTTAAACTTTCATAGGTTGATTTGATTTGATTCTATGATTGCTTTTTGTAAGATGCTCTTAATTTTGTCTTAAAAATTGTTTCAGGTACATGCATGTTGATTGATCTGGCTGTTATAAGCCTGACTTTGTCACGCGACACAAGATTGATGTCGCGGCGACATCGCGGAATTATTCATGCGGTTGCGACACAATCCATCTCATCGTTCTATCATTCTAACCGCCTTGCGGATAAACCGATTCAGGGCTATGTGTCCGCCTGTCTACGTTTGCCGATTTTTCAAATGGGGTTCGAATCTAGTCCCACTCGTAAAAGATTTCCGGGAGTTCAGACTCATTTCTGATGTATACCGATACATGAACTTAACTGTATGCAAAGAGAGTACATCATCTGATTAAAGTAGTACTTTTAGTAGATACGAGTAAATTACAACATGAAAACCCTTATGTTTGTTTATCAATTTAGATTGTCTAATTACGAAAACGCTGATTGAGGGGATGATTTTGTAGTACATTTCATAATTGAGAGACTTATATTATCCAAAGTAACATCTCTATCATGACATCCTCAATGGGACCTTCGGAATCATATCATCTGAGGCTAATGCTTGTAAGTATATTTTAAGTCGTAAGTTCACTGGTATCTACGATATAGCTCGGTATAAGTAGAGGGATACAGTTTTATTATACAATTAAATAAATCAAATATAAATATGCCAGTCAACATACGAAACAATTGAATGATTTTGATCTAATCATAAAGTCATAAATGGTCAACAGTGGACTTCCAAAGGCTAATGATGATGATGATGATGAATACACAAAATGCATAGAATCAACGCAAGAAATCAATATCTTTAGCTAGATATAGCTGGGACCTCGTAACACTAAAGATATTGATCCACTGGCAGAATTTAAATCACCTTTGACGTTTAGGTTAAGACATATCTTCAAACTCAGAAATTGTCCATCCAACTTTTAATTACAGTCCGTTGTTTGGCAGCCCTGTCGCTGAAGACATTATGCGGTTTGCGCGCCCGACGGAATAAAATAAATAAATATGGAGCAGATCCGGCGATGATCCCGCTTGATTGATGTATTGTCTGCGAACACTTTCTACGGCACTTAATAACGAGGCTTGTACGGAAAATATTCGTCACAAATGCAAAATCAATGTTGTGAGGGTCATGTTACACTTTATGGTTTAGGCTTGTAGGTAGACTTTACATTCAATAACATACTTAACAGTTGATGATCATCAGCAAGGATTTGAAGTATAATATACAAATCACTGAATGAGACGAAAGCTAATAAAAGTAGATTTTATTTATACCAGTTGAATTATCATCTTTGTCTTACGAGGTATTAAACAATGCATTTGCATGCCAGAGGCGCTTCTAAATTACTTCAAGACAGTAGGAAATTTATAGAAGTTAGTTTTCTGGATTGATCCAAACGCGGTATTAAACCGAATATTCAACGTTGGAAGGTTGGTTGGGATTGAATAAAATAATTCCAATATTAATAAAGTACCTAGAAACATTGATTAAATGTCAAAAATATAGTATGCTAGTTCAGTATCGCCCATGGCTAAAATTGCTGTACAAACAAATATTGAATATTTTACAACAAACAAGCCTGACCATTTAACCTTTACAAAATGTTCGAAATAGATTTCCATCCCGAATAGGTTTGAGGCAATTTCATTTACTCTTTGGCATTGTGTAGGTTTCTATTATTATAGCCCTATTGGTTTGCTTAATAATTTCTTTGATATAATAATAGGGCATCGTTTGTACGATTTCAGTTATAATTTGGTTGAATTTTCCCGTTTTGAATGTTAAAAATAAACACACATGTTCATTATTTGTACGATAATGTCAAAATTCTGATCAAATACCTACGAGTAGATCTACTCTTAAGTGTTTAAAACTTTAAAGTCTGGGTGTGCTAGGACGCCTCTGGGAAAATGTACTGTCTGGTAGAAGTACCAGTATCTCCTTTGGGGATTCCTAGTTGGGGCAGTATATATTCAGCAGTGGATGTTTTGTGACTAATATTGTAATGATGACCTCGAACAATCAACAATTGAAATTCTTTACTTCGAGGGCATGAAATCGGTTCGTGTTTTAAGGACGTGCTCGTTACATGGGTAGATCAAGATGTGTGAATTTCTAATGTTAATTTTTCGTTGGCCAGACTTAATATTTCTCAGTAGTAACCAATTATTTATTGTTCCCAACTAGTGCTTTCACAATAATATATTGGTTACTTTACGCCTAAACTCTTTCTTCACCGTCAGTATAGAATCTTAATGGAAGTAGACGAGGATAGACGAGGTCCGTCTGCGGCCACCAATTAACTAATTGTGTCTATTCGAGCGATTTACGGCGACTGCGCAATTGCACTCGTCGCGTCGTCTCGTTACGTGTCGTTATTCACTTGGCCGTATGAAATAATGGAGAACGGAGAAGTAAGTTTGCTACGCACAAATGTCGACCTAGATCTTGCAACATATTTGAAGTTCATAGTTCGAAGCAGCTTGATTTCTTTTCTAATTTTCTTTTTATGAGAAACATAAAGATGGCGTTAGTACAACGTATAGTAAGTAACCTGTACCAAAGTAACCAAGAATGTTGAACGTAGTCTGACAAAAAACAGTAGCTGAGACAGTTGCAAAACTTGTAAATCGTCCAAAATTTTGATAACCAATTTCAGTCAAAATAAGTGTTCGCCGAAGAACGGTCACATAATACTTATACATTAAAAATTATATATTCTCTTCCTATTGACCTTACGGGGTTAGTCCAAGCACTGTTTCAAAAACTTGATTTCGCAAGTTCATGTAGTGGTATATCCCATGATGATAACCAAGATTTTGTATGAGACGTTGTAGACGGTTTATTTCATAAAAATATGGTTTCGTAACACGTTCTATAGGTGTAAACGTTTTTTTGACGAATTCGTTCCAGATTCTTAGATGACGCAATTTGGGAAAAGGAAATCGCTGATTAACCTGAAAGCTAAATTGAGAATTCAAATGGTAAAACAACAGATGTACGTGATAATTTTATTCAGTAACTGAATTCGTGGTGAATTTTCCAGATTAAAAAAAATATATTTGTTTTTTTATTTATTAATCTAAATTATTTGACGTATTTAAGTGTAATGTTATAACCAAAAGATGAAATAAATGAATATGAATATGAATACGAATTTACGTAAACTAAACACACTATTGCATAATATAGCGACAGTTATGAATTGTCTGGAAGAAAGTGGATTGTAAAACAAAACTAGCGATCGGCATTCAGTTGCGCTTATATCTCATCAAATATGCATATAAAGCGAATTGCATCGATACTAAAACCTATTAACATACAAAACTATTGGAAATCAAGAACATAACGCTGCGTCCACTGACAACTTATTGTTGTTTAGAGGCCATAAACCGGAATGAGAGCCACCGACCGTTAGACGCAAAAAATAAATATTCATTGTTCATTCACACTTGACAATAGCTTTGATTTAGTGACACTAAATATTATTTCGTGTTAATAAAATAGATAAATTCAAATAAGTATAGTCTATATTTTGTAATCGATGTCAGACGGACAGACAAATACACGTGATGACTGACAGGTTTCGTTTTTACCCACGACGGTACGGAGATGGTATATGCGTTTGGGGTGAGAGGTTGTTTGTGTAATCCAATGTTGCCAATTTTCTCCAAAATTACTAGTCCGATTTTGATGCGGTTTTTAGTGATAGGTTTTACATTTGGACTTTTGGAATCCTAAAAAGTAGCAAACACTTTATTCTTCTTATAGCGAAAACTAATTACTATTTCCCACTAAATATGTTTTATGTAGCCTCTCGCGTTACAACGATTAGGAAACAGTTGTCACAAAAGTAATAGATGAAGCAACTAATTACTGACATCTGAACTATAACTCTGGGACTATGTCATCACTTCGATATTGCTAATTGATTACCGGCCTAAAGACATTCGGAATAGAGGCGATAATAGGGAAGATGAACAAGATAAATTTCCGTTTGGGTCAATTAGCAGGAATGCCGGCTTAGCGATGTAGCAGCTAATAGAGTCATTGTGATTAACAATGAACGGGCCGCTCTGTGCTTCTATTAACACTGATCAATTAATACCGTGTGTCATACATCTGTCTCTCTTGCTCTATACTCGTGTTTTGTTTTTTCTCAAAACATTTTTTTTCCCTAGAATGGTTTTTTTCGCATATTTTAATTATACATCCAAGAAATACTTGCTGTTTTCTTTACGTGTGATGACTATTAAAACTAACTTCTGCCTTTGCAATGTGTTGTAGATAAAACACAAAATTTTGCCTTAAGGTTTTCGTAGCATTTTCATAGGTAAATACTTGGGTAATCTCCTTTGTGTACCAGTGTTGTTTTTGTTCTTAGCAAACTTCAGGTCAAAAATTTCATTTCAGAAAACGACTGTAGCTGCTTGACTTCTAGTTATTCTTTCCATATGAATATTTTCTGCTTCTAGAATATAAATAGCTCATCCCGTATGCAGGTTCGGTGCCAAATAATTCGCTCGGGATATGTGCCGTGCTGAGTAGACAAAACAAAAGTGGGGGGTTTGGTTCGGGACGCGCTGTAATTGTTCGGGGATTTAAAGGATTCGTCGTCTTGCTCGTTATTGCTGTACCCTGTACGCTTTGTAAAATTTTGTTTATCATGTAGGCTATGGACAGTTTTGGCCATGTTTTAGCTAAAAAAGTACCGACTATTATTTAGTATGCTTTTTCAGCTGCGATAAAATCTTAGTAACATTTACGTGTAGGTATCATTAAATAATTATTGAATAGAAGTAAAATAAGCTTTTCGAAGAGTTCAAGTTACTCCGCAAGTTAGAAGTTTTATCAACGTTTGACGACCTCCGTAGCCGACAGGCGAGCACGCCGGACTTTAAATGGCGCCGCCATCTCTGAGGTTCCGGGTTCGATCCCCGTTTGGGTCAATGTAGAAATCGAACTTTTCTATATTGGCTCGGGTCTGGGTGTTGTGGTACCGTCGTCGTTTCTGATTTCTATAACACAAGTGCTTTAGCTACTTACCTTAGGATCACAGCAATGTATGTGATGTTGTCCAATATGTATTTATTATTTATCAAGTATCAAAGGAAATCTTTAATTTTCGGAATACAAAGTTTTGTTTTAAAACAGCGTGTCCTTTCTGTGCTTCATAGGTACATTTCTACTGTGTATTTGAGCACTGACGATTCCTAAGCGGGTCAAAATTCTTCGGCTTCGAAAAATGATAATTATTCAATAATATTATACGCATAACATCGACTGCTGCAGGCTGAATGGGTTCATACAATCGCGTTGTCGGATCGCGCGCACAGCACTGCGTATAACTGGGATGATATCTGCGCAGGAGTATGACTGAAAGTGCATGCATTGTGTGCTAGATGGATGCCGGCAATATGCGTCGGGTTATTGAAATATAAAAGGATATATACGTCCGTACATTCACACGGCTACAAGTCAAGCTATCTATTTTGATCATCTGGGCCTTAACCATGAACTCTTAAAACAATCTCAAAGTTGTCAAATCTGTCAATTTTGGTACGTCATTTCATACAAAATTTGACAGAAATGATAATGTTTGACGATTTGAGATTGTTTTAAGAGTTCGTGGTTACCACCCTGAACTAAATTAGAAGAGAGTTCATCTTTGAACTGAAGAGTATAATATTATATAGCTTGACTCGTATTTGTATTCGCTTAAGTGTTAAAAAAACTCCAGAACGAGCATAGAGTTTGTAAATATACGTCTTCTTAAAAAATACAGCTAAATAAACGCTTATTGCGAATAATTCGGCAAAGGACGGGCCAAGTTCTTCGGATTATATTTATTGCAGCAAAATCACGTTTTCATCACGACCCTATTCGCGTTATTTATTCTTTCCATTACGTGAAAAATGAGAATGTTCCGCGTCTTAGGGCAGTTACGCGCGCAGCGAGCGGTCCGCGCGCGGTGACCACGAATTATTGCTCTATTGTTTTATTAAACGATTCATATTATTCAATATACTGGCCAAATATGTATGCTATTATAATGTTTATTTGCTTCTTTTTTTGCTTTATTTATTTTATATTACTTGTAACATGATTTGTTAACAATTTCAGTTGAACAAACTGATGAAATTGTGGTGCAATGCTGCAAATTACTTTAAAAACTACACATGTCATTAATAAAAAAGTATTAATAAGTACAATACTGGTCACTGGAAATGTACAGTCAACAGCACGTCGACCTACCCCAAAAGTCAAAAATTCTCCAATAGATTTTCAACTTTAAGCCTGACAGATAGAGTTCATTTTCAAATGAGAAAAATTGACATTTTGTGGTAGGTCGACGTGCTGTTGTCCGTACAAGAGTCCATCTTAAAAGACACACAACAGAAATCCACTTTGCAAAATCAATGGAATTATTAATTATCATCTAGTATTTGTTAAATAAAATTATTAAAGACGCCACAGTTGTTTAATTACATTTGTTTGCCAGTAGAAAAAAAGGCAAGACGTAGGAATAAGAGTAAAAAAACTGACAATAAAAAAGAGAGACAGGTAGGTAGGTGTATCAAAATTTTCACATTATTATCCCATTATCATCGATACATTGTGGATACCACCGTTCGATCGGACCACGTCGGTGGTCTGCCCGCGGGGGTCCACACGCGCATAGCTCGGCACCTGTCTTTTGTTGCCGTCAGTTGACCTTCTGATATTGACATTCATAGGAATTCCGACCGAAAAATGCAGAGTATTTTTATAGTAAGACTTATAAAAAGTCAAAGTTAGCAATGTAGATTCAGATCTCTAAAATAAATTAATATGTTTTGTGTCGTGACTACATCTTAGAATTAATCATTTCATGATGTGGCTGGCCATTTCAATTTACAGTTGTATTTTAGAAAATGGCCATTAAAATTGGCCATATCTTTGAAATGTTGAGTATTTATTGATCTGGCCTGACCATGATGACATGATAAGACCAGAGGGTACTGTGCTGCATCATGATTATCATGAAATAAAACATTTTATAAAAAGGTTGGCCACTTTTTGTTCAATTTTAAGATCGGGCCACGACATAATGCACAAACAACATGACGAACTATTTCATTGAATAGTGTGTCATATCACTTTTGCTGTATTTTCATCATCTCAGCCTATCGCAGTCCACTGCTGGACGTAAGCGGGACCAAAGAGCGCCAACGAGCACGATCTCCCGCTTTTTTCATCCATCCACTGCCAGCCATCTTCCTAAGGTTGTCGGTCCATCGAGCTGGGGGGGCGTCCTACACTACGTTTGCCTAAGCGTGATCTATTCTTTATTTATATTCAGTTGCACACTCCACTAACAGCATTAGTTAAAGCGTTCATTCAATGTCATCATCATTCTGCAAAAACGACAATTTTTGTCCTTGCGGTTTATTCATTCTGACATTATACACTGCAACCTTTTGTCCGGTCAAAACCGCAATTGACTTATGACTATCAACTCCGCGTCTTATAATAACAAAAATAAAATAATCCACGGTCTTTGAACAAGTCGGAACCCTCTCACAGCAAGCTGTTTGATTTATTCGCTTTTTTTGCGCCAGTTCCGGGAGGCGTTGTGTTTTTATTAGCCTCCGCTTTATTGTGACAGGGGTGCAACAAAAACGTCATTGTGATCCGTTTTTTTTTATCGTCTCTTCACACGTTTGCATACAATCGGATTGGTGTTTGATGCACTACACGATTGTTGGGTCGTTAAACATAGTCAATTTTAAATTTAGGGTTATTGTTGATGCGTGTTAGAATTTGATATGACTTATGGCCTACAAAAACAATAAAAAATGACGAGTGTAAAATACTTTCTCGTTTTTCGGTAGATTGATTGATATCCGTACTAGAAAACCACTAGCTTAAATACCACTAATTAAAATATCTAAATACCAAAATTGTTCTCAGAAACAAACAAAGTATGAACTCGTAAGTAGTAAAAATTATTTGGTTTTTATTGAAATAAGACTGAGAAGCTTCAATTGGAAGAGCTAAAATAAGAAGCCGCATTATAATCTGCATATTATATAGAAAATAAAATGTGTGAAAAGGTACTATTGTTCATTCAACAAAACTCGATACTTCACACTATCAAGACAGTCAAAAGCTATTCAATTTAGATACCACTTTGAATCGAGCTCATAAATTACTCGATAAGTTTATCGATAAATCCTTTTATCGACTTTTATTACAAACACGACCATAACATCGAGATACATATCGGTACCGAAAGCGAAACTGTGTTTGCCTTGATGTCGATAACATGTAAAAAACAAGTGATTTGTTATTTCGATCGTCCTTTGTTTTTATTAAAGACCCTTGTCAATTTAAGGATCCCCAATAAAGATCGGGGAAAAGATATAGTTATTTTTTCATTTGCTTTGTGAAGAACAATTTTGATGTGTATATTATTTTCAATGGATTTTTTTTAGCTTTTTTGTTATTATAATTTTGATTCTATCAAAAACACGAAAACTAATTTTACTAAGATATTACTGTAAGGAATTCATTTTGTAAAGATTAATATTTTACTGGGTTTTTTGTTCACTTCAGTTCTTTAAAGACTTCTATGTTAGTACACTAGGTCTATAAAGCTTACCAATGTTTATTATTAATCTATTTTAGTTTGTAGCTTAGTTGCCTAAAATAAAAGTAGGTATAACAACCCACGCCGTAGTTGTGAGAGTAATGGGTGACCCTTCTAGCCATATTCTGGTGCATCAGAAATTTTTCAGAATGCATGTTGAACGTTGGTCTTTGTAAATATCGCTTAATATAAGTTGTTAAGTCAAGTCAGAGTATTACAGTGTTAGGTTTCATTACACGTGACAGTCTGTCAGTAAGTTTTGTTGCACCACCCTTTCAGTAAACCGCACTTGGCCCAAGTAGTGGAGTAGATATGGCCCAAACAAACCACCAAGCAGTATTGTAGTTTCGATGTGGCATTTGTCTTGCTGTGACACAAATAATTCCACTTTGACTTTATTTTACTGGCTTAAATCATCATCATCATCATTATCTTAACCTATTGCAGTCCACTGCTGGACGTAGGCCTCCCCGAATGAGTGCCAAAGATCACGATCTCTCGCTTTTTTTCATTTATCCACTGCCAGCCATCTTTCTAAGGTCGTCGGTCCATCGAGCTGGGGGGCGTCCTACACTACGTTTGCCTGGGCGTGGTCTCTACTCGAGAACTTACTCCACCTTTCATTGGTTCTGCGAAAGATGTGGCCAGCCGACAGCCACTTAAGCTTGCTACAATAGTGGACTATGTCCGTTACTTTAGCTCTCTGCCTGATGATCTCGTATCGGATTGTATCCTTTAACGAAATCTCAAGTATCGACCTTTCAACAGCTCTAATATATAAACCTAATTAATTTGATACCATAGACGTCTCAACTAGGATTAAATCAGATATTTTTAAACAAGTCAACACGAACACCCAGCGCGCCCCGCTTAAGCAGACCATGATTTTATTACCATCGATTTAATCTTTATTGAGGCTTGTTCCATTACTTTTTACTTTCCTTATGGTACTTAATTTTGCCCCTTTATCCTCTTATGATAAATGGAGGCCGGTTGACAGACGAACAGTAAATCATTATGGGACGACAACTGTATTATCTTTGGGCTAATAATAAATCCCAGTGTTCCGACGGGTCTTGTTTTTGTGAATGTTGTACTTGCATGAATTGTCTTCTTGTAAGAATTTGGTTTATCGTACAACATTATAAAATGGCCACACAACAAACTTATGGTCTTGGTCTCACAGAAAGCGGTTTTTTGCCGAACACGTCACTTCCAAAATTCCCGAATTGACCCACCCGGGAATCAGAACCGGAATCCTTGCAATGAATGCGAGTCACATCTCCATTTTAAAATCATTTTATATATATGTCTTTAACATAGAACTAGTTATGAATATAGCTTAATCTATTTTCTATGGCAGTAAATCCATACAATGAGAACCAATAAAAAAATCAAACTAGGTTGAATATTGAAACCTTTTCATAATTTCATTTATTAGTTTAGGCTTCCCATTATGTTTATTTTACTAGAAGCAAATACTAAGGTTAATTAGAAAACCAAGGTTAACGTTATCAGGGGTTGCAAACCATTTTGCAGAACGTGCTCTAATTTTCCTTTTTATTTTATCTAGGCGTGGTCTCCACTCTCCACTCGAGATCTCGTTTACTCCACCTTCGGTCTGCGACAAATGTGGCCAGCCCACTGCCACTTAAACTTGCTACATTTTTGGAACATATCCATTACTTTGGTCTTCGGCTTGGTGATCTCGATTAGGATATTATCCCTTAACGAAATCCTAAGCATCGACGTCATCTATACAGCAGAACATACTTCATGTCAAGACTGATTCTGATCAATAACACAACTCGTTCCATTAGCTGCTAAGCGCTGCATCTCCCGAACGAACGCGGCGAATAGAGATTAATCGCCCTATCCAGCAGGATCTCTCTAATTAAATCTAATACAATTTCATACGAGCCACCGGGAAGATAAAATCGCTCTCGATTAGGGTTGCTACATTCTAAAACTTTTAAACTGTAAAGAACAAAATTTTTAATACTTGAAAAAAATCGTCCGCCTAAAGAACTATTTTAAAAAGATTTCATGTGTGCATTTAAGACACTTGCCACCTATCCATGGGTTAACTATTTGTTGAATCATAATTTCGATTGCAATGAAAACCTTCTGTTTAATTATATTCAATATAACTATTAAACAACATCATGTGTGAAAGTGTTACAAATTGGTACATAGAGTAAAATGTTATAGCCATTATTTAATTAACAAAGTCATAAAGGTATTTTAAGTGAAATAAACAAACGCGAAAAGTAAGTGGGTACTTCTGTGATCAAGGAGTCGCTTTTGGACTGAAACAGAAGATCAGCACTTAAATCTACTACCTTTTATAAATTAAAGGTTAATAATCATTACTGCAAAAAATTAAATGTCTCTTTATTAAGGCCAAGTTCCCAACCCTATAAGCGTCGGATGAGAGCTCGAAGTTAGATCGTGGCCGATCAAATCGATTCATAGGAATTGAGCTCCGAAGCTTCGATCTCTATCGATTCCGGTTTAAATATTCGGAGTCAGAGGCTTTTAGAATCGAACATCTGACGCTGGTGCGTTAGAGCTGACAATGGAACGGTCATAATACGATGCGACGGGACCGAGCTGGGTGGAATTATTGAGGAGTTTGATTTGTTGTTTTGGTCAGATAATGTCTTGTGAAACTAATTCGAATTTCGGTGTTTTTATATAATACGTATGGAAAGAATATATTTTAAAATAAGCGATTTTTGTTAAGAGCAAATTGACTTTATAGCCTGCCTTGGGCGCACATAGGACTTATTGAAATCCTAATTTAAATTCTTTATTTGCCTTATTTAAAAAAAAGCCTGGAAAGTTGTAAATGAAATGAAAATAAAATAATTGAAATGAAACAAATTAAAATGATTTATTCGGTATTATAGGCCCACTTGTACACATATCCGGGCACTTATTACGCGTCCCAAAATATAACTTCGCCCCACCTACGGGTACGGCTCGACTGATTTGGCTAATTTCGATCTTGAAATATTCGTGGTAGTCCAGGAAAAGTTTAAACGATGAAAAATATGACAAAATTTCGAGGAAAATACTAAAAACATAAATTTTATTTGTATTATCTGGGTGGTGCAAACACAAATATTTAAAGTATGGTTTAATGTACTTAATTCTGTACTTGAACATGTAATCTGTTTTAATGGCAATCCTAACATTGATCAACCTCAACCAAAATCTGTCATTTGAAAAAAAAGTTTTATATTAAAAGATATAGAATAACTAGTACGGATATTCTTTGCATTCTTAGTTTAAGGTATGTATAATAATAAAACACATTAAAGATGTTTGTTTGTATCGCACTAGAGCGCCTTAATATAACATGACGTTGTTATTATGAAGCTGCACATTTACGTATTTTGTACCTACTCGTATGCGTCGCCCTGCGGTCGACAAAGGTATAGGTAGCTAGCTACTATCTAGTCTACATTAATTCATCTTCCCCCATCTGCAGTACTATTGTATACCTACTAGTAACAATCCCTATCTATAGAATAGTTGCGGTCAAATCATGTGATCCGTGGGAAAGGGCGCGGCGTCACAGGTTCTGTTACAATACATTATGCCAATTAGGTGGAGTGGACACTGGCCACATAAAGTTTCAACGAACTAATCGGCTTGTGTCTGAAAACAGAGTAGACTATGTCTTTGAAACAAAGAAAACTAAGGAAAGAAGATTTGAGAAATCATTGGATAGGCCGTCATAGAATAATAAATTCTGTCAACTGAAACATGAACTTTTTCAAAAATTTTAAAACAATATATACTTGTTAATGAAAAAATATACAGGGTGTTAGGTAAATACTATATTAAGCAGAAACCAGCCTATTTTAACATAATAGGCATATTAATAGGATGGTGAAGTCAGAAATTTTAAATCTTTTTTACTAAATTTACTACAATAGGATTTTAAAAACTAAATTTTTATAATACTATTGTATGAAAATATTTTTTCAAAAATTAAGATATTAAATTTCTGACTTCACCAAACTATTTATAATCCATAATAATATTCTAGTTAGTTAGCTTTACACATGCTAGTTTCAGCTTGATATACTATTTTCCTAACACCCTGTATAAGTTATATCAATGAATTTTATCCATAATGTAATGTGTTTTATTTGAAAATAAATAATATTATCACATATACCTCATCTTGCCATGGTTAACATTTTGAATTGTTCTACAAAGTCAGTCAGTCTGCATAGCTGAGCCGAGCCACATTTAAGGTACAAAGCCTAAAAGTCGTTCTGAAGGTTAATTAGTGTGTAATCTCTTCGAATGAAGTCTGCACCCAGCCTTAGCAGTGCACCGGCGAGATTGACATTCCTCCCAGGGTAGATGGCTTAGATTCTGGATCTAATGAGCTCTGCATCTGCATACTTAGCTCAAATTGCATTGTGTTGTTTATACGTTTGGGAAATACGATATTTACTCAGGTAACTTATAACTTTGTTTACGTTTAGTTACATTTGCCGCAATAACTTTTAATAGATTTTTTTGGTTAAAATCAAGGCTGAACCAACTTTGCTAAGTTTGTGTAGTTTTACATCTTTAAAGATGGAAATTTTACAATCAAAATTACATAGTTAAGTTAAGTTTAGTATCAGTGTTGATTCATTTTGTCATATGATCAAAGCATTTAATTGCTCGATTAACTAAATGGAGCATCGACTTTTTATGAACCTTAATGATTGATGATGCCTTTCTTTATTAATTTGCTAATATTTACTTCAACTTTATTTATTTTCTGAAATTCTAATGTGCTGCATAAAGACACAGGATATAAGTATTAGGGTCAACAAGAGACAATAATCTACACATTTTCTTCATATTAATAAATACAACTTTTACTAATGGAACGAAAGTGAAATCGAAAAAAAAACGAGTTGTTTTATGGATTTTAGTGGTCTCATAGATTCTAGTTTATATTCATTAGAAAGAAAACATATTGTAGAATTTTCCTCGGTAAACTTAACAAACGAGAAATATTACTGAAAAATAAAAAATCGCTCTACCAGAATTTATAGCGACTTCGATAGTCGCGCTCCTTCTAGTGGCGGAGTTGAGTTAATGAAAATGTTAATAGTTCCCGATGCCGGTTCATGAATAATTTAGGGATCGCACGCTTTAATTATTTTATGGCGAATGCCTGTGTTGCGATAATATTGCCGGAGCGGCGGGTAATAAGGAAACATGACTTTATGTCTTCACTTCATACCTCACTTTATTAACGTATTATTCCCCGCAATGATTCTGAAGTAGAGGAACGCAGACGTCGACCAAACGTTGAATGGTATTTAAATAGGTACCTAGTATTATTATACCATGTTAGATACAAATGCATTCAAAGTAAAGTGAAAGTCAAAGTCATTTATTTTTGCTAATTGGCCATCAATGTCACTTTTTGGCATTGGCATCAATGGCATTGACCAACTGGGTTTCAATAATATTTAGTTTATCACGCATTGTGAGCTACGCTTTGAGTATGTATATCATAATTTATCCGTATTTTAAGAAATAAAAAATAAATTACAGGCTTATAAATGAATTATTATCATCATTTGAGCCACAGGACGTCTACTGCAGAACATAGGCCTCCCCCAGTGACTTCCAGATTGGCCGGTAATAATAAAATTAAAGTAATAAGTAAATTAATACCTAATAAATATTGATTTATCTAGTGATTTTTTTTTGTAATATAGCGTTTATCTATCTACTATGTTATTAATTATTTAATATTATTTGCTAAAAATGCTGCTGTATCTTAGTTACAACGAATGGATTATGAGAAACATGCATGCATTTCCTGTGACATCATAACATTCGTCGCGATAAAAATCAAATAAAAACAAAAAACATTGTTTGCACACCCTTCCGGAGTGGCGGCGCGACCGCCCGCGGCGAGCGGGTTCGACTCCCCGGGCGCGATGCGACAATATTTGCCACCACAAAAAAATATTTCTTCAATTTCGTCCTCATATTTGGAAATTTGTTCGTAAATAACGTTATGCTGTAGATTTCTTAAGGGAAATGCGCTGATGGAAAACAATAAGAAAAACTTGTGAAGTGTACTTTACAAGATGAAGAATAACTAAAGGATATTTCTTAGAAATAGGGTTCGAAAATATTTTTACGCTTTGTTTTTTATTGCACTACGAAACAAAAGCACACAATAAATGTATAAGTAATTGTAGTAGAGAACAACACAAAATGGCGAATATCATGTAAATGTAGCAAACGAACTTTGTATATTGTCTCGGGTCTGGGTGTTGTGGTTAGGCCATTGTTTCTGATTTCCATAACACAGGTGCTTTAGCTCCGTACTTTAGAATCAGAGCAATGTATGTGATAATGTTTAATACTAATTTAAAATCGTACAAAATTAATTCGCCATATCACGTCACGAGGTCACGACGTGGCTCATAGACAGTTACGAGTCAACGTGAGTAACTAAGTTTTCGTTACTTCTAGCTTAGTTTTTTGCTCATCATGACTTGCTAGAAACATTACTATCGCCACCACAATATGCGTTATTTTTGCAGGAACTTTCGCATCCCGCGTTAGAAAATAATCCCCCGAGAACTGTGGCTTATCTAAAACGCATGGCAGCGGTCTATTTTCAGAGGATGACGAAGTTAGTCTGATTTTATAAGTCTCTTTTGTATAGCTTTACTAATAATTAAAACATTTATTCACAGCGTTAATTTACACGTAGTGTAACAGCCAATAATATTATTACCATTATCCACTTACTTTAACAACAATTCTTTATTAATCGATCATTCATTCAATCAATTGATTTCTGAACGGTCGATCGGTCGGCCATTCGAGTTTGTGCATTCGTCGGGTACGGTGTTGTGATAAATACTGGTGACAAATAAAATAAAAGAGATCAGCGGAACTTCGTGTTTCCTTCATTAACAAATCCTTCTGGGCGTTTCAGTATTTATTTTGATTGTGATCCTAAACAAACAACTCGTTTCTTATTCCTATAGCCATTTTATTGTTCACAAATCACGCGGCCCGCATTCATAGTCCGTCCCGTAACATAGCGCTTGGCAGTCCCCGTAATGACTGCTCAGCATTCGTCGCGCGTAGGCCGTCTGCGAGCCGTCTAGACGTTGGGTTTGGACAACTTAGTGACGGCACAGTATAAATAATATTAGAACTTTCATATAAAATTGGTAATTTTTTACATATTTTTTTTTTAAGCAGGACTAGTAATTTACCTTATATATACTTACAACTAAGACGAAGAGTGGGTATAGAATAGAGTATGCGCTCTTTCATCAATTTGAACATACGAGTAGTAGATTCATAATCATAGTTATTATATAGATAAATCGTAATAGATTTAAGCTTAGAAACTTGAATCTATAAAGGTGAACAACCAAATTGGTACCGCGTTGTACATTCTTAGTTTTTTGATATTATATCACGGATTTTAATAAGAATATTATATGTGAAAATGGGATTTGTATCTAGCGGAATTATTAAAAAAACAAGATTTAAAGATTAATACGGATTTTTATAGCTACCGTAAAAAGGAACGCAGCAAAGAATCGATATCTGTCAATCTATTATCGATTTTGATTAAAAAAATAAGAAAGAAATGATTTTGCTTGAAAATGTCACGTGAAATAAATTGTTATATAATTATTGTGTTATTGTTTAGTTACATTGGTCTGTACACTTTATTTATTTAATTAATTATAATTTGATTTAAGAATCGATAGGAATTACCTGTTACCTGTCTCTTTTTGTCTGTGTCCAATAATTGACACTAAAAAAAAGAATTGTCAAAATAAGCTGTCATTATCTGTAAGTGACAGATCTGTCAGTATCACTTGCGAACGCTTTGTTGAAACTACCGGATTTGTGTTATACTGCGATTATTTCATGTTTTATGCTAGTTTTACGGATTTCTGCAGGTTGTCCTAAAACATAGTTAACTTAAGTTGTTCCCAACAAGTAACAAAAATCATTTTGTCTTAATATTAATTACACAAAAGCAGCCGTTTTTGTATTAATTGTCTAATTGAGATAACTTGATAATCCCGCTAGTCAAAAAGCTAATTCTGTTAGTATGCTTGTACATTAAGGTTTATATCGGCATTACTTTTTTTTCTGTACAAAGAACTTGACATCGGTACCAAAGCTCAATAGAAAATGGTTGATGTCCTTTTAATGAATTAGCTAACCGAGGAGGCAAAAACGTGAGATCAGTTTACCAAGAAAATTGTATTCAACAGAACCCTCAAACAAAGAGAACTAGGAAAAGAATTATAACATTTATTTCATTTTAAATTCTCGTCTAATTGTGTGTCAAATTACGCTGATCAAGTAATTGTTATGTTCCGAATCAGTTCTATCTTGCCTTATAAGGCCAAACAAAAACAATTGGCATCCGTAAGCTTGACGTTGTTTCTTTTCTTTTTTCAGAGTTACGTGTAGACACTGAATTCAGCCTTTAGGCATTCCGTTTAATATCTCCCAGCGTTTTTAGGGTTCCGTACCCAAAAGGTAAAACGGGACTCTATTACTAAGGCTCCGCTGTCCGTCTGTCTGTCTGTCCGTCTGTCACCAGGCTGTATCTCATAAACCGTGATAGTTAGAGAGTTTAAATTTTCACAGATGATGTATTTCTGTTGCCGCTATAACAACAAATACTGAAAAACAGAATACAATACATATTTAAGGGGGCTCCCATACAACAAACGTGATTTTTTTGCTCGTTTTTATAGATAATGGTGCGGAACCCTTCGTGTGCAAGTACGACTCACACTTGGTCGGTTTTTTATATTCCGTACGATTGCGTGGCTCTGGGCTGGGCAGCGTGCAGCGTCTGGGCACCTGTTTTGTCGGGTCTGGCTTCGCGCCAGCTTTTAAAGCGCTGAAGTGCTACACTGTATGAATGTGTGATGGAAAAAATTACTTGGAAGTTGCATTTTTATGTTAGACATATATTGGTTATGACAGTGAACAGTTTAGAACGCTTTCAGGGAAAAACGTTACTCTTTTAAGGTAGTAAAACGGAAAAAAAGCAATAATACTTGTATCATTAAAAGAATACAAGTAATATTGTTTTATTAAATTAAACATTAATATTTTTGAGTTATACTCGTATACGCCATGGTTGCGGAAAAACAAATTTTTATACAGAAAGGCGTTCTTGGCATAAGTTAGTTCGAGCCACACAATTAAAATTTAAATTCAAATCAAAGAAGTTAATTTACAGCTTTAACTCTGCTTAAGCTCATTTCACACGATATGATCTCAAACTATGCACAATTATTTCGATGGAAGGACACACATGGCGTAAACTATTTTAACGTCGAGAAAGCCACAAATGTATCAGTTTTATCACAATATAACCACCTATTTTAGCTTCAGAACAAGCTTGTACCCCGAGATAAATGTCACAATATGATATAAAGTTCTTTTTGTACATAAAATGTGAGAACTTTAAACTGTTAAAAACTGTATTTATTGTACTAAATTAAACGACTCTCACATCCAAGGTTTCCATCCATTCCATCCAATTGTACACCGACAAGAATTGGTACCAACATACCAAGTACTAGATTAAAAAATGCATATTTATCATTGGAGTTGGGTTCTTTACTTTACCTTGAAATTTATTTCACTTTAGCGTTTCCTTAAAAGCCTTTTTATCGATTCACATACCTGAAACAAACAAATATTTTATTAGATTTGAGATTATAGATTTAAATCTTGAAAAATCACAATAAATAGTGCAAACCAAAGAGGTTAATTTCAGTTCAAGCTGCTTCTACATCAGCAGCTGTAAGCATCGAGGTGTTATCCATTGTAATTTAAAGTATTCGTTAGCATTCGTCCACGCTCGCCGCCGTCCGCTCGGCTCAGCTCGGCGAACTTCGTCACCGTGTGTAGCGCGTACGCGGCTCCGCAATAGAGCGCGGGCGCTAATTTGTGCCGCGCTGTATACCAATCGCGACCTCCGCGGTTCAAATAACACAGCGTGTGTGTATTCTGACTTCAAGAGTAATTGATTTTAGTTGATGTTGCTTATGCCTAACGAGGTGAATAGTCTCGTAATATTAATAATGTTACTATTTTATCAATGTTCAAGGATTGCTGTTTTGTCATTATTTATTCCAAAAACTCCGAATGTAGTTCAAAGTAAAGAGTACCAAGCAAAGGCAGGGTGTCACAATTATGAAGACCGCTAAAACTAAAACTATGCTTATAATACTCAAACCAAATAATCAGCCTAACTTTTAAAAAGTTTTACTTAATCTTTAAGTTACAAGCGGTATAGGTAATAATTATAACTATGAAATGGATTTATTATCCAGCAGTCAAATTTTGGCTGATGATGATTTTAAAGTTGTCAAATATTATTACAGTACTCTATTAGATACTGGAAGTCAATACAACATACTAAAGGTTTGTTTTATGGTATTGTATACGTATCCTTTTTCTTTTATATTTATTTTCTTTGTGAACGATGTGTACAACATTAAATTGAATGCAATTTTAAATTGAAACCTAGATTACAAATTTGTGAATATGTATTGAATTGTATTCTGTAGTTGTGCCTTTAAATAAATAAAATAAAAATGATATAAAATTGGTTATTTGTAGATAGAAAGTATAATAATATTAAGAGTGGGAATACTTAGGTGCCAGTATAAGTCGTAGAATGTTAATACTGATGGAAGGTGTTATTATTTATTTGTAGCCATTTTCATCAAAATATAACTGGGCCACATTGTTTCCGCATAAACTTTGAAATCTCAAAGTATTAGAGTCGATTACCGGGTTTAATTCAGTCAGTCGTGAAATGGAGGCGCTGTCAGTCCGCGTTAGCAGTTCCAATCACGACAGTTTGTTTATCGAGGAGGGCCGGCCCTCTCGCTGATAAGGACTGGGGAGGGATGACGTCATCAGTTGATGAATCACTTGATCTTTTTCTGGCCGTTTACCACAATTCATAATAAATAAATTTGTTTCGTCACACACATCAATACCAACTATATCGTATCTACCTTGATATTAAACATAATGTGGCAATAAGTTCATAACAATTATTTGACAGATTTTAAATAAAATCAGTTGCGATTAAATTGTGTTTTGATATAAGGAATGACAGTTATTAGATGAGTGACGGTTACTCGTGAAGTTGTAAGCAATTTCAACACTTGTTAATTTCAATAACATCTAATAAATGTTTTATTTTCTTCATCTTAGATACACGAAATAAAAAGTAAAAGTGTTGCCTGTATTTCGTTAAAAATTGAGAATTCAAAATTATGATATTTTTAGCATTGAATAGGCTAATTATTTTACAATTTTTGATATTTTTAATTTCATTTATTTAAGCACATTAAAATGTAAGCTAGTATGGTTTAAACACAAACATTTTTCATGAGCAGATATCCTAAATGCGTGTAGGCATTTTCAGCAGCAGATGTCGGCTCGGACGAGCGAAATTTCGCTCGCTCGCTCGACTTAATTCGCTCTCCTGAGCTGTGCTCAGATCGCTCGAGTGGTCTTCACTGTAACGGAAGTAACAGTTACTATAAAAAGTCTTCTGGATAATAAATTGGAGACGTAAATTATTTTATACCTTAATGTGGAATGTATATGTCGTGGCCCGATCTTATAATTAATCACTTCATGATTTGGCCAACCATTTCATAAAATAATCGTTTTTCATAATGCGGCACAGTACCCGCTGGCCACATCATGATGTTGATAGGCCAGATCAATGAATCAGTCAGCGTTTGACGATATGATCGACTACTTAATGAAATGGCCAAACGTTATGGTGGTCAAATCTTAAAACAGTTATATTTTCTACCGGCAGAAGATCTGATGTCGCTTTGTTATTGTGGTACAACAAGGCGGCGGACAATTATTCTGTTCTTGTGAATTGTGAAAGTGAATCATAAGTATAAATAGAAGATTAAATTCCAGTGAATTATGGTTAAGACATTAAGCTAGGTAATTTTTATGAAAGTAGCTCGAACAAGGGGCTCAACGTCAAAAGTCGTGGAGTTTGACACGTAATTCGGGAGGTTAGTTAGCATACAGTTAGGTTAGCAGGTTATTTAAATCTTTTTATTTATTAGATTTCTTTCAAAATTACAAATATTTATAATGTTTTACTTATCTTTTGAGAAAAATAATATTCAACAAATTCCAGTAGCTTGTAAACGTATATAAACATATTTTAATGATATGGCCAAACATTGAATAACATATCATCAAACGTTGACGTTTAAACGATATGGCCAGTTTTGTTTTGCCCTTTTATGAAATACGACCATTTTATGATATGGCCGGCCACATCATGAATAGAAGTATTTTAATTTTAAGATCGGGCCACTACATAATATCCTGCAAATACGGATTAAGAACTTGTGTGGTTGTAAAATAAATCCCAAGTACAAAAATATTTCTATAAAAAATGCCTGTGTGATACTAACTCTCAATAGATGATATTTAATTTCGCGTTTTTAATTCAGTTTTTTTGGTTCTTTAACAAACAATACTGACTTAATGTTAACCAACATGATTCTAGAAATCTAACCATGGATCTTAGATTTGCTGTCCTACTTTTCCGTCAAAGTCTCTACAGAAAAACTAAAGCAATATTGGAGTAAGTTCTGTTTTATGGAACCAAAGTTAGGCCCCAGATAAATTGCAGCAAAACTAAATGAACATTCGTCCAATTACCCAACAGGTTTGGTAATGTCCCGGGTTCGTTTCCCGCTAATTCGGCACACGATAAGAGCTCGTTAATTTCCGCTACTAGTCACCTGCCAGGGGTGGTGACGTCATTATCAAATGTACCGGCTCATTTCCGACTGTGCCGGGGGATGTGTCAAAATTATCGGGGCATAAGTACGAGCATGCTAGTTCTCGCATCAGCTATTTCGGCATAACCTATTTTCAGCTGCATACGGACGGAGTTTTTTGGAAACATTATTACTACTAGCTGCACAGTCGAATCTGAACTAAAACACATTAACAACTTATTAGAGTTATATCACGTGTTCTGTTTGATTTTTAATGATTTTAACCATCGACGCCATGTCATAAAATGATGTGTCATAATTATCATTATTACATCAAAAGTAGAAATAACTAAAATATTATTTAAAGCTATTTGATTCAATTAGAGGTAAGCCAGAGATTAAGGATTATAATCATAGCAAAATAGCAGTTTTCAATTCACTGGTACGGTCAGGCTTGGAGTACTGCAGCGTAGTCTGGACCCCTTTTTATGAAATCCACAAACAGCGGTTGGAAGCCATTCAGAGGAAGTTTTTTTATCACTTGTCTTATCAGTGCAAGTTAGCAAAGCGATTGCCTACATACGAGACCCGATTAGAATACTTTAAACTTTTATCGATGGAGGATCGTAGAAAAATATTGGATTTTCTGTTTCTGTTCAAATTAATTAATAATAACGTTGATTGTGCTGACCTCTTGAGGAGGATTAATTACAATGTCCCAGCCAAATTGGCTCGGTTATCCAGATATTTGCCTTTTAAGGCAAATACTTTTAGGACTAACCTTGGTCATTTTTCCGCAATTGATAGGATTGAGTCCCAATTCAGTAAACTTTCTCGTTCGCCCGATGCCAATGTTGATATGTCTTTTTCGCTACGTAAATTTAAGTCCTCACTCATGGATTCATTTGATATGAAGAGGTTGTAATAATCAAGTCATATTGTTTACTTCTATCTACTTCAAATTAATTAAGACATAATATCTGTTCTCAGAAGTATTTTTGTGAATGTCGTGGCAGCCTATAAGTAAGGCAACACTGTAACAATGTATTTTATTTTTTAGTATGTAAGTGTGTGATGTATGCTTTGTTGGTAGTCCTGAATTAAATAAATAAATAGCAAATAAACCATAACCAACAGATTATCTCTAACACACCACAGAAATGATTTATTGTTCATTGTTAAAGCGAACAGAATGTTAATAGTTCTGCATACATTCAGCAAACTATATTATTCCTTTCACCACTATAAAACAAATAGTAGTTTCTTTATGATTACTTAATCATTAGATCGAACACAGAAAAAAAATACTAATCAACTAGATGATCAGAATTCTTCAAACAGAATAAAATTAATTGATAGATTGTTTTAGCACCAAAGTCTAAAAAAATGCCTACAAAAAATGTGTCAACTTCCTAACTGAAAATCAATAAATTACAGTATACATATTATAATATGTAAGAAATGATTAAACGCCAAAATAAAAAACATTGCTATTTGGAAACATTCTTAATCAATCTCCAGATTTGAAATCCTAAACGCCGAGTCTGCATTACGCGAAAAAAGAAAAATGTACGAGGAAAATATCACAGCTCAGGTTTCGTCACTCAAAAAGAAAATCGTAAATAAAATTAAATTCATTTGATCGCACTCTCATCTATTGCAACCGCCATTCCTCGGGAGACAAATTTAGGTACCCGCCCAAGATTAAAGACATCGTCGCAACGGATATTGAAATTTTACGAGCGGCTCTTTGAAAGACTTTTTATTTTTAAACTCTGACTTTTGTTTCTTTAAGTTACACGTTTTCTTGGTGTGGCAGTCATTATTCAAGGCGAGTTTTGTATTGTATTGGTATCAGCTTTAAATGCGACGTGAGGTTACAAGTTTAAATGGGCACCTTTAGAAAGATCGACGTCTTTTTAAATGACTATAAGAATCAGATTATCTTTGTATTCGTAGAAGATTGATTATATTTACAGATTTTACTCTATTGTGTACAACAATTTGGTAGCATATAAAAATATGAATCGTACTTCCGAGATCTTAGAAATTAGTAGTCTCGAAACAATTAAATACTTTCCAGCCCCTCTAGCACGATCAACAAAACACGATATGATATAGCGATTTATCGCCTATTTACTTTCAAAATATAATAACATAGCCGCCATCTTGAACTTATATTGAAACAGTAAGCATGTCCGAGCCGGCGTTCGTCACAGTTATACTCGCTTTTTTGAAAAAAGTTCATATTTTGTCAAAAAATATGCGATAAAACGCTATATCATATAGTATCATATCGTGTTTTATTGCACATGCTAGAGGGGGCAGACATTAAGAAAATATATAGGTATGCTTAAAAACAAATCTATATTCAATAAACAATGTTTTAAAGCCTTTTATTTTTTAATTATTATTATTTTATTTAAATTTATCCTTTAAAACTAATAGACGTAATTTTTGTTTCAATTGTGAATTCTCTCGCCTGGTAGTAACTGACGATTTAAAAAAAATGAGCAAGGGACTCCACGCAAAACCCTTCAAAACAAATGTTGCTATTTTTAGTATATCACGCACCTCGCCAGGGTTCCGCAGTGAACAAAGGGCTTGGCAATAACCGTCCGAATGAGATACGGGACCAGTAAACATGCGACGGTGGCGCCGCTTGAATTAAAATCCGCTTGCTCTAATGTATATGAACGTGAGTGTTGTTATGTCGACAACACCCTGTTTTGTCCTAAAATAACATTTTATAAACCTTTTCTTTTTCCTGATGTATCATTTTTTACCGCAGAGAAGTTTTAGTTTAAACGATTTGTTTTTTTTTGAAAAATTTAATAAATTTCGTTGCCGAAAATAACTTGCTGTAAGCAATGAACTGTCGCCCCCAAAAATATGTTGGAACTAATAACTAGATATTCCTTGGCGGAGGAAACAAACAAAAACTTGCAATAACAGCAAGCAACAAGGCTACAAAGCAACATTATTGGCAAGAAACATCTGTCGCCGCGAGATGAAATTTTAGCCGTCAGTAGTACGACTTATTGTCGTATTGCGACACGTTTGTCACTTAAGGGTGTGTGCACATTCGAACGTGATATAGATGCGATAAAAACTGCCCTTTGCAAGTCGCGTTTGAATTCGTTCAAAAAGGTCTCCTGCGCACTAATAAAACTGATAGTTGGGTTCAAAGAATGCCACGTACTTAGATGGGCAGTTAGTATGTATCTCAAAGCGGACAAGTAGATACAACTATTTGCACTAGACAACACACTAATTGTCATACAGTGGCGATTATTACTTTTATTTCGAGGTAGGCAGTAGATACTTCCAAAGTGTTTTATTGATCAAACTCAGTGGTTCTCGTCAATAACACGCATTTGTAAGTAGCTATTGCCTACTTTATTTCGTTTACCAGTAGGCACTGCCTAATTGCCTATATGCACAGCTCGCCCCTGTTGTCATAGTCTCGAAGTTAAATTACCATCATCCAATTAACAACCTCCAAGCACACCTTAACCAAACCAAAGCTAGATAAAAAAAATTTTTAATAAAAAACTAAAAACCGACTTCAAAATGAATCTAAAAAGCGAAAAATAATATTGACTAAAACATACCTAATCAGTTCTTTTTGGAGTCGGTGCCAGCCATCGAGAGTTGAAATGTGTTCATCCGCACCGACTCCAAAAAGAACTGATTAGGTACTTCAGACGAATTGAGAACCTCCTCCTTTTTTTGAAGTCGGTTAAAAAACACAACTTAAACGTGTGTGTAAACGTTTCTTTAGTATCGAGTGAGATTTCAACACTATAAGATGGGGTGAAAATTGACACGGCCCATTTTGGTGTTTACTGAGCCTATAAGATCCCTGTGGACAATGAACAACACGAGAAGGGGCCAGAGGAGACATAACAATGTGAGTGTGTGTGGAGTGGTTGCATCTTTTTAATGAAGACTAACTTAATAAAAGTCTGTTTCAGGATACATTGTAGTTTTTACAATAAAAAAGGATGGCAAAGCGAAACAAAGGCTCAGTTTAGCCATTCAACGAAGAAACGCTGCCAGTATCCTCGCTTTCTTGCCTGAATGACACTATTTTATTTTTGAGTAAGTAGGTAGGTATTATTGAGTGTTAGGGTAAGTTACTCTTAATTTATTTTACTATAATACGGTTGGAGTGATCATGATCATACATTAGCCCGTATGCTCAAAAAAAAATTGAATAAAAATGGACCCGCCACACGTGTGTACGCGAACTGAGCGAGAGGATTGAAAGAAATTAAGATAGAAACGAAATTTAAAGTATTATCATCACCATTATCATCATTGACCTCTTGAAGTTTACTGCTCTGTCATATAACGCAACCGCTGGCGGTTTTGTACATTCGCAACTCATTCGGTTTCCCGCTAACTTAATAAGGCCATCAGAACCACCAAGATCCTCGCTGCATCTTGAATTTATATACTGTTGTCTTGACTAAATTCAAAAATAAAATATCAATTACATACATAACTCGCAAGAAAAAGTTTAAAGCACTTTTGAATCACAGCTAATTACAATACCATTGGTATTAAAAAAGCGCTAGTGTTAATTGAAAAAACATCTGGCCCTACTTAATCGCCTCACCATCTGCTACATAAAAGCAAAGCTACTGTATATTAAGGGCGTGTCCTCATTACAAGCTTATAGAAATATGGAGTAAAGTATTATTTGACTTGCTAGATGATATTGCTATGAATAAAGATTTAAATTTGAATTAGAATAAGTCAGAAACAAGTCTGATAAATAACTTGTAACGCTAAATAAGTCAATTACTTTACATGGATTAAACTATCCTTTTTTGGGTTTGGTTTAAAACACAGATGATTTTTGTAAATTTTTGTTTTTAGTAATTCCATGCAAGGTTTAATTGAAGATAAATAACACTTGAAAAAAAATCATCGACCTCAGGTGGGACTCGAACCCACGTCCCATCGCATGCCGGGCGAGAGCACTCGCCCGGCATGCGATGGGACGTGGGTTATTTATCTACAGATGATTTTTATTTGTAGATTTTTTTATTAGTTTACGATAGTAATATCCTTAATTGATTAGATCTATAGACGTCTTTTAGGTGAAGACTGTGACTTGGCAAACAAATTGTAGAGTAAATTCCAATAAGGTGCAGCATTGAGCAATGGTTAACAAAAACTATGAAACACCATATTCAGCTATAGACTTACACAAACTAATTTATTTTAAAAAAAGATACATATTAGAACATGGGTAAAAGCTAAATATTTAGCATGGTTAAATTCATAGTAAGGATGGAAATAAAACTTTCCGTGATCCTACATCTCAACTTGATCCGCTGTATTTGAAGACTCGCCTTAAACTTGATACAGCAGACAATGCCACTCTGGACAAAAGTGAAAGGACGGCTCTTAAGCGAAATATCAAGTAATAAGAGATGTAAGGAAATCCGACGTTGATCCCCGCGTCTTACCGCAAAAAGCTGCGGTATTGTGCCTCGACAATACAGATCCACAATACAGACTCAATATACAGGGTGAATCACGGCGAAGGCACGATAAAAAACATTAAGTCCATCTATTGTATTATTTCTTCAAAATCTGTGCGATAAAGTTTCAAATAAATAAATATATTATTTAAAATCACTTAATTTTATTGAGATATTTTATAAATTTAATGCGATTTTGTCATTTTTGATATATAGGAGAGAAATATAAAAAACTATTTTTAGTTTTGCCTACTTGATTGGAGTTTTTTTGTAAAAACAATATTTCGTAAGGAATCTAGCTAAACTATCACAAAAAGACAACCTATTTTAAAATTCTAGTTTATAAAATCTTAATCAAACATAATTATGAAACAAAAAATGAATATCATGAGAAAGTCGCCCTCTTTCACTTAAAAGGTTTATCAATTCAACGAATGCCACCACTCTATACAAACGTAAGTACAGTCAACAGCACGTCGATCTACCGGAAAAGTCAAAAATTCTCCAATAGATTATCAACTTTAAGCCTGACATATAGAGATCATTTTCAAATGAGAAAATTTGACATTTTGTGGTAGGTCGACGAGCTGTTGTCCGTACAATTATTCTTGTGAATAAGTCTAATGCACTATCGATGTGACCAAGTTTTAGTCTCGAACACTCGTAAATTAGCATTTGGACTGTAAAATTAATCGCGTTGAATAAACAGCTCTGATTGTTCGTTAGCGAAATTAATCACGATTGTTTGACAGAGAGACCTTTGGATTTATAATAAAATGCGATAAAACAAAGTAGACTCACTGCCTACAAAAGTCCAGGGGGGTAACCATGACCCTTTAAAACAATCTCAGGGCCCTAACCATGAACTGTTAAAACAATCACAAATCTGTCAAACATTATCATTTCTGTCAAATTTTGTATGAAATGACGTACCAAAATTGACAGATTTGACAACTTTGAGATTGTTTTAAGAGTTCATGGTTATGGCCCAGATCTGTCAATTTCATAAGTCATTACGTACGAAATTTGACAAGATTTGACAGATTTGAGATTGTTTTAAGAGTTCATGGTTACCCCGCAGATTCTGTAATTAATGTTTTTTACTCTACCCAACAGCAAATGATAAATTATTTTTGTATTATACTTCCTGCCTGCATTTGACAAGTATTATTACACACCGCTATTTATAAAGGTAATAGGTAAGATAATTGATACAAGGATAAATAAAAACTTTGCTAATGAGCTGACTGACTGATGGTAAACTAAGGAGTCTTATATCTTTTCAGTTTTTCATCAAATGCTATATAAAAAAAAAACTTTAAAAAGTTCCCAAATTTTGTTTTTTGCTCTGCATCACAATTTCTCTTGAGCTTCCCAGATGCCACCTAACAAAGTGCCCTTAGCGTGTCCAGTGAGGACACTGGATCTTCTCACATTGTAATTGAAGTTTTAATGAGAATAGCTAATCCAGACTACGTTAATCTAAATAGTTGTTATGAAAATTGATGTTGTTATTATGCGATTGTTTAAATCTAAATCACAACTAATACCTCTAGTTCTGTAATAAAAGCCATCTATCCAAACACAGTTTGAAGTAATTATTTTGATATTACTAATTAAAACTACATTACTTTTGATTTTGTAAAGAATAGGTTTTGATACTGTATTGTAAATTTTTTACAGAATAAGGGTGCCGGATCCCGAAGAGAATGGCACCGCAGGACACATACACTGAATTTTCTGAGATACTATGACTTTCATCCTGTGGACATAAGGAGTTTTATTGTAATATTGAAGCGGTCGTCATTTATTGTATACTAACGCAAAAAAACTGCATATCGTGCCCATACATCATCACTATGAAAAGAACTAAATTGTAAATAAACCGAAAATAAACAAACTCGTCACGAAGGCGGTGGGTTTCGTGTGTAAACAAAGTAAATTTGATTAAACGCACACAATTAGCGCCGGTGTCGTGCTGGGACGCCATACTGAACTTACCTACAGTCCAGGGCAGAAAACTGAGCTTATATTGGCATGTACATTGCACACATCTAATATTTCTTAAAAAATTGGCAAAATATAGAACACGTCCTCATTTATAATCCGTATCCAAAAGTAGGTACTATTGCAATGAACAAAGTTTTAGAATGTGTTACAAAAGAATAAAGTTTTAGGAATGTGCCAAAACATTACCTAATTTTTATCTTTAAATTTATTACGTTTACAGCTTTCCAGATGCTCTTTTTGAATAAATATAATTTAGATGTCTTCAAGACAAGAATAAATTGTTTCTACAATAAGTATGGGACTTCAACGTCATTTACGATCAATTGAAACTGAAGTCAAACTCAAACTCAGTAATAAATTAACTAAAAATCATAGAAATTGGGAAAACAAATTTAGATTAGGCGGTCCGACTCCGAACATATTTCTGCGGTAGATTGTACTAAAGAAAAATAACTACTAAAGGTATGGGACGGTGCGTTAAATGAACGAAGCGTGGAACTGAGCGTAATTTTAGGGTTACCGTGTACAATTGGATTATTGGTATAGCATGTTAACGTAATTCATATTGCTTGATTTGTTAGAAAGAAACACGCAGGCGTGTCTTTTTTCCACAAAAAGGAGTCCTTTCACCCTTTCTCCTACTTTCCGAGGTACATCTGTTCCAGTGACCGGCACTCTACAAATTCTTGGCATGGAGTTGTCCTCTGACCTCAACTTTGGCACCACCATCGAGTCTAAGGCTCAAATTGCAGCTAGAAAGTTGGGCGTCCTGAATAAAGTCAAGCGGTACTTCACGCCTGGACAGCTTTTAACTCTTTACAAAGCCCAAGTCCGATCTTGCATGGAGTACTGCTGCCACCTTTGGGATGGCTCGGCGAAATACCAACTTGTTGCACTTGACTCGGTGGAACGCAGAGCCAAGAGAATAATAGGCGATAAAAAACTGGTGGCGTCCAAGCTGCACAGCCTGGCTCACCGCCGCAAGGTTGCTTGCCTATCGGTCTTCTATAGATTGTACTTCGGAGAGTGTGCTCATGAGCTGCATGAACTCATACCACCGTCACCTTTCTTCCATCGGACATCCAGACGCACGGCCGGCTACCATCCGTTCTTAGTTGATATACCCATAACCCGCACTAAGCGCTTCTCATCATCTTTTATAATGCGCACAGCTAAGGATTGGAATTCCCTGCCTGCGTCTGTATTTCCGAGTGCATATAACCTGACTCTCTTTAAGTCCAGAGTGAATAGGCATCTTCTGGGCAAGCTCGCTCTATCGTAGATCCCATCTATGCTCTAGAGCAAGATTGGGGTCAAGAGTAAGCCCATCTCAAAAAAAAAAAAAAAAAAAAAAATAGTTGAAAAGTATTTTTCTAGTTTAATGTTAGCGTGTTGAAATGAATCAAATATTATTTTAAGCAGTTGTAACCCCTTTTAAAGGTATTTTATTTCAGCCTTCTAGAACGTTTCTGTATTTTAATAAACAGGACTTTTAGGACATTATTTTAAAAAATATTAGACAGTATTTTTTTGTAACTGAGAGGTGAAATTTGAAGGTTTGAGTATGGATAGTTATGTACGATTAGTACCAATAATCCGGTTTAAAACATTATCGTGTATCGTCAAATCAAATGAAGTCTTTTCACCAGTCTGCTCTTTTATTGAATTAATTAACCTGTCACTACACATAGCAGGTATTGTTGCCAAGAATTCCTTCACTTTTGCATCACCGAGTCACCAATAAAAATAACTTCAGGTTTAAACATCCCGAATATCAAACGAAGGATCTTAAAGAAATTGATTCAATTTACCAAAATTAAAACATGACACAAAAAAAAACATCACAAGAAATTATTCTAAAATTAGTGAGTTTTTCTGTGTTATGGTAGCCCTGCTTAGACATTAGCTGGACCATTGGTCACAGTTGCGGAACAAATCAGTTTTAGTCACACATCCGAACTGCAAGTTAGCACTCAACAACAGCCGAAGCAGAACAGTCAACTCAGTTCGAACAAAGTTTAAACCATATGCCTCGGACGAATCATGATTCTGGCAATTTTATTTTTCCATCTATTCTAATTGACTGATAATATCGGACTACTATTTGTAATTATTTGTTTTAATTTTAATAAAAACAGTTATAAGTATAATTATTAACTTTAATTCCCAAAATCCCAATGCACACACTGCAATTTATGTAAATATTATTTGTGTAAAAAAGTAAAGGTTTTTTAATACATTATGTTACTAAAATACATCAAAACCATTAGAATCAGAATTATGTAGTAGGCTATAATCAAAAATTACGAATTACATTTTGTTTATTGAGACTGTAGGTAACGACTTTTTAGTGAAGTGGCTGATATCTCATTACTGGCGGTAATGCCACTCTCGCGACGAACTATGTAATGAAGACATGCCATTACCGTTATTAAACTATAAAACTCGTATTAGTGAAGAGAAGCTAAATTTAATAACTCGACCATTTGTCTGGATTAGATGAAAATTGTAAAGGGTGAATCTATAAGACGAAAAGGAGATCAATCACTTGAAATTGCATCACGAGCATTAATAATATATGCGTAGGTGCTATTTATTATTTTTATATGTAAGATTACGCATAAAATAGGCCTTTCTTGTCTCAAATAAATAATTGTAGACAAAAAAAAAACTAAAAAAAAACATAATTTCGAAAATAAATACGTAGTTTACAATTTATTCATGTTAATACAATTTTCATGTATATTTTAAACATAATTAGTGCCTAAAGTATTGGACAAGTAAAAAGTTTTCTTTGTTTTAATAACAATTAGTAAAATAAGACAGCTAAATAAGCAGTGCTACCTAAAGTAAAGTCGGAAAATGAATTTATTTATTTAAAACTAAAACCAACACGAGATGCGCAAAGAAAACTAATCCGCAATGCAAAGAGACAACAATAAAGTCAGTACGCCGGCTCACAGTATTTTCAGAAATAGCAAAAAACGCAGCTCAAACTGCGCAGAGTAGTGAGGTGCCAAGTCTTTCTTTTTTCTTTTCTAAAGTCATTTATTCCATAACAATATTTATACAATAAAGTAAGTAATTTAACCTTACATTATTTTATCATAGTATTAAATCACTTTATGAGGCTGTAGGACACCTTTAAAAGTTTTTGAACATTGACTACATACAACTATTAACAACTTAATACTTAAAATACTGGAACATAAAAATTTCATTCTGAAATTAATATAAATTTATTTGTGTTAAATTCATTTAAGGCAATATACCTACATCCTAGGTAAGTACTGACTCAGTCGTCAATTGCCAGGTGCCAAGTAGTATTGTACAGAATGTAATGAAATTATTCAAGTACTGCATTTCATATCAACACACTTCCATATTAGTGCCTACATGGTAGCATTGCTGATGGTTGAAGAGGTAAATTTAAGATAACATAGGTGTTTTGAAAATTAGCTTACTAACTTAGGTCTAGTAAAGGTTATTAAAAAAAAAACATAAAAAAATATATTTTCACTGAGTTGTAAGTAAGCTTAACATTATATTTAAAACTATGCTATATTTATTCTGTGATTTACAATAATATTAAAAAAATACTGTCTCGCGTGGAAATCAAATTAACTATTTATAAAAATATAAAAATACTCTGTCTTGTGTGAAAATCAAACCTTGAGCTGCCTAAATAATAATTCTACCGTGCGTGACCATAACAAGCAAAAACAGACGATGTTTATAAGAAGTTTAAATATCGAGTAAATAAATGAGTTTCTGTTTTAAATCATACTCAAGCATTCATACTCGAGTTCTTATTAGCGTCGGCACATCCCTACACAAAGTAGCGAGCACAAATTCAAATAGGGTTTGAAAGAGAGCTGGTTGTTTTGTGTACAAATATTGGACTTTTTGTTATGTAAATTGAAAAGATGCACTAATGCAGCTGCGCCGGTTGGGCAATGAGCCGCAAAGCGGACAAACAACGCACAAAACAGCTATTTAATACCAACTCAAATGGAAATAAAGTTTTGCATTTAAATGACTATGTTTTTACATTTGTTATGTGCCGTGTGGTGCCGGCACGTTAAAAGAATTGCACCACCCCTTCTCTTCCTATGGGTGTCGTAAGAGGCGACTACAGGAGAACCGCCATGAGAAGACGGGCAGCAGCGTCTCCTCTTCACCATTGGCCAAACTGGGATCGCCAACCCGCCTGCCAAGCGTGGCGCTTATGGCAAAATCCTCCTTTTGGAGAGGCCTTGTCCAGCAGTGGACTGATATAGGCTGGTGATGTGATGATTATGATGATGTTTTTACATCGAGGTGTATGTATACATGCATATTCCGTAAACCAGTGTATTTGGGGAAATACAGAAAAATACATTCTAAATATGAAATCCTTGGACATGAAATCGTAGCTTTTAACTTTGTAACTGTTCTTCTTTTATTTTTTATTTTTACTAAATACACATTTTGTATCACCAGGGCACAATACTTTAAGAACATTACAAATGTAAGAATTTACTGCCCGAAGTCTGTTTGTTTATTTAAACTTACAAAGCAACTGAATTGTTGTTGTATCTGCATCAACATCGAACTAATGAAACCTTTACAACTCTTTATCTGCACCAATGGTTATTTTGTAATCGTGGCCCAATGTAAGGGTTAAATAAATCTGCGCAAATGTCGATTTCATAAAAGAGGTATTGTGCAAGGGTAACCCGCACCCCTCGTTGGGGTCATTGTCTCGTCGCGCGTGGCGTTGACCAAACACACAAACTGATCAACCGGTCCTATACAAAACGATGTAATTTCGTTCCCATGGAAATTGATGTAGCGTCACTATTAGGTTAAATGGTTAGTTTTTTATTAGAAATATATAAGGTTGGCAAGGTAACATTTAAAAATCTCCACTTAATTAACACCGACGATGATCTACCTTGTTAAATTGCGAAAAATAAAATTTTCTTTCCTTGTATTCCAAAAAAAGTTTCTTATTTTACCTATTTACTATTTGAAACTGTCAAAATAGTATTAGAATTCGTCAATTTAAAAAAAAAGAGAGACACCAAACAAGCTTTTTTCACATTCACTGATTTTGACCTAAAATTTCCTTTTCTTTCGTAATCAAACTGTAGGTTAAATTAAAAAGTTCTTTCAAAGCAGTCAAGTATAAAACGATGCTTAAATTCATTGAACATTATTTTTCAGAGCGTCTTATTCAGCCTAAGAAACCAGATCTTTTGAAGCAGAAATCGACAATACCCTATAATGTATGAGTAACCATCCGATCGTTCGTGCTCAATGATTCAATTAGTTCGTTTACTTAGGAGCAAATCCCTCGGCTATGAAGCGGCAATAAAAATGAAAGCTAGCGCTATTAGGGAAAGGGTCTATGGAAGGCGTGACACGCCGCAGGCCAGTAGGTGCCTGGACAGAACAGCCAATTCAAACGAAACAAAAGCATGCATAAAAAGTAATATCCCACGATAACGCATTCATTTTCGTAATTTTCACGTTAGAGTACCTACCAATATTGCCTATTGTTACTGTATTAGGTCGCAATGATCGAATACATGAGCAGTTACCGAAGCAAAAGCATCTTAATTCATGTTTGTATTTTGATGGTTGAAGTAGTATTTTCTTTAGATATAATATAAGATTGATAACTAATATAAGATCGTAAAGAATATTATAATACTAATATTATACATATAACTAATATAAGATCTTAAAGAATATTGACTGTATATGGGTTACTATTAAAATTCTGAAAGTTAAACGCATTCTTGACCGTATCTTTTCTCATAGTTGTGCTTAGTACCTAAGCATAAATGTGAGCAAAGATGCCTACGGCGAATTAAATTGGGACCATGAGCTCTATGAAATCATACAGATGTCATGTAGCATGACGCGCTAAGAGGCAAATCTGCCCCTCTAGCATGAGCAACAAAACAATATGATATGATAAGATATAGCAATTTATCGACACCAAAGTTTCAAAATATGATAGCATAGTTAGCCACCATCTTGATCTTTTATCGAAACTGTGAGCATGTCCGTGCCGGCAAAATCACGGTCATGCTTTATTTTTCGATAAAAGTTCATATTTTGACAAAAATATGCGATAAATTGCTATACCATATCGTGTTTCGTTGCTCATGCTAGAGGGGCAGATGCTGATAAAATGTATCATCTTGTTATGGCGGTTCTTTTTGGTGCTTACCGCTAACAACGCAGGTCGCTTTGTTTTGTTTTCGACATTGATTGGCAACGTTTGTCGGGACGTCACGTCGACTTTATAGGTGTCACTCAGAGTGTATGCAAATGGGCGGCACAAACTGTTACAGTTATTCCGCGGCAAAACGAAGCCAACAATTTAGTTCGATTGCTTTGATACACTTTGACGCAGTAACCTTTATGCGACACAAACGTGAGATCTGTCTATCCCACCGAAAAAGTTTATAAATTGTACAAAAAACACATGCCTTGAATTATAATTTTCTTTGCGATATCGTCAAAGTAAAAACAAAACCTGCTTTTCTTAATTAAAATAATGTTAAATTTTGTTCTAGTTTAAGTACACGAAAGTTAGTTTTCTTTAACACGATTAGCATACATATTTGCTCCAGCCAAAACTGGAGAGTTTAATTACCTTCATCCTAAGTTTAAAAAGAAAAAATAATTGAAAATACTTACGACGAAAATCAAGTCATAAAATGATACATTCTAAACACGATCTTTCAAGTTATCTTAATTAAGGCAACACTCCCAACTATGCAGCAACAACTAACAGCCTCCTATAACACGATAAATAAACACGTTCGTTAATACATTACAGTCTCAACATCCAAAGAACGATAATTAACAGATTCCACAGGAAATTCGGGATGAGCAGTCAATTAGAGGAGCCCACGTGTCTCGCAATCTAAGCGGTCTAACAAGCGAACACTCGAATTGATTGGGTCAATATTATTTCTACCGATGCTCACATAAAACACTAAAGGAGTTCCGATACCTAAACCTCGACCGTAAAATACAAAAGAAACGCACAGAAAAATGCCAGTTTTAAGATGATTTTGTTGGTTGTTTTGCTTCATTTCTTATGCCAAGACATGAATGATTTGCCAATTTGATTGACCTTTGATGTCAGTAGCAGTGTTTAGACTGTCTTTATAACAATTTAAAACATAATTATGGAACCTGATGTCTGTAGATTTTATTTAGAATTAATATGAAGTCGTCTCATTTGTTGTAAAAAATATCTACATTTATGACATAGAATAAACTTCATCATCTCAGCCACAGGACGTCCACTGCTGAACATAGGCCTCCCCCAGTGACTTCCAGATCGGCCGATTGGAAGCGGCCTGCATCCAGCGTCGTCCTGCAACCTTTACCTTTACAATAAAAAAAAAGAAGTGTCTTATAGTATAGTTCACAAACAACAAATTAAACATGATTACATTATGAAGTAACCATTTTTATTGCAAAATAAACTAAGTATTTTAGGGTATTTTGTGTTTTTATGAAATATTATCTTGATAGGATGATTTGGCAAGAGATTTTTTCGCAATTCCATTTAACTTTCGATCTATATAAGTTTGAAGCATTTTAGTTTTCATTATATCTGTGTTAATTGATCCCTTTCTGTTTACCGATGTAAGTATCAAACCTGATTGGTCGTATACATTCTCGGAGCATCCAACTGTCAGCGTGAGGCCAAGTGTTTGTTTTAAAAACACCTCACTTGAGTGCCCGTTGACATCTTTATTAGTCAAGGGTAGGATGACTTGCGTCTTTATTTGGACTGTGAGTCACTCTATTTTTATTTAACTTTAGAAAGTTGGTTAAATTACTGAGATGCATATTCTTGATTTATAAAAAAAACGTTTTAAGTACTTGTGTTATGTGTGTTTTTGTGATAAATATGGCAAAATATGTGGAAAATGTCGACTACAGAACATAGCGTAGCCTAGGTTGGTCTTGGGCTTGGCTATCATAGACTGATTGGCTTGGAAAATTGATTGGGATCTGACTTATTATTTTGGTGTATAGATGTAGTTCACACCCGAAATACTGCTAATCCTAGTTTAAGTTTGATCTACTCAGTTATTTTTTGTCTCTGTCACTTAATCCTACGACGAGAATCCAAGGAGAGACAATGATTAGTTCGGAGTAATGTGTCTTTAAACAACAGTTAATCATTAAACCTACGTTGTGTTGTGATATGAATAAGGCAAAATTATAATGTGAGACATGTGCATGTAGTTACAGATAACTTTCAATAAATGTTTTGCATACAGAAACTAAATCTAGCGACTTCAAACTTATATTAGTAGGTAAATGTGCAACTTTATTACACTTGAATTAAAAAAACACGTGTCACCGAGGCGTAACCTCGCGCAAACGACGTGGATTCCTCTGGGAAGCACTTCGATTCCAGCCCCGCTGATTGATGGCGTTCATTTGTTGTGTCAACGTGCGAGCCACTAACGCCGCGAACGTTCGCGCTGTAGGGCTGTCAGTGGCACGCGTTGGGCAGAAAGGACAAGCTTGACAAGCTTTGTTCGGTCAAATTAGTCCGACATGAGTTTTACTGCAAAGTGTGTATTGATTCCACTGATTGACAACATTTTACATTTGAATATTGTTTATTTGTGGAATGTGTCGTGACGTGTGGTGACGGCACGTTAAAAAAATTGCACCACCCCTTCTCTTCCTATGGGTGTCGTAAGAGGCGACTACAGGAGAACCGTCATAAGAAGACGGGCAGCAGCGTCTCCTCTCCACCATTGGCCAAACTGCGATCGCCAACCCGCCTGCCAAGCGTGGCGATTATGGCAAAATCCTCCTTTTGGAGAGGCCTGTGTCCAGCAGTGGACTGATATAGGCTGGTGATGTGTGAAATGTGTCTATAGATATAGTACCAATAAACATAAATAGTTGTTAAGTAAATAGTTCACGTCATCTTTGACTCCCAAAATATAAAATAAGCTATACTTTCCGAAGAAATTCTTCACGTAGCAACGTCTAATATATCTTGTATAACATGTGAGGGCCTTGTATTTCGAAATAGAATGGATCTCTCTATGAGTGGCAACCCTGCCCACCGCCTGATATGCTCTTAATGTGCCTGGTAATTTACGTAACGTAGCTGTCATCAGGGTGAGATTAACTTATTACTGTTACCGAGAGCGCAAGTGTTATTACCGTTAATGTGTTTGTACTAATAAACTATCTAAATCCCATTCTGAAGAGGTGACGATAGCATGCTAATGTGATCGGTAAAGTCGATCATATTATATCTCGTTTATAATCATCATTACCAGCTTATACCAGTCTGGGCGTAAACTTTCTCACAAGTAACTTTCCTAACATTTTCCAGCAGAATTACTTAAATTGACACTCACTTTACTTTATCAAACGTAATACGGACGTATTCTGATTTTTTAAAAATAAAAGGCTTGATGGAACAACTTTCTAACAAAGTTTCAAGCATGTCATATATTGGGTTCCATTAAAAAAATGAAATTTGCCTTTATAACCCCAGTGGAGTAAAATTTCAGGATATGGCTGTACTTAATAAACTTAAATTGGGCAAAGTACGAAAAATATTTTTGAACCTTCCATACTAAATCAAATTACTCGACCCAGCGAGTTTTTATGGAAGAATAAACAATATTTTTGACTTTTGACCAATGGTTTCTTTAATCATCTTATTCAATTTCATGTTCACGGCCTAAAATAAAGTTTTTATGTTCTTATATATATATATATGTCTTAAAGTCTTTTTACGTTTTTTTTTTTTTTTTAAACATTTTTTTTAGGTATATCGCAATTGATTCCGTAACGTTTGATCGTTTCAGTAAATGTTTATGTAAATCGTAGGCCCTCCGTAGGGCAAACACTCAATTAGCCTCGAAGCTTTTAAAACCTCACGGGGAAGACAAACACTATACTAATAAGGCTCGTCTTCTGAACACGAACTTGAGATTGGGCAATTGGAAAGTAAACCAAAAAAGCCTTACAAAAAGGTTCTACTATCTTTCATCTATCTTCGTTAAATACTACCTATTTATTGGTTACTTGTTGATGTTTTGTTATTAGAGACATTTTATTTTAAATTTTTATTCTGTCGAAATTTATTGACAATTCGTAGATTTGCATGATATTAATAATGCCTGTTTAATCGAAAAATTTGTTATATTTGACATCAATTAATTATTATCTACCTGTGGAAATTGTTGGATTCAATATGTATACATGACATGGATATTATATGCATATAAATTATCCTCCTCCATAGTTGGCCCCTCAGAGGTTGAGGATCGTGCCCCCGCCTACTTAGTTGCCTGGATGATGGGCTGTCTCCAGGCAGGTCGATCCTGAGCCTAAATGCTTCGTAGAACGGTATTTCCAGGGTTTTCACAATTAAGTCAGACCAACGTGTTGGTCTTCTGCCACGTGGTCTTTTGCCCTGTCTTCCCGATGAGGATAGCTCCGAGGTTACAGGTTATCAGGTGGTTTCCGGGCAAGATGCCAAAAGTACAGTAAATAAATTATATAGATCATTATATTTGACATCATATAGAAAATGTATATTTGACTCAACGGAATATTCAGACCACCTTCCCTAAAGCGAAACAGTTTCCGAACAGAAATTACATAGTTTTAAACTCACACTCGTTCGAAGTTAAATATTTCATTTACTGTATTTCTGATGTTTCTAGTTTTGAGAAACAATTTTAATCATGTAGCCTAAAACTGGGTGAGTCGGAATAAGTTGTACTAACCATTTATAAACCTATGGAATGGTTTGCCATGATATACGTGTATATGTACCTATAGTATTGCTATGAAAAATCTTTTCGATGATAATATCAGTCCAGGACCATAACCATGAACTCTAAAAAAATCTCAAAGTTGTCAAATCTGTCAATTTTGGTACGTCATTTCATACAAAATTTGACAGAAATGATAATGTTTGACAGATTTGTGATTGTTTTAACAGTTCATGGTTAGGGCCCAGTCGTTCATTAATTTTAAAATAGCAATAGCATTCATTTGTTTTTACAAAGCGATATAAAACAAAAGCCTCCACTTGGCAGTATATTATTTATTATTCTTTGAGCCAGTCCCTAAGCGGGATTTCGCAATGTGACCTGCTTAAATCTAGAGCTTAAGAGCTTTATTTGAGTGAATTATTTACCGTCACTTCAAGTTTACAACTGTAGAAAGCTTTCTTCATCAATTTCTTGCGTAAAGAGTTTTTATTTGCTTTTATTCGCGATTGCACTAATACCAATGCAATGAAGTTCGAATCTTGAAACACGCAAATGTTTAGAAATGAACACGTCTCGTATATTGTACCTAAAGTAATTGATGTTAGCCACATATAGTATGTATCTTTGTCCGAAAATATAATAATTTCCATAGTAATATTTAGAACCAATAAAATTTCTGGTTCCTTTGGGGCTTAAAGATGATAGGGTGAGGTGAGGTAAGTCGAAAATAAGTAGGTACCTATAAGAAGAAACCACTGAATTTGTATTCGATGAAAGAGAGTCAAAATAATTCATTAGAATTTGCACAACACCACTCTATATAAAACCGTCTGGATTCCAGAGTGCTTTGTTTTGTAATATTAACCCTTCAACTTGGTATTGTATTAACCCTCCATGACTCTATGTTATCAACAACGGGTTTCGTTGACCCTGGCAATTCGTTCCAAGTTTTCGTTTGTGAATTTCCGATGGTACGCACTTCCCGCGCTAGAGCACATAGTTTTGATTAAGGACGGATTATTAAGGGCTACTTACCTACTAGGGACGATCGGTAAAGGGAAAAATATCGATAATAATTTGCATGATGAATTTAAAAGATTCATCATCATCATATCTATATCCAGTCCTTATGTAGGTTTATGTAAGACAAATCAAAATATTTTAGCTGTTATTCATAATAATTTCGTTAGATATTAAACCGTAAGGACTTCGTTTGTACCGATTGTAACGCAAAACATACAATTTTCAAAGCCACATCGTACTTTAATCCCTTACTTTGTAAATACGAAGTTAGGTCTAGTTATTGCAATTTATTTAGAAGAAAGTTTAAAAATACAAATGTACTGTAATGAGTTCAAGATTCTTTAGTATTTTTTGTATCAATCTTTATTATTAAGCAGTTGAATGATGAAACCAAAGTATACAATCGTTATTTTATCGATATTGAAATATTTGTATCGATTCTTACAGCTCCTGCTTACCCCAAGTTGCTCTTAGTTTGAGGCATCGTGTCCGCTTAGATAACGGAGAAATAAGCTTTGCCAAACATTAATTTTACTTCGCAAATAGTTGCTTAGGGCCGTCTTAAACACGGCTAGCCCTGCCCCGCGGCGCTGGCTGCGGTCGAACTGTGATTCTTTGAATTATTTAACCCTTCGGATCAGTAGAACTAGGCCCAATAGAAATTGTTACGCGGTCTCATCAGGTTCCTCGACAGAAAGTACCTAAGTTCATGTTCACCGGTTTCTTTTCACCCGTTTCTTTTCGCGCTTACGAAAAGAGTGCAATACCAGCGTAATAAAAAATGTTTTTTACAAGGGTATGTATAAATCTTTACCACGGTCTTTAAAGAAAAATAAAGATAGTGTATCATTTGAAGGAAAATTTTCATTTTATTTTTCTAAACCGCGTAGGTATACATTATTTGCTTAGTATTATTTGTTTAGCCCGGAAATTTCGTAAGCCTGTGCCTTAAAATTCATATTTAGGCCTATTTTTTTAACTTAACTTAACCATCTTATTTTGGATATTTTGATGAAATACGGTTTCACAAATTTTATTAAGTAATTTTTTTTTATTTCAATTTTATACTGACTTCTACTAATTATAATAACTTGATACAAAGTATGAATTGATTTAAGCTTGTCAGCGCTGTATTAATTAATACCTACAACACCTTCATTTGCTACATTTTATGTTACTTTTATAACAACAAAAAATATATTATTACAGTTTATTTGTGCCGCTACAATTGGCCGACCATCCCCATTTACTAGTTGAACATGCTAATACCGCATTAAGCCCTAAAGTGGGGAAAAAATAAATGCGTATTTCCGAAACGACATCGTAATGAGCGCATCTATTGAAACGCGTCAATGCTAGTTGGTGTTAACCGTGTTCAACAATAGGCGACACTACGAACCCAGCCACTCTTATTACATAGGTAATAAGGGTGACAATGGTTCTGAAGTGCGGTTAAGCGCTCTTTAATTCGGGTAAACATTGGAGGGTGACCGCGTCATGTGCACGCGCCGTTTTTATCGCTTTCAAACTCGGATCGTTTATTTTGATGATTGTGTTCCGTTCTCACATGGTTCAATCATCCAATTCCAGGGTGTAAATGTACTGTATAAAGAACAAATAGGTGTGGGAGAGGTCCATAATAATCCATCATTTATATGGCATTGTGGAATTAAACAGAAGTAACTAGTTTGTTGTTTTGTGTTTTTTTCCTAAAAACATAATTTAGTTACCTATAATAAGTTTTAAGAACAAGCCTTTAAGATTATTTTAATGGCTTGGGCATATAATTTTCCGATTTTCCGTCAAACCGCATAGCAAGATTAGTACTTAATTACCTATGTCAACTCCTGGATATGTATTTGATGAATAAGCAGTTCGATGACGAGACAAGATGACTGTTAGCTACTGAAATTATACATGAAAGATATTTTGTAAAAGCAGAAAACTAAATATGCTGTAGGTAAAATGTTTAGATTAAATTGTATTTTTAAATATGCTATTTAATCTAACCAAGCTTTAGGGTGCTTTTATATAAAATAAATAGAGCTCAGTACAGTTTTTCAGTACGGACCTTCAACCAGCTCCTTTCTATGAAATTTGGCAAAACCTCACTCGTAAATAAGCTTAGCCGACTTCGCTAAAACCGGGTATAAACCGTTTTAGTAACTAGAACTCTTAACAAATTGCTTCCCCAAACCATCATTTTAAAATTCTAGCATTCTCTCGTAAATTTGATTATGTCTTAAGCCTGCACTAAGCAGCAATGAAAGAGAGCTTACTCACTCATTACTGAGATGTATTTGAGCCTTAAATAAAAGTGTCACCCTCAGAGATACGCTCCACAATTGGAGTAGATTTAGTATTCCCATGAAGCGCTCGTATCTTACACCATAGGTCTGCAAGAACCCTGTGGCGTGACGTACACATAAGCTTGAATATCTTCCAAATAACTTTTTTGATCAACACAAATTGTTCGATATTCTAATAGAACAATAAGAATGATTTCAGTTAAAATGACGATCTAAGTTTGTATCGACGCAATCGTTTTGTAACGTGACTTTACTGAGACGTGACAAATGTGTGTGCATTTTACCTTAAATGGAGAGAGTACCTACTGGGTCTTCTTGTATAATAGTAGAGATACGCCCGCACCAGCCCGCGTTTATCATTTTTTCGATCAGCTCCTAGCTAGGGTAACTTAAGGGTTCCCACCGCGACATACGAATGCATACAAAAAAACACTAAAGGAAACCGCTTTCAAAGCATGTACAAGAGTTTCTTATTTTGTTTAATATTTGACGATGAAAGAACATCCTGTAGTGTGAGAACTAAATGTAAATAAGTTGATTGGGGTGAAAATCAGACCGTTAAACAGCTTTTTCCTTTTATAAACACTGAAATGTTTTTTTTTCTATGTTCCGTTATTTACCTATTTATTTCCATTGCTGAACCTTTCCCATGTTTGATGCAAATTCATAACGTTTTAGTTATGTCTACGTTTAGTAAAAACAATTCATAAAAGGAAAAAAAATAACGTGTTTCATAAATTTTTAAAAATGAGGACATGGACAATAAATTTATTGACATTTCAAGAAAAAAAGAGCTCTAGTAAACTTCGGAGATTGCCAATATCAATAACGTCAACGGTAGCTTGCCACTAAATCAATAGGTTTAAGTTCTTCCTCTTCTAAATCAAATTTGACGATTGTCCCAAATGCACAGAGGTGTCAACCCTACTGAAGAATATCTATGGGGTTAGTTGACAGCTTTCAAGTCGGGATTAAATTCGTGCTGCGCCGGAGCGAGAAAAAATTTAATAGGTTTTTTGAGGAGATTGTCCCCTGAGACCGTTTTGATATAGGCCTCGGACCGTTATGATTGTGCGTACACGACTAGTGCGAATTACTTAGGGGTTCTGCTGTCAGACCCAGAATTTTTTGGTATATTGTCATTTCTCATATTTCTAGTTTGGAGTAGTTGATAATACCTTTATCGAAAAACTAGCTCTGCTTAACTTTTATGTTTGCAAGATCTGTGATGATTTAGAATTCCAGTATTTTGCGCAGGAACATCCCGTTTCTTAGTGAAATATAATAAAACTCGGCAGAATTAAATTTATGAAAATGTATATTCGCTTTTAATTTTCATATGCTTAAATCCAATGTTTAACAGATTTTTCAAGCTTTGTGTAAAACTTCAATCTAAATTTTTCCGCAAAAATTTGGAAATCGAATATTCTCGCTTCGTTATCGCGCGAATAGAATAATTTATAAGCCGTGTTATTTTACCCGCGGATTATAATCGGCCCTTGGCGCTTTCGTCCCGTCATTAATAACCGAAGAACAACAAACAATGTTTCGACAATAATGGCGTCAAGCGCGATGAATACTGATGAACAATCATCAAATATTTATAAGCAATACTTGTCACCAATGACTGATAATGTCCTAAAGAATGTTCAATCTATGAAATATAAAGCACATATTTATTTGACTAACACTGTTTCTGCAGTTTCAATATTCATCTTTAAAAAAACTTATATTTAGTATATGAGCCTATAGCTTGTTACTTAGTGATAATATTTGAGAAAATATTGTAAGTAGAACGTTTATTTAGCCTTCAAATACATCAATTTATTTTAAACAAGTAAAGTGAATAATAAATACTTTAACAAACTTGTTTATGTTTGAAAACGAAAGACAATAAAAATGAAAGAAAGCCTGAATTGGAACTTTAAAATTCGCTAATATTGATGAAGTCCATCGGTTTAATGTTGACTGCCGCACAAATGAAGCAGATAAATACCGCTCGCAGACTATTTACATTACAATTGAATTTGTTAGTTCAATGGACAACCATTAAATTGAAATTATCTTGTACAATTTTTAGTATGAAGGCAGGATCGTTTTTATACTTTTTGTTTGAATTGAATTATTAGCTACCCTTATAATTGTATCATGATTTAGATTTGGGGTGCTTGAAAAATTATAAAAGAGCTCCAATTTTAAAATTTTGATTGATTGAAACAAAATAATACAAATAAGATTACGCGTCTATTTCAAAAGGAAATTGTTTTATAACCGACCTAACCAATCACCTTTGTTTATTTTTTCTATTCATGCGACAAGAGAGCTCCTGTTTTAAGGTTTTACATTGTTCTCGTCTCTTTGAACTTTGACGACGGCGTGCTTGACTGGCGTAACAAATATTTTGAACTAACAAACAGCTTAACAACTGACCTGGTGGACAGCCGCAGTCTCCATAATCTCTGATGCTCCTCCTCGGTCTCCAGTAACTAGGTGGAGGTCTCGCGAGCACCTCCCTCCTCAGCCTCTCTACCAGCGGCTGCTGCGGCTCCAAGACTGCACTCCTCAGAGCCAAGTGCTGCTCTTCAAGCAGCGACAGTCTGTCCTGCAAGCCCTGCTGCTTGTACAGGCTGTAGCCGCTCGAGATCAGGCTCATCGCACAAGCACACCACAGCACTATACAATACGCCCACGGGTCTCCCGGGCATCTGTCCTCGCATTGCGTAAACGTCTTCTTCCCATTTCTCTCCTCCTTCGCTCGCTCCTGAACTTGCGGCTTTGCGCCCGGAGGCGACTTTATCTTCAGAATCATCTTCCTCGAGCCTCACGGCACGTTCGGGGACATCTTTAATTTCATTAGGTCCAAGCGTAAATGGACCGATACATCGTCACAATAGCGCGTCCGGCCCGAAGTTTTTCACGTTAACAACCTTTTTAACGAAATTCAGATGGACCGTAACACAAAAACAAAACCACATTCAACCAAACAAACAAATTGGAACAAGGAACTGAAACATTAAAGAGGGTTTAAAGGATATCGGGATAGGGTGTCGAGTGATCGTATTGGAGTTCGTAATTTTCGCGCGTGAGCGACGTAAAGACGTCCTCCCAGTCCGACAGGCGGCGTGCCACTGGCGCGGCTCGCGCTGCAACGCTAACTTTGATATGGGGAACATTTGGGAATTTTCGTTTAAGGATACACTTCCACGCGTGTCCTTTCTTTATTGGAGTTAGCGATTCGAAACGTTTGAAGAAAAACTTGTGTATTCAAGTGTTGTCTTAAATGGTATGATGGTTCTGATGGAATGTGCTTTATGAGTCTTATTGATGGGTAGGCATCGAGGGGACGCAAAAAGCTGGTTCGTGGAATTGACAACTCGCGCGGAAGGCCGGGGGTTGCGAATCCAGTTAGCTGGGCTGGGACGGCTCGATGATGAGGCGGTCGATACCCTGAAGTGATTCGACTAAACGAACAAACGCACATGCTTTGATGACATGGCTGACGAGACAAATTGGACGGTACATACTTGGCTAATTGATTTACACAGGATAAGTGCTATGTAAACACAAAGGACAGTTTACATTTTACGCTGCTTATGGCCAGTGCCTGTATTTAGGTGTGTTTACATTGTCACGTTTATGGGTCGTGTAAACTGAGACATAATCAAATTGTTCTACTCGTGTCTCGCGGACAGTGAGTGGGATAATTTCAACGTTTAAATTCCAGTTAGAATATTTAAGTAGGTGAGTAATAATAGCAGAAATTAATTATTTCACTAAGTCCAATGGTTGTTCGAATAATAATATTAATTTATTTAAGCTTAAAACAAAGTTCAATTTAAAATAGTTAAGTGAAAATCAGATCATAGTAAATAAAAATACAATAGTCACTTTCAAACCTGTTCTTAAGCTAGACATAATCGTTCCAACAAATAACACAAGGTACCCTACGAACTAAACATCAAAGATCTCTATCGAAATTAATTAAATTTGTACTTCGAAAAAAAACATGGATGTTTTTTAAACGATAGACCCTATTAATCTCTTTAATAGAGTCATTAAAAACGGAGTGGCGGCCGCAAGCGCCACAAAAAACGAAACACTCCAGTCGGTGCATTTAGGCCTTTGTAATAAACTACTCATAATAAAATTAACCCTCCCACAAACGCGCATTGGTCCAAAAGACCGATGCGTTAAAAATGCTGTATTGGACTTTTATGACGGACCGACACATTAGAAAAGTTTTTGTGACAATTCTTGTCATAATATCGTTAACCTTGAAATGGGTGCGGTCATTGAACTGGTAGATTAATAAATCTATTAAATTTTATTTATGAATTTTTTGGAGTTTTACTAAAGTTTTTTTTATTGTCTTTATAAGAATATTTATTATTGCTGAATCAAAAACAAATGAAATAGATGTAAAACGATTTTTTTTCATTTGTAAGACAAATTCAAAGTAATAAAATAAAAACATTTTTTCAAAAAAAAAAAAATGCTAGACAGGACCAGCAGTACCTTTTGACTTAGCCTTCACTCTTTAAAAAAAATTGAATTAACCTGATCAGAAATCGGGACTTTATTTAAAAATAAGTATTAGTCACGGCAACATGCCTCGAATCACATCGATGGTTGTGAGTGTTCAGAGCCGTGCATACGGTTAAGAGATGAGTCTGATACCAGCTCCGTAGTCCGTACGCATACCGATCTAACGCAGCACTCGCTGTTATCAATGCGCACTGCATCTAAACAGCCATAACATTCTTTATCGACGTTATTTACGACGCCATTCCGCTTGTTACGACCGCTTAATTGGCTTTTATAAACTTTGACGACAATAAATACTGAAATATTAACGCGGATTCAGCTATCACCCCTTGGAGGAGCTTCATTATGTTTAAATGTAATGGTTCATTGTACATTGCCGCAGACGTTTGTGTATAAAATTATCAGTGATTAACAAGTAAGCAGCGTCCTTCAGTTAGCGTATTATTTATTTCTTTGTCAAAAGTATAAATAGAAATCATGTTCAAAAAGAAATGAAAATTACATTGCATGTCCAGGAATACACGTTATGTTGTTAGTGATAAAGTGTAATCAAAATAATTAAAGTAGTTTTCTCAAAATCAAATATAAACAACCTGGCATAAACAAAATTAAAGAAATTAAATAAAACAATTATGAAAATAAAAATCTGATATCAAGAAATAATATTAACTGCACCGAGAATTATTATATATAGATTCTCCGCCGAGACTTATAGCAAAGACAAGCATGCCATAAACATTTTTGTAAAAAACATTACATTGGTCAGAATGATCTGACTCGACTAAAGCGACGTGGGGTTGCTTTAATTCAGTAAACACTAACGACTGCTGCTCTCACTCAAGTACCTCTAACTAATACTCAATGTAGAAGACAAATAGCAACAATTAAAACTAGATTGCCGTTATTTAGCTGCCGAGTGCGGACGTGTGCGCTCGCCATCCATCTTGCCGTGCAAATTTAATCTAAACTTTTACACTTCGTCAAATACAGAGTTTAAAACACCCTTCGTTGACAGTTCAGACTTTTTTAAATCTGCAGTCTTTTGAATAATTGAGGAGTCGGGACGCGGGTTCATAGAAAATTCTTGAGAACAACTAAAAGTTTTGGCAATGATTACGAGTGGAGGTTGTCAGGGGAAATCTTTGAATTAACGTTATGCGCTAACACGACTTGTTCGAGTTGAGAGTTACGATAAACTTTTCTCTTTTTAGGATATCGTAAATTTTGGATGTTCTTGTTCGAGTAAGGCCTGTTAAAACTTATTTGATAAGAGGTTCATGTTATGTGTTACAGTTTAAGAAGTGAGTGAAAGATGCTGGTTGTAAGGGAAAGTTAAAGTACGAAACGAACCCAATGATAGTTGTTCTAACACTGATTTAATTGCAGGAGGTTTTTACGTAAATATAAAAACGATGCGTAAGCAGAGGCACGGAAGTTATTAATGTGTGTGTAAATAGTTATTAACTACAGTCGCAAAGTGACCTAAATAACTAAGTCATTGACATTAATATATTGTGCGGTAACCCGTACAGTTCAATATTTCAAAAGGTTTTTTTTTAAATTATGTTAGATAATATATGTCGTGACACTTACGTTGTATGATTATAAAAGTGGACTCCCTTTTCCGCACTAAGGCTCAAACTTGGTCCTTTTTACGTAAGGGGATGTGGTGGTTACAGTTGCAACCAGCCTAGCTTCGCTAGAAGCGCAGAAGTTTCCTGGGTTAGTCACAGGCTTTGCGGAGCGACCTTGGGTTGTCAGGGATTTTACTGCGATGTGATGCTACCGCCTCGCATTCCAGGACTACGTAGGCGGCGGTTGGCGGTTTCATCTGTAGTGAGACAAGCCCTGTCGAAATGGCTGTCTGTGTTGCCTATTGTGTAAAGGTGTTTCTTTAGGAGACAGACACTTAGGTTATTTAGGTGCATTTTGGAACATGGCTATGAACAGAATAGACAAAAAAAAAATTGACAGTTCCAGCTCTGTTTTTCAATGTGTGCGTCTATAGCACCACACATCCCTTTTATTACGACAAGTAGCTCATAATTATATTTTACTGTTGAACAAAAACTTGCTAATACTTAAGTAACAATACTTATATCAATGCTTATAACGTGACAAGCCCTAGTTTTTAGTTTCATCTGGTTAGTACAAAACGATGCTGCCCAATTTTAAAACAAACATTCAATGAAAACTCCACTAGCTGTTAAAATATCTGTGTCAAAATAACCGAGGCGAAAGTAACGTCCCCTTGAAATTGGTGCCGTTACCAATCCTTGTTAGACAGTAAACAAGAGTCTTTCAGTGCACCCGGGGACTGGGAGCTGTGGGGAGCCTGATTTCCCCACTTTGAAGCCGTCAGCTACGTGAACTAATATTTGTTGTACGCTAGGCTCTATTTTGTTTAGAAAGACAATCAAGTGGCTGTCGGTAAAACAAAATATTAATAACCACGTCATTAATTCATAAACTATCGACTACAGTATTGACCAATATCCTAAAGCTAGACGAGTTTAAAATTTTGACAACTTTCTTGATTAGCCCAAAAATCATGATTACATCCTGCGACGGGCAAGTGCTTGTGTGATGTATACGAAAATATATGATTCTTGGATGTCATAAAGTTTGTCAATCTCTGGTAACTACTCAATAAAATAATAATATAAAATAGATATATGTCATACATTATAACTCAGTTCCAATTTGTTTGCATTCCATAATGTTAAATAAATTCTTAATTTAAAAAAAAAAATACTTAATTTCTATCTGTGTGGACCTGTAAGTGGTTTTTTAAATGTTATTTATGTATGTTTATTGAAAAAATTGTAAACCTTGGTCTACCTAAGAAAAAAAAAAAAAAAAAAAAAAAATGTTACAATGGTGGTGAGTATAATAATAATATAATAGCTAAATTGTATCTAATATTATATTAAATACAATTTTGAACCCTATTGGGCACAGCAATAATAAGCAGAGAGCATGACGCAACTTATTATGAATTATCAAATATTTGATGGTAATTTTGTAGAAGATAAACTGCATGCATGGAATTGCTAAAAACCAAAAATTTAAAAGGTAATTTTGTAGTTTTCTCTATATTTCATAGTTTTTTATAACAAATAAACTGTACCGTGTATTCAGCGGTCCAGTTAGGCAGTGAATAAAAATATAATGGGAAACGGGACCAATATTTGGAGCATATGATTTATTTTCACGCTGACAGCACCTCGTGGGCAGATTCGAGTGCGTTCGCCGGAGGATATTACCTTCCATTGAGAAGTGCTTGTGAATTTTGAATAGTTTGCGGAAAATCTTGAAGCGTCTGCGATTTATGGGTGCAATGTCTTTTATGTCCTCAAAATTTAAGAGTTAGTTTCGTATGGACCAGTGGATGATAGGTATTCTTGCGGGTAAAATATGGGCAATGGCCGGTAGAGTAGGGTAAACTTGGGAAAAAATATTTATCTTCTGGGTATGGATAATTCATAGGACTATCTAGTCTAATCCAGGTGGTTGCAGGTTTGGCATTGCGGTGTTTACGTAAATAGCCTGAAAGTACATAAAAACGCAATTTTCAAACATATTTTTTTTTCTCTTCCTATGGGTGTCATAAGAGGCGACTACAGGAAAACCGCCATAAGAAGACCAAAGACAAGACAAAAGATTGGCCAAACTGCGATCGCCGAACTCGCCTGCCAAGCGTGGCGATTATGGCAAAATCCTCCTTTTGGAGAGGCCTGTGTCCAGCAGTGGACTGATATAGGCTGGTGATGATGATGATGATGATGTTGATTTTTTTATTGAGATTATGCTAAGTAATTAGAATTATTTGAAATAAGAAGTTTCAATTAAGGTCCTAGAATGTCAAATATTGGATAGGGTCTGTTTGTCCTTCGACGCATGATGTTTTAATTATAGCCTAATTGTTTCTGTGTCGCGATCAAAGATTAACGGATTCGGGACAAGTTTGGGACGGGTCCAACACAAAGCAAGATGGCACAGAAGGGTCAACTCACACCGTTATATTGTTTTAAACTTTCATGGTCACTAACATTAGAATAGTTTGTTAGTTACATGGTAGCAATCCCGTAACAAACTATTCTAACTCACACCGTTACCGATATTACTCAATTAAATATGTCTGCTGCTACTGAAAGTAGGTATTCAAAAGTTTTTAGCTTCGGTTGGATGTGTTCTACGGTATGACAAACTTGTAAAGAAGAAGTATACTCATAAGTGTCATTAAAGCCTTCTTAATTCACAGGAATTCCACTCCTACCTAATTAACTGAGCAAAAGGAAAATTAAGTCGCATATCTTTTGTCGAAATCCTAGACCCTATGCGTTCATAGCAATATTTAGCACCATTAGATCAATCTGGGGGTAACCATGAACTCTTAAAACAATATCAAATCTGTCAATTTAGTACGTCATTACGTACGAAATTTGACAAGATGTGAAAGATTTGAGTTTTAAGAGTTCATGGGTACCCCCTGATCATAAAATGTGCATGTGATAATATAACGTGAAGCTACTGTGGTTAAGTATTGACTAATTGTTCTTGTGTCGTGATCAAAGATAGGGGTTTTGGGACGGGTGCGATCCGAAGGCCACTGTTTCGGATGTTTGATTTTGGGTGCTCTAATTTAAATCGGACGCGATTTGTAGCTTTTTGTCTTCAAATTTATTTTTGATTATTTGTGTTTTGTTTTTAAGATTTTGTTGTCCCACGCACTTAATTATTTAGTAATCTTTTTTTTTATAATACCTTATAAAAATATATAATTAACTGAATAAAACATGAAAACCGTATCTTTTACTTGTCCACCAAATGACTCTGAGGTTTACTGTCACAGAATGCTTAAAACATTTTAAGTTCACTTGTTAGTACAAAAAAGTGTTAAAAAAATAAAAAATACTGTATACTTGAAAATAAATCTCCATTATCAAAAAAACATTATCTAGGTTCTCGTAAGACAAAAATGATAATTTAAGTTAAATCAGTCCTATTAAAAGACCATATTATATATGATTGATACGTTGTATGGCTCATGTATACTCATCCCAGTTTAAATATCTTCTCTGAATCACCAAAACATAACTTACGCAATAGGACCGTTCCCGTTCCACATTCTGAATGTACGCAGGCATTAATTCAATAGGCAATAAGATAAAATAGCGCTTAAATACAATCCTATCTGAGATAATAAACAGCCGTGATGGATGCAATCTTTGGGATCAATGGAAAGATAGCAACAACAAACCGTTATATCAATTTGCCAAACGCTCGCAATCAGCCGTAGACTGATTCACTGTTTAGATACCTTTGTAATATATGGCCCTGAGCTTAAGATTTGAGAGTATTAGAAAACCTTTGAGCAGGCGTGGAAACCGACTTATAAAATCGCTTAAAATTAAACATTTTTACACAGGGAACTAGGGAAAGTTGTAAGCGAGGTTTAAAGCTAGAACACCCTCTACAGTCTAGAGGGATCTAGAGCAGTATAAATTATAGTCAGTGTTTTATTTCAACTAACGATCTTGTAACTTTGATAGTTTTATATGACTATAAATAATTAATTTTTGTAGTTTGTATTTGTCTTTGTGATCAATACCTATGTCTGCTAAATAAAGTCAAATTTTAAACAAAAAATGCGATAAAAAAAACTGGACAAAGTATACAAAATTACGGAACATACACAGGGGTTATACGAATACCCCTAGGGTTGCGGTCTCGACTTCCGCTTGACACTATTTCTCGGACAACCTGTATAACACAATTCGTGATAGCTATTGCAACAACCTTTTCATTGCAAGGAACAAAAGACGCAAAATATGTAGTATGACAGTTTGAAAGACCCTGAAAATGACTAAGCAAGTGATTCCAAAATCCAAGCTAGTGGAGATTATTTTTATATCAACGAAGCTCAATTTGGCATCTATTAAGCTAAGTTGTCTGTACAGTCTGCCAAAGGAACGAAGCTATTAACATTACTAAGTCATTGTGTAGACTGTTGCAATTAGATACTTTGATTAAGCACTTTATGGAGTATTAATTATGCTAAGAGCTAAATTTATAATTCACGTTGAAAGATTCTGTGCGACGATCATTAAAATCATAGGAATATTTCATTAATTATAATCTACTACCAATCCTGAAAAAATATTTGAATGTTTTTGTTTAAATTATTCTGTTTAGAATTCTTTGCCCTTTTTTTAAGATAGCATTTTCGTCATATAAATTTTAATAACGATATTGCGTAAATTACCTAATTCATTTCTAAGACATCACCTTAATAAATAGGAAGGCGAATATTATGTTTAAATATGCTGTAACTGTATTGAAACAAAAGGAGCTAAAATATAGAGTTAAAACAAAGAACAAACAAAAGTTGTGCAACTTAATCAAATAAACCTGAAACCATAAACAAAACAGCTAACGCGATAATAAGTTGGCGAGCACAGTTGGAGTATCCAAGTGCGCACGAGTTTCCAAGTAACTTGTGAAAATTAAAGTCAACCCTGTCGCGGCTGTGACGACCAGCTTAACTTGACCCTTGTTTACTTTAAGTTGTGAACTAATTTAGGATTATAATAGTTGAGTACTTCGAATTGTGAAAGCAAAGCTACGCAAATATTACATATACAATAATTATATCTTTAAGGAAACTTTATGCATTTTAATAGTTGATTTTCTAAATTGGATCGGGTCTTGAGTATGTCCCCTGAAAAAAGCTGTGTTTCGTACGGTTGAAACACGAAAATTTATTTCTTTCTTCGAGACTTTTTCAATTGGTGTTAAATTAGGCGCATTTCATCATCATCATCATCAGCTCAGCCACAGGACGTCCACTGCTGAACATAGGCCTGCCCCAATGATTTTCAGATCGGCCAATTGGAAGCGGCCTGCATCCAGCGTCGTCCTGCAACCTTTACCAGGTCGTCTGCCCACCTTGTGGGTGGACGTCCCACGCTGCGCTTGCCGGTACGTGGCCTCCATTCCTGAACCTTTCTGCCCCATCGGCCGTCAGTTCTACGTGCTATGTGCCACGCCCACTGCCACTTGAGCCGGCTAATCCGTCGGGCTATGTCAGCGACTTTTGTTCGTTCACGGATCTCCTCATTTCTGATTTGATCTCGCAAAGAAACACCGCGCATTTATAGAAACTAATAATAATTCAATATTTGTTAACCAAAGTTCCTAGTTAACTGGTCGACTGCAGGCCCGGTTCTAAACACACCCTCGACCAATTTGTCGCAACTTTCGCGACGCTTTCTTTATCAGTATATCTCACGAATCTCGTTATCGTCTCATTTGTTAAGATCGCAGATAATTCGTTTTGTGTATTTAAGCAGGACAAGCTGTAGTAATTATAGGTTATTGTTTAAAATAATGAGAAGAAATGAAAATATTATCATTTTAAGTTTGAAACACAAAAGGCACAAATTTTGTTTAAATATACTGCTTAAGCTTTCTTCTTGTAATCTTCTTCTTTTTTTTCTAAAGTAGTTCAATTTGCCTTATTGACCAAATAAGTATTACTACCATAACTAGTACTTAGCTGTTTAATATTTTTCTGTTTCTTAAATTATTTAAATTTTACTGAAATATTATAATATTATCAAACAATAACTAATAAGTATAACCTGTAATAATATTATGACAGCTAGTAATAAAAAGAATTTGGAAAAAAACGATATAATAAAACTTTATTTCTCACATAAAAAGCTTAAGGTTTTAAAAATATCTCCTCTATTCCCCAATTAAACAAGAACCCGAGGAGACCGGCAATAAAAACGAAAATTCCAGGAATCTGAGCGAGATACAATCTTCAAATGTAGGCGATCATTGAGACAATCATAATTATGGTTAATGCATTTAAATGCAGGTTGATCGGAACAATGAATGATAAATATTATGAGATCGGGGCTATAAAGATATCAGCCTGGGGGTCCGGCGCAGGCGCAGCGACAACACACTATAAATCACGAATACCGAAGTTTGGAACTAGTTCTTGTGTGACTGTTAGTTATATCGTACACTTAAAAGGTGACCGTGTTTCTATCAACACTGCAGTACCTGCAAGCGCCGCTCTCTTTGCATTTTAGAATTCTTTATATGAAATCGTCTGGAATCTCGCTCACGTACAACTAGCGGCAAGGAAGTTGATCGCATGGGCGAAAGTTGCGGAGAAGACCATTACGGTTTCGTGATTGGCTAGTCGTGCGCCGCGCCTGCACCGCCGGCCGTGATTGGTTGTTAGCTACTTGCACACGCGTCTCTGATAAGTACGATGCTCGTCCATCTCGTAAGATACGCAAAGCGATCCCTATACGTCATATACTCCTTGCCCCAGCACTCCACATCGATTCCGGGTAAAGTAGCTACGCATCGGTTAGCCGTGAAGACTGCGATGAGGTCGCAGTTTTGACAGATGCGCGGTCACCTATAAGCGTAACTTATTCAAACCAAGATTTTGTCATGGTAAAATCAATGATTGACTACAAACCTATTGAGTAATATGTTAAATTTGATCAATAAAATTGATTGATTACTGTAATGAATGAGTTTGACCTCTGTATCCGAGCAGGACGGACTTGACGTCGCTATCTTTAAGGTCTCATGCTCAATTCCCGGTCGGGTTAGTGAAGAATTTTTTTTTTCTACATAGCCTAGGGATCATAGTTGGTGTGGTACTGTCGTTATTTCAGTTGTTGTATTATAATGTTTATTTGTTTGTATTTATTTATTTACTTAATTGGATTTTTCACTGTATCTTTTATTTTTGGAGACAATGTTTCTAAGCTTTTCATGAATAAAAACCAATAAAACCAATTTATTTCTGTAAATAGGCTTTGAATAGGCATTGAAAAGGGCAATAATTTGATCAATATCTTTTCAACCGACTTCAAAGAAGAAGGAGGTTCTCAATTCGACTGAATGTTTTATTTTTATTTTATTATCGATACATAATAGTTATAACCTAGATGTCCCTTTACTACAGAATTCGACTGACGGCCATGGCGCCAGTCAGATGAAGCGTGTCATGTCAACATCTGCAATCCAACAATCATTAGTGATTGTCTATAACTTCACAAGCAATATGATAGTATTGTAATTATGATAGACAATACAATGCAATTAACAGTACAGACTGTAATGAAGATGCTATATCAAATCAGTCGTAAGTTTAGCTCAATCGATGCTTCGTGAATGCACTTCAACAATCAGGGCGGTAACCACGAACTCTTAAAACAATCTCAAATCTGTCTAATATTATCATTTCTGTCAAATTTTGTATGAAATGACGTACCAAAATTGACAGATTTGACAACTTTTTTTTTTAAATTTATTTATCAGATCAAACAATACCATATACAAATAGGTTTAATTAACATCTAAAAACCACGGAGGTTTAACTCGATGCTAAATAATTAAGTTTATGTCAGCATAATTACCTAATACAGAAAACAGTATAAGAGAATAGGGAGTTAGGTAAAATGTTAGTATGTAGTATCGTAGGAAATACGCAAATAAAGGCAAATACAATAATTGAAATAATTTACTAAAGTCAGGAAGCAAGGCAAAAGTAAGAACCAGGCAGGTATAAAGTAGGTAGATCTATTAATTATTTATAATTTAGATATTAAATAGCGTTTGAGTTTAGTTTTAATGTTTTGTGGTGATATGTTTTCACGTACATCGGAAGGTAGACCGTTTATTGAGCGAGGTACCTGATAAGCGGCCGTCCGCTGCCCGTACACATTGTTTGCAGCGATATGCTGGAGCCGGTTTTGTGTCATAGCGCGCGTACGTACGGGGTGTTCAATGTACGACTTTATATTATCACAAAAGAAATATTGTTTTAATAACGTAAATTCGATTTGGTCATGAACTGGTAGGATTTTACAATATTTAAAAATAGTATTATCATCATTATCAAGTTGGTCGCACATATTTGAAGATATAATATTTTTTAGGATTCGAATTTGTAGATCATAGATATGTTTAATATATGATTTAAACGGCCGACCATAGCTTGTCAAGCCATACTGAATATAAGATTCCGCTAGTGAGTTGTAAAGCATAAGTTTTACTTTAAAGGGTATGCGATTTTTTAAGATTTTTATGTTGGCTAGAAACAGACGTAGCTTATTGCACTTTGAGATTGTTTTAAGAGTTCATGGTTACCCCGCAGATCATTTTGATGAAACATTCTGTACGTTCAGCTTACGGGAAGTGCGAAATTGCAGGTGATAATACCACTACCTTTGTAAATGTCTTGATTACTTACAGTTAATTGCAATACGTAAGAATACAAAGCAAGAAAATACAGAAGGTTTGGAGACAACGCATTTTTTTGGACAATTAAGTTAAAATTAATTAATAAAATTATACTCTTAATAAATCGCCAAAACATAGTGAACGCAGTTGTGATTGGACGTTTTATGCCTATTCCTATAATACGAATTTATAAGTCAAGCCTTAAATTGCCGGAATATTTTTGTATGTTCTAGGCTGAAAGCTTCCAGAATGATTTAGAATATCTAATGGTGGAGAATCTAATTGTTAATATTAAATCAAACATGATCTATACAATACATAAGCGTAATCAGAATGTTCATTTTGTTTTTTTTATAAATAAATAATAAATATTGGACAACATCACATACATTGCTCTGATCCTAAGGTAAGTTGCTAAAGCACTTGTATTATAGAAATCAGAAACAACGACGGAACCACAACACCCAGACCCAAGCCAATATAGAAAAGTTCATTTTCTACACTGACCCGACCGGGGATCGAACCCGGAACCTCAGAGATGGCGGCGCCATTTAAAGTCCGCCGTGCTCGCCTCTCGGCTACGGAGGTCGTCATGTCGTCATGTTTGTTTCTGATTTATGTGCTACATAAGTAAATACATATTCAAATACGTTTAAGAACATAAAGAAGTTGGATTACACTATACTTGGAATTTTTCAATGTTTAACAATGTTCTAGAATGATTTAGAATTTTTCACCTGACTGATATTATTAGATGCTCATGTGATGCTGTAGTGAGTTTCTAGAAAAAATATGCGAAGTTTTACTTTGTTTCCGAAGCGGGCCTACTCTTTTCAAGCATAGTTGTTATTTACTAAGTAGAGCAAGCAATACAATCAGCAGTTCTGTCGGCTGATCGGCTGGGGGCGGCGTTACTCGTATACTCCGAACGGACAAGTTTAATTTCCTATACTTTGTCTTTGGCGGCGGTGCTGCCGCCTTTTCGCTGTTACGCACTATTTAGCAATCCTGCTTTCATAAAATACATAATATGCATCGTCTAAGTACTGTTGTAATAACTGTTCTATGTATACATATATATCTGACGACAATGGTTCGCGCTCAGGGTCCTAACCATGAACTGTTAAAACAATTACAAATCTGTCAAACATAATCATTTCTGTCAAATTTTGTATGAAATGACGTACCAAAATTGACAGATTTGACAACTTTGAAATTGTTTTAAGAGTTCATGGTTATGGCTCTGGACTACAAAACCTGGCGGTTGCGAGTTCGAATCCCGAAAGGGGCAAATGTTTGCGTGATGAGCACGAGTATTTGTACTTAAGTCATGGATGTTTATAAACGCATTTAAGTAAGTTTATCCGTTACCTAGACGCCATATTACAAGCTATGCTTAGATTGGGGCTAGGTAATTGGTGTGATTGCTGAAGTATTGTGAGTAACAATTATCTGGACAAATCCTATTTAAATCTAGAGCGAAATCAAAACGATGATTATTTTGTAAATTTTTGTTTTAAGCAATTCCATGCAAGGTTTAATTGAAGATAAATAACACTTGAAAAAAATCATCGACCTCAGGTGTTGGGCGATGGGACGTGGGTTCGAGTCCCATTTTACAATTTTTAAAATTTACAATGTTTAAGCATTTCTGATCTTTACCAATAGTCAAATATTTGCAAAAATATATCTATAGGGTGTTGACGGTAGTATACTACTCAGCTATACATAGAGCTACAACATTGATCAGAATACGCTGGCTTTGACAGCGAGAAAAAACACTTGAGGAATTTCATCTTGTCACGTGACGTCCTCGGTAGCTTAGTTGGTAAAGCACTCGCCCGGCTTGCGATGGGACGTGGGTTCGAGTCCCACCTGAGGTCGATGATTTTTTTTCCAAGTGTTATTTATCTTCGATGATTTTTTTTTGCGATCCAGATCCTGTTTAGAAATTTCAGGATATTCATAATATCTTTTAAACCAAAAAGCATACTTTTTATGTTTAAAAGGATATCCATCACACCTCATTACTCTAATTACTACGGCCTCACGTTACCACATGAAGCGGCCGCTAAAAATTTATTACAAAACTAATCAGGATAACGCCGGCCGAGGGCGCCGTATCGCGCCGTCCACGCCTTTTGTCCGCGGCCACTCGTCTGAGAGATACAAGTTACATACAACACATACAGCCCCTAGCTCATTCACTTGTTTATACCGGACCGTTTATAAATTGGTTTCATTTGGGGAGTTATTTTCTTTTAGCTTTGATCTACAGTGATTATGCGTTTTAAAGAAAACTTTGCTTTGAAACGGTAATCTCATTTGCTATTGCAATTTGTAATTTTGTAAAGTAATTAGAATAGTTTGCTACGGGATTGCTACCATGTACCTAATTTTTGAGTTCCCGATATTTCGGCACTGTTGCAAGCGCCATGATCACGGAGTAAGTGGGTTAGTGAGTCAGTTACTCCGTGATCATGGCGCTTGCAACAGTGCCGAAATATCGGGAACTCAAAAATAAGGTACATGGTAGCAATCCCGTAACAAACTATTCTAATGTTAGTGACCATGAAAGTTTAAAACAATATTTTGTAAAGTAATTTTGTAACAACAATGTATTGAATAAATTGAACGACTGGTATAAATATTCGGCTAGCTCTTTCGACATCCACATCAAAATTTTAATTTTTAAAACGATGTGTTAACACTTTTAGCAATACGAATTGTTTTTAACGCATCATCTAAATTAGATATTCTTAGAATCAGAATTTTTGACAAATAAGTTTGTTATGTTTACTCATATTTTAAGAGCTTTTTGGTACATAAAACATAATAGGTGCACCATAAATTAACTTATAATATTTAACTGAAACCAAAATTAAAGTAGACTAATAATATTATTTTAGCAGCAAATCGCAATTCCTCATACAATTTCAATCGTCGTTCTCATTTATATCTGTAAAAGAGACAAGCGTGAAATTAACTAAAGGTTATATTCTCACAAATCTGAAGGGACAATAGTCATAAATATACTTAAGTAACCACACTAAGTAATGATAATTTCATTGTCACGTTTGTTTATTCAACGGTCAAAATATTACTTCGATAAATATTGCTGAATTACTGAGATATTGAAAATAAAGTATGCAATGATACTGATGGTTATTTGTCCGTTTAAATTCTCTATTCTTATTTTAATGGTTGATTATATTTAAAGTAAAAAAGTAAAAAAGTCCCACTGCAAGGCACAGGCCTCACCTCAACTATGAGGTGGTTTGGGCCATACTCCACCACGCGGGCCTGGTGCGGATTGGTGGAGGGGTGTTGTAAGGCCAGTGACTAAACCTTACTGTCAGATGTTATCAAGCCGCCTTGGCCGGGACCAACTTTTAACGTGCCTTCCGAAGCACGGAGATGCTCGTGATAAATGTCACTAAATATGGTCGGAATGGTCACCCATCCACTCACGACCGCGGCGTTGGTTGCTTAACTTTAGTAATCGATACCAAAGCGCTGCCGCCACTGAGCTACGAGCACCTCATATTATATTTATTTTTACAAAAATAGAAAATATGTTTTTAATTTCGCAGATAACAAAGTTCGTTTTTCTTATAAGAAAGTGCATTTTGTGATTGCAATTTAATATTTTTAAGGTGCCATTCAAAGACACGTCGTAAAAAATCTCTATGAAATAGGTAGGTGACAGTGATAGATAAAGCTAAGGTGGCAAATAACAAATGTCATCGGAAGATGGCAAGCCGGAGCGGATAGTGGAAGATCCGAATTTGCAAACCATTTCTTGCAGCCGCGCCGGGGGCGCAGCTCCCGACCATTTATTTCCCTCCGTTTGATCTCTTGAGGAATTTCTTTTATCAGCTTCCCTCATTCATGTGAGGTTGCGGCTCTCTCGCCATTCTTCACGCGGCTCGCTCCGCAATTTATTATGAACTTTAAAACCGAATGCTGCAAAAAGATGATTCAAACGCTTATTGATGGTGCAACTCATTGGAAATCGACGCGCGTTCTTTTATTGCTGTTGTAGCAGTTTCCATTCCAGATATTCTCTGTAACGAATATTAGCTTTTGTTTTGATGCTAACATCTCTCTTAAGCCCATGACGCTTGAATTTTAATGCAACCCCACCCATTTCTCATGTGTATCTCGCCCATAAATCTATTAAGAGTGGGTACAATGTCCCTTACTAAATAACACCCATCAACACGTCCTATGACAAATTACTAGGGACCAACTAATAAACTTGAGAACATCTAAATAGCATCTGGTGTTAAAACAAGCGGGATGTATCTCAATAATTCAGTGGGGCAGGCCTTTAGCATGTGCGAAATCGGGCCGGTAATATTTGGGCAAACATTTGCGTGCCGTAGCGTCCCTTTCCTGATGTTAGGACGTGATATCTTGTGAATTCGCCTACTGGAAAAATGTGGACAACGTACGTACTTTTTCGGGTTCAGTAGCCGAATGGCAAAAAACGGAACCCTTACGGATTCTTCATGTCTGTCCGTCCGAAACTATAAGAACTATACTGTTGAAACTTTGTAAGTAGATGTATTCTGTGAAACGCATTAAGATTTTCACACAAAAATAGAAAAAAAAAACAATAAATTTTGGGAGTTCCCCATACTTAGAACTGAAACTAATTTTTTTTTTCAATCCCATACGTGTGGGATATCGATAGGTATTCAAAAATGATTTTATTGAAATTTTTAATATATTTTTTTTCTAAACTGAATAGTTTGCGCGAGAGACACTTCCAAATTGGTAAAATGTGAGTCCCGCCCCCCTTGTAACTTCTAAAGAGAATGATAAAACTAAAAAAATATATGACGAATACCTTGCCATGCAAACATCTACCGAAAATTGGTTTGAATGAAATCTTGTAAGTAGTTTTTTTTAATAAGTCATAAATCGTAAACCGCAATTAGATAATGGTACGGAAACCTTCGTGCGCGAGTCCGACTCGCACTTGACCAGTTATTTTTAGAACGAACATTTCAAAACTTCAAATCGGTATTTACAAAAAATATGTTGATGTTACTAAGCTGTGTTCTTTCGGTGCCACTAGACTCAACTTTTCCAACACGTAACGTACACTTGTGTTGATATTGGAATTCTCTGGGCGCATAATATTTAGTTCCCGGAACCTGTGCATATTGTATGAGATTCCAGACTGCCCAGTGAGGAGGGTGTATTTTTAAAGTGACAACAAAGCGACATATGGCACGAATGTACCTACTAAATATTTGCTTGAGGCCCAGAGTGGAATAAAAATACGAGTTAAATTTCGTTTTAATAAACCTGCGGGGTAACTCTTAAAACAACCTCAAAGCTGTCAAATCTGTCAATTTTGGTACGTCATTACATACAAAATTTGTCAGATTTGATAATGTTTGACAGATTTGAGATTGTTTTGAGAGTTCGTGGTTACCGCTCTGGTATTGGAATAGTGGTCTATGAATTGTAAAGTTTGTAATTGATTTAACTACAAACAGATAAAATGTTTAATTTAAGGAAATACGTGCAAAAATATGGGCCTCGTTTTCCGGATTAATTGGAAACGGAAAATTTCAATTCAATACAATACAGCAGGATTTACCGCACGGACGAGGTCGAATACGGAATAATTCAAAATAAATCAGCTAAAAAACTGTTTCACTTAAAATTCCAACGAATTCAATCCACTGAGAGTGCATAAGTGGATGGAAGTACAGAAGCCGGAGAAACAGAATCGCAAGTAAATGAGTTCCCAAATGTAAATTGAGTGAGAGCTACATTAACGCGTATTGAGTCAGCTGTGAAAGAATCGTTGAATTATTGGATCGCTCTCACGGGACGGGCTCGACTCGGAGTCAGGGGACTTGTTCCACAGTTGTAGTTTTACTTCGATAATGGACTTGTTTTATTGTTTGCATCCAAATCTTCATCTTTCTTTATCTTTAAAACTAGAAACGTTTATCTCCATCTCAAACAAATAAGGCAATAAAATGAAATAAGTTATTATTATTATTTATTTACCCTCAAGGTTTTTGATGCTTTTACGGAAAATCTGATTAAGAATTCTTTTTAAATAGGCGCGTTTTCCTTGTAAGTTTTTTTTTATAACACCAAAAAATGTAAGCCAGATATTTGCTGATTAACATTCTTTTGCATCAAAAATTTCACATATTACGTTTCGAAATTTTCTTTTACCATACGCTTTTATAAGAAAGCTTTTGCAGTGCGGTCAACCACATTTCAAATATTGTGATGACTCTTTCGTATTTCAGTAGAAATAAAATGACATCATTGTATTCGCATAACCCCTCCAGTCTTAACATGCAAATGAAAAACAACTCTCAATCCGAAGGGGCCGAAACTCATCAAAGTAACGCTCGGCGGGGCACTGGGGCCATTATCTTAGCATAACATGTAGGTAACCAATCCGCGGTGCTTTATTCTAACTGCGTTACCAAGCGGTCGCAATTTAGTCGCCATGAAAGCCCCAAATTTTCATGACACAAAGGAGAATCTTCCGACTTCTGACAACGACTTTGATGCACAGTCGTGATCGTTTTACAAAATAAGGACGGCAATGGGTCCCCGTATCCTCGTCAAACAATACAATGACTTACAAACAGAGTGGGGAAATTGAGACGTTTGTCTTCCAATCTGCATTACAACAAACATGGGAAATCTTGGGGTGGCTTCATCGAGTCAGTTACCATTTGCAACGGACATTAATTCCGATGAGGAGTTTTTAGATTCTTCTGACTGGGCATGTTAAAAATATGTTCTAGATAAGCACACAACCCGTCACAATAAGAATTGAGTATAAGGTGTAAACTTAGATTGGTATAAAGTAGATTAACTCTTATAATAAATTAAACAAACTATTTTTTGTAAAAAATATTTTTCCCTATGCATTCTTTTAAACCACCATTAAATATAAAAATAATAATAGATGCAAAACTGGCAAGACAGGAAAACCTATTCCTTACCACAATGCAGTAATTAGTCCGCAATCAGTCTTGAATTAACAACGAAAAACACTTAAATTCGTTCTATGGTTAGTTTTAAAGCAACAAAAAACATTTTTAGTTTGAAAGTCATTTACAATCTTTTTTTTATGAGCATTTACGGTATGCGAAAGTATTATGAAAGTAAACCTTGATTTTTATATCTTTGTAAGCACCCCAATGACTTGCAAACAACCTTATGGGTAAATTGAGACGTTTGTCTTCGGATCTCGCATACAACAAACATGAGAGGATTCAGTTAACTTGAGACTGTACTCGAATAAACGGCTTCGGATATTTTGGGGTAACTTGAACTGTTTGAGATCATTTTGCAAAATATGCCCGTTATTATAAAATGGTTGACACTGGGTAAAAATTGTAAATTGTATTTTGGGGCAACTTGGACTGTTTGAGATCATTTTCAAATATGACGCGCTATTTTCGAATGGTTAACACTGCAAATCAAATGTTTGAACGTGCTGGATTGTTTAACGTAAAGTACGCATTGCTTATAACTTAAGCTACAATCCGCTCAAACTATGTTAGGTTATAAAAACATTAGGATACTAAAAAAACAAAAAAAAAACTAAAAATGAATATGAATTAAAATCTTACGACGTGATATCTTGTGAATTCGCCTACTGGAAAAATGTGGACAACGTACGTACTTTTTCGGGTTCAGTAGCCGAATGGCAAAAAACGGAACCCTTACGGATTCTTCATGTCTGTCCGTCCGAAACTATAAGAACTATACTGTTGAAACTTTGTAAGTAGATGTATTCTGTGAAACGCATTAAGATTTTCACACAAAAATAGAAAAAAAAAACAATAAATTTTGGGAGTTCCCCATACTTAGAACTGAAACTAATTTTTTTTTTCAATCCCATACGTGTGGGATATCGATAGGTATTCAAAAATGATTTTATTGAAATTTTTAATATATTTTTTTTCTAAACTGAATAGTTTGCGCGAGAGACACTTCCAAATTGGTAAAATGTGAGTCCCGCCCCCCTTGTAACTTCTAAAGAGAATGATAAAACTAAAAAAATATATGACGAATACCTTGCCATGCAAACATCTACCGAAAATTGGTTTGAATGAAATCTTGTAAGTAGTTTTTTTTAATAAGTCATAAATCGTAAACCGCAATTAGATAATGGTACGGAAACCTTCGTGCGCGAGTCCGACTCGCACTTGACCAGTTATTTTTAGAACGAACATTTCAAAACTTCAAATCGGTATTTACAAAAAATATGTTGATGTTACTAAGCTGTGTTCTTTCGGTGCCACTAGACTCAACTTTTCCAACACGTAACGTACACTTGTGTTGATATTGGAATTCTCTGGGCGCATAATATTTAGTTCCCGGAACCTGTGCATATTGTATGAGATTCCAGACTGCCCAGTGAGGAGGGTGTATTTTTAAAGTGACAACAAAGCGACATATGGCACGAATGTACCTACTAAATATTTGCTTGAGGCCCAGAGTGGAATAAAAATACGAGTTAAATTTCGTTTTAATAAACCTGCGGGGTAACTCTTAAAACAACCTCAAAGCTGTCAAATCTGTCAATTTTGGTACGTCATTACATACAAAATTTGTCAGATTTGATAATGTTTGACAGATTTGAGATTGTTTTGAGAGTTCGTGGTTACCGCTCTGGTATTGGAATAGTGGTCTATGAATTGTAAAGTTTGTAATTGATTTAACTACAAACAGATAAAATGTTTAATTTAAGGAAATACGTGCAAAAATATGGGCCTCGTTTTCCGGATTAATTGGAAACGGAAAATTTCAATTCAATACAATACAGCAGGATTTACCGCACGGACGAGGTCGAATACGGAATAATTCAAAATAAATCAGCTAAAAAACTGTTTCACTTAAAATTCCAACGAATTCAATCCACTGAGAGTGCATAAGTGGATGGAAGTACAGAAGCCGGAGAAACAGAATCGCAAGTAAATGAGTTCCCAAATGTAAATTGAGTGAGAGCTACATTAACGCGTATTGAGTCAGCTGTGAAAGAATCGTTGAATTATTGGATCGCTCTCACGGGACGGGCTCGACTCGGAGTCAGGGGACTTGTTCCACAGTTGTAGTTTTACTTCGATAATGGACTTGTTTTATTGTTTGCATCCAAATCTTCATCTTTCTTTATCTTTAAAACTAGAAACGTTTATCTCCATCTCAAACAAATAAGGCAATAAAATGAAATAAGTTATTATTATTATTTATTTACCCTCAAGGTTTTTGATGCTTTTACGGAAAATCTGATTAAGAATTCTTTTTAAATAGGCGCGTTTTCCTTGTAAGTTTTTTTTTATAACACCAAAAAATGTAAGCCAGATATTTGCTGATTAACATTCTTTTGCATCAAAAATTTCACATATTTCGTTTCGAAATTTTCTTTTACCATACGCTTTTATAAGAAAGCTTTTGCAGTGCGGTCAACCACATTTCAAATATTGTGATGACTCTTTCGTATTTCAGTAGAAATAAAATGACATCATTGTATTCGCATAACCCCTCCAGTCTTAACATGCAAATGAAAAACAACTCTCAATCCGAAGGGGCCGAAACTCATCAAAGTAACGCTCGGCGGGGCACTGGGGCCATTATCTTAGCATAACATGTAGGTAACCAATCCGCGGTGCTTTATTCTAACTGCGTTACCAAGCGGTCGCAATTTAGTCGCCATGAAAGCCCCAAATTTTCATGACACAAAGGAGAATCTTCCGACTTCTGACAACGACTTTGATGCACAGTCGTGATCGTTTTACAAAATAAGGGCGGCAATGGGTCCCCGTATCCTCGTCAAACAATACAATGACTTACAAACAGAGTGGGGAAATTGAGACGTTTGTCTTCCAATCTGCATTACAACAAACATGGGAAATCTTGGGGTGGCTTCATCGAGTCAGTTACCATTTGCAACGGACATTAATTCCGATGAGGAGTTTTTAGATTCTTCTGACTGGGCATGTTAAAAATATGTTCTAGATAAGCACACAACCCGTCACAATAAGAATTGAGTATAAGGTGTAAACTTAGATTGGTATAAAGTAGATTAACTCTTATAATAAATTAAACAAACTATTTTTTGTAAAAAATATTTTTCCCTATGCATTCTTTTAAACCACCATTAAATATAAAAATAATAATAGATGCAAAACTGGCAAGACAGGAAAACCTATTCCTTACCACAATGCAGTAATTAGTCCGCAATCAGTCTTGAATTAACAACGAAAAACACTTAAATTCGTTCTATGGTTAGTTTTAAAGCAACAAAAAACATTTTTAGTTTGAAAGTCATTTACAATCTTTTTTTTATGAGCATTTACGGTATGCGAAAGTATTATGAAAGTAAACCTTGATTTTTATATCTTTGTAAGCACCCCAATGACTTGCAAACAACCTTATGGGTAAATTGAGACGTTTGTCTTCGGATCTCGCATACAACAAACATGAGAGGATTCAGTTAACTTGAGACTGTACTCGAATAAACGGCTTCGGATATTTTGGGGTAACTTGAACTGTTTGAGATCATTTTGCAAAATATGCCCGTTATTATAAAATGGTTGACACTGGGTAAAAATTGTAAATTGTATTTTGGGGCAACTTGGACTGTTTGAGATCATTTTCAAATATGACGCGCTATTTTCGAATGGTTAACACTGCAAATCAAATGTTTGAACGTGCTGGATTGTTTAACGTAAAGTACGCATTGCTTATAACTTAAGCTACAATCCGCTCAAACTATGTTAGGTTATAAAAACATTAGGATACTAAAAAAACAAAAAAAAAACTAAAAATGAATATGAATTAAAATCTTAAACTTCATAAAATTTAGAAATGACACATCATACATTCGAGACATATTATTAACAAACAATTTTAATTGTACGACTTACATAGATAAGTCTATCTTTTTGTAGTAAGGCCTTTAGTGTTGCAACAGGATTCTGACATGCGCCTCCGTCTGCTTTTAACGTGTGATGAAACGTGAATATTCAAATATGTCTTGCTCTGCACATTTAAAATGTAGAACTCCACCATTTGCAAAATTTGGTAACACAACTGTCCTACTGGCATCGAATATTCATCGTTTTAGTATTATCTCCAAATTTCATCGCTAACAACAATAACAAGGCGTCATTGCAAATGGTTTGCAAAGCGATCGCCATCGCCGATAGAGCACGCCCTTTGATGCTTTATGCAGACTAGAAACGGCTGCGGGTTTGCCATCATTTATTACTTACTTTATTAAAAACTATGTATTTATAAATGTCGGATCAAAGATAAAAATGAAATATCCAAGATAGCACCTAATGTACACAAACGTTAGCTGAGGTCTCTACAACAGATTAAAAACTATATCCATTTCAACACAATGTGTTAGTTTGGTACATTACTAAGTTTTCACTGACCTACTTAAAAGATATGGACGTTAAGTAGTATACTTTTAACAAAGAGACAAAGGTTTAAAAAATATTTACAAACAGTTTAAAAACTACAGTGTTTTATGTACGGAACGGAAAAAAATCCTGAATAAGTGATCGTGGGTGCGGCAATGTGTTGTTTTACATCGTCAGCTGGACAAACTTCGGGCTTCGCTTGAATGCTTTCGTATTTATTGGACCAAATTACCTTTACAATATTTATTTGGACTGTTGGTATTGTTTTTCTTTCTACAAAAGACAAGTGAACACTTGTCTTTAATATGAATTCAATATTCATCATCATTAGCCTAGAAGTGTTGGGTACAACTCGGGCAGACCCGAGCCAATATCGAAAAGTTCGTTTTCTACATTGACCCGGCTGGGGATCGAACTTCTATATTATTCTTCTATATTATTTATGCTTCTGCTATACTATCTATTAGAGTCCTTAAAATTAAAACCTCGTAATTGCTTGGTTTGTTTTTATTTCCTCTTTCTTCCATTCTTTCAATCAATGAAATTATTATTTGTCTTTGATTTTTTTATACTTAAGTCAGAAGAAAAAGAAGCCTAACTATATTTAATCAGGATAAATGGTTCGACTATCACTGATCGAAAATAAATATACCGCCCAAATTGTCATTCGATATTAGTCACGCGTCAAATAATTGAAACTAATTGTGTACAAAATTACAAACTTCGATTCCTGGAACGGGACAATTTACAACCGACAGCCGAATCGACAAATTGTGTCCAACAACGAGACACTCGCTTATCGGCGATCGAGCGATTGTAAACAAATTTATTCGAGTCGAGATAATCGAGACGGTGACACCCGCATCGAGCTGTCGATGGGAACTCGATCACGACTCGATCGTTATCTCGTTTGTCGAATTCGAGTGACAAAACACAATAGATTACTGACACAATGGAATTATGTTGTGGAAGAAAAAGTTTTAATCTGCGCACGGCATGCGTAATTGGGCATTACTGCTGAACCGCGTTGAAAGCTCCTTCAAGCTTAACCCAGAAGTTCCAAGATCGTGAATAGAGTATTAAATCTACCAATTGTTCATACTTGTGCAATAATTTTAAATAACAAGTTAACATTATATAGAGTTTTGAAAAGCAAAAGAATAAACCGGCTAAGTGCGAGTCGGACTCGCGTACGAAGGGTTCCCTGTCATTATCTATAAAAATAACAAAAATTGTTGTATGGGAGCCCCCTTAAATATTTATTTTATTCTGTTTTTTAGCATTTTTTTGTTATAGCGGCAACAGAAATACATCATCTGTGAAAATGACATCTGTATAACTATCAGGTTCACGAGATACAGCCTGGTGATAGACGGACAGACAGACAGACGGTCAGCGGAGTCTTAGTAATAGGGTCCCGTTTTTCTCTTTAAATATGAACCCTAAAAACGGGCTTAGAAAACCTGGCAGTCATTGGACACACCAGATAGTTTAATGGACAGTCCAGTTTAAATACATATATTAAAAATATACTTATCTGTTGCTATCTACAATAAATCATGTGACTTTATCAACAAACAATAAGCAGTAGAAGTCGATTCTAACAAATGTTGTTCTTAGCCTATAAGAGTTCAAACTGGAACTGTATATTAACTGTCTGTTGTCCAATGACTGCCGGATGTACCTTGTTTCGCAAATTATAATTATATTTTTAGGGGCGTTCGTTGCATATAGGCAATGAGGCAGTGCCTACCTCGTAAATGAAATGACAAAGGCAGTAGGTTATTTACAAATGTGTGTCATTGATTAAAAAAAAATGATTTTCATCAATAAAACACATAAGTCTACTGCCTACCTCGAAATAAAACTAATGCCCGCCACTGATATTTATAGAATTTCGCTTATTCTGTTTATTCTGATCTTTAAAATTATGAAATTAGAAAATAATACTTAAAACTATAAAGAAGGCGATTTAGTCAGGTTTCAAAGGCATCGACTAATCAGTCACACCATCTTATAAAAAAATACAAAATTATGTACATCAAAAGTTTAACAAGCTGACCAGGGTGGTAACCACGAACTCTTAAAAAAATCTCAAATCTGTCAAACATTATCATTTCTGTCAAATGTTGTATGAAATGACGTACCAAAATTGACAGATTTGACAACTTTGAGATTGCTTTAAGAGTTCCTGGTTACCCGGCAGAAGTCAACTTACGAACCAAATATGCAGTGAAACAAAACGTGTACCCATGAATTTGGCAGTAGTACGTAGCCTATACCGTTTAATCGCTGCAATATTGCTGGGTTTTGGCACCGAGCACGTTATGGGCCGTAACTCATAGAGTGTCCCGCGGCTTTGTCTGTATTGCTAGCTAGAAGTGTTAGTTAGCGTTCGTAGCCTGTATTGTGTTGCGTTATGAGAATTTGGAACCGAGATTAAATCTTTCGTCTGAGTTTATGAAAGGGGATGATTTGTAAAACTAGGAAAAGCCTAAAAAACTGTTATAGTCACACTTAATTATTGTTTTAACACCGACGATCAACTGGCCGGAAAATGGAACCACAATAGTTTTGAATATTGTATGACCTCATCGCCAAGTGAAGGACAGTTTAACATACGAATTAAACATTGAATTTAGTAGTGATTTAACGATTTTTTATCATAAATAATTAAACTCTGTAGTATAAACAAACTGTAGTGGAGATGAATAAATGAAGAAAAGTATGGCTACATGAGCGAGTAAAAGTGTTTTTATCTGCAAAAATAAACGATCTTGATCTCGTTTTAGTATCAGCGACTAATAAATATGTTATTAGGTACAGTATTGGTACATGCCTACCTTACTATCTGTAAGAAAATCGTCTGTGTTAACTTTCACAATGGTTTTGTGATTTCAAACTTGTAACTTTAATTTTGTATCCTGAACATGATTTACATTTATTTAAAACCCATTCATGACTTTCGCTTGAACCTAATACGGCAGCATAAGCTGGTATTTAGACAAATAGTGCGCTTAGAGACGCCATCGCACGGCTGCTTCTTAAACAACGATCCTGCGTCCTGATGAGATCAATTTGTATTGCCTTCCGTTAAAACCTCACCCCTCCATTCACAAGCTAATTTCAACCTTGAGCCTTCACAATAAAGTTGACTTTAGTGTGTAAACTGCGCGGTAGCTGTCTAAAGTCAGTATAAACCGGTGGATGGGGATGGAAACCGTCCGATACAACTTGGACCCTCACTTTGTTAACACTTTCCCTTCTCTCGTCTGTTTTTCGTAATACTCAGCGGAGAGGGGCGGGTCAGAATAAGTGGTCACAGATGTAGTGAGGCTGTAATTGTATGTAATTTGTGCGCATGAGACGTGGCGTGCCAAAGGTTCGTTAGCAACGTTCGGAATGCGTTGCCATTGATGTTGTAAGTGCCTAGTGTTGTGGTTGTGATTTGGATTCTGTCATTAATGGTGAACGTTTGAAAAGAGGGGTTGTTGAACAACTCTATTTGTATCGTATGAATGAAATGACGGTTCTGGCTATTTCGAGGCTGGAATGTAGCGGCAATTTATTAATATAAATACCAGGTTTAGACAAATATTTTTGAAATATTAACCAAGAAGACAAAGAGAGAGAGAGAGAAAGAAAAATTGGATCGTAGACCTAGAAAATAATGCCAGGACCACTATTACCAAATCAGACAAGGATCCAGTTTTGTTTGAACTGGTGTCAGTTTCTATGTTCGTCTGTTTGTTTTCTTTTCGTATGTTCTTTAACTTGTTAAGAAATTATCAAATAAAACTTTCTTCAATATTATACAATAAATTTCGTACAGCTGTTGTTAGTCAAGTAAATAATGAAGTTCTTTATCTTCAACAAGCCAGAAACAAATTTAAAGAAGAACATCATTAGCTAGAAACTGTTTCTTCAAAGTGTTTAATTATGAAGTTTTAATTGTTGTTAACACTAGGTATTTATCCCGTTTGAAATGCCCAAAGGGGTAGCTACTGGACTTTTGAGGAAACCAAGTCCGCAAAATAATGAAAGTTTCTCCTTCGCAGTTCACTAACTAGGAAATAAGTTGTTGAAGAATGCAGAGCGAGTTGATAAGGCCCGTTCTCTTTAATGAGCTTAATTTGCCAAAGTCACGGCAAAAAGATAACGTCCTTACGCTAATAGAACTTTGTCAAAGGACAGTTCATGCACAGCCCAAGAAGTAGGGCCAGATCGTTACATGCGAAACTTATTGTTCGAAGACCTCCGTACAATGCTCGATGGCCTTAATAGAGTTTTCCAACAGGTAGGTCTTCAGATGAACATGGACAAAACAAAGATTATGTCGAATGCCCATGTTGCGCCCTACCCAGAACCAGTTGGGAGCTCTATTCTCGAAATTGTTGACAAATATGTTTACCGGGGACAAGTGATCCAGTTGGGTAGGTCCAATTTTGAGAAAGAGGTCAATCGACGAATCCAACTCGGATGGGCAGCGTTCGGGAAACTACGCAACATCTTCTCGTCCAAAATACCTCAGTGCCTAAAGACGAAAGTATACAACCAGTGTGTGTTACCAGTGATGACATACGGAACTGAAACGTGGCCTCTTACTATGGGCCTTATTAAGAAGCTTAAAGTTGCACAGCGCGCTATGGAAAGGGCTATGCTCGGTGTTTCTTTGCGAGATCAAATCAGAAATGAGGAGATCCGTGAACGAACCAAAGTCGCTGACATAGCCCGACGGATTAGCCGGCTGAAGTGGCAGTGGGCGGGGCACATAGCACGTAGAACTGACGGCCGATGGGGCAGAAAGGTTCTGGAATGGAGGCCGCGTATCGGCAAGCGCAGCGTAGGACGCCCACCCACAAGGTGGGCAGACGACCTGGTAAAGGTTGCAGGACGACGCTGGATGCAGGCCGCTTCCAATCGGCCGATCTGGAAGTCACTGGGGGAGGCCTATGTTCAGCAGTGGACGTCCTGTGGCTGAGATGATGATGATGATGATGATGAAACTTATTGTTGGTGCTTATGTACATTATCTGATCGTTGAGAAAGATCGTGAAAACAAAATTAAAAGTTCTTCGGATTTTTTCATCACTAGATAACACGATTAATAGAAATTTTATGTGCGATAATTTGTAAAGAAAATTTTATTTTATTTTGATATCATCCGTTTTGACCTTAAAAGTAATCTGTGATAATTATTGTTGATGACAAGAAAATTTCAACAAAAACTGATAGTCGACAATAACTACTAATTTCTTAACTTTACAGTTGACAAAACGATTGGCGTAATGAGTGCCGTGATTCACTTTTAACGAAAAGCATCCAAGGGTCAACTCAGCAATCGAACTTTTTCAAGTTAGGTCAGGGAGGTTACCACGAACTGTCAAATAATATCAAATCTGTCAAATTTTGTATGTACTGACGTACCAAAATTGACAGATTTGACAGCTTTGAGATTGTTTTAGAGTTCATGGTTACCTCGCAGGTCTGGGGTTGTCTGTACACTTTGTAATTTCAGTTAGAGCATGCGGTTTTCTTTGTACTTTGTTGTAGGGGTGACGGACCATGGCAAGGGTTGGCGAAAACTCTGACGTCATTAGTCCTAATTAATTTCGTTACAAGGCCAATCCGAGATGGTTTGCGATTGTTTGAGGTCTATTTGAGTCAAAAGTTGTAGCAAATGTACACAAGAATTTCCTTAAGTGAAAAATACTATGACTTTTTTATCGTGTCAAAGGCGATTCTGTATTTTTATGGCCAGTATTTGACAGACATTTAGTGTGAAACATGTCTTCGCTTATACAACTATACGTACACATCATAAACAAACGCGGCCTTTGGTTCAGGGAGAAGTACTATGAGAATAAAACAACTTATTTCAGCCTCCTCGTCCACTGACGGAATAATATATGTATACACAAAACTTAACTAAACTATACACTAAAAGAATAGGTAACTCCAAAAGGTTGACAATCTGACAAAATTGTGAAAAACTACGAGCCTCACTAAAATGTGTATTTTTTTTTTGAAATGGTCTGTTATGACCTTCATTATTAAAATTAATTTTAAAAATTTCTGGCCTTACTACAAAAAGATAAACTAGTGTTGAACACTTGTCTAAAGATAAGTCAACCGATTTAAAATGTTTCTTAATAATATGTCTTGAATGTCTGATGTGTCAACGTTTCAAATTGGTTGACTAATCTTTAGACAAGTGTTCAACACTAGTTTTTCTTTTTGTAGTAAGTCCATTCATGTTTAACATACCCTTTGCGTAATTCAACTGAATTTAACTCGGCTACTCAAATATACTTTTAAACTACCGTGGACCATGTCCTTAGTTTTAGAATTAGTGCTCGGGGCACTTTTAAACTTTTAAACTGTCCGGGTGTTCTGCCAAATCATTAATACTTTATTCGTCCTCTTTGTGAGTTGCTTAGCTCTGAGTACGTGCCTGCGTTGCTGAAATAAGTCCATTACTGAAACTTTCGAGGTACAGTTGAAATATTCCACAACTTTGAATACTCGGAGCCAACTATCTTGTTTTTTAACTGTATTATGGTGGCACTTGTTTCGAGTGTATCTATTGCTTTCGTTAGCGACAAACTTCAAGGAGTTTCTTTTGTGTGCGAATTATTTTCAGTTTTTGTTATTTTGTAACTTATACATATTTATTTTAATGATGCATCTTTGGATATTTACCTATGTTTGTGCTATCGCGAAAGTTTAGATTCATTAAAATAATTATAGAGTGCCATTTTCTACCGAAGTTTGGAGAACAAAGGCGCTTCCAAACTTTGATGTCGTCAAACCACTTGCTTCTTCGAAAACTAGTGTTGTAAGCGCACATTGGTAAATATCTATTACTTAATACTATTTCAAGTTGACGAAAAAAAAAACCAACTAATAGGACATTGCTTAACAAAAATATTTTCAACTTACCGAAATTTCGTGTAGAATTGAGAAAAGTTTCCTTCTGGTGGGTTGATCGGAGTCGATTGAAAAGTAGAAAATTGGGAATGTTCTGCTACAGTTTTATCAAACTAATGAATACATTTATAATTTTCCTATGAATGCATGCTGGTTTAATTTCAACACCTCGAGCTACTAGTGGTTTTCATATATCATTGGACATCTGCGCACAAGTGAGGCTCGAACCTCGGTAATAGCCAGTAAACACGGCGTCAATGGCGCTCCACGCAGACGCGACGGCGCGAAATTAACTAATGAGGTGGCACCATAACACAATCAATAGATCAATCAACACCATCACATGCATATTACGAATATACTCGTACGTGGTTATAACAAAGATACCAGGGCCCTAACCATGAGCTGTTAAAACAATCACAAATCTGTCAAACATTATCATTTCAGTCAAATTTTGTATGAAATGACGTACCAAATTTGACAGATTTGACAACTTTGAGATTGTTTTTAGAGTTCATGGTTAGAGGGCAGACCATAAAAAAATACACATAATTTTATAAAAAAACCGGCCAAGAGCGAGTCGGACTCGCACACGATGGGTTCCGTATCATATAAAAAGGGCAAAAAAACAGGTTTGCTTTATGGGAGCCCATTTAAATATTTATTTTATTCGGGTTTTGTTATAGCGCCAACAGAAATGCATCATCTGTGAAAATTTTAACTGTCTAACTATCACGGTTCGTGAGATACAGCCTGGTGACAGACGGACAGCGGAGTCTTAGTAATAGGGTCCCATTTAACCCTTTGGGTATGGAACCCTAAAAATACCTTACAATTTAGGCAAAAGCGATATCGTTCCGAGAACCTTCAGGAATATGTAGAGGACAACCATGTTAAATGACGATGTTTTCTTATTAAATGGTTTTTTTTTGTCGTGTTTATGAGGATGAGACATAGGGAGGGACTCCAACGAAAAGTTGAGATAATCTTCGAATTGTTTTCTATCTTAGTTCCATATAGTTTAGGGACTTTCGCTTGATCTTCTTAATTTGCAATACCTAGCATTGATATTTGAGGATGATAATAAAAATAAAGAGTTTTATAGGCTTAACATAAATCAGTTAAATGTAGTCTGTACAAAAAAACTATTGTCAGTTTTTCCGATGCAAAGGATTGCATAAATAGCATGAAAGCTTGTAATCTGTTTTATTTGTGCGCTATCGGCCGGTTCCATTTCGCTCTATTTCGCGCTCGCGCTTTAAACCGCTCATCGGATTAGCGATGCGTCACCCACCAACTGTAGGCTTCGTTCAGAAAGAAGCGGATTCGCAGCGAAACCTTTCGCGTGAATGGAAATCCGCGTTTAAACTTACGTTGACGAGATACTAGGCTCCCGTATGTCACACCCATCTGGCCAAGACCTTAGATGGTGCTTGCTGTCGTACGATATTGGCTATAATTACTTTTAAACTTTCGCGTTGCATCATTTAAAACTCAATGAAACGGGAATTATCGCGATCATAATTAAGGTGCAAAATTTTACCTCTTTTGCCTGACTTTTCGATCGGGTTACACCGACCGTGGTCACAGGCTGACTGGAACAGCGATGTCTTCACTCCGTATGAGAGGCAGATTCTTCATCTGCCCTCATAATATTATTTTCACGCCAAGTACCGTCACACACTACACTCACTGCGTCCCTATTCTGCACACTAAACGAACAAGGACAGGCAAAAGAGGTAACATTTTGTACCTTAATTATAATCGCGTTAATTCCCGTTTCATTGAGTTTTAGATATTGGCTATATTAATAAACAGAGATGGCTGCATTGATGCACCAGTGCGTTATAACTTTACTTAAATTATTATTCTCGCGCGTTGTTGATATTGAATCGCCAAAAAAGCTCTGTATAAATAAGTATTTACGATAACGAGCGCCAATCATTCAGACGAATTGAGAACCTCCTCCTTTTTGAAGTCGGTTAAAAATATCTTTAATGTACATAATTTTACCCGTTACGGTTTAACAAAGTAATAGATTTTCAGTTCCTTCTTATTCTATATTCCTTCCAGAATCAATCCTTCCAGTTTGTTTGTGCACAACAAATATCGGAGAGTTCGAGGGTAGCAGAAGAACCGGCCGCCCGATGCAGACGAAGACGCCGCGCACCAGTCCCCTGTGTCCCCAGTGACCACGACCGTAGCATCACGGTCGAAACGTCAAGGAATGTAAGTAGTATCAATACTATTACATACTATAGTACGTCGCGTTTAGACCCGTAATTATAAGTTTTAGTTATAATGCAACGCGAAAGTTTAATATAATCCTTCCAGTGCCATTTTGCCATTTGATTTTTAAGCAGGTGCGGCGAATCAAAAAGAAATTTATTTATTTTTTTGCCGGCATCAGAATTTAATGAAACAAAGCCTAATATTAGCGCACGAGTGACCTTAAACTATTTGTAAAAACCGCAAAGAAATACGTGCAGTATCTTCGGAGATTAGCGTATACATACGACAGACAGACAGGCAAGAATTAAAATAATTGCATTTTTAGCTTCAGTATCGATTAATTAAAGAGTGATCCCCAAAAACAACATTGAAAATATTTTCAATGTACAGAATTCGATCCGTTACAGATTTATTATAGCATTGATAGATACAGATAATGTTATTATCTCATTCTTAAAACGATAAATGATCTTTTATGTTCGGTAAAATATGATTTTCAGAAATAGATACTTATTCAATTGTCAAAGTAATTTATAACGCGATCAATGTTATCACGTATTTCAATAGAAATAAGAAATTTAAGGCGATTTCGCTTCCACAAATCACGCCAAAGAACGTGTCGAGAAAAGAACGAAGCCGTATAAAAGACTCGCAGAAGATAAAACCGAATGCTTTCTTCCCATAAGATTATAAAACTTGTTTACGAGTCGCGGTACAGACAGGGGGAAATGAGAACAGCTAGCTTTTATTGAGTATTTTGTTAATCAAAAATTATTACAGAATTACAAAATAGACGTATTCTCTTTAATGATCACTTATTACCCAATAATATATCTTCAATTAAATTGTAATACTCATAGTTGACATAATTTGTAGAACAATTGTCAGCAGGGGGGTGGTAACCATGATCTCTTAAAACAATCTCAAATCTGTCAATTTTGTACGTCATTATACGTACGAAATTTGACAGATTTGAAATATTTATATATTTATTTGTCACGTAGGAAACAAAAAAATAGATGCCATGTTTTGTGAAATAACTTATAGTGTAATTGCGTGGAGACTGGAGACTAGTAACAGTTAACTAGGGAAATCAAGCAAGTAACTCGAAAACTACAATCTACCTTATGATGGTCAGAAATTAATATTAGCGATAACATAGTCTAAGTATATTGAGTAACTAATACATAAAATTCGTGAGATAATGTATTACTAAGTGAATAATTGACTTTTGTATTATTAAAAAATTTATCAAATTAAATACCGTAATGATATTTTGCAGAAAAAAACTTTAAAAAATGGAACGATAAAATTGAGTCAAATGCATTGTTTCTTATCCTGATCCGATCAATTTGAATTGGTGGTTATATTTGCGCTATGGTTAGGACGTAAAACGTCCCACAGACATATGAATATATCAGATTCCTTCAAAGAAGTCTAAGACGTGTTCCTTTTTCCCTGGTACGGATATGAATGTTTTTATTTATGCGCTATTAAACTCTTCGAGATACCTTCTTGGGTTATAAAAATGAAGAGCTGGTGTAAATTTTAAAAAGTTTTATACAGACGTTTGCATTAAAGGTGCCTTTTAAACAAAAATAAGCTTTAAAATTTTGCAGATCTACGCAGTTTCAGAGCGATTTCGGTCGGAAAATCGGTCCGGAGTAGCCGTAGTGCTATTTTTTCTATGACGATTCACGGATTCAGATCGGACAGTGTGTAAACGGTCTAAGAGCTTCTTTACAAATATTAAGTCAATTTCGTACCGAGATTTCTCTGATTCGGATTGGTAACGCATCGGATGCAGTGTAAAACCGTTTTTATAATATATTTTCTGTACAAAACCAAACTAGCTACTTTAAGCATCACTGAGGGCAATGTCTGTGTTTTCTTGTCTTAGCGTCCTGTCCTCTAGTCATTCCAATAAATTATTCCATTATCCTAGATTTGGCAAGTCTGCTGAACAATAGACACATCGCTTTGATACGGGACCTTGATCATTCCCGTCAAGTAACATTTATGAATTATCCGGTTTACACACAAAGTTGTCTTATTTTAATAATCCAAAATAATCGTAACTTTGTATTAAAGACGTGATCAGAACTAAGTGAGCTAACACGTTAATTTTAAAAATTTACCTTTAACTAGTTTCCTAAACTCATCCATTGGAAGGTTTATGTTGTTTCTATTACCGTGGTGCGTTTACATAATCAGAGAAGCTCATTAGCACATTTATGGTTTCTCATTACAACTACAGATTCGACTTTTAACTACGGGGTGTACAAAGTATTTTAAATATTTATGTCAAAGTGATAGATTGCACCATAGCGTATCATTTGCAGAGATTTTATATGAATAGTTTTTTATAATAATTTATATAAATAAATAAATATTGGACAACATCACATACATTGCTCTGATCCTAAGGAAAGTTAAAGCAATTGTGTTATAGAAACCAGAAACAATGACGGTACCACAACACCCAGACCCGAGTCAATATAGAAAAGTTCGTTTTCCACATTGACCCGGCCGGGAATCGAACCCGGAACCTAAGAGATGGCGGCGCCTTAAAGTCCGGCATGCTCGTCTCGTGGAAACGAAGGTCGACCAATTGATAAAACTATGCTCTAAAAAAAATATTTTTTAAATGAGTACACAAGCATCTTCCTTGCACTACCTACAAACACCACACCTCGTATACATCATAATATTAAATGCGACATGTGTTTTATAGAGTCTTGCCTTACTCAATATTTATATTTATTATTTCATTTGTATAAAACATTTATCACCCTGTATCTGCCTGTATAGATGTTTTATGTCTTAATTATGCTTCATCTAACAGTAACTTTGGTTCAATATTTTAATTTAACGTCTGATGCGATCGGCTCTTAAGGTGAAGTTTATTGGGGTATTTATTTAAAATGGAGAATTATTGAAATCGTTCGGATTGTTTTAAGCTTTTATGGTTTGATTTTGACGGTTGATTAAACTGCATATTAAAATAACACTGGATGTGTGTAGCTATTATCTTAAATGGTCTGGATACAAAGTCTAAGTATTATAGATATTTCTAAATAATAACTAGACTTCCAGCATTTCTGATCACGGTCAAACATACCCGATCAGAAATTAAAACAAAGAAAGACAAACTATAAGTAATGTTTTGGTGTATGAATTCAAAAAGATTTTGCGTTTTTTTTTATTTCTAAGGTTTACCCCCAAATGTCAAAAGCTGCTTCCAAATCCCTTTAACTTTAGTATACTAAATTGTTATTTAATTTTCCTGCTTTATAAATTTTGCCAACTTGCGTAAAGGCTCCACAACTTGGAACTATAAATCAAGCTTAAGATTTTATCATGTTATCTCTTTACACACCCATAATTCTTGTCTCGGAGATAGCTTCAGAGCTTACAAACAGAGACATGGTCTCACCCTTAACCCTTGACAATAATTACGACATCCACATCACAACATTACCATAATATAGGAATAATCAAAGATATATTACAAGCATTTGTGCGTTAAGATATAATTATACGACTTGTAATCGGAGAGATGCGGTGAACGAAACAGCATAAAAGAGTAATGAACGTTTTAAAGATACCACTGATACCTATAATTTGAAAACACAAATAAATTATGGGTCTTCGAGAGTAATATTTATCTGTCATTGTTCAGGTGTTTCTGATAAGAACATCCATAATTATTATTTTTTTTGTTTAGATCAAGATTGTTGTCCGTCCGTGCCAGGTTTTGTAAAAATGTCAAATACGTTAAGAACATTTACGCAAGTAACATCACAGGGTTTTAACCTATTTTATTTATACAGACAATTTTACAAATAAAAAATTCCGCATATTATCAATTAACGTGTCAATGTGAACTTGTAAAGGCCTCTATGCTTTTCCAGTTGCGGGGAAGAGCTTATTATTTTGATTAATTTCATAGTATGTTAATAACTTTTGTATCTTAAATGTTATTTAAATTGAAACGCCTCTCATAGCGTTTAATGGTTTTGTGTTGTCTAATGGAGACATTAATTAAAAAGTTATGAAACATTTATGATAAATAGATACATCGTTTTTTTTAATTACAATCAATATAAAACCGTGTAATGAGTAATCAAAAACATGGCCGAGCTCACCAACTTCCGCAAATAAAGTTTTCTAATTTAAAGATGAATATTTTTATTGCAATTGAACAAGTAAAATAATATGTTAACATTATGTGCAATAAAAAGTATATTTTTCTTAGTGCATTGTTATATTCCTTGATGCGGTACGTTATCCCCAGATCCAGAAAAAGGAACCATCCGTTATTATACAGGATGTACAAGAGAATAGGACACTCCTTAAAACCACGTGATCAGCTGATCATATACCACAACTTTTCCAATGGGAGCAACATCGAAATCGAGAATTTTATTTCAGCTTCTCCATACAAACTTATTGCATACCTCGATGATAATGTATGGAGCATCTGAAAATAAAATCACAATTTCGATGTTGCTCCCGTAGGAAAAGTTGTTGTATATGACCAGCTGATCACGTGGTTTTAAGGAGTGCCCCATTCTCTTGTACACCCTGTATATATTGTTACTTAAATCGTTTTATTATAGGCCAAGACAAAGTAAAAGCATAAAAATTACAAAAACGTATACGAATCCAAAGAAAATGGTTTTACTCACAGGTTTCTTGAAATTTCGATTGTGAATTCGATTTCTTACGTCAAAAAAAATACGCGTGAAAACTTTCACCTGTGTGGCTGAGCCATTTATGAACGCTAAATTTAATTCACATGAATAAACTTATCAAATGGGAGAATCGCGTCTGGATGTCCAGTGCATTAATCATACGGCTCGGGTCCATCGCACGGAACCCTTGTGATTGCTGGCCCTGCGGGTCTGTCCATGCATCCCTTCTGATTGCGTTGTGTGACCCCCCACCCCCTCCCCATGGCTGACATGTGTGCACGCCTACAATTTCCCTATAATTTATGTCCTTTCTCCTTCTTTGTGTCCCACAATCCCCAGAATCATTAATACAGAATGGAACGCCATTTCCTAACGTTTTTGGTTGCAGTTTCAATTCAAAACGTTTTTTTAGGGTTCCGTACCCAAAGGTTAAAACGGGACCCTATTACTGAGGCTCCGTCTGTCTGTCTGTCTGTCCGTCTGTCCATCTGTCACCAGGCTGTATCTCATAAACCGTGGTAGCTAGACAGTTGAAATTTTCACAGATGATGTATTTCTGTTGCCGTACAACTCCCATACAACAAACGTGATTTTTTTTGCTCATTTTTATAGATAATGGTGCGGAACCCTTCGTGCGCGAGTCCGACTCTAACTTGACTGTTTTTTTTAAATTTACTTATTAGTACTAATTTGCCTATCAAGCTGTTATTTATTTATTCATAACCCACTGCGTAATAACAATTTTGCTGTGGATCTCTTCCAGTGATGTGAACAATCTCATGTCGCTCCGTAGAGCACTAAGTGTCGCTCTACTCTACATTAACCATGACGTGCAAATGCAATGCTTAATAAAGCAGGCGAAATAACGTGTACTAGGATCCATCAATGAAGGAATTGCGAAAGATCCAAGTGGACAGAGGGCAATTGCAGCTACAAAAAAAACCGGCCAAGTGCGAGTCGGACTCGTGCACGAAGGGTTCCGCTCCATTATCTACAAAAACCGCAAAATCACGTTTGTTGTATGGGAGCCCCCCTTAATATTTATTTTATTCTATTTTTCAGTATTTGTTGTTTTAGCGGCAACAGAAATACATCATGTAAAAATTTCAACTGCCTTACTATCACGGTTCATGAGATACAGCCTGTTGACAGACAGACAGACAGACGGACAGCGGGGCCTTAGTAATAGGATTCCGTTATATCCTTTGGCTACGGAACGCTAAAACAGAGAGAGGTATGTACGGGAACCAACTGCAGTACCTAAATACATAGGAAATACCGTAAGTTACTATCAACAAACTTCGATCAACCTATCAAAACAAACATTATTAGTATTTGTTACTTTGAAAACCTGCAGCGACAGCGATTAATTGCTTCTTGCGAACACCCGGGGCCGTATTAATATCGTACGAATGCCACAAATGTGTTGCGTAACTGATGTATATCAGGGTTTAAGGCTGATCTACACGCGTGACAAGGCCTGTCGCTATAATTTAGACGGCCAGCATCAGGACTATGGTGTGATACTTACCTACGATCGGAAAGATGAATAAATATTAATATTGGACAACATCACATACATTGCTCTGATCCTAAGGTAAGTAGCTTAGGCACTTGTGTTAAATAAATCAGAAACAACGACGGTACCACAACACCCTTATCAGAGACAATATAGAAAAGTTCGTTTTCTACATTGACACGACCAGGGATCTAATTCGGGACCTCAGAGATGGTGACGTCATGTAGTCCGGCGTGCTCGCCTCTCGGCTACTCAGGTCGTCAAGACAATCTTGACATTGCGCGGTAGCATCCTACCCAACATCGAAAACGGCTATGGAATACTACGGAAATACGCTAGCTTGACTTCATGCTGTTTGAGCATCTTAAGAGCCCAGTGCAGCTATTCCTGTCGCCAAACAGCTATGTGTTCCAGCTAGAAACGCAAGATATTTACTAAATTAAGATTTTTCAATACTTCTTCATGAGATAATGGAGATAAAACAAGATGCTAAATGACACATTTTTTGCAAGTATTTGGAAAGGAAATTAGGTTCGAAATTTTAATTAATCACAAATTTACACTTAGGCTACACGTAAACCTATAACTTACTTCTTATAAATTTTAATATAGAGCCTTTACGACAGTTTTAAAAACTAAAAATAGTATGGTTCTGTGCTATTGACCTCGACGGAAACATTTGCAGACATTGTACGAGTATAATGCACCTTATTTTTTAATAAACTTACCGTCCCAGCAGATAATTTAGATTTAACTAAATATAACACTGAGCCCTTTCAACAAATAGTAACAAAAATGATCATATCAAGTCATAGGTAACTGACAGTAAAACTGTTATTATGTGACACGAATAATTATCATCTATTTTTTTTCCATTACCGGTAAAATTTGACGGACAACGATAAAACGGAATAACTAAAACAAAAAAGTTTACCTATTACCAGATAATACCAAGCAGTAAAACCAAGTGTTTTATTCGAAACTTACTATTTAGTTTTCGGAAGCGGGCCTCTTTCTATTAGATTTTACTCGTATTCATTCGTACACGAGTAGCATGGACTAAAAACAACTACAATTTTCATGAAAAGTAAACTATAGACGTATATTACTCGTTTAACCCAATAATATCCTATGTACTTCAACGGTAGGTCAACATCGAGGTAAGCGAGTAACAAAAAATAAAATTTCGATCTCGATGGTGCCCCCATAGAAAAGTTGTTGTATATGAATATGACCGGCTCATTAGGTGGTTTTCATTAGTGTCCTATTGATTTGTACCATACCATTTATGGTACAGAGTGTACATCTGCCTTTACCTCGCATACCTTTATGTATGTTTGATAGCTTCCGCGGATCCAGATATGCGGGAGCCGCAAATCTCGCGGTAATTGGGAACAATTTAATTTGCGAAGCTTGAGTATGCACATCATGTAGATGTTAACTGAGACTTGGAGATCAGATACGTAGTCGTGTACACAAGATTTGCATAATATATCAGATATCCTGCAATCTTTACTTTTTTTTGTAGGTATCAATGTCAGCCCCTTAGCAACAAAACACGATATGATATAGCGATTCATCGACACCCAACTGTCCAATTATGATATACATAGCCGTCATCTTGAACTTTTATGACGTTACCGGCAAGGACATGCTCGCTGTTTCGTTAAAAGTCTAAGAATATGGCGGCTATGTACCTATATCATGTTTCGACAGCTGGGTGTCGATAATTCGCTATATCATATCGTGTTTTGTAAGTTATGCTAGGGAGACTGAATGGAATAATAATAATAATGAATAATCTTTTTTAGGCGTCGCCAAAATAGTTTTGAATAAAAAGGTTTTACAACCCGATTACGATCTAATTGACATCCTGGCACAGTCAAACGTAGTGATTTTTCCCTAAATGAAAATGATCCTGATTGAATTCCGGTTTATGTACCGAAGAGCAAACAACAGATGTGGCATGTAAAAGGAGCGTAGATAGGCCATGCGAATCTAATTTGTAATTATCAAGGTAACGAAAAATACTTGGATGCAAGAAGCGTGGTCGTGGCGTGAGTGCAGAAGAGTATTATTTCGAGATTCACCAACGTTTCCATAAACACACATGTTACCATATATTCAGCCTTAGGTAAAACGTCCACTGGTATACTACATATGACCAAATACCTGTTAGAGTAAACATCACTTGATTAAGTGGAAATATTGAATTGACCTAAGCTGGTTCCTACTATTTATGTGTAATTGTCGAAGTTGGTCCTAGCCTGGTAATGTCTTTAATTAAATTTTAACAAACACCAACAGAAAATACGCAAAAAAACAGACTCGCATTAGATAAATATCATTTATTTGCTATTTATTTATAGCTAAAAAAGTACCCACTAATTTCTGACTATCTAAACCAACTTTTCTGACTTCCCAAACCTGGGGCGTGGCGCACCGAAAGATTAATCCCACTCATCCCCAAGGACCCCCTTATCGAGTCATACAGCTGATATATGACCCGTCTACTACGGAAAATCTGGTTTAGATGTTTCATTTAGATTATCTGTTGCTTCGTCGGGATAATTTAATTGCAGCCCTCATTCCAGATAACAACCCGGATTGTGTTTTTATGGTAATAACAGGATTGGGCTGGGAGTTGCTGCGGCCTTGTAAAAATATAACGAGGTGTTATAAAACTCACAATCGTAAGCTCTAAAATAATATTAAACTAAACATTGGTATCTATATTATAATTTTATTAAAAATATATTTGATTCAAAAAACATTTGATTGAAAAAGCAGGCAAGATAACAATAGGAAAAAATTGGCAGAAACAATACAAGGCCTCAATCTCATTAAAAAACAAACGTCTGGGCGGTAACCACGAACTCTTAAAACAATCTCAAATCTGTCAAACATTATCATTTCTGTCAAATTTTGTATTAAATGACGTACCAAAATTGTCAGATTTGACAACTTTGAGATTGTTTTAAGAGTTTATGGTTATGGCCCTGTAATGATAATTGAACAATATTATATACATTGCTGTAGTCCTAAGGTTAGTAGCTAAAGCACTTGTGTACTAGGAATAAAAAAACAACGACGGAACCCGAGACAACATAGAAAAGTGCGTTGCCCACATTGACTCGACTGGGAATTGAACCCGGAAACTCTAGATGGCGACGCCAATACCACCGTTCGCCCCTCTCGGCTCCGATCGTCTATTGTTCTTTGTCTTCTTTGTACATATATGTACTGTGTTTGTACTCTTACCTACCTATCGCATTATTGTCATATCAAATTGTTATTAATATAATATGAAATAATGGCGGTAGGTAACAAAAATATATGATATAAGATATAGAGGTTTAGAAATGTATTTTAAAATGTTTATCCCTTATTTTGTCGCCAAATATAGACATTTGGTGTGTTTTTTTTAAATATAAAATCTATTTATTATTTTATCTTTTTAGGGAAACTCAAAATATCTTCCAACTTTGTGTCAAAATAGATGTAAAATAACTATGTGTTTTTGAGAATTAAACACAAATCTTCTTTATCCGTGGTATTAAACATTTGTAGCGTCTCTTTTATCTCGGTAACGTTGTTTAAAACGTCTGCCAAACTGCTGTCCGCGCACCTTATCTAAGTCTCGCACTCTTTCATTAAAGTTCGTCTTCGGTAAAAAGGTTAACTGCGCTGTTTCGGCTGTACCTCGTTGTTCGTGGCTGATAGCAAATTACTCTTGTTCTTAGTTTGTTATTCACAGTTTAGCAATTTTGGTTCTAGTTGTTCTTAATTCTATTGAGGTATCCTTTATTTTGAGGTTTAAGTTGTTATGATCTTAAATAATGAGAGCCTAGCTTCTGCTTATAACCTCGTTTACGTATATCAAGGACAAAGAGATTGTTTGAGATCTGAAAAGGTGAAAAAAATCCTTTAATCAACATTATTCTATAGACTTATAAATCTGTATGTGTGCCTTATTTCAGCTTATTCCGATGAGCCATTAACTTTAACTTTAACTAAGATACAAGCAACCTTATTACATTTAGGTTATCATTCTGTCTCTATTCATCATCATCATCATCATATCAGCCTGTTGCAGTCCACTGCTGGACATAGGCCTCCCCCAATGAGCGCCACAGCGTACGATCTCCCGCCCTTTGCATCCAGTCGCTGCCGGCTGCCTTCTTCAGGTCATCGGTCCATCTAGCCGGGGGGCGTCCTACACTACGTTTGCCTAAGCGTGGTCGACATTCGAGAACCTTCCTGCTCCACCTCTCGTCAGTACTGCGACAGACATGGCCAGCCCACTGCCACTTCAGCTTGCTACATTTTTGGACAGTATCAGTCACCTTAGTCTTATGTCGTACGACCTCGTTCCGGATCTTATCCCTTAATGAGATCCCCAACATAGACCTTTTCATAGCACGCTGATTATTATCTATTATTGTAATACAAACTGGCAGCTATAGAGTGTGTGTAGTTCAAGATTTCATTCGCTAATCCTGAGATGCGCAAATGGGCATTACATAATCAACCGACGAAAAAAAATTGAGGAGGTTATCAATTCGAAGCGTATATATAAATTTTGTAATGTATGATCATGCATAACTTTTTACAGAGAAGTCCGATTTTGATAATTCTTTTTTTATTAGAAAGGGTATAGTCCGAGGGGGGTCTCGTATAAATTTGGAAAACTAATCCAACCCTAAGGGTAGGAAAACAGGGGATGATTGATTGTTTACTCACTGATTGTAATGTTTGACCACGCATAACTTTTTACAGAGTAGTCCGATTTGGATAATTATTTTTTTATTAGATAGGGTTTACCTCAAAATTTGTCGCATATAAATTTGAAATAATATAACTTACCCTAAGGGTGGGAAAATAGGGGTCATTTATTGTTCACTCTCAGATTTTAATGCTGTTCTTATATCCACAGAAAATCATTAAATAAAAGCTTTTTAACAAAAAAACTGAAAAGCAAAAAATAATAAACTTTTTTTCATTTAACCTTAATAACTAATTTGAAAAAAAGTGTATTATTTTTAGCTTTTTAGTTTTTCAGCGGTTTAATTTTTTTGTTAAAAAGCTTTTATTAATTAGCAATATAATAACCTATCAAGCTTCAATTGCCCCACCGGTTTGATCGCATAATAGATTTTTTATTGTGTCTCTTGACCTTGGCCTGACAGGATAAAGAAATTAGATGTAACCATAGGTATCTTTTATAGACCAATATTGTCCCCCAATTAATCCATTTAGGTTCAATGTCTATTTTTCTTGGCAATTTAAATTATATAAAATTATAAACGAGAATATGTAGAACGAGAGTGGTTTTATTAAATGAACCCTTAACTCCGGTCGCTCTCGTCAAAATCAACGATGTTTTTCAGCGCCCTCTTGGACAACGATGCGCTAGCTAAGAGTTTCCGCTTTGGGTTAAGCTAAACAGTGTAAATTAATGTGTTTTTTTACGTAAGGATTTTTAACAATACATTCTGCACTGTGATTTTTTACCGTTCCCGTTATTTGCTAAGGGATTATGCAGCTCAAGTCTTTTTCAATGAAGCCACCATAGAGCACTCGAAATAAGTTTCTATACAGGAACGGTTACGGTGTGTGACTAATTTTTGCTCCATACTAAAGACCATAAATAAAGGCCTTTCTATGGTCTTTGCTCCATACTGAGGGTTCATGATTCTAAATATTGGTAAAATAATTATAACTTATATCGTAGTTCTGGAGTTTAACTCCTACATCTAAACTTCACTTTTATTTTTATAATATTTAATATTAATAGTTTTTTTTGTTAGATTCGTTTTATAACCAAAACCGTTACAAAGCAAGGCAAGCGGTCTGCCGTTGCAAGTTTTAATTAAATATTGTTTGGTTTTGTGTTCAAAAACAAAAAAAAAGAAAACATTTCCAATACTTATGTAGGGTTACTTATTTATTATTTTACCAATAAAATAATGTATCATTTAAAATTAACAGTGCGTTTAAATGTCTACGTTCTGCTTAAGCCAAATTGCACAGCCTACGTCACGAAGCCATTTGCAAATTAGACGAAACCTCCCCAAATGCAAACTCTCAACCCTCAACCTGATACATAATTATAATCTGTAAGTATCCATATTAAGTACTACTTGAATACTACTATTAAAAATTGGGTTCGGACAAAAGGTTTAGACTTGCAAAAAAAATATCAAATATGTTTATAAATTTTGGTACTACTAGTTTTAGTTTTAATTTAAGTTATTATGGATTGTGCTGCATGTAAATTTGGTGCCAAATAAATATTTTTTCTTGCTTTCTTTCTAAATTATTACATAATATGAAGACATATTTTGGCCTTACTACAACAAAAAGACTAGTGTTAAACTTGTCTAAAATTAGTCAACCAATTTGAAATGTTGACACATTAGACATTCGAGACATATTATTAACAAACATTTCAAATTGGTCGACTAATCTTTACACAAGTGTTTATTTAACACTAGTATTTTTTTTTGTAGTAAGGCCAATTATGTCTTCTTCATCATCTTTTAAGCAGGGTACTCACCTAGCCGTGTAGCATGTAACGTATCTGATACTGTATCTCGACGGGTCACTGCGAACTCAAAAAGCGCTCTACCTCTAAGCAGGCTCGTCGTGCCTACGTAGTACGCACTCACTTGATACAGTATCAGAGACGTTACATGCTACACGGCTAGGTGTGTACCCTGCTTATTAAGGGTGAGTTCTCCCGGCAAATCAGTATATTTTGAGTGATTCTATCAGATCGGATTATAGGATCCGATTGGTGTGTTCTCGTAGTGCAAATACTTAAATGTCTGATAGAATCCACACCCAGTGGTGACGTGCACGTTTCTTCGCGACGTTTTTTACCGTTGAGCATGCTAAGTTTACAGATTCCAAAAAACTCTTAGTTGAATTCTTTCAAAATCTAGATGTAGTAAATCTAGATTGATCTAACCTTTTACTACCAAAGATATAATTTATTATCTAATTATCTATTTTATTTCATCATTAAAATTATTTACGCAGTTATCTTGTTGCATTTAACCCCACGTGTATGTATTACCCATTTTGTTTCATCATTAAGTCATCATTACAGAACAGATAGCATCAAGTAAGGGAAATAATACCTCCATTGATATCAGAACCGTTTAATCGTAACTAAACAATAGTGCGTGGGTTGTAACCGATCATAATAATCTACACGAACATCACTTCAATGTAGCGAGAATCAGTATCATCTGTGTTTTGAAACAAATAATACGACTCACGCTATCTTATAGTTTTACATAATAAACGTCATACACGTTATGTTGTCATACATAAATTGTGTGTGGACCTAATTAAATGAAATAAATATACGAACTTTTTCCCAAACATAAAAGTGTGCCAGAAAAACCAGAAGCTGAAGATCCTGGGCTGTATTTTCCTTACATCGTGTAATAGCTACAAAATTTCTATAGGCTATAAGAAACTAAAATACTCTGCTTGATAATAATAATTTTCATCGGAGGTATTAATGTTCCATTCGACATATTATTAAGGTTTTTTGAAAAAAGGGCTTCAGGTTGAGATGCAATATCTAAATCTGTTAACTGTGCAAATATTTACAGGGCCCTAACCATGACCTGTTAAAACAATCACAATTCTGTCAAACATTATCATTTCTGTCAAATTTTGTATGAAATGACGTACCAAAATTGACAGATTTGACAACTTTGAGATTGTTTTAAGAGTTCATGGTTATGGCCCTGTTAATTGTATCCACAGATACACCATGTTCTTAAATGAAAACACGTATTTCTTTGGTTCAGATAAGGGTCATGACGAAGGGTCGTATCTTTGGTATAGTAATATGTGGGCCTTCTGTGTACAGCTATTTAATGGTATTAGTGGAGGCGCAATGATCTCTGACCTGGCCGACGCCAATCAATCAACTTGATCCTACTAAATACCGCATTCTAATCTCCCAACTTTACAATTAACAAACGATAATGAACTTTAAGTGAATGCAGATACGGTCCTGGATACGGAGACAGGTGAACATGCATTTAGTATTCCCATTGACGTGATTAATGAAACAGTTCGCGGCGTACACGGGCATGTGTCTAATCGGTACATTGATGTATTAGAGGAAATAATAGCGGGACTTGAAAGAAAAACTTTTAATAAAGACATGGACGTTTTAATATAGTAACAAGAAACCAATCAAACTTATGCGCGGCAGTTCCATAAATTCCAATTCCGAATACGTGATCAAATACTCCGCTGTGGCAGATCCCAAACATCTGCCATCTCCATAAAACCTACTAACCAGTTACTAAATCTAAGACGTCAATCTAGCTTGCTTTTGATTCATTCTGCATAGAAGATCGTTGTAATAGGTACAACCTTAGCAATCTAAAGTCTGCCAGGGATATAATTTTGAGCTGCATAATTAATGAGGAAAATACAGTTGTTTTATTTAATAAATATAGTGTGGCGCTTGCTGCACCATACAGACCAAGTTAGTGATGAATTAGAAATTTCAACGGTAATGGGTTAATGTTTATTGATAACGGCGAGACACGCGGTTTGCACTTATTAATCACTGCCATGGATTGATTGAAATTATTGTACTTTTTAATTTCAATCGCTTCACGTATTACCCTAGTGTGGTAATGGCGATCCGTGGAAAGGATTTTCGGGTCATGTAACTCCATCCAGTGATTAGTCCCCATATTGTAATTATAAGTTTTAGTTATAATGCTACGCGTTTAAAAGATTATCTATGAATTAGTTAAGAAATCAGGCCTTGAACTCTAAATTATTATATTCAAATTCAGTTGCACCTATGATTCGTGAGTGTGAAAATGTAGAACAGGTGGCTACACAATTTCGTTGGCTATACTTCTAGGATTTTTTTTGTCTGAAGGAGATAAAAGTAAGTGAGACGTGGGAGAGCAGCCAACGTGGCGGCGATAAGACAAATGCGAAATAAAGCCACTTGGTTTAGGGATGCGTTGTTTAAAGCAGCAGGCAATAGTGTTGCCGAACTATCAAAAGTTTGGCTATCGATAGTTGACCTCGGAAAACATCTAAAATATCGATAGGCCTAAGAAACTATCGATCGATAGTATCGATAGCTCAGTTTGGCATAATAGTATCGGAATTCAAAAACAATACTATCGATCGTATCGATACTATCGAAGCTCAATATCGGATGCACTATCGATAGGCCTATCGATACTATTGGTTTTGTCAACTATCAAGCGGCAACACCAGCAAGCAATACTGTTTACTTATTTCAAGTATACCTAACACAAATAAAAGTGTTTGGATAACATTAAATTATTAAACCTCAAACTTACTAACTAAAGGCCTAGAAATTAATGTTTGATTAGTTACTATTTATAGTACAAAAAAACTTATATTGTATTAAGTAGATGAAGTCAGCGGTAGAGTTGTCACAATGAATTACTTTTAATTAATAATACTACTTAAAACCAATGAGTTGCAAAGATTTAATAAAGTTAAAAATTTGTGCGGTATTGATTAACAAGAAACTTAAAGATTAAATAAAAAATATTTTTATCGTAATCCATCACAGGATTCACAGGACTTTTGTTAGTTATTTAAATCTCGTACAGTAACGAGAGATAAGTTTATATCAAATAGCGTTTCTTTAAAATTTTACTAATAGCTTTATACCTTTGGATGCCATTGGTGTTTTTTGTCGGCAAGCAGGGAATATATTTTTATTGTTGCGAAAAATATTTTCTATAAAATCAAACAAGTGATTGTAAATTTTTGTTTTTAGCAATTTCATGCTTGGTTTAATTGAAGATAAATAACACTTGACGCAAGATAGATAAATCTTGTCACGTGACGTCCTCGGTAGCTTAGTTGGTAAAGCACTCGCCCGGCATGCGATGGGACGTGGGTTCGAGTCCCACCTGAGGTCGATGATTTTTTTCAAGTGTTATTTATCTTCAATTAAAACTTGCATGGAATTGCTAAAAACAAAAATTTACAATGTTTAAGCATTTCTGATCTTAACCAATAGTCAAATATTTGTAAAAATATTTATATAGGGTGTTGACGGTAGTATACTACTCAGCTATACATACAGGGTGTAAAAAAAGGCTTAACGAAGCCTTAAACCACGAATTCTATACATAAAACCAAGTAGAATGCAAAAAAAAATAATAGCTGGGAAATGACTTTTATTTTTGGGTATCAAAAAAAAAAAGTTATTTCTAACACGCAATGTATAGCGCGCACGCCACAGACTATGCCTGTGTACCTATTTAAGCGGATCATATTTCTTTGTAAAAAAGTTTAGTATTATCAAGCAGGAGTTAATTTTATAAAAAATCTTTGAAAAAAAATTGTAACTTTGACTGTCAATAACTCGGTAACCCGTCATTTCCCAGGTATAGTGTAAAAGAAAAAAATGATCGTAATAATACGTAGAATATGTGATGTTCGGCTTCGTCAAGCCTTTTTTTACACCCGATATAACTACAACATTGATCAGAGATACGCTGGCTTTGACACCGAGAAAAAACACTTGAGGAATTTCATCTTGTCACGTGACGTCCTCGGTATAGCTTAGTTGGTAAAGCACTCGCCCGGCATGCGATGGGACGTAGGTTCGAGTCACACCTGAGGTCGATGATTTTTTTCAAGTGTTATTTATCTTCAATCAAACAAGTGACCTTTACACAATTTAATAGATGAATAGGTTCTTGGCAGATTTAGCTCCATAATGTTCATTTTATTTTACATTCAATAATCTAAAGACGCGTGTATTCTTACTTTGTTCAAATGTTACAAAGATAGTTCAAGCTTAAGTGACTCGTTAAAAGCCACTGAAGTCCTCACCTACATTCCCCTAGGGACATAGTGCACTAATGAGAATTCTAGAATGGATTCTAGTGTGTAATTTGCGAAGCTCGCATGTTGATTGATGGCGCGCTCTATCGAGTGTTTACGAAACTATCCGAGAGCCTCCTATCGGGAAACAAAAACATCCTCGATTTGCCGAGGCATTAACAAGAGGAGTGGAATTTGCATAAATTTGCGTTAAGTAAATGGGGTCCCCTGACAAGTTTAATCTTGTCTTCACAATTTATTGCCTCCTACTGTCGGCAGCCTCCTGGCCTTTGCTTAAATAAATATTTGTGTTTAGTGTAAAGTCGGAGAAGTCTTGAGTAATCATTTTCAGCAAACAGTTTTCTATTGCTCAATTGTTCGCAGGTGGTCCCTTTGTGGTCCAAATGCTTAAACTTTACCAATTTAAATGTTAATCTTGATGTATAAATATTCTCGCAAAAGTATTTTGGTCATAAAATATTTAATCAAAGATTATTGAAGATACCTAATCGCTAGGTTTGGCGGAATATTTTACTTTATGGCCGAAAAGTAAACGGTTTCAAAGGAATTTTTAATAAAACCTTTAGGACTTCAAAATCCACTGACCGCTGAGATGGGGTCGTAATGCCCTCGTGGGCCAAGTTATAGACAACTTATCGTCATTTTTCATTTTCATTTCCGATAGTGAATTGTTTAATAAATGAAAAATAATTAAATATTATCAATAATATAATAATCAATAAACTAGACTTAGCTAGAGACTTGGGTGTTCTCATGGATGCCAAATTATCATTCTCAGATCACATTGCAAACATAGCCAACAAAGCATTTAAAAATCTGGGTTTTGTACTGCGCGTGGGTCGTCCTTTCACGGATATCAGTTGCTTGAAGGTTCTGTATTACTCTTATGTCAGAAGTGTACTGGAATACTGTAGTGTTATCTGGAACCCGCAATACATAACTTACTCACAGGAACTGGAACGCATTCAAGCTAAATTTGTAAAAAACTTAAATTTCCGCACTTTTCGTATCAACCATGAGTATGAGGACTCCTGTCGTTATTTTCACCTGACAACACTGGAGAACCGGCGAGCTCTTTCAGATATGTCTTTCCTACATGGAATTTGCAATGGTTACATTGACTGCCCAGAACTAATATCTCGAGTTCTTTGCTTCTGCTGTCCAAGAACACGTACAAGGCACACGAAGCTGTTTGCAGTCACACACACGATGACTAATTACGCTCACAACTCACTCGTGAATAGAGTGCACAAAATTTATAACAAAGGATTTAATTCTGTTGACATCTTTAATACTTCAAAGGAGGGCTTTAAACGAAAAATTCTGGAGATCATTGATTGATTGTGGTACTGATGAATAAAATTAATTTAGACAATGGTACCGACGCGTGCAATAAAAGACTGCGAAAGAGGGTAGACCGATATGTTTGCCCTTAACAACTTACCCGCAAGATCTTCAGTTACTCCGTGATCATGGCGCTTGCAACAGTGCCGAAATATCGGGAACTCAAAAATAAGGTACATGGTAGCAATCCCGTAACAAACTATTCTAATGTCTGTGACCATGAAAGTTTAAAAGAATATAAAATTAATTAATTACCATTGCAATACACCTACACACACACACACACATACAAACACACACACACACACATTCCCTATATTTAGTACTTTACTACTTTAATTATTGCTAAGTATGCTCTGTAAGATTTAAAGATACCTACTATACAGCTTATACGTTTGGCTTTATTCTCTGTAGACCGTCTGCTAATTGTTTTTTTTGTTATAAAAAGTAAATCCTTTATTGGCTGTAAGGTAAACATATATTATTCAAACTTTGTTATTTAAGAGCTGTGGATTTTGTTTCATAAATAAAATAAAATAAAATAAAATAAATTTCAGACAAACCGTAAAAAGGGTGATATGTCCATAAAACCACGTGATCAGCTGGTGATATACAAAAAACTTTTCCTAAGGGAGCAACATTGAAATCGTGATTTTTTGCTACCATAGAAAAAGTTGTTGTATAATTATGATCAGCTGATCACTTGGTTTTAAGGAGTGTCCTATTCTCTTGTACACCCTGTATCATAATATTAATTAAGATTAAACAAACTTTTTATCAAGGCAGTATCAAAGGCCTCACTTCAACTTGAGGTGGTTTTAATATCATACTATTTGGTGTATTAATAAATGAATTTTGTATAACAAACCGTATGTCTGATAAACCCGCTTTGGCCTTTTACTCTACTCTACCAGATGTACCAGCAGTATTAACCAAAGACTAAATTAAGTTTAAGGGTACCTCTCAAGTCTCGGATATGTTTGAGAAAAAAAATATATTCGGTTACCCATTTGGATGATTGATTTGGTCACTCATCCACTAGCATAAATAATTCCACACAAATTCCACTTAAATTTGGTTATCTCTAGACGTAAGTAGGTAAGCATTATAATATTCTCCGATTTAATCTCGGCGCTTTGCTTAACTTAGGTGATAATTACCAAAGCTTCTACATCGCTGAGCTATAAGCAGTGAGTAAGGCAGGCTGACAAGTAGCTAACAAAACAAAATAAGCAGAAGAAGAGTCCTCGGTAGCTTAGTTGGTAAAGCACTCGCCCGGCATTGGATGGGACGTGGGTTCGAGTCCCACCTGAGGTCGATGATTTTAGCCAAGTGTTATTTATCTAACATAAGCAGAAGTAAAATACATTCTTCAAATAACTAATTCTAGCTCCAAACACAAATTGTACTATGGTGACTAGATAACGAATGCACATAATTACAATTTAACGTCATCCATAACATAAAATTCTGGTGCTCGTTGATTTCGTAGTTTGGAGCCCCAACCACTCGACCGCAGCAGTCGTTATAAAAGAAATGTACGAATCATCAACGTACATTCAAAGAATTAATAAAAGACAATCGCTAATTTCATGTGACTTGATCCACGCGTTCCTCAAACTCTCAATTGTATCCGGGCCCGGCGATCTCTGAACTGAAAACTAACAATGTACCGAGCCCGCCGCATCACGAAAATGTGAAAACTTCCTCTAAACTAGACGGTTCTTTAACTTCTCTCACTGTTTTCGGCTACATTTTGCTGCTTCGAAACGTAGAATTATACGATTTCGGAGATGTATTGGCACCAACTTTGGATGTTATTTCAAGTTGTGTGAAATGCACTTATTTGATTGTAGTGATATATTATAGGATAGTATTTTAGGATTTATTTACCCATATTATATATTTAAATAATTGATAAACAAAAGGATAGGTAGACCTTTGAATTTTATCTTAATACATTTTTGACGTCTGATAAAATGATCACTATTGGTAATTTTTAGGTAACTAGAAAATATAATGTAACTAGCTGTTGCCCGCGACTTCGCTCGCGTGATCTTTAGTTTATTCAATGTATCTCACAGGATTATTTGTCGGAGATAAAAATAATCCTATATGTTAATCCAGATTATATTCTATATGTATGCAAAATTTCATCCAAATCCGCTAAGTAGTTTTTGCGTGAAAGAGTAGCAAACATCCATCCATACTTACAAACTTTCGCATTTATAATATTAGTAGGATTAATAACGCAACTACATAATTAAAAGTAATACATTACAATACTTTTATTTGAAACTAATGTTTTCATTGTTGATAAAGTTTTATTAGGCTTATATGAGGGTCAGTGGTCAGAGGTGCGAGCCATTAAACCACTAGAGTGGCACAATAGTGTAGCTAATATCTTGTCGCTTCCCGCGCGTCGGCCAATCAGCCGGCTAACGATTTAAACAGCCACTTCCATGTTTGAGTTACGCGTAGCTACTAGGGTTGGCACTTCAGAAATGGAATAGGGACTCAGTAGGACGTGCATTATGACCCATTAGAAAAACCCTTTATTTTCATACTGACTATTAGTCTGGTATATTTCTTTTCAAGCCACATATTATTGAGTGTATTATGATTCGTTACATAATTTTGATTATGACGTCCATCTTGTAGCTTATATCACCCGGAAGAACTTAAGGATTCTATGAAAACCTCATATCTACATCAAATACCTAGCAGTAAATCTCTCAAATTTCTGGATGATTCGTGAAATAAAAAATACATAATAATAGGTTCGGTCGGGGAAAAGTCATTTCGCGTTTAACATGCATAAACTTGTTATAAAATTAAATGATTTTTTTAGCTATACTATTTGTATAATGCTGGTTTTGAAGAGGCAACATTCCAAAATGGAATAAAATAGCAATATTTCTTTTTGTTAAAATGAATGAGTCTATTAAACGATACATTTATAAATAAATATGACAAAAAAACTGGTCGGTTACGGATGGACATTAAAGTGGTTGTTTTTCATATAAATTTCCCCAACAATATATTAATTTATGGCTATTGTTTACTTAAGTAGCTGATCACTATCTCCAACTCTCCGACCCCACAGAAGTCGGAAAGTGTAATTCGATGTAATAGTTGTGGATCGCAGTTATCTGGCGAACGACCACAAAAACTTCTCTCTTTTAATTACAACGGCTCGAATAAAGATAAGAAATGCAAAGTTTTCTAAGAAGATATTGGAGGTCTCACTGCGAGCGGTTGGCGTTCCTAATAATATTATGATTAGTTTAGATAGTTGAAAATTGGGAGGTTCTGTCTCAGAACATTAGTACTAAAGCTGTTTCTATTAGTATTACCTAGGTACCTACAAGATTCAAAAGTAAGAAGTAACGCCACTTTGTTTCATTTTAATTGTCTTTGGAAGGCTTACTCCAGAAATGGACTGCAATAGGCTGATATGAATCTCATAATGAATACGATCTAGGATCATAATCATAAAATTATGATCCTAGATCGTATTTAATCATTTCATTTAGAGCGATGGCCATAATTTCAGACTTTTTTTATCACTTAGTCAGGGAAAACTTTTCAGAAAATTTGGTTGGGCATAGATATAGATCCAGTGCTATCTGTTTTTGCAGATGTGTAGCTTACCAAATGATGTTTTTCCTTAGCACCGAAAAGTCGGTTTAAAATTAAATACCTACATTTACTAACAGAGACAGTTCATAATAATATCAAGGATAAAATACTTTTTTTAACAGCATATATTTTTAAGTAGTTCAGTAACTTCGGAAGCTTTGTCCCTTGACACTTTTGTTGCATAATTTCAGCCACAAGACGTCCACTGCTGAACATAGGTCCAGTAACTTCCAGATCGGCCGGTTGGAAGCGGCCTACATCCAGCGTCGTCCTGCAACCTTTCACCAGGTCGTCTGCCTACCTTGTGGGTCATAAGTCATTTATTCCATTATTAACAAAATACATTGTGACGTCCCACAATCGGGTGGACATCCCACGCTGCGCTTGCCGGTACGTGTGGCCTCCATTCCAAAACCTTTCTTTGTTACATGCATAATTAATTAGTATATTTTAATTTAAATAATATTTTATATCTACTTGTTGCTGACAGAGCTACTACATTACAAAAAAAAAAACATTCAACTACGAGTACTACAAACATTGACTCCATCCCTTCAACGTTATCAGATCTTCTAAAAACTTATTTAACCCATCATGTTGTGTCAATTATTCTATCAAATTAGTATTTTTGACTATCCAAAACTGATGACATCCGCTGTCACGCGTACCGAGCCCTAAATACTAGTTCCGGCGCTACGAGATCCCGTGACGTCAGACGTTACAAACGAATTAATATAATTTTAACGCCGCTTCCTCCACATAAATTACTCTTATCACAACGCTTTTTTCTGAGCACTTCTGTAATGGAGAGCTCTTTGTGGGATTATTTATGGCCTATTCTTGCCGTTTGCATGATTTGAATTTAGTGTAATTTTCTTTATGTTTCTACGTCGGGAATTTATTTATGATTTTTAGGAAGACAATAATGAGCGTAGTATATGTAAATGGTGTCATAATGATAGATAAAGAGTAAATAACACTTGAAAAACCAAGCCAACCGCAAACCGTTTCGCGATGGGACGTGGGTTCGAGTCCCACCTGAGGTCGATGATTTTTTTTTAAGTGTTATTTATCTTCAATTAAACCTTGCATGGAATTGCTTAAAACAAAAATTTATAAGATAAAGAGTAATTATACTTAGATTGGCCGATATGTTAATAATTTCATTACATCGATGATAAAATTTGAAGACGTGGTCACGTGTGATCGATTTCCAAATAAGACGGAAATTTTTTAAAGGTGTAATTGTAGTTACTCGCAAAGTTTACATTTGAATTTAGTGTTATGTTGGTAATTATACTAAAAATAATAAATACTGATATAATACGAATAAACATCGACAACCCTAGCGAAGTTAAAAGACATTTCCTATACCGAAATGGTTCCTGTTTCACAACACATTATACTCGTTGTAGGTACGCACGACAATTCAGCCGATTCGCCTGTAGAATAAACTAGTAAAATAAGAGCTGGGTATTGGTAAAGGATTTTGCATTTAATCCTTAATAGGATAAGTTCAACCCCTCTAGCATGAGCAACAAAACACGATATGATATAGCGATTTATCGCATATTTTTTGTCAAAATATGAACTTTTATCGCAAAATTGAGCATGGCCGTGATATCGCCGGCACGGACATGCTCACTGTTTCGATAAAAGTTCATGATGGCGGCTATGTTAAATCTAATAAATAAATCTGTAATAAATCACTATATCATATCATATCGTGTTTTGTTGCTTATGCTAGAGGGGCAGATCTGTTTTTCCACGATGTAAAATTGTTTGCACGATTGAAAGTTTTTTTTTTAAATTATCTTGTCAATTTTCTCGTCTACTAAACTCTATGCAGTCTTTTAGATGTTCAAGGAAGCGCTGATTTGTTAACCCCATCGACTGTGTGTATACAGCTAAGCACACATTATGTCAAAGCATGTTAAGCAGGTAACAATGATTAAAGCAATCGCTAACGAACGCGTGAGGAAAACATAGGTATAATTGAAGATAAATAACACTTGAAAAAAAATCATCGACCTCAGGTGGGACTCGAACCCACGTCCCATCGCATACCGGGCGAGTGCTTTGACCACTAAGCTACCGAGGACGTCACGTGACAAGATGAAATTCCTCAAGTGTTTTTTCTCGCTGTCAAAGGTGTTATTTATCTTTAATTAAACCTTGCATGGAATTGCTAAAAACAAAAATTTACAAAACATAGGTACTTATTATATATTTTAGTAAACGTAAGGATAGTTATTGTACACTTTAACTGCCCCCCCTATAGCGTATCTTTTAACAGACGACCCAATTAGCTTAGCGGCATGGTTATTTGCCTTGGAAGCAAAGGTTCCCGAATTCAAAACCCGTTTTAAGTCAATTCACAATTTGATATATAAAATCATTTTGCATTTTTTTCTGACTATGATACAATAGGAAAATCCCACAGATTCCTTCTCTGCTAACTAGTCGCGTTAGGACAAGGTGGGTAAGTATTGCGGCACTAATGAGGCGATGGTTCTGCCGCACCATTGTCAGATGAGGCGTTGAAAAGATCCAAACTACTGAAATAAGATCTGACTGTAGACCTCTACGAAAGGAGTTATGAACAAGTTTTTATGTATTGAAGACGACTGTAGATTAGGTTGTCAAATTCTTGTGTGAAAAACAGTGATACTTATTTTATTCATTAATCAAAAAAATCTGTTAAACACTAATGTTACTGCATTTTTGGAGCCCGCTAAGTAGGCAATTTATGTTCCACTTACATTATTAACTTCATGTTGGAACTAGCACGTACCTGGAACAAAAATAATAATACTCAAATTTACAAGTCATATCATATCTCGTCACCATAGTAAAAGCCTTGCTTAGTTTGGGGCTAGTTAATTGGTGTGATTGTATTAACAAATTTATTTATTATATTAGGTCATTTTATAATTATAACAAAGTTACTTCGTATATGTAGTTAGAACTCAGTCTAACCGTTTAGCTTTGGAGATTACAAACCAAAATTAACAGTTATGCAATTCTTTCAAATGAAAAAACCCGGCCAAGTGCGAGTCGGACTCGCACACGAAGGGTTCCACACCATTATCTATAAAATCGAGCAAAGAAATCACGTCGTTGTATGGGATCCCATTTAAATATATAATATTTTATTCTGGTTTTGAGTATTTGTTGTTAAAAAGCGGCAACAAAAATACATCATCTGTGAAAATTTCAACTAAGTATCTTACTATCACGGTTCATAAGATACAGCCTGGTGACAGACGAACAGACAGACAGACAGACAGACAGACGGACGGCGGAGGTTTTACCCTTTGGGTACGGAACCCTAAAAATGGTAAGAGAGATAATTTTACCCATTAATTCCTAGCTCAAAGCAAACGATAGTAATTGCTGCAGTGGACCAGTCATTTAGATGTCTGTCGAGTAATGACGGACTAACGAGAAACGAGCATTATTAAAAGTCAGGAGAGAAACTATTTTTTGTGTCAGTTCCCATGAGTCTCAATGAGAGATTGCAACTTATCTTGAGAATTTTTTGGTACCTTGGTAACGAAGAATCGCTTAGATCTTCTATTTTTGTCTAAGCGCTTATTCTCGTTTATAACCAGGGCAAGCTATGTATCCGATGTACGCCAAATCTATCTGAAAAGTCTGACTCTAAACAAAACCGCGATCGCTTCGACTTCCCTTCATCTAATTGACGAATAATTGTAAACACTTCTTAGCGAAATAGAGGCTTTGTTTGTTTGTATCACTCAGGTGATATTTAGAGCTAGTTTACTTGCGTTTTCTTAGAGAATCAACCCCCTGGTTATTATTATCATTTGAAGCAATCGCTAACAGATTTAATTATAGGTACCTTAGACAAGGAAACCAAATCTTTCGGGCCATGGTTTCAGTGTTAAATAATTTTCATCAAATAAAAAGAGCAGTGAAGGGTGGCGCTACTTGTCTCTCACACAACGTAAGAACTAAAAATGTTCGTTCCAATTTTGGCCACCGCTCTTGTTACTTGGACATCAAGTATACCACATAATCATGTCACCTTAATGAGTAGATTTCCTCACAATATAAATAAGTAAATAAATATTGGACAACATCACATACATTGCTCTGGCCCTAAAGTAAGTAGCTAAAGCACTTGTGTTATAGAAATCAGAAACAACGACTGTATTACAACACCCAGACCCGAGCCAATATAGAAAAGTTCGTTTTCAACATTGACCTGACCGAGGATCGAAACCGGAACCTCAGAAATGGCGGCGCCATTTAAAGTCCGGCGTGCTTGCCTCTCGGCTATGGAGGTCGTCAAATATTTTTTTCTTATCGTCAAGAAAGTGGTAGTCGTAGCGGTAGTGGTATCCATACATAGATTCCGAAAAATCCTGAGGTACATTAGTATGCTGTGGGAGGCAATGCAAACACAGATGAAACGAGACAATCCAATTCATCGACCAGTGAACTTACCTTACTAATATTATAAATGCACACATCGTTCGCACAGTATTTTGTGTACCCGTGGCTTGATTATTCTTGCCTGGATTGTGTTTCAACTCTCAAGTGTGCGTAGATGATGTCGCAAGCACAAGGTAACTGGACTGGTAACTACTTCGTGTCTGAATAATCATGAATGTCATTGATCTTGGTCTGATAGACTAACGAGGCGTAGATTCAGTATGAAGAAGCTACCTTCTTTTTTAAGTTTTCGTAGTGAAATGTGTTTTAAGTTACAAAATAAGCACATAAAATAAAAAATATCGTTATGCTATGGGTTTCATTTTTTTTTTTCTGGATATGGAACCCTAAAAATAAATACGCACAAGGCATACATGCATGTTGTTTGTGGAATTAAACTACCATCTTTGCCTTTCTCCTCAGTCACATTACTCACAGAACAAAGGTCTCCGGCATCTCGTCTAGACGCACCGCAACAATTTGCTGCTAATGGACAGGGCCCATTACAAAAATAGTCGAGTAAACCATCCGGCGGATCCGGCACTTTTCCGGGAACGAAGCCGGGATCGGAGAGTGCGGGGCACGCGTCCAGGTGAAAGCTAAGCGAGGCGATGTGGAAACACAAGCTAAAGATGAGTGAAACGAGCAGAGGGGTAACCATGAACTCTAAAAACAATCTCAAATCTGTCAAATCTATCAATTTCGTACGTCATTACGTACGAAATTACGACAAGATTTGACAGATTTGCGATTGTTTTTAGAGTTCATGGTTACCGTCCTGGGCCATAACCATTAACTATTAAAACAATCTCAAAGTTGTCAAATCTGTCAATTTTGGTACGTCATTTCATACAAAATTTGACAGAAATGATAATGTTTGACAGATTTGTGATTGTTTTAACAGTTCATGGTTAGGGCCCTGATATGAAATGATTTATATGAATGTTGACAACAATGCTAAAGGATGAGCGAAAAAGGCAGAGGTGAAATGATTCAATGTAACAAATTTTGAAAAAATGCAGTAATAGCTTGGTTTATTACCGTTCTAGCTCCATCAGCAACACATATGTCATTATGTGCATGTTCACATGTCACTACAAAGCTCACGCTAATGCGTAAATTGTAAAAACTATTGCAGTCACTGATGACAGACACCATAACATAAAATTATTACCATTATGTTGCAAGTATGGTTTAAAAAGTATTGTTCTGGGACAATAGTATTTGTTTTATGAATTACTAATACTATCTTGAGCTTTACCATTGATTTTTATAAGATAAAAAGTTCGTCCATAAAAAGTTAATTCAATATCATATGTCTTAGTACTTTAAAGGCATTATTTGAGTCGAGAAACCTTAAACTTGTTACCAACCAATAAACAGTAGCTTCGCTTGTAGTGGACAGAGCTGGTAAGGCGCATGTTGTGACTGTCGCTCAGCTAATAGCCGTCTCAATTGGCTTAACTGTGAAATGTATTTGTGAACAAGTCCTGTCGTGAGGGCATCCCAACAATTCTCTGAGCTGAATGTCCGGTCTCGCAAATGGAGGTTGATCGAGTAATTTGATGTGATAATGGCAATAAAATATGTGAAAAAGGGATGATTTTTGAGTTGTCATGTTTCTGAACCATGTATTTAAATTTTGGAGTCTTTTTTAGGGTTCCGTACCCAAAGGGTAAAACGGGACCCTAATACTGAGGCTCCGCTGTCCGTCTGTCTGTCCGTCCGTCTGTCACCAGGCTGTACCTCATGAACCGTGATAGTTAGAAAGTTGAAATTTTCACAGATGATGTATTTCTGTTGCCGCTATAACAACAAATACTAAAAGACAGAATACAATAATTATTTAAGGGGGCTTCCATACAACAAACGTGTTTTTCTGCCGTTTTTAAATGGTACACATAATCAACACCCGAGAGTCCACAGCTGGACATTGCCTCTAATTAATGGGAAAAGGCCACTTAGCCCGATGATCAGCTATTCTTTTCCATCCTCTGCCAGGAACTTTGAGGATATCCCCGTTCCACTTTGTGGCGGATGGCACCCGACGCTTCGTGGCTGGCTACCAGTCGTGGTCTCGACCAAATAACACGTGTGCCTCATTTTAAACTAATAAAACTCATACATCATCATCATCATTTCAGCCACAAGACGTCCACTGCTGAACATAGGTCTCCCCAGTGACTTCCAGATTCGCCGCTTGAAACCGGCTTGCATCCAGCAACTTCTTGCAACCTTTACCAGGTCGTCTGTCCAACTTGTGTGTGGACGTCCCACGCTGCGCTTGCCGGTATGGGGAAATGTATCCGCTTTTTTAATAAATTACCAGCATCTATTGCTGAACTGCCCATGTTTAAATTTAAAGCTCATGTAAAAAAGATTCTCATGAAAAAAGGGTATTATACTGTTATAGATTATTTAAATGATAAAAATGTTTGGATATAAATACTGCCTTGCTCGCACAGGTGCATTTATCTTGTAATTTATTATTTTGTTATGTATATTTAAAACTTTTTAAAAGAGGCTGACAATAGTGACCGAGTTTCTTGCGCTGCTTCTTCTCGGCGCTAGCCCAAACTTGTCCCGAAGCAGTGGTAAAGAAAAAAATTACAATGGGACGTGTAAAAGTGCTTAGTTTAAGCCTACTTGCAAAAATAAATTGGTTTTATTGGTTTTTATTGGTACGTGGCCTTTATTCCAGAACCTTTCTGCCCCATCGGCCGTCAGTTCTCCGTGCTATGTGCCTCACCACCCACTGCCACTTCAGCTTGCACTCATACAGCAAGACAAGATTATTGGATAACGATAGATTTATAATGAAGGACAGTTGGAACAATAAAAATAAAGCTAAATGTTGTCAACTTTGATCGATAATGTCACCCTTTTTTCGTTCTTTTTACATGGAAATATCAAATCTAGCTTTCGCACTCAATCCTTACAAACAGGTATATATAATATAATATTATAATATAATATTGGACAACATCACATACATTGCTCTGATCCTAAGGTAAGTAGCTAAAGCACTTGTGTTATAGAAATCAGAAACAACGACGGTACCACAACACCCAGACCCGAGACAATATAGAAAAGTTCGTTTTCTACATTGACCCTACCGGGGATCGAACCCGGAACCTCAGAGATGGCAACGCCAATACAGTCCGGCGTACTCGCCTCTCGGCTACGGAGGTCGTCGTATATGAGCAAATAACTTTTGTTCCACGCACATAATATATCAAAACAGCGTCGAAATTAGTTTCCTGGTTCGACTCATAACTCAGGCCCTTTCATGATAATTTAATCCGCTAGTAATTCGAGCCTTTTGTCAGATCTCGCACATCCGCGCTCACGGGCGGATGTTACAGATGTTGTAAATCTGGATACTACAATATGTACATCTATTAAATCTAAATATCTCGGGGAGAACTAGAAAAAAAGAAAAATACAAAATAAAATATCAAAACTACGTGCAACAAGGTCTCGACTTATTGCAGAAAATGATTATAGGTATTAAATAAAACCAACTTTGACAAAGAACATGGACTGAAATTTCATAAATACTTTTTTTTGGGCAGTACATAATAAATATACCTGTTGGCCTTACTTAATACCTATTAAGTAGTAGTAAGTGCCTAATTAACTTACATGTGGGCAAAATTAATGTTCGACATTGTAAATTTTTTGTTAGATCTATATTTCTTGTAGTAGGCAAACTTGTTTAATTACAGGGGCAGAAAAAAAAGGTCTTCTTAGCCTTTTTATTACGGTTTTTTGGTTTAGTTAGTCATCTAATGAAATTCCGTAGGTTTACGAACATCTCGTCCTTTTGGCAGCAAGTCCACATAATGCGGTATGTATCTACGTAAAAAAAGCTCTTATAACTATTATAACTATAAAACATCATCAGATCATCATGATCAGTGCCTATTACTTAGGAGCTACGAAACTTATCATCAGAGCAATTTAACATGAGTGATAATTGTCTAAATATTAGATTTGTTATTATTCTTATGGGTGATGGCACAGTATCAATATATGTACTGTTAGTGATGGTCACATTATATGTAGTTGGTTATGGGATATACCAGAATCAAAGTGTTTTGGGTAGAATCCTTTATTATATTATTTCAATAAGACTACCAAAAGTCTGTAATAGGTATATAGTTAGGCTTATGTAATCCGATCTCCGTCCCATCAGCTTTTGATGGAAAATTAGAACCTCTTATCACATCTAGTGAGCTATATCTCTGTATGCAATGGACCTGCCGTCCCGGACACGGTTCCGTGCCGGTTCCGGACGAGCGTTACCGGGACACTCCTATTAGGCTATTATTGGCTTTCTGTGCAGCCGGCCATCGTACCTAATGCAACGGGACACCAGGTAGAATGTTGCAGCTCAAATATTATGTATTTGGAGTTACAAAGTAGCTCTCCCAGAGCTGGTCACAGGCTTTCTCCAAACTCCTTCACGTATGTCTACGGCATTGGTGTTAGTGTTGTTGATCATAGTGGTTAGGGATTACCAATTTGAAATTAATTATCTAACCAAGAAATGGATTCATTGTTTTTGTGCCCTAATAAGTACCCGACGACATCTGTCTTCACTTCTTAAGTAGACAGTTCATGACCAATTTAGTCCACTTTTTAAGATACATCCTGTCCATCATCTTGTATAAGTGTCCCGGGGTCTATTCCCTCTTTAGCTAAGTAGTTTTTTTTCTTTTTGGTCAGGTAAAATTCCAACGCATCCGACACAGAAGATACTTTTTCGCAAATTAATCATCACGCTGTGCTTCCTCCATTTTGCTATTGATATTATATCAAATATATCTGATATATTATCACTATTTTAAACTACCCTCCTTAAACTTATTAGAACTTACACTATACATTATAATTAAATAAATAACAACTCTGTTATCTGTTTGTGGGTTTCTATATTTAAGTATAATCTTTCACCATATTCCAGCACACTCTACTTAATTGATTCCCAAGCTAAAAGCTTCATATTTATCCCCGGCTTCACCGAAACGGCCACAAATAAAATAAAATCCTAAAATAAACCGCATCGGAGACAAAATATCTATTTGATTCGGTAAAAAGTCGTGGACTAAGCGTTCCTTTACACTTTTCCATCAATCTTGTTTCTAATGACAAACCTATCTAAGCAAAAAATACTAATGTTCTTATCGGCTTGTATTATGATGGGCGTAAGGCAGCGAATCGCATGGCAAAGCCGATCCCTATTTGTATAGGATCGGAAATAGAGATCTTTGAATAGTGCTGTCGAAAGTTGGTGAAAAACTCGATAACAGCTCAATTACTGCCAAGACAATGTCGTTGTAAATAGATAGGTTACGGGTTGGTTTTTGCAGTATCATTGCCGACCGAGGCTTTGATTTATAAGATTTGGTAATAACCAGGAAAATACTTCTTCAAAAAACTTACAGGTATCAGATCGCCGGCTACGACGCCAGACCGTATTCTTCTTTTTCAAGTCGTCTTACTTAATATTATTGTCGTCATTATTTTGGACGAAACAATAACGAAAAACGACTATTTAAAAAAATATATAATTAAAATTCCTTTTTTATTCGCCAAAAAAACCATAAATGACTATGACAAACACACTATTAATTTACAAGAAAAGGATTACTAACAACCGACTAAATATTTTTAATAGGTTTAATATTTAAGGTATTTTAAAGTACTTAATAGTTTACAATTTAATAAAGAACATAATATTTGGTCTATTTTTACACTAATATAACTCAGTTGTTTTGGTCTCAGCTAGCGAAAATCACAGACCTTTCCGTCTTAGAAAATGTCCCTACATTCCAAAGAGAAACTGTAACTGTATACGGTACTAATATTTACCCGACTGCCAAACAAGGGTTATGTTTTTCGAGCGTATGTATGTATGTATGTAAGTATGTCTATGTCTTTGGCACGCCCTACAGCCTAAACCGTTTAACGGATATTAAAGTATAACATATCAATAGATTCCTCTTAATTGTGGAAGTGACAAGGGGTATGTTATTTCCCGAAATTCCAGCGGGAACAGAACTTACGCGGGAAAAAAGGATCTGTAATACTGATATACCGATTTTGAAACTTTCTTTTATTAACACACATATTTTCAGTACTAATAGTATTCAATACTTTATTTTCCTAAATTCCTACCGGAACAGGCAAAAAAATACACTGAAAAAATAGGAAGGAAAAACCGTTTAATTGATTACAACATATGATATGTCATTAGATTCGTCTCAGTTGTGGGAGTGACATAGGCTATGTTATTACCCGGAATTCCTATTGGTACATGAATTAAACGGGAAAAACCGATTTCAGATACTATACTTACTCGAGTTAAAACCTTTTTTTTTCAATGAAGAGTTACAAATAAGGCTTTATAGTTCATTGAAAAGTAGTAGTAGAACACTACAAACAAAAAGTCAAAAATAAAATAAATTAATTAATTTTAAAAATTGATTTTTTTAATTAATTAATTTTATTTTGTATGCATTCTGTCAGTAGTATCGTGACTCTTGTATACTTTTGTTATGGAAACTATATCGATAAAACCCTACTACCTACCCAACACTATTCCCGTAGTCCGGGGCCGCAGTTTAGTTTGAATTATGCCGGATTAATGTAGTCCCTCAGTTTATTCGTCTTTGTGTTTATTCATTCTATTACCATTTGTTTTACTAACGCGTCCAAGGATTACACTTTGATTGTATTTCACTGCTTCGGGACTCAGTGTAGTGGAATGAAATTGTTAAGAGAACACAATACCATACGATATCTTTAGTAGGTGCATAAACTGAATCCTAGTAGAACTTAGTTCAATTTGCTTACCTATACTGTATGTTTATTTGTATTTATTCACCAAGAAAAGACTGAAGACTAAGGCGATACAGCCTATTGCAGAAAAAAATACAGAGCTATATACAGCTTTTAAGTATTATCGTTTTTGATGTAGTAAAAAAATTACGTATCAAATTAAAAAAATAAAAATACCATCCTTTGGCATATTCTGGCTACCTAGAAGTGACTTAATAGAAATCGCCCTGGGAATAAACATTACAGGCAAATAGAAAGACAGCGTAAGATTAGTAATAGGTTCCCGTTGGTACCTGGTTAATGGAACCCTAAAGTAAATAACCCCACTAAAAAATTGCAATACATTGACTTATAGATTACATTATACCAACATTGACTTAAAGTACATTTCATACATTTAAAAATAGCTATACAATACCTAATTCACAATATCCTTGTTTCTTAGCTCACCCAGACGTGAGGCAATGTAAGAAATTTGAAATTTCGCGTCTCGAGCAATATCTTTTTGCTCAAGACGCTACGCCAGGGCACCAAGCGAGTTTGATATGCGAGCTCTATAAATTAGAAATAGAATATGCCAAAGTTTATTAGTTCACTGGCCATTTCCCCCAAACTAGCAAAACTGTTGCCATCTGTATACAAACACAGTCTGGCAGGCACGCCATCGAGCCAAATATTTGCTATTGCATTACCGCAGTGCACACGTGTCGGAATACTTAGCATCAGACGTGTATGCAGTGAAATTAATATATGCTGGTGCATTACCAAATTTAATAAAAACCGGCCAAGTGCGAGTCGGACTCGCGCACGAAGGGTTTCGTACCATTATCTATAAAAAAGGCAAAAAAAAACACATTTGTTGTATGGGAGCTCCCTTAAATATTTATTGTATTCTGTTTTTTACTATTTGTTGTTATAGCGGCAACAGAAATACATATGTCAAAATTTCAACTCTCTTACTATCACGGTTCATGAGATACAGCCTGGTGACTGTCAGACAGACAGACAGACGGACAGCGGAGCCTTAGTAATAGGGTCCCGTTTTACACTTTAGGTACGAAACTCTAAAAAAACAGCTTGGTTAAACAGTTAAGGTGAAACGGCAAGCTAACTACCTAATTGCAAATAACGGTCCGTAAAAAAATAAAAAAGAAGGACGAAGAAACCGCTTAGTAAAGGTTATTTGCATTCCTCCTTTCTGAACTGTTGTAATATTTGATCAATCCTAGTTATAATTAATTCTATTTTTATGTATCTACCTAAAATATTACCTTTCTTTCTTTAACTCTTCACCGCCTTTTCAACTTTTTAAACTGTCCTCTACCTGAAATTAGTCTGGAAGAGATCACTTCTAGCGATAATACCGCCTAAATTGTACCATTCTAAATGTTTTTTTTTTCTTTGTACTGTTTGTTTTGTGTGATGTGCGATAAAGGGTATATATCTATCTATTACCTACATATCACTAAGTAGCTGCGTTGGTACGATAAGTTGCACTACATTAAATCTAGAACATCACTAATGCAGTATTATACCTACTTGTGTTTGTCAATAAATATAGTGAAGATGACCATAGAGTTTTGTTGTTATTTATATTAACATCGTACACTGAAAAAGGTTCTATAACATGACAGTAGTTACAAAAGTATCTTTTAAAGATGATTGATAATATTACAAAATGTACATTAACATAATTCTGCGACAAGACTATTTATCATCCGCTTATACAGGGCTACATTGCAAAGGGGTGCTAAATTTTTAGGGACCACTCAGAATCAGTAACTAAATCGATCTACGATATAAACGATCTAAAAAACAAACTTATATTTTTAATATTATGTTTTATTACTATCCGCTGTTCAAAGATGTTACGAGTGGATAATCTTGTCTCATTCGTAAAAAAATAATGCAATAATAGTCACAATGGCGCGCGAAAGCAAACCTTAGCCTTTTCGATGTAAGGAACATTTCTAACAGCAGAAGCGTCCGCGCATACCAGAGGTTCAAATTGACAACAAATACTATAAACATTGCACCTCTAGATCTTATTTTTAAAATTTGGCACCCCTTTGCAATGTAACGCTGTATTGTAATCATCAAATGTTATTGCTTGCCATAAAGGTATCTTCATATTAAACCCTATAAATAAAGCTTGCCTATCACTAGTTTTGTAACATTAGCAAAGAAAGCCTTCTTGTATGTTGCTGTTTAGAATAATCCTGCACTGACCCAGATAAAGAACACTATGTAACATGGCCGAGAATTAGTATAATTTAGTGTTTTGTACACAAAGAGAGACCCGGCTACTGCTGTGAAAGTATTATCGGAACATTTACTTATAAATGTTTCGTTTTGTAGGGAAACTTAGTTTTACAATTACAATTAGTAACAATTTGAAACAAACAAGAAGATACTTTAATGTCATTTTCTGTATAATTTGCAGTAACACTTAATAAAATATTCTTTTAACGTCATCGTAACACAGATTTCTTAAATGACTAACAAAACAGTAAGTACAATTATTATTAAACTAAAAAAAATGAAAGAGATTCGTACGAGGACCTAATAATTATAGTATTTGGTTAATTGACAGTATTTCCAATTTCTTAATTGCGCTACTTACTAACGATGATGATTTGCGTCATCAATTGTGCAACTTGTATTTCTTATTTTTTATAAACACATAAATATGAAACCACGGAAAAAAATATAAGAAACGAATCAACATAAATGTCAGTTAATACATAAATCAACACTTAACAAAGAAGTTAAGAACTTCATTTTTTAAGTAGAAATGATCTTGCAATTAAAATTTAATCTAAAGATTTAAGTACAAAAATATAAAATATTGAACACAAATAAAATATCATGGTATATTTCACAATAACTTAATAAAGTCCTAAATTGTCGTTAATAAACGAGCAAACCATTTAAGTTTTACCTAAAAAACAACTGTACAAAGCTTACTGTCACAAAAATTCTGCCCATGGCTTAACACCTGGGCCATAACCATGAACTCTTAAAACAATCTCAAAGTTGTCAAATCTGTCAATTTTGGTACGTCATTTCATACAAAATTTGACAGAAATGATAATGTTTGACAGATTTGTGATTGTCTTAACAGTTCATGGTTAGGGCCCAGTTAATATTTACAAAACGTAATACTACTTATAATATGAACTAAAACCCGCTTGTCATAAAGAAATGTATGAGGAATACTTGCTGCTAGAAGTTGTTGTGTGAGTGGATGCTTCAGGAGTAGTCAAGTACGAATAATAGGGGTCCGTCGTCAAAGGCAAACTTGAAGATCTTGGCTGAAGACCGGTGTCTTCGTAAGTTGGCGCTGCAATCGATGAAATCGAGGGACTGAACCCATACGCGTCTGAAGTCGGAGGGTGCATCACTACACTTGTTGATAACGGATTGTAATAAGTAGACCCTACAGTATATCTACTTAGATCGTCGTTGAGCTTCAAGTTGACACCATTTGGAACGTAGCTATCAGAGGCGAGCGTAGACAATGTGTTAGAATTCGGTTGCAGTGACTCATCATTCGTGTACCGATAAACCTCAGGCATAGGTGAGTAAGTGGGCCTGCTAGTTCCTGCGGTGTAATACGATGAATAATTCAAGTTTGGAGTGTAAGACGGTAGCTCGATAGAGCTTTGGGGACCTTTGATGACTGACTTAAGACCTCCTATTGACGAGTAGTCTGGAGGTCTCGCAATAGTGTCATTGATGGGTAGATACACTTTGTGGCTGGCGTGGCTTTCGGTGAGGAGTCGTCGATGTCTTTCATGGCCGCCGCAGCTTCTCCCGTGACTCATCTTGTGGTCTTGACTCGGTGACAATTCTTTCGAACTAGAAGGGCTGCTATCGTCCACCGATGACGACGGCTTATTGTGTTTGTTATCCTTCTTGTATTTCATCCGGCGATTTTGAAACCATATCTTTATCTGTCGTTCCGAAAGTTGGAGATAGGTCGCCAGTTCTATTCGTCGTGGACGGCATAGATATCTATTTTGATGGAATTCGTTTTCTAATTCAACTAGCTGTGAACTCGTATACGCAGTTCGGGCGCGTTTGGTAAACCCCTTTGGGTAGGGTGATGACTCAGTTGACATATCTGAAACAGAAAATAAAATATGATTAGAATTTATGCTAATATTTTTTTATCTCTACTGTCCCAAATATTATTATAAAGTAAGATATTTACCGTTGGATAGTGATGAACTTCTGATCATCGAATTACTCGATGAAGGCTTAGTGTTCCATGTAGATGTCTGGAATATTAAAAAATATTGTAAATGCGTCCGAGTTTGGTAGAAGTCACTAACTAAATACAGTAAAATCAACCTGTATTAATAGCTTCTATCTACAATATTAAATTCTCATTACTGATCCGGTTATTTTGTGGTAAATCACTACATTCACAAAAACTGCTACTAAGGTAGCATTGTGTCATTAGTTAACATTACATTAAGGTTGAATTTCTTTTACAACATTATTTACCTGACCAGGAAAACTGGATTCATGCAAGTCGCTGACTTCTTTTCCAGGATCTTTAACTATATCACTGTCTAAACCACTTCGAGAATGATACCTAACAGGTTCATTAGTTGAATAGTTTCTGTTGTAACCGACTTGATTTCCGACTTGTATTGGTATAGAAGAAAACATGTTATCAGCCTTCTCCACACAATCTTCTGAAATCAGCTCATCTGTTCCTGATCCATAGTTTTTATTTGGACTGTTACTGATAGTTTCATAGTTTGCTATTTGATAATCATATCTGGGCTCTATATCTTCTTGAGTGTTTATAGCATGGTACGGGTGATTTAGTCCCAATATGTCTTGAATGCTAAACCCGTTTGAATCCCTGGAGTTATAATCTTGCACAAATGATTGTGGTAATGAAGATAACACTTCTGTTTTGCAATCTGCGAACACATTATCATTAGCACTGTAATTAACACCATCTGACAGAATGTCTTCAACACCATGGGACGTCACTGCACCGATCTTGCTGTCAACTTTTGATGTTGCATCTCCGAGATGACTAGCAACGTATTTTGGAATTGTGTTGGAAAATCTGGAGGATGTTGAGTCTAGTGAGTCATCTAGGTCTTGATCTGAATGCAGACTCGGTGATGACGGGTTGACCGATGACATTTTCACACTTTTCACCGGTCACTCAAAACACACTACACTTTGGCAGTAAGAACATCATTTGTCATGACACAATAGTTCAGAACGAAGGCGACTGTGCCCATTGAGACTTGTTTACAAAATGCTTTTTTCTTCACCTGATTGTCGTTAATTTGGTAATGACTTTTGCATTAGTGTGGGTGTAACGGAGCCAGTTTGTTCGTGTGCGACCGATAAGACACATACCGTACCTCCGATAGTGACCCACAGATAAACTAAAAATCGGTTTCGGTAGCTAAAATGCCTGTCACTATCACTTATCCGGAACTGCTCCAAGTTTTACTTATGGCCACGATAACAACTTACACTAAAATATGACTTTTAGTGAATATTTGAATTAATAACGGATATTTTGGTCACAAATTTCCAACTCTTTGATTAAAAAATAATCACACTATCATATCATAAATAATTGCATCAAACTTTATGCAGACAATGTACTAGTCGTAGTAGACTAGTTTATGACTTAGGTACACACAAAGGCAATGTTTGTGAGATGACCATAATATTGCTTCTTGCGGAAATCGAATCGAGAGTGAAACACTGAGCCACAATCATGCAATGTTCATTAAAAAAAAAATACAAATAAGTTGAAGTGTTTAAATCAACGGATTCTTAAAGAGTTTGTTCTATCATGAGAATTCTCTTATTGATTTGTGCGTTTCATCCGTGCTCAGCCAGGCCAGATGGCCTAGGTCGAAGCAGTTTTACTGTTACAGCTAACTTCGATCTTATTTAGTGGTTTCTGTATTTAGATTAATCAATATTGGACAACATCTGATCCTAAAATAAGAAGCCAAAGCATTTGTTATAAAGATATCTTAAATAACAACGGTATACCACCAGACCGGGAATTGAGCCCGGGACCTCAGATATGGCGTCAGCAACTCCGGCGTGCTCGCCTCTCGGCTACGAAGATCGTCAAATATAGTTTGATACTTTGTTTAGATTTAACGTTTTCGGTACAAGGGTAAACATAAAATTATCTTTTAATTAAATCTAATAAGTATTTTACGTATCAGAAAATCTTTAATTAGAAAAATCACATCACACAACTAAGGCGTGGGATTTCTGGCTCTCATTAGCATAATATTATTATAAGACGCACTATTACCTATATTGTCTTCTCCTATGGCCATATTAAATGAAGTGGTTTGGCATATCCTACTTTTAAGCGTAAGTAAACAATAAAAAACTTATTAGGTATCTATAAAAACGGCAAAAAAAAATCACGTTTATTTTATGGGAGACTCCTTAAGTATTTATTGTATTCTGTTTTTCAGTATTTGTTGTTATAGCGGCAACAGAAATACGTCATCTGTGAAAATTTTAACTGTCTAGCTACCACGGTTCATGAGATACAGCCTGGTGACCGACAGACAGACAGACAGACAGACAAACAGATAGACAGACGGAAAGACGGACAGCGGAGCCTCAGTAATAGGGTCCCCTTTTACCCTTTGCTGTAGCTAAATTTACTACCACTATCGAATCTGTGACTAGCGGACGATGGCCTAACAAATAGGTAGGTACCGAAATTTTAACGTGCAATATTCTTTAAAGTTAACACAATAAAAATTGTATTTCTGTAGCATGTCACACTATTGGAACACATCCATAAAGTTATACGTAGGTACAAACTAATTTAGGGCGCATAGATACAAACAAAACCACAAGATTTTACGTAAATAATGTTGGTAATATACCTGTTTAGATACAAAACTCATTAGACAAGGTACCTGTTGTAGCTGTGCGTCCTTTTTAGAGATTGAGATATGGATTTACTTTTTACTTAAATACTCTAAAACAATGAATTATTATTTTAGTAGTTACTACCTTCTCAGGTGAAATGGTAACTGACTGAGAGAGAGCTAATCAAATAAAATTAAATTTCACTCCATTTAGATTATTTTATAAGTGCTATTAAAACTATTGACGGACAAATATGAAAAAAGATTTGAGATTTAAAACTCACGAAAAAAAATCTTGAGTCAACACTTCGTAACAGCTGTAAATTATACATCGCTATGTATAATTTACAGCTGTGACAGACATTTTATTTGTTTCATTAAGTTCAATTACAAAGTCAAATAGCGTTAAATGTAAGTTTTCTTACATAAACTGTCTTATAGTAATGCAACGCTTGGACGCTCCGCTACACGCTCCGCCAGTACAAATGTGCGGCTTAGAGTGCCCTAAAAAAGTGAGCAAACGTGTATTTGTAACTGTGCAAAGTAAATATTATCTTTTAATCATCTTTAACGGCACTTATACTTTTTGTCTAATAATCAAACGGACATAACTTTTCATACAGTAAAACAACTAATTTGCTAATTCTATTGAAAGGATCGTAATGCGCACGACAATTACCATAACGTGTTGGACAATTTTTAAAATGGTTTCGGATGTTACTCCCTTTTGTAATGTTTGATACAATTACTTTAATACTCGACGCGTGCTCAAGAGAAATTGATGCCAGTTAATATGTCTTTAAAAGATGGCAGGTCGTTTTACTATGAGGGAATATAAATTAGTGAAACGGCAGCTTACTTGAAAGCAATTCTATAAATACTGATGCTAGGTTTCTAGTCTATTTGGTGGTAATTTACTTTTTTTTATAAATATTGAACAACATCACAATCACATACATTGCTCTGATCCTAAGGCAAAAAAGTAAAGCTCTTGTGTTATAGAAATCAGTAAAAACGACGGTACTAAAACAACCAGACCCGAGACAGTATACCAAAGTTCGTTTTCTACATTGACCCGAGCGGGGATCGAAACCGGAACCTCAGAGATGGCGACGCCATATAGTCCGGCGTGCTCGCCTCCCGGCTACGGAGGTCGTCACATTCATTTGAAAACCGCCCTTTGCTAGTGGTTTGTGCTCTGGACTTCAAAGTCAGGCTGTTGCGGGTTTGAATCCTGAAAGCCTTTGTAATGAGCACGTTACATGCTCGTGTTCATGCTTAACTGTTAGCGAGTGAAGTAGAAGCTCTGGCTAGTTTTGGGCTATTAAATTATTAATTAATTAAGTCATTTACGTTATATTAAGTTTTAAGACAAAAATAAACATGGCAGTTACAATGCATTAGTATGCGGAACTAAACATCATCATCCATTATATTATTTCCATTTTCATGTTCATTCGATTTCTAAGTTTTGAGGTTGTAGAGCAAAGTAACTAAGTAACTTCATGGATTTGTAATATACAGCTGTTGCCCGGGACTTCGCTGGCGTGGTCTTTAGTTTATTCAACATATTCCACAGCTAGATATAAAATTCCATTACCATGTAAAAAGTATATTAATATAAAAACACGTCTAAAAAGCACAACGACTATAAACAAGGGAACGCCTCCTGCGGACAGCAGAAGATCTGCTCGGCGAGGTAGTGCCGCAGCGAGCGCCAGTAGCCGCGGCACGCGCCGCACAGCGAGCCGAGCTGCGCGCCGAGCTGCTCGCCGAGCCGCGCGCCGAACCGCGCGCCCTCGGCGCTGTGCGCGCGCCGGTGCGTCGTCGCGTGCAACGCTTGGAGACGTTTCGCTTGCGCGTACAACTAGACAAAGAAAAAGTAAAAAGCCAAAAGCCTAAAAAAAATACTAACCAATATTAAAACCCCCGACTAATAATAGGTAGGTAACCAAAGAAAATAATAAATATTGGACAACATCACATACATTGTTCTGATCCGGTAAGTAGCTAAAGCACTTGAATTAGAGAAATTAGAAACAACGACGGTACCACAACACTCAGACCCGAGACAATATAGAAAAGTTCATTATCTATATTGACCCGACCTGGAATCGAACCCGGAACCTAAAAGATGGGACTTCCAAGTCTGACTGACCCACCTCTCGGCCACGGAGGTCGTCAAACCACCAACTGTGTTATAGATCTAAATCAGAAATAACGACAATACTTACCACCCAACCTGTATAATATCTTGTAAGTACCACAAAAAGTATCGTATATGTTAATCCAGATCATATTCTTTATGTGTGCAAATCCGTTTAGTAGTTTAATAATATATATGTATAAATCCAAACATCCACACTAACAAACTTTCGCATTTATAATATTAGTAGGATAGATATAACACTACCAGTAAGAAATAAAATGGACCTCAAAGTATGCCAAGTTTGCTTGTTTATAAATATAATTTACAGCACATATCGTCGGACCAAAGGGCTGATGCTCTGCTTATTGTCTTTCGTTTCCTTCTTAGCTTCATTGCTGCTTGGATCCAACCAAACAACAATACGATATATTGTTGTTAGTATAGGCAATTATGTCATAATAGCAGGAGCCTAAACACTGTACTACGGCACTGTATGATTCGTAACGTGTTATCCCTAGATACTACAACTACAACAGAACTAAACTGTGTAAAATAACCCAATCAGTATCGAATAAGTCAGGCTTTGGCGCTGCAATTGCCATTTGCCAATGGCCCTTCGATTTACACAAACGAGGCCTAATGAAGCCAGCACTAAATATAATTTAAGCAGTATCATAATGCAGCTAGGGTACAGAGGTCTCACTCTTCAGATTGGTATAAAACACTTACCTTTATTTATTTTTACGTGACCCTCTTTGCAAGCCAGATACCTACATGTATTCCCATAGCCGTCATCCCATCCTATCCAGTCTATTTCTCTCTTATTATTATTTCAATTTGTAATCATGTTTATTTTAGTTATATATTCTAAAAGTATTCATATTAATGTATTTATATTATAACATTTAAATGAAAAATATCAACCAACTTAAAAAAAGAGAAGGAGAGGAGTTCTCAATTCGACTGAATGTTTTATTAAAATATTTTTTGGTCAATGTTCAGATTGACGCGCACCAACGCACGTACCGCAATGATGCGTGATGGGATGTTAAAATGATGATAGGTGATGAGGCGCATGCAAATTCTTGCAGTAACTTGTCAATCATGACAGAAACCCGCAATCAATTGCATAGGTTCCATAAATTTTTGAGCTAATAGCTTTTGACAGCATTTTGAACATGGTGAATATATGAACGAATGCGTGTAAAACAAAAAGCTTTTTTTTAAGACGCGTTCGTTTTTCTCATCTTTAATTTTTAAGCATGTGAGCAATAAGTCTACTGTACCTGTGTGCAGTATTGATAGTGTTACAACAATATTTCGGTATTACCGAATCGACACCTCGACACGACGATAGTTGTAAACATTCGCGTTTGCAAGATTGTTGCTGGTGTTGGGGATTAATGTGGACTTCAGTTAAGCTGCCTATAAAATACCATCGACACTAATTAACGGTGGGATACTATTAAAAACCCCTTAAATTTCAAGCAATGTGCAGACTTAATGAAATAGGTGACAAGGTGGAGCAACGAAGGCCGGTAGTTGTTGCTTTATATCACATACTATTGCTATTGCTCTAATTCTAATGAAAGTAGCTAAAGCACTTGTGTTTTTGAAATCAGGAACAGCGACGGTGCCACAACACCCAGACCCGAGATAATATAGAAAAAAACTTATTCTACATTGACCCGACCGGGGTATAGTGGCGGCGTGCTCGCCTAAATGGTCAAGATCATACTTAAACTTAGGTTATTACTAGTTATAAACATTACGATATTTATGGCTTAGGTACTAATGCTCATTCCCATCACACAAACACTTGCCCCTCGCGGGATTAGAATTATCAACCACTATTACTCGTAGGATACATGTTGACAAAATTTTGAAAAACATTTTTTAAAATGTGTTAATCTTAAACCTTAACAAGCAACTAAAATACTTTACTTCGTAATTACTTTTAAACTTTTGCGTTGCATAATTTAAAACTCAATGAAACGGGAATTAACGCGATCATAATTTAGGTACAAAATGTTACCTCTTTTGCCTGACGTTTCGATCGGGTTACACCGACCGTGATCACAGGCTGACTGGAACAGCGATGTCTTCACTCCGTATGAAAGGCAGATTCTTCATCTACCCTCATAATATTATTTTCACGCAAAGTACCGTCACACACTACACTCACTGTGTCCCTATTTTACTTCGTACTTGTATGCATACATTTTTTAATACTATATCTATAGCAAGTTATTGCCACTCAAGCTTTCCTCGGGCTAAGTACCACCGATGGTATTACCAAGCAACTAGGTTAATATTCAGCTTTTAGCTCTCCCAAAGGAGTAATGTTGCGTGAGAACAAGATATTCTAGACATTTGATAGCGTTTCACAAGTACTGGGTTTAAGTGTCGACTTAATGAAATTATTATGTTAATTAAATGAAACGACTATTGTTTAAATTTCAGATTATGCGCGAGTATTAATATCTCAATACAATCCTCTCGAAATATAAGCAAAATGCTTTAATTTAATAAGAAAATAAAGGCCACAGCACGCAACAGAATACCAAATATGGTATTGTAATTACCATTAAAACAGGAGCAAAACTCGTACATGACTTGTGAAAATGGAAAAAACAAAACAAAATCAGACCCCATATTTACATGCGGCACTTCGTAAATTTTCCTTCGCCTCAGTTCAGCCTACGCTTTAGAGAACAATGAACATAATTTAATTGCTATTTCGAGGATACTACAGTTTATAATCCTTTGACATGTTAGTACGATAAACTTCACAAGTGGACTTCAAAAACCACCTTATCATTGTTACCAAATACTGTCATTATCGATTTTGAGTTCTAACACTATTGTAACAGAGTTGGATGTAACAGAAGATGGTTTATTAGATGGCAACATCGCATTGCTAAGGTGTACGAGTGAAATAGTCAGTGTTGCCAGTAAAGAGCAGTGTAAATTTGCCGAGCGTCTTGTGTGGCGTTCATTATTTTGCCCCGAATGCGGCTCCGTGATTTGTTTTATTGATATAGCCTCAGTTTTGTCCCGTCCCTTTGTTTTGAAGTCCTTCACCGTTTCTGTGTTTAAACTGTTATTCTTGGAATAGGTTTAAATGAGAACGTTTATGTAGGAATTACATCTCTTAACTTAAAATTTGTTTCGTCAGGTGTTAAACGTATCATGACAACCATGCGTTTTGCATTGCAAGAGAGATAAGATGGTTGTGGGTTCGATTTTCGCAAGTGGCAAATATTTTGGTGATTGGTGAAAATTTTCTCTTATGTCATAGATGTTCAGATATGTGCGTAGTTTACAGCTAGATAATTAGTATAATTGTAGCAAGATTGTCATAAACTTAATTTTCATAATAATTTGAGTAAAGTGCATTGATATTCGACAAAATTACATAAAATGCTCTGATCCTAAGGATCATCCTAAGGATCAGCCAAACCACTTGTGTTTTAGAAAGCAGAAACAATGACAGTACCACAACATCCAGACCTGAGACAACATGGAAGAGTACGTTTCGTGACCCGACCGAAAATTGATCCCGAAACCTCAGAAATGGCGACGCCAAGTCGGCGTGCTCGCCTTTCGGGTACGAAGGTCAAACGTATTAACTTTAGTAATCTAGAAATGGTTTTACTAATAAGTTGGTAGAATACCAATCCTAAATAATTCAAATAATAGACATGCAAAATTCTATATGATTAATTTAATTATAAATACGAACGCAACATACGCCTTTCAAGATCCTGTATCAATCGGTTGATCTTCAACGAGTGAGGGCTCCCACTAAATCACACGAAACGGCGCGAATAGTTTAATAAATTATTATCAACGCGGATTTACGAGAGGTATTTACATGTGGTTTATGTTAATGTACATTAGAGGTAATTAGCGATTAGTGTTTATTATATTGTGGCAACGACGGCGAATGCCTTTGAAGATTCCACTTGTACCGTTACATAATACAGATAGTTCAAGTTACACGACGATGATTACTTCTCATATTAGAAATAGGAGACGATTATACAGTGTATTGTGTAGTTCGAAATTGCTTAGAACATTGTATAATTACTCTGTCCCAATAATTAATCAAGCTACTCGTAACACGTTGAAACTTCGCGCTAATAAACAAAGCGAAAACAAAGAAAGCCCGGTTTTAATATCGGGCGTAATCAGAAGGGCCTTTACACCGTGCTATTTTGTGTTGAAAAAGTTAGTGAGAAATTCATAAACCATGGTTTGTAAAACCAATAAAGCCAATTTATTTGTGTAAATAGGCTTAAACTAAGCGCTTTACACGTCCCAATATTTTTCCCCTACCACTACTTCGGGACAATTTTGGGCTAGCGCCGAGAAGAAGTAACGCAAGAAACTCGGTCACTATTTGTCAGCCTCTTTTTAAATAGTATATATTTTACATTACAAGATAAATGTACCTGTGCGAGCAGGGCAGTATTTATTTCCAAATATTTTTATCATTTATATAATCATTGACAGTATAATATCCTTTTTTCATTAAAGTTGTTTTAATATGCGATTTAAATTTTAACAGGGGCAGTTCTACAATAGACGCTGGTAATTTATTAAAAAACCGAATACATTTTCCTAAATTGGGAACGGCAAGCTTATTCTTATTGTATTGTATTGCGATGATAAGTCGACTGTGTTCAATCTGAGTCAAAACATTTGTTCGTTTCTATCTATTTGAATTAATCTATTAAATGAAATGGCGTTTGTTAGTGTAACTAAAACTCTAGAAAGTCTGGACCTTTTTGCTCATCTTTGATTTTGAAATATTTGCAGATGTCCGGGGAAGGTGTAAAAGGTGAAAAACGTGGCTGGAAGAACAAAAACGTGGCATCTTACTATGGGCCTTATAAGGAAGCCCATGCAAAGTTGCACAGCGCTCTATGGAAAGGGCTAATGCTCGGTGTTTTATTGCGAGATCAAATCAGAAATATAGAGATCTGTGAACGGACAAAAGTCGCTGACATAGCCCGACGGAGCAAGCTAAAATGGCAGTGGGCGGGCACAGAAAGGTTCTGGAATGGAGGCTACGTACCGGCAAGCGCAGCGTGGGACGTCCACCCACAAGGTAGACACGACCTGGTAAAGGTTGCAGGAAGCCGCTGGATGCAGGCCGCTTCCAAACGACGGATCTGGAAGTCACTGGGGGAGGCCTATGTTCAGCAGTGGACGTTGTGGCTGAAATGATGATGATGATGATATTTTTAGTGTTGTCAATCTCACCTGCTTGTTAGTGATCATGAAACCTAAGTGCATGCTTACTCAGTAATTAGGTAAGTAACGATATTTATTTTAATTATCTTCTGTCTAGGACAGGTAATATTACACAATTTTTATAAAAACTATATTACAATTGTTGAATGTAAAGACCCAAAACATGAATGCGATTTCGTTGCCAGACCGCAGCGAACTTCGCGCTGTAAATGAAAACTGCCAAAGAAATTGTAAGTTTCCTTCGGTTAGGTAACAAGGGTTGCTGTTATGCCGTTGTACACAGTAGCTTTTTTATTAACTCAATATTTTATAGTAGCACCATGGATAAAAAACAACTTAACAAGCTACTTCTAATATTTTTTGGTCATTAAATTTTGTGACCTTATGATGTACCCTGTTCAGAACAAATAAATTATTCTTGATTCTTGATTCTTGACGATGAATAATTCTGAAAATTCTGAAATCAATCAAGGAAGCATGAAAGAAGAAAACATACTAAGCTGCCTTCAGATCTCGAGTGATCTGATCACTGCTCGCAATGATGATGATCGCAATAGATGACAGAAGCAGATTTGCTTTAGTAAACAGAAAAATACCAATTTTGTTATCCAAAACATTCATACGTTAAAATAATTAATTGCAATTTTTACAATTAATTATTTTTCGCCTAGAACTTTACGTCTTTTGACGCAAATTTTCTACTCCTCACTGCTCATTACAGGTGACAGTTCGAGCCATTTGAAATAAAGATTCAGACTGCCTAGTAAGATTTTAAAATACCTTTCATCAATTCATCTCAAACGTAAAACAGCTTCTTATATTCCCACCATAATATTGTGTGTTTTATGGCCATAATTCTTAAGAAGGATTAAATCAAATTGAGATATGTTCATTGACAATCATAATGTGGACAGAAGTCAATATCTCTTATTATTAAATTTATTATTAGTCAAAAGCTTTATTGTATTACTCAGACAGCATTGTTTGTTGGAAATCGATAAATTATTCAAAATCGTAACAATAATTTCAAGGTCTTCAGCATTTGACTGGGAAGCATAGAAGCGCCCGTTTTAAGTTTCTTGAAATCTCGGGTTTTTTAAATCTAGTGTAACAGTTTGTATTTGTGGCTTTTGTAATCAACTTAATTTTATAAAATACTAACTTACTTACCTGTCCGATCCGAGGTGGTTAAGCTTTTATTACTTATAAACTACTTATCTAAGAAACGTTATCTTGTCTACTGTTAATCTTAAATTTTAAGGACATTTTAATTAAGCACCTCTTTTAATCCATCTATATATAAAAATGAATTGCTGTTCGTTAGTTTTGCTAAAACTCGAGAGAACTAATTTTGGTTTTAAAATATTTAAAAGAGTCCAAAGGAAGTTTAAACGGTGAAAAAATATAAAAAGTAGAAGTACTAAAAAGGTAATATTTTTATTCCTTACAAACTATTCGTACCACCGAACAGGTAAGACACTATACGGTCCGCTACGCGGTTCGTACCTACCTCTCAATCAGGGTATGTTGAAGGTACGAAGTACGACGGGCCAGCTAGTTTTTTTTATAAAATATTACTAAATTTTATTATGTAGAAAAATTTATAGTCAAAAAGTTATTCGTCATTTATTAAAGAAGATACATTCAAAACGTTCTCAAAATAAGAAACAATATTTTTTTAATGCGACCTACGAAACGAATTTCAAAATTCATTTTGTTTGAAGAACGTTTTGTATTTAAACTTTTGTCGTTTGCTAAGCTGCTTGTTGGTTAAGTACCGTGTGTGGGAGCCGTTTCCACAGAAACAATAGCTTGGTAAATAAGGTTTTCGGGATATTCCCTTATTTGGAAACTGACACTTCATAGTTCAAAAAGGACAAATGATATTTTAGCATCCACCGATTGAAAGTTGACACCAAGGCTATAATATTAATAATATTTTGTTAAACACTAATAATATTTTGCCTTAAGGGTACTATTCAATTGTCTAGCAAAATACGAAGAAATAGGTAGCATTGATCATAATAGGCAGATAAGTGAAAATTCAAGCAAACTTCAACGATGTTAAGTTAAGCAGTTTATTCGTTATATGCGTCAGCCATTGCACTAATAATTAGTTGATATGCCTTGAGCAAGAAAAGTCCCAGTTCGATCCTCAGTTCAAGGCCCTAACCATAAACAGGGCCCTAACAATGAACTGTTAAAACAATCACAAATCTGTCAAACATTATCATTTCTGTCAAATTTTGTATGAAGTGACGTACCAAAATTGACAGATTTGACAACTTTGAGATTGTTTTAAGAGTTCATGGTTATGGCCCTGTTAAAACAATCACAAATCTGTGAAACATTATCATTTCTGTCAAATTTCGTATGAAATGACGTACCAAAATTGACAGATTTGGCAACTTTGAGATTGTTTTAAGAGTTCATGGTTATGTCCCAAACATTCATAAAAAACAACTTTCTAAATTAGTTTGCGTCTAAAAATCCTGGAAGACGTTCATGTCAGCATTCGAACATCTTAACATGATTAAGTATACTCTTCATCTTCTTTATCCCTTCCTATTATTTGGGGTCGGCTGTCCTCGTTCTGCGGCGCCAGGACAGTCTGTCCTGGGTTGTCGAAATATTTGTTTGGGCAAGCTCTAAGTCCTTGGCCATCATGGCCCACCAGGTGGCTAGTGGGCGTCCTCCACCTTTCCAGTTATTTGGTATGGCTAGGGCCTGTTTTACGACATTATCTTCAGGGCGTCTCATGACATGACCGAACCATCGTAGGCGGCTTTTCGTAAGTTTTTCTGCTATAGGCGCGATTAAGTATACTCATTAATTCGAAATAATTATCTGTTTCTGAATTGAACCCAGCTGGGGATCGAACCCGGAACATTTTGTGCTCAAGGCGAATTACCGCGCTAATACGTCAATTAGACTCACAAAAAAAATCTTAATCAGAAATCTGGGCCCTAACCATGAACTGTTAAAACAATCACAAATCTGTCAAACATTATCATTTCTGTCAAATTTTGTATGAAATGACGTACCAAAATTGACAGATTTGACAACTTTGAGATTGTTTTAAAAGTTTATGGTTATGGCCCAGATCAAAATCAAGAAGCATGATGCTGGTTAGACATAATTTCACCACTTCATCCACTTTATTACTGTCTTAACCATAAAGTTGAATATTTGCCTTGTACCTAATCAAATTAGACTTCCTAACAACCTTCTAACATGCTAAGCTACTCATTCAAGTCTAGTGAATCAGTTATTTTTAAATTACCTATGAATGTCGGGGCTCCCCGAGTATGCCTACGCTATGAAAAAGCTGTGACTCATCATGCATGTTCTGGCGTGTAATGGTGACTGTTCTAATGTTTTAAAACTCAGTGTGCTTAGTGACAGAAAACTGTCCGAGAAACACTTATAGATTTTAAAGTAGATAGTAAATAGGAAGTCTCTTGTTGCGTTCTTTGTTGACATTAGATCGGATCTTGATTTGCTCTTGTTTTTTCATCAGTGATCTGGGAAAAGTTTTTTTTTACAAAAAATATTTTTATGCTATTTCAAGAACACACATGATGTCTTTTTAAATAGGTATAAATATAATATATTAAGCTTTTAAGGTTTATTTGTTTCAGTGTTTTATGTAACTATTTACTATCCATTTAATACCACGATAAGGGGGGTAACCATTAACTCTTTGAAAAATCTCAAATCTGTCAAATATGCCAATTTCGTACGTCATTACTTACGAAATTTGATCGATTTGACAAGATTTGACAGATTTGAGATTGTTTTAAGAGTTCATGGTTATTACGTACGAAATTTGACAGATTTGAGATTGTTTTAAGAGTTCATGGTTACCCCGAAGGTCTATTTAATTTAGATGTCATTAGAAAACAAAAGTTAAAGTCCAAGTTACGTTGAATTCCAGAAACTTCTCTTCGGAATCATTTTATACAGTTTCAGATATTCTTACATGAAATTTAAGTAAATTTCAGAAGAATACATTAATCTCGAAAGAGTATCTCTAACTTAGCAGGACAATAAATCGTCTCAGTCATACTGCAGTGTTATCTGGAGCCATAAAGCACGCCTGGACCCAGCCGACAATTACTCCATCAGTTCAATTGTAATGCTAAATCGATTAATGCTACTTTCACCGAAGATTTACTGGGTCTGCGCAAGAACCTGTATAGAACCCTAACTGTTATTAGGGTTACGAAAGCCGATCATAATCGACTACATCATCTATTTTTCAACCGACTTCAAAAAGGAGAAGGATTGACTGTAAGATCCCTCGGAGGTAACCATCTTAAATCTGTCAAATCTGTCAAAGTTCGTACGTAATTGACAGATTTGAGATTGTTTTAAGAGTTCTATAATTTCGATTTATTAAGAATTCTGAACATTATAAGTCCTCCTATTGTTTTCAGTTGTGCGATAAAGTTTATATCTATATAGAAATATCTTTTTATTCTTCAAGTTCATAAGTTTATTTATAAAACACATAAATAATAAAAAGAATAAAGAATAAGAATACATTAATTTTGACTAAACTTAAAACACACACAGTACACTTACATTTCTTAATAAAGTAAGTAGCATTATAAGTATTTATTTTATAAGCTTGTTAATGCTTGTCTAATATTTTATTAACAATAACAATATCTAACACTTATGAATAAAAACTTTGCAAAAGGATCAACTACTACGAGTAATACAACCAGAATGCATAAAAGAAATAAGTTGTAGGTATACAGTTCGCAAAAAATCTTTACCTCCCGTGTTAGTTAAAATAACTGAGTAAAGGCAATGTAACGATTCTCGCCCTATAAAAATACAAGTCATAAAATATAAAATACATAAACAATGTATAGTACACAGTAAACCTCCTCACAGACGGGCATTAATTTATTAAACATGACATAACATCATTACAAACATAGAACTTAGTTATGTAATGGTAATCAGTATAAATTATCAATAATCTTAATCATTTAAGACCCAAACCAAGTATTATATTTTGGACGTTAAATCGCTTTACTAAGAAAATGTAACACAAATATAATTTCTTCCAATATTAAACCAACACAAAGAATTTTAGGAATAAATAGGATGTAAATAGAACCTCGATTCAAATTATCCTGTCTTTGCTAACCCTATTCCAATCAAGTTTTATTTCAAAGTGAATTTATCGTCGCTTTTGTGATATCGTTCGGGATGTAATGCCGAGCTCTGTTTATTCATAATCGACTCAGCTTGTAAATCAACATTTGGTGACCTTAACAGATTGTCAGTTCGCTGAATTGTGGTAATTTAGAAGCTTTCTTTTGATTTTAAGAAATTAACGACATTTTCCTTTATGGTTTATATCGACAGACCGTACTAACAAATAGTTTAAACATAGATTGTCAGTAATTTACAGTCTGTCTTTTGATAACACCATTTAACTGCTTTGGTCCTAAGTCCAACAAGTTACTAAATAGAGCGCTAGCCTTATAATTCCTATCTCGCTCTTTCTTTTTCACAAAGATAAACATAATTTGAATTAGAATGTTATATTAATTAAAATGTCGTGTGGTGCCGGCACGTTAAAAGAATTGCACCACCCCTTCTCTTCCTATGGGTGTCGTAAGAGGTGACTACAGGAGAACAGCCACAAGAAGACGGTCATCAGCGTCTCCTTTCCACCATTGGCCAAACTGCGATCGCATATCCACCTGCCAAGCGTCGCGATTATGGCAAAATCCTCCTTTTGGAGAGGCTTGTGTCCAGCAGTGAACTAATAAGGCTGGTGATGTGTGTTATATAAATTAACACAGCATCAATATTAGGCCATTTAAAACTAACTGACTTTATTGAATAGTGCAAAACATTTAGCTTTAAGAACAGCAAGCCAATGGTATCAGTGCAGCCGCAATCAATACGTAGTACAGGCACAGTTTATTCTAGCTAGTGTGCGCTCAAATATTTACTCGCCGCGAGAATCGGCCCCGCTGTGCGTGCGGCCACTAAAACAGCGGTTGTGGTTTACCAAAAATCAAAACCACTGAACTTGAATTCAGCTGAATGAAGCGAGCATAAATTGAGGCAAAATCATCATCTATCGAAGTTGAGCTTTGTCGGCCATTACGTTCAATCATATTGAGCCAAAGACAAAATGACTTTAATTTAACTGTGTACAACAGCTGCTGTTAATTGAGCGCCATAACCACAGAACAAGTTAGACTCGCTACGCGGCCATAACTAAATATGTTATCTGTACCAATACTAAGGATTTTTAATACTTGAAAAAAATAACCGCCTCAGGTGGAACCCGAACCCATGACCATCGCATATACCATATACGAGTACAAAACTAAGGACTTAGTAGACTTAGACTTGCACTTCTCACTAGAATTAATCATTGTTTGAAATATAAATGTAAAAACGAAGATGCCACCTTTGTTATCTTAAGCCGCTGATATACTCAGTACAATAAATAAATAGATATTGGACATCATCACGTACATTGCTCTGATCCTAGGAAGTAGCTAAAGTACTAGTGTTATAGAAATAAAAAAACAACGACGGTACCACATCAGCCAGAATATTATAGAACAGTTCACTTTCTTCAGTGACCCGACCAGGAATCGAACCTGGCACTTCAGAGATGGCGAAACTAAGTCATTTGCCTCCTAAGTTACGCTCATTGAGCTCAGAAGGATTTAAAGGCTTTATATATATACTCGTATATTACCGTGATATATTGTTTCTTATTTAGAAAAGTCGATTAAATCAATTTAACCGTGTCTTTGTAGATTAAAAAAAAACTATATTTGTCTCAAAAAATACATAGAAATATTAACAAAACATGACGTATAAAAGTTTTTAATGAGAAAAATGGGTCTACGACTCGGCTAATGATGCTAGGAAAGATAACATTAGGTATAGTATATTTTTAGGGTTCCGTACCCAAGGGTAAAACGGGACCCTATTGCTGAGGCTCCACTGTCCGTCTGTCTGTCTGTCCGTCTGTCACCAGACTGTATCTTATGAACCGTGATAGCTAGAGAGTTGAAATTTTCACAGATGATGTATTTCTGTTGCCGCTATAACAACAAATACTTGTACTAAAAAACAGAATACAATAAATATTTAATGGTGCTCCCATACAACAAACGTGATTTTTTTGTCGTTTTTATAGAAAATGGTACGGAACCCTTAGCCGGTTTTTTTTTTCTAGAGACGTACAATTTATGACTTAGATACAAATCGCTTATTCTAGGGCTCCTTCAAGTGAAATCTTAACTCGAGTCGTTACCGTGCGTCGCACACAAGTACTGGTATTTTAATATAAAGACACTCTAGCTTTATCGATGGTTGAAACTATAATAATTATAAGACCAAAAAAGAGGCCTTACAGAATTGTTCAGAGTAATGGCTGTTTTTTAGCAATAAAACACTTGAGGTTAAAAATAAATCACTTTATTACTGATATTTTGTAGGTAGTACAACATTTTGAGGCGCCTACAGTGAAATTAAGCTTTAATTAGACAATATTTATAAAGGTCACCTACTTTAATATGATTAATGTTAAAAAAATACTTGTTTTAATCTATCTCTAATGATTTTCCTAATTTTATAGTACAACCATTCCCAGTCAATTAGAAATTACGTTACATAGCAAACAGTGTTTAACGACTCAAATCAATAAAACGAAATTCACTAACTATAACAAAAACGATCTTTTAACAAAAGCTGAAGTAAAGTTAATTAAACGCATTAAGAGTTATAAAGCTAGAATAACGCGAGTTTTTCAGTCATAAAGTAATTAGAAGTACTATAATAATTTTGCTTACACGTACATGCGACGCAATTGAATTATCATATTATAGCAACGTTGTACAGTGTACATTGATTCGCGACCGCAGGCGCGACGGCCGACGCGCTGTGTGTACGCGGCAATGGTTACATTACACGTAAATAATTGGTTTGTGATTTGTACACGAGTGTAGCTGTTATGGATATGAGTTAGAACATGGTGATAAGCGGAGAGAGTTGTTATCACAAAACAGTCACATGTTCGCTTCACAGAGGGCACTGATTGTCTGAGATACAGGACCTGCGAGTAGTTCAGAAAGCAGAGACTTCATAATATATCTGTAAAAAAATATTAATTTAATAAAGTTATTATATTATTATTATTATATTTTTAACTTTATTTCATAATAGGACCCAAAACTTGTTAACGCATTACTGAAGTCTACTCATACAAGAGTGATTTGAAGTTGGTAACTAACCATGGATTTCCTTTAGTATCCAAGCAGTTTGTAGTTACGTCAAACTCTACCGTTTAAAAGCTCATGATTCGGCCTCTGGAGCAATCATAACTCAGGCGTAAAAAAACTTAGTTCAGAGTCATGGTATCAGAACTACCTAACCACAATTCATTACATTAATCCAATGAAATCGAGCGAAAGAACCACGAGGCTAAGATTGTCGTCTATTTCCCACTTGAACAGGTTAGTACAGCACAAGACGAAACTTATAATTTTCTTGTAATCAATGCTAAATTTTGTAACTGTATGGAAGAAAATAATAAATACCTTGTTACTACGAGGAACCAAATTTTCCCTTGGGGACGGCCCGATTAATTTATAAGTAATCGTTTTCTGAATTGGCCTACACCGAAAACGAAACATAGCGCCCTATGTGTTCAAAGCAAATCACCACATCTATACACAAATGGAGTCTTAATTAATTTGTCGCAAACATTAATATATTTAAACAACTGCAGTTTAGTCTTGTTAGTAACAACAATAAATGCTAAAGTGTCAACATTTATAAGTATTGCTAAGTCCATTACCGCGTCAGCTTATCACTATGTCCGCACCCGCTACCTCCTGATGAATGGCGGTCCACTAGCAATTAGGCGCACCATGAAAATAATAAAAGGCACTTGCTGCTTGTTTTGTTATTGTCTTTGTTTGCGCTCGAGGCTCGAGGCTTCATTAGGCTCTGATTCCGTTGTGTATTGTCGCTATTCTTGTTTTTTGGGAGGAGCTAAGAGACTCTTATTAAGAATCTGTGTGATGAACAAAGAAATATGAGTTATTATAGTTTTTATGATTACATTGTTTTATAAGTAAGTGTTTTCTTATATATTTATATTCATATTCATTTATTTCATCTTTTGGTTATAACATTACACTTAGATACGTCATTTTACAATTTAGAGTCAATAAAATAAAATATTAGCATTGTAGAGCTTCGTCAAATGTACAAAAATAAAAATGAAAATACAATAAGATAACGATAAATATAAGCCAATGGATACAATATTAAGTTTTAAATATGTTAATGTCAGTAAGAGCTTCATCTATATTGTAGTAGCTATTTACAATAAGTATTTGTTTTATTTTATTACAAAATTCATCTCCTTGTAAATCTTTTATCTCCGATGGTATTTTGTTATAAAATTTGATGCCCATAACCAAAAAACTTTTTCTATATTTAGCCAACCGATGTTTTGGAAGTGCTATCTGATCTTTGTGTCGTGTTGTATATTTATGATAGTCCCCTTTTTTAGTCAATTTATCAGCATTTTGTTTAATGTATAGAATGCCTTGGTAAATAAATTCCCCTGTTACCGTCATAATACCTAACTGCCTAAATTTATCCCTACAAGTATCATTATATTTTAATCCTAGAATATATCGTTTCTTGCCTGATACCAAGTTATATTCAGGTCAACAGACCTACCTTTAAAAAAAATTAAGGTATAGATACTGATGAAACGGGTATGAAACCCTAGGCGAGCGAGTACGACTTTATTAACAAATGCGAAGAAAATTCTAATAATTTCATATTAAATAATATTATGTAGGTAATTACCCTAACTGGACCAAATAAGGTAATTTGTTTGAGAGTTTAATTTGCAAACACTTATATTACTTTACAATACCTAAGCTATTACGGGGCTACATTTTTGTTCTAGAATTCTACCGCGAAATCAACAGAAAATTGGTCTAATAAAAAAGAATGGGCTTATTTATACTACTTACTGTTACGCCTACGCAGTTCATTTTCCTAAACTACACTCCAGAACAAAGGTTTTGACTCAGAAAATAATATTTTTCCAGAATTTACTAAGGTTTCTTTCGTGGACAGCATTGGTTTTGGCGTTCTGCGGCGAAATAATAAATATTGGACAGCATCACATACATTCCTCTGATCCTAAGGTAAGTAGCTAAAGCACTTGTGTTATAGAAATCAGAAACAACGACGATACCACAACACCCAGACCCGAGACAATATAGAAGAGTTCGTTTTCTATATTGACCCGACCGGGGATCGAACCCGGAACCTCAGAGATGGCGGCGCAATTTAAAGTCCGGCGTGCTCGCCTCTCGGCTACGGAGGTCGTCGACGTGCCTGTACCACCCGCCGGGATAGGTTGTTAGGTCCGCGCACACGCGTCTCTGATAGGTACGCCGATCTTGTCTTATGCGACAATCAATCCCCACACTCTGCCCCAACGCTCAACATCGGTACGGATTATACCTTACCGACTTTGCAAAATACAAAAATCCAGGTCTAAATCTGGGCCTGAATAGGGCGACAGATGCATTGATCGTGAAAATAAACCTATGGTTTGAAATCGTATAACGAAACTATTTTGTTTAATAGTTTTTGACCGTTACCCAAATCCTCTGCTCTTGAGTGTATCACATTTTTTCGGAAGATATGAAAATATTATTTTTTTTTCCGAAAATTCGGGGGCAATATCTCGAGTGAAAATGGGTCCTAAATATCGATATTGGTAGAATAAACAGGGGATAAGTCATCAAGTAGGAGGAGCGAGAATGAAACGGGAATAGGGCACCCGCGGGACCCATACAAGAACTATAAATCGGTTTCGGAGACGCCTAGCAAGATCACGTTCATGCTGAGAATCTAACGGAAAGTGGGAGGAGTGATTCAGAGCTTTGTATGGTTGAGTTATCGACTTATCGTCCGATGGCGAGCGTTATAACAAGTAAACAAAAAATATTTTACTCGTACACTTGGCCCGTCCTAACTTTAATGACTCAGCTATTGTTAGTGAAATTCGATTATTTTAGTTTTTTTTCGTGTAATACCTATAATGTATTCAATCAAAGTATCATAATAAACCGATTTGTAATGAAACTGCAGTTTCAAACTAAATATAATAATAACATATAATTCTGTACGTCATTACGTACGAAATTTGACAGTTTGAGATTGTTTTAAGAGTTCATGGTTACCCCGCAGGAACAACTTCCATGTAATAATATATAAATAAAAAAGTTATTTCCCTTTATTCATAAACCAATAGGTGTGCGTCAAATTAATATCTATGAATCTCTTTCTCGTGAGCCAGCTGTGTTAGAATTATTACCAAATATAATCCACTTCCACCATGCATCGGTAATAAGACGTTGAAAAAGAGGCAGCATTATTTTTGGTCCAGAATTCGGATTGCAAATACTTGTCCATAGTTTTACTAGTACCGATCGATGTCCCGCAGTCGCGTTCTATCGCGGCCATACATCTGCCGCTTCGTCCGCGCTATGAATAAATTGCACGTTAGATAAACACAGTTCCGATCGCTCCGTCATTTCTCATAAGAAGTGCTAAAGTGCCAGTATACCTATCGATGTGAAAATACATACCCAAAGACCCGTTTGGACTGCGAACTATTGTTAGTTGCAGTATCTCTGGTATTTTCGTACGATTGTTACACTTTAACGGTGAACAGTTTACGCCTATATACGTCATACAATAATGAGATAGTCAGCTAGCTGGTAAAAGCTGAATATCTATAGGTATATCTGGAATAGTATTCAACAATAACACTGTGGATATTAGTGTTAACGACACAACCAACTTAACAGCAAAATCATGAGAAGCTCAGAAATCATAATAATACTTACATATTTGCAAATTACAGCCACGGTGCTAACAGTGAAGGTTCAGAAAACCTTCATCTTGACATAGCTATTTGTGCCTTGTTTCTTAAAATAATTATTGCCAATTTTGTCGGCACATAATAGGTTAACACATAGAAAATACGTTAAAAAGTCCTTGTTTGAGCTACGTTAAAATCAAAAATATTGTTCATTGCTTCTTCATTCCAGCAGGGCTAGCATGCGCAACACGATAAAATTATGTCGTGGCATTTTATTGACTTTTGACGTTGGACGAACAAAGAAAAAACCAAAATATCATGCAATGCCGTGTTATAGCGTAAAAATAAGTATCTACGAAGAACGGGAGACCCTTAAAATATTAAGAAAAAGGATTTGAGACGTCTGTAATTAGGGAAAACGACAAAATTATCGTCGAAGACAAAATTTGTCTTGTCTATCGATAAAATAACCGATGCGCGCATGCTAGCCCTGCACGTCGCGGAAGCTGTACATATCGCGTCCGTAAATCTTAGACGTCACCCACCGATGAATAAATTGTACATCGTCTCAGCGTTCGACTTCCCTGTGGTCCTAATAACTTCCTTTATAAACATTGCAAGTGACAAAGTACTTTCATACACCTCTTATACTGGGAACAATAAATATTTACAACTACCAATCTTTTCTGGTACATACCTGTCTAAAATTGTTGGAATAAGTATTACCTACTGGTCATCGTTAGTCACGAAATTTCCTTGGAATTATCATTTCAGTGTATGTTTTTTATATCTTGGTTTTTTATTATTAAAATGTTTTTGTTTTTGTATTAAAATTAGAGATAAAAGGACTTGAGTATTTTAAGTCCTTTAAGTTAGGACTAGACTCGATTTTCAAGACTCGACTCCAAAAATACGACTCATGCTTTTATTAATCTAAGGAGACTCCAGTCATTATTATACGACTCGGATATAAAACGAGGTTTATATAAACTCGGAGGTTCTTTATTAAAAGACTCACAACTTATTCGCGAGTTTTTCAATAAAGAACTCGAGTCGTTTAGCATACGATGAGCTGTTTAAAATTAAATAATAAAACATTTATTAAATAATAGATAGATTATTATATTTTATTATTTAAACATTATGATATTTTTTCTCTTTTAAATATTTATTTTCCGATTGTACAATTTTTAAGTCATAAAACAAAACTAAGCTAAACTTAAAACTAAACCTTAAGAGAAAAAATAATAATATTTACAGAATATATCACAAATAAAAAATGGGCCCCAGATCGTTGTCCAAAGGCAACGACAAAGTGCCCAGAAGGCTAGCCGCATTTCCACGCTGAATAGTTAAATTGACTTAGTCTAAAAATAAAACTCGAATCATAGTCGAAGACTCCTAAAAGGCTCAGAACTCAGGGTTCAGAGACTTGATCAAGTTGTGAACTGTCATAAGTCGTCGGAACGAGTCGAGTTTCTTTTAAAAGACTTAAAAGACTCGAGTTCTTTCATCTCTAATTAAAATTCAAGTTAAAGCACTATTTTTTGTCTAAACATCAGCTGTATCTTTTTGTATGGTGTTTAATTAAGAGTAAATATCAGTATAATTCTTAATTTTCATTGCCAATGTGTAATTTAGTAATACATTAGCTAAATAATCAGTTGGTCCCTGGAAATATCAGTTTTATTTGTAGCTAAATCTAATTCTCATCCTGATATGAAAAAAATATTTCAATTGTATCAGATTTTTAGTAATAACTAAGCAGAGCTTTTACTTTGGCAACTGCATAACGAATAAACTTTTTCATAAATAAAATACATAATATGAGATCTATACCTTAAGTGCAGATGCTCACATGCAACTGCGAGCTCATCTGATCACCCAATCATTTCCCCTAGCGTGATAATTCAGGCCTGCTACCGCTTGGTTTGCCCGAAGCAAGAACCACTGGACCAAGACGGTCGTCGAAAATAAACAATGTTTGCAATTATTCATTCTCTAAACATCCTCTTTCTAAGTTTGGCTATCGACGTGTGCCTTGCCGCGGAAGCTGTAGCACGCTTCATAAATCCTCCCGTGAATAAATTGTCCGCTCACTCAGCCGCGGTGAAGAATGGTGTTTGTAAATACGCCGCCGCGGGGCGCAAAGTCTCAATTCGTTCAATTTATGCGTTTCCCTTGAACACCGGATTCACAAATCTTACGCCGTATTATGTTGTAACTAAAACTTTGTACCTTTCTTTCATACCGATAGGTAAGTTTTTGTAGGGTAACAAAGTATTATGGTATTGACTTGAAATATTTTAGGTCAAAAACTTATTAACAACGAGGTATATTGCCGGTGCAAAAAATAATAAATTCATTGATAAGTTAATCAACTTAAAAGTTACATCTTTACCAAACCACAGCTTAATAATACCATTCTTTATTTATCATTACATAAGCTAAAGACGTAATACTTATTAGGTAAATAATCTTGTTATATGTGACACCAGTCCCAGACACACGCTTGGCTAGTTACAACCGATTCGTCTAATATTAAACGCATGTCCTTGTATGATTTGTAGGGCCGTTAATCAATTGGTATTACCGTAATAATTTGAGCACGTTTCACTTAGGATGCATAAAGCAGTGCTGACCGTTTTATGGAGTTTCATAAGCGCAGCGGGAAGGCTGCGCCTGCGCCGAAGGAGTGCCGAAACAAGCGTTTCTCTGTGTATCCTGGATTTATTTATTGATCGAGTATAATAATCGAATAGATCTCCTGTTGGTAGATAATGCTCTTTCTCTTTGTATGATCACATTGACACTACATTCCTTATGTTATGAAAATATGTACCAAACTGCGTTTTGGTATAAAAAACCGACTAAGTGCGAGTCAGACTCGCGCACGAAGGGTTCCGCACCATTATCTAAAAAAACAAGTAAAAATTCAGGTTTGTTTTATGGGATCCCCCTTAAATAATCATTTTATTATGGTTTTTAGTAAATGTTGTTATAGCAGCAACAGAAATACATCATCTGTGATAATTTCAACTGTCTAACTATCACAGTTCATGAGATACAGCCTTGTGACAGACGGACAGACAGAAAGACAGGCGGACAGTGGAGCCTCAGTAATAGGGTCCCGTTTTACCCTTTGGGTACGGAACCCAAAAAAACTTGATCATCGAATATACTGCAACTGGTAACCTTTATCGTACTCTTATGTCTCAAAGAAGGTACATTTATATCTTTATTGTTATTCTAAACTTTTGCTTACAAATGAAAACAAGTATACGTAGTGCTTTATTTTTCTAATTTTATAGTACATCTCAGTCATAATTTTCAATAAGATAAAATCAGACGACAATTGTCGTAAGATCTCCACAGCTGCATATGAATCTTGTCAAAGATGGAGAATATATTCGCAGTTTGCATGAAGCAAGTTTCTGACAAAAATTCGGAGTTATGGTAACTATGTGATAGTTTTACGAAAATGTAGGTCTTCAGTCCGATTCGTTTTGAGAATTTTACAAATAAAATTCGCATACAAAATATACAATTTAAGCAGTAGTGGTAGCTTACAATAAGAGAATATCATGATCTTAGCTATCACTGACGCTTCCAATTAAATAGAGCCAGGATTAATTATGTTTTCATTATAATTAGTAAGTAATTATATAGTTTTCCTGTTACTCGTCTGAATCTTATGTATTTTTCATTGTAGAAAACCAAGTCATTTTTATTTATTAGTAGGTTCATATTTCTCAGTCGCCAGACATTCCCAGGTGAGATCGGATAGTGTGCATCAAATATTCATTGCGTAGGTAGGTACTGCATTAGCGGCTCGGGCTCACTGATGTGTTCGGATTACTTGCACTGATTCAATCTTTTTGATCGATTTATCAATGATTCACGTACACTCACACCTCTACCGAAACAAAAGTCGACATGGCCTCTTAATCGCCATGAGAATAAAATTAAGCAAAGTTTGTACTCGTTTACTAGAGCAGTGGCGGGCATAATTGTTATTTAGAGATAGGCAGTAGGTACAAAGAAACGTATTTCAGTGATGAAAACAGTGATTTTCATCAATAAAACACTTTTGTAAGTACCTACTGCCTATATCTTTTCATTTACCAAGTAGGCAGGCACTGCCTAATTGATTAAATGCACCGCACGCCCCTGTACTAGAGGTACTTCTAATCATTGTGGACCTGGAAATTACTAAGTAGAACAAGTTATAAATGAAATATACAAAATTATCTCCATGATAAAAATAATATGCATGGAGGGTTCCGTACCATTATCTATAAAAACGAGCAAAAAAATTACGATTGTTGCATGGGAGCCCCCTTAAATATTGATTTTATTCTGGTTTTTAGTATTTGTTGTTATAGCGGTAATAGAAATACATCATCTGTAAAAAATTCAACTATCTAGTTATCACGGTTCATGAGATACAGCCCGATAACAGACGGACGGACAGACGGACAGACGGACAGACGGACAGACGGACAGACGGACAGACGGACAGACGGACAGACGGACAGACGGACAGACGGACAGACGGACAGACGGACAGACGGACAGACGGACAGACGGACAGACGGACAGACGGACAGACGGACAGACGGACAGACGGACAGACGGACAGACGGACAGACGGACAGACGGACAGACGGACAGACGGACAGACGGACAGACGGACAGACGGACAGACGGACAGACGGACAGACGGACAGACGGACAGACGGACAGACGGACAGACGGACAGACGGACAGACGGACAGACGGACAGACGGACAGACGGACAGACGGACAGACGGACAGACGGACAGACGGACAGACGGACAGACGGACAGACGGACAGACGGACAGACGGACAGACGGACAGACGGACAGACGGACAGACGGACAGACGGACAGACGGACAGACGGACAGACTGACAGACGGACAGACGGACAGACGGACAGACGGACAGACGGACAGACGGACAGACGGACAGACGGACAGACAAACAGACGGACGGACAGCGGAGCCTCAGTAATAGGGTCCCGTTTTACCCTTTGGGTACGGAACCCTAAAAAATTCAACTAACAACATGGTTTCCAAACGAAGAATAAATTACATTACTTACCTGCCATCGAGTAACTATATTAGGGTTGGTAATAAGTATTGTTGCAATCTTGTAAATATCTAACAATGCGATAGACAAAAGGGGTATAAAAACAAATGAACCAGGTTTAATGATGTCTATATGAAAGCAGTAAATAAGATGGGTAGGTACCTAATATTGGAAATGTTTGCTGGGTTGAGGATAATAAAACCTATAAAACATTAAATATTGTAAGAAAAATATTTGAAATTAAAAGATATCTAAGTTTAAAATGATCATTATTACAAAATATGTTAAAAAAAAGGAGTAACTATCCATTTTTTTTATATTCCCAGAATAATTAACAGTATGGAAAATTGGCAGCATTAAAATTCCCCGGACACGCACACTTAAAGCTACTTTTAGACAAAGTATTAGCCTTACAAGCAAGAATAAAAACTTAGGTTTACAGCTCTGGACACAGACAGCATGAACCTCTTAGAAGGCGCACAAGTAATCCAAGTTCCCATAGATAAGTGTACTGCTAATGTTAAGGGCAAATGAGTCGATGAGTGGAGAACTGGAGAAACTGAAATCAACAGTTGGTAGACAACTCAGGCCCAAAGGACTAAAATCGGGGGAGGATTTTCTTTAGCTAAATAAATAAAATAAATAAATATTGGACAACATCACATACATTGCTCTGATCCTAAGGTAAGTTGCTAAAGCACTTGTGTAGTAGAAATCAGAAACAACGACGGTACCACAACACCCAGACCCGAGACAATATAGAAAAGTTTGTTTTCTACATTGACCCGACCGGAGATCGAACCTAGAACCTCAGAGATGGCGGCGCCATACACAGTCCAGCACGCTCGCCTCTCGGCTACGGAGGTCGTCAAGGCTCAGCTGGTTTAGCTGGATACGAAATGTACCTACTTAATGGTTGTCTGATGATTTGGAATGTAGGTATGGTTATGCTGCAGCATGCACTATGACAAGCCGAGTAAGACCTCCCCAATCGAGGGTCAAGTGGAAGGAGAGGTGCTCGCATCGTTACTACGTATGACTCAGAGTCTTCCACTAAGCAAAGACCTGCCAAAGCTGACGTGCAATACCATGAGACTGGGGATTGGATACTTTAAAAATAGCCTGAATATAATCTGGGGATTACTTATAAACTTGGGGCTACACTGACTGCACCAATAGCAACTCCGATTCCGAGTGCGGTGTTGCGTCTCAAACCATGGGTCACCTTTACTCATGTCCCGCATGTTCGGACAGCTGCACTCTCATAAACCTGTTACGCCCTCTGATAGTTCGCAGAATAGTATTAGTTTTAATAAAATACATTTTACGAAACGGTGAAGATAAGAAGACTAAAAGGGGATTAATTTTAACCTATGTAATGTAGATACATTTTATGTGACCAACATCTGGCACCTCACGTTAGTCCCCGTCTCATTCTCTTTAACTTAATGAGACATAATTCAGCAATTGTTTCTACATAATAAAAAAAAATAGTGACGTCATATGTCAACAGTTATGGCGTCGCAGAGGCAGATATTATTTTCCACGAGTAAAACGAAGAGTCTATGAAGATGTTAGTCTTCGATCTTGGCCCACGCACAGGCCCATTCAGCGGCACTTGGATCCGCCATTATGTTTTAATGGCCATCTCCAGTGAATGTATTCAATTCTGTCTCCCTACTTTGTATTGTGAATGAGTTGAAAGAAAACACGTTAAAGAAACTACGAACGTAAATGTTATAGGTATGCGAAGGGTCACCATTAGGAGAACATAAAAGTCGGACCATAAATTTGGTAAATTCTAGAGATAAATTAGAATTTAGTTACAACGTGACCTCTAGTTTGGTTGCATTCACAATAAATACATATAAGTACCAAATATTAACCAACTTGTCTTAATTTTTTCTTTAAATACTAGAAGTAGGTTTTGTCATATTTTCGAAATGGTGAAAAAACAAATCCTGCAAATTCAGATAATTACTTATAACACTGCATGTGTTTGATTTAAAATTCAAAAGATATCCATTTATTTATCAATAATGTGATAACGATAAACTATAGTATAGATAAAATTACCGTGACTATAGTATCCTAAGTTAACTCCACGTTAATGATTATCATAATATAAACTCACTTCAGCAATGAAAAAAAATACTCTGTCAAGCCATGCAGGAAACGAAATAAAGACGAGTGAAACAAAAATATACATATACATAAAACTAAACAAATATTCAGTAGCTACAGTACAACTATATCTTTAAAAATATAACAGCTGAACAAAGCAACCGAATCAATCCATATATGGTATATATACGTTCGTCAAAGATCGATTGCATATTGTCAAAATCCGCAGCAATGCACCGATGATCTGAGCCGCATAAATCAGAGCACGGCGTGGCCTGCGGCTACAATCGCGAGACTCCATTGTGGCGAGTCCATTCATGCCTGTGTGTCGTGTGATTTACTGTCGAAGTGATATGTTTGTTATTCTCGGGGTATCTTTATCTGGGAGTATGAATAGTGATATCTTACCATAATTCTTCTTTTTGGAAACGTGAGGCAATGGAAGATTTAATTACAAGCAGTCTAGACTCACCTTTTTGATGTTATTCTGTTAAAGTTTTTAAAATAAATTAAAACACGTTTTGGCTTTTTGTGTTCTGTAATACGGCAAATCGAACAATGTTTTTGGTATTTTAGTTTGCTATGACGTTTTTTTACGTCAATCTATGTCACAGAAAAAATAAAACAGCCCCAGGTATAAATAGTACTCTATCAATAAAAATACTAATGAAACATAAAAAAAAATGTTTCAAGATTTGCTATTCTGACAATGAAAATACAAAACATTTTTAAATAGGTATCAGTTAATTATTTATGATTCGTACTTATATGCAGCAAGCAAAACATGCTTAGTGGGTGCACATAGGTTACTCTGAAATCACGTAACTTAAAATTTGTGTGGAAAACTGATCAATAGCATATTTCCAAGGTACCAATGCAAATGCTGGCATTACTTTGCAAACTTCCACAGGCGATTGCGAGCAACGCCAATAAGATTTATTTAAATAGGGACATATTCCCGGCTAAAGAAAATATAGAACGAGTTAAAGTAAATAGAGAGACGACGGAGGAGAGTTGTGTTTGCGTTCGACTGGAAACTAAAAAAAATAATAAGAACAGTAAATTTAAATAAGCTTCTAGTTCTGTTACAAAGATTTCAGTTATTCTTTAACTGATATTTTGCAATGAAGGAATAAATATTGGACAACATCACATACATTGCTCTGATCATAAAGCTAAAGCACTTGTGTTATAGAAATCAGAATTAACGACGGTAACACAACACCCAGACCCGAGCCAATATAGAAAAGTTTGTTTTCTACATTGACCCGACAGGGGATCGAACCCGGAACCTCAGAGATGGCGGCGCCATATAGTCCGGCGTGCTCGCCTCTCGGCTACGGAGTTCGTCGACTAAGTAACTATAATGCTAATGTATGAAATTAGAATCGCACTTCTAGGGTGCCATCCTCAAAAGTAAAAAGAATTCTCCTTTTTTTTCTCTCCACATTGTCCATCTGTCCTCTTGCTGTCTATCAAGTTTTTTTTTGTCAGAAATGCGTGAAGTTATTAAACGAAAGTTAAAATTAAACTGAATATTGAGGACTACAATCCATATCTAAAAATACGAGAATACGCGTCATATGATTATGTAATGCGTTTATATAAAAAACTGTGAATAATAACAAGATTTTAAATGGTAAATTGTTCCAAATTAATTACTACAGAGCTAATAAATGTATAAGTCAAACATAATGAGGCAATGTAAACAATAGCAAACGAGTTACGCAATTACGTTGTTAGTTGGGCTTGTTGCGAGTCGAACGCGAAAGCGACTGCGATATGTACCACTCTATTAACTATACTCGTACTAGGGAACACTGGCCAGGAGGCCTAGCACGAAAATGTACCTTTTGTTCGAACCTATAAACCTAACAAATTAAAATAACCAGTCTCATGTGTCAATCATTTGATAAAATACGACCAACTCAATCTAGCCGTGTAAAAAACCCGACTGTTTTCAATTGTTCATAAATTGATACAAGTGCATGGATATTTTAATTTGATCGGATAATACGACCGATTGCTATTACGAAGTCTGATTTCACTGAAACGCTGTGATTTTGTTCACGTGATGACGGGGTGTAATCGATGTGGAGTAACATTTTAAATACAGTTATTACCTAATACCTAACTGTTATTAAGGAAAATTTTAATGTTCCATATATATTTGTAAATTTCGTAATTTTTTTTTTTGTAAAAACATAGGTACATAAATTATTTAAAAAAACATCCTTCCTTTTAACTTAATAAATATTTTAACTTTAAATGGCGTTAACGATAAGTACAGATATTGTATTAAAGCTTCACAAACAACTTTGATGGGCAGGGAGTGCCAGGGAGCTAAGCTAAAGTAAGTAATAATTTCAAAGCGAGAATTTTGACTTTAGATCCGTTGGTATATTAACGAAAAAGGGTAAATATATTTTATTTAAAACAACAATTTGTCTGTGTGTTGTAGTCGCAGGTTTCTATTTATCAAAACTACAGTTTATATCTACGAGTAAGTATATGCTCTGAGTTTCATAAACAAACATTTTCCTACTCTAGATAATAGACTATTGTGACCTGCTTCCTCATAGCAACCCCGCAGGAAGTCCAGACCAAAACAGACTTGCTCGAACTTGCGCGTAATTGTGAACACGAGTGATTTATAACAACGGCGGTTTGTACACACCGCCTGCTTTGGGAGTTTGGTGTACACGTCAATTGTTGAAACTTGTTGTACTGCGGGGTAACCATAAACTCTAAAAACAATCTTACAGTTGTCAAATCTGTCAATTTTGGTACGTCATTTCATACAAAATTTGACAGAAATGATAATGTTTGACAGATTTGGGATTGTTTTAAGGGTTCGTGGTTACCGCCCAGAATTTGTATTGTTAATACTAACTATTGACCATTACACACATATTTATTGATAATTATCACACGAAAAGTTAAGGTTGTAAGTTTTCACATCGCCACAACTACTTCAAGGTAAATAAACTTTAATGTATTCTTATTTAGCTTAAATAAACTCAAGAACTATACTCTCAGCACGTGTATTGATAATAGCATTGCAAGAAACTGTTCCAGTGACATATGGTCTCAAATACAAGCACTAAGATCGGGTAAACCTGTGTCCACATGTGTATCATTTAATTAACGTATCATTTGGAGTATCACCAATGTGAGTCGTAAATAAAATACTCGATATTGTAAAATAACGCCCGTTCCGTTCTTTTATACCATATACGCATATATAAGCTGAATATTTCTAATAGGTTGTAACGTTTGATTTCTCACATCTTAGATTTGTTGAAGTCTCAATTTGGCAACGCCTAGCGCCATCTATCATATACTAAAACAAAAATTAGCACTTAGAAGTTTAATAATTCGCAAACGGATCCCTAAATCGGAAAATTATCTGAGCAACCCCTAAGTCATTTGAAAGGACTTATTCGACGATACCCAATACGATAGGGTAGGCGATGGAAAAAAAAATCCCTGCGTTACATGAATGGGAGCTACTAAAAAAAAATATCTTTCAAAATTTATTCTACCACTGTTTTGACGTGATTGATATACATAAGTACATACCTCCATAAAATTACAGCTCTCTTGTGGGAACAGTCTTCAAGCAAAACCTCAGACGGACAGACAGACGGACATGACGAGACAGGGTTCCTTGTCAGGACTACGGAACCCTAAAAACTGCAGGTATTAAGCAACAAAAGTATAAAATGCAAACTCAATTGTACACATATAAAGTCGAACGTCAATACAATATAAAATGCGCCACCACACGGGGCGATATTGCGTTGTCAATGTGCTAAGCAGTTGTAAACACGCGCGTCCGTTGTCTGTGCCCGTAATGCTTTTGGAATATTTTAATAATGTTCACATTTTCAAGCAGTGTGCAACCACATAAATATGAAAACGAACAAAGAGTGTAACCCGCCAATAGGAGCAAGTTTTATTATATTTATTGAAAGGTGTGTCAATATAAATTAATAAATATTGGACAATGTCATATACATTGCTCTGATCCTAAGGTAAGTAGCTAAAGCACTTGCGTTATATAAATCATAAAACAACGATGGTTCCACAACACCGAGAACCGAGCCAATATAGAAAAGCTCGTTTTCTACATTGACCCGACCGGGGATCAAACCCGGAACCTCTGAGATAGCGGCGCTATTTAAAGTCCGGCGTGCTCGCCTTTCGGCTTTGCAGGTCGTCAAAATATATTCATTTAAATTATCGTTTTTACTATTCTGTTTCTACATACAACTACAAAGTGTCTAGATCGTCAAAAGCCGTATTTATTTCAATTGAAAACGCAAAACAAACTTTGTCCAGTCGACTTCACAGAATGTTATCAAACGCAATATTTTCTTATTTGTTGCTCCATCAGTCGGGAAACAGTTCACGCCACGATTCACATCAGAAAACGTATGAAACGGCTGGTTTACTATCGTTATCAAGCACATTAAACCTCCGTCTCTTCTAAAATAAGCCTTGCATTTTTGTGTTAGAGCACATAAAAGTTCAGCACAATCTTACTCAGTGTCCCATAGAAACAATATTATTTTTCTCGTCCAAAAAAAACGGATCAGTGAATAAGCTAATACAAAACAGCCCTAAGCCCGCCCCAAAACAAATTTCTAACTTGTTTGAATATAAAAACGGTCAATTAAACTTATGAGCAACTTGAAAAGATGTTTTCTTTTACCGAATTAAGCTGTGCTCTGTAAATATTTTGAACAAAAACATCGTGAATCTTGCCCGCGATCCTAATAGAAAACGCCGTTAGAATACAAATTTTATATTAACATTCAATAATGATTATGAAGAAATGAATTTATTAGTATTACGCTTTTGGGGCGGATTGCCGTTATAATGAAATTTTATACTACAGGTAGGTACGCGATTGGGTTTTAATATACCTATTATATCTTTCTTTTATGTTTTTAGTATTATTGTGTTGACTAAAAATATAATATTGTACAAAAACGTGTAATACGTATATGGGTCGTTCTTCTTTTTAACCTTTTACAGTTTAATAAATCATTCGCTCAGTTTCGAAAAAAAAATAAAGCTTCCTCGTCAGTTTAAATATAATATATTCTGAAAGCAGAATTTATATTCTATCGGAAAAAGTGGTTGGCCGCGAAGTTAACAGATTTTTGTACGATTTTCAAGACTTGAAATAATGGATTCGACAAAAAATTTCACACCTCCGTCACGAAATATTTTATTTTATTTTATCGAATACTCGTTAATATCTTGTTCTTTTGAAATACATGAATTAACTAAAGAAACTTTTACAAAACATTTTAAAGTAATACACTTGTATTAATAAAATATGTTTTATTCATGATCTTATACCTGTCCTATTCTGTCACATTCTCTAATAATGGATTTTTTGGAGGGTAAAAAGAAGAACTACCCATGTATATATCCTCAGCTATGCAAAACAAGACACACTCTAAATTTTATTTTTACACGGTCTCTTGCAACCGCTTGGGGTTTCACAAGTCAATCTGCCTTCTGTTATCAGAATATACTGACTTACGCAACTCAAAATTAACGCTAAGTCATTTCAGTTTTCTGAGCTTCACAATAAAAGTTTACTGTAAATATTTATAAAACTTACTATGAAATTCTTCATTGTGCTGCCGACTTAACAGTTCTTACCTGTAAAAGAACAAAAAATATTAGAACGACTCTCCAGTAGGTAGACTCGTAAATGAATGTGAGTAAATCAATTAAATGTTACAATTGTGCCATTCCGATGCAAACAGTTAAAAGCAATTGGGACAAAATTGGTGTGTCCGTTGATATTAAGGGTTGCCATATATTTGCGATTTCAAATTTTATGTTAATTGGAATGAAACAGGCCGTATTGTTCGTGGGGCCGGCTGGATATTACCGCGTTAAGCCAGTAATGGAAGCGTTTTGTGAAATTAAATCAATTCTCGTGTATCCATACAACGCTTTTGGCGTTTGTTATTTACACGAGCCAACACCCATATATATTTATTAATGATTTTTTGACTAAAATACAAGCAAATTCTTTTGAAATGAAATGAAATGAAATTATTTATTCTGTATGTAGGCCCTCCTCCGGGCACTTATACACGTCCCAAAATATAATAAGTAAGCCCTACCACCGCTTTTGAAGCTATCGATGTCATTTAGGAATTTCTTTATAAATGTTTATTGACGTTAATCTCTGAATCACCAATGAATGAGTGATTGAATTGATTCACGAATCACGTTAAAAAAACACCGTTTAGCATGATCTAGTCTTAACTATCTCTCAGAATATAGAAAACAAAATCAAAGGCGTACGTACTCGTATTATGAAAACATAGCTAGATAGGAGCCATATAAAATATGTATGTGTTAATGACTTTAATGTACTAGGTAAATTATGTGCAACTGCCTTGTATTCTCTTGCAGCTTCTAAACTTCCCGACGAGCGAAGAAAATAACTTTAAAACTGAAATAATGCACTTAAAAGGAACAAGACCGATTTAAAGTTAGCACCTAGCAGAAGTCGATCGCAGACGCACTGGTAAGTAAATGCAATGTAAATATCCCGAAGACGGATGGCCGTGGATTCTGTTACGGGGAACTATTACAAAATCGCTCGTAATTCCAATAAAATGAAAATGAAAATGTTTTATTACATAAATAAAAGATAATATAAATGGTATTTGACTAGTATCAGCAAGTAGACTATTGGTTTCCATAATAAAATAATATCTAATTTAGAAAACACTTTATTTTCATTTAAAATTTGCACTTTAATAACACCAAGATTGACCATTGCATGTTTGCATTACCGTTTTTACGAAAGTGCAAAAATACGCAGAAAAATTAACAAATCGTTTCATAGCATAAAATATAGTCGCTATACCGCTGTCTGTTCGCTTAGGTCTTTTAACTACCCGACGGATTTTAATGCAGTTTACAGCAATAGATAAAGTAATTCAAGGGGTAGGTTAATATTTATAATACATTATGAATAAACTAAAGACCACGCCAACGAAGTCGCGGGAAACAGCTAGTTAAGAATTATTTTATAGTATCTTAAATGACAACACATTTATCCTTTTAAAAGCGTACCCTAATATTTCAAAGATTAAAAAAAAAGATATTTTTTAGCAGAATGGTCAAAACGATGGGTAAACTTTTATAGCAATAAGGAATTTTTGTTTGTTTAATTTATTTTTAGGCTTTTCGAGTGATCCCAGAATAGTTCCCTGACTAATGCACCGCCCACCCGAGCGGACACTGGACGCGGGCGCTATATCGTCAATATTAATGCATCAATCCTCGTTTTTTACGGACCGTCTTGGGTTCCCGTCGTTAGAAACATGATCGGATGGATTTGTCAACGGTTACGGAGGAAGCGCTGTGCTAACAGATGAAATCAATACCTTTATTGTTCTTTGGTTTTCTTCTTAGGTCGCGTCGATTTTGATCGGTTTCGTTTTGAGAAATATTAGATATTATTTATTTACACAAATATGTAACTTGGGCAGTGATTACCGAAGTAAAAAAACCCACACAGTTGTGAGTGGATGGGTTTATTCTGACCATATTTAGTAACATTTATCTCCAAGCAAATAACATTTATCAAGATATTACCGTTACTTAAAAATAAAATAGTGGTGAAGCCTTAATTGTCCATAATAAAATTGTAGTGGAATGCTAAAAAAACTTATTTTTTTATTTACAGTTAAGGTAGAATATAAAGAGAAAGTGTCCAACTTCAGACTTTAAAAGACTGAATCCTAGATGCAACTAGTGATAAGATGACAAGAGACAGACATGAAAATCCTGTTTGTTGAAGTAGGTAGATTTCACATTCTTGGATATCCAATTATTCAGCCTGTATTAATAATTTAAAAACCCATTAATCCACACGCATATTTTCAGCCTCCGATTTGAATAGAAATATTTACATAACACTTCCGCAACCAGTAAAATTAATTAACAGCCAGATTTACACAAAAATGATGCTAATGTACAATTAGCATATTCAAATTTAAGGTAAAGGTTAGACGCGTGTTTTGTTATTTCAAACCTTTTCGCATCGGCGATTAATTTGACCTCTGCAAATAGAAAGCAGGGTAGCTCAAACAAGGGTGCGGGCTATACATACGGCTAAGAATATTTACAGGGTAAGCTAATTCTATCTTACAGGGTTTTAAAACGAAAAAAAAACTTAGTAGCTAAAGTTATATAGCAAAGCAGATAATTAAACATTTTAGACGACTGTCATAGTTTGGACCTACTTGTTTCGGTTTGTTGACAATTCGTAATATAAAACTATACGGTCATAGCGTAGGTTCCCATACCATGGCAAGAGTTTGTGTGTTGAGTTGAGCATGCAGATTTTACGTGTTTGGGCACATAATACGGTAAACTTAATTGATTATTTTCAACTAATGTTACCACGTCAACATCAGAAAATTAACTTACAATTTTATTTAATACTAATAAAATGGGTCACTAATGGTTAACAGATCATCATCAATAACCCAGAATTTGATGAAGTCTGTCCTGTATCTCTAGACCACCATTTCGGACTATCAAAATGTCTTTTGAAGGGTCTGATGGTATCAATATATATTGATTAAAAAAAAACGCAAAAAAAAACCTAAATAAAAGTAAAAAATAACTGAAATTAAAACATCCAAAACCAAGGTCAAGCGTTTTAATACAAGTGTATTTGAAAAAGGCTGTCGATATATTTTAAGGTTCATAAGTTAAATCCTCTCTTTGAGTACTCAAAGCCACGAAGGTTTGAGGTCACGAAAGCAGTACTGCTTCCGTGACCTTTACAAGTATTTTTGTGTTTTGTCTTGAGGACATTGTCCTTTTCCATTGCATGTATTGCGGGAAATTTTATAAAAATCCTACAAGCCTATCCGAGCAAGAAAATTTTCGCTGAATAGCAGCCCTTTAAGGCGAATCCGGCATTTGTCGGATCGGCGCTAAACTTGGGTCGAAAACACCCCGGACACATTTTGGTTAAAGTCAGAAGGACCACTCCATAGTTGTAGAGACCCTCTGAGAGTTAGTTAAATTACATAAAAACTACCAGATAGTTAAAAAAATAATGCCGCTTTACTTAAATTGACAATATAAATATCCACGCAAATTGATCAATGTTAGGTTCCTTCGATGGTGTAATTAATTTAGATGTTAAGTAAAAAGCGGACTGTATATATAAGGTATATTTCAAGACAATTTAGCGACATACAGTGACCGCACACTAGGTAGATTAAGAAGTGAGTGTTCGGCCGAGCATCGGTGTTCGCTCGCGAACCGAATGTTGCTCGCTGTCGTCTTTCGCCACTCCTCGTTCAGTCCCCGGTTTATGATACGATGCCCGTGCGTGGACAAATATAATATTATCTAACCAATGTCCAAGCGTGTGTCTCGTGTTAAATTAACTTTTCAATGATGATAGTAAGTTAGTTTAGTAAGTCAAGAGCGGCTTGTCATGTCTTTAAATTGCACAGACAACTGTTTAGTAAATTTGTTTGTGCTTCGTCCGAATTACAAAGCCAAGCAGTTGCGAGTTGCAATCATACAAGCCTACAAGACACAACTGTACGTGTGATGAGCACGAGCATTCGTACTAGAGGCTTTTGAATGCCATAATATTAATATGCATATAATGGATTGGATATTTTATTATTTGCTTTGTTTGACTATCCAGCCCAAAATATGGCTAGTATATAAGTTTATTCCCGTGATTGCATTAATATGGTATTACTATCTGCTTGTGCATCCATGATGTGGTTCTTCTGTATCTTTCTACATTACGCCCTGGGTCTCTTATGCCCGGGCGGAGGGGGCTAAGCGAATTCAATTTGGATCATTCTTCTATGGCATTATCCCGATTGAAGGTCTTCGCTGCCCTACGAATTGGATCTTTTGCATAAAATGAAAATCGAATCGGAACTAACGAAATATCTCCAAAAAGGTCCCTTTATGAACGACCTTTATGGAATTATGAGCTGCGATACGAGGGCGCGAATTGCATCGGAGATTGTGTATTGTAGATATTTTTACATAATCGAAGTGACGAAAAATTTTAATCAAACAAAGTAACTACCTACTAACTAGAGTCAGTCTCTGGTAGGATTTGAAGTTCGTGGGTTAGAATCTCACCAGTAACAGTGTTTTTACCCGACTGCCAAACGAGGGTTATGTTTTTTGAGCGTATGTATGTATGTATGTAAGTATGTCTATTTCTTTGGCACGCTCTACAGCCTAAACCGCTAACGGATAATAAAGTATAATATATCAATAGAATCGTCTCAATTGTGAGAGTGACAAGGGGATGTTATTTTCCGAAATTCCCGCGGGAACATAACTTACGTGGGAAAAACGGATCTGCAATACTGATAAACCGATTTAGAAACTTTCTTTTATTAACTATGGGTCTCATATTTTCAGTGCTAATAGTATTCAATACTTTATTTTCCAAAATTCCTACGGAAACAGGCAAAAAAAAACACTGAAAAAATAGAAAGGAGAAACCGTATAATGGATTTCAACATATGATATGTCATTAGATTCGTCTCAGTTGTAGGAGTGACATAGGCTATGTTATTACCCGGAATTCCTAATGGTACATGAATTAAACGGGAAAAACCGATTTCAGATACTACTTACTCGAGTTAAAACCTTTTTTTTTTCAATGAAGAGTTACAAATAAGGCTTTATAGTTCATTGAAAATTAGTAGTAGAACACAACAACTAAAAAGTCAAAAATAAAATTAATTAATTTAAAAAAATCAAAAAACCCGACTGCGTAAAAAGTAAACTTAAAAGATGAAAACAAGATTTAAAGAATCAATTTGCAGTCGGAGGCATCAAATCCATTAACAGCATAATGATGATTGACTTAGTATGCACTGCCTAATTAAGTAATTTAAATCCGTGTAGAAAAAGTCGAATCAAGTAACATAGATTTGATGCCTCAGACTGCAAATTGATTCTTTAAATCTTTTTTTCATGTTTTAAGTTCACTTTTTACGCAAGTTTTCAGTTTTCAGCAAGTTTACTTATGATTTCTTAAGGAATCGACCCCCAGGACTTAAAAACTTAGTTTTCTAATAGGTTTAGCAAATGTCGAGAGCAAATATAAAGAGAGATATGTATAAAAAAGCCTCTCTTAACTACATCAGTTGCGTAATGTAATTAAACATTCATGTTTCACCGTCTTATTTTATTAAAACTTGGATAGACTTTTCGAAAGGCATCTGATCAACTGGTCACCCTATCGTCACTCAACCGAATAAATTCGAACTTCAAGAAAATACAGGGAGGAAACATATCTGCTCATAGTCAATGAAGTAACGCGTCTCCGAACATAATACGCCGCGCAATGAACCGGCAAAGAGATACGCTGTTACATGTTTTGTTGCTCCTTCAACTTTGCACGTAGTAACACGTGACATTGAATATAATTTATTACACCAGCTCATGTAGACTATGATATTAAAAATAATTTTATTTTGATCTGTTCGTTCGTTTTTCTTTTTCTTTCATTGGTTCTGTTTTGGTTGCCTAATTTCTTATACTATGCTTGTGGTTGGAAAAAGTTTTATTTTAGGCCTAAGGCCTATCCATAACTCTGAACAGTAGGTACCATTCTACCTTATCAGTGTAATTTTTAAGTCAAACTATAAAAAAAACAATGATTAAGTAATACTGCTTTAAGGCCAGGGCCATAACCATGAACTGTTAAAACAATCTCAAAGTTGTCAAATCTGTCAATTTTGGTACGTCATTTCATACAAAATTTGACAGAAATGATAATATTTGACAGATTTGTGATTGTTTTTAGAGTTCATGGTTAGGGGGCAGGTATTCCTGCAAAAGCGCCAGCAAGCGACTGTTCGAGGTTGCCGGGCCGCGCTCGCACTTTTAGCATAGTAAGTAAGACAATCATTGCATCGATTCAAGCACTGCGATTTTGACTACCTAATATTCAATGGCTTTATTTAAGTATAGAAAATAAATATAAAATATGAGAAGTATAGCCATAAAATTGAAAAAACATTACAAAAAGAGGTACCTTTTGGATTTTTTTTATCGAGTGAAGTTCATTAGATCATGTAACTGAATGCGAACTTGACTAGAGAAGGTTCTAAACTAATACATATCTTTTTTCAGACTTTCAAACACTATTTTCCTTGTCTCAGATGGTATTTAAAAACTCAAAAGTGCGGCCCTTGTTGGAATACCAAGCCCTAAGAGCCTATGATAAGTCCTCTGAACGTCAAGGATATAACAATCCTAGCGCCTTGTTACCATGCAGTGCTACATTCGGTTTTGGTCTAAGGCAGTGAAATTGTCTTGAGTAAATCTCTCCATTTTTCCACCCAGTGGCGACGTAAAGAAAATAATGGCTCCGTATAAAACCATTTAATTTAGAACGTCTTTCTTACAGTAATTAGACGTAACAGCGCAAATAATGGCCCAGGATCTATCTTGGAAGTAAAAGATTTTATTGCAGAGTAAGGACCTCTGCGAGCCTAACTAGCCCGATGTGGCCACGGGAAAAAACTGGGTATTATTATATCTCAAAGAATCCTCCCCACGAAAAACAGTAATTACTATGTTAGGTTGTTTTTCCTTGTTTCCACGGCGTGCTACGTGGTCCCGTGCTCTCGCTTGGTTTTAGGGTTCTATGGATCATGTGAGGAAAACCTTCCAGTTGAACTTCATAGCAGCAGTTGCAGTAGTATAAATGCCATGGCGTGGCACAGTGGGAATGTCACATTTAACACTGTGGGCACACTGTTTCGCCAAAATCACAGGCATTCATTATCTACCATCTCCCTTTGGCCAAGTAAATATTTTTATTAAAATTACGACTCGTTTTATTTCCTAATTTTCTAGATAGATTTTTATTTGTCTTGGGCATTAGTATAATGATGATATGATTTATTTTACGGATTAGAATTCCCACAAAAAAATTAAAGATATTTAGAATTTCACGAAAAAATACGGAACCGTACACTTTTTCTACTAGTCTCGCCTGTTAATTTTTTATACGAAACACAAGGTAAAGTTTGCTCTGAAATCAGTAATGTTACGTCGGTTTTTATGAGCCGAGCCTTAAGCTGAGTCTACACGAGGAGCATTCACGAGTACCTAAGCAGTGGACCTATTTGAATGCTTAAGCCAAAGATCTGAAAACTAGTTTGTGAAAAACAGAACAACATTATAATGATCAACAAAAGACACCCCGTGAAAAAAAAGGGTAAAAGACACCCCGTTTTAAAAAGGTAAATAAATAAATAATTTAAAAAATCACTCTGATCATCATTTGACAAATTAAGCAGAGCTTAAACTATGACCACTAAATACGGTCCTACCCAAAACAATATAATAAGACATCCATGGCTCAGGTTCAAATGCTTGTTCTCATCAGATAAACAAACCCACGATGTCTTATTTATTGTACTTACAAAGATGGCTACATACATAGCCCAACGAGCAAAACTTTGGACTAAGTAAGACGGTCATCAAGATAATATAATGATAAGGTAAGATCTAAGCGAATCATCACACAGCTTTTGATAGATATTTCAAATTAAACAAGCATTTGCACTGATTGTACTTTACTTTTAGATAATATTGCTTTGAAACAAGTCTTAATAATTAAAATCTGCTTGAAAAAATCAAAATAAACCCACTAGTAGGAAACCTGAAAGTAACGAAAGTTTCATGAACAAGTCACTTTATTTCGTAACACGATTTGATATATCTGAGATTCGCAACGATGTGTCACCGCGACTCAGAAAGGCATAGCGTCATCTATCGGTAGCTCTAGGTACCATTTATACGTGAAGTTAAACATTGAACACTGCTCCTGTAAATCATTGCTCATAAAATCATACACCTGGTGAGCACTCATCTTAAAGAATATTCGTGAATATTACCGCTTATTTTACTGTAATTTCAGCGTTCAAAGGGTTTATTTTTTTACTTGTTTGATCCAGAACCGTAGGCCGGTAGCTGGGCTTGGTTTCAAACAAAAAATAAAGGTGTATTTTGTAAAGCTTTTGAAAGGAAAAGGAAAGTTCGTCAAAATTATTTAATATAATAAGATTTCTTTAGAAAAGTAGTTAAGTTTTTGAATCCTTAATGAATTTATTTTGTAGTAAACACGATTTTTTGCCAAGAAATTCGATTATAAATTAACTACCTAAATGAATTCAACTTTATTTTGTTTTCTCTAACACGGATTAATATTTGATCAAAAAAGCAGAAACAATATTTCTAGCCATTATCTCAACTTCCGTAGTTACTTCCTGCACTTTATACTCATCTCGGAACTCCAGCCTCCAGGGAATATGTTCCGAAACAGCATCGTGTTGTATTATCTTTCTGCCATAGTTCGCTACATTAGTTGCCAAGTTTTTTGGAAAAAATATTAAAAGAAAACAAGCGGAACTAATGATGTGTGAAGATGCGATATTGTGGAGGAGGAACATCTTTTGTTAAGGTTAAATATAATGTTCTTTCGTGACATTTAGGAGAAAATGTAGAAGGCTCATTTTGTCAAAGTTCAGCTATGTAAACAATACTAATAGGTAGTATTAGTATTTGAGTACCGAAAAAAATTAAATAAGGATCATGTAATACAACTTCAGTACTTTTATCTACTCGCTGGTAATACTGCTTCAAATATCATAGTAAGTTCTCAGGAGACATATTTTTTAAGAATTCGAATTAAAGTTCGTTTAAGAAATCCCAGGAATCAGGTTAATAAAACTCCCACTTTTCTAGCGACGTGATAGTTATAATATTTGAAGAATCATGTATATTTTTTAGGAACTCGTAAAAATAAATAATCAAATGACCAGACGAGTATTTTGATTCAAAATTAATCATTTATTTGTCATCACAAATATTTTTTAGAATTAGAACTAGGTAGAAACTTTAAACAGGAACCTTAATTGAGAGGAGGTGGTACCTAAAATAGGTTTCAGAGAGAACCTGCATGTTATTAAAGGACACCAGGCCCCTGGCCCCTATTTTTTTAACCGACGAAAAAACGGAGGAGTTTGTCAAGTCGACGCATATATTTTGTGTAATTTTTTTTTATGTATGATTACGCATAACTTTTTCAGAGTAGTCCGATTTTGTTAATTCTTTTTTTATTAGAAAGGGTATAGCTCGAAGTTGGTCCCATGAAAAAATAACCCTAGAGATGGAAAAATAGGGGTGATTTATCGTTTACTCTCAGATTCTAATGCTGATCTTATATCCACAGAAAATCATTTTAACGAAAAATTTTAACCGCCGAAAAGCTGAAAGTAAATAATTATTAACTTTTTATTATTTAACCTTAATAACTAAGTTCCTTAACTAATGCAAGTATGCCTTATCAGTTCTTTTTGGAGTCGGTGCGAATGAAAACATTTTAACTCTCAATGGCTGGCACCGATTCCAAAAAGAGCTGATTAGGTATAACTCTCCATTAATATTTCTATGGTATAATTACATTAGTTAAGGAATTAAGTTATTAAGCTTAAATGAAGAAAAAGTTTATTATTTTTTGCTTTCCAGTTTTCCGGCGGTTTAATTTTTTTGTTAAAAAAAGTAAAGTATGCCTATATACGTCCCACTGCAGGGCACAGGCCTCACCTCAACTATGAGGTGGTTTGGGCCATACTCCACCACGCGGGCCCGGTGCGGTGCGGTGGAGGGGTGTTGTAAGGCTAGTGACTAAACCTTACTGTCAGATGTTATCAAGCCGCCTTAAGGCCTCTGACTAGGCTTCACGACCAATGTCAAGCGTTATTGGCCGGGACCAACTTTTAACGTGCCTTCCGAAGCACGGAGATGCTCGTGATAAATGTCACTAAATATGGTCGGGATGGTCACCCATCCACTCTCGACCGCGGCGTTGGTTGCTTAACTTTAGTAATCGATACCAAAGCGCTGCCGCCACTGAGCTACGAGCACCTCTAACAACAAATTTTTAACAATGTTTTTTGTTAAAAAGTTTTTATTTATGTCCTACATTAAACTAATACAAATTACCGGTGGAGGAGAATCGTTCAAAAACGGCACGAAAAACTGCTATATAAATTGGTGTGTAGTCCCGTGCATATTTACTTATAATTTATTGTTAATAAACAATTTAATACGTTAAATACACGTTTTACAATATTGATGTCCACGAACACTTTTTACATAGCCTGTACCTACTAGAAGACACTATTTACAGAACAAAGTCTTAAACATATTGTACGATATATCAAATCAATCAAATACTGAAAAGATTGATGGTAAAGAGCTGTTTCTCTAGCACTCGCGAGAAACTTTAATAAGTTCTATCAAATACTTGAGTTCGTCTATATAACTTATCTTACAGCCTGTCAAAAACTTCACAGCTTCATATCGGTGTCCAAACCATGACAATACACTCCAAACTCAAATAGACGACTCCATATTCTGCAAAACTCCGCGATTTACGCCAAAAACTTGGAGTTTTAACCTCGCATAGTTCCGTAATATCTGGAATTCGCGCCACCTGGCGGAGATAAACGCCTTTAATTACCTTTGTCCCCCCCCCCCTGCCGCGGCCAGCGCGCTTCGTTAGCGCAGATAATACAAAGATTGCATTACACAGTCGCATAGACTAAAATATGCAGAGACGAGCCTGGTGGCTGAAACACATGTACCTACCTAAGTGATTGCGAAAAAAAAATTCAAAAAATCTAATCCAAATTTCTAGTGGCAATGCATCTAGGAAGCTTTTAAAACACCCCTTTTTGTTGCAAAAACGTTTTCTTCTAATTCCTAATGTTTGGTAAGTGCTAGTGGCATTATTTAAACTATTGTATAAGTACTAGTCATAAGTGGTTTTTTTATCCGTCGAGGGCACTACGCTCGAGGTTGTGCAAGAGTACGTCTACCTGGGACAAGTACTACAGCTCGGTAGAGACAACTTCGAGCGGGAAATCGCCAGAATAGTGCAGGTTGGCTGGGCAGCATTTGGGAAAATGAGTCATATCTTCACGTCGACACTGCCGCAGTGCCTGAAAAGCCGGGTGTTTAACCAATGCGTCCTACCAGTTTTAACCTACGGAGCCGAATAGTCAAGTTGGCCCACCGACTACACGTCACTCAGCGTGCTATGGAAAGGTCTATGTTGGGGATCTCATTAAGGGATAAGATCCGGAACGAGGTCATACGACATAAGATTAAGGTGACTGATATTGTCCAAAAATGTAGCAAGCTGAAGTGGCAGTGGGCTGGCCATGTCTGTCGCAGAACCGACGAGAGGTGGAGCAGGAAGGTTCTCGAATGGAGACCACGCTTAGGCAAACGTAGTGTAGGACGCCCCCCGGCTAGATGGACTGATCACCTGAAGAAGGCAGCTGGCAGCGACTGGATGCAAAGGGTGGGAGATCGTGCGCTGTGGCGCTCCTTGGGGGAGGCCTATGTCCAGCAGTGGACTACAACAGGCTGATATGATGATGAATTTTGTCACAATCCTGGTTTAACATCAACAAACTTAACTGGTTCCCGGTTAATTTACGAACTTGATACGAATGGTCAAATTTGTAAGTAGCCGTAAGCTAATGCTATTTGCACTCTTCCTAAATGAGTGATGACATTAAGAAATTAAAATTCTTCGAGGAACTTTTTTTCGTTCTCTCTTTTTTGTGATACCATAAAATACTGAAATTTAATTTAATAAGATTTAATTAATTTTATTAGTTTCGTGGTTCGTGGTTCATGATGAATTTGACATTTATCATAATCAGACGGGTTGTGCAAGAGTTGACGCCAATGTCAGTCGTGAGCGCAAGTCGTGTTGAAGGGATGCATTCAATTGTTATTTTATCAAAACTATGGCATTTCCGTCGATCCCACGCAAAGTATTTGCAAAGGTCTTGTTAATTTTGATATCTTTTCAAAGATCGGACATTTTGAGAATAAAGAGAGAATAAAAGAGACTAAGATATTGAAAAATAGTTGAAATAAAATCCTTTTGGCTAATAATTTAACCAATAAAAATAAATAAAAAGTAAGGCAAGAATAAGAAAACATGATGGTATTTTGTTTTCTTAACAGAACACACACTTTAACATTAACAGCTGACTTTTGTGCCTACTTCCTCATCTCTCTTCAGTGCCATCTCTGCCCAGTGTTTCTGCTCGATAATTAGCAGGAACGTTTGAACACTACACCAGATAAGCCCCACTGTCCTCTACAATTTTCGTTGCAACCTGATTCTCCTTATCTATATTCAAATAAGGTTCATTTTAAACTTTGAAATAACTTAATAAGTTGGTGTTCTGATCGTAGGCAGTAACTTATGCAGAGATAGCTCCTTGCTTCATGAAGTCTGTTTTGTTGCTTGCAAGTCCTGCTCATTGTCTGCTGAGATACAAAGATGGTTACAACTTTTTACGGGTCTCAGAATATCATAGTTAGTACCATCGCAAAATCAACGTCGCATAATTTTAAGCTCCGGATATTTTATTGATTGCTTGATCGTGCTATTTTACTTATTTAGTTTTGGGCTATGATGTAAAAATAGTCATTTTAAAAGGTACTATTTAAGTTGCACAAAATAGGTTAGCTTCTTTGCTTGCAGCCGCGTGGATTACCGTAAATAAAACATTTAAAAAACTGTTATAATACCTACGCATTTCGATTCGGCTTTCCGTAGAAGTTTGATTTTTAAACGCGTAGTGCGCTATAAATTCTGTCAAACATGTGTAACCACGTATTTAATTTTGTCAACTGATTTCGTGTTCATCCTAAAGTGCTTATTCATAAATAATTATGAACTTTTGTTAAATACTAAATTTAAAGTAATCGTTGACGTTTTGAATATGGTTAAGTTGGACTTTGATTTAGTGGTTTAATACCGGTTTATAGGATCATGAGACCTAATCCAACTTATTATGATTTATAGTCTGGATTTGACAGGCACTGAGATTATGATGGAGATACAAAATAGTAATAAAATAGCGTTAATATTTATCCCATTATTAATGAAATCAATTCAGAAGTCTACTTCTAGAAGTAGACTTAACTTAACTTAGAAGTCGAAAAAAAACGAAAAAGTCAATGCTTTTTTGCAAAGACTTTTTTCGTTTTTTTCACGCTTTTTTACTGTATCCAAATTTATTTTTTATGATTTCTATTATTAAAAGCTTTAAAACCAATAAAACGAAACATCAAACTGCTGTTTACATTTCTTTAATATTGTTAATTTTAATTGCAAGTTCATAAACTTCATTTCTGGCACAATAAGTAGGGAACCCTGTAAAGTTCGTGTTTATTGGGTAGGCGAATAGCAAAAGAATGAGATTAAAAACTTTTTTTGTTACTATTTGCCTACCAGCGATGTCGTTACATTATTAAATTACAAAAATAATAACATTCTACTTATAGCGGGGTCATTCCCACATATTTGACTCATTGAATGTGGGTTCTATTTTTTTTCCTGGCAGCTAAAAATAGGTCTCTAAGCCGAGTACCGAAAAAAAATTTTATATTCATCTGGCCTGGACCACCCTACTATTATATGCTATTAATCCATTTGATCAATACTTTCAGGGACGTGTAGTAATTATTCATTGAAAAAAAAACATAACCTATTTATAATTTTATACACCAATTAAAGATGAACGAACTTTACGTTAAAAATATGTATGTAAAAGTTATGTACATTCTTATCATAATAAAAATGTCCTGCTACAACACAAACACTGCTTCCTAAAATATCAAAAGCTTGTCTTCTTTTATTTTCCTCCCTGACTTTAATATTTTCAGCAAGAAATACGGCTTCACATTATTTTTCGCCTGAAAAACTATCTCTCACGGACGGTAACTCATATTAAATAAGGGATGTTTAAATTGCAATCTCAAAAGGTGTTCTTCATCGCGACGGGAGATTGAAATATTTGCTTTAAAATGCGTCCCGCTTGAAGGACTTTGCAAATTAGCAGAATGGATTACTTGTTAACTAAAGTGCCTAGTCGTGTTTTATGTGTCATGAGGGTGCTGAGTGTTGATAATTTATAGTTAAAAGTTTAAAGAAAGGGTGCTGAGAAAGTTTTCAAACATTTGCGTAAAACATTAGTTTTGTTTTATGATTTGGCAAATAGTACAACTATTCCAGAATCCAAAAAACAAGTACAAGAACCAAAAGCTGTTTTCCAAAACTGTTAAGGCACTATAAGGAAATGAATAAAGTCAAATGTTAGGACAAATTTAACTCGAATGTTAACATATTTAATTTGTACATCTTTCTGTAAATATCAACTGTAATTTCTTTATTTGGTGTGCAATAAAGAGTACATCTATCTATATACAGGGTGTACAAGAGAATGGGACAATCCTTAATGATCAGCTGGTCATAGACAACAACTTTTTCTATGGGAGGAGATTTTTTTTAGCTGCTCCATACAAACTTATTTGCTTACCTCGAAGATAATGTACGGAGCAACTGAAAATAAAATCACGATTTCGATGTTGCTCCTATAGGCAAAGTTGTTGTATATCACCAGCTGATCACGTGGTTTGAAGGAGTGTCCCATTCTTTTGTACATTCTGTATATTGCAGTCTACTTCTAGAGGTAAACCTTTACCAAAGAGTGCCAAAGAGTACAATCCTAGAGGAAGATCCTCTACCACGTTTGCCAACAAGGAGGCCAATGCATGGTCTCCACTCTAGAACCCGTTAACTCCACCTTGCATCGTTTCTGCGACAGATGAGCCAGCATGCCACTTGCTTGCTACATTTTTGAACTGTGTCCGTTACTTTGGTCTTCTGCCGTATTACCGACCTCGTTTCGGATTTTCCCCTTTAACAAAACTCCAAAGACCTTTCCATAGCTCCCTGATTAACGTGAATAAATAATACTCCAGGATAAAAATATCTTATTACATAAATTATTAAGTAACATAATAAAATAAATAATTTCTTAAGAAATATGCGATAAAGCTGACATAATTGCGGCATACTTTGAACAGGCGTTGACATGTTAATTACGATAATTATAACAAGAAATGTTTCTTTATGTATCACCTTCAAATAGGCTTTGCTTGTTTATTTTGTTATTTAAGGAATAATAATTTAATACATAGTAATCTATTATAATTTATAATAGTCAAGATTTTCCTAAACAAATAAAACTTGTTGTCGGGGTGAATGCTGTGTAGTTTAGCGTCCTTCAGAAAACTATTCGTATCTTTAGAGTAAACATTAAGGTGCTTTCACCTTTTTGTTGCTGAACTCTTGTTTATGTTGCTCAACATAAACAAAAGTTTTTCTAAGATAAATAACACTTGAAAAAATCATCGACCTCAGGTGGGACATGATGGCACAGTCGATGATTTTTTCAAGTGTTATTTGTCTTCAATTATTTCTTGCATGGAATTGCTAAAAAAAACAAAAATTTACAGTTTTCATAAGGTTTTTTTTGTAAAAGTTTTTCTCAGGTCTGTAAACTGTGGAGGACAATAATTAGCGTCGTTTATCTGCGCAAGTGTCGGCGCTAATCCCCGGAAGATATGGCCGCGTTCCAGACGCCGTGTAAAATAAAAGAAGCATCCATTTACTGCAGCAGGTATACCTATTAAAAAAATCTTTAAATAGATATCAAATTTCATGTTATTTCCTTGATTTTTTTATGCGTTATATTTAATTTTGTATGTATGTTTATTTTTATCTAAGCATTTAAATTTTATAGGTATTTTTACCCGACTGCCAAAAGAGGGTTATGTTTTTTTGTACTTATGTGTATGTAGTTTATACTTATTGATATTGACATTGTAGGTATATAAATAAAATTACACAAAAAGCACTCTACACCACTTTCCCCTGTATTTATAGTTGTCCTCTGCCTAAAGGTTGTCTGGAAGAGATCGCTTTTTAGCGATAAGATCGCCTAAATTATACATCTTTCTCAAATATCAACTGTAACTTCTTTGTTTGGTGTGCAATAAACTATCTATCTATCTAAATTTCTGACTTCACCATAGTATCCAATTGTATATTTAACATAGCCTGGTTTAGGCTTCATAGACCATGGACCTAACACCCTGTATAAGGTCAGCATGCTTCCCATATATCCATATTAATTATAAGCTGTTGATTTTGTCGCGAAATAATATGTATTTAAAATAAATTTCACCAATTTTTGTGAAAAAGTTCTAAGTTCTGCAAAAAAATAGAGTTCTTAAACAAGATTCTCTCTTATCTTCAAAACAAACATTAATATCTTGCCCCTTTTAAAAATAGGTACTTACTTATCCGCTAACAAAAAATATGATGCAGCGCCTTCGTTTGTCAAATGCGAAAACGACATGGAGATGATTTCCTTGGGGATATTAAAGGTCTCGATTAGGATTTCGGACAGAATGTAATGTGTCACTCGTATGATGTAGGTCAATTTATTATTCAACTTTAAGGTGTATTTGGTAGCCTTAGAGAGAAAATGCTACCGAAAGCTTATTAAATTGATAAAAATACTACCTATTTATAAACTAGAAATATTATTATTTTTTACTGGAATCTGGACATAAGTATTACACGACAAAATAAAAATACCATGACACGAATAACGGAGAAAAAACAACATGGCACAAAAAGTAGAGCAATTAAAAGTTTCGAACCAACTCCCCAAAGGACTGCAAAGCAAGTTACAAGTAACAAAACTAATCCCCAAATGTTGTCATGAACCTAAACTTTATTGCTTTTTGCTACAAGTTTTCGTACGAAAGATATTCAGCTGAAAATAGATCTTGTTAACAATTTGGGCATTCAAACGAAATTTAACTTTTATTCGAAATTGGTAGGCATAAAAAGTTAGCAAAGTTATGTAACCACCTACAAAATATTCCTGTTTAGCTCAATAACCTGACCATTTTCAAAACTGGCGTTCATCTTAATATATCGGGTGTAAAAAAAGGCTTAACGAAGTCAAATACCACATATTCTACGTATTATTACGATCATTTTTTTCTTTAACACTATACCTGGGAAATGACAGGTTACCGAGTTATTGACAGTCAAAGTTACAATTTTTTTTTTTGATTTTTACAAAATTGACTTCTGTTTGATAATACTAAATTTTTTTACAAAGAAACATGATAAAAATTTTCAGTACTTCTTTCTTCTGTGGCGTGCTCGCTATACATTGCGGGTTAGAATTAACTTTTTTTTTTATACCCAAAAATAAAAGTCATTTCCCAGCAATTATTTTTTTTGAATTCTACTTGGATTTATGTATAGAATTCGTGGTTTAAGGCTTCGATAAGCCTTTTTTTACACCCTGTATAAAAGAAAGTCAATTTTGTTACAACACTTGTAACTCGAGAACGGCTGGACCGATTTTCATGGTTTATAAATTGTTAGATTTGTCTTCGCCCCGAATAGCAGAATTGTAAAATAAAAACATTGGAAAAGCTGACAAAAATACTATTAACTGTTAGGTGGTACTAAGTTCGCCGGGTCAGCTAGTTAAAAATAGACGGCATTTCCGTCGAAGTTATGGTATTGCCCGTTAGCCCGGTGGTTTACGTTCCATTTTTGGGCTCAAGGCGGTTCAAGGCATACCAATAGCCAACAATATTGTTTTTACCAAGCGTAGTCCTCTCGAAAGGCTTAATGACTTTTATCAAGCGATCTGTGTGTGATATTTATTATTCAGTAAACATAATATACAGGATTCCATATTATTCGAACAAGTATATTGTCAAATCAGTGCTGTAACTCCTTGTTGACGAGAAGTCAAACGCCATAACACAAACAGAACAACCGGATACGAACCGCCGTGAGCGTTCCGGCTATAATTCTGTTTGCAGTTAAGACTATTAATCCCACATTAATACATCGAACGATGTGAGTTTAGTGAAGAGAAAATGTAGAATCGATAGTATTTTACGAGTAGCACCAAAGGTATCATTTTGTAAATTTCAGCACTTTTGAAGTAGATATTCTATCTATCTATTCAGTAGCCTATTGCAGCCCACTGCTGGACGTAAGCTTTAGGGACCAATGAGCGCCAAAGAGCACGATCTCCCGCTTTTTTATCCAGTCTCTGCCAGCCATCTTTCTAAGGTTTTTCTAAGGTCTTTCTTTCTAAGGTCCATCAGGCTGGGGGGTTTCCTTCATTACGTCACGAAGTAGATATTTATCATCATCACCACAGGACTTCCACTGCTGAACATAGGCCTCGCCCAGTGACTTCCAGATATGAATGACTTAAAAAGATATTAACCCATGTAAATTAAACTATCTGAAAGAAGAAGTTTTTACGGTTTAATCCAGCAAGTGAGTCTATGGACTTCAATCTGGTGACAAATTTTCCTTGTACCTGTTAAAATCCAGAGACGTAGATCTATGTTTAGAGAGATAAGCAATATTGTACCTTGTTGATATTATTGTAGTCTGTAATCTCTATTCAAACTGGATTAACTGTTCGGTTCGAATGATTCGAATGAATTAACCGTGTCCACCAATTCATCAATGGTTTTTAAGTTAATATAGACTGAACTAATAAAATTCATTTGTTTCACGTCTCTACAGAGTCACAGATACATTTATTTATCCTCATTACTGATGTCTCAACTGTTGCATTGTAGAAAGTTTTTAAAGTACCTCACACCGAAAAATATCGTCAATTTTGTCGTCGTGTAAAATTTGTATCGATAACGATACGTAACGGCCCTGACATCTCTTGTGGTGCTGTGCTACTAATGTTCCTTCAATATTAATAGGCAGAGATTAACTAATACCCCAGGTCTCTGGGGATATCATTTAGTGCGTGATGAATAAAATACGACGCGGGGACACAGTAACGACATCTCGCGAGTGGTGGCTCGATCTTTGATCTTGTGTTTACCTTCCCGAACCAATTTACGATGTGTTTAGATTCATTTGGATGGGGAGCGGAGTTTACCGTATGAGTCGTAAAAAGTTAGCTTAAGTTGGCAAAGGTTACCAAATCATATTATTATGTATAAGATTATATTGATTATGTTGGCACAACCCTATTTAGGTATATTTACAGCGTGTAAGTTTAAATTGTAGCAAACTATATTTATTAAAAGAAATCGGTAAAAATATGTTTTTTAAATAAACTAAAACACTTGGTGGTTGTTGTGAAATACTATTTATAACAGGTATGTGATGTTTCTAAATTGTCGCTTAATGTAGCCTGGACATATTGTAACCTATAATCGTAAAGTTAGCTAGCAAAAAGAATACCTCTAAATAATCGTTAAATTGCTTACTTAGCGACATTTATAGCCAAATCGCTTACTCGACTGCACCCCGGCAGTAATTAAATTGTCCGTCCCGCGATTGAACCCGCGGCCCCTGAGGGCGAGTAATTGCTTCATGCGTTATTCATGCTGTGACATCGCATGCGCGAAGGAATACTTGGCGGATTCCGAGTTTGTTCCATGCGGTAAAAAGAAAAATCTTAATTATCATTACCGGAATGGTAGGCTACTTGTAGAATACGTTTACAGATATGTTATCGTTACACGAGAAAGAAAGTTTAAATTTTCTTTTTTTCTCATAGTTTATTTATTTATTTTATTCTTTATTGCACGAAATAAATGTACAATTGGTAGATTAAAGCCTTAGAGCATTCTCTACTAGTCAACCAATGGGCGAGGCAGAAACATTGAATGGCGGTGTGATAATTAACAGAGCATAAATTGAGAAACTTAAAAAAACTAAATACATATACAAGTATATAACTATATAAAACAATACAATTAATATATTTTGCACAAATATGTTAACTAGACATACATAAAGTACTAAGTTAATATAAACAACATTCATCACATTAAACAAATACCGATAACAGTTCTTATAAAGTCAATATCGCCTCATTGCGGATTACAATTATTGATAATTTAATGAGTTATTTCGGTGACATAATTATTTAATTATAATTTGTGATTACATTACAGTTTTTCGTAGTTTGATGCGATTCGAATCTGGATCCCGCTATTTCTGGGTAAGGCCTGCCCCCTAACCGTGGTTAGGGCCCAGGGCCCTAACCATGAGCTGTTAATACAATCACAAATCTGTCAAACATTATCATTTCTGTCAAATTTTGTATGAAATGACGTACCAAAATTGACAGATTTGACAACTTTGTGATTGTTTTTAGAGTTCATGGTTATGGCCCTGATATTAATTTTCTACGTGATCTAGACAAGTAAAAACATGAAAGCTTTCATCATCATCATCATTTCAGCCACAGGACGTCCACTGCTGAACAAAGGCCTCCCCCAGTGATTTCCAGATCAGCTGGTTGGAAGTGACCCGCATCCAGCGGCTTCCTGCAACCTTCACTTGAAAGCTTTACTACTTAATAAATAAACAAGACAAGAGGCAAAATCGAAACCATTTCCCTAAACCCCTGCGCCACTTTCCTCAACTCCTCAAGATAACAAGGTCTTGTTAACAATAGTAAACCACTAATGAACAACTGTGACACTTTCCAATCCTGTTGTTTCTCAACAGAGCTTATCTTAAGAGATATTTTATCGCGCCTATAAACAAAATCATACGTACAGACAACGAAGTAATTGGTCACGGAATAATTCTATCGTGAGTCGTTAAGCCATATGCTAAGTAGTGTTTTGGTTAGAAGATAAAATTTTAGCATTCGATTTTTTTTACTATAGAGTTCTACCATCCTCCACCTTAGACTGTATATGAAGATCTATCATCCACCTCACGATTTGATCAGCTCAGTGCTGTTGATTTATTGCTTTCATTCTGATTACTCATATTTGCCTATAAAGTTTCAAATCAAAATATGACAATTAGATGTACAAGTAGGTACCTAAGTTAAACTTTACTTTCAAGAGTTGATTGCATTTTATCTCATCACATAAAAGTACCTATGCCTATGAAAAAGGTTAGGATTACCTTATGAAATCGGTCCAACTGGTTTAATAGCTCCCAGGCATGATATTAAATTAATTATGTCAGTTTAAGCCAATGAAATGCAAATTTTGGATGAGTTATTGCTACTTAATAACAAAATCGACAAAGTGTAGACCGCTTAGGTTACAAGAACGTAAATTAGTGAGTCCTCCAAAATGTGTAGCTATAAAAGTCACAAAACTTCATGAACATGACAGTGTTCATGTAAAGAAATAGTTATCAAACATTAATAACCAAATTAAATTGACCTAAGCAACTAGTTTCATAGGTAAAGTTTTTTATTTTTATGAGTACTTATTTTTCAACCCATAAGTCCATTTACACTAAAATTAATTCACACTGAGTCTTAATATTAAGTAACATTTTTATAATATGCCATTAAAATTAAACCTATGCATAGCCCCTCTGTTTAGCCTAATGGCCGACTGGTAAAGAATGCCTCGTGGCATTAAGCCTACCTATTGTATGATTTTCAATGGCAATAAAATTTAAATAAATAACCGTAGAGATGGTACCTTACCAACTACCAACTTCCAAAAGTGGATATTGGGTAGCTCAGAATTTCTACACTGCAGTTTGACTAGTGGGTTGTTATCCTGTACACGGTACCAAGAAATAATTCCACGAGAGCTCGCCTAGTATTTTCAACTCGTTGTTAAACTTTATAACTTCAAATATCTGTACAGTGGGCCAAACAAGTGGTCTCTGACGAGTTCTTTATTGAAAATATCCCCAAAGTAAACTTTGAAGTTTTAGTTTGGAATTGTATTTTTCGTACAATCTCAAATCATTGCGTCTTAAATTAAACAAATCTTGTTTGCTAACATATGATTTATCAATGGACATTTTTAAATATTGGACTTCCAGATATATAAAAAGCTGGTAAATATCATTCAGATACTTGCCCCTCGCGGGATTTGAACCCACACACGCTGTTGTCTGGAGTGCAAACCACTGTAGTTAAAATCAGCATTAAAATCAAAACAATAAGTTCACAATATTGACTTACGCTTATTGAATCAAAATTGTTGTTACTATTGCCAACCATCAGTTGTTTTAATTAAATAGAAAAATGATAACATTGATAGATCCATAAAATATTCAATCTGAATAAGATTTATAGTAAAAAAAGTATAACTGCGGGGTAACCATGAACTCTTAAAACAATCTCAAAGCTGTGAAATCTGCCAATTTTGGTACGTCATTACATACAAAATTTGACAGATTTGATAATGTTTGACAGGTTTGAGATTGTTTTAAGAGCTCATGGTCTTCTTTTCAAACACTTTTTCTATTTGTTGTTTCCATGTGAATTTAGTATCTAGAAAGATACCAAGAAACTTCACGCTGGTAACAAGGTGTATAATTTCCCCATTTAAATTAATATTGTAAATTAAAGACTTATTTTTAAAATTATTATAATTGATTATATGTGTTTTATTTAAATTAATTTGTAGATTATTTTTATTAAGCTATTTAATTATAGATCATCGTGTCAATGATGTCCTTTTTATGTTGTTGTATTGTACAATCACTGTTACTGGAAACTAGGATTGATTCATCGTCAGCACATAAGGTGAATTTGTTTTTTGATACATGGATTATGTCATTAATGTATATAAGAAATAGTAATGGACCGAGAATACTACCTTGAGGAACTCCATTTTTATTACATTCAAGCTAGAGCTGTACTTATGTACAGTATGTGTTGCGTCCATCTGTTCGATTTCAACACATTGTAACCTATTTTCTAAATACGACTTTAACCAGCTAACAACAGTCAAATGAAATGGATATATCAAACTTAAGGTAACATTTTGCAATCAACAAAATCGAAATGGATTATAACAAAACAATGGTATCAGATAAGCTGCGCCTAGGCCCTGCTAGTCCGGTTTAAAACTAAATCAGTGATTTATGCCCGGTATAAATCTAGCCAGGAAACGTACAATGACAATTAATCGCAGTTTAACTAGTCAGGCGTGAAGTAATACACTGGACCATTCCTCAATTTGTCGCCGGTAATTAGCGAGTTATTAAGTGGTTATTGTTTGAGGATTAGGCGAAGATAGGATCAATAATTATATTACTAAGTTTGAAATTATTGCACAATACCAAATGCCCTCTGGCATACAAATTTTCAAAACTATTTGTTAACAATGAATGCAATTAGAAATGTGACAAGACATCTTGTTTCTTAGGAGACGACAATTCTATATTAACATGGCATGGGGACACGGTACCAATGTGGAGTTTTTTTTTATTATACACAGGAGACATTAAAATCCTAATTCTGAGAGCTGATATTTTGAAAGTGTGCTTATTAGTTAACACATTCACGTAGCTCGTGGGTGTCTCATGCAAAACAACGCCTTGCTCCCATAAATCTAAGATTTTGAAGGCTCCTTGGGCAATGTCTGCAGTTGTGCACGTAACAGTGCTAGCCATGAATCAGAAATGTAGAAAATGTCTGGAAGTCTTATGGTAATGATTAAAATAGATCAGAGTAAAGGTGAAGATGGCACACAACCTAGTATTTAGGGTTCCGTTTTACTAAGTCTGTCTGTCTGTCTGTCTGTCCGTCCGTCCGTCCGTCCGTCCGTCCGTCTGTCACCAGGCTGTATCTCATGAACCATGATAATTAGACAGTTGAAATTTTCACAGATGATGTATTTCTGTTGCCACTATAACCACAAATACTAAAACTTGAATAAAATAAATATTTAAGGGGGCTCCCATACAACAAACGTGATTTTTGGACGTTTTTATAGATAATGGTACGGAACCCTTTGTGCGCGAGTCCGACTCGCACTTAGCCGGTTTTTACATTGTAAATATAGGCTTCTATTGCATTGCAAAGAGGTGAAGAAGAGAAAATATACTATATTGATATTTTACTAATCAGTCAGAACTTCCATTAATGATGATGTGATTTCTAAACAAAAGACTGGAGTTTATTTTTATTTTGAAAATCCTTTTTTACTAAAAGTCCGCTTTTGTAAAAGACCTACAACACATTTCGAGCCAGAAACCTAGTATAAAGTTAACAATGTATAATGGCGGCCGATCGACGTCTGTTTTACCACTCACGATATCAATTAAGATATTGTGGGCCGCCAACCGTTTAATTTTATAATCCAAAATTATTATCAACAAGTTATTGCTGTTGTTTTAGGGATTAGATATAACTTGTATAGTATTTGTACGGCCTTAACAGTAATTAACCATTAATTAATGCTATTCGAAATTAATTTGTCACTTTTGTTACAGTTGTCTTGTATGTTCTACAATACGAATTCACATTAATCATATTTTTACGCAAATGTTTGTCCTGCTGATAATTTATTGTAAGACTTTGGTTCATAATATACTATTTTATTTCAGCATTTTTTTGTAAATGCGCAAGTGTTAGCTGAAAAGATTACAAAAAATGCAAAATTACTGAGCAAATAGAATTGCCTTGGTTGCATTTAAATTAAATCCTAGATTATTTAAAGACATTTTCTAACGTCCGATAGGGTATAAAGTTTCTAGATCAGACAGATAACCTGGTAAAGGTTGCAGAAAGTCTTTGGCCGTAGGCCGTTCCCAACTTGCCAATTTGGGAGTCATTGGGGACAGCATATGTTCAGCAGTGAAACGTTATATGGCTGAAATGATGATGATGATAAGATTAGAAATTTTAGTCATGATAACATTTAATTGCTTGGAACAATATTATTAAATATTTATAATAGGCTATTCAGAGTAAACTGAGTAAGCATTAAGCCATTAAGCATTAAGCTAACATGCTAGCCCTTCGGCCGCTCTAGAAAACCAAACGAGGCTTGACGTAACGCGTCAAACCCTTTCGATGTGGATAAAACCTTTGTGGGTGGGTCTCATTGTAAGCGGAAAATCTCAATAAGAAATTCCTTAAATAGTTAACCTACCACGAATTTTTACTTCGAAGATTTAGGTTATTCCAACTTTGATAGACTAAATAAATTGCACGTTTAGATTTATCAATTTATAAGTACCTACGTATATACCTTAACGATAAAATGAATGTTAATTAGTTTAAATAAATAAATATTAGACAACATCACATACATTGATCTGATCTTAAGGTAAGTAGCTATATCACTTGTGTTATTAATTATAGAAATCAGAAACAACGAGGGTACCACAACACCCAGACCCGAGACAATATAGAAAAGTTCGTTTTCTACATTGACCCGACCGGGGATCGAATCCGGAACCTCAGAGATGGCGGCGCCATTATAGTCCAGCGTGCTTGCCTCTCGGCTACGCAAGAGTTTGTCAAGCTACCCTACATAATAATAAAATTTGAATTGCGTCTCGGTCGGTTCCGGGCCACAAAATTTCGTAAGATATAAGGTATGGATAGAGCCAGTTAATTTAAGATTAGTTTTAAGTTTTTGTTTAAACTACACTTGGTTTCAATACGACTGTGTTAACAATATTGATTAAATTAGCTCAACATCATCATCTCAGCCTATCGCAGTCCACTGCTCCCCCAAAAAGCGGCATAAAGCACGATCTCTCGTTTTTTTCATTTATCCACTGTCATCTTCCTAAGGTCGTCGGTCCATCGACCTGGGGGGCGTCTGTCGCAGAACCGATGAACGGTGGAGTAAACGGGTTCTCGAGTGGAGACCACGCCTAGAAAAACGTAGTGTAGGAAATTAGCTCAATACGTGGAAATAAAAACACAAACCATTTTTCAATCTGTGAAGTAATACAAACCAACTAACAAAGGCATGAAAAAAAAACTAAAACCATCGGATATCTAAGAACGTCGAGTATTCTTGATAGATATTGTATCTTTTCTAATTATAAGCACATTGTCACAAATTATTATCGTGCCAACGTGACAGGAACAAATCGTTGCCACCAGACACAAAACAACCTCTGCAGGTATTTTTAGTTCGGTATTCTCTGGTGTTTTGTTTTCCTGAACGCTATTTTAGGTCTACTCAGTACGCTTTTATTATTTGGTTGTCTTCGCGTTGTGAGTAGCCATTGTCTTTTGATAGTATTGCCATCAAAAGCTTTTCATTAGCATTTTTCCATAATGTTATGTTTCATAATCATCATTTCAGCCACAGGATGTCCACTTCTGAACGCCTTCCTCAGTGAGTTACAGAATGTTATGTTTATGAATATAAAATTATGCAATGACTAATTTTGAAGTATGTACTATTGGTTTTTAGAGAATTTGGTTACGGTGGTGACAATCCACCACCCATCTCTAAGAAGCTGCTTTGTTGTTTGTCATCTTTTTAACGAACCGTTACTATTCTATCTTGAGAATCACGCGCAGGTTTTAGTGAAATAAATTTCGCTTACATAAGTTTTGAGAACCAATGTCTCGTCGTCGTTGCGAAAACTATGATAATTTTTTCCCTTAGTTCTCTTCCAATAATATAAACACACAGGGTGATAAATTAATAGTCCATTAAACTATAAATATTGACTAAATAATGTGCCAGTATTAAAATGTATACTTATTAAATTATAAATAATGCAAATATTTCTACGCCACTAATGGCAGAATGTGCTGAATCTACTGTATTTTTTAAGATCTTGTATGTACCACTTTCTAAGAAATAAATGATTCTGATTATTTTTTTTATGCAGGCTCAAAATATTAGTGATATTTTTGTTAAAAAACACACTAAGCCTTCATAACCACCAACTCTCTAATCTTCCATCTGTGTAAACGGCAATTCTTTAAACTTCTCCCGCCACGACCAGCCCCCCACCTCGGTGAACTGTGTGGCGTAGCGTCATTATGGCCAATCATACAAAGTGGTCGGCCTGCGCGCGGACTCAATGGGTGGGATTTACCTAAACATCGTAATGTAACCTAAGTTGGTTGGTTTTGTTGAAATTCCGTTGCTAGGTTGACTCACGGTAAGAATGTATTCGAATCTAATAATAAGTTTTTTTTTATGTAAGAAATGTGATGTGTCAAAAAAGCGTATCGTATGCCATCTGCCAATTTTCGGTTCATTTATGTTTTGTTTTAGAGACCCTTTGTTTTAATTAGTCAAAAAAGAAAGATCATTAACCATTTCAGCCTATTGCAGTACACTCCTGGGCCCTAACCATGAACTGTTAAAACAATCACAAATCTGTCAAACATTATCATTTAACCATGAACTGTTAAAACAATCACAAATCTGTCAAACATTATCATTTCTGTCAAATTTTGTATGAAATGACGTACCAAAATTGACAGATTTGACAACTTTGAGATTGTTTTAAGAGTTCATGGTTATGGCCCTGGACGTAAGCCCCGAGAGCACGATTTTCCCACTTTTGTATTGTTACTGCCAACAAAAACTACGTATTATGACAACACTCGTAAACCTTAGAAAATTATCTAAGATCTCGAAAAACTCCCCACCCTTGGGGACAACTCGAAACAAACCATATGTTTCATGACGCAATTCACCATTCCTCATAATTTCCATGTTTGCAAGGATGCTGGCTTAAGTATCGTTGAGCACAGTCACTGACGACGCGCCAACAATTCATCATTTAAAAAAAATAGCTTAGGAGATGAGAGAACATTTTTCACAAATAGAAAATGGAGGAAAAACAGCCCTACAAAAATTCAGTTCAGCAAAACATGCTTGCTAGTGAAATCTGCCCACGAATATGAATGAAAGTTTCAGATACGATTGAATTCTGCAATTTCTGTTTTTAAAGCTAGGTTTAAGTGTAGGGTTCCGTACCCAAAGGGTAAAACGGCTATTACTAAGGCTCCGCTGTCCGTCTGTCACCAGGCTGTATCTTATGAACCGTGATAGCTAGAGACTTGAAATTTTTAAAACATGATGTATTTTTGTTGCCGCTATAACAACAAATACTAAATACAATACTAGATACAATAAATATTTAAGGGGGCTCCCATACAACAATCGTGTTTTTTTTTGCCGTTTTTATAGAAAATGGTACGGAACCCTCCATGCGCGAGTCCGACTCGCACTTGGCCGGTTATTAAAATGTTATTTACAGTAGTTCATTGATTTATATAGTATGAATGATACTTTGTCACATTTTCATGACCGTTTTAACTCAGAATCAGTTGCGAGTCTAAGACTTCAATCACAAAATTTTTGGTTGATTCCTTGAAGTTACTTTTCTTGGATACAATGGACATTAAGCAATTAAAGCATTTGTGTTTTAGAAATCAGCAACAACGGCAACATCCAGACCCGAAAAAAAATATAAATGTTCGTTTTCTACATCGATTCGACCGGGAATCGAACCTGAACCAAAATTATAAGATGATTCTTATTGGGGTTCACATTGGATTCATAATAAATCTTAAAGATGTCTCCATGCCTACACGCGTTCCTTATTTCGTGCATGGAGTGCTCCCTCTCCCGAGGGTATTGTGATTACGAAGGGCCTGTAATGCGGAAATATTACGTTCGCCCCCGAGCGGTTTGCTTGGGAGATTGTCGTCTTGATACCCGGTGTTTCATTTGACGTTTAGTGTGGTAGAAACTTTTTATTCTGTTCTGTTGATGTCAGCTCCTGGACTAATGTGTCTTTTTTAGGGATCCGTACCCAAAGGGTAAAAAGGGACCCTATTACTAAGACTCCGCTGTCCGTCTGTCACCAGGCTGTATCTCATGAACCGTGATAGTTAGACAGTTCAAATTTTCGAAGATGATGTATTTTTTTTTTATAAAAACCAGAACAAAATATAAAGTTAATTATTAAAGGGGGCTCTTATACAACAAACGTGAGGTTTGGTCGTTTTATAGATAATGGTGCGGAACCCTTCGTCCGCGAGTCCGACTCACACTTGGCCGGTTTTTACTTCCTAACTAGGTACTATATCCTACTTTCTAATAGAGTCTGATAATCCTATGTTAGTATACGGTATACCATTCGAATAACCTATTAGTTAGTATGTGATTATTAATTTTAAAACATGAATAAAATAAAAGAGAGTAACGTTAGGTTATCCGACATTATTGTAAGAAGAAATATTGGTAAATAATCCACGTTAATTTGAAGCCAATCTGATAAAAGCATCGGTATTCCTTCAAACATTACTTACATAGTGATGCAAAACGTGTCATCATCATCCATTTCAGCCACAGGACGTCCACTGCTGAACATAGGCCTCCCCCAGTGACTTACAGAATGACCGGTTGGAAGCAACCTGCATCCAGCATCGTAAAAAAAACGTATGTAACACTTATTTAATATGTAGTCTAAGACGTAGGCCTATCCCTTCTTGTTATTACCTTATGGTTGTCCTGCTTAAACTAATTTCATCTATATTTTTGAAAGGAGCAAACTAATTTATAGGCCCATACGCTTCAAGTCGTGTTGAACAGCTGTTCGATACAATCTCAGTCATTAATTATTTGCCGTAGCACTAAAATAAATTACCTTTCTCAGCCACTGCACGATTATAGACTTTAAGTTAACTTGACGAGCTGAGCCTAACTAGGTCATACTTAAATAAAGCTGATTATTTTTCGCTTCGGCGTGATTTACTGACCTAAAAAGCAAGTAAGTTATTTTCCCGCGACATGAAAGCAACGTTCAAAGAGTTTTTGATGTATTTAATCAATTGGGCACCTAATTTACGTTGAGCATAAGTAATATTGAGAAACCAGAGAACTGTTTCGATTTAAGACATTTAAGAAATGTGACGTATTTTGAAAATCTAAACGTAACGGGCCGCTTCCAACCGGCCACTCTGGAAGTCACTGGGGGAGGCCTATGTTCAGCAGTGGACGTCCTGTGATGATAAAGAAACGTAACACTGATTAAGGTGCTGTGCCTTAGAATGCATACTACTCGCCCTCAGTCTTTTAAATCAAACACTAGTAACTTTCTAATTTGGCTCAGAATTAGGTGTGCTAAGCGACGATTCTGGCAAAACTTTGTAGCGCCAGGAGGCCTACTATGCAATTGTTTCGTTTATTATTTTCTTTTCTTTCTTTGTTTTTTATCTATTCCAGCGTCTAATTCCCTGTCACTCAACATTGTTTCTGTTCTATATGTGGTGGTAGACACCCTGGCTTCGGTCAAAAAGTATCGATCCACACAAAAGCAGGCTGTGTTTCCTAGCGAATAAGTGTAAAATATTTTTTATTTAAAAATCAGAATCGTTAAATACGTGCTAAGATTATATCTGCGCGGCGCATCTTATCGGTCCATAAATCCTTCATTATAACGAAGCCACTTCCCGCCGTCAAATTACCTATCCTGCAGTCTCCAGTCTCCCATGGGACGTGTCATGGTTTGATTTATATTTATCATTTTTGGTACAATTTGGGTTAAGGATTTATAAGGAAATGGTTATTTTTTTTTCTATATGAAGGTAAATGGCAGCCAAAATAACAACAATATAAAACGAAACAAAAATAACGCAAAGATATGAAAATAAAATAGACGTTTAATCTTCAAATTATTCCCATTAATTCTTTACGACAACTAAAACTAAAAAAAAGCTAACATTGACCAAAATGCTTAAGAGGCTCTTCAACTCCGGCATAGCGAATGGGACAACTCCGGAAGCGTGGAGTGGGGGCGTGGTGGCATTGTTTTTCAAGAAAAGAGACAAAAGTCTCCTGAAAAACTTTAGACCAATCACGCTCCTGAGTCACGTTTACAAGCTGTTCTCGAGGGTCATCACAAACCGTCTTTCCACAAGATTTGACGCTTTCCAGCCACCGGAACAGGCTGGGTTTCGCAAAGGTTACAGTACCATAGACCACATTCACACGGTGCGGCAGGTTATACAGAAGTCCGAAGAGTATAACCAGCCCCTGTGCCTGGCCTTTGTGGACTATGAGAAAGCCTTCGACTCGGTCGAAACCTGGGCTGTTCTGGACTCCTTGCAGCGATGCCGTCGATTGGCGGTACGTGAAGGTGCTTAGAAGCCTGTACAGTATGGCATCAATGTCCGTCCAAGTACAAAACCACCGAACAAAACCCATCCAGCTGCTCCGAGGTGTTAGACAGGGAGATGTTATATCTCCGAAACTGTTCACCAACGCACTGGAGGATGTGTTCAAGACGCTGGATTGGAACGGACTGGGCATCAATGTGAATGGCGAATATCTTACGCATCTTCGCTTTGCCGATGACATAGTTATTATGGCAGAATCGCTGCAAGATTTAAAAAAAATGCTGCACAGTCTTAATGCTGCCTCGAGACGTGTGGGGCTTGGGATGAATTTGGACAAGACTAAGGTAATGTTCAACGAACATGTCATCCCGGAACCAATTTCCGTCGAGGGCACTACGCTCGAGGTTGTCCAAGAGTACGTCTACCTGGGACAAGTACTACAGCTCGGTAGAGACAACTTCGAGCGGGAAATCGCCAGAAGAGTGCAGCTTGGCTGGGCAGCATTTGGGAAATTGCGTCATATCTTCACGTCGACACTGCCGCAGTGCCTGAAAAGCCGGGTGTTTAACCAATGCGTCCTACCAGTTTTAACCTACGGAGCCGAAACGTGGAACATGACAGTCAAGTTGGCCCACCGACTACACGTCACTCAGCGTGCTATGGAAAGGTCTATGTTGGGGATCTCATTAAGGGATAAGATCCGGAACGAGGTCATACGACATAAGACTAAGGTGACTGATATTGTCCAAAAATGTAGCAAGCTGAAGTGGCAGTGGGCTGGCCATGTCTGTCGCAGAACCGAAGAGAGGTGGAGCAGGTAGGTTCTTGAATGGAGACCACGCTTAGGCAAACGTAGTGTAGGACGCCCCCGGCTAGATGGACCGATGACCTGAAGAAGGCAGCCGGCAGCGACTGGATGCAAAGGGCGGGAGATCGTGCGCTGTGGCGCTCCTTGGGGGAGGCCTATGTCCAGCAGTGGACTGCAACAGGCTGATATGAATGGATGAATGAATGACCAAAATGCAATCGAATATCAATAAGATGTACTCGTAAATCAAATAGTTGTCTAGACTACTAATTAGATTCAACCGTGGTTGATATTTAATTATGCTTTCCTGAAAATTTATTAACCGAAAACGATGATTGATTTTTGTTTTAACGCGGTTTACCAGTCATAAGTAAAATAAATATTATAGAATTCATCATCAGCAGTTAATAAGACAGCATAGAGGAGGATTGGGTTCAGTGGTGTACATTGAGAGGGTTTTACTTCGGAACCACGACAGTTGTGATTGTGGAGTGTTTATCACCATCATCATCATCATATCAGCCTTTTGCAGTGGACTGCTAGACGTAAGCCTCCCCCAAAGAGCTCGACCTCCCGCTTTTATCCCTACTTCTTTTTTTTGCGGAGTGATAACTGGCACATATTATAATATTTAAAAGCTTTAAAATTTATAGCTACCGCAAGTACCGCAACGCAAATAATATAACCGAATGTCCGACGAGGGAGCGTCAGATTGTATGGCGCGACACCGCGGCATTGTGGCGACAAAGTGCTCCCTCGTGGACGGCGTGTTGCCAGACAATTTGCCGAGGTTAAGGTTCGATTAAAACATTATGTATTGAAATATAACTATATCTACATAGCGTAATACCCAATGCTGGGTTTGGTTCATTTAATGAACATATACCCACCCAATAGACTAAAAATGACATTTATTTTGTACCACAAAAAAATCGCCTTTATTTAATCTGTGACTGTAGTTTGACGTGAATTGTCATTTCATACTAAATGTTACTGAACAATCTTAAATTGATTTGGAGAAAGATGTAATGCTGCTCGCTCTATATGTGCTTGATGGGTTTAGTGCCAATATAAAAAAAGACTTAGCTAAATTCTATCGTCAAACTAGATGCTCTTTTAAATGTTATTTGAGCTACAGAGGATACACTCGTGAAATACCTGCCTTTCACTCGTGAAAGACAAGTAAGCCATGAAACACTCGTGAAATACCTGCCTTTACCTGCCTACCTAAAAGTGAAATCATCAATCAATTACCTAACATTATTTATAAATGCACAAGCAAACCAAATATACAAGCTATAATTGCGAAAAAAATTCCATTACAATTTTACCTTGTCGGAATTAAACCATTTTTTTCAAACGACCATGAATTTCCTCCCCGCAAAATTATCGCCCCAATATCGGTGTCGCTGCGCGATAAAACACGAAACAATAAAATAATTAACAGCATTAATTAAAGCTTCGCCCTTTTTCGCCCGAACGCCTCTTAGCAATGAACGCGAGTCGCAATCGCAATATTTGTCGCGATAAATTACGAGCTGCAAGCGGATTTGAGAGCTGATTTATAATAAGGGCCGGATTCATATTTTGGGTATACGGAACTCATTACAGAATTGGTTTTTAGCTAGAAACAGGTTCTATTTCTGGATTTCAGAGAGATATTCTGGATTCAGATTATCGAAGGCTGTCCGTGGCTAACGGTTACCTCTGAAGAGAGTATTTCTTGAACCAAAGAACAATGTTACGAGTATATTTTAGATATATTACACAGATATACAGGTTGTAGATTTTAATGAGAGCAGTACTTACAGTGCCGTGTGGTGCCGGCACTTTAAAAGAATTGCACCACCCCTTCTCTTCCTATGGGTGTCGTAAGAGGCGACTACAGGAGAACCGCCATAAGAAGACGTGCAGCAGCGTCTCCTCTCCACTATTGGCCAAACTGCGATCGCCAACCCGCCTGCCAAGCGTGGCTATTATGGCAAAATCCTCCTTTTGGAGAGGCCTGTGTCCAGCAGTGGACTGATATAGGCTGGTGATGTGATGTGATGATGAGTACTTACCGAGGTGATCCTATACGTTGTATATACTCGTTTACCCTAGTTAGCATGTAGATGAGTAAATGGATATATTATTTCGACTACAAATTAATAGGTATCATTTAATTTTGTAAGAGTTATTTTGTAAGGTAAAGTGAGTAGCACGAAGTACACCAACGCTTTCATATTGCAACATCTAAATGTCAAAGAACCACAAAAGAGACGGTTAAATTTTATTGTTAACTTACTTTCAGTGTGTTTCAAGGTCTGTGGTAAAACACCATTTGGGCCCAGCCCGATAATGGATAAACGTAAAAAAACAACAACATTCAGTTGGATTGCGAACAGTGGCGGGCATTGGTTTTATTTCGAGGTAGGCAGTATATACTTAGAAATGAGTTTTATTGTTAAAATCTGTGGTTTTCGTCAATAGCACACATTTTTTATTTCGAAGTAGGCAGAAGATACTTACACATGTGTTTTATTGGTGAAAATTAGTCGTTGTCGTCAATAACACATATTTATAAGTACCATCTGCCTACCTCATTTTATTTACCAGGCAGGCACTGCCTAATTGCCTATATGCACCGCACGCCACTGATTGCGAACCTCCTCTTTTTATTAAAGTCGGTTGAAAACTATTAACAAACTTCCGAGTGACATTACAGAAACTGTTTCTTCAATTTATGTACATTTAACCCCTTTTATTATTAGTCAACCCTTAACTCTCTCTTCGCTAACACCTAACCAGTTTAGTGTCGCCCGGGTCACGCTAACTAACTGACGTTAAAGTTACACGACCCGCCGTAATAAGAATAGTAACTTCCACAACATAACGCTTTTTCTGCGACATAAACTTAACTAGATTAGGGTAGTGTTCGGATATTGTGCGGGAGCTGGAACGAGCTGGCTGTTAGATTAAGAGTAAGGTACACTTTGAATTTTTTTTTTTCAAAGAACACATACAGGGTTCACAAAAGAATAGGTCACTCCTTAAAACTACGTTATCCGTTACTGATATACCATAAGTTTTCCTAAGGGAGCAATATCGAGATCGTGAATTTTGTTTAAAAAAAATATCGATTTTGTTGTTGCTGCCATTTAGCTGATCACGTGGTTTTAAAGAGTGTCCTATTCATTAGAATAGTTTGTTACGAGATTGTTACCATGTACCTTATTTTTGAGTTCCCGATATTTCGGCACTGTTGCAAGCGCCATGATCACGGAGTAACTCATTTGTCCTATTCATTTGTACACCCTGTATAGTTTAGCAGCTAGTTGAATGACGCTACTGGTTATGTATTCACATATCACTGCAGGGCACAGGCAATGTTATGTCAACCTTTAGTTAGTTTGGGCTACTCCACCGGACGGGCTCGGGTTTAATGTTAGGTGCTCTAAGGTTTTACACTGAATTAACCGCAGTTATAAGCAAATCACCTAATTGTAACCGGTCAACTTTTAACGTGCCCCGCAGAATACGGAGATGCCTCAATGTCATGTTATTGGATTGGTCACCTAAACATTAAAAACCGCTACATTGTGTTGCGCTACTTTGGTCTGATCACCATGCACCACTACCAATGAATGCACTACCTTAACCTACAAATAGTTAAAAATAGAAAAAGAACAATCTTTTTCAATTTTAAGTATAATTTACAACAATCCCTGAAATTAATGATAGTATTTTTTTCCAATACGCAGTTTTAGTTAGAATCAGGCAAATTTGTATAAATAAATAAAAAATGAAAACTTATACCAATTCATCCGTCAGTTACTACCATCCAATACTTGAATCCCCACAAAAATCGTCTAGGCCCTGAAACGCCGCGATAACACCCGTCCCACTTCACATTACCCGGGCGCACTAACCGGCCGAAATCCGGAAAAATCCTGATATGTCCGGCGCGCACGGAACTGGTTATTTCCCGTTCTTAGATTAAGACGGCGGACCCTTGTCGCTCGCCGGCCTATTTTCAGTGTTCCGCATATAAAGTGGGAATGGGGAACTTTTGAAACGATATGTGGTTTTGTCTTACATGTAGGTAACTAGGAGAAAAGACCTTACAAATATAATACAGCCAAAACTAAGGGTAGCTAGACATAGTGTCAAATATCAGGCGGTGAAACTGTTTAACAAGTTGCCAAAAGATCTTAAAAGTGTAACTAATTCAACTGTATTTAAAAACAAACTGAGGGCTTATCTATTGGAAAACAGTTTTTATAGTGTAGAGGATTATGTGAATAATATTTAAATTAATTTCATTTATTGACATAAATTGTAATCCAATTGAAATTATTTTATGAGTATGTTTTAAATGTTCAATCAAATTAATTATACTTTAAATTTTAATCTGATCCAATTTGTGTTAATGTGACTGTAATAATGCGCATATATTTTTAATCTTATTATTTTTTATATTTTCCTACACAATGTGTTTTGTTACAGAAATAAATGACTTATGACTTATAAAGGTAATTTTAAACTAGCATGGCATCAAAATACTAGCATGTTATTGAGTTCTAATATCATCACATTGCAAAAAAAATACAAGTTAAGGAATAAGAGCTAATTTTTAATCATATTTAAGTTTATTTAAATCGCTTGAACTGAGCTTTAAAATTTAATTTAATTTATTGCATTTCTCTATCTTCAAAGTCTAATTTTACTATCCAAGCAATTGCATTTTAGGTTTCGATTATTTTATAATTTACATTCCAATGCGGAACGGTCCCAATTTGATGCGACGTTTATTCCCTGATAGATTTCGATACGTGTTCCCAAGAAAAACGTCGGTTGTGGCACTTTCGGCCATCGCATCAGCACTTGGGCCTGATTAAACTGCCCGGCGTTAGGAGGAATTTGTTTCGCGCCGCAAGTAAATAGTTCGATTAACGCGAACCGCACCAAGTTGGGGCTCTGTGACTTGATTCCTTTGCGTGATTTTAGGAAAACAAAAAGATTTCGTTTACGTACATATTACCTAACATCGTCCAAAAGTAAAGTACTACTTACATTAGGATGCGTGATAACGAGGCAGGTTTTTTTTTTTTTTTTTTTATTATTTAAAAGGGGAACACCAACAACATAATTTATTACACACTTAGTTCACAACACATGCTTAGAGATATTTCTGATATATATGTCACTTACAGGTGACCACAACATTCTTATTACAACAAGGCTTCGGTCTTATAATTACAAATAAATCTAACAATTACAATTCAAAACGGAAACAAGTAAGTAACTTAAGTAATTGTTACCTAGGACACAGATACTTAAGTATTTTTTTTTTAAATTTAGTGTGACTGTCATTGAATATATCCAGGTCTGGCATCTTGCTCTGGAGTACATTATAATCATTCAGAGTTTTGCTTATCGGAGATTGACGACCTAGGTTGGTTTTTGAGGCCGGAGTTCTAAAGATTTTATCAATCCTCTGTCTGGGATAATTATATGGTACGGAGAGACTAATAAGCTGGAGAAGGCTGCCACACCGCACCCACCCGCTCAGAAGCTTATGAAGAAAGCACATGCTGAGCAAGAGTCTTCGGTTGGCAAGAGAAATAATTTGGAAATTGTCGAGACGCTGTGTGTAGGGAGCTCTATGAGAAATGGCACTTGTACAGAAGGCAAGATGTCTCGTAAAAGCTCGCTGAATGCTTTCAACCCGCTGTGAGTGAATAGCGTAGTAAGGACTCCATGATGCGGAGGCATACTCTAGGTTGGTGCGCACCAGAGCATTGTAGAGGGAGGCTTTAGTACGGGGCTTGAATCCTTTACTGTTGCGCTTAAGAAACCCAAGCATTTCACCTGCCTTTGTAACTGCTTTATCTACATGTGAGATAAAAGTTAACCGGCTGTCAATGGTTACACCCAGATCACGAATTTCGTCAACTTCTTCTAGCACCCTATTATCGATCCTGTATGTGGTGGCAAGCGCCTTTCTCTTTCTGGCATACTTAATATGAAAACATTTAGCTGGATTGAGGGTCATATTGTTTTTATCACACCAGTCCTTTATGTTGTGCAGGTCCTCCTGCATAAGGTGAGAGTCTGCGAAAAACCTGACAGGTCTATAGACTTTAAGGTCATCAGCAAACAAAGACATCCTACAGTGCTTGATTCGAGTTGTTATGTCATTTATAAATATAAGAAAAAGGACCGGACCCAGGTGTGAGCCCTGGGGGACACCGGATATAGAATAATACGTGTCTGATACAAAAAACAGCAAAAATATGTCTATACCGTCGCCGCGCGATCCGCGACTATTTATGCATTCGGTTTAAGCAGATTTGTTACTAAATTATTATTATTATGACATCAATCATTAGAATACGACTAGAATTTATTTTTAATGTCGATAAGGTTTTTAAATTATAACAGGTTTATTAATATCTGAATTAATATAATGATAGGTAGATATGATAGTCTAATACAAAAGAACACCCCGGAAATACTTCAGGGGTAAAACAGTTCATGAACTAGCAGTTAATGGAAAAAAAAAAACAATATTTATCGCATACCTACTACATTCGGATGTCAGTAAACAGAGATCAAGATGCAAGTATTGGTGAAATGATAATATCATTAATTTTAAAATTTAAAGAAAAATTATTTACTTGACTATCGCAAAAGGTCAATAAAATTAAAATGTTATTATTTAAAAAAGAAAAACCGGCCAAGTGCGAGTCGTTTTTATAGAAAATGGTACGGAACCTTTCGTGCGCGACGAAGGGTTCCGTACCATTTACTATAAAAACGACAAAACAAATTACGTTTGTTGTTTGGGAACCCCCTTAAATATTTATTGTTTTCTGTATTTTTGTATGTATTTGTTGTTATAGCGGCAACATAAAATACATCATCTATAAAAATTTCAACTCTCTAACTATCACGGTTCATGAGATACAGTCTGGTGACAGACGGACAGACAGACAGACAGACAGACAGACAGACGGACAGACAGACGGACAGCGGAGCCTTAGTAATAGGGTCCCGTTGTACCCTTTGCGTACGGAACCCTATAAAGAACAAAGTGACCACAAAACACATTGTTTTTATTTTTTTACAAGTAAAATCTTTCTAGAATAACCTATCCCGGGAAGCAATTGAACAAAGTATAAAAACTGGAGCAATTACTTAATCCAGTCTCCTGGATATATAATTCAGGCAGCCAAGAGGCACACACTCCACTCTTAATCAGCCGAGCAATTAAATATTTAAATGAGCGAGCCGGAATGAGTTTTAATTAGACAGTGCGCTCCGAGATCAGCCATTGATACAGTGGGTGCAAGAGAAATTGGAGCTAGTGGTTACAAAACTGACCAAGACACGAGTATAGTTGAGCAAGATAAATAAAGACTGTATGGAAACAAAGTGATTTAACTTTATTCAAATAGGACAGATTTCGAAAGATTTGGTGCTTTTTGAAATTACATTGAATTTTAAACTAATTTTGAAAATCGAACGCTACACTCTATCAGGGAAAATTTAGTATAAAAGTGAAACTATTCGATTTGTCATTTTTCCATCGTTTACTTAATTAGTTTATTTTTTAAGTCCAAACTTGTCATCGACAGTCGTTGTCCTTGTCTAGTCATGTACACTCCAAACTACAAACCCAAGTGGTCGTAGGTGCGAGTCTCGGAGGGGTTAGCGGTCTCGTATCTTACTGTTATGGACAGAGGATTTAATTTTGTGACTGTTCATGGTTTTCATATTACGAGCATATATTAAATCTTTTCGTGTGTCGTGTGGTGCCGGCACGTTAAAAGAATTGCACCATCCCTTCTCTTCCTATGGGTGTCGTAAGAGGCAACAGGAAAACTGTCACAAAAAAAAACGGGCAGCAGCGTCTCCTCTCCACCATTTGCCAATCTGCGATCGCCAACCCGCCTGCCAAGCGTGGCAATTATGGCAAAATCCTCCTATTGGAGAGACCTGTGTCCAGCAGTGGACTGATATAGGCTGGTGATGTGTGATGTGATTGAATCTTTTAACAATTCGCCTAAAAAGCATAATATTTTTGTTAGGTTGTATCCAAATAATAATTGGTGTCAGCTTTTTAAGGATTTATGATTTAATAAAGAAGACAGTCCTAAAAGTATATAATCAGAAAAAGTAGTTTTCTTAGTGTATCTCTTACCTAACAAGTCGTTAGGGCAAGTGTAGCGGTCACCGAATTAATCACGGCTTTATGTAGATACTGTTCGGTGCCTGTAGAGACATCAGCCCCATTCAAGTGTACGTAGTTTTCAACCAAAAAAACTTTAAAAGTAAACTACTCCAATTTTAGTTCATAATAACCTAGTTTAAGACCATACTAAACTTTTTTTTAAAGCAACACTCGACTCGTGTAATATTTTTAATCATATTGTATCAATTCAAACCTTTGACCAGCTCCTTCAGTTAAATTTAAAAATACCTGCAACAAAATAAGTAAATGTAAAAATAAGAAATAAAGCTGTCACTTAATGTTGACAAAACTACAAACTTCATAAAAATTATTACCTCATTAGTCGTGAAAATGCACCAAGCACGTACAAATGTGCTCGGGGTGAATACTATTTTTTGTTTCACCATCGCAATGGTCTGTTAAGTGCCTTGCAGACTTGGATTTAGATTGAGCTTTTGTATTAGAACTTTTAGGTACAAGAAGTGTTAAGAATACTGATAGGTTTGGCCTTTTTTAAATAAAGAAAAAAATCGCAAAGATTTTCATTATAAGGTAATAAAAGATGTTGTTATTAGTAACGCACAAGCGTACAGTGATTCTGTGAATACCTTTTTGTAGTTAAAGCCAAAATGTTAACTACGTAGTATTAAAATGATAAACTAGATTAAATGATTGATGAATGATTATCATTAAAAGTAATATTCACTATGGAACCAGCTTGAAATCTAGAAAAGGATCCAGTGGGCTTTTTGTACGCATTTTTTTTCACGATTGTGAGGTTGGTTCCCTAGTAAAAAGTGATCCCTAAAATTAATACAATGATTCTTTAATACAAGTTAACATAAAAAAATTGCTTATTTGTAATAATGGTCAACTTGATTAAGGAGATACGTAGAGAAAACATACAGCAATCTTAGTTTTCAGAATAATGATATTAAAATTATACGCATTAAAATATAGTTGATGAGTCCAAAAAAAATGATTAATTTTGTGGTTCTGCTTCAACAGCCAGAAACTCCCATGCAGATTTTACACGTTTAAAAAAGGCTTGATTAAAAACAATTAATTATTCGGCTCACGGTCCCCATTTGATTAAAAGGTCACTCGCAAACAAAAAGATCGTCCGTGACCTGATTTATTCATTAAGGACAGTTGATATATCCGAAATAATTACTGTAAAAATAAATCAGATAAGATAATGGTTGGGAAATACAACAGGAAATTCATATCATCAATGATTTTGACGACCTCCGTAGCCGAGAGGCTACGCCGGACTATATGGCGTCGCCATCTCTGAGGTTCCGAGTTCGATCCCCGGTCGGGTCAATGTAGGAAACGAACTTTTCTATATTGTCTCGGGTCTGGGTGTTGTGGTACCTGATTTCTATAACACAAGTGCTTTAGCTACTTACCTTAGTATCAGAGCAATGTATGTGATGTTGTCCAATATTTATTATTTATTTATTATTATTATTTTGGCACGTCTTTGGAGTCCTATTGTGGAAACCTAATTGGTGCATGCAAATGTAGTGCAAGACATACAGCAGTTAGTTGGACGAAAGCCCAGGTGAAAGCCTCTGTCGGTAGCTGGATGAGGAGAGCAAGATCAAACTTTAGTTGTAATTTACTATAGTTAATATCTTCTTCAGGACGAAATATTATCAGCATCTTAACTCCCGGTCTGGAGTTTTAACACGCAGTCATTCAGAAAACCACATGCTAATTTGGAATCTTTAAGGACTCTGAAACGGAGGACACATTTGCGATGGGCACATTGGTCCTGAGATATTCATGATGTATGTCCTGTTATTTTGAGTTTCTCTGTCTTTCTTTTATAGTTACTAAAAGATGTTATTGATTGATGACTACTAAACATATGTTAAACATTTTAGGACTCCAAAAATTTTGATCGTACAAGTACTTCAAAATATGTTTATGAATGTGGCTTTTTGCCTTCTTTACATTAAGTTTCTGTCTTGCAAGTTTGGTGCATATTGATGATAATAAATAATAAAGAGTCCGCCTTCCCAGCTTACAGTCAGTTCATTTTCTCAGCCATTTCTCAATTAGGGCTGAAACGGGCGATTACAGGACATTATCGCGCTCAATTATCGGGGGCGAACAGGCCATCTGTTTGCCGACCGCCCATTAGGAGCTCCGTGCCTATAAATGTTTACGGCAAGATTCGAACGATTCGGGACTTTTGAGGGAATTTTAATTCGTGGTGAAGACGATTTTTTTGTATAATTTAAAATACTGAAATGGACGGTTTTAAAGTAGGGTTTGAAAGTCCTCTGGAAGATGTTTATGTTAACCTGGCCATCAATAAGGAACTGACATTATCGTGGCCAATAATTAGGTTGCTTAAAAAGAGGAATCCCCATTAGATATTTTATATATCCAGATAAAAGCTTACCAAATCTGTCTTCCAGATTTATTTCCAAATAAAAAGGAGAACCCCATTTTCAGGCCAAACTGTACAGCGATAGAATGAACCAAAAAATCCTTTTGTGCAATTGCAATTAAATTATTTTTCTTCTAGTATATCACCAAGGTTAGCAGATTTAACTTTATAAGGTATAGTTTATTTTAAGGCATATAAAACCTGTTCACATGACTCATCAAGAGAAATACGACAATATGTGGGCAGATCTTTAAGCTCAGTGTAAAACCCGACACCGGACAATCGTAACTATTATTTACCCATCTTATTGTTGGTGGAACAAATTATTATTTCTGCCCGATATTTATTGGATACTTCGATAGCCTTATGGCTTGGTTATTGCAAGATTCTTCTGCAGCTATTATTTTGTTTCTTAACACCCAATAATTGAACTGTCTTGATTTCAAAGCAACACCTTTTATGAGTTTAGATAATTCAAACGAGGATTCGTTTTGACATTTAATACTTAATCTTGACGTTAGACTTGTTATCCGGACTACAAAGCAAACGGTTGTAGGTTTAAGTCTCGCAAGGGCCTAGCTTTTTTGGATTGAGCACAAGCATTTTTCACATGATGAATGTTATAGGAATAATGTATTAACCCGTTGACTAGTAGTATAAGCTCGGATGGTTTGTAGCTAGATGATTTTCATGATTTTAAAGGAATTAGTTCTATTTAAAATCAATTCAATTAATTAATAAATAAATTTCAAGCAACTGTAAAATCCCAAGGATAAATTATCTTAAATCTCTCTCCTACTAAACATGGTAATATGGTACGGGATAGTTTTATCTGCTCTTTAGACAAATAGTTAAAGATTTCTATCTTCTATCAGATCCTACCGAATTGGTCACTGACCCGAATTGACAATCGTTATTTATTACCGTCTTCCGTAACCAGCGATTCCCGGATAAATCTGGCCGCTTGACACTAGTATATTATCGCAGGTCGCCGGCCCGTTACCCGGATTTGCATACTTAATTAAATTGGGCCCGACCACGCGAACGCGAAACTATTGCTAGAAGTGTGCTGTTCGGTTAATTAGTTAAATACGAAAACCGCAGCAAAGATAATACCGAAAAGGTGATTTCAAATGAAAAAATCCAAAAACGTACAAGAAAGCTGATACCATCTCTTCTACTGATGAAAAACATCTTTAAAGCTTGTAGCACTCTCTCACTAAACTAAACTTAGAGTCGCTGTGGTTCTTTTCTTGTTCACATAAAAATCATATTAGGAAAAAATTTAACGTACTTACCCTACAAGGTAGGAAAAAATACTCATTTCACAGACAGTTGATTAGTTTAAAGTTCGGAATTGATAGTATGTTGCTTTATTTCCTAAACGTATCCCTATCCCCACCCTACAGATATCCTAGGTTCTTTTAGAGTCTAGTACATGAAGCAACAGAATATCAATTTCGAACTTTCAAAACTAATCAACTGACTGTTAAAATTAGTATTTTAGCCTACAAGGTAGGCCGAAACACTAATTTTAATTTTACTCACGTTTAATTTTGCTCCCGCAAAAGAGAGAGTTTAGTTTGGTTTGGCAATTAGTACAATCAAATCGCTATTCTTATCTCCTAATGTGTGTAGGTATTTGTATTTAGATAAGAAAATATTGACTGTCTGAATAACCTTAAAAAATCCCTATAAAATGAACACATTGGCGTCCACCGTATTCCTGCTACTAGGATGACACACTAGATTTATAGATTTGAAAATTGAACCTAGGTTATCGTCCCGATCGTTGCGTGTGGTTTTGCAGAGGCGTTACTTTATGGCTCCAGATCAGGTACATGCACGGATACGTTGAAAAGATGGTAACATAGCACCAAGAGTAAATTTTAGTCGAGTTTTAAATGAGGTGTTTGGATGGGAGATGTCAAGAAATAAGTAGTGTCTTCGAACTCATAATATTAGAAATCACTAATGGCCTTACAACAAAAGATAGGCTAGTGTTAAACACTTGTCTAAAGATTAGCCAACCAATTTGAAATGTTTTAAATAATAGTCTCGAATGTCTGATGTGTCAACATTTCAAATTGGTTGAATTATTTTAGGCAAGTGTTTAACCCTAGTCTATCTTTTTTTTATTAAGGCCATAAATGTTTTGGTTCTGAAAATTTAAAATAAGTAATCTGTCTTACTTCTTATAGAGTTTAATTACGATGCGCCTACTCAATTTGCAGGCATTTGCGCCCAAAGTTGCTGCGTTCTACCACACTAAGTCCAAATTTTTACACATTATTAAGTAATTACAGAAAACGGCGTTTACGAAGGAAGAGTTGTATTTAAGCGCTACAAGAAAAGCCCGTGTGGCTAAATTTTATATTAATTTTGATGTTCTCTAATCTTAGCCTACTGTTATTTCTATAAATTTGTTATTTTCCACAGACGTCAAAAAGGAGGATGTTTACAACCAGACGCATATTATGGTTTCTATATAATGTATAGCCACGTATGTATATATTTTATTGGGACGTCCAAATTTTGTCGATTATTCCTTTCAGCGAGAAAGGGCTTAATATTTGGTCCCATTAACATTTTACCTAGTTTGAACAAGCAGTTTTGTTAAAGATCCCACATTGACGTGCCAATTTCAGTAAAAACTCGTTTAACTTCTTATCTGTGAGATAAATTATATATATTCTTGGATTTATTCAACATTGGATGAAATTGGACATTGAATGCAACCATAACATAAATTAGACTACTTGCAGAATTGTCTCATACACTTAGCTTAGACATACTCGTAGGTACGTTATTTCAAGTAAGCTTATAACAATATTTTATTTCAAAGGACATTTTTTAAGTTATTCCTGGCCGCCTCGTTCAATACTCAAGCTCCCCATACAAACTTGGTGCAAACTTCATACAAGTTTACACCAACTCGGCGGCGTCTATTAAAGTTTTTTCGGCTTTGTACACGTGTCAGCAAGTTCTGATGACACTTTAATGGGTTTTTGAACGGTTTTTTTGTGGGAATAATGTATGAGGGAATATTGTGTTTACGCGGTTCTGATATATCATATAGGTAATATGGTAATTTATGGACAGTATGAAAACATGTTGATATTGTTACTAACAAAATCATCGAATGTATAGCAAATTATCTCCAACTAAAAGTAAGGTAACGAAGCAATATTTTCTTCGAGACGGATCGTCTCGGTTTTCAACGCGTGTCCAGAAAACTTGTTGTTTTTTATATTCTCAGTTAGGATACTGCATTTGAACCAAATAAATTGAGTAACTGGACAAAAATGGCTTTATTCCCTCAGCCTAGCAAAACAAGCCAAGTATAAGTTTTGGTGAGACGCGGTCTCATGCGACCGCTCACATCAAAACGATGCCAAAAAGTTATAAGAATATTCGGAATGATTATAAATACTATAAAACCGCAATGAACGGTTTATGCGTATCTCGAATTGTATTTTTTCATCTATTACGATGTTGTTTCTGAAAGAAAATCGTTGTTTAATACCTTGTAAAATACTTATTTTCTGTTGCCCAAAATCAAATACAGGGTTATCGGAGTATCTTCACTTATTTCTGTATTGCTTCTTCACGTTAAGCTGAGCTGAATTTTGAGCTGATGTTTTTACTGCACTGTTTCGATGTAGTAAATTTGATTTCATTGTGTTTTTATTACTAAAAGTATTGAGCTAGTTCATAGTAATAAAGAACAGTAAACACAAATTAAAACACTTATCAATTTAAAAAAAAAAACATATTATAGAAATAGAATAATAATTTAAATAATATTTTCATTCAGGCTAAGATTACAACAACTTCAATAAGTTTCCGATTTTATCACGAGAAAACTCACCAAATGTCTCATCTCTCTTAAGATCTTTCAGAAATTGGGAGTTGTTAAAATAATACAAAAAGTACAATCAAGAAAATTAAATTTTGATACAAAAAAAAAACTTAAAATTAATTAAAACTATTTTGCAACAAGTACCGAAATCGTCGACAGTGATGCGAAAGATTATATATATAATCGTAATATGTTCGCTCCGGTTTAGGGGAAAAAACTTCCGTCATAGGAAAGTTGAGAAGCGGCAGGTGCTTGTTACGACGGGCGCCGCCAGATATTGGCGATGCAGCACACACTTGTTCTGTTATTTACCAATAATCGCCTCAGCAAGTGTTACTTTATTCAACAATCTACAAAGTTTTAACTTTTTTGGACTATCCATTTGAGATATTTGTTATTGCGTTCCATGTTTCTTTGAAAAAATCCATTTTAGATATTTTATCTTTCGTTTCATGTTTTTTTTTAACTCATCCAATTTCATTCACACGTGAAATACGTAAGCGCCTAAGAGATCTGATATGACGGTTGATTTAAATTAATTAAATTATTACGTGCATGTAATAATTGTAGTATTCATTGCAATAACAAGTCCCAACTCTTTAAATACTTTTTAGCGACAATTTTTGGTGTAGATTACACTATGTCGCTTGATGCAGGCCATGCAGGGATATTCAGTAGAAGACGTTATATGAGTGACTAAATTCCTACCTCTACTAATTGATTTCGTTTACAATCGGGTGGTAAACTTAAAATTTGTTTTTTTCCAAAGGTTTTAGGACCCACATATTTAAGACTTCGCAATTTATTGTGCTTTCACAATGCAATTGTATTGCATTCAGTTTTTTTTTAGCGAGCATTGTAATAAAGTAACCCAAGATTACATATCGAAAGTTTATGGTAAAGAAACGATGATAGTTTCGGCCACTATTATGACATAAAAAGCCATTATTGCAGCCTTTTTAGAAAAGAAAGAAGTTGCAAAGGCAGAAATGTGACGCAGGTGCATGCTATGAGCCTAAGTATAGACAGCAAAAAAAACAATACTATTTATGTGTGTTCTGTGGTCCTTTAGTCTCAACTGGAACTCTTTACGGTACCCCAACAATTTTGAATCGTGAAACTAAAAAAAGAAAAAAAAACAAGAGCTCATGGTTTTTACCACGTGGGACACAATACTGTTGGGTCGCTTTTATTAAAAGTTAAAAACAGATTATTTAATAAAAGCGTTAAACCACATAGAAAGGAAAGCGAAACGAAAAAAAGTTTGTGCTTTCATAGTCATACTTGGGTTCACACCGCGATCCGCAGTGCTAATTTACACTTGCTAAGCTTTTGTAGGTAGGCGACATGAGCAAAGCGGATCTTACTATGAGCTATTCAAAATCAAAATCAAAATCAAAATCATTTATTTCTGTAAATTGGCCATAAAAGGCACTTTTACATGTCCCAATTTTTTTACCTACCACTGCTTCGGGACTATGGTGGGCAAGTGCCGAGAAGAAGCAGCGCAAGAAACTCGGTCACTATTGTCAGCCTCTTTTAAAAATAAATAAATATTTTACAAGATTTGTTGTGAGCTAACCAGTTTTAAATCCACACATTTTTATCATTTATATAATCACTAACGGTGTAATAGCCCTTTTTCATTAGAGTCCTTTTAACATGCAATTTGAATTCATATACAGGCATTTCAACAATGGATTGTGGTAATTTATTAAAAAAACGAATACAATTGCCCATGAAAGAGCTTCCTACCTTGTGCAATCTAAACATTGGAACGGCAAGTTTATCTTTATGCCTGGTATTATACTTATGTATGTCATTTTTCTTAGTAAACAAGTGCAGATTTTTGCGAACATACATAATATTTTCAAAAATATATTGTGAAGCGACTGTAAGTACGTTAATTTCTTTAAATAGTTCTCTTAGCGAATCTCGGGGTCTAAGATTGTAAATAGCCCGAACAGCTCTCTTTTGCAGGACAAATATGGTTTCAATATCTGCAGCTGAGCCCCATAACAGTATGCCGTATGACATTAAACTGTGAAAATAACTAAAATACACTAATCTTGCCGTTTCAACATCAGTCAGTTGTCTTATCTTTCTCACGGCATAAGCAGCTGAACTAAGTCTTCCCGATAAAGCCTCAATATGAGCACCCCACTGCAAACGGGAATCTAAAGTTATTCCTAAGAACATTGAGGAATTAGTCGTATCTAGTTGTTCATCTTTTACAATAATATGCGTTGAGACCTGTCTCACATTAGGCATTGTAAATTTAATGCATTTAGTTTTGTTCGCATTGAGCAAAAGATTGTTGGTAGTAAACCAATGCAATACTTGCGAGAGGGCATAATTGACATCATCGAAAGATTCTTGGCCCCTTTTGATTTTGAAAATTATTGATGTATCATCTGCAAACAATACCATCTCACATAGATCTTTTGTAAAGTAAGGAAGGTCATTTATATATATAAGAAACAACAGCGGTCCTAATATCGATCCCTGCGGTACACCCATAGTTAGAGGTGATCCGGAAGACTCAGCTCTATTTATACATACTTTTTGCGTTCTACCTGTGAGATATGAATTTATTAAATCTAAAGACTTCTTTGATACACCATAATGTCTCAGTTTTTTAAGTAAAGTTTGATGATCTACACAATCAAAAGCTTTTGAAAGATCACAAAAGACACCTAAAGCGTCTTGCTTACTCTCCCAAGCATCAAATATATGTTTCAAGAGTGCAACTCCAGCATCGGTTGTGCTTCTACCTTTCGTGAAACCATATTGTTTATTATGTAGTAATTTATTCAGAAAAAAATGAGATAATAGTTGATTGAACATAATTTTTTCAAATATTTTACTAAGAACTGGTAAGATAGATATTGGTCGAAAATTGGAGGGGTCACTTTTCTCACCAGATTTAAATAAAGGAATTATTTTACTAAATTTCATTGTAGTTGGGAATTCTCTATCATCAATACATTTGTTAAAAATGATTGTAAGATATGGGGCTATAGTATTTATAATTGTACTAATGATATTAACAGAGATTCCCCATAGGTCTTCTGTGCTTTTCAGTTTTAATTCTCTAAATGCTTTTATTATTCCATCGGGATTTATATATCTAAAATTTAATGGGGACTTGCATTCGTCAACACTTGATTTTAGAAGAGATTCAGCTAGTTCAGCAGACGAAGCAAGATCTTTAGTTGTAGAAGTAGCTATGTTTGAGAAGAATGTCTCAAAAGTATTTGCAACTCCTATGTCTGAGCTGATTTGCCTATCCCTAATTTTGAGAGAGTAAGTGTGATCCCTTGACTTTTGCTTACATGTTTCTTTATTTATAATATTCCATGTGGCCTTTACTTTATTAGTAGAACCTAAAATCAAGCTGCGAAGGTGGTTGGACTTGGCTTTGGCACATACAATTTTAAATATTTTTGAGTACTTTTTGACATGTTCTATGACTTGTGGGTTCTGAGAATTTGCTTTTGCAGCATACAAATCATATAAAGTATTTCTACTTTTGTAAATACCAGGTGTTGCCCAGTCATTAAACTTACAGTTCAGCTTATTTGTTTTTAATTGCTTTTGAGTAAAAATCTGATCAAATTCGTTTCTGATTAAGCCAAAAAGATCTTCATATAATTTATCAACACTATGTCCATTATTAGGCCTTAGTAAATCTACACCATTATTAATATTCTCCTTAAATCTGTCTATCCTACTTACAGTAACTGGCCTATAAACAGCCTGTACTATGTTTGAGACTTGATGGTGCACAAATGATGCCTTTTGTCCACTATGGTCCGAACTTAGACAATTTATAATAGATTTATTTATTACATTGCCATTACAAAACATGTTGTCTAAGCAAGTCGCTGTTGTGGGAGTTACCCTTGTGGGTTCATTAAAAAGATTTATCAAATTATGTGACCTAAAAAGATTTAGAAATCGGACTGAATATTGATTTTTCACTAATATATTGACGTTAAAATCTCCACAAACAACTACTTCCTTGTTAGATTTACAGACCTTCCCTAAGGCCTCATCCATAATGGATTCAAAGATATGGTAATTTGCAGATGGGGGGCTATATACACTTATTATAATAAACTGCTCTAGCTCAACACACGCTAGTTCAATATTTCGTTCAGATGAGAGTGACACAATGTCTTTGCGTTCTTTACATTTTAATTCTTTGTTCAAAAGGACAAGCGATCCTCCTCTAGTAGTAGACTCCCTTGTGAACGAACTACCAACTTTATAATTATCAATGTTTAACATTAACTCATGTTTATTGAACCAGTGTTCTGTTATGCAAATTACATTAACATGAAAATCTTGTAGAAATAACCCTAACCCTAACTCTTTGCCGGCCAGACCTTGCATGTTTTGATGAACAATATTAAAGTTTCTATTAGGCCTGGCTTTTGTCTTCCCTCTCAGTTTAAATTCTCAGAGGTAGTCAGAGGTATATTACAATTAGTACAAGTACTAATACGTTTATTATCCAATAATTTTGTTTTATTAACAAAACAGTTAATATTATATGCTAACAAAGTAGCTATTTGTTTCTTAAATTTATAAGGCAGGTGTAAAGAGCTGCCTGTCAATATAAAATTATTATTAATAAATTTATTTGTGTCAAAAAACACAAATTTGTCATGACGTTGAGTCATATTATAAAGTAAATTATTCAACAAATGAATACTTGTATTTTCTTGTGCCGTATGATTTTTACAAAATGGTAAGGCACAAAAAAATATTTTTCTCACATTGAGTCCTGACAAAATAGAATAATTTTGAATAATTTTTGTCTTTGTAAGTTTATGACTATCTCCTAACATTATTACTAGTATTGAGTCAGAATTTAATTTACTACTTTCTATGCAATTAACTATTTCATCAATTGATGCGTCCGGCATACAATGGTTAACGATATTACATTTTAATTTTTTATTTAATAAGGGACCGTAACCAACTCCTAACCTATCTGAAAAAACAATAACATTATCATGATCTTTGGGTCTATTATAAGATTTTACCGGGCTGTTTAAATTTAACACTGGGGAGGACAACTCCTGGCCAAAATTTCTCTGCAGTGAAGGGACCGGTATTGAATTTACTTTCATGTTTGGTAGTGATTTAAAACCCGTATCATGGTTACCAAGATCTAGTAAATTATTTGCTGCCAGGATGTGTTCATTTATTTGGTCTTGAGCAGAGTTGTATAAACATGTCATGGACTCCAATGATTGGTGCAATTTTGAGATATCAGCTTGCAGTTGTCCTATATCCAAATCATATTTAGACCTACTTTCCTGTAGTTTTTGATTATATATTTCTAAGCTATCTACTAAATCTATACGTTGTTTTCTTAATAAAACATTATTATAAAAACATTTCTGTTTTTTTACAATTTTGTTAGTTTTAGAAATAAATCTATTCAGTTTTATATACTTTTTTAACTTGTTTTTACTGTTTAACCTAGATTGAATTCTATTTTCTTCAAAAACGGAATTGGCAGATGAATCCAACATTGAAGTCAAAGTGTGCCCACCCGGGGTGCCGATCAACTCCTCATATAAGTTCTGGGTCTGCGCAAACTCTTGAAGCTTCTTTTCCTCTTCAAATTGCACAATAGCCCTATTGGCATCACGCAACTCTGACTCCAGTTCGTTGTTGCGCATAAGAGCTTGCTCGTAGACAGCACTGCACTGGTCGAAGCCGCAGATGGTAGTTAGTAGTCGATCACGGTGTAAGGCAACCTCCTGGTGTTTAACATGTAGGTCTGCCAAGTCCTTCCTAAGTTCTGTGTTTCTCTGAACGACAGAATTTATTTCCTCTTCACTATCCTCTCTTTCCCTAAGTAGTTGGTTACAAGTATCCCTGCTTTCTTTTAATTCCTGAAGCGCTCGCTTTAATTTTGATTCCATGTCTAATTTTGCGCCCCTACGGGTTTGCATGTCTGATTTGTCTGGAAATATCCAAAAGAACAACAGGTATAGCACGAGTTTTGGTGTTATATTTTAACAAGTTAAGTTGAAGTGACCAGAATTGGACAGAGCTAAGTTTAATTCAATTACAATTTACTAGTAAAACAATTTAGATCTTAATAATTTCAATGTAAAATATAATTAATAAAATAAAAAGTGTCTGCTAATGATCTACAAGTATATATATTTTTTAAAATTAAATGTAGGGTAATTTATTTTTGAATATCAAAATTACTGCTTAAAATTTAGAATTAGGGATACAGAGTGTATTGTTATGTGTATTTAATTGTTGTTGTAAAGGACGTGGACGGCAAGAGGTTGTTTGTTATCAATATTACTTGCACTTTTCGTCAAGTAACAAGAAACACAACTAGGCCGGTAGTGAATTGTCAACTCGCGAATCTCACTTTCATGAGATCTGGAGTGACTAGTAGTGAATAGAGCTATAGTGAATTAATGTTAAGTGTATGAATGTGCAAAATAACACTAGTACTCCCCCGGTTTTTCGATTTTGCAGTCCACTGAGATTCAAAATTCACCGGTACAATTGTTGACGTCACGTCAGAGTGTGATATTTCTGTTGTTCCTACGAATTCCAGATTTCCCACTATTACACTTATACTTTGTTTACTATATTTTTAGATTTTGAAACTTTGAAGTTAAAACTAATGCTTAAAACTATTTAAAATAATTAATTTAATTAGGCTGTTTCAAATGACAGCTGCCCTAACTTTTTATCTTCTTATTAAGAGGCCTATTACAAAATTTTGTCAGTTTTGCGGTTGCTTGGTGATTACTGGTCATTTAAAATATAAATCGAAAATATAGGCTACGTACTACAAAAAAGGGAAACCTACAAGTATCAACAAGTATTTTTTTTATTAAATCATCATAACCTATTGGGATTGGGGGAAAGCAAAAAAGTCATTTCCCTATTTTTGGCACATTCCTATAAATTTATACCGCTTTTGCAGTTATGACTTATTAATATGTTAGACTTTCGTTATTTTGTAGTTCGTAGCGGCCTCTGATTTTCGATTTGTCTTTTGAATGACCATTAATCACCAAAAAACCACAAAACTGACAAAAAATTGTAACAATAATTAATTGAGGAAGATTTTTTTTTGTGAGATCTCCTGTAGGAGATTTAAAAGCATTCTAAAATGAATCTAATTTAAGTATGGTGCTGCTAATTTTCATAAAATTATTATAATTTTTATGCTATCGGTACTGTAGAGGTTTATAGCCGAGCGAATAAAACCTCTACGTCTACCAAGGTATGTTCGAAATATGAAACTGGCTTTTGAATATTTTTCTTTAACGTAGAAAGAACTTTTGTTTTCGGGATTGATTAGAAAGTCTGAGGTCGATGAAAAATAATTAAAATCTAGACCAAATGTAAACCTAGATATTTGCAATTGAGCAAAACGATTCAAAAGTTAAGTATTTGCTGTATTCCTCATGTAAAGAACCTTTTAATAAATATAATTTATTAAGTGAAATAATTTGTTCTCGATCAATTCCCAATAGTCAATCCCAGCTTCGGCCGTTGGCCGGTTACAGTACGTTACAGAACGTTACAGTACCGATGCGATGGATATTGGCTCTGCAGTTTGCGATGCAATAGCGGATTCGGATGCGTCATCAACACTTTTATGGCGTAAATTTTATATCGGACGTCCATACTTCACTTTAAGATTGGCATGGTATTCAAAATTGTAGATTGATTAACAAAACGAACAAAAGTTATATTACTTATCTATCTAGTGTACTGACTTTACTGATCAAATTCAATATTGTTTATATTAGATCAATGTCGAACTCTAGTGTTAAGTGATTAGTGGTACAGTTTCATGAATCTAAATATTTTTATGACGAAAGTTTCACAAGATATATATATATATATATATATAGTCCTCCTTGTCGTGTCCGACAACGGCGACACCTTAGACTCTACTATCGTGAGCACGAATGTGGCTATAGATACAAGATATTGGGTTATAACGGCTAGTATCCAATAAGGTTTTACTTAAATTATTTACGTATTATAAAAATAATTCTGATGCTTAAAAACTTGTATGGGATTAAAATCAAAATTACAGAAAAGTATCTTCAAATCATCTGTTGCGGATATGAAAAAAAAAACTTTATTGTTAAAATATCGATGAAGATCCAATAAAACAAAATAGTTTAAGGTACAGAACCCTATATTATAGAACTTAAACTTCATAAACTTTTGCCTTCTTCTGCACAAATGAACAATCTCTTAAGTGCAGTAAATAAACTTTAGTCTGCGCATGTATAAAGATATCAACAATAAGTATAAGGGAGCCTAGTGATGTGCTTACGGTTTTAATTTTTTGTCATTTGTGACTTCTATTTAGGTTCAAAGAATTTATTCTCATCAAAAAGAGCAGTTATTTACAATAAGATAACATAGATTGTCTAAGGTGCTTAAGTTACAGAGTGATGCCCCAAATTTAGCCTTGTAGACAGATAAACTTTCACATTTTTTGACTTTGGATTCTTGTTCTATTAATGGTTTGATTACGTACGTACATAATTAATGAATACACACAATAGGTATTTGTTACAATTACATTGTGTGTATTTCATTAAGAGATAGTATGTAATATTTTTATTTAACAATCAAATATTAAATAGTGATCAGTGTTACTAAATTTTAACAATAATTCAAAAACAACGGTAAATAATCAATACATTTTTTTCTTCAAACTAGTACTGATTTAATTAAAAAAATTAAAATACACTTCAAATCAAAAAAATATTTATTAATTTCCCAAACCATCTTATCGATTTACAAATTACTCGATTCATTCTCGAATGCCAGGCACAACCAGTAACAGAACAACGTTGGAGCAATGCCATGCACCCTGTTTAGAATGAAAACAAGGGAATGGTGCGGATTCAACCTTTTTGCAGCTAAAAAGATTGGATTGCGCTGACTGTAACTTTATGAGAATTGAACGCGATGCGCTTTTGTTTCAGGGTGGAGCGATACAGTCGGGTAAAAAATTACAGATTTAGTTAAATTGATACAAATATTATGATTGTAGACGGAGATATACCTAATGGCAAATAACCTTTATTGGACGCTTAAAATTCGACTAAAAACTTATCGATCCATACATTATTTCTTTTTTTCTTCGTTTATAATTTCTTCTTCTTCCTACCGCTTCAAACCACTGCCGACTAGAAGTCGGGGTTTGCTTGGACCATGATCCTAGATGCGGAAAATCTAGTTATTAGATTATAGGTATTTGAAGCAGTAGCCATCATACCTCCGTGACCTTTGGATATAACCAGACCTTGTTTGGACCATACTTTTTTTTAAAAGTAGTATAAATAGATGCCTTCAAAGATTTTGAAAAATCTAGAGGTAGGTGCGGTGCGGTGGAATGCTCAATCCCGGTCAAAGATCCAGAGGAAGACCAAAGACAAGATGGGAGAGTGTATTGCTCAAAGACATGAGAGAGTGCGAGGTTTCCGAAGAAGAAGAGAAGAGAGAGAAAACCACGGAAAGCTGACTCCACCAGCCTGACTATTTTGAATGAATAGATAGGAAGAGAGAGAGAGGTGCAGTGGAATGCAAAATCTCGACGCACAGATGTGAGGATATACGAAAATAATGTTAAGCTGTTGCATTAAGCAATCTATAAATTTAAACCAGAGATAAAAACGAGAAAACTAGTTTTGGACCTGACTGTACGTGGTGATCACAAGGGTTTGAGTGGGCGTGATTTATTCCGATTTGAAATTCATTAAATAGTCTGTTGTCTCAAAATAATGTGTTTTAAGCAACTGTACCTATTTTGATTAAATTTGGATTATCGCTGTGTTTTTCCTTCACTTTCTTGTTAGGTTTCTGTTACTTTCGAAACTATCCCAGTTTGATTATAAGGCTCTGTTATTTATAAGTATACCTATAGGGTGTAGCTAGATTTAAGTATGTATGTATTAGTTTTGCACGCACTTTTTGAGTATTTATTTTTATTTTGTTAAATGAAACAGGGACAATATTAACTTTACATACTTACATAGCAATAGCAAAATATGCCATCTAATTTTAGTATTACCAAGACGAAGAAGTATTACCATGACTTGGGTTATTTTCCAACTTTTATCAGTTTCATCATTTCAGCCACAGGCCGTACACTGCTGAACATGGGCTTTCCCCCACAGTGACTTCCAGATAGGCCGGTCGGAAGCGACCTGCATCCAGCGGTTTCCTGCAACCTTTACCTGTATACCAATGGTAAAAAAACAGTTAGGTTTATTGAACTCAATTTTTCAATTCATAAAAATAAATTAATCCAATTTTACTCGTTTGTCACATTAAATTTTATCAATTAGTCGCACTCTCGATACTGTTGTCGCACATCAAACGAGTACCGAATAAACCTTCAATATAAAGGATAAACACTTTTATATCAGCGAGTGAATACGATTAATGTCTAAGCGTGTCTAATATCAGACAGTATCGGACAATCGGTACGCCCAAACCGTGTTGCGTTGAACCCGGGACCTTGCCATAGGTAAAAACTATTAGTAAACTCATGCCATACGAATATTCCTTTTCGAGATATGTGAAAAAGGTCTGTGTACAAAAACAATATTAACACTATCAAGCTCGTATGAAAATTTTAACTTATCAAAGGGACAATGCTTTTTTTCTAATTTAATTAATAAAAAGTTTGAATCTCAAATAAAGCCACCATTTGTTGATGCAGGTAAAGTAAGGTCTCCACGTTTAACAGCTGAGAGTTTGCCGTGACTAGCGATAATCCTAATTAATACTCGGATTACTTAGCTGCGGATTTACAGCAAAGTAAACGATCATATAATTTGTTGCGCGAGACCATTTTAAAACGTAGAAAAATCCTTAAAAATTAATGATTTTAACCCTCTGCAAAAAAATGGTTTAAGTTTATTTATCTCGTAAATTAGTAACTTAATCGACTGTAGCTTATGCCTTTATTATCATTGTATAATAAACCGACCATTGATGAATTATAGTCTTTCTAGCGCTAATTCCCGGTTCTTATCCTAGGTGCTACACACACTTTTTTGTGATTTCCACCAAAGCTTCGTAAAGGAAAGGAGAAGGACCAAAAGATTTTTGAACCGTAGCTTTGCATCTAGCGTACTCAAAATTTGCAGGTTTCTTCATACCCTCATTGCCGAGCAAGTAATAAAATATAAAATCAAAACCCACGGATGTAAGATGACACTTCCACCACTGGTAACTACCACCTGTCATAATTGTGATTTGAGAGGAATACCATTTATTTCGTAATTATTTTTCAACCGACGAAAAAACAGAGGAGGTTTTCAAGTCGACACATATATTTGTTTTTTTGTTATGTATGATCACGCATAACTTTTTACAGAGTAGTCCGATTTTAATAATTCTTTTTTAATTAGATAGGATATTGTACCGCGACATTGGTGCCATATAAATTTAAAAAGAAAACTTACCCTAATGGTAGGAAAATAGGGGTGATTTATTGTTCACTCTTAGATTTTAACGCTGATTTTATATCCACTAAAAATCTGAAAATAAAAACTTTTTAACTAATAAATTGCTTTTCAATTTTTCGGTGGTATTTTTTTTTTTGTGTAAAATGTAATCGATTTTTTTATCAGAGGCTGATTTACTTAGTCTATGGTCCAAACTAACGCGGGTGGTCTGAGGGACCTAGCAGCAGGGGGTGGCTTCAATTGAATTACGAAAAATGCAGACTGCGCAACGGGCAGATAAACTGTCGGGATAATGCACGAGACGTGTGTTTCGGTTTTCATTTGTCTTGATTTTCTCGTTTAGCGGGTGGTAGTAAGTACCTATTGGTACATGAGCGTCGATTATTTGGGGAAAATGTTAATAAATTGAATAAATTTCTTCTAAATTATAAATAGGGTGAATGATCTAAAGAGTATGCTTTTTAATTTCAGTTCCAAGCAATAATAACCTTATTATGTTTTCTAAATTAAATTATGGTTACTGAAACAAATTTTGAAAAAAATAGTTTTTGGGTTGGGGCTATTTATTTAATACTCTATTAAAAAAAAAATACACAGACAAAATTTCAACCGTAAAATTTTCAAATAAAATTCTTTACTACAAGGTTTTTTGTTTATTTCGACTACCTCCCCACATAATGACTACCATGCAATATAAGCTCGAAAATCTCCGCGTAAGCTTATCATTCAAGCTTTAAAAGCTCTGCATCGCATCAGTTACTCTACAAAAAAGCGCGACCAATTTCTCACAAAGCAGGTTCGCCCCATCAGCGCGCGGAAATTACCTATACACTAACGTATGCAGAATTTCCACTTGAAAAATATATGAGCATCGGCAGCGCATTCAATCTTCGGAGCGAACTTACAACGGCGGGGTACAGTGCACGTGCAAATGGTAACTTATGTTCAAACGTCGATAATGGTAACTATTACTGGATCAGTCAAAACTTCTCATCGTAATATCGGCACCAAAACCCAGGTAATTTTTACGAAATATAATTTTTGTATCTATTTTTTCATAGAGTTTGACTCTAACTCCTAACTGTAACGCCTAAGCAGTTTTCTGTCGGTCCGTCCGAGGTTTTGCTTGGATAATGTTGACACTAGAGAGCTGAAATTTTGTGGAAGTATGTTCAATCACATCGACAAAGTGGTAAAATAAAATTTTGGAAAATATTTTTTATGGTAGCTTACATACATGTAACGTGGCCGCGGGGATGAATTTTTTTCATCGTCTACCCCATCATATCGTAGAATAGGTCCTTTAAAATGACTTAGGGTTTGTTGAAACTATTTTTTAAATTAAGGATCCGTTTGTGAAAAATTTTAAAGTGCTATTCTTTGTTCAAGTAGGGCGTCCCCCACCACCTCTAGAATCTAAACTTTTGGCTTTAAAAAATTCATGATAAGAGTGCTTTTCATGAACTTTTAAGGACAATCATAACGGTTAAGATAGATCTGTTAATATAAAAGTTATAGTCGTTTATCTTATTATTAGAAAATTTCATAACTTATAAAAAATCCTTAGAAGAAAACATTAAAAGCGACTTAAATGAAGTAATTGCTTAAATATATTGTTGTAACGATGGGCAACTACGGAATCCTACGCTGGGCGTGGCACTACACGCACTTGGCCAGTTTTTAATATACTAAGATCTAATTATGATATAATTCATGGCTAATATTGTGCATAAAAATCGCGTTGTTTATTAATTTTTTTAGTATTATTGATTATTTTTTCGGTAAAACAAAACGGAAATACTGATCTCATAATATTTTGTACTGTGAACCTGCTAAAAGATGGGGTGCAAGCGTCACTAGCGCCCCTATAGAATATTATCGGATATGGCGGGAAACGAGCGATAACAGCGCTCCGTAGATTGTATCTATGTGGGCGTGACGTATAGACGGCTTAGTGGGAAAAAATTGGCAAGCAAATGCAGGATCCCGAATTGTAGCGACGCTAACGCGAGGCACAATCCATATAAAAATGGTGCAACAGTTTTTTTTTAATTTGTGATCCATAAATCAAGCATGGAAAACTGTGGAACATCCTGATGATAAGATTTTTTGTATAATCCTTAAAAAGAGTCGTTGTAAACAATTTCACATTTACACTAAGGACCTTGCAATAATGTCAGAATTATACAAATCTGGAAGAAAGTTCGCTATCCTTTCAAGCTTTAATTACCCACCGGTGGCCGCGTAACAATAAAATTTTCATTGTCTCTCTTTGCCGTGGCCTGATAGGTAGTAGTAGTATCTAAGGTGAAATGTCAGGGGCATTAAAAACGATGTCATTTTTGTATTTCTTCATGAATTATTGAACTTACCCTTAAGTGTTTATAGGACTTCCCGGGCAGTCCGATTTTTATTTGGCGCAAGTTTACCATGCGTGCGATATTTACATATAAGTTAAAAAACCATTAAAAAAACCATTAAAACCAATTTATTTCTGTAAATAAGCTTAAACTAAGCGCTTTTACACGTCCCAATATTTTTTTCCCTACCACTACTTCGGGACAATCTTGGGCTAGCGCCGAGAAGAAGTAGCGCAAGAAACTCGGTCACTATTGTCAGCCTCTTTTTAAATAGTGTATATTTTACATTACAAGATAAATGTACCTGTGCGAGCAGGGCAGTATTTATTTCCAAATATTTTTAGCATTTATATAATCATTTACAGTATAATATCCTTTTTTCATTAAAGTTGTTTTAATATAGTATAATAGTGATCTGTGGTTTTAGTTTAAAAGGTATTACAAACCCAAAATTTACAAAATCTCTTTAAAAACTGTTATCTTTGCTACAGTGTGGTGATAAAAACATTATTGTATGCTTACAGCATTGTTACAACCTTTGAAAATAATTACGAGAAACGCACTGCGGAAGCCATTCCTTCGGTATTTCTTATCTAATTTGCACAAATGAATCGCCAGACAAATGCACGGGACAAAGTGACAAAAGATATCAGCAATCATCTAGCTAGAGTCTTGGCTTCCTTCCTAAAACGGGTTTGTATATGATAGGGCTGCCAATTTCATCATTGGTTCAAAAAAATAAAAAAGTTTTTTTTTTTCTACTCTCCCATATTAAGTCATAAATAAATAATAATGACTCGTTTCAACAACCATTTTTCAGTTTTCAGTCTTTTGGAAACTGAGACTCTTTTTTATCGTCACAATAAAAAGCCTTTGACAGCCAATGAGATACTGTACCTTACCCGTATGAGCGTCCCGGCATTTCCAGGGTTTCTATCAGTAGGACTCGTACGTCCGACCATGCATTAGTCTAATTGGTCCACGTGATCTTTTCAAGAGTGGGCTTTGATGTATTGTCTTTTTTAAATAATAATAATAATAAAAACTGTTTCTGTTCAGCCCTAATACATAGAAGTCTGCACAGGGACCCTTGCAAGCAATATCGTTACGGCTCGGCCCATTTGTTATGTTAAGATACAGTAATATACTGTTTCTTTTGTTATCATCCTACGAGTGCCATAGTTTACACATTGTTAAATAGCGCATTTTACTCATGGGGAACGAACTAGACATTTACAATTTTATTTTTTCTACCAATATTGCAGTAAGGGATTTTCAAAGAATATTAACTATCTAGAAATCCAGATTAAAGTAATCATGGACTAACAGAATACGATGGTTTCAAAACAACTATAAAAAATTAAAATTAAATAAGCCTACTCCTCAATATCATTCTTGAAGACCTAACCATAGATACAACACACGTATGGGTTTGATTAAAAAAAAAATATTGAGTTTCAGTTCTAAGTATGGGGAACCCCCAAAATTGATTGCTTTTTTTCTATTTTAGTGTGAAAATCTGAATGCGGTTCACATAATAGATCTACTTACCAAGTTTCAACAGTATAGTTCTTATAGTTTCGAAAAAATGTGGCTGTGACATACGGACGGACAGACAGACATGACGAATCCATAAGGGTTCCGGTTGTTGCCATTTGGCTACGGAACCCTAAAAAGTACTAATGTCAATTGATTGGTTGGTTATCACCCGACTGCCAAACGAGGGTTATGTTTTTCGAGCGTATGTATGTATGTATGTAGGTATGTATATTTCTTTGGCACGCCCTACAGTCTAAACCGTTTAACAGATATTAAAGTATAATATATCAATAGAGAGAGAGAGAGAGAGAGAGAGAGAGAGAGAGAGAAATATTTTATTAGACACACACAACAATACAAAAGTAGAATACATAAAAAATACAAAAAACATAAAAAAGAAAAGGCAGACAAATAACAACATTAAACAACAAGAAAAAGCACAAAAGATTGCATACCATGATCCGCATCGATGTGGTGTCTAATGGGCACCAGCTCAGCATGTGCTGCAGAAAATTGCAGCGCTGATTTTGAGCTGGAGCCCTAGGTGGCCCAGTTCGTAATTACTGCGTACTCAGTAAACTACATTAAATAACAATAAGTATATCTAATAATTAACTTTTAAAAATAAATAAATACATAAACTTTTATAAGCAATATAATAACCAAATTATTTATATATACATATTTATATATAAAATAATAATAAAATATATATATATAAAAATTGTGCGCCCGATGACGTAATACAGACCACCGCGACAGGCGACCAGTACGGGTGGGGCCGTCGGGACGGAAACTTCTACCCGCAAACGAAATGAAATGTATCCATTTACTAAGACTGTGGACGTGAACATTAGTGCATTAGTATTAGGTGGTGTAAAAAAAAAAAAAAAATATCAAGTGTTATGTGATAGTGCAGAGAAAAAAGAACGTTCCCGTTATCGTACGACCTAAGGGTATAACCCAATAGCTCAAATCAATCAAAAGCCAAATAACCACACTGCCTGGCTATTGTGCCAGCATCGGAGTCTGTTTCGTAAGTATTTTTATTATTTATTCTCACTTTGGTCAATTACTTATACCACAACTAGATCCTCTACTTAAAGGTGTGTTCTGTGTTCTAGGTGTACTTCAGTCTCAGATCGCCTACTAGACCGATACTGAAGATTAATATGCAGTACAGCGAAGACCCAAAGACTTGCTGGGTCCAACGGCGCCCCGTACACCGGCATCAAGTTCTACTCGCGTGTCATGACCTTAAGGTGAGTGTTAATAGTCAACAGAGTAAGTCATAAGGTTAGCGATAGTGAAATAAAAATATAATTATGCCTTTTTGCTTCCAGACGCAGCCATAGGTCGATGTCAGACGGATAAGAAAAACAGAAAAATGGACATCACACTACATCAATAGCATCAATAGATTCGTCTCAATTGTGGGAGTGACAAGGGGTATGTAATTTCCCGAAATTCCCGCGGGAACAGAACTTACGCGGGAAAAACATACATACGCTATGTTATTACCCGGAATTCCTATTGGTACATGGAAACAACCGATTTCAGATACTACTTACTCGAGTTAAGACCTTTTTTTTCAATGAAGAGTTACAAATAAGGCTTTATTGTTCATTGAAAAGTAGGAGTAGAACACTACAAACTTAAAATTCTAAAATAAAACTAATTCATTAAAAGAAAAACAAAAATCCCGACTGCGTAAAAAGTGAACTTAAAAGATGAAAACAAGATTTAAATGATCAATTTGCAGTCGGAGGCATCAAATCCATTAACAGCATAATGATGATTGACTTGGTATGCACTGCGTTAGTACCTAATTAAGTAATTTAAATCCGTATAGAAAAAGTCGAATCAAGTAACATAGATTTTATGCCTTAGACTGCAAATTGATTCTTTAAATCTTTTTCATCTTTTAAGTTCACTTTTTACGCAGTCGGGTTTTTTTAATGAATTGGTTTTATTTACACACTACACGGCGACGTCCTAATACCTTTTTTGGGTTATTCAACATATTCTCATCATGACTCAGTAGGATACTTGAGAAAGACTGCATTGTCGTTGTAAATAAAGTAGCGTTGTCGTTTATCATCCAGCTCTTAGGACGACAAGTCTTGTGGCACAAAAGTGGTTCTTTTTCCAAAAAAAAAAAATGTTGTTGTGCACAAACTAGCTGAGAATAAAGTTTGCTATCATTTTTATAGCGACGTAAATTCCGACGGTCCCCTGTGTGACGTCACTTATTCTTCCTTATTCATGTGGCAACAAAGTTTTATACGACGGAGAATGTATGGCGCGTGTGATTTTGGCTCGGCGGGACGATAGCACTAGCAACTGAGAATATTCGGGCTCCTAAGAGTGTTACACAATGTTACGATGTATGTTGACTTAGGACGTGAAAAGGTAATAAATTACTGCATTTTATGTTCTAAACTCAGATTAATACGCTCCCTAGAAAGTTGCAATATTGAGATTGTTCTGTCTAGAACCTTTATCTATTCTCGTGCAACGTGGAATGTGTTTGACTATATTCCTCGCACTACAGGACACAGGCCTCAACTATAAAATGGTAGGCTGAGCCCCACCATGTGGGTTAACTATGCCATCCATAGCACGAAGATTGTCACGAATGTCAGTATCAATCAAATATAAATCAATAATATCAAATAAATAATAAAAGCCATGGCATATGCCGCATGCGCCTCTTCTCAATGTTTATTTGCTTTAAATTAATCGGATTCGAGCTAACTTATTAAAGATCTAATACTAATTGCAATTTTCTATTAACGGTCTACGCATAGCTATATTCTGGCTACCAGAATTATAATAGACATATCATGGGGTAAATGTCTTAAGTCTTAAAGTCTACAATTACCAAAATTGAACACAAAAATTTGATCCTTTAGAGTATCTTTCATATTTCCCGTCAAGGATCAAAAATGTTTTTGTCTGGATGGAAAAGAAAATGATGAGATCATATCAGCGTCATGATAAAAGCTGTTCTTTATAAGCAACAGATTAATGATGAATGAGATAAATTTATTCATCCGCGTCGTTTGATTAGTAGTAAACTTAATAACTGACAATGAAACATCAATCGTTCCCAATCGAAATTTAGAACTTTCTCAATCAGCCATTTATACAAATACGCAATAACCCTAAATCGCTGCGGCCCAAATCCTTCATTGCAAAGCCTTCAAAATGGCCGCGTTATTTATGGTTTGGGCAAAAAAATCAGCAATTTCCCTGGCAATTTAACGTCAACTTGGTGGCGGGCAAGCGTAAGCGGACAGTTATAGGCAACGCTGCTTTATTGGACAATATATTCCGAACCGGAGGGTATTATTCCCCCATATAAAAAAAACGCACGTTATTGCCAAAAGATTGGAAAGGTCGAAAGGTGTGTGAAGTGTATTTTAAAATGTGTATTTTTTGCTCGATCTGGCGGAGTTTTGTTCGTAAATTGGGTTGTATTGTAAGTTAAATTCTGTTGGATGGAAATACGAAAATGATTTTTTGAAATATGTTTATTAAAACACGTTATACATTTTCATTTTTATTTACATTTTTACAATTATTTGTCAAAATGTTTCTATTGGGTGTTGACGGTTGTATACTACTCAGCTAGCTAGCTAGCTATAGCTACAACATTGATCAGAGATACGCTGGCTTCGACAGCGTGAAAGAACACTTGAGAAATTTCATCGTGTCACGTGACGTCCTCGGTAGTTGGTAAAGCACTCGCCCGGCATGCGATGGGACGTGGATTCGAGTCCCACCTGAGGTTGATTATTTTTTTTCAAGTGTTAATTATCTTAACCTTGCATGGAATTGCTAAAAAAACAAAAATTTTCAACGTATTTTTTTTATATCTAGCTGTTGTATGTTTTGTTTTACATGTGGATTAAATGAGATGATTAATCTTTTCTGCTTCGAAAAGCTATTGTTAGAACTGGACAGGTCAGGATTCCACATCAGCGGCAGTTTCAAGGTGGAGTAAAGGTCGAAGGTCAGATAATGGTACTCCGATGAGAAGATGGTAAAAATAAATTGGTCAGATGGTTCAGTATGTTAGTAGCAACTGGCCTAAGGGTAACAACAATACCAGACGAATCCACAAAGGCCAGGTTCAGTGGAATATTAAGAAGACGAGGTTATAGTAGTCCTTATATATTTACACAAAAAAACCTCGGGAACGAATAATAATCATTTATGTCGACTTTTATGCTTCTTTGGTACAAGCTGTTAAAACCATAGACTTAGCATTCGCTGTACATTCTATATCTATGGTTAAAACGTTTATCTTCAGAATCTTACTGCTTATCTATTAAACAATAAGATAAACATCCTTTGTGTCATTCACAAATATTAATCAATATTTATTAACCCCGTCATATAACCATAATTACAACCCACTCAGATTACTTAAGAACCAGTTTATAACCATTTGCTATTAATTTAAGGGATGGCAACTCGCAATTTAACGACAGGCAACATATGGGTGAAGTTTTAAGGAAACATTTTGTGTTCAATATTTTTTAATCAAAACATATTCTAGATTCTGTTAACTTTAATATTTTCTATTTAAAATAAATTTTGAACGAGAAATCTAAAGATATTGCAAAGTTGGCCTCTTGTGTTGCAACTGTTGCAAGTGTTCATATCTCTCTCTTTGGCTTTTCATTGATCTCGCAATAATACATGTTGGATAAAAAATATTCATCTGGTTCTGCAGCAACACGTGCAATGTTAATTTTAAAGCATGGACAAGGGTTTCAAACCCTTTTGAACACATCTTACAGTCGTCATAACTTACGCTACTTAAAATCGGTACCACAGACATGATAGCTCAACCCTGAGGACATTCCGGACCATTACGTACTCTCAGTTTGTAAATTGCAACTAAAAAACTTGGCAAAAAGGACTCTATGGGTGACAAAATAGTGTCTTTAAGCGGATCGAATGTAAACCGATAAAAATTCTGAAAGGGTTCGCGAACGCTATCGGACGACGACACGTGTCCCGACCGTGACGGAAATTTAAACTGGGACTGTGATGAGTGCGTAGAACAAACGAGAACAGTACCTTAATGAAATAGGGAAATCTGATAAAGGCAGTGAAATTCAAAAAAGCATAAAGGATAAGGTGGAGTATGGTATAAGCAGGATCGGGCTGTGCATTGCAAGAAACCTATAATGTCTAACTGGGCTGACTATGACTGTAACTACTAATTACAATTTTATCAAGGTAAAATTGATTTTGTGAGATTCTGTGTGACACAGACATAATTCTACCTTGTTAAAGAAATACCGCAAAAAAGCACGGGGCTGATTTGGTTTTTGTTTTTAATCTTTTTTTTGGAGAATAATATCTTTATTTTGAAAATCTTTACGAAACTTTCCTATAAAGGTACCACTTTTGTAACGGGAGCCAGTTCTTCTAAGTTCAAGCAGATCCGAATCAGTTGAGAAAAGATCGTTTCAACCCTTTAAACTAGTTCAAAGCAAAATTTAAATCTATAAATCCGGCTTAACATAAACAGGACGTCGATCGAACTACCCACAGGTTCTTAAAAAAATTACAATGCAGAACTATCCTTGGTTCACCCTGGCTGCTCTCGCTGTTCTAAACCTAGACATAATCGTTAGTGCGGGCGCGTCCGGAACATTTGCGAGTTGCTCTAACTGCCGCGATTTGTACCGAGCGAGTTTTTAATTACTTCATCCGTTCCGTTTCACTGTAATGTGTTTATCTCCGTTTTGTTTTCAACTCGTTTGCGGCTGCGGCGTATGAAGTTGGTAGATCATGTCGGGAATGATGTCACCAATTAGATCTATCGTTTTGTTCCCATTTCTATTTAAGCGCCTGATGCTAATATCTCATTATTCTTTTAATGAAATAACATCTTCAAACATTTATTTATAATAGGGTCTTGCAATTGTCTGCAATGACAAAAAGTAAATTTCTTTCTTCGGAATTTTGTGGAGAAGCTCTCAGTATGGATTTATAGGACTGATTCCTGAAGGGACAATGGCAGTTAAAGGAGCCCCAGGCCCCAGGTCATCAAAGACTAAATGCTTTGACAACATCAGATATCGATAGACCTCTGATACCGTTAAATTAAAGAACTAATATACAACTGACCGTCTATGATTTTTCATACTGTCCCTCCAAACTTCGTGAGAGATAAGTATTCAAAAATATCCAATTACTCTCTTTTCTATTTGTTAACCACTCGACTGTAACAAGGAGCATTGTTATCGTTAGCATGTTGCTCTTGCCCAATTCGGCAACCGATTAATTTCACATTGACTTGCAAATGAAACTCAGCCGCGAAAACTGTTTGCTTTCATACAATTATCATACAGATCGCGAACGGCGTGCCGTTGTTAAAACATTGATGTTATTGTAAGTTGCTTGTAACAGCGACTTGTTTGGCTAAGGGTTGTATGAATCTTGCAGGGGGTGAAGACCTCTAACGTATTAATAATAATGTATATCTGAAGACAAATTTTGATGTAACTTTTATATTACACGAATATTATGTAAAGCTATGCCAGTCTTCGCAAGATAATGTCACAGTACATATATTAAACTCGTATTGGGATAAGGTAGAAAAAGAAAAAATCTTATTGTAAAGTAGTCACTTTTATATGTAGGAGTCGATACAAGAAACGCCTGCGTGATGATATTATGGAATTACAATATACATTGATGAAAAACTGAGTGAACGTAACTAGATAATTAAATAAACCATTTTTTGAGTTAACCCTTTACCGCATGTCGTGACGAATCTGGAACACTGACATATTTCTCGTTTAAAATACTTCTAATGCCATCTTGAGATATGTGTTGTCTTTATTTGTCTTCTTTAGGTTTCAACTATCAGACTATCTACCGAAACAACTGTAAAGAACTTTTGATAAGTTTTTCCAAAATAGATAGATTAATTCACAAGGTAGGTTTGTGCGTCATTATAATTTAAACTTAGAATTTTTTTTGACAATGCAATTGAATTATCACAAAAGTAAATGCGATATGTCATGCATGGTGACATCATTTGTCGTACTGGTTAAATTTGAGCTAAATTAAAAAGCTTTTGTTCAAAATTTGTCGGGCTTTTGCAAGTGTTTTTAAAACCGCAAATATTCCTTTAAATTGTATAAATTAACGTAAAAAATATTCAATACCCCAAGCCACCGAGGGGAATGAATCGTTAAAACTAAAAAAAAACGACAGACGAATCATACCTTAAGCTTCGATGGCTTAATAACGTTTAGGGAGAGATTTTATCATCCATTTTTCATACACAATTTCTCTTCTACAATAAACCGCCGAAGGTTCCAGTCAGCAAAATTACGTCTTGCGTTAGCATTTCTCGTTTGAAAAACATTTCCATCGAATAAATCTTACAATCGTCCGACATTCAAAAAACACTTTTCCGAAAGAGCGTCAAGTAATTTGATTTCATTTGCAACGCCAAAGTGAATTGGACCGTACTACTCGTAGACATAGCATATTTTATATTAGCATAACAATATTTTGCTGGTAAAGCAATGCATGTTGCGTCAAATGAAATATTGAAATTCCGCGGATTGCGTCTGCTACTGACTTTAACCTTATTTAAATAGCAATAAGGTTTATTTTGCACGTTTAAGTGTTCGCATGTGCTCCATGTATGTTTGTGCGCCTGCTTTTGACACTTGTCGCGATGTTATTCGCTTTAAAAGCGAGAAATATTAGAAATAACACGTTAGTATGAATTTCTCGTCCTGTCGTATGCTGTACTAATGTGAATATAAATCCGCAAATTGTTAGTAAAATATTGCTCGACGTTTTTCATACGCGCTGGTGTTGTGATGTGCGACACTGGTTTAATTTATGGCGTTCCGGATTGTAAATTATGGAAGCATTTAAGAGCTTTTTGACATTGCAATGAATGTGTCATTGTTGATTGTAAAGGATAAGGTCTCATTGCGATAAAAAGTTGAGATTTAGGAGCCTTAAGTCGGTGGTCGTCGTTTTGCGACTTCCAATAACTAGTCGATCGTAGTGACTGTACGGTTTTGATAAACTCAATGCAGCATCAATGCAAGAAAGATAAAAGTAGCTAAAGTCAATAAAAATAGAAGAGTTCAAATAGTCTAGGAAAGTATTTCAATATGTACGGTATAGGAGTAGTTATGGTATAATTATTTCACCAAGTCCTATTCGCACAAAGAATGATTTGGAAAGAAAAACGTATTCCTGTTTAGACCATTTATTTGCGACTAAATTAAAAGCCTGGGTGGCGAGCGCAGCCGCCGACACATTAACGTATGTATAGTATGGGCATGACATAGAAAAACATACTCTTAAAATAACGCGAATAAGGTTTCATATGTCCCTACACTATATTAACATGTTATACACCAACCAAACATTCTGTATTCCACGCGAACGAAGTTGCGGGCACAGCTTTTGACGACCTTCGTGGCCGAGAGGCGAGCATGCCGGACTTTAAATGGCAACGCCATCTCTGAGGTTCCGGGTTCGATCCCCGGTCGGGTCAATGTAGAAAACGAACTTTTCTATATTGGCTCGGGTCTGGGTGTTGTGGTACCGTCATTGTTTCTGATTTCCATAACACAAGTGCTTTAGCTACTGACGTTAGGATCAGAACAATGTTTGTGATGATGTCTAATATTTATTTATTTTTTAGCTAGTGGGTTATAATAAAGCAGTCTTTACAAAATCTAATGGCCCACCCTTTCTATTGTAAACTAAATTTAAGTAATACTATTTTAATAATAATCCAAAACTTCTCCATTGCTCGTATGGGATCAAAGAAAAACTAGTTTTAGCAATAAATCAGCGGTCTGCGGTAGGGAGACGTCTGAATAGAACTTTATGAAGTTCAAATTCAATTTATTTCTTGAGTAAAGATTTATTTTTTTGTATTACTATGCATACATTCTCCAGTGACTAGTAGATCTCCAAAACTGAGGTATTAGTTTGGTTTACTTCGGCTTGACATAAGTTTTAATTATTAGTTGGTTGTTAGTCTTTGCTGTGTGTAATGCTTTCCAGTAATATTTTTTGGTGAAACGCTTTTTGATCAATGTTTCTCTGGAATTTTGTCTTTACACATCAAGACAGGCTAAATTTAGCATTAGGAGTCAATGTAAATTTTTGTTTTTAGCAATTCCATGCAAGGTTTAATTGAAGATAAATAACACTTGAAAAAAATCATCGATCCCACCTGAGGTCGGTTTTTTTTTCAAGTGTTATTTATCTTCAATTAGGAGTCAACCTCGAAATCCGAAAGGAAAATGGTGTGATTTGGTAGGTTTCCTTTCCCTTAACTACCGAGCAAATTTTGTAAATTCATACAGTGATTTTGAATAATTAAGATAACGAATTGGGAGGACTTGCATAATGAGTCGCTTTGTGAACCATGCACTGCTCTGCTTCAAAATAACACGAAATTAGAAATAGAAACTGAAAATAACCAAACTGGATTTAAAATGAAAACGCAAACGAATCACACAAAAAAAAACCCACTAAAAACCCTGTCCAAATCAGGTTTGTTTCCCCTAAACCGAAGTGTCGACTAATCATTCAGTCGTCGACTCATTATTTGCGGGTGACGGACGAATTTATAAGAGCTCTGCGGCGGTGCACATCTCATTTGTCAGGCGAGCTAGATGCCGTAAATCTATCGAGACGCTGACTGGGATCGGCGAGGGCTGTCCAGATCATCTTTTGCAATATTTATGAATTGAAAAACAATTCATCTTGGGTTTTCATTTGGTCCTGGTGCTAATCCTGCCGAGGTCTGTTTTGTACGCTGATTAATGAAGTAGGATTAATTTTAAGACTGAGCACAATTGCATCTCATTAAACAAAAATAAGTTTGACCGACGAGGTGGATTTTTAATAGAATATTGATTAGATCAGCAAACCTGTGCATTGAAGTCTATGAATCTTTTTATAGGTTTTTTTTTATAAGGTATTGCTTCACATAATTGCTTTTAGATTTTTGCAGTGTTAAATCAAAAGTAACCTAAAAGTCGTATTCCAGGTAACCTAAGAACAATATTAAGTGAGTAGTTGTGATTGTCAATCAAAATCAGTGTATGGCAAACATAGATATTGCAGCAATACAGACTATCTGCCTCTGAAACGTGATAATAATGACGGATTTCTTGGGAGGTATATGTCTATTTAGGTACTTATGTGCTTTATGACGACAACTTCGACAACCCTATGAGTGTGATGTTAGAGATATAGCCCGCATATTGCGCTTTGTAGCCGATGACACACCAGGTTAGGAGTTAAATGTGTCACCTTTCCTTATATTTAGGGAATCATTTCTAAAAGAGGTATATGTAGTCTATCTAAGAGAAAATTCAATAAGTAGCTCAGGGTTTATTTTGACGACTTCCATAGCCATAGAAATATCTGAGTCCGTAACCGAGAGGCGAGCACGCCGGACTTTAAATGGCGCCGACATCTCTGAGGTTCCGGGATCCCCGCTCGGGTCAATGTAGAAACGAACTTTTCTATATTGGCTCGGGTCTGGGTGTTGTGTGTGGTACCTTCGTTGTTTCTTGTTTCTATAATACAAGTGCTTTAGCTCCTTACCTTAGAATCAGAGAAATATATGTGATGTTTTCCAATATTTCATATTTATTTATTTATTATTTTTTTATTTTACTAGTTTTCTTATGTTTAGTTCCAAACACATAAAAAATCATTGCCAGTTTTATATTAGATCGAGTACAAACAAAAGCACTTTGCAAGCCGAAACAGTGTCTAAAAAAAAAACAACAGTGTAACGGAATGAGCAAACTAATATCGCGTATCGCAAAACTTGCGCCATAACTGCGCCATAACGCGCCATGAAACAATTACACGACGGATCGCTCCCCGCGGAGGTGTCATACGGAACTAAGGACTCGTTCACTGTTACACATATAACTCGAAAATATATCTAAAACAAAGGGATTGACGAATGTGCAATAACCACTATATATGTGCCATAACCTTGTACATAAACTTGACTACAGTGTCAAAAACAACCCCTTTTTTAAAAATTAGGTACAATAGTACGGGTTTTGTGAATTTATCTTTAATCGAAGCTCTAACATGGCACACATCTTGTATATCATAAGTATCTTTTGCCCGTCTCAATAATATAGTAAAGAAATGAAATATTTATTTATTTGTCCTTGAAGAAGGTACATTTCAGTTGTTACATATTATTGCGATCCTCTTCTACAGCTAACCAATGTTGCATACAAATATATTCAATTTAGCTACAGTACCTAATTATTTATTTAATTCAATAATTTTAAGAATCATGCATCATTTATATAAAATTTTAATATTAGATTCTTTAACAAAATAAAATGTCAACTTTATAAAAGCAATCAGTCATACTTAATGTCAATATTAAAGATAAAACAAATGTCAAAGCCTGTGGTATAAAACAAATTCAAGTTCAACAAGGTACATGCATTATTAAAACAATTGTGCTTTAGATATTGGTCTACAGTGTAAAAGACATGTGTAATTAGCCATTTAAACAAATGTGTTTGGAACCTTTTACCAGTCAGTTCTTTAATTGTTTCAGGCAATTTATTATAAACTACCATACACATCCAGGCAACATTCAGGCAGAATATATATAAAGTTTTAGTCTCATAATGGAAAGTTCATCAAGTGTGCTATTGTTTGTGGGTCTGCAATCCTCATTAACTAATTACACTAATTAAATAATATACATGCGATCTGCGGCGGCCTACTTTTTATCTTCACTTTAACCTGTCAGGCCAAGGTCAAGAGACACAATAAGAAATCTAATATTCGCGGCCACCGGTGGGTAATTGAAGCTTGATAGGTTAAGATTCTGTCTATCTGCAACGGCCAATGCAATATTCAAGCACATGTAAGTCAATGATTCCCACATCGCTCAAGGCTGTTTGTTTGCTGTTGAGAGGTGTTCTGCTGTCATTAAAGTTAGGTGGATTGACTATGTGATAATAGTTGCCCTTTTAGTTTTATATTTTATACTTTTAAGGCACTTGCTAGCCTTTCGATCTACAAAAGACACTTATAACATGGAAATTTTGTGTTGCTACGTAGAGTAGACTTTACGGAAAGGTAAGTTTCATTGAGCAACAGTCCTCGCTAGAACACTTATTTATTTAAATATACCAACTACGCCAATAAATAGGTTTATGTCCATTGTTTGAATAACTTTATGCGAATAATCCCAAACATACTACCTACTTCGAATATGAGGATATTTACATAAAAATAAATCGTTTTAATATTTTACTCTTATTGTTCCAATAATATTTAAAACACAAGATTTTTTCTGGGGTCTGCACCTATTTTAAATAATGAATGATGCGGCCACCAAAATCAGAATCTTTTGTGTAACATTGCTACTAAAAGACATGCACAAGCTTCCACAAGTGATTAATGTCTTTATTAGTTTAAACGCACGTGTTCTCTGTCAAAAGGGATCCGACGCCAAATACGCGATGACATTTAATTAGGTGTATTATTTTTGGATGAGTTCCAAGCTAAGACTCCTGCAGAGTTAGATATTAGGCATGTGGTTTAAAATAACTTTGTTTTAAATAAACTGATATTAAATTTCTATAAATAATATAATCAGACACCAGACAATTGATCATCACAAGAATCATCTCAGGCCAGCAACTTCTAAACAATTTCCTTACTTCTCCAAAACTAAACTTCTAAATCAAAATTGAATTTGACGTAAGCTCTTTGTTCTCCTCATCAATGAAGACGTTGAACTTTATGAATGAATTCTAGTTTGAGTAATTAAATTACCCGAGCACTTCCCTATCCAGCCCCGGAAGCTTAAAATTTGCCCCGTGCCGCCAGATAAGGAGATCGAAGTAACTTCCTCGATGCGAAAACTTCAAACAATTAAGCCTTTATTTCACGCTTCAACAAAGGAAAGTAATTAGGGACCCCTGGCGCCTGATTTTTTCAAACTCACAAATCTACCATTGTTCCTTGCAAAACGTCTATCAAAGTTAATCTCGACGATGACCCTCGAAAATCTTATTAACATCAAAACGGAGCGCTGTCCCAATTTGAAAAGGAAATGCTTAATATTACTTATAAAAATTCTGTCAATTCGGAGGGCGATTTCTAATATCCGTCGAGAGGTCAACATACCGTCGCAACAGTCTATGTATAGGAAATTGAATAAAGACCTATAGCTTATATGTAAGAACGTTTCAATACTCCTTATTGAACCATTACGTCTAATAGCTATGACAATAGGGCATTACAAATTTGTCTCGTCGTCGCAGCAAAACCGAAGAAGGACTATGATAGAGAAGACAGTTTGAATCTTATTTTTAGAGCAGCAAAGTTGTTTTTGGGTTGCGATGAGGGCGGTGGTATCCCAATTGAGTTTATAGCCGGATATTGTGGAGTGGTGGAGGAGACAGTGTCGGTGGGCATCGATGTGGCTTGCGGGATGCCGAAGTGTCGAGACAAAACCGAAACTTATTTAATTAATGAATCTTATCATTGCTGCTCTTGGTAAACATTGGTTAAAGGTGGTGTACTATTACTGTGAAGAGGTACATAACCATTTAGTATTTTTATTTGAAGACGATATGAGCTAGGCAAAATCATAACAAAGAAATACAGCGTAAAATAGCACGTATTCGTACTTTTACTGCTCCAAAAATATTATTTTTGAACAGGTGGTGAAAATCACACACCTAAATTAGATGTCGTTTAATTGAAAAAAACTGGTTATTAAAGTCTAACTATCGCTTAGCTAAGCACCTACCTGCTGGACATATGCAGTCATTAGCATCTCTGGTCTCCCGCCGTAGCAGATTCCCTGTGTCAACTGGCTTCTTTTCTAGCATCCTTTGCAGCAACAACTGCTGCTCCTCCAGCACCAGGACTCGCTGCTCCAAGCAGTGCTGCCGATACAAACCGTATCCACACACCAACATAACAAACACACTGCAACACCATAGCACTATAATGTTTAATGATGCCTTGTCTGCACACTCTTTACGGGTCCTCGAACTTTCTATAGCCATTTTAAAAACTTTAATTTGGTATATCAACTTTTAAAAACCACATCCATGACCTTCAATCCAAATACTGTTTAAAATTTCGCGAAAAATTTAAAAATAGTCACAAGATTCCTCGGAGACGGTTTCCGAAAATCGTTTACGGATCGCAAAGGCTTCTAGACACCACGTGCCACTTTCACGATTAAGGTCAATTTGTTAAGTTTGGCCGACGTGAGTACAGGTCGTGTGGTCTGGTTAGGTGGCTAGCAGTCACTGGGGCCCGGCGTGACCCCTTCGTCTCCCGCGGGAAAGGAAGTCAGTTGTCCAACGCTAAACGCCCTTTCAGTTGTGTCGATTATGCTCCCGTACCCTTCCGAACTTTGATAGACGTGTTACATTGTTCGGATGCTGGTTCCGGATGTTTCTGCTTTAGTAATGTGATTGTCACGTATGTACTTGGTGTAAGTGCCTTGAGAAAACCGTTGTCATGTTGTTGCTTCAGACGTACCACTAGTTATATTTAGACTAGTTTTTTTCCTATTATTCAGAAATAAAACGTTATGACTTTTTAGAGTTCTTTACCCAAAGGATAAAACGAGAACCTATTACTAAGACTCCGCTATCTGTCTGTCTGTCTGTCTGTCTGTCTGTCTGTGTCTGTCTGTGTCTGTCTGTGTCTGTCTGTGTCTGTCTGTCTGTGTCTGTCTGTGTCTGTGTGTGTCTGTCTGTGTCTGTCTGTGCCTGTCTGTGTCTGTCTGTGTCTGTCTGTGTCTGTCTGTGTCTGTCTGTGTCTGTCTGTGTCTGTCCATGTCTGTCCGTGTCTGTCTGTGTCTGTCCGTGTCTGTCCGTGTCTGTTTGTGTCTGTCTGTGTCTGTCTGTGTCTGTCTGTGTCTGTCTGTGTCTGTCTGTGTCTGTCTGTCCGTCTGTCACCAGGCTGTATCTTATGAACCGTGACAGTTGAAATTTTCACAGTTGATGTATACATGTTGCCGCTATAATAAAAAAATACTAAAAAACAGAATTAAATAAATATCTAAGGGGGTTCCCATAGAACAAATGTGTTTTTTTTGCCGTTTTATAGAAAACGGTACGGAACCCTTCGTGCGCGAGTCCGACTCGCACTTGGCCGGTTTTTATTATAGTACTAGGTACAGTTTTACGAGTAATTATATTCGTAGTTAATTTTTTTTTTTTTTGAGATTAGAATATTTTTTTAAAACGATATAATATCAAAACTTTGTAGAAAGTAACACCAAAAAATTTCTTTCTATCACCATAAAACAATATATTCACTTCGTTAAAAATACGCAATCGAGCAATCATTATCATGATAATAAGCCCTAACAGACCGATTTGCATGTATATTGCGTATAAATTGTGCCAAATGTCACAGCGCGTAATTAAAGACATTCAGCTCCTCTTGTTTTACACCAGGCCCAGTGTTGGGGTTCGAGATAAAAATGCAAATTGCCAGTTAACCTCGGAAACAGAGGGTATGTCATTCTTCCTCCCAGACAAATAAATCTCCTTCGGGATCTAGGACGTATCTAAGAAGCAATCTTTGGCGGTATTATCGATCAAAGAGAGGTAATTTTCGATTTGCTTGGCTGATGTTTGTTTATTATTGGCACTGTTTCATTTCAATATGGAGATATTGTGTTCTTAAATTGAAATTATGGCAAAAATAAAGTTATGGTAGAATGTATGATAGTGAATTAAAGAAGTTTTTTATTGACAAATCATATTATAATTTAAGAGAATTTTTTGATGATAAATTGAAATAGTGTAAAATTATTAATTGACTAAAATTATTGACAGGCTTTTGATATACATTTGACTTTGACATTAATTTAATTTATTTGACATTGCAATTTATTATTATTTATCATGTATTTTATTTGATTTGATCTGACATAACATTATATATTCTGACAATTTGTGATTATTTTTAATATTAGTATTGTATGATTAAAATTTATAAATGGAATTCGAATTAATTATGTTAAAAAAATGTTAATTTCAATTGTTTAGTATCAAAAAATCACGAATGCCTTAGAAGGTCATTCTGTAACAAAATGAACATCTTTTGTACCTGTATTGTGGACTAATGTTACATTATGAAAGTGATTAAATGAATATGAAGATGAAGATGTGTTTCATTGAAAGTACGTAATCAGTTTCTGAAATCATGCTCTTTATTTAATCTTTTCACCTCTGCCCGGAGGAGGGCCTATACAAAGAATTTTTCATTTGTATTAGGTAAGGCTTTCATTGCAGGAAGAATGTCGTATTTTTTTCTGCTTTCAAGGAAAAATTATGACTCATCATCCTGTAATAATGAGTTAGGTAATTTGAAACAAAGTGACGTGAAATTAATTGATATTACTAAAACTATTACTCAAGTAATTGCAACTGGCCACTTGCTGTTAATAAATTTAATTAATTTAAAAAATCGAAAAACCCGACTGCGTAAAAAGTGAACATAAAAGTTGAAAACAAGATTTAAAGAATCAATTTGCAGTCTGAGGCATCAAATCTATGTTACTTGATTTAACTTTTTCTACACGGATTTAAATTACTTAATTAGGCAGTGCATACTAAGTCAATCATCATTATGCTGTTAATGGATTTGATGCCTTCGACTGCAAATAGATTCTTAAAATCTTGTTTTCATCTTTTAAGTTCACTTTTTACGCAGTGGGGTTTTTTGATTTTTTTAAATTAATTAATTTTATTTTTGACTTTTTAGTTTGTAGTGTTCTACCACTTACTACTTTTTAATGAACTATAAAGCCTTACTAGTAACTCTTCATTAAAAAAAAAAAGGACGAATCTATTGATGTATTATACTTTAATATCCGTTAAACGGTTTAGGCTGTAGAGCGTGCCAAAGAAATAGACATACTTACATACATACATACGCTCGAAAAACATAACCCTCGTTTGGCAGTCGGGTATAAAGGATTATGAGCAGCCATTGGCAATATTTTTCGATAAAAACCTATATCAATTTTGTTGTGCTTTTCGAAGCACAAATATGAATGATCGGCCTTAAATATAATAAGAATGGCCAACAATCATTGTGGCATTGTCGTAATAGATGCAACACTATAAATTAGACAAAAGAAATTCTGTTGAGTCACGTCCTACAAAATCGTGTTGTAATTCATTCTAATCATGTTATTTTTTTAATTCTGGAATTTAGGAGAGTAATAAATTTATAATACAGAGAATAATATTATTAATAATTTACACAAAAAAAAGTGTACGACATGTAAGCTCTTAAAAGGTGTACCCAAATAGTTTGTAATGTTAAAACGTTTGTCCACCCTTATCCGACCCAACAAATTCAGTGTAAACTTAACCAATTAAAGCAAATTCAGTAGACAATATAAGACAGGGACGAGGGTGCCCTGTGACATAGTGCAGAGAAACGCAGAAGATTTTATTTCAGTCTTAACACGTTCCCTGTCCCCCAAACAAGAGCCTTTTTTTCCCTGTCACGTCCACACGTATTTTTGTATAAATGTATTGTTTAGTACCTATACTGAAACGAAATCACTATACTTTGGTATTATTTTAGGAATTTATTAAAAAAAAAAACAACAAAAGCAATGTGACTCCTTTCGGAGTCGTGGACTTGTCACTTTGGAATAACACGACTCTAATTGGAGTCATATGAACGTTCGACGTTAAATTGAAGTTTATGACGTTATTGGTCTATGGTGTAACAGTGGTTTGTTAAAAAAAATGTATAATAATATTATGTATTGTACAGTGAATACATTATTCACTGTTTTAATAAATATCATTATTTTTTTTATACTTTGTGTTGATTATAAAATTTAATAATAAGCTTGGTTATAATGTGTAATAAAAAAGCTCTTAAAACTACAAATAAACCTTTTAATAAGTACAAACATATTTTGGTTTTATATGTAAAAACCAGAACAAAGGTCAAATTTTTAAGTCATTAGGAAAATTCATATATTTATTATCTGTAGAAGTTTATACTTTGCAATTTATTACAGAAATGTTTAGAAAATATCAACTCACAAGTCTACTCTAGAATCCAACCCTAATTCATACGTCCAGTCCAATATATTACCTTTTAAAAAGAATGCAATTTCTGACTCCATATGGAGGCGTGGACTTAGCACTGTGAACAATATACGACTCCAAATGGAGTCGTGGGCAGGGAACGTGTTAAGGGCCACTTTTTCCCCGAAGCTGTGAAAGGAAGAGTAGTATCAAGCCAATATTAAATGAGACTGCTCAATAACTTAACGTTGACTCGTACAAGGTTGCAAAATAAGTATGAAAATTTCCAGGACGCACAAAACATGTTAATCCTTCGAAACTTACAATAAGGCTGGGGTGTCGCTATGAGATATCTCCACAGTATTAAAAATAAAGTTTAGTATGGATTTAATTTTGCAATAAGACGCCTTTGTTAAACCAAACTAGCACTACTAACATATGGCAATGAAAAATGCTATTTACAACTTTGGCTAGAAAAAATGCAACTGCCATGACATGACACAGGTGTCTTCATAGGATCCAGCTGAACCTGGTTAAATTATTTCGTTATTTTCCTTTTTGAAACGACTTGTTTGAACTAACCCTGTTTCGTCAAACAACTATATTTGCACATATAAAAGCATTCAGAGCATTGTTACTTGCTTGCATTAATAATCTCTTAGATCATCACCTTTTCCGACTTGTTCTGTTGCAATCAACTTATTAATAGGGAAATGTTTTACATACTATACATTCGTCTTGGGTACGACGTGTCTTACCAGTAGTAACCAGTGCTAACTTTACTTCGACTCATCAAAAACCCCCATAAATTAAAAAGTGACCCCACTGTATCTAACTTCCGCTGTGTCTGTGGCGAGGAATTTTAATTCCGGCTCGTTAGACATGTTGAGGCACCCGACTTCTGTAACAAAACGGGCGCAATGTCAACGAGGAATGAGCAGGGGCATTCCTGTAGTCCGAAACACTACATTTAGTCCGAATTTCTACGAGGCAGTTCTTTAAGTTTATCAGAAAAACGAATTTAAAAAATTTAATAACAAAAAAATATTTTTCATTAGTTTGATTGGTATCCATTACTATAATCATTAATTATTTAATAACTACAAAATAAATAAGTCAAATAAAATAAATTTATGGTTTTTACTTTGAAGAACCTTTTTACTTTTAAAAAAATACTATCATTAATGAGGACGCAATTGACGTAGTGGCGCTGCTATTTGATTTGAGCGCAAAGATTAATATTTCGATTTCTTGTAGGGTCAATTCCAGAAAATAACTTTTCTAAATTATCTTATTTCAATCTGAGAGACGGCTCTAGCAAAGAATAGCTAATACAAGTACTTCGTCACTTAAATATCAATTCTTAAATGATAACAATGAAATTTATTATTTACTCATTTCACACCCAGTACGAGTATTTGTAACATAAACATAATACACATAAGCACACACGCGGGTGCGTTGACATAGCCAAAATTTACGACCGCCGGGACTACGGGAGAGATTTTATTACACGCACTTGTTTAATTTGCAACCCCCTGCTTTATGGGATTAATTAACCGGGTTCATTAACAACACCTGAGATAGGTGCTGCTAAAAATAGAGGAGGTTTTTACAGAGAGAGCTATAAATAAGTATCTAGTATTTACTGTGGTTAATATTTTTTTCAATGAACTGTTTAACACACTTTTTAAACTGCTATGTTAAATATACATAGGTTTCAGCTGACAGAAGTTTGAATTATCGTAGTTGGAGAGTACTTAGATAGATAGAAACTCTTTATTTCACACTAAACAAAGAAGTTACAGTTGATATTTACAGAAAGATGTACAATTTATCCGGTCTTATCGCTAAAAGTGATCTCTTCCAGACAACCTTCTTGTTTGTTTTAAGTTATATTTTTTAGTCAGAGGGCCCTTAATTGTTTTCTTTAAAAAATGAAAATCTCAGTTGAAAGTTGAATGGAAAATTCGACATTTAAGAGGGTGAATTCACGGCGAAACGCTTGTAACATTAAAATGTCATTGCTTATACATATATAGTATCTCTTGGCCAAAGAACATTAGTCTGAACCTATTGACATTTCAAACCGAGAAAATTGATGTATCGCTCAATAAATGAATAATTCAAAGAAATAAAAATACGAAACGGGAATTAATATCAGATTTGAATTTTATGAGGGAATTTACCCGCGGCGCCCACGGGATTCCGTGAACTTCCGCCGTAAATAATAAACTCTGCTAATGACACAAAAAATATGGAATTCGCCATTTTGTTTCAATCGCCATGAATATTTATAAAGACAAATTAAGCGTAGAACCATTTTGACTTATGTATACATAATTTTTTTTGAATATTTCTACAAGATAATATTTTCAAATATTTTATCCGACTAAATTATTACTGTAACGATACTTTTACTTACAATACGATTTTCTTATACAAATATTATGGGATGGATGATTTTTTTGTACCTATATTGGAGAGTGGGAATAGTATTTTTTCTTGTTTATGATAATGGGCTCTCGTTGGGTAGATTGTTTTAAAATTTGTAGGTGTATCAACACTATTTTTTGTTAAAGTCAAGTGTCCCACCTCTGCCTGCGAAATGGTTGCTTTAAGCTATGTTAAAAAATCACGACAATCGTTTTTATTATTACAGCTGGATAACAAGTTAATTCAGTAGCTTAGATAACTGTAGTTACTGAATTAACTTGTAAAAATTACTTGTCAAAGAAAATAAGATAATTTGTAAAATATTTATAACAGGTAGCAAACCGCATATCGTGACGTTCTCGTCGTCTCGGCGTCGATGGAACTCTACTTCGCGCGTGGACTGACACGCACTCGGCCGGTTTTAACATAACATAAGCAGTCGGTTTTAACATAACATACGTAGAACTGACGGCCGATGGGGCAGAAAGGTTCTGGAATGGAGGCCGCGTACCGGCAAGCGCAGCGTGGGACGTCCACCCACAAGGGGTAAAGGTTGCAGGACCACGCTGGATGCAGGCCGCGTGCAACCGGCCGATCTCGAAGTCACTGGGGGAGGCCTATGTTCAGCAGTGGACGTCCTGGCTGAGATGATGATGATGATGATGAAGCAGTCAATGAACATTCTCGTAACGGCAGGACCGTTGCTGAAAGTTTCAGAACTTTAACAAACAGAATAAACCTGCTCTTTTATTAGTTTGTGAGTTATGTTCATGAGTGAAACGTGTGGAATTAAGTTATATTTTGCTTATTATCTTGTGTTTACCTAATAATATGCATTTTTAGTAAATATGTGAAGTAGTCGGCAGAACAAACATAAATCCCTAAATTAAAAGTCTTGTTTCCTTTCATACTGATCATTGTCTTGGTTTGCAGGGATTTTCTATTAAAGATTTGCATTTAAATCGAATCACATCTACAAAATTCAAAAATCCAAAACCGAACCGGCCATAAAATTCCCAGTGACTAACGAAATGTGCTGTTAAAATCAATGGGACGTCCCGTCCCGCCGTAGCGGCAAAAACGCGCAAATCCGCAGGAGAGACTAGTATGCAGACATGGTGCGCCCACCAGACCGGGTAATGCAGATTAAAGGATCCCCTCTTGGGTTCCGCAGGAAAATAAGGCTGAAAATTTTATTTAAATTCAATGAGAGTATTTTTTTGAAGGTAAAAACCACACCTAAGGCAAATAATATATGAATATAGTGGTGAGCTTTGGGGAGGCCTATGTCTAGGAGTGGACTGACGTGGGCTGATCATGATGACAAAACTAATATTAAATGACTAAACATTAAAAGTTGAGGTTAAATATTAAAATAATACTTTAGGCTAAGAACTTGATGCCAGTTACTCTAAATGTCAGAACTTTGACAATTTTCTTTTTTGTTTGTAACTAACTCAGTGTTTGACTTCTTTTTCATGCTAGAAGGAACGCAACATCGTTCGCAGGCGATACTTTCGGTGCTTTGGGCATCTTGCCCGGAAACCAACTAATAAATAAAATAAATAAATATTGGACAACATCACATACATTGCTCTGATCCTAAGGTAAGTAGCTAAAGCACTTGTGTTATAGAAATAAGAAACAACGACGGTACCACAACACCCAAACCCGAGCCAATATAGAAAAGTTCGTTTTCTACATTGATCCAACCGGGGATCAAACCCGGAACCTCAGAGATGGCGACGCCATTTAAAGTCCGGCGTGCTCGCCTCTCGGCTATGGAGGTCGTAAATACTACTTGATACTGGTAGTTTCTAGTTAGAAGAAAGCTCAGTTCAGGCATTTTAGTATCTTTGCTTGCCGTTGTAAAAACAAACAATTTTTCCTAAAACATTTAACTTATTATAAAAAAAAGTGACGCAACGTATATTTTCACGCTTGCTGTTACTTTTAACCAACTACACAACCCTAAATATACTAACCGAAAGTTTGTAATCACAACTATTACAACGCTGGTAAACGGTCCGAATCGTACCGCGTAAAAAGTTCATGCAAAATTTTAAGTAGTTCCGAACCTATTAAAAGTTGCATGGCCAATGTGGAACCCTCGCAAGTCAGACCCGTGTCTTTTTGCCGGATTACTGTTTGAGCCCCGCTCTTTAGTGTTTGTTACTCATTTACCCGCGTCTCTGTCGCGGTACGTGCTCTTTTTTCACGAAAACTTCTAATTGAATCGGGCATCGACGGATTTTGATTGGATACGGGAGGGTCCTTTTTATGTTAAGTGAATCTTTCGGGGTTGTTTAAGCTTTTAAGGAATTTACATGAATTTTCGCAAAGAGCGGTCGCTGTTTTAATAAGCACTTACGACTTTATGTAAATTATGGGGCTTATGAAATTTTAATGTGTACCTACAACCAATTGTAAAATACCATAGTTCTTGAAAATATTGACACTCAGACTGAAAATTAAGGACGGCAAAGCGTGGAGTGAATTGTTTATACGTTGCATAACCATAACGATGTTTGTTGTAAAAACCCACTTCTAACGCTTTTTGAGTTTGATGCAACACTAGAATGTCCCGCTTCTTCTTCTTTGATCGGCATTCTTTTCGATCAGGTAGGTAGGTATATAAGAGTGTATGAAAAGCAGTTCTAAATTTACGATCTTTTCCAAATTAACGTATTGTATCATATAAAGTCTATCTGGAACTCACTGGGCCGACCTGGAAGTCACTGGGGGAGGCCTAAGTTCAGCAGTGGACGACCTGTGGCTGAGATGATGATGATGATCATATTAAGACTAATTTGGCTAAAGCAATAGTTACTTAAACGTCAAATAATAATAAATATTTTATGATTCTTAAGACTGTTAATATAAAATTAATTTGAAATATTTTTAAGATAAGAAATAGAAATATCATTAACGATGCAAATCACTGTTATATTTAAAGGAGGCCCTGATTTTAGGGACTAGTAACTTTTCAATTCAATGCGTTTTATTTGATTTGTATTAAATGTAAAATATTGTGTGCAGTAAGTAAACATTTGCAACATTTGCGACATAGCATCACTTTATCATAGGTTTCTTCAATAAAACTAATAAAAAAACCTATAAAACCAAATTATTTCTGTAAATTAAAACTATAAAGCGCTTTAACACTTCCCAATTTTTTTCCCTGTCACTGCTTTGGGACAATTTTGAGAAGCAGCGCCTAAGAAACCCGGTCACTTTTGTCAGCCAATAGTTTCGATTACTTATTCTCAATTGTTTCTTATTCGGTGTTCCGATCTCAAGCTCTGCGCGTCTGTATCTCGGCGTGTCGTGGAGCACTAGCGGCACTAAGTGCCCCGACCACATCGCTCCTGCTCCAGTAATCCGCACTCCTGCAAATGGATCTCATTTCGGAGCAGAGCTAATTTCCGACGCCTGAGCAATTAATTCTGTAATTATTCGATTACTGCCTGCTAATAGCGTTACTCTGGAGATGACATTATCTTAACTTTATCAGGCCTTTGTCGTACATTACGCTTCTATTGTGAGCGTTTTTGTCGGGACAATTACGTGCTGTAATTATGAAGCAATTTACGGGAGGTAAAATTTTAGGTACTGGTGTTAAGATGGTTGTGAATGGCTAATGGATTTTCTTGGATTATGATAAGTTAAATGTAACTTCTACTCGTTTTAAAAAATTACCTTCATAACTAAACTGTCTTTATTCAGAAAAAAAATTAGAAACAGATCATACCAAAGAAAATTGAGCAAAAAAGAAACCATTCTATTCATCATACTATTTAATATACTCGTAGAATGATAGATGTTATTATGTGCTGATTTCAAAATCTAAAAAAAGTACATCAGATATTAATATTAAATATGATTTAAATTAAAACAATAAATTTACAGTAATCGTTTAGCCTAATCAGTTTAATCTCATACCTTACAGCACCAGACCACATCTGGGCCCATGTAGTGGAGTACAACCCAAACCACTCTCTAGGTGAGGTCCCGTGCCGGGATTTATTATCTTGCTTATTAACTTAACTTTACTTAATCGAAGGAACAAGAGAACAGGATAAAGCTTATAAACATCTACATTTCGAACTTGACAGGGTGCCATAAAATCTCAATTGGTGCATCCTAAAAGCAAATAGATACGATGGATAGCCATGGTGTCAATTACGGTCGCTCATAAACTCCAATCTGTTTGAAGGTTGCTGCCAGCGCGGCGGTAGATTACAATTGTCCCGGATCGGACGCATTACGCATTCCATTAGCGCGTATATTCACGTTAAAAGTGCATTTCGACGCATCTAGCGCTAAGGGCGGTTTCACACTACTACATAGCGTGACCAACAAAACACGATAATTATAATGATATGATATAGCGATTTATTGACACCCAACTGTCAAATTATGATATTCTTGATTTTGATTACTTGAAAAAAAATCGCCCGCCTCAGGTGGGATCCGAACCCACGACCATCGCTTGGGATCCCACCTGAGGCGGACGATTTTTTTCAAGTATTAAAATCATATATAAAAAACAGAAATTTAAATATGATATTCTTATCCGCCATCTTGAACTTTTATCGAAACAGCGAGCAGAACCGTGATGTAACTAGCACGGAGGTAAAAGTTCATATTTTGACAGTTGGGTCTCGATAAATCACTGTATCACACATATCATATCGTGTTTTGTTAGTCATGCTAAGGGGGTTGGTAACTTAATACAGTTTTTAAATGATAAGTCTGAAACAATTAAGACCGTTAACTATTGAACGTATGTTCAGTTCCTAACTCTATATTTTTTTCCTAATTTTGGTAACTCCTGATACAATGACTTACGAGTAATAATCAATTATATTGTAAATTTCTGACATACTATCTAATAGACTCAATGCAAATGTGATTTTTAATAAATGCAAAAAATTGGAACAGAACAAGATCAACAAAGACAATGCTGTTCCAATAATTGATAAGAAAATTACTGCAATACATTGTGTAACTACTTGACTTCATAATATTATTTATTGTAGCCTTCATCTCACTGCGTTGCAGTTGGAACAATACCTATTACGAGTATATATGTTTATTTATTTATTAGGACAACCAACAAGACAAACACAAATACAATTAAGTTACATAATCTGGCAAGTTGACTTAAAGCTAAGCGTCGTCTTAATTATAGGCTGCCACGGCATGCAATGTGGACTACAGATTACTTTAATATGTTGCTAAGTGTACAATGTACAGTCAGTGCAGGGTGTAACGAGTTATTGACAGCGGAGACCCAGGCCGTTGTCGCTGGGCGCTGATTTGTGGCCGCACTGTGCGTTGATGATACATGAGACTGATAATGTACGGCGACGATGGAGAATAATGCTAGTTCCGACTAAAAATAAAGCTAAATTAACCTTAGAATGCTTATATGCCGGTTTAACTAGTAATTATTTTCTTTGATATATCGTGTTGAAATTTACTGAAATGATATGATGAAAATTAGAAATGTATCTAATAGACGCAGCTAAAGAACAAGCATGTCTTTGTTACCAATGGCGAGTACTTCACTCCAACCGGGGTAACCATGAACTCTTAAATCAATCTCAAATCTGTCAATTTCGTACGGCATTACGTGCGAAATTTGACAGATTTAACAGAATTGAGATTGTTTTAATAGTTCATGGTTACCCCTTTGTATTTTTAAATTTAGTGAAACCAAAATTTAAAAAATACTCTACAGTTTTATACTGTAGAGTTATTTTTTCAAAACTCAATTAGTAAAAAAGGGATTTGAAAAGGACGTAAAGGTCAAAACTTTTATATAATAAAAACGAATCCAATTCCACATTCGAGCCCAATCGGTCCGTCACAAATCTACACAGCGTGTAACCACAGCCCAGAGAAAAAGGACTACACACTCGAATAAAAAATATATTTTTTTCTACAATCGGGCCTGCATTTAGCTTTTTAGGGTTCGGTACCCAAAGGTTCGGTATCCGTCTGTCTGTCTGTCCGTCTGTCACCAGGCTGTATCTCATAAACCGTGATAGTTAGCGTTTAAATTTTCACAGATTATGTATTTCTGTTGCCGTTATAATAACAAATAATAAAAACAGAAAACTATAAATATTTAAGGGGGCTTCCATACAACAAACATGTTTTTTTTGTCGTTTTTATAGATAATGTTACGGAAGTCCGACTCGCACTTGGCCGGTTTTTTTATTTATGTGTCTCATTTTTTCTTACTCTACTAATTCTTTGGGCATACTATTATGGGCTATAGCGCCTAGAAGAAGCAGCGCAAAAAAGTCAATCACTCTTCATCATTTCAGCCACAAGACGTCTACTGCTGAACATAGGCGTCCCCCAGGGACTTCCAATGAGGCTAGTTGGAAGCAGAATACAGCGGCTTCCTCCAACCTTTGCCAATAGTCTGTCCACCTTGTGGGTCCTACGCTACGTTTGTAATTACGTTACTCCATCCTAGAACCTTTATATACTATTATTAAATTATTATGCACTCATTGATGACATACGGAACAGAAACGTAGCCTCTTACTATGGGCCTTATAAGAAAGCTCAAAGTTGAACAACGCGCTATGGAAAGGGCTATGCTCGGTGTTTCTTTGCGAAATCAATTCAGAAATGAGGATATCCGTGAACGAACAAAAGTTGCTGACATAGCCCGACAGATTAGCCAGCTAAAGTGGCAATGGGCGGGCACATAGCACGTAGAACTGACGGTTGATGAGGCAGAAAGGTTCTGGAATGCAGGCCATGTACCGGCAAGCGCAGCGTGAGATTCACACCCACAAGGTGGGCAGACGACCTGGTTAATGTTTCAGGACGACGCTGGATGCAGGCCGCTTCCAACCGGCCGATCTGGAAGTCACTGAGGGAGGCCTATGTTCAGCAGTGGACGTCCTGTGGCTGAAATGATGATGATGCACTCACTATCCACCATCCATGCATGCAGGTGTACTGGCTATTTTTCACCAGTACTTGATATAACCGGTGTAATAGAATGCACAAACTCGGCCCGCGACGAGTGCGCCAGACCGGGTAATGTAGTTTGCACTTTGCAGTTTTTTTGCACACATCCCATTTAGCGGGATGGCTGCTCTATCTAAGCGACTGTACTAACAGTCAGACTGTACACTAAGTAGTCACCTAAATACAAACCTGATAAGTTTGTGGTATTTTGTTACAATTGATTACAAAGCCTAAATGACAACACAGGATTATGATAGTTTACGCTATCATGAAATTGTAGGTTGGGTAATTTTCTATTTCTAAAATTATTTAATGTAAAATCAGATAAATTTAAAACTCTAGTCCACAATGACATCAATTGTATAGCCCCAAACTTAACAAAACTTGTAACTATTATGGTGACTGGATAGCAAAAAAATTTGCTTAGGTAAATATTCATTACACAAAATTATTTGCCCCTAGCAAGATTCGAACACGCAAACCTCCTCCGGATTTGTTTCTTTGATTTGTCCAGACCACGACACCTATTCTGACATATAATTACACAAATAAATAGGTACAATTTTTATTACCTAACTACTGAAAAGACCTCCTAATGCATCCTCTACTAATAATTATAACATACAGGTGGTCCCGTAAATCAAGGTCAACCTAGAAGTAACCTATACATCACGGTGAACAACTTAAGTTCTATCACTTTGGAAAATTTGCATGAAAAGTGCCATATAAAATTAACAAAAAGCCGATTAAATTATAGATAAAAAGACAGAAAAACAAACAATTTAGAACAAAAGTTATTCCTATGATGTATGGAATAGGTTGACTTTGATATAAGGGACATCCTGTATATCAGTAGCGATGAAAAAATTGAAACCACCACAAAGAGCACACTTCTAGACTCTAGCAACGCCAGATAAATATATAATTACACAAGTTGTAAAGTGGGGTATATTTATTTAGAAATACGAAATGTGCGTAACTTCCCAAACCCACTTAAAGTTGTAAAGTAAATATAAGCGATTCATCAGGCTCATTAACGTCGGCAAACCGCCGGGTTCCGCGAAATAAAAAGAGGAAAATCTAAAGTTTTCACATCGAGGGCCAGCAAGCAGCAAGTTGGACGGTTTGGTCCAAGTCGTAGGTATCTTCACTGACTGTTGGATAAAGTGTGTTTGACGCAATAACGCAGGTCTCGGAACTCATGAATACGATTTTAGCATCTCACTGAATTATATTTAAAAAGTAGTAAGTTGCTTACACACGGTTGTGAAGCTCATATCTCGATTTAGTAGGCAGGTCCATAGCTATTTAGGGTGATAAAGGTGACTAAGTTTGTCGCGCCATTTCTCACATCCCCAGCCGATATGTAGTCCCTAAGCGGTAGAAGGGCAATGTTATATTTTGGGACGTGTATAAGTGCTCAGAAGAGAATATACCTACTGAATAAATGACTGACTTTGGCGTAACAAAAAAGTGCAGTAAAACAACGAAGTAAGAAGGGATTCTACCGAACTTAGGTACCTACGACTCTAGAACTAACGGGTGTAACAGAATAGAAATAAAACTTAAGGGTTTGGGTTTTATTAATTAATTAATTAATATATATAAGTATTTACAACGTTTTCCAGGTGCCAAACATGGTTGTATAAAAATAACTGATATTTGGATTTTTGAAATTTTTCCGTTAATATCATAGAAAAAGTATTTTTATTTTAGCAGGAGAATTGCGCTACTATAAAATAATAAAACGATTTTTATCTGCAAATATACATAGGTACCTAAATAAGCTCTTTTGCACCTCCAATTTACACTATGAAAGAACTGCAACTCAGTTCTGTATGATAAGGATAAACTGTTTTGACTTGTACCATAAGACAAAGAGTTCTTGTGTGTGGAGGTGATAACAGGGTTTTATTGGCATGTTCAGTCAGTTTATTTCTGCAATCCTTGTGAATATCCACCATGTTGCGTCCTTCAGATTTAGATTATTTAAAAGTAATGATAAATACCTGATTTATAAAAGTACTTAGTTAAGTTTAATAAGCAAAACCTCTAAGGGACTGATTTTAGTGTTCAGAAGCAACGACATTTTTGTTGGTCCCATGGAAAAGGTTAAGTTGTTATGTTTTAGAAAGTGAACCAGCCAACAAAATATTACGCCATTGGCGACATCATCACCATCCTATATCAGTCCAATGCTGGACACAGGCCTCACCAAAAGGAGTATTTTGCCATAATCGCCGCGCTTGGCAGGCGGGTTGGCGATCGCAGTTTGGCCAATGGTGGAGAGGAGACGCTGCTGCCCGTCTTCTTATGGCGGTTCTCCTGTAGTCGCCTCTTACGACACCCATAGGAACCCATAGGACATTGGTGACACACATTTTATATAAATTTAACTTGCACTACCTACTAACGAACAATAAACTATCATGACTTCATAAACACAAGCGCCTTAAAATAAATATTGGCAAAGCTGCAGCACTGTCACAAACTAAATAGTTGGTCGGTTCACGCAGGAAATCGAACACATTTCCTCGCCACCCGGGTAAACTGAAATCTTTTCCGGTCACTTCACGGGAAAACGATGTGTTTAGAGTTGTTTTCTCCTTGTCATACTTTACTCTGTTGTTGGAATTTAGTAGTACAGAGAAGTAAATACTGATTTATTATAGTATAATGCTTATAATATTATCCGATGAAGAACTAAACATCGAATTGGATTAGGTAAGATTTATTAAATTAAATTGAATGGGACTGAATTAATTAATTGAATTGGATTGGATAATGAAATAAAATTAAATAAATTATTTCTATTAAAATAATTGAATTTATTGAAATAAGATAATTGAATTGAATTTCATTAAATTAAATTGATATTTTATAATGTAATAAACTCGACTAACATAGTTTTATAAGTCACGTCATGTATAAACAAATAAATATTAATATCCTTGTATCATTTGTAATTTTGTATGGACTTAATTTTAACCAAAAGGAACAATCAAGCGGTATAAGCTGACTATGGGCAAATAACCTCTGAGCTGGATGTGTTTTTGAGTGGAGACCGTGACCTTAATAATCACAGCTTAGGGCGGCCTCCGACAAGGAAAAAGGCAATGATAGCTTTGCTTATACAAGACCTGCTGCAACGTAGGCGGATTGATGCATTTGTTGAGGCCAATCCATTAGTGGAGTGACATAGTTGGATTTGTAGATTTGAATGTCCTATGCTGGATTGGTAACTTAATACGCCTTAAGATAATATACTTAGCTTCGCCCTTAACATGTTTTGGACCTTAAAAAAAATGTAAGCGCCGCCTTTGCTTTTAAGTCGTAGGTACTGTAGAGGTTTATAGCCGAGCGAGTAAAACCTCTACGTCTACCAAGGTATGTTCGAAATATGAAACTTGCTTTTGAATATTTTTCTTTGACGTAGAAAGAACTTTTGTTTTCGGGATTCATTAGAAAATCTGGAGTCGAAGGAGAATAAAGAAAGATATATAAAAGTAAAAAACTTGATCTTTAAAATTGTACACAACGATTCAAAAGTTAAGTATTTTCTGCATTCCTCATGTAAAGAACCTTTTAATAAATATAATTTATTAAGTGAAATAATTTGTTCTCGATCAATTCCCAATAGTCTATCCCAGCTTCGGCCATTGGCACGTAACAGTACTCTATCTTTATCGTTAACTAAATCTAATCTATCTAATCTAATGGTTTTAATGGTTTTTAATATTATACACAGGGATCGTTTTTAGGGTTCCGTACCCAAAGGGTAAAACGGGACCCTAGAACTAAGGTTCCGCTGTCCGTCAGTCTGTCTGTCTGTCTGTCCGCCTGTCACCAGGCTGTATCTCATGAAACGTGATAGATAGAGAGTTGAAATTTTCACAGAATTTCTGTTGCCGCTATAACAACAAATACTAAAAACCAAAATAAAATATATATTTAAGGGGGCTCCCATACAACAAACGTGATTTTTTTGCTCCATCCAACTCGCATTTGGCCGGTTTTTGTAAACTTAGATATAGATTTATGTTCAATGGCAAACATTGTTTGTGTATGTAATAAATTAATGTATAATATGTTAGTATATAAAAGTGGTAGTACGTTCTCAGTTCTCACATAATACAAAAATTGTTGCTTTTTTATTGTTGTTCAATTCGTTCTGATCTTCTATACATCGGCGACAAGTGCTACTTACCTCCACCAATTTGGATTTAAATTTGTTGAGGTTACGTTTAATGGGTTATTTAAGTCATCTTTCGTGTAATATGTGAAAATTTATGTTGTATGCTGTTGCTGTTTTATTATGTAAGTCTCAAATAGAAATAATTTTCAATATGAAGCAACGACTGTAAAAACTTTGCATAGCTAGCACAATGCGACTATGGATTTTATACAAGAAATGCATTAAAATTGTAGCGAGTTTGCAAAGACGTGTGCAAAACGCACCCGTTGGGAAATAAATGAGGCTTGGAGCAATAAAATTACGTACATAACATTTCAGGGATCAGTGGTAATAAGTAATAGAAACATTTGAATAAACATGATCGGATAAGATTATTTAAATGGAGTCCGAGGTTATTGAGAGTCTCATATTTTGAACCCATTACAGCCCTGGGCCATAACCATGAACTCTTAAAACAATCTCAAAGTTGTCAAATCTGTCATTTTTGGTACGTCATTTCATACAAAATTTGACAGAAATGATAATGTTTGACAGATTTGTGATTGTTTTAACAGTTCATGGTTAGGGCCCTGATATTGCTCTCATCAAGATAAACAATTTTCAAAAGTAAACACGTAGTTGCTTTAACCTAACAAGCTCTAAATTACATGAATTTGAGACTACATAATGCCATATCGGTTTGTACTATCATCATCATCACCAGCCTATATCAGTCCACTGCTGGACACAGGCCTCTCCAAAAGGAGGATTTTGCCATAATCGCCACGCTTGGTAGGCGGGTTGGCGATCGCAGTTTGGCCAATGGTGGAGAGGAGACGCTGCTGCCCGTCTTATTGTGGCGGTCCTCCTGTAGTCGCCTCTTACGACACCCATAGGAAGAGAAGGGGTGGTGCTATTCTTTTAACGTGCCGGCACCACACGACACTGCTAATGAAAAATAAATGATTTTGGTCCTGCTAGTGATTAGATATACAATAAACATTTAATTTTCATTCCTTGTTATAAGCACACATTCAAAAGTGATTCCATGTTTTTGGCCTCGACTGTGCGTCCTAGGCGACAGCTATCATTATTTGCAGAGTAGGTCCATCCATCCATCCATCCATCAGCCGAAAGAAGTCCACTGCTGGAAATAGGCCTCCCCCAAGGATTTTCACAAAGATCGGTCCTGTGCCACCCGCATCCAGCGGCTTCCCGCGACCTTCACCAGATCGTCTGTCCACCTTGTGGGGGGCCTACCAACGCTGGGTGGCAGAGTAGGTACGCTAAATTAAATCCAACCCTACCACAGAATAGGTACAAAAGACGCAGTCTGTGAGCAGTGAAGCCAGTAAAGCACGTATTAACTAAGCGTCGCGCTACTACTACGCTACTGAATATACCCACTCGGGAGACGCGTCCTTGGCGTGGCGTATAAAGAAGATACAACTTCGTTTGGAAAAATTGCGAAAAAAGAACACTACAGAACCCACAGTTTCTAGTTTCAACACACACGCTCTTCATCTCTTAACTTTCTGGATGTGGTCCAAGATAATAACCCGGTGTGTGCCCGCGGCTCTTGGCACCCGCGCCGACCTGTCCCAGCGGTTTAGGGTTAATCTGTACGAGGGTTATGCATCGGGGTGAGATTAGATGTATGATAAATGTCAAGCCAGGATGCATGGTTTGTATAATTACGTCTTTTAACATACTCTCTTCTTCACACATAGTCATAATCAGTCGAAGTGTCAAATTAATATACGGAATTTTAACCCTACCTAAAAAAAGATGAGGCCGTTTGGGTTTAAACTGTTCACTTAATTCACCTAACTGAAAGTTAGTTAAGTTTTGTCTGTAATCTAGGTTTTCTAATCAGGATAATATTTACCCCGGGATACCTCAAAATTAAGACAGTTACAAATCATGCATACCTTACAAATTTTGAATCCCATTTTTCATTCGTAAATTGTTGTATTTTTTTGTAACAAATACACAGAACAGCATTGTAAAGGGATTATTTAATTAACCGATTGCTCAAAGTTCGTTTATAATAGTATTTCACTTACCTTTCTATCAGCTACCAGCTTAACCAACTCCAATATTGTCTCCACCGCGATAATAACGACAACAATCCTCTAATATTACAGCCAAATCATATTCTGTCACTTACAATAATTACTAATTTTACTTAATTTTTTGCTAATTAATACTGTTTCAATACTTGAAGCGTTTTTTTTTACATATTTTATTTTTAATCGATGGAAATAGCTCTGATTGATAAAACACAGCCTTATATTATATACCCTCTACAATTAATTTTACGTAAAGTGAAAGTAATGACGTTTGCGTTTTTTACCCGACTACGGCGAAGCCAAAAGGAAGGGTAATGATTTTGGCAGTCTATGTATGTATGTATGTTTGTATGTTCCACCGTAGCACCTAAACTACTGAACCGATTTTAATGATCGAGGTGTCAATAGATTCGTATTAATGGCCCGGGTAAAATAGGCTGTATAAATTTTATCAAAATTGTCTCAGACGGAAATAAAACGTCAGTTTTTAACCTAAAAAAAACTTAAAATGTGATAATCATCACGTGTTTGGTATCAAAAGAAAGTTCTTGTCTAGCACATTACGAATATGTATATATATCATATTGTTTCAGTCATAATCTATACATTTAAATGCTTTGTCCTGAATGACTGCCTGACGGATCAACGCACAGCCTAAGCCGCTGATCGTAGAGACCTGAAACTTGGAGTGTGTGTTTTTTGTATGACGTAGGCATTTGATAAGAAAGGAGTTTGCAAAATTCAGCCCCAAAGTGGGTGAAACCGGGGGGCAAAGTTTGTATGGGACAACGTGATTCCATGGTCCAATCTACTTCAAATTTTGCATAAACATTCTTTAACAGCATTGACGGAAGACATGTTTTGTATTTTATTGAAATGCATCCCCTAAGGGGGTTAAATAGGGGTAGAAAGCTATTTTGGGGGTGATTTGCTTCGAAGTTGATATCGACACTCCTTACTGCTTGCTATAAATGAAGAATTAAAAATAATTTATTTTAAAGACGGTTGTCATGTCATTGTCATGTAGTGTCAAACACAAAGACATTGCAAATACATTATTTTGATGTGAAAAAAATGTGTTCGTAATCTTCCGTAAACTTAGGATTCGCTACATATCTATGTAATCTTCTTTATATATAAAACAAAGTCGTATTTGTTACAACACTTATAACTCGAGAACGGCTGGACAGAGTTTCATGGTTTGTAATTTGTTGGATTTGTCTCGGCCCCGAATAGTAGAATAAATAAATAAAAAATGGAAAAGCTGACGAAAAAAAAACTGTTAGGCGTTACGAAGTTCGCCGGGTCAGCTAGTTATTAATAAAAGTAAACGAACTGATCTGAAGACTGGAACTACAAGATTTCTATATTACAATGAAGTTCTGACGGTACGATGGAGGCAGTAAAAGGCAGTCTAGAGACCATTTTTTGAAGCAGGAGCAGGTGACGCAATCATTGAGGATAATGTACTTGGACGCAATTATCATTTGGGTCTAGCCAAGTAAAATAAGGCGGACTGCAGCCTCGCTCTGTTAATTCTGACCATGAACATGACAGAAGAGACGTTACTAAAACGAATGAGATTTGATATAGCATACCAGCAAGCCAAGATACCTACTGTACCTACAGACAATGATGGTGTGATAATGATGTGATGACGTCAGTCTACTGATGGACAGAGGCCTCTCCAAATGCACGACAGTGATCCCAATCCTTGGCTATTCTTTTCCATCCATTTCCAGGTTTAAGTAGAACATCGCATTATGACAGCAGATATTAAGGTTTAAGTTAGGCCAGAAATTGTAATGAGAATAAAGATGTGTTAATTATAATTTTAAGTATTTAGTAAGGACCTAGGTATAATGTTTTTATGTTTAATTTATGAACATAATTAAAAATAATTTTCTTTTCTTTAATTTTGTTTTAGCTCTTTACTTAACTTAGTTTACTTTTGTTATTTACAAACACTACCGTTACAGGAAATAACCCTAATAATATTGATAGGTAGCGCCGCGCGCGATTCGCTCGTGAGCTGTACGCACGCAGCACGCGTTCCGTTACTCAATCGTTTGGTGCGCCTCCTTAGCGCAACTCATGCTAGGCTTGTACAGAGCGCGCGATCTGCGCGCGTGCATTTCCAGTTCACTTTCCAGGTAGCTCATAGGTCGCGCGGCGCATTCGCCTTAGGTTAAGACCAGATCTGGCGAACGCGCCGCGAATGCGCAGGTCACGCGCAGCACGGCCTGTGAGCTACCTGAAAAGTGAACTAATATAAATAATAAATACACGCGTGCAGATCAAAGCCTTGCATGAGTTTCGCTATGGAGGCGCACCAAACGATTGCAGTTAAGCTTCAACCAAACCAACGCGTTCAGCCTGCATGCGCGTTGGCGACTTCTCGCGTGCAAGGCCAGTGAACATTAAACGCGCGGCCTAGGTACGCGTTTAGTCCAGTCTGCTTCTACCTTCCGTTCCGAACATGAATCACATCCTAATGAATTTGGTGATAATGGAAGATAGCGAAACTAAAATCAAAGCTGAAATGCTTCTATAAGCAGCAGTTATTGAAGATGAAAAAAAAATGAGTATCATTTGAAATAAATTAATTTATAATCAATCTCGTAATCATTATTGACGCGGTTTTTTTTAAACAATTCGTAAAAAAACAAATATTACAATAAAAGTAATATGGATATTATCATACTATCATATCTGTCCATGACATCAAATGAACGCGGCCGCCCGATCGCGCGTGCGAACGCTGTATTTCAAGCCGCAGCTGCGCAGGACGCACCGGTTTGAACTCGTCGCTACAAATGGTATTGAAATGAAATGAAATGAAATTGAAATGAAATGAAATGAAATGAAATGAAATGAAATGAAATTGAAATGAAATGAAATGAAATTCTTTATTCTGTATATAGGCCCTCTTCCGGGCACTTATACACGTCCCAACATATAACTTAGCCCTACCACCGCTTCGGGACAACATATCGGCTGGTGATGAGAAGAAACGGCGCAAGAAACTCAGTCACCTTTGTCAGCCTGATTTTATTACAGGAAATACAATTACAAGATAGTGTAAGTGCGAGCTAGGCAGGCTATTAAGTCCATGCACTCTTGTCGTTCAAGTAATCTTCAACTTTGTAGTATCCTTTTTCCATAAGAAATTTTTTAATGTGGTTTTTGAACTCATAAACAGGTAAGTCAACAAGAGTTTGTGGTACTTTATTGAAGATTTTTATACATTTCCCCAAAAATGAATTACCCACTTTCTTTAATCTGAAGCTCGGAACGGCAAGTTTATGTTTATTTCTAGTATTATAATGATGTGAATCACATTTAAGGCTAAACGAACTTAGGTTTTTTCTAACATACATAATATTGTCAAAAATGTATTGTGACGCTACTGTTAATATTTTAATATCTTTAAAGACCTCCCTCAGAGAGTCGCGAGGCCCAAGACAGTATATTGCACGTACAGCTCTTTTTTGCAACACAAAGATTGACTCAATATCAGCAGCTGAGCCCCATAGCAATAGACCATACGACAACAAGCTATGAAAATAACTAAAGTATACTAGTCTTGCCGTTTCGACATCAGTTATAAGCCTTATTTTCCTCACAGCATAAGCCGCCGAACTGAGCCTTCCTGACAAGGCAATTATATGGGGACCCCATTGCAGTCGGGAGTCTATTGTAATTCCCAAAAAGGTTGTTGCATCGACTGCATCTATATGATCGTCTGACATATTAATATGCGTACTGACCTGCCTCACATTGGGCATAGTAAATTTGATAAGCTTGGTTTTTTTTGCATTAAGTAACAGATTGTTAGCAGTAAACCATCGTACTACTTGAGAGAGAGCATCATTCACATCGTCAAAGGCAGCTTTACCTCTGTCAATTTTAAAAATCAATGATGTATCATCTGCAAACAATACTATCTCACAAAGGTCTTTAGTAAAGTAAGGAAGGTCATTTATATATATCAGGAATAATAAAGGTCCCAATATAGAGCCCTGGGGCACACCCATGCATAATGGGGCCCCGGAAGAGTCAGTTCCATTGACATTAACTGTTTGCGTTCTATCCGTGAGGTATGACTCTAACAATTTTTCTGATTCATTTGAGACACCATAATGCCGTAATTTCATTAATAACGTTTTGTGATCTACACAATCGAAAGCCTTAGACAAATCACAAAAAACCCCTAGAGCATCTTGCTTATTTTCAAACGCATCGAAGATATGCTTAATGAGTGCAACTCCCGCATCAGTTGTGCTTCTACCCTTGGTAAAACCAAACTGATTCTCATGCAATAAATTGTTCATTCTAAAGTGTGATAAGAGTTGATTAAACACTATTTTTTCAAATATTTTACTAAGAGCTGGTAGTATTGATATCGGTCTATAGTTAGAGGGATCACTTTTATCTCCGGATTTAAATATGGGTATGATTTTGCTGTATTTCATTAAATTAGGAAATGAGCCTTCATCAATACACTGATTAAATATACAAGCAAGATGCGTTGCTATACTATCAATTATATGGTTGATTATATTAATTGAAATGCCCCATAAATCTTCTGTTTTTTTTAAATTTAGCTCTCTAAAAGTTTTAACAATAATTTCGGGATTTATATGCCTGAAATTTAGAATAGAACTGCATTCCTCGACATTTGATTTCAAAAAAGTTTCTGCAAGACCTTGTGAAGAGTTTAATTTACTAGTTGTGGCAATAGGTATAGTAGAAAAAAAATCCTTAAACGCGTTTGCTACTTCGTTGTCGGATTTAATAATTTTATTATCAACATTAAGGCTAAATGTGCGATCTAATTGTTTAGTTTTGCACGTTTCTCTATTAATAATGTTCCAAGTGGCTTTTATTTTATTTTTGGAGCTAGCAATAGTATCACGAATGTAATTTGATTTGGCCACTGAACATACTTTTTTAAAGATTTTAGAGTATTTTTTGACATGTTCAATAATTTTAGGGTCTTGAGTTTGCGCTTTTAGGTCATACAATTCATATAAGTTTCTCCTACTTTTATGAATTCCAGTCGTAGCCCAGTCACTGAATTTACATTTATTTGTATTTATTTTAAGGTGTTTTTGCTTAAATATATTGTTAAACTCATCTTTAATCAATCCAAATAAATTTTCATACGACACATCCGTAGTGTCACTGTTGAATGGTAATACATTTATTCTATAATCAATATTTTTCTTAAATCTATCTAATTGATTGGCAGCGACTGGCCTACAAATAATATCTACCATAGGTGAAACATGATGGTGCTCAAATGTGGCTATTTGTCCACTATGATCTGATCTTAGGCAGTTTATAATTGATTTTTGCCTAACTTCACAATTACAGAAAATATTATCTAAGCAAGTAGCTGTTGTAGGAGTGATACGAGTAGGTTCATTAAAAAGGTTAATTAAACTATAGGATTAAAAAAATTGAACTATCTGAACGCCACCGTGCACGCCATCGCGCAAGCAGGATGAACGCGTTGGTTTGGTCAAGGCTTAACGGATTGCGTGATGCGCGCGTGCAGCTCACCTTAACTTCTTTTCTTAGAATGCTACCATGTAAATACTAAATATCTAGTGTATTATGTCGATCGGGAAACGGAAAAATATTAAATAAAAAAATAAGTTTAAAAAACTATAACCCGACTACGTAAGAAAGTGGTCTAAAAAGGACGAAACAAGTAAATAATTAAGATAGAAATCCAGAAATGCACAGGTACAAAAATGGTCAAGGTAGAGCCGTGGTCGTACCCACTGTATACCTACTATGATATTGTTGGTGCCAGGAACACTTCCATTGAACAGAAATGGTACTGTGATAGTAGGTTACATATAGTGGGTGCGACCACGGCTCTACCTTGACCATTTTTGTACCTGTGCATTTCTGGATTTCTATCTTAATTATTTACTTGTTTCGTCCTTTTTAGACCACTTTCTTACGTAGTCGGGTTATAGTTTTTTAAACTTATTTTTTTTAAGAAAATGGCCAAGGCAAAGGAATCTAAAATTAAACTGCCACAATAATGAGGTTGTAGGTCATAAGAATAGGCATCCAAGTTGTAGTTCTTTTTTTAAAAGTAGAAATACAGGATTTTAGGAACATAAACTTTACATAAACAAAGCTACCGCTAAAATTGTTTTTAAGAAATAATACAAATGTAAAAATAACATTTAATAAGTTTTAAATTATGCACAAATTATTCTTAATAAAGCTTATTGCAAAATTAAAAAAATGCGTCAGGAATTAATTGTTTTTTACTAACATTATCAATAATTTTGTTTTTATAAATAAATTGACTGATAGATTTTTCAGTACCTAATGCAAGTACAATGTTATAAAATTCAAAATACCGATCACAAGATTCACAAGTCAGTCAACTTGCAGTCAACGTCAATTTGTTTAGTAGTTGAAACTTATATTGTATGAATGTGATACGCATTTTTATATAAGCAGTAAGATAAGCAAAACTTAGGAATTAATCCAGTACATTAATTAATTAATCTAATTAATTAATTAATGGGCCTATACGATAAATAATATAATTGTATTTGAAATTCGGACAATTTTTCATCACGAAATTTACTGCTGCAGTTTTCAATTAATCTAGACTACCAAAAACTTTTATTATTGATGTAGGTACCTACCTATTATTATATAAAAAAATAACAACCAGTACTAAAAGAGAGTGATGCAGGCACGTTAAAAGAATTGCACCACCCCTCCTCTTTCTATGGGTGTCGTAAGAGGCGACTACAGGAGAAACGTCATAAGAAGAGGGGCAGCAGCGTCTTCTCTCCACCATTGGCCAAACTGCGATCGCCAACCCGCCTGCCAGGCGTGGCAATTATGGCAAAATCCTCCTTTTGGAGAGGCCTGTGTCCAGCAGTGGACTGATATAGGCTGGTGATGATGATGACTAAAAGAGAGAACGAACGTACGAATAATATGCCCAACGCTGTGCTGTTTTATAATATTCAAGGATCTTTACGTCCACTGCTGGACATCGGCTTCCCCCATAGAATGGCACAGCGATAGGCTCAGAAGGCATACTCCAGGTCTAGGTCCATAAGGACAACATCATTGCCGGGATACGTAGACGCCGTGGAATCACAACCAAAGATTTAAACATGTCTGGAGAGCTAAAACCTATTTATATAAATGAGCATCTAACCATACATAATAAAGGATTATTTAAAAAATGCAGAGAAACAGCGGTAAATAAAATGGTTAGATTTGTGTGGATCAGAAACTGCAGTATCTTTATGCGGAAAAATGAAACTTCACCAGCTGTTATGATTAACTCAGAGGAGGATCTGCGGAAATTTCATTAGAATGTATACTTTACTGTTATTATTCCTTACGTCTCCTAGTATTTATGGCATTATATCTCAGTTTATTTTCGCCTATTATATATTAACTTATAAGTATCTTATAGTTTGCTCAATAATTATATTACACACCCAAATATCACCACACACATACATACACTCCGTCTATCACTCATCACTACACCTCACATTACATCAACAAATCTATCTCAAAATTACCGATAACAAGTATACCCTAAATAGTTTCAATGTTTGTCTCATGGTTTTATCAAAAAATACTAAAACACTTATGTTTCCACACCCGAAACAAATGAATGAAAAACATATCGCATTTTTTATTCAATATAAAAAATGCATCAAGTTTCACTTGTTGGTCGGGCTTATAATTTGTACTAAACCATACTTCATAGTAGGTACTTATTTGCTAACGTTGAATTTAATTTCCTGCGAGCTCACATACACACTGGTAGTTAACATACACAATTACGTAACAGGACCCATATTTAAATATTATATACTGGATTTCGGTTGCCGATACATTCGCAAAATCGTGTTAACATCACAAACATCAGCTTTCGTGGCCGACCTCACTGAGGCTGCGCGTGCGTCCGCCTGTCCCGCTGCCTGCCTACACTATGAGCGTGCGTTACTGGCGCTTAACAAGAATCGTGCTTATCGTGGGCATTGTAATAACAAAAGTGGCAATGACAAAAACCAGATATGTGCTGGTTTCGTTAACATTCAAAATGGCATAAGAAGGTATGGATGTATAGATGTTGTAGCTCGTTTCTTTGGTTTGTATTTTTGCATTTCGACTTTTGAAGTGTATTTATGTGAAATTTTATCTTTATATGTTTTGCATTCAGAAGTCATTTACGTATTTGCTATTCGATATTTCCACGTAAACTCGCACAGAAAAATACCATATTTACTGTTCACTTGTGGTCTGTATGTTTTAAAAATGCATTATATGAAATTAGTGAACATTATAGAACATTATATGAAACCTCTTCTAATAATAATTTATAAAAATGGATAAATTAAAAAACAATAAGATATTAACAATATATTACCAAAATGCCCGCGGACTTAGGACGAAGTGTTTGCAGATGCGACAGTCTATTTTAAGTGATGAGTACGATATTATAATTATTACCGAAACATGGTTGCACAGTGGGATATTCGAACGTGAATTTTGCGATGACCGTTACGACGTATTTCGCTGTGATCGAAATTTAGTATCGAGCAACAAAAAGACTGGGGGTGGTGTCATGATACTGGTTCGTAGTGAACTGTGCGCCACGTACTGTGCTTTTGCCGACCCATCGCCTCCAACCGAAATGGTGACAATTATGATACCGGCGCGGGCGATCTCAATCGCTGATGACTTGTACATAAGCGCCGTTTACATCCCTCCCGACAATGACCGTATTCCGTCTGATATAGACTGTGTAATAAGTACAATTAATAATTTAAAAAATATCAATAACGCTAAAAACAATTACATATTCATAGGGGACTTTAACTTACCTTGTATATCCTGGCGTAATTGTGAACCTCAACATCTAAATAAAGGTGCAACAGAAGTACAGAATGCTGCTATTAGATTAATTGAAACCATGAGTTTTGCTGGACTTAAGCAATACAATGACTACAAAAACTACGCAAATAACACTCTTGATTTATTCTTTTCAAGTATTCCTCTAGGAATCTCCACCTGTGATTCACCATTAGTAAACCCAGATCGCGCACACCCCCCTCTTTTATTGGAAGTGCTAGATCTAGCTATCACCCCATTAAGAGAGGCGTCTTCACCGAAGTACTGCTTTAAAAAAGGTGATTATAAGTCAATAAATGAGAAATTTGGAGAAGTTGACTGGCACTATCTTTTTGAACGATTAACTGCGGAGGAGTCATGCGATAAGCTTTACGAGTTTATTAATAATGCTAAAAATCAATTTGTCCCATCAAAAATATTAAATAACAAACGTAGGTATCCGACTTGGTATAGCCCTGCTCTGATCAACATTATAAAGGAAAAAAATAAATCACATAAAAAATGGAAAAAATTTAATAACTTACTCGATTACAATGAATTTTCGCTCTTACGAAAACGACAAATTCAAATACAAAAAGAGTGTTATACTCGTTTTATTAAGTTATCCGAGGAGGCTATCAGAAATAAACCGAAATCGTTTTGGACATACATCAAATCAATGCGAGGTGGATCCAACTATCCGAAACAAATGTTATATCGAGGTAGTATTGTATCTGATGGTGCAGCTATTTGTGATGCCTTTAATACTTTTTTTGAGAGTGTTTTTGGCATCCCATCTGGTGAATCCATCGAGGCAGACGAGACTACTTCTACTACTGATACTATATCCATGATAAGCATATCTCCCGAAACAGTCCACAAGAAACTGCTTTCTCTAGATGTGTCGAAGGGGGCTGGATGCGATAGTATACCACCTTTGTTCTTACGCAATTGTGCTAAAACTCTATGCATACCTATATCTATTGTATTTAATAAGTCCCTGAACGAGGGAGTAATGCCCGGTGAATGGAAAAAAGCGCAAATAGTTCCAGTGCATAAAAAAGGTAGTAAAACAAATATCGAGAATTACAGAGGTATCTCAATCTTAAATACCATCAGCAAAGTTTTTGAGAAAATTGTTTTCGAAAATATATATCAAGTGCTAAGTAAGGGAATTCCTAGCAATCAGCATGGATTTCTCAGGCAGCGTTCTACGGTCACAAATTTAACGTGCTTCTCTAATTTCGTGTTGTCCAGTATGGATGGGGGTGGGCAGGTTGATGTGGTCTACACGGATTTTGAAAAAGCTTTCGATCGGGTGGACCACATCATTCTGTTAAATAAATTACAGAAACTGGGAATCCACGGGGATTTACTCAGGTGGATCAAGTCATATCTTAGCAACCGATCCCAAGCAGTTGTTTTGGGTGGATATAGGTCTGATTTTATACATATACCCACAGGAGTTCCTCAGGGTTCTCATCTAGGTCCCTTGTTCTACAATGTCTACGTTCATGATATCATTGATTGTTTCACAAACTCAAAACACCTAATGTACGCCGATGACACAAAAATATTCCTTAAAATTCATACTGAACTCGATTGCGAGTTAATGCAAAACGATTTAAATTCTTTATTCAATTATTACTCTAAAAACAAAATAACAGTTAATATTAATAAATGTGAATGCATTAGCTTTACACGTAAACCAAAACCAATAATATTTTCATATAACTTTGATGGCAAGTCGATACGAAGATCATCGGTAGTTAGGGACCTGGGTGTTCACCTTGATGATAAGATGCTATTATCTAGCCATATCGATAAAACAATAAACAAAGCTTATCAAAATCTAGGATTTCTTATTAGATCATGTAAATCATTTAGTAATGAACATACCTTTAAAATCGTCTATTATGCATATGTTCGAAGTGTTCTAGAATACGCCAGCTCCATCTGGTCCCCACAGTACGTAACATACAAGAAACGATTAGAGCGCATTCAAAAACAGTTTCTAAAATACATAAATTATCATCTCCGTAAACCGCCACCTTCGACATATGAAGACAACTGTAAGCAATTTAAATTATTAACGCTTGAAGATAGACGAAAGCTGATGGATGTTTGTTTGTTGCACGACATAATTCACGGGCAAGTAGATTGCCCTGAACTCGTGGCGGAAGTAAAGTTCAGAGTTCCGGCTCTTCGCTCACGTCGCCGTTTGCCGCCGCTTCTTTGCGAGCCGCACACCTCCACTAGGTATGCTCAAAACGCCCCGCTGTCCCGCTTGCAACGATCGTATAACGTGACATTCAGTAAAATAGATTTATTCTTACATAATAAATCATCATTTAAGGCTCTTGCCATCAAGGCCTTGAGTCCTCTATGATATTGTTATATACAGGGTATCGCACATCGCACATATCACTCACACACACATACACACACACACACACACACACACACACACACACACACACACACACACACACACACACACACACACACACACACACACACACACACACACACACACACACACACACACACACACACACATACACACACACTCACACAAACACTCACATTCACTCACACACACAGACACGCACGCATGCACGCAATATGTTATTAGTTAGTACCTAGCTTTAGATGTTGTTTGTTTCTCTCTGCTGATAAAATTGTAAGGCGCTGTCCATTTTCACGTCCTTCTGACTTTTGCGTGCATTTATGCTATTGTAATAAGTAATCCGTGGAAATCTGTAATTAGCCGTACTAAATTGTTAAGAACTTTTAAGGTAATTTTCTACTGTATCGCCGTTGATTTCCCAAATAAAGAAAAAGAAAAATAAAAATAAAATACAACAAAAATGTATATCGTTATCTGTATTATAAATAATTCACTTGTATGTCCTTTAACAAAATAAGGCCAACTAGGAGGATCGTTTCCAATTGTTCACACATCATCACCAGCCCTTATCAGTCCACTGCTGGACACAGGTCTCTCCAAAAGGAGGATTTTGCCATAATCGCCACGCTTGGCAGGCGGGTTGGCGATCGCAGTTTGGCCAATGGTTGAGAGGAGATGCTGCTGCCCGTCTTCTTGTGGCGGTTCTCCTGTAGTCGCCTCTTACGACACCCATAGGAAGAGAAAGGGTGGTGCAATTCTTTTAAAGTGCCGGCACCACACGGCACAATTGTTCACACATTGTCAAATATTTTATACAACTGAATGGTTGTTTTAATTTTATTTTAATACGTCGTAATGCTTTCTAGGTCGCTTGTCGCTTGCATCCCACAGCTTTCAGCGGCCTCGACTAGTTCGTCAGTTTAACGATAGGTATCCACAGCGGTTTAGGTTTTTATTCTAATTAAAATTAGCCTGAATTAGGGCACTTAATTCCTTGTTCATAATATATTTGCTTTTTAAAGCTTACGTTAAGCTTCTCGGGATGATATTGAGGACTGGCGCAGAAAAGAGGAAGACACAAAACTCATTTACTATTGACGGCCTCTTTTGCAATTTTTAAAAGTGTTTTGGTTAAACTCATCGTATTTGAACAAAGCTTCACTTTATTATTTATTCAAGAGAACTGAGAAGCTTGAGCGGAATGGACTGTAATACCGTGGCATTACAGCCTGTAATATTCATGAATTCATCTTATCTTTGGAAATACCTAGTGATATCGTATTTTGAAAGATAAAATGAATTTACGACCTCCGTAGCCGAGAGGTGAGCACGCCGGACTATATATGGCATTGCCATCTCTGAGGTTCCGGGTCCGATCCCCGGTCGGGTCAACGTAGAAAACGAACTTCTCTATATTGTTTTGGGTCTGGGTGTTGTGGTACCGTCGTTGTTTCTGATTTCTATAACACACATGCTTTAGCTACTTGCCTTGCTCAGAGCAATGTGAAGTTTTCCTTTTAAAAAAACATCACCTAAATATACTTTGTAAATTTTTGTTTTTAGCAATTCCATGCAAGGTTTAATTGAAGATAAATAACACTTGAAAAAAATCATCGACCTCAGGTGGGACTCGAACCCAGCTTGAAGCTTAAGGAATTTCATCTTGTCACGTGACGTCCTCGGTAGCTTAGTGGTCAAAGCACTCGCCCGGTATGCGATGGGACGTGGGTTCGAGTCCCACCTGAGGTCGATGATTTTTTTCAAGTGTTATTTATCTTCAACTAAATATACTTAGTTAATTTTTTACCAAACTTACTTCAAAAAAGCCAATAAGGCTTTCAAATCTTATTAAATTAGGTACCTACCAGATTATTCGTCACATCGGTCTACCGACTGATCGCGATGTGATCAATGAAAGCTGGGCTGGCTGACTTTGCCGTTGCTGACCGTTTCTTTGATGATGGTGATGATTAATGTACCAAAATAATCGGAATTTCCGTTGTCATTTATTTATGTTCACCTGCAAGAGGTTGTTCTCATCTTTCGTGGACGATTTGCTAATGGGTTGCACAGTACGCGAAGTTGTGCGCGAAAACCCTGCGTGAAGGATTTTGTGCCTCTAAACACGACAACTCTCACGACGACCAGTAAGAAAATGATAAGTTACACCAAAAAAACCTTTTGAATATTTAGAGGAGCCAAATGCATGTAGGTCGCTAGCTGTAGTAGCTACACGTATATGTCGGACGAATTTACACTTAAAAACCGGCCAAGTGCGTGTCATGCCACGCGCAGTGTTCCATAGTTCAGAAGTAGACTCCTTCTGGACATCGGGACTAAGAGCTATTGAGATGATTATAAGTTTTTCTGAAAATGAATCAACAGTGTACAGTGATGTCTTAATTATAGACGGATTTAAGTATGTATATTGGTTGTGGAATGTCAAAAGTTCTCAAAATATGAACGTTGTTGCTGTCTATCTCATTAATAGGTACAATTTTATTATTTACGATGAGTATTACTTATACTTTAGCAAATTATCCGTTTTACCAGAAAATTGGTATGTAACAATTGTTATGATAATAGGATATTCTGTGGCAATATGTTGTGATCCTATGATTTTATCAACTTCCATTTCTGCAGAATTATTACCGATAAGGTTCAAAAGTTTTAGTGTCTGCATTTTTGCTGTATTTTGCACAATTGTTTTAGGCACAGTTGTAAAGGTTTCACCTTTTATTTGAATTCTTTAGGTTTTCAAGGAGCTTATTTAATTTTTGGAATTTGTTCAACAATATTAATCATTTTTATTTATAAGCCATTGCCGAAAACTAAAGACAAGACTTTACACGAAATATCAGCAATTTTTATAACAAAAAACGACGACAGACGACACGACACAATTTGAACTTTCGCCCAGTAATAGGTATATTGATATTAAATTAATACCTACTTAGTTAGTTTTCCTAAAATGATACCTAGGTAAGCAAAGCGCAATAATAATATTTGGGAATAAAATACGTTATAATTGCGTCTGAATACTAAAATTAGTTATCATATACTATACAGTAATTATTTATTTAGTTTCAGTATTTGAAAATTTGAGATAAATATTATAAGGTACAAATTTATCTTACTATCAGACATTAAAATCTTTACCAACCTATTAATGTTAAACTCTGCATTATATAGGCCATACGAGGTTCAAGTCCTTGAAGAAGCCTTTGTTGTTATTATCAAAGGAATTTATACCTTTTGCTATACGTACCAACATTGTAAGAACACCATGCAAACGGTAGGTACGGAGAAGTCAATTTTAATACTTAAATCTCATATTAACAAGACACAAAGTTGGTTGTTTTTTATTAGTATAATTTTAAGTAAATCTAGTTTCATTAACTTTGCAAATAAAATACCATTAAATCATAATAGTTCTAGTACTGTGTTTTATTGCGAACCCCTATGTTTTTAAGGCGATATTGATAACTTAAACCAGGATAAAAATATCTTTGAAGATTTGTATTTGCTCAAGATATTTCGCTCCGTTTCCTTTGATCCTGAATTGAAATAATTAATGGGCAACTCAAAAGAATCCCTGAATAATACAACTCTGTATAATTTAAAATGCATAAACTAAGTTTCTAAATTAAGTGAACACTCAAAGAGAACCATTTATTATTCCAAGTTGGAAAGATATTAATTATCGAGCCAGATAATTAGTTTGATGAATCAGTGTCTGAGAATATTTTGTATGAGCCGAACGGTTGATTATTGTGAATGTTATTTGAGGCTAGGTAGCCGTAAAGGTTCCTATATTTGCCACGAATGCCATACGAATCTGGTAGGTAGTACCCATAGTTTGAAAGTAAAACGGCAAGTGGATCTAATTTCCAATTGTTAAATTGACTAAAAACTGTTAACGGTATCGGTATCAGCATAAATCTATTCGGGGGATTTTGATTCTTTTGCCTCCGTGACAAAAAGTAATTTTGCAAATTGTCTCCCGGTTGAATATTGTGCTTCGATAGTATGTCGAGAAATATTTCTGTTAAATTATTTCCCATAGAATTACCATGGTTAGGCTTAGGGGGTGTATAGAAATACCCGGTCCGTTCTTCAGTTTTACTTTGTTCCTCTTCTATAGTGTCGATTGCGTCTTCCGTTACTTGATAAATTTTACGATTTTCATTTGCTATAGCATAACTGGATACTTTCTCTGTTTTTTCTTTCTCTTTTTCTATATTTTCCGAAGATGAACCATTACCATTTTCGATATTATTGGTATAATGACTAACTTCAATTACTTTAGGTTTTCTGAAATTGTCATCGTTTTTAACACTTTTTGCAAAATATCTGAATTCCTGTGATGTCGTAGTTTCTTTTTTACGTAGCTCGGCTTAAAAGTATAAAAAAATATTATTAAATACAATTAGACGAGGAGTAAACAAGCAATTGCAATTATATATAATCAAAACTCTTCAGCAGGTATAGAAAAATATATAAATTACCTTGTTCGTGGTTTTCATCTATAAAACTTTGAAGATCATTCACAGACGTAATTGTGTCGGGGGCCACAGGATATAAAACATTTGCTTGATCCAATTGCATTACTTTTACCGGTTGTACTAAATTCATAGCGTTATTTTTATAAATGGTCTCGCTATTCGAGACATAAAAATTATTTGGGATTGTTGATTTTGTAACGTCTTCGTTATTGTAGGTATCAGCTTCATTTTTAATTGGATGAAAATGTGAAATATCAGCATTTCTTCTATTCAGTCTGTAGAGTCTGCGTAATACCTCGTCTTTGCTTATCGGTACCCAGTCATTTTTAGGCGTTAAAATATGTGTAAAACTCACACCTATAAAACCCTAGAAGAAATAGTTATTTTTTATTAAATTCCTTAATTAGGTACTATGAGAAAGCTATTAACAATACTTTGCTTCGTAACAAAGACAATAAGAAGGCATGACAGATATCTATGGAAATCTATGAGTTTTTTAATGTTTAGGCTGATTCACTGTTGAAATATGAGAAACCAATTTTATGTGTTAAAAAATCTAGAAAAACTAAGGCCTGTAATCTACTTAAACATTGCATAAATAAATAATATTTGTGTTATCATTTGTATCACAAAAAAGCACCAGTATTTAGAAGTGTAAAAATACAAAACGTGAAGAAACTTACCAAGAAAATAAATCCGTAAGCACAAAGTTTGTACATTTTAAACAAAACGATTGAACACACTTGCACGTTTAGAAGTGACTGGTCAGGGAAGTGAAGACACAGCTTTAGGTCATCGAGTTGAAAATACCTCTTTACATTTAGACTTAGAACACACTGTCATTTTGGTTCGTACCAAATTTAAAATTGCTAAGGTTAATGGATATTATGTGCGTCTATCTCACCTGGGCCCTAACCATGAACTGTTAAAACAATCACAAATCTGTCAAACATTATCATTTCTGTCAAATTTTGTATGAAATGACGTACCAAAATTGACAGATTTGACAACTTTGAGATTGTTTTAAGAGTTCCGGTTATGGCCCTGTTCTGACCTAATTAATATCGCTGAGGTGAAACTGTACCTCTAGGTTTAGCTTTACAAAATAAATTTTATAAAATAGACGCAGTTAATACTATTTGGTCCATGGATCACATCTAAGTCATTTTTAAATGAATTATAATATTTAAAAATAAATAAATGTTCCTTTGACTCAAACGCATATACTGAAAAGAAAAATACCTAACTGTGAGAAAGAAATTACAAGTCATAATTATAATAGTGAAAGCTTATTGTTTAAGCTATTGGCTAATCACGACTTAAAAATCACGTCACTCTACCTACTTCTTTAATCCTTAATTTGCTGTAACAGGGAGGTGTTAAAACGTTGCAATTTTTTGTTTTTAGCAATTTCGTGCAAGGTTTACCTAATCATCGACCTCAGGTGGGACTCGAACCCACGTCCCATCGCATGCCGGGCGAGTGCTTAGGGCATGCGATGGGACGTGGGTTCGAGTCCCACCTGAGGTCGATGATTTTTTTAAAGTGTTATTTATCTTCAGTTTAAACGTTGTTTTTTTCGAAACTTACTTTATTCCACAGTTGTAGCCGAGGGCTAACGCTCGAAGCGCGATGTGTGGCAACTTTCTTGTTAATTGTTTTCTTTGTACCATTACTGCGACACAGGATTGCTTTCAACCACCGCTTGTATCGAATGTTGCCTGCGAAGTACTACGGATATGCTGTCGCCCGCGGTTTCGCTTCTTAGGTATTTGGTAAGTATTTTAAAAGAACAAAAAAAGTACTGTGTTCCTTAATGGCCGAAAAAAAATATCGTATTACAGTAAGAGAACTAACATTTTGCACTTAATTATGTAGATAAGTAAGCAAGTAGGTACTTCTTAAGTAGAGTCCTAAAACATTCGGCCCTGCTACAAAAAGATAAGACTAGGTTTGAACACTTGTCTAAAGATTAGTCAACCAAATAAAAATGTTTGTTGATAACATGTCTCGAATGCCTTATGTGTCAATATTTCAAATTGGTTGACTAATTCTAAACAAGTGCTTAACACTAGTCTATCTTTTTTGTAATAAGGCAAAATGTATCGTCTCTTTATTCTCTCGCTCTTCGAGGGTTTCGTACAAACTTGTAGGTATGTAAATAGTTCGTCCATAACGGGAACCATGTCTTAAAGATATTCCGAGTTTGATAAAAAAGGCATCATTAAAAGAGGAAACGATGACGCGAAATTAATATAATAATTATTATATATTGGACAACATCACATACATTGCTCTGATCGTAAGGTAAGTGTAGCTAAAGCACTTGTGTTATAGAAATCAGAAATAACGACGGTACCACAACACCCAGACCCGAGCCAATATAGAAAAGATCGTTTGTTACATTGACCCGACCGGGGATCGAACCCGGTACCTCAGAGATGGCAGTGCCATTTAAAGTCCGGCGTGCTCGCTTCTCGGCTACGGAGGTCGTCGTTAATCGCAATAATTGCCGCTCCACTAAACTAATATTTTTGTATAATAGTACCACACAACACATCAACAGTTGTCTCGAAACAAGTGATTAACAACTAAGTGTATGCTACGAGAGGATGCCAAAGGCGTATTACAGTACACCCAGACTCGGATTGGTTAACGGTTGGACACTTAATGTGTACAAAACCGGAATTAAAAGGAAAAAAAAATTTAAAACATTCTTGATGACTGTATATGGTACGAAATAATGCATTTTTCATTATTAAATATTCAAGAAAATATTGCAAAAATAATCATTTTATCCTCCCAATTAATTTAAATAATCAACTGTCTCCCAAACTTCAAAGACAGTTCTCATTCTGAAAGCTGTCTGCAAAATGGCGGACTGCAATGTCTGCATCCTCGCAGGCTTAACGAAGGTAATTAGACGAATCACGTGGGGGCACGAGCGGCCGCTGGCGATCTCGGTTTCGGCCAGAATAATTTCAGCTTTCGGCATATTTGCGAGTTTGTCCGACTTACTTCAGTTAGCCAAACAGTTGGTGCCTATCAGATTACGGAAACAAAAGTGGGGATAGGTAATAATTGCTCAATGTATTTTATTACAGGTAGGTACTTACTTTTTCACTGACTGCTAAAATGTAGATATTTCCTAAAAAAACCTGCTAAATAAAATAGCCTATATTATTTAGTCAAATTAAGGTACTGTTTCACAATGTACGGATATAGTTATGTAAAAGATAGAAATATTTAGAGGAAAAAAGTGCTTGAAAATCGTGTTTATTCTTCAGATAAGTAAAATAAAGCTTATTCAGAACTAATACAGAACTTATCCGTAGCTACATTGTGAATATCTTGATAATCGCAAGGCGCAAGGGAATCAATATAGGATTGGTCTATTTTTCTTTCCCATCGATCTAGAATCATGATATACGGCAATAAATAATCAGTATTTTTTAATAATACAAACTTACCGTTACTTATTGACATAAACAAAATAACATAACATTAATATTATTCGTTAGTGGGTACCCAATAGAATTATTTACAAAAGAAGAAAGTTAATAAACGAACAACAATTATTTATAACGATTTTAATTACTTAACAAAATAAACTGTCATTTAATATGACGTTGGCACAATCATTGTGTAACAAAATCTACCATGTAAGAACTACTTAGTACAAAATTTACAGATATTGTAGTGATTTGGTGATTCATGGTCTTTAAAAGATACATCGTAATAACCCTCGTTTGGCAGTCGGGTAATAAGAGGCTGCTATTATTTATTAAATATGCAAAACTGCAAGTATCAAAGAAGTTTTTTCATTATTACATACTTTACAGTAATCAAGTTATTTATCTATTGCACTTTTTTTTTAACTTTAAATTATTAATATGTTTGGATTTGTTATTTCTTAGTACTATATTATACGTGCAGTGGCCTCAGATTTTCAATGTCTCTTTTAAATGTCCATTAATCACCAAATAACTGTGAAACATTCAATGTGAAAAAATATAACCTGAAAAAATAATAAGTACCAGCCCCTCTAGCACGCACAACAAACCACGATACGATACGATACAATATAGCGATTTATCGCCTCTTTACTTTGAAAATATGATAACATAGCCACCATCTTGACTTTTTATTGAAACAGTGATCATGTCCGTGCCGGCGACTTTACGGTTATGCTCGATTTTTCCATAAAAAAACATATTTTGACAAAAAATGCTATAAATCGCTATATCATATCGTATCATATCGTGTTTTGTTGCTCATGCTAGAGGGGCTGGTCTAAGTTATTTATTAAATTATGACAATGAAAACTATGTTATAACTTTATAAAATTAGGGAAGTTATACAGTTGGCAATCTTTTTACTTAGCTGTACAGTTGACAACATCACATTACACGCCAGGGTATGTACAGTCAACAGCTTCGTCAACCTACAAAAAACGTCAAGACCTGCCGTTGACTGTATTATGCATACAAAGAATCAAACTTATTTTACCGTATTGAAACTAAAGGTACTACACAACACTCGGCACTTATGTGGTCATACTTAAGATAAACTTGCATACTTTCTTCGTGTGAAAATAGCTCCTGTCATCATAATTTATTTCACCACGAGCAATCAATTGGGTTGGTTAGTATTTTCTTCAAAGTTAAGGAACTGTTTCATAGATCATCGATCGCTTGATTGTCCAGGAACATCACTACCTGAAGCTGATAAAAGAACTCTCTTTGTTGTCATATTATCAATCGTTTCTTCAGCTTCCCGCTTTATTCCTTTAAAAGCTACTTTTTCTTCGAATCCAGGAACCCGTTTACTAGCGCATTTTACACAAAGTTCCTTTATATCATTATCTTTATATATGGCAGATATTCCACAAGTTTTATGAATGTTAACATTGCAATTAAAGCATAGTATTGTATTCTCGACAAAAAGCATATCATTTTTACACACAGCACAAGTATTTTGCAGCGGATCCATCTCTTCCATTGGCTCTATTTTCAACTTGACGACTTTCGAGCTATCGTTAAAATACACGTAAGGCTCGTCACGTACTGCGTGTGAATCGGTACTATTTGCTTCTAGGTTGTGACCCAATTCATCGTGATCGTCGTATGTTCCAGAGTGTTCTAAATGTTCACTTTCATGATGGGTGTCTTTAGTATATGCCAGTTCAGATGAATCATTTGAATTTTTAGAATTCTCCTCGATATCATAATCACACTGGTCATATATTTCTGAGTCATCAAATTCGATTTTTATCTCTGCGTTCATTTCATGATATTCCATTTGATTATTAAGTGGCTGTGTGTTCTCTTCGTAGTTTAATGAAGTTGTATTATTAGATTCTAGAATTTTATGATTGTGAGTTTCTAATATTGTACTACAATTATCTGTGATTGTTTCTGGTATTTGGTTTTGGATATTTTTTTTTCTGGCTACATTCCCTTCTGACACTGACATTGTGGAGGCAACATTTGTACTGCTTAAAATATCTTTGGGTTCTCGACAGAACAAAGCTCTATACGCAAATGAAGAATTTATGTGGTACTGATAAAAGAAACACCCAACCGACCAGTTACTCATATTGTTTTTGCTCATCCATGAGAGGACCATATCCCTAGAGTTTTCAGACTGAATACGTTGCTGACAACCAAGTTTTTTTGATACAATAATTATTTTACAATCAGGCCAAAATGCTTTTAATTCTTTTAAAATGTTGTCTATACATTCAGTTCCAATAAGAGACTGCAATTCAGACGGAGGCCCAAAAGTTAAAAATATTTTTAATAGTTCCATGGCAATTTCCTTTGGTTCTTTTGATTTAAGCGGACGAAGGTTAAAAAATCTTGTAGAATGGTCTTGATACTTCAGCAGCCATTTAAATTCACCATCAGGATGTGACTGAAAATCGAGTATATCAACTATTCCTTTGGTATTGAAATCATTCAAATTACTATTTGGGCGCATGTTTTTACTACTTTTAAGGTCATTGTTCCTTTTGGGACCGCATACAGGACAAAGTGAACTGTATAGTTCAATTGCCTTTTTTGGTATATAAAATTTGTTTTTAATACTCTTCAGCATTTTGTCCCGTCCACCATGGCTACAGTTGAGGTGAACTGGCTTCAAGATATCAAAAAAATCTTCCCGAGGTATAATACGTATTGTTGGATCTTCAGGTTTTTTCTTTTTAAATGTTATACATTCCTGGCCATTAACCACGATGCTGTCATATTTTCCGCTCCAATAATATTCCATGGATTTCAATTTTGCCCCTTTGGTTTTGGCAATTTTAGTATTTCTAATATTATTTAGAACTTCCTCAACTTTTGCCTTAGTCCATATTTTACGTTGAGATCCTGAAAAGAAAACACAAATGCCATTATTAATAAGCCAATAAAATAACTTTCGTGGTGGCGAACTAAAATGAATTCTAATTAAATGTGCATAGCAACAAGCATAGTTTGTTTTAATAACAGAGTAACTAGACATATAGAACTTTAATTAAAAAACCGGCCAAGTGCGTGTCGTGCCACGCGAATTGTCGGGTTCCGTCGTTGCCCGTCGTTACCACAATATATTTCAGCAATAACTTGATTTCAGTCACTTTTAACCTCTAAGGATTTTTATTAGGTAAGAAAATGTTCTAATACCCACATTAGTTGAACGACTAAAGCTCTTAAACTAACTGATCAATCTAAACCGTGAGATTTTCAATAAAAAGTTCATAAAAGCACTATTATCATGAATTTTTCCAGATTTTTAAGCCAATAGCTTTTAGAGGGTGGGGCCATCCTACTTATCAAAAAATTAGCACTTTAAATATTTCGCAAACGGATCCCTAAATCGAAAAATAGTCTTAAAAAACCCTAAATCATTTAATTACTTGACAAATTTAATTGTTCTAGGTCAACAAAAATTCTCTTAAATCTTAATTTTTTTAACCTTTTAGAAGTTTGACTTTTTCACAGAGACCTAGATCGTTTTAATTTCAACTCAATACCTTCACGTGTTCCCAAGATAAAGGGTCTTGACAGCCAGACGTACGGACGGACGGGCAACAAAGTGATCCTATAAGGGTTAATTTTTTTCCCTTTTGAGGGAAGGAACCCTAAAAAAGATATGAAGCTTTTTAGAAAAAATCCTCTTTATTATAATTCGGTGATGAATTATAATTTAGCAAATTGACATTCATTTTTAGGGTTCCAAAATTGAAACGGAACTATTACAAAAACTATCATCACCAGCCTATATCAGTCCACTGCTGGACACAGGCCTCTCCAAAAGGAGGATTTTGCCATAATTGCCACGCTTGGCAGGCGGGTTGGCGATCGCAGTTTGGCCAATGGTGGAGCGAAGACGCTGCTGCCCGTCTTCTTATGGGGGGTCTCCTGTAGTCGCCTCTTACGACACCCATAGGAAGAGAAGGGGTGGTGCAATTCTTTTAACGTGCCGGCATGCACCACACGACACCGAAAGAAACTATAGAAATCTGTAATTCGGCATGGGCCATCATCAGTCATGCCGACAAAGTGGTAAAATAAATTTAAAAAAAATGGTAACCTTTTAAGCATTAGTGTGGTTAAATGTTATTTTCTCGGCTTTTCCATAGTATAGGGTGTTTGTTAGATGAGTATTTTAAAAAATGTGAATGTATAAAAATTATTTTTCGATTTAAGTAAGTAACCGTTTTCGTTTTACCAAGTTTTAAAGTTACTTTTTTGTTAGAGTCAAGTGACAGGGAAAACTATAAGTAAACGTTTATAAAATAACGTGGAAAAATTAATATCTCACCAGCGCTAGTTGATACAAACAAATAATAATACTATGTACATCACTCCATGTCTCCGTAAAAAATAAAACCGGTAAGTGCAAGTTAGACTCGCGCACGAAGGGTTCCGCGCCATTATCTAAATAACGAGCGAAAAAAACACGTTTGTTGTAAGGGAGCCCCTTTAAATATTTATTTTATTCTGGATTGTTGTTATAGAGGCAACAGAAATACATCAGCTGTAATGAACCGTGATAGTCTATACTATCACGGTTCATGAGATACAGCCTGGTGACAGACGTACAGACAGACGGACAGTGGAGTCTTAGTAATTGCCTTGATCAGTGGTAATACGGTCCCGTTTTACCCTTTGGGTACGGAACCCTAAAAACACAGTTGGTTAATCTAGCACTATTAATAAAATAAAAATCTTAGAATAGTAGCAGTATGTCAAATTAAACTTAAGACTTTATGTAGATAAAACCGACCATGTAACAGGGTATACGGTATACCACGCATATTTAATAGCGAGCGGCCGACGGAACCAGAATCCAGTCCGTCCTGCAGATAATCCTTTCACTACGAAAAGCGCTTTTATTTCAATAGAGTTAAAGACGCTTTCGGATCTACGCTCGAGTATGGCCTGTTGGTCGTTTGTTACATGCAGAAAATGCGGTGTAAATATGAGTACCTGTTTGTTAACATTATGTATTCTATAATAAAAAAATCTTATTTCTTTTTTACTGCACCACCTGACTTTCATATAATTAGCTAGCTGTGACCGCAACTTCGTTTACGTCGACTACAGGATGGTTAGTATGATACATGACGCAAAACGTTTAAATAAATAACAACACATAAAAAATATCCCACAGGTACATTTGACCGGGATAAAAGTGTCCTATATGATCATTCAAATGATATTCTATATGTATGCAAAATGTCATCTAAATCTGTTCAGCCGTTTACTCGTGATTGAGTTACAAACATCTAAACATCCAAACATCCTCACATACTTTCGCATACAATATTAGTGGGATGTATGACGTTAATAAATGACGTATAATTATGTAAATAAAACAATACTCCTAGCTGAGCAATCATTAATCATATTTGCGTAATAAATAAATCCTCTAATGTGAACGTCATTTTGGGACAAAACTTAATATTCTTTAGCAGCATTATGAATTAAATAATAAACACATTTTTATTACCTTTGTTCTCATCTTCGTATGACCTGAGCTGCGCATCAAACTTGTTTCTGAAATTCAATTCGTTCAAGTCGATAGTTGGCACACTCATGATTTCTGATTTTTATAGTCTTCCTGATGTTTATAATTCAAAACAGCAAAAAATCACCACTTGTTTGTGTAATTCAGACAGCTGTTGACGCCATCTTGTAAAATGAGTGGTAGCGCCGCAGCGGCGACGAGCGGAACTAACTTGGGTCGACAAACACGCAGGCTAGACGTGTAGTAGAATGGCCGGCGCGCGGCGCGTAACTGAGTGACGCAGCCGCTCCGCTTGGCGTCATGTGCGAGCAAGACCGCTTAGTCGTTTAATTAATTGACTGCCTGCCTGAGTGCGAGCGAGACGGACCTAGTCGTCCAATCATCTGCCTGAATACTTTCACCGATCGCATACGATCAACAGGAAGATTAGAAACGACGCAGAACTTATAGACATTTATTCTTACTTTATTTGTGTGGGGCACAGAAAAAAACATATTATTAGAGTAAATAAGTATTCAGGCCAAATGGTATCTGATGGGTTGCGTTACCTGCGTTGTTAGTAGTACTTAATTGTAGGTATATTGACCGAAAACGGCAATGATACAAATTAGCGTAGATATAAAAAATTGTTTATTACAGATTGCAATTTGCATGCAGTAAATAATGCCGGATGGCTGCGTATTTGTGTGTATTTGGAGAAAAAAATATTATGGGTAGAGGTACTCTACTTTATCCAATACAATTTCATGTTCTTCTAAATGATCAAAATCAGTACCTACCTAAGTGGACTGTGTTAAGTAATGTTGGTAAATACGAAATACTTTAAAGAATAAACCGCAATAGGTACCTCCTATTTAAACAATGAGTTTATTTAATAAATGAGTAAAAGTTCAATAGGTGCCTTGTCTAGTAAAAAAATGTTATGTACCAAAATAAGTCATGTTGTCTAGAGAGGATTAAGTTTTTTTTTTTCAAGCATTTTTGCGTTGGTAGTTTCCTTTTAAAATAACGTCAATCTACAATTGCGTCTTATAATATGAGAAATGTCTCTAATAACCTGTCACAATGTAGCTGTATTTAATTTTAATTAAAGTTTCATAGCGACTAGCGTAATAATAAACAAAACACAAAGCTATGTAGCCAATTTAAGCAACCAACTCGATTTCAATGTCACCTAACCATAATCTAACAAGGTGCATTTAAATAAATAACATACGACCAATCAAATGGCACACTATTTAGGTCTGCCGAATCGATGTTTAATACCTATTTATAATTTTATAAACAGATACTATACATCTGACGTCAACGTTCACTAAAACGTCACGTTTAATTGTCTGTAATTTTAGATGTAGTAAAAGGATTGTAAATAAGGTATCGATTATAAGCCAAATATTATCCAAATTTTTTAGACCGAGATTTAGGACACTGAATTCTGTCTCCTAAATTTTTCACACACCTACTTTTTTATGGAACACCTACTAGAAACATGATGACAATATGATTAAAAGGAAAAGAATGCTCACAGATTAGTGACAGGTTTTTTTTTTCTGTTTTCCTTTTCGTATTCTATAGACCCATGGATCTATCTGATGATGATAAATCCATGATTAGATCCAATATCGGTATGACTTTATGCCAATGATTATTTTCAATGGGTTTGTAATACTTTTTGAAGTTTTCTTCACCGCTCTACCAAAATTATAATGAGTTGGTTACCTTGCTGAACCATTTCAACAAAGTTGTTTTCACCTGAGAAGATTTTTAGCAAGTCATTGAAAAAGGCAGGTCATTATCATTAATCTTACCTTGACAGTGAAGCGCTTTTAATTTGATACTGCTTTTTTATAATATTTTATCGCCACAGTGATGATATTTAACTAAAAAAGAGTCTTAAAGTAAGGAGGTATTATGTCAGCAATAGAGTGCATGAAAATGGAATGAAACCGGTACAAAATAAGTTATATTTAAAAATATAATTCATTTGATTGATAATTTCAGTGTATTTGTATCACGATTATTTACTAATGCAGTTACAAAGTGTCTTCGCATAGATCAATTACTTCAGTGTCTTGTTTTTTCTTCCACATTTCAAGAGTTTTGAAACTCTTAGCGGTTTTTGTATCGGCTTTCAATTTACTTTCCTCCTTCTTCCCGTCGTATTTTATTGTTTTGGTTCCTCCAAGATCAGTATAACTTGTTGAATGTGTCAATTTTCTAAAATTAAATTAATTAATTAATCAGTTCATCATAGAATTTATCATAACATGTGAACTTGTTTTTGCAATTAATTAACTTACCTCCCTTGACTTCTGTCGATAAGTGCACCTAAACTTTTCATTACAGGTGACTTGAATGAAGAATCCATTTTATTATCAAATGTGATAGAAAGTATCAAAATGGAGATAATTACATTGATAGAGTAATAATAATTATTATCTTCCTTACTCTCCGAAATTATCAAAACACACCGCGATTCAATAGTGTTCAACGACATCTGTGTGTGGCGCGCTGAACTTAGTTTTGTGAGCAGCGACATCTCTAGACACCGATTATACTGATTCGTGGCCACCATAATTTAATAAGAAATAGTAATTTAGTTACTAAGACAGAAAAATACGTTAAACCATCTAATTATTTTTGTCATTTACAATATGCATTAAAAGTTCAGTTGAGTTCGTGAAAACAAGAAATTAGACTACTCCAAAGCGACATCAGTGCCACCTGCCGGTTTAACTGAGTATTATTTTGTATCAAAACAGTTATCTTATAGTTGTAGGTAAATTAACTAGATGGCGTTCATTAACATAGTCTCCAAACGAAATAATTCTAGATTTTAGCATAGAGAAAGAATAATACTACGTAAAATTTTTAGTAAATAAGCCAATCGCGTTTGAAGTTTGCATGGTACTTATAAAATATTAACATTGACAAAAGCACTGATTTGAAAAATTGTTCTTAATTGAGATAATACTACCGGTATGTATTCATTAGCGGTTGATTGGTTGACTTTAAACAAATGTTACATACTCCGATTAAAAAAAACACTATGTTTTTTTATTAAAGTGAACTACTTCTTAGTGCAGACAAACTAAATGTGCAGACATTTTTTTCTCGTAAGTAATTGCACTTACAACCAAAAAGATCAAGCTTCTAAGCACTTATGACACTTGTTACTTATTACCGTTGCCATAGAGTGTAGAAAAGTTCAATGCAGTAAGGTGATAGATGTGGTATCACTTGTGTTGGTAAAAACCCTAAAATTTTTACTAGGTAAGCTATTTTGATGTTAATGCAAATTTATCCTAATAAACGAAAAAGAAAACTTGACAGTATCAGATAAGAATACGAACCAAGTGGACTGGATGGGAATAATTAAACTAACCTTTTTCATAATTTTCAACTTTCGTCTCAAGAAGAAACCTTATCTGACTGAGCTAACGAACTTTGGTCGATCCAAAAAGACAAAAAATTAAGATGTTTAGCTCCCACTTCTTGACATCGTACGATATATTCGCCAGACAACACACCAATTTCCATAGTATCGGAGCAAGGAATTATTCTCTTTGTGTTGCAAAAACCAGACTATGACACACTGAAACGGGAAGGGAACGTACAAATTACCTTTTATTTGCCTGACGTTTCGACCAAAATACGGACTTACGGCTTAGTTTGCAGAATAGAGAGTATAGTGTAGATCGGTACAATTATGCTTATGAAGGAAGGTGATAAATGTGCTTCACATAATTATGGAGTAAACACATTGCTGTTCTAGTCAGCCTGTGACCACGGTTGGCGTAATCCGGTCAAAACGTCAGGTAAATAAAAGGTTACAACTGTACCTCAATTAATATGATCGCATTTCTTCTCGTTTCAGTGTGTTTTTTTTTATTATGCAACGCGAAATTTTAAAACTTATTACCCAGACTATAAATGACAAAATAATGACGAAGTGTTCAAATGTACAGTCAACAGCACGTCGACCTACCCCAAAAGTCGAAAATTCACCAATAGATTTTCAACTTTAAGCGTCAGGCTTAAAGTTGTATATATAGAGTTCATTTTCAAATGAGAAAATTTGACATTTTGTGGTATGTCGACGTGTTGTCCGTACCACTGATCAAGGCAATATTCCGTACCATATCCACGCAGTGACCGTTCTTTATCGTTTCTATGAGCAGTGAAAGTAAAAGGCCAAGACATGTTAACGCGCGAGCGACGCACGACGGACTTAACAGACGTGATGATTATTTGTACTCCGGTGCCGAATGACGCTCGTTACTGTACCGTAATTGTAATAATTTGGTGCCCAGTGATGTGTTGATCATTTTATCGATGTCGATGAAATCGTTTTTCGTAACGTGGTCAGTAAGAATGAACGATTGAGTTGAGATCGGTTGAGAATGTTGAGATTGTTCTAATTTAACGATGACGAATGACGCTCGCTATTATTACTTCTACAATACATTTATTAAAGTTTAGGTACATTAGAACTTAATTATTTTTGTTTGAATATTATTCAAAGAATGGAAGTTTTTAAGTCCGGATGCGCTGGGGTAGCCGCGCAAGTTTCACTCTTTGAACCTCGTAAAATAAGGATGTCAATTCCTTTCTTCTTGTCTTGTGTCTTTGCCCCTATTTTTGTGAAGACCCCTTTGTATATAAAAGTTGTTGTATATCAGCATCTGATGGCGCACTGTCGCTGAATTCCACGACTTTTATTCACTCCGTCCGCCATATTATATAAATAATATTATAAAAAAAAGTATCGATAGTTCATTAAATGTAAACGCCCGCATCTCTAACAAAATATTTTAAAATATAATTGAACACTGCAGTTGGTGCATTACATACATTTTGTGTGTTATAATATTAGTGAGATTGATCACTTTCTCAATTTAATAGCCTAAGATTTGTGTCCATGCACCATAATCTCGAAATTAACTTTAATGAATGAGTAAAGAGTAACAAAGTTATTTTAGTGTCTCTCAGTTTATTAGCCTAGTGATGGCAAAGCGAGCAATAGCGAGTCGGAATCGCATACCGAGGGTACGTATAGCCTATATACCTACCTAAAGATGTAGTAAATGGTAACCGTAACACAATTGAATTACGGAAATTACTACTAGACGGAAAAACAATCAGATAAACAGTGTATGTATGCCTAGTTCTAGGTTTCCGTTGGTACACTATGGGCACGGAACTCTAAAAATGCCAATTTCGACGAAACGTCGAGAAACAAGATCATGTAATGTATTAATAAAACATATTCCGTAAGAAAGGTGTACCTATTATACATTAAAAGAATCACCCCTTAGGTCCACTTTTGAATCTCAGGTGCCAACCACTAACACGGTACAAACCTACATCTGGCTGTTGCAATAGCTAAATGATGACTTTCTTTTAGCATTTAATGAGAGACGTCAAATCATTATTATAAATATTCTGTAACCCTAATTAAAGCAACTTACACCAAATTTCAAAATATTACCTCATAAATTGTAAATTGGTGTGAATCGTATAATCAGCTGTATTAAATTTTAATGAGTTTTATGTAATTTGGACCCTTTTTAGTTGCATTACTTGTAATTGATTAGTCGTTGCAAAACCTCCTGATCAGTTTTCGATCATTATTTGATCGGTAGTCTTTAACAAATGGTATACCATGATAGGTACCTAAACCTGGGTATTATTCTTACTGCAGCAAACTCACTAAGTATAATACATTAACAATGCTTCAGTGATATAAATCAATGTAAAGTTTAGTAATGTATAGTTATTGTTAGTAAAAACTAAAAACAATTTCAATTTAAATAACGAATAATGGTAAGTAAACAATACATACCCTATAAAACATAAAACACTACTTCAGCCGTTTAAATAGCTTTTGGACAATTTCGGAAGTTCACTATAGACGGTTGAAGAATTTTACGACAGATAACTAAAGGAAAATTTAGATATTAATACTGCTAAAACTATTAAGATTGAAAACTCACCAGTCAGCAAAAATTAAGAAGATTCTTAAGAATTCCTCAATAGAAATATTCTCTCATTGCAAACGCTAGCGTTTATTGCGTAAAATCAACCAGATTTTTTCGATGATTTAGTTTAAAGAACCTTGGTGAAGGTTCAGCAGTCATTCGGAGTGCTCGGCAGATCCATCCATCGGTCATGCCGTCACGGCTGTCGGCCCGCCGGAGATTGGGTGCCAATATTATGGAAAGCATGACTGATAAATAAACAACTACTTACTTGTAATATCTAATTAGATGTAATTTGATTAGCCGACTGACTTAGCTACAAAAAAATATTGTTTATTTTTAAAATAACAGAATAAGAAGATAAGATTTTGTAACTACAATTGTTCAGCTTTTACACTCGCGAGCAATGAAAAAGTTCCAGTGACATATATAGCACCAAATTACTCCTAAACGGAAAAGGCTAGCTTAATGACGCCGTCTGCAATATTAAAGTACATTTAACAGCGCATCAGAATATTACCAACTAAAAACTTTTTAATTTATGAAGCTAGGTTCTATGTCTTAGGATATATTAAGGTGTTTGTCGGCATTTTGTGGGTGGAACTTTTTTATTGCTCGCGAGTGTATTTATTTAATGTAAGGCACTTCCAAACGAGTGCCTATAATAAATTGCACCCACTCCATTTATTTATACTAACTATCATAATCATTTTTGCGTATTGTTTAAATATGATATCTAGCAACACATAACGACATAATTTTGAACAATGACTTTATGTACAAATCTACCACCTTTTATTTCACAAAACGTAATAAACTTCTATTAGTTACTCTAAAGACTCTTTGACAAACACTCCTTTGTAGTACTTACGTGGTTATTTCATCACATATTTATATAATTCTGCTGTCTATAAGGAAGAGCAGAGAAAGGCTGACGGACACTTGGACCAATTTCACGGCCCGGCGACATCTGAGTTGTGACAGTATGGCGTTGCAACATATTCATAATGCTATCATTCTAGTTTTAGCTATTGGGAATGCTCAAGAGATGTTACAACAAAAAGCTGATGTAGACAGAAGACGATCATACACTAGAAAAATATGGGTGACCGGTTCTATGTGATTCTCTAAATGCCAAATGTCTACGTCAGGGCCATAACCATAAACTCTGACAACAATCTCAAAGTTGTCAAATCTGTCAATTTTGGTACGTCATTTCATACAAAATTTGACAGAAATGATAATGTTTGACAGATTTGAGATTGTTCTAAGGGTTCGTGGTTACCGCCCTGGGCCATGACCATGAACTCTTAAAACAATCTCAAAGTTGTCAAATCTGTCAATATTGGTACGTCATTTCATACAAAATTTGACAGAAATGATAATGTTTGACAGATTTGTGATTGTTTTAACAGTTTATGGTTAGGGCCCTGATGTCTCCATAAAATGGTCGAATAGATTGATGATATTTTTAATTGTACCTATTTTAAATTTAAGCAACAAATAAGCGTCAAGCTGGTGTATGCCAACATCGTTAGCAGTTGGTACGGGCCTTCGAAATAGTCGATAGTTTAATCTGGATGTTGATTCCAGGCCTAATCCTTAGTATCGTCGGAGAAGGTACAACTGCATCTGAACAACGGGTTATCAAGACTTCAAAACTGTAGTCTGGTTTAGTGGTGCTGTGGACTAGAAGGGTTCCAAATTCGCAAAGGGCAATTGTTTGTGGGGTGAGCCCGAGCGTATCCACGTGGATCATGAATGTGTGTAAATAAATAATTTAAAATTATAATGTTCTTCCAATAACTAGCCCTGATAGTGAACGAGCTAGATAATTTTGTGATTATTTATTAATTACATCATATTGGTAACAATAAAATCCTAGTCGATTCTTGCGTTGCAGCAAATAATTGTTATCAAAGTTTGAATACATCTTAGGATCCATAGTTTAGGGTTGAGACTTGTTTGATCAACTTGATCAACATTCTTGTATTACGTGGTACCAGACCACGTTATTTTTGACGGGAGCGACCCAGCTTACTCAGATGCATACCTACCAAATTAAAAAAGTTTATTTAACAAATTAACTTGATTACTGAAAAAAAAGTTTAATAAAAAAACTAGGAACCGACTTCAAAAATGAACTAAAAGGCGTAAAATAATGTTTTCTAAACGAATAGTTCCAACATCTCTATGTGGATCCCCGCAGGCTGAGGTTGCATAGCGCACCGCACGGGCGCGTAACGAGCGTTACACCCGCGGCCGTCAGCCCTGCACCTGTGCAATCACGCGAGATGCAACACTACTCTTACCATAAGCATAGGCAGCTTTGAGCTTTCAAAGTGCGTGTTTTTTTACTTTTTAAACCGATCTGATTTTGACGACCTCCGTAGCCGAGAGGCGAGCACGCCGGACTATATGGCTTCGCCATCTCTGAGGTTCCGGGTTCGATTCCCGGTCGGGTTAGTGTGGAAAACCAACTTTTCTATATTGTCTCGGGTCTAGGTGTTGTGGTACCATTGTTGTTTCTGATTTCTATAACACAAGCTACTTACCTTAGGATCAGAACAATGTATGTGATGTTGTCTAATATTTATTAATTATTTTTTTATAAAAATAAAAAAACTGAATTGGTACAGCTTATGACGTCCAACTTCCATCAAGTCACAGGCGGGTAGATGACCCGATTGGAGTAGTGGTGCAAACATTCGCAAGAAAGTTTTGTCTCCAGTTCTTCTAAATTTGATTGGATTCAAAGATGATGAAGATGAGATTAGGGCCATAACCATGAACTCTTAAAACAATCTCAAAGTTGTCAAATCTGTCAATTTAGGTACGTCATTTCATACAAAATTTGACAGAAATGATAATGTTTGACAGATTTGTGATTGTTTTAACAGTTCATGGTTAGGGCCCGGCCATAACCATGAGCTCTTAAAACAATCTCAAAGTTGTCATATCTGTCAATTTTGGTACGTCATTTCATACAAAAATTGACAGAAATGATAATGTTTGACAACTTTGAGATTGTTTTAAGAGTTCATAGTTAGGGGGCAAATATTATCTGGCACTTCGTTACACAAAGATAATAATTCCTCACTTTTCGAGACGACAATAATTGATGTGTTATGGGTCGAATGCGAATATTTATATTTTTTAATAATCATCATGGTTTGACTTCACTTTTAAAAGTAAAAAAATCTTGCAAATTAACTACGTTATCTGTGTCTGTCAAGACCCTTTTTATCTGAAATGCTTGGAGGTATTGAGTCAAAATGCAAAATTAATGAGTGAAAAAATCGTTTTTTTTTTCTTATAGAACCCTATACGAGTAGAACAAAATAACGGAACATAATGTAACAATAAGTATTCATTTGAACAAAATTCCCAAATAAAATTGATAAACTGTAAAAAGAGCTGTGAAAACTGTATTTAACCGCAGATGAGCAGAGTGACCACGGAATCGATCGCGTAACACAACGGGAGTTTAATCGAGACATACATAAACTGTAAACGTACACTGGCACCATGGGTTGTATGTAAGTTATCTTACGACTCTTTGTCGTGAAGATTACTTTATTAGAACTACTAGCTGCGCCCGCAACTTCGTTTGCGTCGTCTACATGATGTTTGGTATGGTACATAACCCAAAACGTTTAAATAATGAGCAATATATATAAAAATATAAAACTGGGATAAAAGTATCCTATATGCTAGTCCAGATTTTATTCTTGCGTGTGCAAAATTTCATCCAAATCCGTTAAGCTGTTTTGGAGTCACAAACATTCTCAGAAACTTTCGCATAAATGGAATTGTATTTTAGGTACCTAATACCTGTTAGTGGGATTGGTAATACTCCGTAGATTGCAGACACTTTGTAGCTGAAGGTAAAACAGCATTTTTAAGTAGATAGGATTAAAGCTAAAGCAGGCGTATTACGCAAAATACATTTCGATGATTATTTAATATCTCCTTTACTCGTAAAAATTCTTTCGCTCTCCTTGTGTCTAAAACCATTAAAACCAAAAGTGTCTGGTACACAACTGATTTATATTCTATTACAGAAAACTTACATTTTATAATGTTTCAAAAAACACCGCTCTTACCCGTCAGGCAGGGATGCTAAAGGTATTTTTTTTAAAACAATAAAATTTCTATTGTGTATCATTTTGCTGGCCTGAAAAACAAAGGCTAGTCTAAAAAAATATATATATATATATTTCCTTTTAAACACATAAAATTTAAACCAGTTGCACTTGAAATAAGTCCTCATTAGTAGCATTTGACATTCACAATAATTTGAATCGTCTTCCCATTAACCTTCGATATGCTTAATTTGTCAACTTTCAACATATTTGTATCAGATTGAACATAAAACAAATGTCCCACGATTATATTTACGACATTGCATCCATAATTTAATGTAACAACTTCGTTGAAACGCATTCTAAATTCAGACGCTGAAGTGGATCGCCCGCGCATCTTTTGTAACGCTCATCGGTAGTTGAGAAATTAATAAAATTAGTTATGCATTGAGAAATTTGTTTCAAGAACGTTATGCAGTTTTGTTTCGCTATTAAAATAAGCCAAATTGGAGCATTTGGTAAAGCTAGAAGTTTTAGTAATAAACGTTTAATAGCTTGTCGATTAAGTGAGAGATATTTGATGTAATAATTATTAAATGTTACCTATGGCCTTTTACACAACTCTGAGCTTCCTTCTTTCCATTTGATTTCTTCTATTAATTGTACAGATTAACCTGTTTTATGAAAAAACGATCTCAATGTTACCAAATAACGAAGTATGATGTAAATCAAATATGTTTTAAAAATGGTTATAGACTTTTATTAATTACAGTAATTTTACTCGAAATTAGAATAGTTTTTTACGAGATTGCTACTAAGTACCTTATTTTTGAGTTCCCGATATTTCGGCACTGTTGCAAGCGCCATGATCACGGAGTAACTATTCTAATGTTAGTGACCATGAAAGTTTAAAACAATTTACTCGAAATATTGAAAACGCAAACAATTATTGTTCTAACCCGTGCTGAATAAATGTTGTTCTTAGATTTTGATGTTTACCATATAGTAATACCGCAAACCTATTGGGTGCCGGAAATATCGTATATGACCCGCGTGACTATAATAAAATATACTTAAACCAAAATTTATATTTTCTAATATTTTTACAAATTTATTTAACTAAATATAAGAGTAACATAAATATACGGAAATATAAATACGGAAACAAAAATACTACTATGCTAATACATAATTTTAGCTTGAGTCGTCAAAAAACTAGACATGCAGGCCTGTGTCATAGATATTCAGTATTCTATTGGGTTGGGACTTACGAAGTTAAAAGAGGCATTCCGTAAACAAAAAATAACGTGTTTTATGTGGTATTGTGCTATGTTTAGTATAAACACGGCATCGAATTCAGCTCTGAACAAAAATAATTAACAGCTTAAAATGTTAACAAACTTTACGTAATAAAATATGCGAAAGATTAAAATGATGTAACACTCGTACTACTTTTTACTAATACTTGAACCATTCTCCAAAGTTCAAGCTAACATTTTGTCAACCTCTAATACTTTAAAACAACATTTAGCAACATAATGCTTAGGTTTTCTGAATGTGTTAAATAATCCTAATCTGACCTATGCTATCACTGCATTGGCACTAAAAGTAAAAGTGCCGCGAGCCGGAAACACCGGCTTCCAGATATGAAAGATAGCAAAGCAATAAAATTACCAGTCATACTAGACTTATTCTAGGATCGATGGTTCCGTATTTTCTTAATCCATAAAAAAATAACTTTTTTTTCTATATAATTATGTAACACTAGTATTGTGTGGATAAAAGATTCTTAGTCCCGTTGGGAATGAATTTTAGAGGTCGTCGAGGTCTAAAATTCAGTCCCAAGAGGTATCTTTTTATATGAATATGGTGTGGGATGTAGTTGGATATCGCATAAAAATAGGTAACATTTAGTTGACTTATAAAATATAGTTAGATAAGAAAATAGATTTGACGAAGTTGTTAGTCAATTTAGTGAAGTAAAACCGGTATAAAATACTGCTTATTGTTACCACCACGGAACCCTTCATAGAACATGGCCACTTTGCAGGTTAAAAAGACTCCAAGCCGTTGATATTAAAGGCAATTTAGCTTAAGGATCTCTAAAAACGAAGTCCCAACTCCCACCTCGAGTCATTCACATCATTGTAACTTTATAATGTCACTTCCGAGCTGAGGTTGAGACTATCTCGGGTTGATAACATTTTGTTTGATACCATCTAGTTATGCTTTTAGCTATTAAAACTATATTAATAGTGCTTAGGCATTATTTTTTGAAGTATAGCAATGATAGGTAAAGAGTATTACAAGGAATATTTGTAGGTTCGGTCTCCTACACGAGACTATAAAAAAATACTGCAAGTCTTATGCCTGTCTGTTAAAAAATAAACCGGTCAAGTGCGAGTCGGACTCGCGCACGAAGGGTTCCGTACCATTATCTGTAAAACGACAAAAAATACTTTGTTGTATGGGAGCCCCCTTAAATATTTATTGAGACAGACAAAAAGACGGACAGCGGAGCTTTAGTAATAGGGTCCCGTTTTACCCTTTGGGTACGGAACCCTAAAAATAGGGCGAGTCTTATGCATGTCTGTTTAAAATAACGGACTTAATAAGGATAGAAAACAAAAGTAAGGTGCGGTGAGTGTATTATAGTTAGCATTTTATATAACTTACTGATTAAAATCCATAATTACTATGAACAAGCAAGTTACCCTAGACACACATTTTTTTTGGATTTAACTTTCATAAATCAACAACTACGGTGCGTGATGTTTTTCATAGTTTAAGAATGCATAACGGGACAAACTAACAAACACACTTTTTATAATGTCACAAATGTACGATAAAAACAGGAAGTATACAATAATTAAACACTTAATTATAAATAATTATAGTCACGGAACTGTTATATGTTTTTAAGATTTCTATATCCATTTAAACGTCCAGGGTGCTATTGACCCCACAAAAAGGAGGGTTGTACGTCCCGGGTACTAGACCATCCAGCGAGGTAAGGTTAAGAAAAAAACGTTTATTATTAAAAATACCGCTACTTTATTTACCCGTGGCTGTAACAACCGTAAACCAAACCAATGCCCCGTCATTTAAAAAAATAAAAGTATATTATATTTAAAAAGTAAACTTTATTTTATACGCAGTTTACGTATTTCAAAACACTGTGTATATGCATAATAAGTAAGTAAACTTATTTATGACTCGTTAGATTAGGTGATTAATGAAATAAACATGGACACATCTTAAGATATTTATGTGTTACAAAAGTGGCAGAATTAATGTAAAATTATGCATTTTGTGACCTTGTTATCCGATGCAGTTTCGTATGCTTAGCCATGAATTAGTGTTTTTTGTTGCTTGAAATAATAAACATACACGTATCACGGATTCCAGATCGCTGCAATGATTAATTAACATTAATTTAATAGATTTTATGCGTTTCTGAGCTTACAACTTGATTATAGCTTATATTATCGAAGTCTGGTCATGTCGAAGGTTGTCTGGAAGCGATCGCTTTTTAGCGATATGACCTCCTAAATTGTACATATTTCTGTAAATATCAACTGTAACTTCTTTGTTTGGTGTGCAATAAAGAGTATCTATTTATAAAATAAATCTCATGTCTTACTGAGTTACAGAGTTCTTAAAGTCATCGTTCCAAATTATACTTGTATATTATAATCTATTATTTATACTTGCCTCATCTGGAATCATGATTAAAACCTATTAGGCGAATTTTGAAGCATTAGTATTCCAACTCGCATACAAAATCCTTAAAATTGTATACGAATTTATAGAGTAATTTATGTGATTTTTATAGTTTTATACCCAAAGGGTAAAACGGAACCCAATAGGGTCCAACAGACGGACAGCGGAATCTTGGTTATTACTAAGATTCCGCTGTCCGTCTGTCTTTCCGTCTGTCACCAGGCTGTATGTCATGAACTGTGATAGTTAGGCAGTTGTTTTTTTTACAGATGATGTATTTCCGTTGCCACTATAACAACAAATACTAAAAAACAGAATATAAATACAAAAAAACGCGTATAGATAATGGTACGGAACCTAACCGTTAGGAGTCCGACTTCCAGTTGGCTGGTTTTTTCGATATCGTATGCCAGCTGAAATTTGAATGCTCCAAAATGCGGCTTCTTAATACTAAATAACAGAGCAAAGCGATGAAAAGAAGATTAATTCGATGTTTGTTCCGTTGCGTTTGTGTTTGTTGACTCAAAAATAACTCACATTTCCGTTAATTTCCAAGAAAACCAGTGCATATTTTGTAAACTAGGTAGTCCAAGTGCTTAACTAAATAAATGAGTTTCGAGTCTGACCGGTCTAATGATAAATCCTGTTCTTAGTCCGTTACAGACGAATATAAATCATCCTGCAACCTGCTGGAGAAGTGATACGAAATTATTTCCTCAAATAAAAGTATGAAGATGTTTAAATAAATAAATATAATCTAATAATCCAATATTATTTTAATTAAATGTTTTAAGACTGGTATTAATGTTTCTTTTAGAGAGCTTATTTTTTTATTAGATAGCTTTTAGATTATAGAGCTTAAAATAATGATATATTTTTATTGTAGGAGTGTGTAATTGAATTGATTCTTTGTTGCTACTGTCTCATGTTTAAGTCAAATAGCTTTTCCTTCCTTAAAATAATTCCTATGTTTAATAAATATAAGTTACTTATATTACTTTAAGTTAATCTTATCTTAACCGATAATCCTATAGTCTTATTTAATACTTTCATAAACACTTTTATTTTGAAAAGCTTAAGAAGTCCACTGAGTTACATTAACTTAATGTTTTAAAATTCTAAATAAGACATAGCACACTTATTTATTAGCCTATGATGACTTGAAATGTCCATGAGGTTCCGGGTTCAATCGCCGGTCGGGTCAATGTAGTAAACGAACTTTTCTATTTGTCTCTGGTATGAGTGTTGTAGTACCGTCGTTGTTTCTGGTTTCTATAACACAAGTGCTTTAGCGACTTACCTTAGGATCAGAGCAATGTATGTGATGTTGTCCAATATTTATTTAGGTATTATTAATTAGCCAAAGCGTTATTGACCAGGAGTTAATATGAAATCATAGATCTACCCGCTCGTTATGTCATTGCTTCCTATCTTATTCATTGAGATATCACAACATATAATACTACTACTACTATATACCCCATATTAGAAGAACATTAGCATACGCCACCTTGCTATGGAAGTGGAAGCTTCAACCGGCTCTAAGAAAGTGGTCATGAACCTTGGAGGTCCGGTCGTTTGATGGAAAGTGATTTGTCTAAGGTTAAAGAGTTCATAACAATTATGTTGAAGTTGAAAGTTGATATGGTACAGTAAAACCTCTACCAATGTATCAGACTGAGAACACATTTTAATAAAGTAATAAATAAAATATTATAACTTTGATGCTTTCATAATTTTCGTTCTGTAGATAGGCACAAGTAGGTATTTAACTTCGTTCAGCTGAAAAGTCTATGACCCTAAGTTTAGAGCTTAAAAAATTGCCTTAATCATAAAAATCTTTCTAATTTTTTCATTAAAACATCCGGGTGTGTTGTAAGAGTAATAACGACTAAATTTAAAGTTGTCGAAATTTAAGGAACCATTAAAGAAATACAATTTCCTTGTTAGTCTTTACGACGACTATAATATCATAACAGACTTATGGCAGATTATCACATTGTTTTTTTGTTACGACGTACCTAATATAATCTAATTTGTACACTTTGGTTCTTTTGGACAGTACTTTTTAATAGTTTGAACTGTGTCCGCTCTGAATCATGTAAGTAAGAGTTTAATTTCTTGATCAATTACGTGAGTTTGAAGCTTAGGATACACTAGGGGACAAATGTCCCACATTGTGTCGGCGACATTTCAAGCGAAACCGGGCGATTTCGCTTGACATATTATCTGGCGACATCGCGCGACTTATGTTCATAGCGACTTCAGGCGAAGACATGACAAAATTGTGTACAAGACAGTAGAAATCATGACATCCGACAAGGTGGTGTTGTTGTTGTGTTGTGGTTTGTCGTTGGCGACACGTATCGGGCGAGACGTTATGGTATGTCGTTGGCGACACGTATCGGGCGTGGTATGTCTTTGGCGACACGTGTGTGTGTGTCGTTGCCAGACATTTTCAGCAAAATTCGGCAACGTCGCACCACTTCGCCCGACATCGCTGGCAAAATATCTGGTCAAATATCTATAGTGAAACATCGATAGTTAATCAACACAAGTAAATAATTATTCTTGTAACTCTTGTAAGTAAAGTCTAAATAACCTAATATTGTTCTATACCTATTTCTAATTTGTTAGCCAGTCTGTCATCGTTCGCAGCGGTTCACACAAACGAAGTGGCATGATGGCAGTAGCGCAGGCGCAGGTTTGCGGCAACCAGAGCGTGTTTGATCAAACAGCGCCGTCTACCGTGAACATGCTCTCACACAACGCGAAGGGTTAGTGAAAGTGATTCCTTAAGATAACATTACGCTAAACATAAGCTGTCTTATTCAGAGTGCAGTTATAGTCCAGACTAAACCACCACCACTTAAACTACTAATTAAACCACTGATTTTGTACGTCAGAACAGTTGTTTAACCTTAGTCCCGGAATAGCTAATGCACTCTGACTAAGACAGAAAGTGTTTAGTACATCGTTTAAATTATTTTACTAGATAAAGTAAGACTTTTTGGTATTGGCCATTGGCGTCACATATAGATAAATAGTAAATAGACACTCCAATTGCACACCATTTAAAGAAATCACAGTTGATGTTCACAGTAGGCTGCATAAATTAGGCAATTTTATCGCTGAAAGCGATCTCTAAGAGGCAACTTTTAGATAGAGAACAGCTTGGAATAAATGAGAAAGTGAATTCACATAAAGATGATGATGATAAAGACAAAAAAGTTTATACTGGATGTCTCATTTATGAAGCTCTACCAGAGATGAAAAAAGTATAAGTTATGATAAACAATTTATTACAAAATGCTAATAAGAAGTAAAACTTAATTTAACAAGCAAGTAAGTACTAGGTAAAATTTTATATTTACTTAAGTATTTTTTTTAAAAATATTATTTGCTTAAAATATAATCTTTTATGCGTCGAATTAAGGTTACAATTCTGGTTTGTAAAGGGTGCAGACTGGCATTTTCATATTTTATAAGCTCAATTACAGACAAACTAGAGATTAATGGTGGCGTCTTCAAACATTCTGCTAAAGAAATAGGAACTACTAATCTTTGCTTATTTAAGCTAAAAATAAAATGCCATAGAGAATCTTATGGCCAACCGCATAAATGGACGAATTTACTTAAATCGATAACTGAGTCTTCTTTTCAGAGTAAATTAACTACTGAATTTGACATATCGTAAAAACTCAATTTTGTTTAATTACTGATGCAACGAACCCGGTATAAAATAATAGCAAATCGATTAGAAACGTGTAACAAATTCACAAACAAAAAAATCTATTTATATTAAGAATACGTTTCAGATTGGTGGATCTTCATTCACTCCAGGTCTACATTTTTTAGATTTTTTAGACTGTAGGGAATAGTAATCATTACGTATATTATTTAGTTGCCTGTATTTTCATACAGTGATTTTTTAAGTTTGACTTCCTTTGTGGTACCCAGCACATCTCCTTTATAGTGCAATCAAGAATCCATCGATCACTGACAGGTGAGCCACCACAAATGCGACGCTTATTGCAAAAAGCTCGGCCGCAGCGCGGAGCGGCACTCGCGCGCAGTGGCGTCTCTCCTCCGCAGCGGCACCGACGCACGCAACCGCACGATTTGACGGTTTCTTTGCGGAAATTTTCATGTCAAAATCAGTGTTGTGCTTTTGAGTTTGGACTGTTACTAGTTTTTGGATGTTACGATTTTTTGTGATGGTAAGTTTTTTTATTGAGTTTCTCGACTATACGGTGCGATGTTTTCGAAGGGTTCGGTTCGATTACTGGATCAGACATTGTGAACTTCTAACATATATTATTTTGTCATTCACCGGTGTTTATTTATTTATAGATATACTAAGCATATTGTTAAAACTAAGTGTTGTCAGGAATGAGTTTTGTTATTAACACAATGGTAAACATTATGGCAAGTTACCGCTAAGACCTAAAACACACGAGTGATACGAAACTACAAATGAATTCCTTTTGCATGGGAATATCTTTTAAATTGTAAAAGTAATAATAGTAACAAATGCCTATCTCTGCTAAAAATTGATTCGTTCATTTATTACTTTGTTTGGAATCTGCCTCTAAGTTCTGCTAAGTTATATGGGCAATTAAACCTAACATTGAACTATAATTAATTAACACATCATTAAAAATCGTGATCTGTATGCAAATGATACTAAGTTACGCACTTTCATGGATAAAGCAGAATGTTATTCAAAGGCATTAAGTTAAGCCGTGTGCCTACCAAGACGACGAAAGCCGGAGATATCGAATATTATGTATATTTAAGATACATTTAAGAAAGCTGAGCGCATAATTTCGCGTTTTTTGTAAGTCAGTAGATGGCGAATTATGTTTGACGATGTCCACTTATTGATTTTCTATAAATGTTTACTGTCATAATAAATACTTTAAAACGGTACTTATTAGAATGATATGTTAAATCAAAATACACTGAGTTATGCCAATCATATTTTTATTAGATGCTGTCTTAGTAAGAAATATTTTTGCCCTCATTAGAAAAAGAGCAAACTTTTCCTTCTTCTTATCTTTTCTAGGGCTGTCTCCTATCCTATTCTTACTCTGTAACATTTCTTTATCCTGGGCCTCCTCATCGGCGAGGTCTCCATGCCTTTATTAACATGCACCCATTGAGATATAATGTACTAGCATACTAGAGAACACACCTCGAACTAAATGTTTCAGCCAAGCATTGTAGTATTGAACAATCAAGAAGCAGTTTTGACAACTTCAATTATTGACACTGACTGAAGCTTTGTACTACAATGCTTGACTGAAACATTTAGTTCGAGATGTGTTCTCTAGTACGCTAGTACATTATACCTCAATGCATGCACCCACCCAACCATTGCAGTTTCAAACCTAATACCGATGTGAAAACTATTACAATTTTTCAGGAATAATATAAATCAAACAGCACATTCAGCAAAATGCCAATACTATTGTCTAATTTAAATTAATTTGTACTTACCTAAAATCAAAAACGTCACTGGCCTACATTAAATATTTTACTTATAATCTCTTTATCAATTATTTCTTTTTTGGAATGTTACCAAATGCATTACCAATTATGTATTATAGCTACGTCTGAAAGAAATTTGTATTTGGGTTTCTTTTTTTGTCCACACAAATCAATAGATATTTAACCACCAGTATTTTACGTTATCATATAATTTGAGTACCAAGTCTATAACAGCTTTCTCAGTGTTTTTTGTTTGATTCTTCAGCGTTATTATTAAGTATTTACAACGTTTTGTTTAGAAAGTGCATAATCTCCGATGATTGTGTCCAGGCATTAGTGGTCAGTGGTTACGAAAGTGATCCGTGATCGATGTTTGTTTTTTAAAGGTTATTTTACACGATGCATCATTTTGTGAGAATATTTAACTGTGAAAGTTACGTGACTAAGCCGTATCTCTGATAATTCAGTCCAAAATTTTCCAACAGGTTGAAACAAGTTCCAGACAAATTAGGGGTAGATTCAAAATTGAGTCTAGTAATCTCAAAATAAATTGTAAGTTTTACGGCATTTGGACTATTTTAACAGTTTCGGTGCTGTTAAAATAGTCCAAATAAACTTCTGCGCTTCTGGGCGGAGCTAGGCTGGTTGCAACCGTAACTATCACATCCCCCACGTACAAAGGACCGACTTTGAGTCTAAGAGCGGAAAAAGGAGTCTACTCTCATTTATGTTAACGTTCAATTATTTTACAGGCGGATGTCCTTGATTTTAAAATACTGGATAGTTAGATAGATCCTCTTTATTGCACTCCAAACAAAGAAGTTACAGTTGATTGTTTACAAAAAGTTGTATAATTTAGACGATATTTTTGTGTTTTTCCTATCGGATTTTAATAATAACTGATTTTAAAATACCTAGCCTTGATTGTGAAAAACAAATGCGCCAAACATCACACCGATCGTAATAGAAGAATTAGACTATGAATAATTTTGCTAGGAGTATATTATAGCAGACGTCTCTAGATCCGAGCCATTTTAGGGAATAAAACCCGGTACCGCTTTCGCTCAAATCAAATCTCTGCAACGCTGGTAAACAAAAGCTCTAGTATATCGTATGTGCAAAAGAAAACAGCTTAGCTGAATAGACGAGTGGAACTAACGATCCCTTCAACACAATTACTTGCAGTAAAAACTGCTTGTTAATCTAAGAACCAAAGATATTCTCTAATCAACTTCCGCATAATCATCTCGGCAAATAGCACAAAAGACTGCAATTTGTACATATTAACGAGAACGCGGGCATATATTATGAAACCGCTATATACTGAATAATTCATGGAAGATCACTTGCGCAACTTATAATTGTATGGACATTTGTATGAAATGTTAAATAAATTCAGACACAAAATGGCACTGTTGAACGCTTTACTAGGTGAGCACTTGAAACATATGTAATTTGTACCATCTTTAATGGAGAAAAAACGTAATGCTATTTGTAATTTTAACTCTACTAAACTCTATTATCACAGTTAGTTTTTTAAACTTCGTTTTTATTTTTCTTCTATTTTCTCCTGGTGCATTGTTTTCTATACTGGTAATCCATGCCATGATACCAAAGCAGTAAGCCTAACACTACTACCATGTTAATCAAGGCACTTGTTGTGTAAATTACAAAACGTGATATCATCATATCAGCCTGTTGCAGTCCACTGCTGGACATAGGCCTCCCCCAAGGAGCGCCACAGCCCACGATCTCCCGCCCTTTGCATCCAGTCGCTGCTAGCTGCCTTCTTCAGGTCATCGGTCCATCTAGCCGGGGGGCTTCCTACACTATGTTTGCCTAAGCCTGGTCTCCATTCGAGAACCTTCCTGCTCCACCTCTCGTCGGTTCTGCGACAGACATGGCCCGCCCAACGCCACGGCCAGCAAAACCTGATATAACTTAATCTAATATCCAGATTATCAGTTTTTAAAATAATACTTGCTTCTACTATGTTAGGTTTTGTAGTTGCCAGTTAAAATAAAATGTTAGTCCTTATGTTTTTATGAATTTTAATGATATTATTAAAAGTTTTTTTCCACTAAGTATATTGTATTTCAGATTAAATATCTGTATTACTTTATTTTATTATGCCGTCTGTATCGAAGATAAAAATATAAACAACGCAAGCATTGACCCCTTTAGCATCAGATCATAAACTGTCTATAAACCACTGCTAGATAATAGTCCGTTCCGTTACACACTTTGTTTCGGTTCATCGGGAATCAATTCGCGTGAAACATATCGAGTCGAACGGGTTCCGATCCGACCGATCGACTGTTTTGACGTTGGATATTTGTCTAGCACCTTCTAGGGCGTTGCTTTCCATTTCTGGTTTTGCTAAAAGTGATGCCTCTTATCTAGAAAAACATTTCAGAATTGATTTGCAGTCGCTACAAGTACAAGTCACTACTTTCGTAATCCGTTTAGAATTGTATGTATTTCAAATTTGTTATGATATCCCTTTAATGTTGTTTTTTGTATTATTTCTTTTTTGTGGAACTCCTCTCTTTTGTTAATTATGTATCAATTATTATTAAAATCTAGCTATAGACGCATGTTTTGGGCTACAGTTTAGCACTTAAGTTATATCACATGTAAAATGTATTTGTAATGACTGTATCCTGTTTTGTGTCTTTTACAAAATAAAATTAAAATAAAATAATAAGTTTTTTAAGTACTTAGGATTATTAAATTTGTCACCATTTAATAAATCATGAATGCGACCTGTGATTTGTCATAAAAATATTATTTACTTTAATTAGTCAGTATTTTTTTTTCATTGCGTGTAAAATTTGGAATCTTAGGATCCTACTCATTGCAATTCAATGTTTTTTCTAGTACTATCTTATCCCAAGCTTACAAAAACCTTGTATAATAAAGAAAAACTGTGCCATCATATAAAACAAAATCTAATCAAGCGCATAAAGCAAACAGTTGCAAAAAGTAATTAGTCTTATACAACGTTTGATCATGCGAGTGATTATTGTTCGCGATCGATGCGCCGGAGTAACGGGCGGAGCGCGAACGGTGCTCCCGCGGGCGAGCGTAGCCTATTATTTTGTAACCATGTGTCAATTCGATATGTAATGATGCATTTCCGAGATAAAAACCGAATTATTACTGTTCCTTGCGTATTAAATTGGTATGCAGAAATTTAAGGAAACCCTTGCGGATCTTTAAAATTGAAAAACACTTCGAATGTTTTCTATGTGTTCGTCTATTTTTCCTTTAAATAGACACTCTTTTTTTACCGCAAAAGTAGCAGCTAATAAGTTTAAAGACTGAAGGATACAATGACTCTGTAAAGTTTAATATCCCAATCGGTATTACATGTGTCCTGGGACCTCCTAACTTGGCATGACGCTCATAACAGTATTAATTCCATTCTGTGCAGATTAATCTAAGAGTTTGACATAAACCAAGACTGTTTAGGTACTGTTTAGAGTTCAATGAAACGGGAATTAACGCGATCATAATTTAGGTACAAAATGTTACCTCTTTTGCCTGACGTTCATTGAGTTTTAAATTATGCAACGCGAAAGTTTAAAAGTAATTACTGTTTAGAGTTTATGGTGTCCATTGTACGGACAACAGCACGTCGACCTACCACAAAATGTCAAATTTTCTCATTAGAAAATGAACTCTATATGTCAGGCTTAAAGTTGAAAATCTATTGGAGAATTTTTGACTTTTGGGGTAGGTCGACGTGCTGTTGACTGTACTTATTTTTACTTACTTTTAAATGTTCATTAACCATAGTTTACAGATATTGCTGTACATTTTAAACCAGTGAAATAACCGATAAATTATAAAGAGGTTGTGGAACCGTTTCCTGAGTAACGGTCCGGTAACGATTGACAGTTCCCGCGGGCGTTCGTGACAGCTCCCACTCTTCAGGCCGTGCTAACTTGATAATAATACTAATTTATATAACCGCTAGTGTCTGAAAAGAGAATTCCCATCATAAACGAACTAAAACAGTATGAGTGAAAACAATGTTTCTAATTAAATAAACAATAAAATACAAAAAAATGTATTGTCTTGAAAATTTACAAAAATCAATATTACTTCTGCTCTCAAAACCAAAATCATATAAAAAAATCACGATTTTTCCGAAACTGACCCGAAATCCTAACCCGGTCGCGAGTTAGGTTAGGAACTTGAAAAAAAAATTTGTTCCGAACGTAACCCTCTTCCTAACCTGCCCCGACATATCGTTCTAGGCGGTCAGTATGAAAAATCATAGGGTTTTAATGACATCATAATAGTAACGTAAAAGTTTTCCTTTGAATTTTATTTTAGGTACACTACTGTATTTCGGTTCTGTGAAAAAACTGACAATTCTTTCAGCTATACTCGTATCAATACTTTACTACAACTTTGTCCGGCTGATACTTGGTTATTCTAAAAATGTTAACTTCATCTATTTCTTTCCAGGATCCAAAGACTGTGTTAGTGTGAGACCGCGGGGGCGCAGTGGACTGGTCGCCACAAAATGATCCGTGCAGTGATATTATTATGACCGGCGCAATGGGTCCGCGGGCAGTGATAGTGTTAATAGCTTTGTTCTTCGCGAGGAGAGCGATATGTAAGTAACAGTTCTTTATTTGTGCTTTTGATTCTATATTTAATCATTATTTTATTCCTACTTATAAAAGCCTTTCTATGACCTGCGGGGTAGCCAAGACTCTTAAAACAATCTCAAAGCTGTCACATATGTCAATTTTGGTACGTATATGATATTGTTTGACAGATTTGAGATTGTTTTAAGAGTTGATGGTTACCGCCTGCACATTCTTATCAATCTTACAAGTTGTTTGTAAAACGAAGAGTTTTCTTTCATAAATATCTACATATTTTTTTTTAAAATACTGTTTATCCGTGTCTATTCTCTCCGTTGAGTTTGTGACTCTGTTCTTGTCAACAAACATGTAAAACAAATAACAGTACATCACAAGCAACTAGTCTACACCTCACGTACAAACAAAATGGGGAAATTATGTTGTCCAATTATGGAGTTCCGTTGTTGTAAATCGACCGTAAACTTAATATTTTAATGAGGTTAATAGTTTCAAGAATGGTATCTTATGGAAATCTTTTTGTTATGGTATGATAGCATTATACCAAAATAGCTTGTTGTTGTACCATTGAGCGATAGCAGAGTCTACCGATTTATTTATAGTTAGTTTACTACTTCCTAAAACCTAAACAATCCGTTAACATTGGGTGTAAAGCCTTGGGGGGTAACCATGAACTCTTAAAACAATCTCAAATCTGTCAAATTTCGTACGTAATGACGTACGAAATTGTCAGATTTGACAGATTTGAGATTGTTTTAATAGTTAATGGCTACCCCGCTGGTCCAAAAATGGTTTAGGTATTTTTTCTGTTCAAAGAGTAATGTGGATCTGACGACATTCGCTCCAAACAAAATAACCAAATTTGATTTTTAGGTCGGACCATGGTAGCGTTACAAGGGAGAATGTTTTTGTTGTTACCAAAACTTGCTATTACAAAATTTGGACTTAGTAATTTATAGATAACTTAAGCTATATATTTTTAAACTTTCACTAACATTAGAATAGTTTGTTACGAGATTGCTACCATGTACCTAATTTTTTGAGTTTCACAACCCTCAGATCATTTCGACAGAACGCCACTACATACCAAGAAGGGTCAGGGAAGCGATTGAAATTAAAAAGTACAAAAATTTCAATCGCGTGGATTTGTTTAAAAATGTCAAGTGTCTGGAATCCAGTGATTCGTATGTGCAAAAACCGGAAAAAACAACAAACTGCTGTTTCGCGATCAGATACTGCTAGTGTTGGTTGTCGAGAACAGGTGCGAGAAAATAGTGTGTTTGTATACAATGGTACCGACGCGCGCAATAAAAGACAGCGAAAGAGGGTAGACCGATATGTTTGCCCTTAACAATTTACCCGCAACTCGCAAGATCTTCAGTTACTCCGTGGTCATGGCGCTTGCAATAGTGCCGAAATATCGGGAACTCAAAAATAAGGTAGTACATGGTAGCAATCTCGTAACAAACTATTCTAAACTTAAGCTATGACCAAAAAACAATCTAAACACAGCTCGGTTGAACCATAAAATATAAACAAGTAAGTGTTACATGGTACCGTCTGTACGTACATTGCGTTTAGAGGCAATAAAATACGCAATACAGACCATTTGTTGCAACGCACGTATTACCTATTAGTCGTGGAAGCCTTATTAGTCAACTAAGTAGTCGTTTAGTGACATTTAAACTGACTAATTATGGTCAAGAAATCACGAAATCAGTACTTTCTCGACTTTCACCGGAACAATTGTATCGAGATAAATATAACGATTTGTCTAAAGATAATCGCGGAATCCTTTGTGTGATGTATGAGAACTGTGTGTGATGAGATATGATAGACGTGGAAAAAATTGTGAATGTATTCGTATGATATATCCCAGCGTCTGGTTCAGTTTTTTGTAAATTACACTTTTGTTTTCGTTAAATTTGTTTTATAAAGTGAGAAAACTTTTAATTTCTGTTTCATTGTGTTTTGGTCTACTTTTTAGAATTATGATTAAAAAGTTTAAATAATAAACTAGGTTTTTTCTAGATTGCTACCTGCGCAAAAAGTATGTGATGGCTGAGCGTGTGATTGTTTCCAAATTATTTGATGATAGCTCATTGACACTTTCGCCTTCTAGAATCTTTCAACAATTATGAAACTTAAACGATCCAATAAGAATTAATTGCTTTTTATTAATACAAGCTCTACTAACTTTAACAAATTCTTAAAACAAAGACTGTGTTCAGCCAACATACAAGTACGACACAATTTACAAAGATTTGGAGCGAAACCAGATCATATCATTAACATATCTGCACTTTCCTTATATTTCATTCGTTAGAAGCATCTAAGATCAACATATTAACGTTTAAGCGTTAATTTAAGTCAGTATGGCGTATGGGTGTGTGATGAGTAGCTATTAAGTTACAGTTATTATGGTCAGTGATGTAAAGGTTTTGTTTATTTTTAATGTTACATTGGATGTTACTGATGTTAGTCTCGGGGTATGGCTGAAGAACAGTTATGGTTATGTAATATCTCAACGACTGAGTGGTTACCTCTGCGGTTTTATTCTTAAGTCGAATGTGCTGTTCATATTTAATAGCTAACACGTATTTCCTTTCTGCTCGTAAAGGTTTTATTTTATTTTTTACATAAATCTCCCCAGTTCATAAGCGTTTCCTAATGTCTCATAACAGGCTTTTTTTATAATTTCTTACTTATTCTTACAAAAGATTTTGTTTAAATCTATCAGGGCCATAACCATGAACTCTTAAAACAATCTCAAAGTTGTCAAATCTGTCAATTTTGGTACGTCAATTCATACAAAATTTGACAGAAATGATAATGTTTGACAGATTTGAGATTGTTTTAAGAGTTCGTGGTTACCGCCCAGGTCTATTTTTAATATTATTTTATATGTATTAACAACCTGCTATTTTTTAGAAAATAAAATAAAAAGATAGGTTAATCAACGGAAGTTTAACGCGCTGCAATTAGTGAACTAATATTTCATGTTGTTATTTTTCCCAAGTATTTGTTGTATGGTCGAATCTTGCCTTCCTAAAAGAAGGATACAAATAATAATTTTGTGTTTTACTGACTCCTCAATATCAGTCGCATGTCAAAAAATTAGATTCTTAGTTATTGATTTATTACTATTTCCGTATTATTATCACGTAGATACACATTCCACACACATAAAGACAGAAACAAACACTCATAGAATATGTACTATATAAGGTACGATTTTATTAGTGTGTATCCTGTTAATCCTGTATTGCAGGAAAACAACCACTAAAATTTCTCGGTGTATATAGGACATATAGTAAGTAAGTAATTTAATTTTGTGTTTTTTTACTTATAATCACGATAATATGGAAGAGCGGAGTAACCTGGTACATTACATAGTAGGTACAGTTATTTCTAGCTCAGTATGTTTGCTCGAAAGGAGGCTCCGGTCAGCATGAGCTTTTTATCGACATAAAGTTAATGTTTTTTTTGTAATTGTCCTTTATCTACTATCTATGATCGGTGTCAAACTATGGTGTGGACCATAAGCACTGATCAACTTAAAATTGATATTATGACATTTCATGTAATAAGTAACTAGGTATGCTAAATTATATTCTTGGTAAATTAATCTTATACAAAACTTCCCACGAGAATTAAATTAAAACCTAAATTCTTATATTACGTAAAATGCATGCATGGAAAACATGATACAACTCTAAAACCCTATTTCTCGTGTATCACGTATGCACGATTGTTAAAAATCATGACTAGTCCCATCTAAGTACAATAAGTGAAAAACTTCTTCAAGATTATCTTAATAGATGATGCTCTACAGATTACTTAATTTTTTGGACGTAAAAAAATATGTTTTGCAAAACTTGATGGGTATAAACAATGTGCTGCAAAAGAGTAAAGCTACCACTATTGTTGTGATTTGCAATCTTCTTCTTTGTGTGTCGACTCAGGCTTTCATATATGTGAGGACCAAAACTCTGCCGCCGAAATAGCACTATCGTAAAGATCCTCGCGTGTGCAGGTGTAGGGACACACAGGGCTTTTGCAATGGAAGGTGCATGATGTGCAATGGCATTCTGATGTCTTAGATTGAGTCAAATTATTGCATGTTATTTGATAATAATATGATGTTATTAAAAATAACGGCCAATTGCGAGTCGGACTCGCGCACGAAGGGTTCCGTACCATTTTCTATAAAAACGGCAAAAAATCACTTTGTTTTTTATGGGAGCCCCCTTAAATATTTATTGTATCCTGTTTTTTAGTGCTTGTTGTTATAGTGGCAACAGAAATACATCATCTGTGAAAATTTCAAGTCTCTAGCTATCACGGTTCATGAGATACAGCCTGGTGACAGACGGACAGCGGAGCCTTAGTAAAATAGGGTCCCGTTTTACCTTTTGGGTACGGAACCCTAAAAATACCCTTACATAATCAATACATTTGAAATCATTCTGTATTTAAAATTATAACAGGAAATAGGCTAATTGAGAGTCAAATCATAATCTGGATACTTTATCGGTCTCCCTAATTTAGAGAATGAACTATACTGATACCAGGTTCAACGCTCGTAAAAGGTATATTTTAGAAGTAAAACGATACAAACAGATAAACCCTTTGGCTACGGTGGAAAGTGGAATATTTGGATAAAAATAAAATTGAATATATTTAGAAGAGATGAAACAAAAGATTAAATTCCAATTACTCGATATAGCCACAAAAGTGTACACAACACAGTTTTCATCATCGGCGATAGAGGAAACGCGTTATGAATCAAATAATAAAAAGAAATCGGAATACACAGCCATTTCTGTATTGTGCCTAAGTAAGTCACATCTCACGACCGACTTCATTTGCTATCGCTACCTTTGTGTTATCGTCTACTACGACCTTAGTGCTTCGAATTAAAGTTCAAAATTGTGTGAAATTATGACAGTCGGTAGTTCACTAGCCCAGTTTAGTCGATGCTGTAATGGCGATGACACTGACTCTTTCTTCGGCTAATTAATTTGCGCGGGTTAGAGAAATCCATGGGAGCTGTCGTTCGAAATCTTTTTTGGGTTCCGCTTTGTGATTTATGAAAATGATCGTTATTTTTCAACTGGCTTAGAAAAAAATAGGAATTTCCTTATTACATAGTTCCTTATTATGCGTTTAGTTTGTCTTTTTTTCTTGTTCAAATAATTCTTGTAATAAAAAATTATACCCAAAAAATTGGGGATAAAAGCGGGTAATATTAGAAAATAAGTGGTTTGTTGTTGATGTTATCAATGGCACCGAAATAAGAAATAACTGATATATTGTTTTGATTGCAATTTAATTTAATAACTGTATTGTTATTGATTGCAATTTTATTGTCACACCATTTATTTGAATTTGAATATTAATATAAATTAAATGGACAATTAATATTTTGCACCTTCACAGAAAATAATTAATTTTGTAAACATTTCATAAATAATCAAAAGTATGAGAATAAATCCCATGATGAACAGAAAAATGTAACAAACAAAATGCTCGTTACTTTAAATGCGGAACTCGTCGTGATTTCACTAATCCAGAGGTCAAACTTGCAACTTTTATTAGCTTCAGTCGTAGGTCTGATTGCATTTTCTTATGCTAATAGACATAAAGATCAAAATGAAAATCCACTTTTAAACCAAGTATCTACCGAGATAGATGCAAATTTTACGGCCCTTATTTAGTGAGATATTGTGTTGAAACCTTAGCTAAGGTTTGATCGATAAATTAAAGCTTACAAAATATGGTGACATAACAATATTTTAATTAAAAATTTAGTTTAAAAATGCCCTTTGGGTGGTCTTTGTCAATCTTTGTGATATTTTTTTCTATTTCATTTTCACACCTTGAGTCGTAAGGATTGTGACACCGGAATTTGTGAAATTTAATTATTAACGGATCAAATGTTTCCGATGCAATGGAAATAACTAAAACTAATTTAATAGGTTTTGTAATACACAGGAAGATAGAGCAATACGCAAGTTAATAGCCCCTAGTGCTGAACTCAACTTGTTTTTCATAATCCAGGCACAGGGTGTGTTTAAAGTGGCTATCTAAAAGTCTAGCCGACGTATTTTGTAACTGGTATAGATATCAACATGCCTGATTGGACTGGTGTGCTAATATGCACCTCAGAACTTAATTATAAGCAAGGTTTATAACTACCGCTCATAATTCCTAGAAGTTGGGTAAATAGTGTTGTTTTTTTACATTTATATAAAAATGCGCTAGACATATACCTACACCGTGAATTTTGAGATACCCGAGAAAATTAACTAACATACTCAGATATCGATATACATCGAATTTGGCGAATAAAAAAAACGGAACGGCGTACGGCGTTGGCGTACGGAAGGAATAATAATGAATGAAAAAAAAAATCATTCATAGTTATTCCTTCCGTACGCTAATATTACGCGACTAAATTAGGTGGATTTTGGTTCCGTTAATGTTGGAATGATAATGATTACTATTTGAATTAGCAGGACTTTTATAGTGCATATTTTTTAAGGAATGTTAGGGACCTATTAAATAAATTTCTCATAAAAAATTTTTTTTATTTGCCGAATTCGATGTATATCGATATCTGAGTATGTTAGTTAATTTTCTCGGGTATCTCAAAATTCACGGTGTATACCAAATGTAGGTAATTAAGTCTTTGTTACGATTTACTAGACTGTGATTTTTTTACCAGAGACCTCTCCTTCTACATCCAAAACCAAACTAATTTTGAAAAGTTTATTTTTCTGAATTGGTCCGGACCGGGAATGGAACTCCGGACGCACTCAAGACGAATTGACGTGCCAATTGGAACGTCACATAGCATTGATGTAGCGCACTTAATAAAACACTAGTAAGCTTCTTGTAAAATCAATCACAATTCCAACAATCCGAAAAAATAGATTTGGGATATATAGGTATTACCTGCCATTTGCGTAGGTACATATAGGTATATCAGTTCCCTATAAACTGAAGTGTACACTGTACATTCAACATCTCTGAGAAATAAATTGACAATAAATTATCATAAACTCAATACAAAGTAACCACGAAAGTGTCGTACCGTTTAAAGAAATTCTAATTTCAATATTGCTTTTTAGCTGTCAGTTAACCACCTCAACTTTCATCTAATTTAACTGTATAATCATCAATTACCTAGGCTAGTGGCTTTTGCTTTTGATGGCGATGTTTCTTATCCTATTTACGTGAAAATCCTTACTAAAAAGTGTCATCTATAATTGAAATTACACATTTAGAATACCTAGTGGAAATTTGGGGATCTGCTGCGTCATCTAACTTGAACTCTTTACAAAGAACTCAAAATAAAATAATAAAAGTGTTATTCCATTATCCGTTCCGTACTGCTACAATACAATTACATAATAAAACAAAAATATTTAATCTTAATCAAATTTACATTTATAACACATGCATTTTAATAAAAAAGATCTTAACTAAAACAATAAAATCAAATTTGGATTTGAATATAAAAACTTATAAACATAACTTGCGAAAACAGAATAAACTAGAACTAATTACTCCGAGTAAAAAGACCATACTATTTGAGGGAGTACAGCTATATAACAACTTGCCAGAGAGCATCAAGAAATGTAAGAGCGTGGAAACGTTTAAGCGCAAACTCAAAATACACATAACAGGGAGCTGCGACGACTAATTATTATATTATGTATAAATTTAGTAGTAGTTATCTCATTTTAAGAGAAATGTAAATTTCTTATGAGAATAAATTCTTTAAACCTAAACCTAAAATAAATCTTTAAAGATTCTTGGATCACCACATTCCTAAATGAACAGAAATCATCGCTCCTCCTGTGTTATGATTCTCCAACAAGTAGGTAACTTCAATATTTTTGCTACATCATTTTGAAAAGTTGTCTAGCATGTAAATATATTTGTTAGTTTTGGTACACAAATGTAACGATTAGATCTATAAAGATATTATAAATGTGGTCAAAAAAAATTGTGTTTGATAGTTTTTCTTTAAATCAAGGATATGTTCCATACATATTTTCTTTGATAATTTACTACCTATATTGCTGTTACTTTGGAAATTTCTAATTCAGTGGCCAGACCACCGCATTCTTGTAACTCCAATGCGCCACTTGGTTAAAGACCTTAAAAATGTAAATCAATACTTGTACTCTTTTTAACTTTAACGCAAGTCATGAACACATGAGGATCTCTGCCCGTAAGTTAAAGCTAGACCGCTAGTCTCTCGCGTGGTTTCGAGCGGGTCATTGGCACCGGCGCAAAAACCCTGGAAGCCGTGCACCTGATGCGCGCGGGCGCAGGTAAAGGCGCGCACTCATTCGGAACAAATGCCATTATTGCCTCGCGCATGTGATGAGTTCATAAATAATTTGCCTTTGAGATATTTTTCAACATTTTTTAACTGATTCTTACTTCAAAATAAAAAAAAGTTTTTGACTGTAAATATAATTGTAAGCTTTGGTTTGTTGTTTAGTTTTTTAACTAAAATCAGAAAATTTCATAAGTTTTATTATTTCACAAATGCATCTGCATCAATTTCTATCAACATCATCGTTTTTAATTTTATAAGATTTTCAAATGAAAACAAATTACGATATGATATTTATTTCACAAGAAGAACTGAAGTTTGTTTTTAAAACACGTCGTGATTATTTTATGAATGAATATTTACAATAATATCCCATCAAAATGCGTACACACACCTTAAGAGTAATAACTATACCACGCTTGTGAGAACAGTCGATTGGTGCGGGTTCGAAAAAAACGCATTCTCCCGAGATTTGTTCCGCATTCCTGTTACTCCGAGGAAATGCAGTGCGTTATTTTTTTACGTCTCTTATTTGAATGTCTCAGTTGTGCCTTCATTGTCTGTATGTATGCTTTCTTGTGTAACGTCTGCATTTGTTTCTGTAGGAACATCTATAAACGTCTCAATAGCTGTCTTTGTTTTGTTATTTACTGTACTTACAGACATCCGTATTTTTTAAAATAGAACTAGAAAGTGTTTTCAAGCATTTTATTTTTCAATTTCCTTCTAGGGGGTGATTTTACTGCTCCTTTAAACTATTACTATGGCACCAACTTAGAAATCTCAAAATAAAGTTAAATGTAATAATTATACCATACAACCTACCAATGATAATCGGCTATTAAGGTGGTGAGCTGATTTTCTTTTTGACATTATAATTTTGGCTCCTTAAATTCGTAAATAAGTAGTAGAAACAGCCATTAAAAGAAAGCAAATTAATAAAATATAATCTTGTATGTTTTGTAAGAATTTATGAAACATTCAATAACAACGAAATGTGTAAATCCTTGATTTCGTTTGTTAAATTGAAATGCTCTTCATTCTAGATTAGAATTACTTACTTGAACTGCATAAACGTAATCAAAACCATCATCAAAAGCAATCGTCAAATCAACTTCGCACTCAATTTGAATTTGTTCTGAATTGCTTCATAAACAGTTTCTTTAGCACTTCATCGAATAAAATTGAAATATTGCTCTATTACAACATGTTGTTTAATAACTGTATTTACTCTTACATAAACAGTATTAAATATTTTAAGCCTATCATCATCTGCGATTGTCCGAAGTGATTATACGTTTATCGCAGTACTCAAATCACTTTCGTTTTTTCGAGTGACCGGTTTCGTAATTAATGTAAATTCTCGGTTTGATATTGTTTTATATGCCCGATAACTTCCGTTGCTATTCTTTATTTGAAATATGGGAGACGTGTTGTGTAATTTTAATTCCATTAGCATTTTATTTATGTTAGTGATTAGAAGTTTTGGTTTTTGCAATAATATTCTCACACAAGTTAGTTTATAATTATGAAATAAATATTTTTTTGTATTGTATTCTTACTTTTTGCATATGTTATTTATCAGACTGTGTAGATCACAACTGTGCCTCTTAATTCATGATGTCATGACGTTGCATGTTTGGCGTTAGGGAAAGTATCATGTCTAGAACCTCGAGACCGTTAGTAACCATTCCACATAATACTTAATGAGGACATTAAAATTAACCACAGCGAGGCTAATCGTGTAGTGAAACCTCAAACGGCGTTTAAGGCTTAAAGAGCACGCAGCCCTGCCAGATGGCAGCGCCATCATAACGGGCTGAGATACGTTAGAAATCGAAATCACCGTAGGTCAGGCTATGAACTAACCGGTCCGTTATGGGCATATTAAGGTAGTTGAATGAAGTGACCTTGAAAAGATTTTGAATATTGTATTTCTTTATAAATATTTTGTTTTTTAATATATTTTTTTATTGTGTCAATTTTGATATATGTTCAACACTCAAAATTTTCTCAAGGTGTTATTTACTTATTATTAAGCTTGTTTCATATTTTAGTCACAAAATATAAAATATACTACTAGCAAGTATTTCCCGCAAAAATTTGGTCAATTAATACAACTATTCATAAAATTAAAATTATTGTTTAAGTACGAATAATTATAATATAATTATTATATATTATAACTTATTTAGTACTTAAAATTCACACGCACAGGTATCGGGAATTAATAAATAGTTTCGTTACATAAACAAATACGGATAAGCCTGAATTGTCAACTTAAATCATTTTGTTTCGCTCAGCTTTCCAACCACGCTTTCTTTTAAATCAATGTACAGTCAACAGCACGTCGACCTACCCCAAAAGTCAAAAATTCTCCAATAGATTTTCAACTTTAAGCCTGACATATAGAGTTCATTTTCAAATGAGAAAATGTAACACTTTGTGGTAGGTCGACGTGCTGTTGTCCGTACAAGTAATTTCGGTACCAACAGGGTTGTTACCCTAACATACATTTTCATAAGCAATAATATTTTATGTTTATGGCTTAACCTTTCCACTACAACCTCATTTTAATGATCATTCAATTGGACATATAACGACTGTCACATTATCATTATTAACAATAAAGTTCCAAACATTATTACACATTTGCCACGATTTTCTCACAGAATCTCTCATTGTACGCATCATTCTACTTTTATTAATTCTGTGAAGTGGTCCATTTATTTTCAAAATATGTTCAAGTGATAATTTGATTTGCTGTGAGAATCAAATTTCATACTCACTCATAGAATTTTATTATCCTACTAGCAGCCCGTCCCGGCTTCGCACGGGGTAGACAATTATCGCTAATAGTTTCGGCAGCGCATTCGACGTAAGACATTTTAAGACTCATTTTTCTACACCTTCGGTTACATTGTTCAAATTTTATCAAGGATCCCTATTTTTTTTCAAAATGAAATGTAGCCTATGTCAAATTGGAAGAATGTAGCATTCTATTGGTGAAAGAATTTTTTAAATCGGCCCAGTACTTTTTGAGCCTATTCATTACAAACATACAAAAATAGGTACAAATCTTTCCTCTTTATAATATTAGTATAGATATAGATAACTACAGTCAAAATAACATTTAAATGCCGAATTATTTTGTTGCATGTTTAAAATAGTCAAAACACGAAGAATGTCACCAGCATTTCCTATAGAAGCATTTCTTGTGTAACTTATCGGTCGATCATGTTTTTGTGCAAATGTAAACCTTTTCAGCCTGACTATTACAATTATGATAGAAAGCTAGATGATATCAGAGAGCGTTATCCGCTAGATTGACCTAAATGTCATAGCTACGGGCCGATTCAAACCATACCCTTGCCCGTGAAGGCTGCATCATTCAACGTCAAGATTGCTATCTGAAAAGCTGTTATTTGTAATACTGAATGTGCGTACAGTCAGCTACACAAAGTTCTACTCGTCTTACAGAAGATGTGCTGCACCTCTGTCTGGTCACCGCTTTTTTTGTTCTGGTCGCATTTCCAGGTCAGGCCAGCACTAGCATCTGACCTGTAGTGATACAGATAAATGACATTGTTTCTTACCTCTCTTCGTTATCACGGTCATCTTTTTCTGTGATTTTGTAGCAATGGTATTAATTCTTCTTGTAAAGGTTGCATTTTAATATGATAAAGGTACAAATATAGGACACTCCTTAAAACCACGTCATTAAGTGCTGATATACAATAACAACCTAAAAATCGTAATAAAATAAATAAATAAATATGAATCAATATTGGACAACATCACTTACAGTTACATTGCTCTAATTCTATGGTAAGTAGCGAAAGCACTTGTGTTATAGATATCAGAAACAACGACGGTACCACAACACACAGACCCGAGCCAATATAGAAAATATCGTTTTCTACATTGACCCAACCGGGGATCGAACCCGGAACCTCAGAGATGGCGGCGCCATTTAAAGTCCGGCGTGCTCGCCTCTCGGCTACGGAGGTCGTCAGTATATTCGGATACTGTATTTAAACCATCACACTACTTCGAAATTATAATTTAAAGAATCCATTTTATCCATGATTTTACTTTGGCTACTCCCAAATTAAAAATTGTTAAATATTAGCAACAGTTACGTACATGTTAACAAGAAATTTAATGTCCCTTATTTTAATGCACCCTGTAAATCTAATAAATTAAGTACAATTAAAATGGTATTGCTTTTCAAACAGAACTGTACCTCTGGTCTCTGGTGGATTGATTACAGTATTTTGGGCTGCGAGATTAGGATCTGAGATATTATGGGAAGGAAGTTAACGGCGGTGTACCATTTGTGAATTATTTTGTTCTGGTGGAATATTGGACACTTGTATTTGTTTTAAATAAAAAAAATATATGTAATTTGTGACAATTTTGTCTCAGTAGAAGATCAAAATTTGGTTAGAAAGTGTGACATTTCTGAGCTAATTATTAATTCTTTTTGTGATTGTATCTAGTTTTGTCAAGTTTTTAATTAAAGGAAATAACGTGTCATTTAGTAAAATACATCTGATTAAGCAGCAGTAAAAGTGAAAACATGGAAACGTGTGACGGAAGCCAGGAAACACGTCGTTGGACCAGCATAATATTACATTGCACTAAGTTGCTAGGATTCAAGTTTCTTGCCTGGTTATCTTACTAGTAAATAGTTGAAAAGTGAAAAGGCAAACAGGCTTTGCTTTAAATAGTTTAACACTTATATAATTTAGTTTATAGTTGTAAAAATTTATTGTAATAATAACCGGGCCCAGTTGATTTCAAACTGTTGGTAGATTTGACGTGTAAACATTCTCACTAATCACATTTTTCACATTATATTAGAGACCAGTACCAATAAAGTTTATGAATAATGAGTCGAAATCTGTCTTAATTTCTTATTAGCTTGTCGATTTTTCTGTCAATTTGTTCTAATAGATACTTTGCATCCTTTAACTTATTATTGTCATAGTAAAAGTATAGGAACACTTATCTTTCTAAACCTCAAAGCACTCTTTAGTTATGCTTTTTTTCTTACAAATTAAGTACTCAAGTAGTGGTTGAATGCTCTAAGTTATATTCATATTTGACCCACAATATGAGGTTTTTATCCGGAACAATACACTCTCATTACAGATCATTCCGCCATTTTACAACCGAAAGATAACGAAGATGTTCACGCTTCTTCAATATTACTGGATGCGGTTATTCCTGATAAGTGAAACAAAACAATGGCCTGGGAGGAAGTGTTGTTATCGCGATGGTCTATCGCGGCCTTCTGGGCTATTCAATCGACTTTTCCCGTCAAAGATTGGGATCGGTCTTGTTATGACATTGAATGTATCAATACTATTTAATACTTCAATGAGTAAGCTGATCTTTTCATCTGTATGTAATTTGGTATCATTATGATTAGTATCTACCAGATTATAGGTTCCTAGTGTGTAGGTACAATAAGGCAAACGCTCCACAAATGCTCTTGTTTGCAAAGAGCTCTCAAGCCGTTCGCTGGAATTACGTAATTGCGGATTTGTGGATATCTATAGTAGTCGCACACAAACTATTCAACAATTCATAGTCAATTTTTTGTTCTTTTTTTATTTTTTTGTAAAATAAATAAGTTGTTTTGCATGAATTGCACTAAATAAGCTTAAAAGTTTTCCACCCTTTACGCCAGGCCACGGAAAAGAGGAACAATGAACATTTTGTCACGCGGCCACATGTCATGTTGGTGGATTGAGCTTTACAGCTTAAGGTGTGTAGAAAATTTACCTACGATAATGATAACGTAGAACTTAATATCGTTGCTTAAAACACATTAGATAAGGCATTTGTCTCATAGTATAAAAGAGATATAAAAAAGTGTTGCTGGTTTTGAACCTAATATACTCGTATGTGTAGTTACAAGAACAAATTCATAATTCTAGATTATTTATTTTTATGGGCAGTTCTATAGGTGCAGATAAAAAAGCACTTTGTCATCATTACACTGTTGGTGTACATTTCCAGTAAAAGATTTTGCTATTCTGACCAGTGGCAGGCATTAATTTTATTTAGAGATCGGCAGCAGAGACTTACTTAAGTACTTCATTGATAAAAATTAGTGGTTTTATTTAATGACACACATTTGTTAGTACCTACTGCCTATATGCACCGCACGTCCCTGATTCTGACCTATACTGTCCCAGCTACGGATGGATGGTAAAACCAACTTTAGAATACAAAACAAAGGCTGTTCATATCTAGTCAATAGTTGCTCATGAATTTTTATTATAGTGTGTACCATACTATCATCAAACGCTTACCTTAGGTGTAATAATACCTGAACGGTGCATGTCCCATCTCACGGCCACTTGCGGTAGTTTATAGCTAGCGTTACACTTATGGGAATCACTATAGAATTATTTTCACATTCAATCAGATCATGTTCTCAGGCTTTGAGAATTAACGGGACGGTAAATTGTTTTCAGACTAGATTTTAGGTTTCAGATTAAGACGAGGGTATTTAGAAATTATGCTAATTATAGTGTTACTCATAAATTGCAGAAAAGATTCAAAACTATCGTAGGAAATAAATTGTCTGAGAATTTTTGTGAGCTCTTGTATACTTACAATTGCTTTGCTCTTTTACCTGGTAAAAACTTTAAATAACTATTTTTCTTCTTCTTCTCAGTCGTACACTCTTGGCAGAGTGGTCGTGGTCAAGACATTAGTCTCGGTCGATTCTTGTATTATTATTTTTGATAACTATTTTTAGTATAATGTTTTTTTTTGTAAAAACTTAAGACTATCGTCTAAGCTTAATCATAATTGATATAAGTTTCAAAACATCAAGATTAATTACCAAGATCAACGTGTCACTCATTATCTTTAAAATCGTGAGAATTATTGGTTCTTTTAAAGTCGACCGTGAAAGTTTTTGAAGTTACTTTCGTTATTGTGCAAAGTTTATTCGTGCCAAGTATAATTATTTACATATTTACGACTGTAGAGAAAATGCAGATCATTATGATTGTTAATAAAATGTGGAATGTAAGAAGTTTTATATTAACATGCAGGGTTCTATAAGAGTAAACACATGCTATTTAAAGGTTCGTCAGTGTAACATTTTATTTTTATTTATTTGTGTAAAACTTTATTGCACAAACTTACAATAAGTGTGCAAATGGTGGACTTAATGCTTTATAATTAAAACATTTTCCTTTATAATTCTTAAAACAACTTCCCACAACCCTTAATTTGATGTAGCTATAGGACCATCAATGGTATTACGGCAAACATTTTATCCCATAGTTTCACAATGTGTACCTACCTCGACATTTTTATGTTAGTTCATTTTAATATCATAACTTGTGTTACAATGTACCTAAGCGAAGATTAAGTTTTCATGGGTCATCTTCCACCACGCCCAGACTCCAGCTATATCAAAACAATCGTATTTTAAATTGACTTATCCGGAAATCGTAAATTTGATTCTGTTAAATGACTATTGGCTTTTGTTTGGTATCGGAACGTTAGTAGTATGTAATTTTTTTGCTGAATTAACAAGTAATAAACCGACCATCGCAATCGGTCACTAAGGAACTTAGTGAATTTCATCAAATCAACTAACATTTCTTACCCAATGTAAACAGATCATTTTGAGCAGTAGACAATTGATTTCACGGGCCCAAAGCCATCAGTACCTATCCACTCGAGAAATTGAGAAACGATGGGAACATCGCCCATAGAAGTGTCACTGCGCTTGCTGCGCCTGCGGCGATATTCCCGGTCAGTTGGGTAATTGATTATCAACACTAGCCAATAAAGCTCAGAAAAGTGACTTGTTTCTCGCTTATTATCATCATAACAGCATTGTCTGTAAGTTATGTATAAATGTAAATTGTAACTTTTTTTTAAATTTTTAAGATATAAAATTAAAAAAATATCACAAAGTATTTAATTTATCCTTAAAGCATTATATTTAACTAATTATTTTGCTTACGCCATTAATACCATGTTCTAACCCAACTTAACCAATAACATTTGATTCGAATAACTGTTTTTGTAACTATAAAATAGCACCGTCCACCATGTTTTGGTAGCATTCGTCCTCACTAAACCGATATAAGTGATTAATAACTATAAACTACTAGTAAGGTTTCTGTACATCTTTGTACTATCTTAATCAATACTACTTATTTCCAAACAAGTTAATTACCAAAGATCCCACCGACCTAACTAGTAATTTTTCGCCCCGATCCGACAACAGAATGGCGACCACGATTGAATAGTCCACTTGTGAGAATTTATTTCGTTGCACCATACTTGTGTAGTGCCGTGGAACTATCGATATCTATGTAATGACAGTCAACCATTTTAGCTATTCGGAATATCTACTATTTTATGTGGTTACTTATTGTCTCAAATAGAAGACGTGATATAATTTATATCACAAATGTTTTATTTATTGATAGTAAGTACCTACCTACTTTATGTATTTCAGCACTTTATAAATTTATAGATCTGGAGAAACTCCGTAGCTGAGAGACGAGCAAGCCGGGATTGGCGTCGCCATCTCTAAGATTTTTTATAAACTCTGACCCGGGAACCGAACCCGGTGTTCGGTTCCCGGGTCAGAGTAGAAAACGAACAGTTCTTTAATTTATCGGATATCGTCGATATTTTTAATTTTTTGTAACATAAACGCTTTAAAGTATAAAGTGAGATTGGCTAATGTTTTAAAAAAGAATTTTAACGGATCCTTTCTAGAATAGGCTCACATTTGTTGATAAAACATCGATGTAAACTCTTTTAGCTGGCACCACTATTCTATTTGGCGTTCAGTTGTATTAAGACGCGAATTTTTGTAGCATTGTTAGTTGGCTCATGTACCTAAGAGGTTTTTACTGTCAGACCATAATGGGTATATTGTTCGATCGGTATTTATCGCTATTTAATTAGTATTTCGTGCTTTGTCTAAAGTCCAATAATAGATCTGATAAGCAAGGAATGCATTATACATTAGGTGTTATTATCTTATGTGAAGGAACCTATTTTTTTGTTATCGTAAGTAGATCGGTAGCACTTACCTGATGTGTTTATTTTATTTATTTTGAGGTACATTCATTATAATTTTAATAACTAGCTCTACATTAACTGCGCAATTTTTCAAGTGTGTAACTGTCAAAATTATTGTCTAGCGCGGCAATGGTGAACAAAGCTGTTTACTATTTATGTTTAAAAAACCACACACTGCAAGAAGAAATAAAGTAAATTCGCTGTTAAATAGTTTTTTTTTGTTTTAGGTTGCAACTTTTATCCCGTTGGCGAGTACTTGAAATTCGTGAGGATACCAGAAAACCTCAAAGTTGGAGACGAAGTCCTGAAAGTAGAAGTGCATCCAAGGTAAGTACAACTTATGTAAAAAAGCAGACATAAGTACATAGACAATTTATTTATTTATCTCCAATGATTTTTACTTAAGTAAGTATATTATTATGTATTAGATAAGGCATTTTAAAACCGCAAAATTTCTCGCATGTATTGTGCTTGATTGTGCTTTTTCCAACCAACCAAAATTTTCTTTTACAATTATTTCTGCCCACTCATCCCTTAGATCAACACTTACTTCGATATCCGATAAAATAAAAAAGTGTCGGGCAAACAAAAAACTACGTCGTTAAACATGACAAGTACATTATCAGAACACTTTACAATTACGTTAAGTTAACAAACAATTACCTTATTTCAAAGAGGGTCTTATTTTTGGTACATCCCATATAGGCATGACTCATCACTTGGTCGACAAATCAAATATTGCCATGAAAACGTTGTACGTTAAACTATACAATAGACGAACAAAACAGTGTTGAAGTATGTTTGTTAGAAGAGATCCCGGTAAGCCTCCTTATCAACGAAGATGCGCGTTTGTTTGTTTATAAAAAACCCTAAAGTGGGTCGACTGCGCCCATCCAATGACATGTCATTGGAGCTAAAGAACTAGTTTGTCACAAAAACAATAAATTGCGCGCAAACAAACACGAATCGCGGTAAAACTCGTCTGCTATGAACTAGGTCGGCACACCGGCGTTACATCATAAATTCTTGTTTTTAATTACCATTAGTATCACTTACAACATGTTTTTGTTTTCTATCATCGTCAATATTGATTTGTAAATTAAGATCTTGATTACAGTTATAAGTGTGTTACCTTTCTACTGATTATACATAGTTTATTATCATCATCTTTGCTTTTATTACCTCGCAAAAGATCTTGTATTTCCTGAAGTGTCTTGTCTTTAGTTTCTGGCAGGTACTTATATGTCAGAAACAAAAGAACAGACGAAGTGATACCATAAAAAAGAAAAGCACCATGTGTGTCAAACGTTCTGAAAACTAAAGGACCACATTTTAAAGAGGTCGCCATTAAGATATTTGCTATAACAGCCATCACACAAGCACAAAAATGACGATATTCTAATGGCAATAATTCTCCAGCGACTGATGTGGACATAATAATGGGTCCACAACATATAGACAAGGAAAATATAACCAACAAAGTCAAAGAAATACATGCGTTCTCATTCAAAATTCCTAATTTGACCAAGTACAAATAGGCAGATGCAGCAAATAAACAAAATATTCCTACAATAGTAGAAATTAGTAATTGCGAACGCCTTTTTATGAATTTAGACACTATACACCCGACATACATACCAAGGACGGTGACGCCGTCTAAAATTAACATTCCGGTATATGCTACAGATTCACTTGAAGTGATATTTTTAATTATGTCTATAGCATAAATACTACAAACTAGTTTTCCAGAGAAATGATAGAGAGCAATAACAATTGTAATAATGAATAATGGTTTGTACAATTTGTGATTTAAAAATGTTTTACAGAATATTTCGAAGTTTTGTTTTTTGGTAGTTGACTGCATATTCAATAATTTAATCAGTTCTTCTTCTGACCCTATATCAGTGCCCTTAAGCCAGCGATGTGATTTAGCGCATTCCTTATATCGTCTTTTATTGGCTAACCAATACGGAGATTCTGGCCAAAATAATATTGTAATTAATGCATAAATTGAACATAAAATGCCTACAATACCAATATTTTTCCAATAAAAAAATGTTCCAATAGCATTTGATGTCCATACACCCCAAAACATGGATGCTGATTTGATGGTCAAAAATACACCTCGGTATTGCGGTGAGACATATTCAGTTAAAACTAATATTGACGTTGAAAATTGTGCAGCTGAACTTATACCTATTAACGTTTCAGTGATAAAGATGTGAACCAAACTTGCACTTAAGAAGAATGTAATGTAGGCTACTAAAGATGAAGCCGTTATGAACAGCATAGTCCATTTCCGTCCAAATACATGTGATGATGTTGTCAGTACAAACACCCATGGAACTGCAGAATAAAACGTAACACTTGCTGAAATAAAAATAAAAAACTATTAATCATGACACAAAACTAATAGTAGTTAAAAATATTTTCCGATGTAACATATACACATAGTGTTAAATTTAGATCCTATAAATCTGAAACATCTATGCGTCAGCATAGTTGTAAAAATAAATGCTATGGTAAAGTGAGAAATTTGATACCATGATTTTAAAAAATGTTAATATCGATTTATAATTTGATTACCCAGGAACCATTTTTTATGTTTTTTTAAAATATTATTATGATATCTGACCTAAAATTATGATATCCTGGAATTCGATCGATGAGATGAGCCGACCCAGATAGTCTTTTGTTGGTGGTTTATCCACCAATGCAGCAGATGATCTCCGGTAGGGAGAGATAGCCAGGCATTGCGAGGAGCACAGAACAAGTAAGACTTGCTACCTGCTACCTGTTCTGTGGCGAGGAGAATAAAATCTGCCCTCGCCTAACATACCTAACGATCATGATTTCTTATTTCCGATTTTAAAATTGTATTTTTATGCAATAGTTACTTGTTTTTAAAGTTACTAGTTACTAGTTTTCAGCTTTATATGATCATAATAACCTAACATTCTGTATAACTAGGATCAAAATATAAGACAGATTTTTTACGTTCAAATCATAAAACATGAAACCGGTTTTAGCAATAACAATAGTACAAAACAATGGACCTAAAATAAAATAAGGTTATATAGAGACTTACAAAGCCAAGACACCATGTCATCAGAGACAGCGTCAGTTGAGTTGGCTTCTCTTCTCAGTTGAGGCACAAAAACTGTAGGTGATCCAATACATAACCCAACCAAGTAAAAAGACGACCAAACACCGCTGCAGACCAATAGCTGGAAACAAGTACAACTTATAAGGTCCAGTGGCGCATCTGAGGATAAGCAAATTTAAGGCCATAACATCACCTAAGTGCCTAAAATCTTGGATATGAAAATCAATTTACCAGAAAACCTTTTACTTGAATCTAAAAAATAAAAATACGATATCCTAGAAGAGGATTTAATAAAAATCTTGAATTGAATAACTTTGACACAAAAAAGTTTCAATTTTTTCATAAATTGCAATTTTTTCTCTCAAACGGCTCTAACTATTTTGTTACTGTTTTCACACAAAACAAGGTTGTGTTCATATTTTAAATTAAGAGTTAATTTGAATATTCTTTTTATTGCATTAATTTCCGCACGCGCGTGTATGGCCGCGATGCTTCAAGGTCATTCAAGTGTGTTCAGGTCTTAAAAACTTAATATTAAAAAAAAACGTAAGCCAAGCCAAAGGTAACTTTTCTTTACATAAAGGTAACCCTATCCTTTGAGCTATCTTTATCGTTACATACAGAAACAAAGTTACTCACTTGTCTCCAAAAGGGGGTCCAACTATTGTATTTTTCATTCATTTTAACCATGATAGAGTAGTATCAAATATACTTGCATCAGTTTATATTTTCATTTATTATAAAAGTCAACATTAAGTAACACAAGTGCCATCTGGCACGTCTAAAATTCTACTAAAAGGTAGCAATTAACATGATATTTAATTTATAAGATAAAAACCTGACCGTCCTTATTTTTACAAACAATATAAAAGTGTTGACAAAATAGCAAAAAAAATTGTTTGTGTTTAGTGTTATTTTATTGCACCAAATTGACGCTTGTATAACGTTTGTTTAATTACGTTCGTGCTGATCACTCTGTTAAATATAGCCATGCCTAATAAATTATACTGTTCATAATTATCACCAGCCTATAACAGTCCACTGCTGGACACAGGCCTCTCCAAAATGAGGATTTTGCCATAATCGCCACGCTTGGCAGGCGGGTTGGCGATCGCAGTTTGGCCAATGGTGGAGAGGAGACGCCGCGCTGCTGCCCGTCTTCTTGTGGCGGTTCTCCTGTAGTCGCCTCTTACGACACCCATAGGAAATTATACTGTTATAAATAGTAAATAAATAAATATAAATATATGTAATATGTGTCGCGTGATGCCGGCACGTTAAAAGAATAGCACCACCCCTTCTCCTCCTATGGGTGTCGTAAGAGGCGAAGGCGAAGTGACCTACAGGAGAACCGCCACAAGAAGATGGGCAGCAGCGTCTCCTCTCCACCATTGGCCAAACTGCGATCGCCAACCCGCCTGCCAAGCGTAGCGATTACGGCAAAGTCCTCCAGGAGGAGGAGAGGCCTGTGTCCAGCGGTGATGTGTATACATCACCAGCCTATATCAGTCCACTGCTTTACATCATACGATGATGATAAAATATAAATATTGGACAAGATCACATACATTGCTCTGATCCTAAGGTAAGTAGCTAAAGCACTTGTGTTATAGAAATCAGAAACAACGACGGTACCACAACACCCAGATCCGAGACAATATAGAAAAGTTCGTTTACCTCATTGACCCAACCGGGACTCGAACCCGGAACCTTAGAGATGTCGACGCCAAGTCCGGCGTACTTGCCTCTCGGCTACGGAGGTTGTCATGATCACGATTAATTCCTTCGAATCTGATGAATAGTCTCATATTGATTTGTTTATTTAAAAATTATTATATTATCTTGCTCGTTTTCTCAGTTTTCTACACTGACCTAGCATATAGACTATTTGATCGTCTGCCATAATGCTACACGGCTCACTCCTCTCGGTTGAGTAAAAGGGTAAAAGTAAAAGTGTGATGTCATTGCATTTAGTTAATGCTGTCATGCCTTCGCACTGCGACAGTGTATCGGAAATCTCATCTTAAATCCGTATTCTGGGTAATCTCATAACCTATTTTTTATAAATTTAATATCGGTGGATTAGATTAGGTATTTTCTGACATAATAAAACAAACAAACATAGATGACAGATGAAAATTTCTCGACTGCAATTTAATATGCCGTCAGAACCATCTCTTGGTAGAGCGAAAAATAGCTTGTAAATATTAATATCATAATAAAAATCAATTTACTAGTAAATATCAAATTACTCGTAAATAAGTGTATAAAATAGAGATGTTTTTTTTATTTAATGATAATTAAGTTCATGTATTTTAATCATGCGTTTCTGAGACTGATCTTTGAAACCTTTCAATAACTATAAGTACCTCAAAGGCCAACGCCATAATTTGAATATAAATAAATGTCGTTAAATGATTTTGCTCATAGACCTAAACAAGAAAAACAAACATTTTTGACTTCTAAATTTTGCGAGTTGCAGTTTTTATAGGAGGAGTGATGACCAAATTTATTTTTTCAAATTATTTCAACCTATTCTCGTTTGTTTGAAGTTATGAGTTAATAGCATTACATCTGTTACACTTTAGTAATTTAAACTTCGATTTTATCCAAAATAAGGTGGTTTTAGACTAACTCTTATAAGTTGAATGTTTATTTTATAAACTTTAAAACACAAACTTTAAAATAAAAAAAATACTTCTTTGTTCTACAAGTTACAAATGAAGTTCTGTACGTTACATAATACATGCATAAATTACTCAAATTCACTATCGGCAATAAAAAATAATGATAGTTATAACAGGTTGCGGCTAAATCAAAAATCACCGTTTTTAATTAACCACATGTCTGACAAAGAGTATGTTACTTAACGAGTTATTGACTCTGATAATTTGTTATTGGCGTGTGGATCTTATAATAGGTACAACTCGAACTCGCATCACTTTCACCGAAGATAAGTGCTCAGCAAATAGTAAAAAGTAATTATTGTCAAACTAATTTAAAAAACCGGCCAAGTGCAATTTGGACTCGCGCACGAAGGGTTCCGTACCATTATCTATAAAAACCGGCCAAGTGCAAGTCGGACTCGCGCACAAAGGGTTCCCTACCATTATCTATAAAAACGACAAAAAAATCACGTTTGTTGTATGGGAGCCCCCTGAATATTAATTGTATTCCGTTTTTTAGTTATAGCAGTATTTGTTGTTATAGCAGCAACAGAATTACATCATCTGTGAAAATTTCGACTCCCTAACTATCACGGTTCATGAGATACAGCCTGGTGACAGACGGACAGACAGACAGACAGACGGACAGCGGAGCCTTGGTAATAGGGTCCCATTTTACCCCTTGGGTACGGAACCCTAAAAAATGCATTAATAACTAAAGAGTACCTTCAAACTATTCAATAAAAGCATTGTTAAAAACCAAGGGATGTAATATTGCAGACAGAATATTATCTTAAACAAATATAGTGAAGCTAATTTACTGTGGTTTCCACTTTCAATTGTCTCAAAAGAACCGCGGAAATTGCCTATCAGTGGTTAATGGTTTTGGAATTAACTCGAAATCACTTTTACTTTCGATTTTCTGTCACTACCACTATTACGTAAAAGAAGTAAGAATAGGTGAAATATTTGTGATGGAAAATTAATTTGCCATTTCCTCATGTTTTTTTACTGCTGATAAAATGCTTCCTTTATGAAGCCTCCTAAGAAAAACATTAAGCAATACGTTGTCAATGATTGTTTTTGATAAAATATAGAACGATTGACTCATTTTTTTTATCAAATTATACATTAAATAAAATAACATTATTCAAATTTAATGTTAAATTCGATCATTTTTTTTACTTATTCAGTAATTCTAAGTGCGTGAAGCTCGTTTTGCTTGTAACGTTCTTTTGAAAGAATCCATATCATCGTACAAAAATTACTTGTCTTCACAATTCACAACATGCATTCAAGTATGTTAACCACTTAACCATCAATGACGTATCTCTATTATAGAAATGATGTAAACCTTTATACTTTCTTTTGTAGTTAGAGAGTAATTTCCAATGATGCAATATGATGTAGATCCGACATTCTGGGCTAAATTGAAGGCTTATTCATTTACCTGCGTTAAATTAGAGAATTTAAAAACTTAATGTCATTTTGTAATATTTATTAGTAAATCTTGTGAAATATAAATGTGTTCTCGGATTTGAAGCCATTGATTTAGACTTAAAAAACCTTATTATCTTTAGTTAGCACGTCCTATGGTAAAAGCTAGAAAACCAAAAGTAAATAACTCGGACCATTATTGTATTGATGTACGACATCAGTCACACTCACACTTATATGTTTTTGTTTTATAAAATGTAAATCCAATGTTGGCTGTATGATAAGCATTAAGAAATATGTAAAACTGAATTTTTGAGAGCTGTAGATTTTGTTGTAGTAATAAAATAAAATAAAATAAAATAAATAAAATGTACCAATTGATTATTTGTTAAATATAAAACATATTAATTTTGAAAATCCTTCAACTCTCAAGCGGTACGCGGCTACCGCACTTCCATTTTTATTTTAATTGTTATCAATTTTTGCTGGGAGTTGGAGGGTTACAAGGTAAGTATAAAAATACAATACTTTACAACACACACTAGACAGAATAATAGAAATGTGTGCGTTTTCGTCTAATACATTTATTTATAATATTGATTTGTGCTGTAGGAATCATGTGCCAACACACAAGTTTGTTAATCAGTATTGAATAAATTATGGTTATGATAGCAGACACCATAACGTTAGTTCATTGAAATACTGACTCAATAACAGCAGCGTGTCAACTGTCAAGTCGGTCACTTGCGAGTAAAGTATTAGCTCAACCTACTAGATGATCCGTTTACACACGTTTGCGAGTGAATTAGTGACATAACTCTATCAGTGTGGAATTATGGATGTTAATAGTATACATCTTTTTATTGGACCTGGTAATGGCAGTTAATCACTGACTTTAATTTTACAAATTAACACATTTACAGGTGCTATAAACTTTGTTTTTCCTTTGCATATTATTTATTTGCTCTTTTAATAAAGTATTTTTTTTGATCAGATTGTGGTTTTATAATTATGACAATATATGTTTTATTATAGTAATTAGGCATTCAGTGTAAGGGTTTGATTCCAATATAATATTATTATATGGCTTAATTTTGATCACTATAACTAAAAACTGAATATGAACCAATAATAGTCGCTCTACATACGAGTTAGAGCAGCTTACAAAATATGGAATACTTAAGTGTATTGCGGCTCGAGGGTCTGCAATAAAACTAGACAGCCGATGTTTACCTAGTGCCTAGTCTCATAACACAAATTTATTTTAAAATAATTTTAAGGTCATCCGTTCACAAAATATTGTGTATTCCATTTGCTGCCACATCAATTTAAAACTCACACATCTCCAAATAGTACGCTAATGCGCTTCTGATCGACAAATCGTCATTTTATTGCACTCGACAGTTATGCAAAGGCGTTACTAAACTTAAATAGAATTTCCTAATTCAATATCATTAAAAGACAATTTTGGATCATTAGAATCTTATTTGCACATCCTAGGTTGCACTTTAAAAGGGTCCCTAACGGAGAAGAAATATTTGAGTTGCGTGCGGTGCGTGAGATGAGTTGAGTGTTTTGACAGTAGCTGCCTTATGCTCACGTTCCAATAAACTAAGCTTTTTGATAATTTTTATATTTGTTTTTTACCTACTCATTAAGAGAGAGAGAGAGATAGAGAGAGAGACAGAAGGAGAGAGACAGATTTTTTGGCTTAGTTAACTAATTTTTATATATAATTTTGTCTGCGTAACGGACAAAAGTCAGTTGTGTAACCTACTAAAGAATCCGGACAAAGTTTGGTATTAGACGTAATGACTCTTGATCTATACAAATTTAAACTAATACTATACACATCACGGGAATAATAACATACACTAATAAATCAACCGTATACCATAACTTTAAAAGATTAATGACATTATTATGCTGTTAAATATCACGGTCATATTTTTATAATTTTTGGTTAACGTCAAAATGCTAATCTTTTTCTAAGACCTGATCAGGAATCTTCAACCAATCAACATTTTCGCAATAAGTGTTGAAAAATAAGTCGGTTAAAGACTTGTGATCTTTAACATTTGATCTGGTTTCGAAAATGTAACAGATAAAAAATATTATATCGTGGCGAATCTGGTTTAAATTACTATTTGATGCAAACTATGCTATTGTTATTAGATCTATTGATTCATTGAATATAAATAAATTATTTTTATTGCGTGTTAAATCTTTAGAAGAGGAGACTTATGCAAATTGTGATGTATTCGAATAGGTACGTAACATAGAATTATTGCGAAAACTATTTTATCAGTAACTAGCAACAACACCGTTGACATTATCAGTTTTAATGTCGATTTTGTCCCTTTTAGGGATGTTTTTAATTATTTATAAAATGTCTAAGAAATGAGGCTTTTATCATCATCATCATCATTCAGCCACAGGACGACCACTGCTGAACACAGGCCTCCTCTAGTGACTTCCATATTGGCCGGTTGAAAGCGGCTTGCATCCAGCGGCTTCCTGCAACCTTTACCGGCAAGTGCAACGTGGGACGTCCACCCACAAGGTGGACAGACGACCTGGTTAAAAGGCTTTATGGAACACTATATTTTATGCATTTAGACTGTTCTTTGTCTGTCTGTATGGTAATAGGTAGGGTAAAGTCGAAAATAGACACTAAAAAATGTTTTACTAAGTGATTAAACGCCAAAACCAAATTTTAACAGGAGGTTCGGCTGCTCAATAGAAGTTGATAACTTTATTTAAGGGATTAATATACAGGGCGTTCCAGGCCAGTTGGATATAATTTTTTTTTTAGGTAGTCCGCTTTGGGGCCTATTTTTACCCGCCAGGAAAAAAAACGCTTGACAGCCGCTTACAAGATATGTTTTTTTTTTATTTTAGAAACATCACCACTAGTAATGTTTTATTTACTTTTAAAATGAAAAAATCTATTATTTTTTATTTAAGGTGCTAAGTTAGACATTGCACTCTCTAGAAAAAAAATTGACATTGCGTTCTCTCAGAAAAAGTGGTGATATTTCAAAATTAAAAAATATATCTTGTAAGCGGATTTTTTCCTGGCGAGTACAAATTAGTCCTTAAGCCGACTACCTAAAAAAATTGTATATCCATCTGGCCTGGACCACTCTGTATAAATAAGGATCAAAACAGAAATTCACTTCTTCGTACAAATACTGTACGATGAGTGACAAACTAAAAAAAAACTACATTTCAATATTAATTACTGATGTTATTAGCCCCATGCAAATATGCATGAAGTGTGAAGCGTTCACACACGCACGAGGCCGGTTGTTTCGAACTAGATTCAGAGTAACTAGAGTATAAAATATAAAATCTTGTAAAATATTAATGTATTACTCATTCAACTTATCGTTGCTTTGCTGCCAACAATGAATGCTTTTACATAACTCAAGCACAATCAATGAACTAGCCAGTAGCCTCTCTAGCTTTAACCTTTTCTTTCGACATAAAACGTGCATGAGTGGTTTACATTAGGCAAATATGAATTCCCGGTTTTTTTTTTGTACAGGTTGATTGTACAAAAATGCGGATAATTATTTTTTTTGATAAGAATCAGCGAGACAGTATGCAAGCACCGTGTTAGTACAGGTTGATTTTACAAAAATGCAGATAATTATATATTTTTTTATAAGAATCAGTGAGACAGTATGCAAGGACCGTGTTAGTACAGGTTGATTTTACAAAAATGCTAATAATTATTATTTTTGATAAGAATCAGCGAGACAGTATGCAAGCACCGTGTTAATTTGTAATTAACTACATCATGATGTGGCAACTGTTCACAATTTTGTAATGTTTTAGCTGCCACAACCAATTCTTATTGATTTTTGTAGGTGACTCTACAAAAGTAGATACTTAGAAATTTTGAGAATTAATGTATATTATTATTTGACGTTGTTCGGAAAAAGCTTTCTAATCTAATCTTTAAATATAATCAAATGGCGCTTTTAAAGTATTGAGTGTTATTGTTATTGACTATTAATATAAAGTACTGAGCCTGCTTTATCTCCCTTAATTATACCTACCTCATATTTCCTACCGACATGGGAAGAATTTCGGTTTGAAAATTAATACAGTTGTTAGTTGCATAATTATTATTGTATTTTATGTAATTTAGTGTTACGTGTCCCCGAAGTGGGTTAGAAGACATTACCGTTAGGTTTTTAATGTTTGTGGTAAGTAGGAACGTGTAGTTTACTACGGTTTAGAGGTGATTAGCGTAATGTATTTTAATGGACGTTAACCGCGTTAATTGACCCTTAATTTAAGTGCTTAGTGTTTTAAACTGTCGCTATTTTAATTTATCTTATATTAAACTAGAGTTCATGTAAAAGACACAGGTAAAATAGTCTTATTTTATTTTAATTTGATTGGTGTTTTAATTGGCGTATCTATTAAAACTCTCTTAAAACATTGCTCTTTTGGCAGCCGAGTACGGAGAAAATCCAAAGAGATATTTCGTTATTATATCAGGCAGAGTACAGGAACTTAGTAGAATTAGTTGACTTATAAAAAAATATGTACAGGGTAGACACAACAAATTATAACTTTAAAGATTTTTTACCATCGTCATATTGTGTTTGACAAAAATAAAATATTATATTGAAAAAATTACAAAAAAGGCATGCGCATTCCGTTTTTATTCAGCATAATACATTACTTTTGTACACCCATCTTTATAAAATTACTCTCTGAAATACCTTTAACGCCACCTACCTAACAAACATAGAACGTTCAAAATAATGCTGAAAATACTCTGAGACTTGCTTTTGTGAGTTGAACAAAACGAATTGACGTCGCACGGTGTTTAGTTCCCATCAATTTTGTAGATGGCACTTTTTACGATTATTTTACTTAGCTACATTTCTTTTTTACGCAAAGTTAGGTTACAAGCATGTGAAAGTTTTTATTAAAATTTTTGTGGCCTTACTACAAAAATGATAGACTAGCGTTAAACACTTGTCTAAAATTAATCAACCAATTTGAAATGTTGACACATCTCACATTCGAGACATATTACTAACAAACATTTTAAATTGGGTGACTTATCTGTAAACAGGTGTTCAACACGTGTTCAACACTAGTCTATCTTTTTATAGTAATTGTGTATTTTTTGCCTTGTTCAGTCTAGTCAGTTCAGATTATAGAAAGATAGATACTAAAAACTAGTTTAAGCTTACGCAGTTCTGACTTCAATTGGTTCAAAATTAAATTAACAAATTCATTAAAAAGCTGCTAAGGTTTAATTTGTTCACCTCATCATTCAACAGCAATTTCAGTCAGATATTTTATTTATAGAATGTTTACTATTTATAAATTATCTGACTTGAGCTTAAACATTAGTTTAGTTATAGTAGTTACAAATGATTAGGTTTTTTTTTAATTTGTAAATTATTGTTTACGTGTGTTGTCAATAAAACTTTTTACATAATAAATACATCATCATTGGTAACCTAAATTAAGATATAGATAAAAGTTATACTTTATGAGCCTCGTTATAAGTCCTCATACTACTCGTAGAAATATCATTTTATGTACGATAAAAGTTTGTTGCAGTTTGAAATAAGTAATAATTGATTGTTCCAGAAAGAACCTCAGCCTGCAGCCAGTGGACAGGGAAGAAGACGCCCACCTGTTCACGTACCGGGACGTGAACCGAACACACGTGTCCGTTGTGCTGGCCCAGAGCGTGGACTCCCTGGTCGACAGCGACACTCCCCAGAACGTCGTCAAGTTCCGACTGGGCTGCGACTTCGATACTGGCGATGACTTGGTGAGATGAACTTCGGTTTTCACTCTTTATCACGTGTCCGTGGTGCTGGCGCAGAGCGTGGACTCCCTGGTCGACAGCGGCACTCCCCAGAACTTTGTCAAGTTTCGACTGGGCTGCGACTTTGATACTGGCGATGACTTGGTAAAATGAACTTCAGTTTTTACTCTTTGTTACGTGTCCGTGGTGCTGGCCTAGAGCGTGGACTCCCTGGTCGACAGCGACACTCCCCAGAACGTCGTCAAGTTCGGACTGGGCTGCGACTTCGATACTGGCGATGACTTGGTAAGATGAGCTTTGGTTTTTACTCTTTGTCACGTGTCTGTGATGCTGGCGCGGAGCGTAGACTTCCTGGTAGACAGCGACACTCCCCAGAACGTCGTCAAGTTCTGATTGGGCTGCGACTTCGATACTTGCGACGGTGAGATTGTTAGGTTCCTTCGATGGTGTAGATGTTATTTAATTAAAAAACGGACTGTATAAAAAAGGTATAATTCAAGATTCATGAAGTAATAATACAGTGACCGCAAACTTTGAAGATAATGAAGCAAGTGTTCGACCGAGCATCGGTGTTCGCTCCCAAACCGAATTTTGCTCGCTGTCGTTCGCCGATCCTCATTCACAATGGCCTCTGGTCTGTAGTACTATGCCCGTGCGTGGACAGAGATGAACCACGGTTTTCATTCTATGTCAGCTTCTTTACTGGCCACATAACAGTTAACAGTTATAGTCGACTGATAAGAAATATCTAATGGTAATAATGGAACGCCTTTGCTGTTTTATTTTTGATCTGGACCAATAGTTTAAATAAAGGGTCACTATTCAGCGCGTTTGTCAAGTTTTTAGAATACGGAAAAAAGCTCAAACAGCGCAGACCATACATGCGGTTGATAAAGTTATCCCAAAGAGTGTTATACCTCTGGATGTCCTGTTGACACTACTTTCAAAAAAAAAACTCGTGGGAATGGTCGTCTATCATAATGATTTTGTTTAAAACTCAACTTCTTATAAACTAATGTTTGCCTATTAATTCACCTTAAATGCGTTTTGAACAAAATTTGAGTAAAACATATATTTTGTCCAGGGATCGTAAACATTCGTGCAACACTAGTTAATAAAACGAATGGGACCAAGAGACGATTTTACGTTTACTTTTACAACGGCTGTCGTAAAAATGAAAAGGCGTCATTTTAATGATGCCAATGAACCGCGGTGCGTAAGGAACCCCTCGCAACATAGAAACTAAGTAGGATTGGAAATTTTCTTAATCAAAATGGTAAAAATATAAGATGTGGCTTGTTTCCTGAAAATACTAAAGACACCAAAGGTATATAAGGTGTAAACTTATCAGTTAACTCTTTTCTAGGGGATGATTCTACTGCTCAAATAGAAAAAAAAAATCTGAGACCAACTTTAAAATTGCAAAACAAAAAAAACATTTTCCCATACAAAACGGCAGACCAGCTGATATCAGTTTGTATGGAGATATGAAATATTTTTTTACGATTTCGAAATTGGTCTCATACAAAAAGTTGTTGTATTTGAGCAGTAGAACCACCTCCTAGAAAATAATTACCTGATACGTTTACATCTTATAAAGGTAATAGGCAAGCTGCGAAAAAGGAAGTAAGTATGTATAAAATAAGGTGTCATCTTTATAATGTCGCCCACACTGCGAAAATAATCACTCAGAAGATACTACTAGGTACTCGAATAGTGTAAGGTTAAACGTTATATTGACCTAGGTACTATTTATTATACTTAGTTAAGTTTACTTTGTCTAAAAAGCAAATGTGAAAGCATAGTTAGAGTATTGTAGTAATCTTACTATGCTTTCACATAATAGGTACTTAGCTAAAAAGATAACCATCAATTTTCCCAATTTTTTTATAACTCTGGCAGTTGAAGCGGAGAAATCTCATAATTACAGACCAATTTTTTTCAATCCACGTCGTGTAAGTAACTCATTTTACACTCATTTTATTTCAATCAGAGAAATACATCATGTCTCATCCAGCAAGTCTTGCCTTTCGTCGTATTTTGATTAATTTATGTTCACAAACAAAACATTGACGCACTTATATTCAATTTGGTTCACCTGCTCAAGAAAGGAAAATTATATTCTGCTCGATAATAAGGAACAGATGGAGATTTATTTTTAACGATAGAAAAAAAAATCTCCACCAGATCGTTAGATGCTCTATTGCAATCAGAATTTCTTTATCGTTGTTGTTCTTATCTTAAACAGAGGTTATGTTTTTTAAATTGAGTTTTTAAGGCCAAGGATGTGAACTGTTTCAAACATTCATGGTCACTAACATTAGAATAGCTTGTTACGAAATTGCTACCATGTTGTACCTTATTTTTGAGTTCCCGATATTTCGGCACTGTTGCAAGCGCCATGATCACAGAGTAACTGTAACGGAGGAACTCAATTATTATTATTATTTTATTCTTGCTTTTATTATTATCTTTGTTTGTTCCGTATCTGTTTCTTAACCATTCAGTGTTTCGCGCAAGCCGGAGAGCGTGTCTAAACGAAATAATCAGCTTGTTTTTATTTAATGTTATATTTAAGACCTTGTTATAAGAAATGGCATTCTTTTGCGTATAGATTTAGAATTCATTATTGTATCATCGTGGTGCAAGCTGTTTATTGAAATTTATGGTTTTAACTAGCGTAATTCGATAATATTTAACTGCATCACGATGACATTAAGTTGTCATTATCTTAAATACGACAAACTGATAATAAAACTCAAACATAATCGAAGAGTTTGTATTTGTATGTGGTCAAGTTCTATATTGATTGAATACAGAACTTGACCACACATTTTGCTGATTTTTGGTAGAAAGTACCGCCTTAAAATTTTGATATTAGGCAAGTAGTAGGCCACTACTATTATCGAATTACTCTAGTTAAAACTAGTTAAAACGTAACTATTTTGTCTTTTTTTATATGACAACTAGTATTATTTGTTTGTGTCTCGAATACATATCTAAATAAAGAACATAATTTCAAAATTTGAGGAAAATCTCTTGATTATATTCCGAAACACAAAAAAAAAATCTTCAAAAAAAAAACTGTCACTAGTAAGATGTTGATACCCAGCATAAATATTATTCACCATAAGAGGTACTCACAAAATAGTACGACAAAATAGACGGTAGCATGTACGTACACAATAAGTCTACAGCCCATACGTTATATTCAACACCTCTATAATTTTCGAAAAAATTCACCGGTCGGTGTAGTGACAGTCAATCAATTGTAAATTCGATCCAATGAACCATCGATCATTTAATCTTCGATAAATTGACGCCGATTTATCGACATCGATGTAATGGTACATCGATCATTTACATTTTCGATATATTGACGCCGATCTAATGAACTTCGATATATTGATATTCGATGTTGGGTAGGAAACCGGACACACGTAATCGAGGAGCCCTTAGGGTTTTTGAATCAACTTCACGACTATAAGTAACCGAAAGATAATGTGACTGTAGAAACACGGAGATGCACTCACAATACTGTATTCTGATTATTGTTATGATAAAACTTCAGGTATCAACGTCAAACGACATTCAAAGTACTTCTTCTGCAGGAATTTGATACTTACAGACTTTTTTGAGGTGATTTTATGCCACCTACCTATTTTCGTTTCCTTTATTAGACCCAAACAGTGAAAAAGGTTTAGAGTTCTAGAAAGATATTCAGTTTTAAAAATAATTTTGCTATCGCAACTGAAGAGTTCGAACCTTCCGATAGTGTTTGGTATCACTAAGTAATACCAAACAATATCCAATGTCAAGTCTTGGCATACAAGAAAACAGAAACCTTAAAACTTTAGATATCTCAGGGTATTGGAAAAAATATTTTTTTGCAAACAGAAAGTAAATCGAACAACTATCGGAAAAAAGGATTAGTACATTTCGATATCTTGTTATATGTTTGTTTTTTCGCTCAGGTCTAATTTTTCAATGGCCAGAAACTTCTATACGACGAATAAGTTTAAAAACTTGTTAGGTTTTGTATTGAAACAAGTGTCAAAACGTCAATTTTATTTGTCGTTAAATAAAAGTTATTTAGCTAAGTAATATATAAGTCAATGTTAACTATTGAAAAATCAGCCCATAAATAATTATATAATAGATTAAAATGACAAAATTACATAAATTAAAAAAAAATCCACAATCACACCAATCAGCTAGCCCCAAACAATGCCAAGCTTGTATTATGGCAACTAGATAACGGAAAAACATAAAGTCGTTTAAAAACATTAATGACTTAGGTAAAATGCTCGTGCTGATCACACACATTTGCGTCTTCCTTCCTAGTTTGAAGTGCGAACCACTACACCAAACGGCCGTCGCATACATAAAAAAAGTTACATAAAGTGTTAAGTAAGGCTATTCTGCACAGTTTCTGCAATATTTTATCATTTTAATCATTCCGGCTACATGATTTCGATTGCAGTAGAGACTTCCAGAATGGCTGTATCCAGCGGCTTCCTGCAACTTTTACTAGGTCGTCAGCCCACATTGTGGAAAGACGTCCTACGTGAAATAATGTTTATTATTTTAATGTTTTGATGTATATAAGGTGTAAGTGAATTAGTGTCAGATATTTTTAGGAGTAACTTAGACTATCACATGGATCACATATAAGATAAATTTAAAATTATAGAACAAACTTTAATTCACGCACCAAGTAATATGATATTATGATGAACAGTGTAATATGATTATTTGAGTGCATGAATGTGATTCTGGAGAGATTATGAATCGGCTAGCGTTGTGCGAGTAGTCTACTTGTGGTGTTTGGGTACATGTACAGGATGATGTAGATTCTTTATTTTAAACTTTTTATTTTTTTTCGATTTTTTAAAGTTTGTTCTATAATTTTAAATTTATCCTTTATGTGATCCATGTGATAGTCTAAATTACTCCTAAAAATATCTGACACTAATTAACTTACACCTTATATAATAACAAATATCTTTCAGATTTCGGCTTACCTTTCTGTGACGGTGTACATCGAGGATGTCAACGACAATGTCCCGCAGTTCCTAGACACGCCCTACAGAGTCACAGTCGACGAACTCACGCCTACAGGTACAAATTTCTTTGAAGCTTCAATAGGGAATGATACTGGGAATATACCCCACTGTAACGTTTGCTTTTAATCTAAACCTAAAATTAGGCTGGAGCTAATAATGTTCTGCTATTATGTAAGTCTAGTTTTGGACAGTTGCGGTCACAAGTGTGAAGGTATAAAGATGCTTTTAAGAATGGGCCAAGTTGTTTTAGTCGGAGGCAAATAAGATTTTAACTACAATCACTAACGTTCTGATTTCTCGTTTTAAATAAGATTTGGCTCACCAGAATCCTACGTTAAATATTTTCCCTGTGAGTAAAGCCCAAGAAAAAAGTTTCTTCAAATAATTATATAGAACTCTAAAGGTAAGCCGTTACTTTTAGGAAATTATAAAAAAAAAGTCTTACGGAATGCAATTATTTCGATAAATATAACTATAATATACCCAGAGGCCCTTTGAGGTCTTACTCTTTGGTTTATCATACTATAATATGGACTGTAAAGTGATTAAAATTCTGTTTATATATTTCATACGCAGGTAACTGATCCCGAAGTTCAATGTCTGTTACGACTCATTATTTTACTTTACTTGGAACTTCCAAAGGTTTTACACAAAATATAATGGTTTCCTCGCAATAATACGTAAGGGAAACAGAGTTCACAAGTTATTTTGGTTTGTTTGAATAACAGTATTAAATAAGTACGAAATTTCTGTTAACGATATATTTTATTAAACTCGAAATCAAAAAGTAAATTGTATTTCCCATGTAAACTTATTCAGTTGCTCGGGTAAGATTTCAAGTTTTCTCAAGGTTGTTTATTAAAGGAATCAGCATAGTAGAGTAATATCTCTCCAGCGTTGTCGTAAAATTCAAATAGAATGGGGTACATTTTCAGGCAACATCAACATAATGGTCATAGTATTAAATGTATTTTGTTTGAATTATCATTTGTAACACAAATTTACTTGTATTTACATTCTTTAGGCAATAGAAATGTTTATTATTAAACATTTTTATGTTTTTTTTTTCTTGATAAAAAGTGGCGTCAAAATGATTAATTTTTCTAATGACTATGTAACATAATGTTACTGGGGGAGGCCTATGTTCAGCAGTGGACGTCCTGTGACTGAAATGATGGTGAACATAAGTGTACAATTATGAGTTTAAGATAGAGGTATATTTTGATAGAAGTAAAAGTGTCCATATAATATACAGATAGTGTTACTTGTATTATTACTGATGGCCCAATTGACGCAGTTCTACTACAGCGATTTGCTTCGAACGCCAGACATTGTGATCGAAATGTAAAAATGTAGGATAATTATGTTGAATTTTATTTTGCTGCAACAAAAACTACTTTTAAATTAAGATAAATAATGCGTAATTTTTGTCAAAAATCGAACACAAAACAAAATAACAAATTAAATTATTTTTTTCACTCTAGGTCTAACCATCTTCAAGGGTATCCACGCATTCGACCGCGACAAACCGAACACGCCTAACTCTGACATCCAGTACAGCATTACCTCTGGCGACCCTGACGGCCACTTCGCGTTGGAGAGCTCCCATAAACCAAGTCTGGTGCTGAAGAGGCCCCTGGACTATGATGCTGGTGATAAGGAGTTTAGGCTTGGAATTACGGCTTCGGTGAGTTTACTTTAGAACAAAATCAAATTCGATTAATGAATAATCGCTTATTTGGGGTAGCACTCATTGTGGTAATTTTGTGTCATTTCCAATGTCAGCATATTTAAAAAAAATATATGCGGCCACCTCGTGGATGAGCATCCTCTATATTTTTGCTTTCTTTTGGTAATAGTGGTCATTATCAAGGAGCATCACGTGTCACCTTATCTTTGTATAAGATTATCTATAAACGCAATTCATCGTATGGTTATGTGTATGTAAAAAGTCCTTGACCAAATGATGACTGCAAAAGGAAAGAGGTTGGGGACCTCCTTTTGCTAGATGCGTAGTTGATAGCATGAGAAAAAAAAATGAAAATGTTTTATTTACATAAATAAACTTCATATACAACACATTTTGGTAACCTTTCTTTTATGTAATATATAAAATACCTGTACCTACGTTACCGCTCAGTGCGTTTGTGTGATGTATTAAGTGAATTAGTGTGTTGTGTTGTGAGTGGTGTATTGAGTGAATTAGTGTGTTGTGTTGTGAGTGGAGTGTTGTGTGTATTATGTGTGTAGCAATTTATTTAATTCAGGCCATCCCATACGTCAAATCAAATATCATCAATTCATCATATTTATTAGTATCTAGGTAGGTATTAATTCATTAAATAATTCATATACATATTATATTCTTAAGTAGATTTTCTGTTTCTGTATAACTAAGGGGTTTTAGCCAGTTTGTGAGTTTTTTCTTAAAGTCATAGTATGTTAAATTGTATATGTTAACTTTTTTATTTATTATTTTATACAGGTATGTCGACTGTGTTAAATATTGTTTAGCAGCATAAGCTGTTTTCACAGGATTAGTGGTGAAGATTCTGTCTATCCTTCTCTTAGTCAGTATTTCAGGATCATAATAATGATAAGGTTTTATGTAGCTTAAGTACCTATGCAATTAAGGATGTACAACTGTCTTATTGTCAAGAGGTCTCTATAGGTATACAGTCTGTCAGTGGGAAACCTATAGGGTAAAAAGTGCATTACTTTCAGAAAATCGATAATAGGCTGGACTCGATTAATACAAGACTGCTGTTAGTACATAGCCCTCTGAGAAGGTGCAGGCTTATGCAGTGGGATCAAAATAGCCTAAAATAACATAAACCTAGCATGGTAATTGCTAAAAACAAAAATTTAAATTGTTTAAGCTTTTCTGATCTTTACCAATAGTTAAATATTTGTAAAAATATTTCTATCGGGTGTTGACGGTAGTAGTATATACCGCAACATTGATTAGAAAATACGCTGGCTTTGACAGCGAGAACCACTTGAAAGATTTCGTTGAGTTGACTAACGTCTCGGTAGCTTAGTGGTCAAAGCACTCGCCCGGTATGCGATGGACGTGGGTTCGGATCCCACCTGAGGCGGACGATTTTTTTCAAGTTTTAAAAGTCTTAAAATAACATGATTCAAGGTTGAGGGTCTTATCTCAGCACATTTAATTTCATTTTAACATGTCAATAAATTTGATCAAAGTAAGTTTTTTAAAAATATGGCCCATTAAAATGGGGCACGATTTTCAATTTTAATTAACTCGAAATTCCACAGATTCGTGATAATTTTGGTTATTTTGGCGATGTTCGGTAAACTTGAAAACAATTAGTACAGCTCACTCAGTTAATCAACTTAACGGCAGTTGGGAATTTGTGAAGTAGTTAATATTAATATTGATCTGGTTCATTGACACGGTCAAATTTTAACCCTGGCTGGCAATTAGTATCTGTGCTCTCGTCTTAATTCAATAAATTTCGTCAAGTGTTCAAAATTGCTAATATTTTAAAGCAAAGCTGATTTGTTTTAAAACTATTTTAATTAATTTTGATTAAAGCATTACGTTCTAGTTTATTTGATGAGTCCCCTTTAGTTTAGTTTGAGATCACACAAAACTGGAAAACATTATTATTAATATCATACTAATTATTTACTTAAGTTATTTTTACGATTTTTTCGATATAATATTTTATTTTGACCATGTCTTCTATTATCATTTCAGGATCGTGGTTCACCGCCTCGGAGTTCAAATGCGACCATCCACATTTTAGTTCAAGACAACGATGACCTCCCTCCGAAGTTTACTGTCGACGCCTACAAAACACAGATACCGGAATTCTATCCAATACTGGTAAACATTTCAAGATTACTTCAAATATAATTAGAGCTCCTCCTCTGTCGTTGGCTCTATTTTAGCAATGACTTTAAATGTTTTTTTTTATTTGCTATTTTTAAGAAACTCTTTACAGTACAAAAAAATATTATAAGAAAAAATAGCTTTATCATGATAATGTAAACATTGTGACTATCCCTTTTGTAATAGTCCATTTATTGCATTTTTAAAGAATATTCTTCTTATCATCTATGTTTCAGGGCAAGCGTATCCACCAAGAGCTGATATTCTCCGAACCGATTCATGCGTATGATCAAGATTTAGGAGTGAATGCTATTCTTCGCTACGAACTGATCTCTGGCAATGAGAGGAAGCTGTTCACACTAGACGCACTAAACGGGTCCATGTTCTTGGAGAAAGAAATCGATTTGGACATAGAAGTTGGGTTACCTGGTATGTATCGGCGTTTTAATATGTATATTAGTCAGCTTGGCTCAAGGGTACATATTTTTTAAATTTAGGAAAGCTAAGACGTTGTGTTTTTGAACTTATGAAACGACTTTGTTAGCGTTTCGGTGAAATATTTTCAGTTAAGAGTTTACAACATTTAATTGTTTTTGTGGTTATTTAACAACTCCTTCTTCTGTCCTGTCAATTGGGACTCTAAATGGATTTTTGTGCCGCTCTGTTTGTTTTGATCAATATCTAGGTACTAGTTATTTTAAATAAATGTCATATGTTCCTTTCTACCCGATTGCTAAATGAAGATTATTGATAATGTTAAAATCTTTGTTTTATTTTTGTTCTAGGAAACACATTTGTGCTACAAATCCAAGCGGCACAAGTGGACAATCCTTTAAAGACGGCTCAAGCACGCGTTGAAGTTGAAATAATCGATCTTAATGATAACTTGCCCCAGTTCGAGGTTGATTTCTATAACATCAGCATTGTTGAAAACTTGCCCAATGGTAAATACATTTTAATGATTTTATTATACAAATATCTACTCAAATAACTGGTACACCGAATGCCTTTTGTGAATTCTTCAAATACCTAATAAAGAAGTATGTCTTTATACCTGTGTTTTTGTGCATACTTTTTATTAAAAAGTAATTCAATAATTTTAGGATTTAGCGTCCTACAAGTAATGGCTTCTGATAGAGATCAAGGCGATAATGGTGAATTTACATATCAGTTGAGTGATCCAGAAGGAGCGTTTTCTATTGACCCTAGAAGTGGATGGCTCACTGTGCGAAATCAGGTAAAAATCTCAAAGATCAAAGATCGGAACAAAAATAATAAAATGACTAAAATGTACGAAAAAAAAGTCTCCAAATATTTTGACGACATATTTCATTTTTACAGACGGTACTGGACCGAGAAAAGCATTCATCACTTAGGATGAAAGTGTACGCCAAAGAAAAGAATCCGAGTATTGTTGGTACTTTTTTAGACAAGCAACGTTTATCGAAATGGCAACGAACTCCATCCACCCCCAGAACTTCTTACAAGGACAAAACTACCTACATATTTCCTGATAAATTAAATACTAAGAACGACAATATTGAGTATTTTGAAGGAATCCATCAGCTCATGTCTTTTGTTACTGTTGAAGTCACATTACTAGATGCTAATGATAATAATCCAGTGTTTGTTCCAAGTAATTTATATGAATTTGTAGTTAAATCAAATTCTAAAGTTGGCACATTCATCGGTAAAGTGAAAGCTGTAGACCCAGATCTTGGGCGGAATGGGATAGTTTTATATGATTTGCAAAGGACCAGTAACCTGACAATAACCTCGCCATTTCAAGTAGACGCTAAGACCGGAGCCATCAGTGTAGCTGAATCTCCTATAGTCGAGGGGAGACATGCTTTGTTTATTGAGGCCTCAGACCAACCTGCAAACCCAAGTGAAAGAAGATACTCCTTAGCAGTTGTTACTATTGATGTCAATAGAGCTACCAAAGGTACGTTTAAATTGATATTCTCAATATAACATTAATTTTGTTCCCAAAATAAAAATAGTTGATCGACCAATATAGGTTACTTCATTCATTTTTATCATTATTTAGGTAACAAACCTGATAGACCAGACTTTATCGGAGCACCTTATGAGTTTTGGGTAGGCTCTAACGTTGGTATTGGTACCAGTGTAGGGCAAATAAGAATCAATGAGGCGATGAACAAAAATGACGTGTCCTACGATCTACTGCATAGCTATGAAGAAGGCGGTGAGTATGAAACAGCACGCAGGAATACTGTGATTGAAAAGCGTAAAAGAAACTAAAAAATGTTTTTTGCAGTGCCGTTTGCTGTTGAAGAAAAATCTGGAGTTATAACCGTAATAGATGATCTATCGAATTTCAACCGGCCTCTGTATGATTTCGAAGCTGTAGCGTTACAAGAAAACGCAAACGTGTCAATATCTACAAACACTACAATCCACGTGGTTGACGTTAAAGACGAGAGAGGTGTTTTATTGAAGTAATATTATTTTTTCTTAATTTATCAATAACTTAGAACTTAGGATTCTCAATAACACTATTTCTTATTTTAGAGGAGCTCATTCACCTTTGGTGTTCCATGTCAAAGAAAATATCGCCGGTGCAAACATTGGACAAATATTTCATGTCAATATAAGCGCACTGCCAGTGAACAGTACCGGAAATATTCGATTTATCATCGCGAATCAACAAGATGTAACTGATGATATTGCTATCGGTAAAAATCTTATTGAAATAAATTATTATTTTTATCAAAATGTTTTTAAGAAATATCATTTTAAAATGTTTAATTATTTATAGGTCAAGATGGAACAATTTTTGCTCAAAAACCACTAGACAGAGAAAAAAGAGATACTTATCGAATGACTGTCATAGCTGAATTCAATAAAGGAGTGATATCTGGCGCTGGAATTTATCAAGTAACAATTCATGTTGATGATGATAACGACAATCCTCCAAGATTTGAAATGGATGTGTATGAAGGATTTATCAAAGAAAATTCAAAAAAAGGCGCGGAGGTGAAAACAAGCAATAAGATAAAAGCGACGGATGCAGATGAGGGCCTAAATAATCAGTTTATGTTCACCCTTTTTGGTGATGGACATGAGTTATTTAATGTAGACGAAAAAACTGGAATAGTAACTTTCGTAGGAAGTAAATTGGACAGAGAAGAAAGAAACGTATACATTTTAAAAATTGTTGCAAGAGATAAAGGTAATTTGAGTTCAGAAGCAAAATTGACGATAACAGTGGTTGACGAAAACGACAATAAGCCAGTATTCAACCAGATTATAATACCATTAGGAGAAAATGTTGAATTATTAGAGGTTGATGATAAAAATAAAGTAAAAATTTACCGGGAAAAAAAGAATGAGATTACAGGTTTAATCACAAATACAGAATTGAAACCAAAAAATAAGTTTGCATTTAATGTCAGTGAGTTAGGTCCTTTATTTTTGATACCGGAAAACGTAGCTATTGGTTCAACAATTTTAAAATTAAATGCCGTAGATATGGATAGTGGTCTTAATGGCCAAGTAAGGTACGAATTTGTATCGGAAATTTTTATACCTCCACATGCCGTAACTCCTCATATGATGCAAATCAAAAGATACTTTGTGATTAACGAAAGACATGGTCATATTATTGTAGCACGAGCATTGCCTCCTGAATCTGAATTTAGACTTAATATATCAGCCATTGACGGTGGGGATTTAAACGACCACATATCAATTAGAATTTTTGTTAAGGATATCAATGACCACTATCCTATGTTCAAAAAGTCCTGGTACATGTTCAGTGTCGAAGAGGCTCAATATTCAAGAAGAGTTTTGGGTAAGGTGGATGCTTCTGATGCTGACTTTGGACAAAATGCGAATTTAACGTATTTTATTCAGCCTTCAAGTAAAGAAATACCATTTGAAATATCGCCTCTTAATGGAGTTTTTAGTGTTAATGGTGAACTTGACCGAGAAAAAGAAGATAAGTACATACTAACAGTTGTCGCTAGAGATAACGGCCAAGACAAAAAATCATCCTCAGTTAGTGTAGAAATACAAGTGCTCGATGTAAATGATAATCCACCACGTTTTTTTGGTTACGATGATATATTAGAATGGAAGCATCCAGAAGCTGATGAGCTTTCGAACCACAACTTTGAGTCCGTCTTGATGATTCCTGTTTATAAAGCTGTTTTACCAGAAAATGCACCAATTGGCACTGTAGTTACTCGAATTTACGCAAATGATTCCGATTTTATTGGCAACGGTAATGGTCTGATTCTCTATAGTTTGCCACAAAAAAAGAATCAGCTGAATCTTTTTGCAATTGATTCTAAGGAAGGAATAATAACAACCACTGGAAGACTAGATTACGAAAGTCAAACCATGCATAATGTAACAGTAGTTGCTTCAGATTTAGGTTCTCCCAGTTTGAGTTCGACTGCAATGTTGATGTTGACTGTTACTGATGTACCTGATGAGATCGAAATGTCAGACAAGCCAGTATTTATTTCCCGTTACTATGAATTAGAGATAGAAGAAAACGTTCACACTCCAGTAGAATTAGTTACACTGAATCTTACTGAGTACTACGAGACATTTAAAATGAAGTATTTCATTCTGAACGAAAACGACACAGATATTAAGAGGACGTTTATAATAGATCCCAAAAATGGTACTTTGTATATGATAAAAAGTCCAGATAGAGAAATGCGAGATGTTTACGAAGTGATAGTAAGAGCGGAAAGGCAGAAGATAAGTAGAGAATTACCTCATATGATATACCCTGTGCCTGATGATGTCCTTGAAGGAATGACAAAGTTTGATGTTAAAGTGATTGTAAGAATAAAAGATGTAAATGATAATGCGCCTAAATTTATAAATGGCGGTAGGCCACTAGTGACAGCAATACCAACAACAGCTCCGTTTGGCTATCAAGTTATTCAGCTACAGGTAATCGATTAGTAATAGTTTTTTGTATTCAATTTGTATTTTACTAGGTGTTAGTAACCTTATTTGTACCTATGAACCTTAAAGTTATTTACAGAAGTAAATATATTGTTTATTTTTAAACAGGCAACAGACGCAGACACAGGAATAAACGCAGACATTCGTTATCAGATCATCAACGAACAAGCCCCTCGTTTCGCTATTGACTATGTGACTGGTCGCGTGAGAGTGGTGTCATCCTTAGTGAGGGACTCAGGCAAAGTCTTCGGGTTCGACGTCAAAGCTACTGATAAACGCGGAGCTGATGACGGAAAGTCAGCTATCGCCAATGTGTTCATATACGTTTTGGATGAAAACAAGCAACTAGTATTAGTTGTAGCAGCAAGGCCGATGGAAGTTGAGAAAGAGATAACGAATATAACGGGATATCTGACTAAAATGACTGGCCTTGACATTAGAGTACGGAGGCTGGAGGCTAACTCGAAAGCTTCGATGGATGGATATGCGTGAGTACTTTTAAAGTTTTAACCAAGTAGATTTTTTTGATTTATAAGTTCGACTCTCTTAATGCCAATACAATAATGTAAAATCATTGTGTTTATTTAGAACTTGTTGGTGTGTTATTTACTCAGCTAAAAGAAGATTTTCTGAAACATAAAAATGTCGAAAAAGAATTAAAAATAAAAAGGAACCAGATAGATTAAACAGATTGTTTCTGAAATGAAAATGGAATTTACCTTCAACAATCAGATTTTAATATAATTTCTCGCGAAACCGACAGATAGTAATCAAATCAAGTAGTGACAGGCAGGTTTTATTTAATTGAATATTGGCTGTGCAACACATACTTGGCTATATTTTGCAAAAATGAATACGTACCTATGTACTTATTATATATTTTTATATTAACGGCTATGTTATACCACATCAACTTATTTGAAAGGCAGCCAATAGCTAGTGCAATTCCTTAAGGTAGGATTGATTAAGAACTAGTAGTCACTGAATGATTGAACAAAGAAATATTATTGTTAATAATAATTTTAAAAATATCAATCGATATAAATAGCTAATTTAAAATTGAATTCACATGAAAATATGTAACTGCTATGCCCGCGGCTATGAACGCGTGTTGTTTTGTAAATCATTTGTGACAATAATGATGATCTATGATAGTTAGTGCCGTATATACTGACAATTGATAACTTGCGTGATAATTTTAAAATAAATAAAATACAACGGATTTCCTTTTACTTGTAAACAAACTTAATATTGTTGAAAATATAGATACATATATTTTGTTAATATTTTTCGTGGTCTTGGTCAAACTTTAAATCTTCTTGCCTAAAAGGAACTATTTTTAGTTAGCACCGTATTGTTGTATCAAAAAGGTTTTTAATTCCCTTCGTAACTGTCTCTAATCCTAAAAGAATTGTAAAGACCAGAACAAGCAAGCGTAACTAAAATAAAAGTTTCTTCAAACGATTTGAAAATAACTAGCTACCGAGGCGATTGTTGAGTTTGATTACAGTTTAATGTCAATTTTTTGTAATATTGTTTCAATTGAATTAAAAGCTATTTTCCATGGTTGCTGGATTAATAACTTCCAAATAATACCATTCTTTAATAAAATGTTACAACTTTTATTTAATGTTTTTTAAAGTCAATGATGTGTGATTTCTATTTTTTTTAATTATTTTCAGGACTGATATTTATCTGTATGCTGTGGATCCCATGTCTAACGCTATCATTGACATGGAAGTTTTACAAAAGTAAGTGTTATTCCTATTTACCTTAACACTAACTGTCTTATTTGGAGTTTTTTTACTAGTCCAGACTAAGGTTAAACCACTGATTTTTGTACGTTAGAACAGTGATTTAACCTTAGTCCCGGAATAGTTAATTCACTCTGAATAAGACAGTAAAGACATTCATCTGGTCTAGTGGTTCGCGCTCCGGACTATAAGAGGTCCGATTTTATTATTGTTCATCCTGTTAACCTGTGACTATATAGGTGAAAAGCAATCGTAAAAACTAATTTTCAAATGTGTACCATAAAAACTAAAAATGTTAAAAATCAACAACATCGACTTCATATTGCATAAACTCGTCCTATCTTTGCTACGTTTAACCATCTGATTATCCGTCTTATTCCTTCCCCTTGTACAGAGCGAGAAAGAGTTGAAGAAAGGACGAGTTTATGCAATATGAAGTCGACGTTGTTATTTTGTAATTTATTTTTAACTATTTTAGTTTTTATGATAGACATTTGAAAGTTGGTTTTTACGATTGCTTTTCACCTATATAGTCACAGGTTAACAGGATGAACACTAATAAAATCGGACCTTATATAACCAATCGGCTGCGGGGTTAGATCCAAAAGGGGCAAATGTTTATATGTAGTCTTTTGTGCCTTAGTCATGAATTTTTCATAATGAATTAAAGTTTGTTTATCCGAAATCCTCCTAGGGCAAAAAAACCGCCTGTAGGTCGGTCATAATTGTTTTACTGTTTCGTCTTCTCATCTTCAGATAAATTATTCTCTACAGTACAAGTTTTTCGCAGAAAAATTATTGGTGCGATTGTTGAAGTAAATTATTTATTTACTACCTGTTGCCCACGACTTGCGTGTGCCGTGTGGTGCTGGCACGTTAAAAGAATTGCACCACTCCTTCTCTTCCTATGGGTGCCGTAAGAGGCGACTACAGGAGAACCGCCATAAGAAGACGGGCAGCAGCGTCTCCTCTCCACCATTGGCCAAACTGCGATCGCCAACCCGCCTGCCAAGCGTGGCGGTTATGGCAAAATCCTCCTTTTGGAGAGGCCTGTGTCCAGCAGTGGACTGATATAGGCTGGTGATGTGCCCACGACTTCATTCGCGTGGTATTAGATTCCTAATATGGCCCAACTACACAAAAGCTTTAGGTATACATTTTAGCCTATGTATTATTTCGATGTGTAAGCTATAAGTATTAATCATTTCAGTAGTTTTTGCCTGAAATAGTAGGTAACACATATATTAGTAGGAAAATGATGACCGTCTGGTGTAATGCTACGAGCTCCGGATTACAAAACCTGGCGGTTGCGGGTCCGAATCCCGCGAGGGGAAATTTTTTGTGTGATGAGCACGATCATGTACCTAAGTCATGAACGTTTATAAAAGTATTTATGTATGTTTATCCGTTATCTATTCGCCATAGTGCAAGCTTTGCTTAGTTTGGGGCTAGATAATTGGTGTGATTGTGGAAACAATTTATTATTAGAATAACTAGGTTTTACTTTATCTTTAATTGATAAACTGATCACCAGATCACTGCTCAAACGCGAGGTGGACCTCCGCCACTCGCTGGCCGGTTTCCGCGTGTTGGAAGTGGGCGACACGGCCATGGTGTCCGCGCGGAGCGGCCGGCTGCTCAGCACGATGGAGATCAGCGTGGTCGCGCTCGGCTGCATCGTGTTCGTGGGCGCCTGCACCACGGCGGTCTGCGTTCTGTGCGTGAGGAGGAGCAGAAGGTACGTGTATATAAAAGTTAGGACATAGGGGAAATCCACTAGACTTGGCAAGGGGGGTTACCATGAGCTTTAAACTATCCACTTAAATTCCAGGCAGTTTAATATCTGTACAGCTAATTAACTTGCTCAGATTCGTTACTATGCAAAGTACTATGCATAGTAGATCGCTCAGATCCGTACTATAAATAGTACTATGCATAGTAAAAATCTGAGCGATTCCGTTAGCTGCACTTATACTAAACTGCCTGGAATTTGAGTGGATAGTTTAAAGCTCATGGTAACCCCCTAAGTGGGAAATAGCTCTACAAAGCTTTTATCCGCCATTTGCGTGTATTTTGACGTTGCGCTTCTGGAGCGGTGTCAATAACAGACGAATGATTACCTATAAGAGTTTGCTATGACCTGACGGCGTATCCAAGATTCACTCAAACGGATTTGTGCGTTGTGCACCTGGTCAAGTCTCATGAATTTTCCCTACATTTTTTCCGTCAGTAAATTAATACCAATTCTGGTTTGACATCCCAACTACTCCAAAAAAACATATTTTAAATTTCTACCTGTCAATTCATATCACTAACCTAACAATTTATATTTACTTGTTAAATTATTTGACTAATTAATTTTAGTAACCATCATTTAAGTTGCAATTCTGAAATATCAAGATTTAAAACATACCCAGGTTCGATCATCGACGACAATTCTTTAGTTTTAAATCTGTTTTACGTCGTAACGCTGAGATTAGGAACATCGTCTACTTATCTATTTCTGAGACGATTCGAAAAGTTAACGAAAAACTTAGTACTTCGTAGAATAGTTAACGAATCTGACAGAATGTACCTATTCATGAGGGGATTGCTTTAAATCCTTTGAATAATACATCGTACCTAGACTAGACTAGCTTCTTGAGTGAGATGTGTAATCTGGAATAGAAACTAGGCTACTTAATTCAAGTTTGTTTTAGCACTTTTAGGTAAGCAAAGATTTATTTTCTATTGCCTTTCAGAGATCATCGCCACCACAAACCCAAACATGTGACTCACTATATCGTTTGAGGACTTTACTATAGCATGCTTTACAATTTTGTGATATAGTTCTTCTTTATTGTTTAAGAAATAAACTTTGTAGTTAGTATTTATTAAATAATTTTTAATTAGTGGTAATAAATTTTGAAGGAACTACGAGTATTATTATTGTTTCTGTATCTATCTTTTCTTCTTTTTTAAATTCTGTACAAACTTCTGTATTTGAAATCACTTTGTCTAACATTTCAATCTTTGTTCTAACAGAAAACATCACAAACCATATTCCCAGCAACGTCTTAATGCTTTCTCCACTGAGCACCTTACTAAATACGGAGGTCTTTTCCCATCTGGTGGCAACCAGTGCCAGGAGTTAAATCATTCGTATAGCGAAGGTGATTCGTACATTGACGTGATAAACCACAATATGCCCAAGAAGATTTGTCCGCATGGGAACACCGTTGAAGAGTTTGGGAAAGCCCACCAGAAATGCGTGAAGGGCCAGTTTGGGGACCACATGTCCGACTTCAACCAGAAACATGAGAGGATGTGCATCAAGTTTAACCAGCGACCATTGCAGAAGAGGTGAGACTTTTTAGTTAGTAGACTAATAGTGATGAGGACTGGGTTAAAAAAAATTAAAGTCTATTTAGTCCGTCAGTTAGATCATCAAAGGTAATGGACTCATATTTTTTGTTTTGTCAATCGACCAAACAATTAAAAAGAAAAAGCGCGTGAAATTCGTGACCTTACTTCTAAGAAAAACATTGTACTTAGGCGTGACGTCATGCGACATTTCAAATCAATACATCTCTGTAATATTTTGATTACGTGAAAAACGAAAAAAAAACTTCTACAATTTTTTTTTTAATCTACCTGATAGACAAAGAAAAATAATTAAGTCGTCAAAAATTAAGTCGTCATCCCTATTTCAAAATCGCCTAATATGGTATCAATCGAATATATTTGCGTAATAGAATAAAAATAACAAATAATCTATTTCAAAAAATTGTGTGAGTCAAGACAAAGAAAACATTTAATGGATGACAGTTTGTTGTTTTTATCAACATTTTGCTAGCATTAATGTAACAGTCAATTGTTAATAGTTAAACTAACAGTATTTTTTTTTTTTTTACTTTTATATGTATTAATTTCCTATCTTTATGTTTTGTCCTGTCCCAATCCTATTACCTTTATAAACAAGCTCATATTTTTGTCTAAAACTAATACCTACATACCCACTTACAAATATTACTAACCCACTCAAACAACAAAAAAGGTACTAATAATTCCAATATAAACAGCTTTCCTATTCATTTGCATGAATAAATAACACCAATACGTATCATTGTAAATTATCTGTCTATTCGACAAGCACCAGTTTTTTACTAGTCCTTGAACTTTGAAATTATATTATTTACTTACCTTAGAAATAGAAGTAAATAACTATATGTTAGAAGTAAATTAATGTCAACAAAGTTATTGCTTTAAAAGACTCGTACTTTTTATTCGTAACAAGATCTTGTGAAATTTAACATATTGTAATAGGTACATGTTTTTTGAAAGACTAATAATATTACCAAGAAAAAGTCCGTATGTTACAAAAAATGGTCAGTTTAGCCTTTGAATATCGAATAACAATACATTTGCAATGTTACACAAATGTTTGACATAAGGCATTGACCACACCACACACATGATATGAGCATTCCCGTAGGAAGGGGCAGGACACCTCGATAACCTCCGTGAATTCCAGCGGACAGGACTCCGGCATCGCTGAGGCGCGCTGTCCGTGCGGCCAGTCCAGTGTGCACACGTCCGAAGAGAGTAGCGGGTACATACTTTTTTTTTTACGCATATTTATATGACTTACATAAACCATACCATGTAGCTTTTTAAAAATGTATCCCCTTATAAAAAAGTATATGTATGCTGTTGGTGTACCTTTCAAAAATAAATAAATAAATAAATAGCCCGTCAAGTTCATGCCCGATACTCATGGGGGACGACAGGCGTTGGCTGGGACGATATACGCAAGGTATAGGGTATGTTAGTAACTAGCTGACCCGGCGAACTTCCTACTGCCTAACAGTTTTTTTTTTCGTCAGCTTTTCCAATGTTTTTGTTATTAATTCTGCTATTCGGGGTGGAGGCAAATCCAACAAATTATAAACCATGAAAATCGGTCCAGCCGTGCTCGAGTTATAAGAGTTGTAACAAACCCGACTTTGTTTTTTAAATTAAGATTAAGTAATAAAGTGTTTAACTTTAAGTACCACCTCCTGCTGCTGATACCTTATAGCGTACCCAGTCCATTTCAGCGCTATCTCTATGAGTATCGCGCACGATTTTTTAGTTACCGTAGTTAATGTTTTTCCTACACTAGTTTATAGTTGTTATACTTACATACGACGGGTACTTTAATGCAACACATACCTATTTTATCAATATTATATTTTTTTCTACGATTTGATTTAATTAAATGGACCGTTGCCGCGTGGTCACGAAATGATGTAAAATTAAGAGAAATCAGATGGACGGGAATCTATAGAAATATAAAATAATAAGTAAGTTTAGCCGATAACGAATAATTAAGCAACAAATCTTTCAAGCATCATAATCAAACCTATTTTACAGTTGCAGCTACGAAGACTCTCTCAAGTCGAATCACAACCAAGAAACCCGAAAACATCATCGCGAAGAGCAAGCCTTCCATCGGCGAGCCTCCTTCGGGCACCAGCCTCTGGACGCACGGCACCTCAACCATCGACGCCAATCATTCTCAGAGAACATGCAACGCCATTTCCCTCAGTTCGAAAGGATATCGTCAGGGCGAATGACCAGACAGATCTCCACGCCAAACGTATCCAACATTGGCCAACCATACTTCGTTACCAACAAAAAGAATCTGCGGCGCAACGAAGTTCTGACGGAGCCGATAGTTGATTACGATCATAGTGAAGGGGAAGATGTTTTTGATACGAGAATAGATAGACGACCAAGTAAGAGTCACAAGAGAGGGAAGTTTATGGAAATAGGAGGGCAGGCTGCAGTGTTCGTGGCCACTCCTGCGGCAGCCGAGATCATGAGGAGGCAGGGGAGCGAGAGGCTCATGTTTGCTCGACCGTTATAGTGCTAGACTTAAAACTTCGCGCGAAAAAGATAAATGGACTTTTTTTAAGTTGTAACGAAACGAAATTGACGTTTATGCCAATAACAACTAACAGCTGTAATTGGCCAACAAATATTTACCAATGACAGCATCTATTTTTTGTCAGTAAGAGCTTGACGACTGATAATTTTTGTAGAGTTAATTTGTAGACGAATAAAATTAATTGTGATAAAGATTTTTTTCCAATTAACCAGTTATAAAATTGGTTACCAAATATTTTAATCTTAGGTAAGAAATAACATGTGAATTATTAATTATATGCTCTGTACACACTGTAAATAAATTTGTAGATATTCATTTTAATTTAAAATAAATATTCGTCTCGCTCGAAATTTGGTCCACGTGTGACCGAAGAAAACGTTTTATACTCATTGTAAGTGTGCCATTTGGTTGTCTTCATAACAACAAACGGAAGACTTGAAAAACTCAACAACCACCTTTACGATAATTATGCGTAACACGTACTTAAATAATGTTAATTGTACTTTTGTAAATACCTTTTAGAGATATAAAAGTAAATACTTTACCATGTTGTTGTTTTAATTTCTACTGGTTGAAGAATTTACACATTTTTATCTTAGGCTTCAATAACTACAGTAAAAAAGACAAAAATAATTACAGAATATAAAAGGTACAAGTACAAAATATAAAAAAAATCAACCGGTGGGGTTGATGGATGACAACAATTTATATTATTTAATTGAAATTAAATAAGCGCAGCGTGGGACGTCCACAAGGTGGACAGAAGACCTGGTAAAGGTGGCAGGAAGCCGCTGGATGCAGGTCACTGTTGGAGGCCTATGTTCAGCAGTGGACTTCCTGTAGCTGAAATGATGATGAATTGAAAATGTAGAATGTTGACGCCCCGATTGGGGTAGTGGCGCAGTGATTTTCCTTGAACGATGTGGTCACTAGTCCAATTTCCGGTTTGATACCGAATTATAACTTTTGATTTAACCGATCTTGATATATGGCAGTGAGGTTTAGACGCTAACCCTCAAGGAAGAAGAAAAGCTTTTAGTGGCGGAGAGAAAGATCATGAGGAAGATTCTGGGTCCAACTCAGAGAGAAGATGGCACCTGGAGGGTCCGGAAAAACCAAGAGATCGAGGAGCTGGTCGCCGAACCCAACATTTTGGGAGAAGCCAAAGCCCAGAGACTCCGTTGGATGGGCCATCTCGAAAGAATAAGGGGAGGATCGTAGCGCCAAAGCAGCGTATCTTGGAATACCTCGTGGCCGCCCCGTCGGCCTGCCCAGATACCGCTGGAAGGACGCCGTCATATCAGATCTGCAGGAGCTACAAGTTGCGGACTGGCAAGAGGCGGCGCAAGACCGGATCAGATGGCGTTCTCTTGTGTCGGAGGCCAAGACACACTTTGGGTCGCTGCGCCAAAGGAGTAGGTAAGTAATTAAGTAAAAAAATGCAATACATTTACTGCCGTTGTTCCGCTCAAAACTTCGCTCGACTGCAAATAATATGTCTCAGATCAACATTTTGTTAGTTCTTTTGTTTATTTAGTTCAAAAGGTACAAAATAACCGTTTGACTCCATTTACATGAGGCGCAATAAATCTTCGTCCGGTAAATCCGGACATTACCGGGGTGACCCGGACGCGTTTGGGCGCTGCGGGTCTCGGGGACATGAGGTTAGGTGCGGGGTCGACGACCGATTAAAAGAAAATAATGATAAAATAAAAAACATCCTTATGATCTGTTGTCTATTGTCCATTGAAATAAAAAAAACAATACTACCGCTGTTAATACCAAAAAAAACAAGTCTTAGATATAACAGAAGAAGCATCATATTTAGTCAAACAATTTAAGGAACATTTTGAGGCAACACCGCTTTAAATGTATACAGCTGTTAATATTAAGGGGTTTGAAGACAAATTGCCAATCTGGATGTCACTGGGTAAGGCTTATGTTCAGCAGTAGACGCAATGTGGCTGAAATGATGATGATGAAGACAAAGTTCGGTAAGAAACTTTATTCTCATAAAGAACGTTTGTAACGTTTACTTAAATGAGTTTAAATAATAAATCTTAAGTTAAGCATATAATTTGCATAGACTTTATCTAAACAATCTGGCATAAGTATGCCCTACCCTACTAAAACGGTATGTATTTAGTACTTTAATTAAGAAAAGATTATTTTAAACTTTCATGGTCACTAACATTAGAATAGTTTGTTACGGGATTGCTACCATGTACCTTATTTTTGAGTTCCCGATCGAATGATGAATATCGGGAACTCAAAAATAAGGTACACGGTAGCAATCCCGTAACAAACTATTCTAAAGAAAAGATCAGTCATGCCAGTTGTTATAATTTTGAGTCAAAATTAAGCAGAAGTACCAACATAAATGATAAACATATCCCTGAAAGCCCTAAAAGTAGAACGTATAAAGTGCCATATCGTTCCCTTTTTAGGGCATCGATAAACTAAACATAGCCCTCTAGGCCTCCTATAGCGCGACACAACTATGTGCTTCAAAATACGGATAAAGGTTCGTAAATTAAAGCGTAAGTACATATTGTTTATAACCAGCCCTTTTATGGGCTAAATAAAAAACCGGTCAAGTGCGAGTCGGACTCTTGCACGAAGGGTTCCGTACCATTATCTATATATTAAAGCCCCCTTAAATATTTATTTTATTAGTATTTGTTGTTATAGCGGCTATAGAAATACATCATGTGTGAAAATTTCAACTGTCTAGCTATCACGGTTCATGAGATACAGCCTGGTAAAAGACGGACAGACAAACAGACAGATATACTTGGCGTCACGTAAAAAGAGCGGTGGCCAAAATAGGAACTAACATTTTCAGTACTGCTATAAGTGTTCGGTGGAGACAGTAGCGCCACCCTCCAGCGTTCTTTTTATTTGACAAAAATTATAGACGGACAGCCGGAGCCTTAGTAATAGGGTCCCGTTTTACCCTTAGGGTACGGAACCCTAAAAACAGCTTCGGGTGGCTATGTTAATTTTCTGTGGCTTATAGAACTGGAATGGGAATCTTGGCGCGATTATCACAAAATATTTTTTTAAAAGTCAAAGGTAACAACTAATAAACGAATGTATAAAATTTCTAAACACATAAAATTAACGTTTTTTACTGTATGTAGAGTTTGTAAATAATTAATTTGCCGTGAAAGGTGAGTATTTAGTGTGCACGCCGGGGAAGGTTTCCGAGTAGAATTGAAGAATCATGAATTAAATTGCGTTAACCATACAGTTTTTAATACACATTTGCATGCATTTGCAATGCATTTGCTGAAAAGTTTAAAAGCCACTCTCGCTATTTTATAACCCAAAAGTGTTCTAGTAGATTCTAGAGTTTATTTTATTTTAAGTAAGTTTGATTGTCTAATGTCTATTGCAGAATATCTTCTTCTTACAAACACTACCGCAATGCCTCAAGACCAAGGTATGGAATCAATGTGTGTTGCCAGTGATGATATACGGATCTGAGACGTGGCCGCTAACGATAGGCCTCATAAGAAAGCTCAAGGTCACTCAAAGGGCGATGGAGAGAGCTATGCTCGGAGTTTCCCTTCTCGATCGAATCAGAAATGAGACGATCCGAAGGCGAACCAAAGTCACCGACGTAGCTCTCAGAATCGCAAACCTTAAGTGGCAGTGGGCGGGGCACATTGCTCGCAGGACTGATGGCCGTTGGGGCAGGAAGGTCCTTGAATGGCGCCCGCGGGCCGGAAGGCGTAGTGTTGGTAGGCCCCCCACAAGGTGGACCGACGATCTGGTGAAGGTCGCGGGAAGCCGCTGGATGCGGGTGGCACAGGATCGATCTTCGTGGAAATCTTTGGAGGAGACCTATGTCCAGCAGAAGTTTGATTGACGACCTCAAGAAGATGGCTGGCAGTGGATGGATGAAAATCGTACTCTTTGGCGCTCTTTGGGGGAGGCCTACGTCCAGCAGTGGACTGCAATAGGCTGAGATGATGATGATGATGATGATGGAGTTTGATTGTTTAATTATTTTGGTAAGTACGAGGACAGTGATAGTAGACATAGTTTTTCGTAGAAGCTAAGAGGACGCATGAGACCGCGTAATAATAAAATATCTATTGTGTATTGTTTTGTAGGACTGAGAGGTTGAGTGCCCCTTCATAATTTCATGGACTAAAAATAAACTGAATCACTGCTACAAATTCAAATTTCGGGTGGGTCAGTGAACTTGCCCAGAATAGATTTTGTAAAAAAAATATTAAAAACAAGTTGTAAGGGGTATAAAAGAAAACGTAAATCGGACCATGAGAAACTTTGTCGGCAAATAAGAAAAGTTTAATAAGTAAGGATGGAAATAGATACGTGTGAGACGACAAAAATATGTCTAGAAGTTTCCAGAAAATACTAAATAGTTTCAACGGCTTATATGTCATTTAAAATGCCTTATAGGATTATTAGGCATTTAAATAAATAAATAAATTCTTTCCACAACCACACCAATTATCTAGCCCCTAAACTAAGCAAAGCTTGTATTATGGCGACTAGAATAACAGATAAACATACTTAAATACGTTTATAAATATCCATTTTTAGGTAAAAATGCTCGGGTACATCACACAAACATTTGTCTCTTGCGGAATTCGAACCCGCAACCGCCAGGCATGTTCTCCGAAGCGTGAACCACTACACCAGACGGTCGTAATTTGTGCAAAATATTTGTTTTCTTTCTTAGCGGAAAATAAAGGTACAGGTTACAACAAGCATTCGTGCTGTCAGATAGGGCAAAGAAGAAAAAAGGCTTAAATGTCTACGACGATGGAGAAACTCCGCTGATGCAGCAGCAGTGACAACCTTTGACTGGAGAACTTGAGTCGCTCGCAAAGGGCCGACCCATCTTTCATTTTCTTCCTTATCGGAAAAAAAAGGTACAGGTAAAGTAACAAGGCAAGCATTCGTGGGGTAAAGAAGGCAAAAGGTTTAATAAATTTTACGACGATGGAGAAACTTCGCTGATGCAGGAGCAGTGACAACGGCCTTTGACTGGAGAACTTGAGTCGCAGCGTGTCACCCGCTAAGGGCCGACCCATCTTTCATTTACTTTCTTATCGGAAAATAAGGGTACAGGTAAAGTTGCTAGGCAAGCATTCGTGTAGTCAGTGAGGGAAAAAGAGGCAAAATGCTTAAATATCTACGACGATTCAGGGACTTCGCTGATGCAGCAGCAGTGACAACCTCTGACTGTGGAACATGAGTAAGAGCTGCAGTACTGTACAGTACAGTACAGTATGTCGCACGCACTAAGAGCTGACCAATGTTCCACGAAACCAAGGTCATCACCAGGACATTCGGTATTTATTTTAATTAATAAAAATATTGTAGCCATTTGACAAATCTATGTAGGTATACGGTATTTATTTAAACGTAGAATATGCTTCTACAGAGGTGGTGCTTCTAATGGTTGAATGGTTATATAAAATATGAAATAAAATAAAAACTTGTGTTCCATATAATTTATAGTTTGTTATAAGACCAAAATGTATAATGAATGAATGATTAACCATTGGCCCTGTTGTAGATTTTCTTTAAATGACAAGATCTGTAATGTAATCTGTAGGACTTAGTTCTTCGTTTAAACCTTACCACACGTTTATTGTTAACAGGTTGAAGATAATCAACGTGACAATAAATAAAAAACACCGTTTAACTGCAAAATCTGACAAATACAACATCAAAATTGTGAAAAACATATCTGATGATGCTCCATATAAATTACATTATAATATTCGTAAACAAACTTTCTTCAATAGTCTAATACAAAGTTTGTTTCCATTTATGATAGCTTCACTATAGTAATATGTTCATACCAATCCTGAGATAATAAAATACAATTTCACACGATCCTGGCAGCTAAACTGAAATGCAAACCGCACTAGGAAACCACAGCCAGCGGGCTATCTACCAAATAACACAACCGGAGCAGTATTCATAGTTTCATTGACCAAATTATGGATCAAAAGCAAACAAACACTACCCAACTTCCGACATTTGGAGCCGAAGTAAATATTCGTATTTGCGCAAATTTTCCATCTCGTCTCGTCCCACGCAGCAAATCATCAAACCGTAACGAACCGGCAGAATATCACACTACCTAAGGCTGTAAAAGGATACATAAATGTTATTTGAGAATAACCTTTCCTAGTAAAATACTCAAGTTAGCAAAAATATAATAAACGTTTTTCATGTTCCAATAACTTAAAGAATTCTTTTGTTAGGAAGATTGTATATTTACGATAATCACTATGATTCCAAACTAAATTAACAGAGTGCTAGCTATATGACAAGGTAGTGTAAATTTTAACGTAAGGTATTGAGAATATATCAAAAAACTACTATAGAACAAGTTTTTTTTTTGTGATTTTCGAGAAAAGAATACGCGTGGTTGGGTTATAACGGTATTATATCGGGTGTAAAAAAAGGCTTAACGAAGCCGAATACCACATATTCTACGTATTATTACGATATTTTTTTTCTTTTACACTATACCTGGGAAATTACGGGTTACCGAGTTAATAACAGTCAAAGTTAAAAAAAATTTTAAAAGATTTTTTATAAAATTGACTTCTGGTTGATAATACTAAACTTTTTTACAAAGAAACATGATCCGCTTACACACACAGGCATAGTCTGTGGCGTGCGCGCTATACATTGCGGGTCAGAAATAAGTTATTTTTTTTGATACCCAAAAATAAAAGACATTTCCCAGCAATTATTTTTTTTGCATTCTACTTGGTTTTATGTATAGAATTCGTGGTTTAAGGCTTCGTTAAGCCTTGTTTTACACCCTGTATATATCACAGGCTCTTTGCAGTGCTTAACTAGGTAGTGCAATTTAATCTAACAATCGCATATAATTTAAATGTTCATCTTTTTAACAGCAAATTAGAATATGCGAAAATGAAAATATTAATTGTATAAATTGAAACTCTCATTGACAAAGCGTTTCCACGAAAAATTCAAGCGATTTCAAAGGTGACAGGTGCAATGCCCTGCAGTGGTCCGATAACCTTTTCGGGAAGTTCATAAAACAAAGGGAAGGCAATACGATTCAGAGCGCGAATGGTTTCAAAGCCTAGGGGTAAGGCTGGGTACACACTGATTCGGTCGCTATTTGCTTACGCATCTGGCTGCGTGTGCTTTAGTAAACAACAGCCTTTATTTCAGCTGATATAAAACAAGTATATTGCCTCTTCTTTTTTTTATTTTATTGTGAAGAAATTAGGATTCCATCAGTTAGCTAGTCGGCTTAGTACCTACATGATTTGCTTAATTACGGGCTAGTTATTTGGTATGATTACAAAAAAAAAATGTTTATTTACATATTTATTCTATCTCCGGAGATCTTGCATTCGATCCTTGCTGGCAAGTACGGCGTATACTCTTTTTTCAAAAATCTTGGCATAAGAGAAGTAAAAAAGTACAACTCTTTAAGGAAAACTGCACACCTCCAGTGTGAAAAAAAGAAAACAATTGTTCATTAAAATGTTCAATTACAGAACCCTGTTTTTTGTTTTTATTGAAGCACACGACTACCTAAGTACTGTGAGAAGATAAAATTAATTTACAAGATACATAAATGGAATTATTAATAAGAGAAATGTTTATTTTTAAAATACATTAAAAATGGGAAAAAACTTTGTTACATTGTATTTAATGAGTATTAAATTCATTTTCATCTTAACTTTATTAGTTTTTTTTTGGGTGGGTGAATTTATCTAAAACAGCAAAATACAATGTTTTATTTTCTACCTAAACCCTAAGAATGAAAAATTAAAAGCATTAATACAATAAATGGCTTTTATTTTGTCAAAGTAACGAAGCAATTTAACTTTTTATTTGGTTTTTTATTGATCCAATATTGCTTCTAAAACGCGTCTCCGTTATTTTGAACTCGTTAAAACGTTTATAAAAAGGAATGACAATCTCAATTCGACTGTATTATTTTACTTCTGTGCCTGTATGTCTAGGTGTGAGTTAGAAACGGGAAATCTCCGCAAAATGTGAACCGTTTGATATTGAATAAAAATTACCGTATGGGTATTAACCGTATGCTCGGAAAGAAATATAACACTTATAACAATGGACCCGCGCACATTATGTGTGCCGAGAGGATAAAAAAAGATATTATTGCAGGTACACTTCACACAAAAATTTACAAATGACGATTTTTTTATGGAATGTTAACGTCTCAATTTGTATTCAGTTATTTCTGAATTTAGTGCAGTAAAATTGTAAGTTTTTGTTCGGCGACTAAATCTTAAGAATTTGGATATAACTGATTGGAGACTAGAATAAGTTTTTTTTTATTTAAGAGGCCTATTACAAAATTTTGTGAGTTTTGCGTTTTTGACAGTTTTTGGCTGTTTGGTGATTACAGATAATTTAACAGATAAATCGAAAATCGGAGGCCGCTACGTACTATAAAAAAGGGAAACCTACAAGTATCATAAGCCATTTTTATTTAATCATCATAACCTGTTGGGACAAAGCAAAAAAGTTTTTTTTTGTGCATGTTCCTCATTGATGTAAAAAGTAAAGATACGGCTGACAGAACAAATCGCCTTACATTTTCTCCATACATGACACACTAACCCCATCTGTAAGACTTTGATGTCAACTGTCAAATAGCATCATAGAGTAATCACCAAATTACCCATAAGTAACCTTGTAAGAGCGGCTTATAACGAAAGAGGAACTAAGAAAAAAGGTTTTTTTTACAGATGTTATATTTAAAGTAGTATCAGAGTAAATATAACTTTTTGCTTTTTCAAATTAAATACGTTAACATAAATTAAGGTAAAATAAAATAATCTTTATTTGCTTAAACACGGTATGCATAGGTGTTTTAAAATGAACGTACCAAGCATGTTTAGCCAACACGAGGCATGCAAATTAAATATAAAATTAATCTAAAATTGCATTAAATTAAATTAGGTACATAGATGTCAGTCATATCATATCATATATTATGTTGAAATTAATATTTACTATTAAAAAAACTCCTTTATGGTATGTGAGATTAGCCACTTATTCAATTTTGTTTTAAATTGATTATTATTTAATGTTTTGAATTCATTAGGTATATTATTGAATTTTTTTTTAAACTTATTGTTATTCAGCTTTTTTTATACTTATTGTTGTACTGCATTGTTATTGGAGTTTTAGTAGTAACAGGATATTTTGATTTTTTGTGTTCCGTGGATAAATGTCAAATGCCTTATTAAAAATATGCATAATTTGCATTACAAATACACATGTTTCAAATATATACAAGGACGTCAATGTTAGTAATTGCAACTGTGCAAATAGAGGACGACATGATGTTCGCGGAGGGACACCGCATATTGCTCTTATGCATCTTTTTTGGGCAATAAAAGCTCTATTTATATTAAGTAGTATCACATCAGTAAACTGTAGCGTAATTTAGAACATGCATGATAGGTAGCAATCGCAGTTTTTGTTACAGATCTAACCTGCTTTAAAGCATAAATAAACTTATTGACTTTGTAAGGATAGGTCCAGATCTAGCGAACGCGCCGCGAATGCACAGGACGCGTGCACCGCGCGATTTGCGCGCGAGCTGCACACGCGCGGCACGCGATCCGTTACTGCAACAGATTGGTGCGCCTCTTTAGCGCTTCTCATGCAAGGCTTGTACAGTGCGCGCGATTTGCGCGCGTGCAGTTCTGGTTCACGTTCGAGCCAGTTTAAAGGTCGCGTTCGCGCGGCTTGCGCGCAGCTCTCGCGCTGCGCCTGCTGTACAAACATTATCTATATGCGTAATTTACTTCTTGTTCTGAAATGTATGAATGAATATCAATATTTTTGTTTCTGTTTAATTGTAAGTAAGTAATTAGTAAATACTTTAACATCAACATTACTTTTAAATAAAACTATACTTTTCTTATAAGTTGTAATGATGACTAATCTATACATATAATTGAAGCTATAAAACAAAAAACTATTTCTCTCTCTATCTCTCGAAATGAAACAAAAGGTATGATTCCGAATTCAGCAGCACGCAGTAGTGCTGGTCCTCATATTTTCTTTATAAGTTTATATGAGATTACATCGTCAACCGTCTGGTGTAGTAGTTCGCGCTCCGGACTACAATGCCTGGCGGTTGCGGGTTCAAATCCCGCAAGGGGCAAATGTTAGTGTGATGAGCTGCCACGAGCATTTGCACCTAAGTCATGGATGTTTATAAATGTATTTAAGTAGTTTATAAATGTATTTAAGTATGTTTATTATCCATATCTAGTCGCAATAGCACAAGATTTGCTTAGTTTGGGGCTAGATAATTGGGTGTTTGTGGATATAATTTGTTTTTATATACGGAATCATACCTTAAAACTTTTCTAAAAAAAACTATATCAGATAGTTTATATTTTTATTAATTACATTTCACTGTCCTTCGAATATATTTATTTTTAACTTTTGCCTTTTGTTATTTTTGACATGTTTTCAATTATTTTTTTTGTGCTTTATCAACGTAAACTTAAAATAAGTATTCAATAAATCATCATAAAATACAATATTTATATTACATCGCATGTACTGGACTACACTCGGTGCACTGTGAGCACTATTATGGCTATACATACTATAACCATACAACTAATGCACGCCGCTTCAAAGTTGTATCGGTTTTGCACGGTAAATATGGCGTTGCTTTGTGAAATTGACAAAGAAGTTAGAAAATTGTTAAAGTAATGTAAATAAGTTAAGTGTTTATCAAATATGCGGCTTATTGGTGAGAAGTAATATTAGAATTTATTTTAATGACCTTTCTGTCTTAATTTATGCAAACTTTCAGTGAACATCTAGGCATTTTTATTTTTTCATACAAATGTCAGATCACGATGACCGCCGACCACAGACTACGTCACATCGGCCTCGGTCGGGTCATTTTCGGGTCTCTTTAGGTCCAACACCCAGACGTGTGGTCCGCCCTGTCCTTACAAAGTAATATATAAGTCAATGATGTTCCTATATATTTACACCGCTTTTGCAGTTATGGCTTATTAATATGTTTGACTTTCGTTATTTAAATTAAGTAGCGGCCTCCGATTTTCGATTTATCTTTTAAATGATCAGGGCCCTAACCATGAACTGTTAAAACAATCACAAATCTGTCAAACATTATCATTTCTGTCAAATTTTGTATGAAATGACGTACCAAAATTGACAGATTTGACAACTTTGAGATTGTTTTTAGAGTTCATGGTTAGGGGGCAGTAATCACCAAACAACCGCAAAACTGTCAAAATTTTGAAATAGGCCTCTTAACAAAAGATCCTTCTAATAATAGCTTAGATAATAGTAATACTTCAGAAATGTTTAGGCGTATCACGAATGACGTCACACTTGCGTGAGGCTCGTCGTATCAGTGTGACGACACCGGGGTCGACGGCCGGTCAGCACAGCTGTTTATGCCTTCCAGGTCGCGTTCGGCACGTACAACCTTCAGGAAGTCGAAATGTATTTTCTCGTAGTGACATAGCCTAAGAAAGTAAGTAATTTTCTTTAAAAAAATTCGCACCAGTTTATACACTAACTTCATGGTCTCACAATGAATTTTCGCCAAAGGTGTCTTAGAGCTGAACAGATAAAAGTTAATTTTCTGAATTACCCCGAATCAAGCAAAGTAATGTTTAAAGGGCAGGAACACTCTATGGTAGTACCTAGATTCTTAAACCACGTGGAGAATACACTTAAACGTTCTAGGTTCTTAGTCAGACGATTTCCAAAACCGATTGATGGGATACCTGTTCCTAATCCTAGAGCTCTATCTTGTTGGAGTATGTATGCTTGACTGACCTCCATGCTTGTTGTGATTCGATGTATTTTAATCAAATGTTGGCAACACTAACTGGTCGACCAAGAAAAGGACTTGACGTAATTGAATTGTGGTGGGGAAAACACCGGAGCAGTATCGGGAGCGATCGCTATTCAGTCAGTTGCTTGTCAGCGTTCGAACCAAGCGGTAGCTAAGAGGAAACTCTGTCGGCTGCAATATCAATTATAATTAATACAATTAGCACATAATTTGTGAGTTACCTAATTAATTATTCCATTCTTATAAAATAAAATCATTGAGATTCAACAGTGGTATTATTTCGACAAAACTTGCTTGATCCTAAATGCTGCTAGCTAGTAAATTTTGCTATTGAGTACTAATTATGAATTAGAAATGGTTAAGTATAATAAACTAATTTATTATAGAGTACTTCGCGGAATATTGACTTTATATACAAGTATGGCTAAATTATAAACGAAGCCTTATGGGCACAAACCCTGAACGTGGAACCACAAACCTCTTTCTGTGTGGGTACTGACTATAAGTCATCGTCATACTAAGACTTTTTTCCAGTTTTTATGTTATCTATTTTTTTACTAGTAGGTACTTAACACTTCCCCACCGCCAACAGGAAGCGTGTCGTAAAAGGCGATTAAATCCTGTAGCACGAGACGGGGAGCAGCGTCTGCGTGCGAAATAATATAAAAAACTACACTCGCCAACCCGCCTGCCAAGCGTGGCAAGTATGGCAACAACCCCCCGATGACAGAAGTCACTGGGGGAGGCCTATGTTCAGCAGTGGACGTCCTATGGCTGAAATGATGATGATGATGATGAGGTACTTAACAGGTGGAGAAACCACTGACTACTGACTGTGTGTGTAGACTGTGGTCTCGGCTAAAAAAGGCAGTATTTGTTCAGGCATGACGTCATGGGATATTTTTTATTGAATTGTTGTTTCTTCGAGGTTCTTTCCTTGCACCTTTGTGTGTTTGTTTATTATTGTTATGTAAAACAGCGATAGATAAAATATTTACTCTACAATAAAATATAGGTTGTTAGTACAAATAAAAGTTGAATTTGTAATATTACTAGTTCTCGTATATTAATACGATATAATAATGTATAATTATGTACCTACTATACATCAAACGGGTTTCCATCAATCACAAACCTCAAAATAAGATTTTTAGTAGTAACGCTGGAATAAAGAATCTTCGGCAAACTCATAATTTATGAAGCATAACACTCCCTTTTAAGTACTACAAGTCAAAAGAAAAGAAAATGGGACCTTTATTAGATCAAAGAGATACTTGTAACTTAGTAAAGGAAGCGCCTCAGTAGTAATTACCCAAGTAAGGCAACCCACACCGCGGTTGTAATTTATGGTTGTCCATTTTAGATCACTTTGTTGTGGCCCGTCTTCTATCAAAATCCTTTTTACCCATCTACGGCCAGGCTTAAAAGAGGGATACAATTTTATCTGTATGTATCGATTTGTTAGTTTTGGCATAAATAACAAATTAAGCCCCCATAGGTATAGCGTTTGTATTAAAAATAGGATGAGCAACCTTTTTCAAGAATGTTTTTATTAACGTTAAGAGGAATGCCGAAACTAGGAATAAGACACTCGATTTCGAATTTAAGAAAAATTAAATGAAAGTATCAAGTCCCGTTCAAGAGTTCCACGCAATCAGACAGAGATTTGAGCGTTTCCACAAAATAACAAGCGTCCCCGCGGTGATATAAAAGTAAACAGTTTGCTCCAACTGGAGCCCTAGAGTTCCGTGGTCAGACAAAATGTCCTCAGACAAATCATAAAACTGTCTAGCCAGAAAAAAAAATTGTAAAGGCTGCGAGATTTTCGAGTTCATAGCCTTATTTAATTTGATTAAAAATACACAGAAACAGCAAAACACATTTTAATATAATCACAGTACAAATCAAAAGATCCTAGCGACCTAGGTTGTAAGTACATACATGGGTTTGATTGAATTACGATCCCGACTATATTAAGGTTGTCTGGAAGAGATCGCTTTAAGCGATAAGACCACCTAAATCGTACATCTTTCTGTAAATATCAATTGTTACTTCTTTGTTTGGTGTGCAATCAAGAGTATCAAGCTATCTATATTTAGTGCCAATTTGGGCAACCCGATTCATTTTGTAGTAACGAGGTGATTCAATTTGTCTGACGCGCAATGCTAGCCATTTACGTAGCTCGATTATAGTTCAGGGTGGCCTTAGCTTAACTGACATAACAATTATTTACTGTAGAATACAGCAGTAGCTTCGAAGATTCTATTAAAACAAGCATTATGGAAAACAAAAAAAGTTTTATTAGGAAATTCGTACTACGGTGTTTTAGGTTAGGTATCGCAGCAAATAAAACTACGGATCCCTACCACCCAAGCACAGTTCACTCTTGTCCAGTTTCACTTTCCTCAAGTCTGAGATGTTGCAGTGTCCAGTCTCCAGTTATCGGAGCAGTGTTTCTGGCATTTCCTTCCCTCTCCGTTCGTTGCCTCCGGCGACCAGACACCTTGTGTGACACTAACACTGGGTAAACCTAGACAAATTGTCTGGAATTAAAAGACGTACAAATCTTTTAAAATATATCTCCTATTTCTGGGTGTTAAAATTTCTCACATTTTTCTGCATTTGGTTTAACTTTTTGACTTATTTACTCCTTACTTTCGGTCATTTCATCGAACGTCAATAAAATGTGCATTTCAAAGAATGTAACTGCCTCAGATAGAATGGAACCTCTTCGATTCCATTAAAGGTGCAACACTTGCGCTTAGCGGCGCTGGTTGCATTTCGATAACTACGTGAAGATAAGAAATGTGTATTTCATTTTATCTCAGCCTATTGCAGTCCACTGCTGGACGTAGGCCTCCCCCAAAGAGCGCCAAAGAGCACGATCTCCCCCTTTTTTCATCCATCCACTGCCAGCCATCTTACTAAGGTCGTCGGTCCATAGAGCTGGGGGGCGTCCCACCCACCAACACCACATCGTCGCCACTGCCACAATGCCTAAAGAGCAAGATATTCGATCAGTGCGTTCTACCGGTGATGACCTACGGAGCCGAAACGTGTAATATGACATTAAAGCTGGCCCACAGACTACACCCAGCGAGCTATGGAAAGTTCGATGCTTGGGATTTCGTTAAAGCTTACGCTTAGAAGACATCGCTCTAGTTTTACTGAACCGACTTAACACTGATCTTCACATATTCTCTCAAGCACATAAACATAATCCTTTTGAAATAGTAAGTAATCATTGGTTTTACGCGTTTTATGTTATGATTTCTAGAAAATGATACTGGTAGATTATATAATGTATTGCCTTTCCTTCTTCCTTTCCTTCCTTTATCCCAAAACGTTTTGTCGCTCTCAAAATCCGGTTAAGTTTTATCATTATCGATGCAGCAAGCCTAATCATTACATTTAGAACGATTGTTGATCTTCTATCTAACATTATGATCAAAATTAACTACTCTGTTTGAGCCTCTCTTACGAAAACAAATGAACCCAATATGTTTTTTTTTTCGAGTTCAGCATTTTTCACCTATAATTAACTATTTGTAAACATTTGGGAGGAACGCCGCGTACGTGACAAAGGGAATATCGGAGGCATAAAACAGGCTGTTGAACTTCTTGTTTATGCGTCGTCATTAAAAAAGTTATAATGATATTGTTCCCAATTATATATACTTCGAGATTCTTGTTTTTTTGTCTTTTTCTAACAATTTTATCGCTCCTGACATTATGGAGATAAGAAATGGGTCAGTCACCGCAAACAGTTAAGTGATTTAATCTCCGTTCGTCTCTTTTTTGCATTGATTATTTAAAAGATGTGGGCCATTTTGAGTATTTTTTGGCGCTCTACATACTAATGGTTTGACACAAATAAATATTTAGTATTATAAGAAATAAAATATATTCTTTGGAAAAAAAACAGATGAGGCACCAACATACATTTGACGGCATAATTTTATACTTACTTATATTTTTTTTGAGATCTTATCTTTGCTGTCGGAGGACCCTATTGCATTTTACCTCAATGGTCGGAGGTGAGGTTTTGATTCTTTTTCTTTCATCAAAATCTCTTCATCTATTGATATTTAATTGAATTACTAACACAAAAAAATCAAAATTGTGACATTTTATAATACTTACTTAAAAGGGAAGCATTTTCTCGTAAACGATAAGTACGTAACGTCATCGACCTGTGACAGATTAATGGATTTCAGATCAATTGCTAAAATGAAGTGTGTGCTAACCATGAAACCCAAAACAAAACAATTCACGATGAACAATAATTTAAGTTCTATATCGCCTCATCGCGAAACGTGTGTGTATTTCCCCTTTTCAGATGTAAAAACAACATGTCCGGGTTAGTCAGATATTACCTGTCCTGGATCTATTCCAACACAACGAGCAATAACGAGGTCGTTGATCCCTGGTCACATGTGGGGATATTTGGATATTACAACAGAATAACACCTACAAAATTGGTAAGCAATATTTTTATAGCTCCATTTGCTTCAATTGTCGAGACAACAGAAGCACATCAGATAGAAACGAGGCAGAATTACATTAAAAATCCTCTATAACTCATAAACCTGACGTTTAAAGCATTTTCTACTTACTTAATGTGTTAATAATTTACCTAAACAACATTTACGTTTCATAAATTAGATACTCTTTTGTAAAAAAAATATACCGAATACGATATTTAAGTGATAAAAATATTTATAATTACACAAATAATAAATGAAGATACCACAATGGTCATGCTCATGGTCAATGGCCTTTTCCAGTTAGCCAACATTGAAATAAGTATCTGATTGGAAATACAATTTGAACATAAGCCTTAGATTCAGAGCTGTTTGTCGACAATTATCATCGGTGTAAGTCACGAAATAAAGCGATATCATAAAAAGAAACGATCGGTGTGCCCTCCATATTCTCAGTCGAATGTTGTACTACTATTCGTATGTCCGAATAAAAAATATTGAATTGAAATGACTATAATTTTAGTATTTATGTAAGCGTGGGTCATCTGCTGAACTTTAAGGTGCAAGGAGCGACCATCATGCTACGATTCGATGTCGTGACGACAATTTCCACAATGAGTGTTTACGCACACGTGTTTTATTTAACCACATTACAATCTTAGAGGTGGGTACTCGGTGTTAAAGAGAGTTATGTAACATTCGCAGCAAGCAGAATGGTAAAATCTGTTGAAATTATTCTGATTGATCGCTTTTTTCTCCGTACTGACTGCACAAATGCGCGCTGTAACGTGTTGCCCTGTAACACCATTCAGTGGGTTTGTGGGTTACAAAGAGCCTTGGTGCTTAGGCTCTAGTATTTCAAAATGTTAGGATTACTTATGTATAACTGATATATTGGTTTATAAATCCGACAAATGAAGCGTTGTCAAGCTAAAGTGGCAATGGTCGGGGCACATATCACGTAGAACTGATGGCCGATGGGGCAGAAAGTTTCTGGAATGGATGCCGCGTACCGGCAAGCGCAGCGTGGGACGTCCACCCACAAGGTGGGCAGACGATCTGATATAGGTTGCAGGACGACGCTGGATGCAGGCCGCCTCCAACCGGCCGATCTTGAAGTCACTGGGGGAGGCCTATGTTTAGCAGTGGACGTCCTGTGGCTGAAATGATGATGATGATGAAGCGTTGTCTGCCATTCATAAATTCAAGTAGTGAACCTTATAATACCTACTTCTAATATCCATACAAAATAAAGTACTTAATGGTAACGCATTGAATTTGCGACAAGAAAAAGAATAAATCGCTTATAGTTTTTATCTTAAAATCAGTGAAAAAGCGTTCTGATCGAACACCATTCCCAAAAGATACTTTTCTGGGCAATTTCGATTTAGGGTTATTGCTCGATGTCCTAGAACGAAACAAATGTTATTTGCACTATTTACAGTTTACAATTTTCACTTTGCATTATATGAGAAAGCTTTGTTAAAAGTAAATAATGTGTATATATTTAAGGTTTTTGTATTAATATTTTAATTTACTCTCAGACGTAAGATCTGCCGCAATCGTAACTTTTTTGTTCCAAACTATAATGGTCTTACTACAAAAAAGTACACACGTTATAATAAGTCAACCAATTTGAAATGTTGACACATCAGTCATTCGAGACATATCATTAATAAAGATTTTTAATTGGTTGACTAATCTTTAGAGAAGTGTTTAAGCCTAGTCTATCTTTTTGTAGTAAGGCCGTAAGTATTTATCTGTCAGGGACTCAGGGCATAATTTACAGTAAGAAAGTGTGATGATAGCATGAACTAAGTAAAATCTTAGCCTATGGACGATAGTAACTTAGATAAAATCCACATTGCATCGAGAGTCCGCTAGTAGATATTACCGCATTACCGATTTTAAGTTATCTTGTACCTTTTTCTGTTTTTTATAAATATTTAAATCTGATTAGGTATACATGTGTTGTTTTTTTCAACTCTGAAAAACAATAAAAAATTATAATATTATCTAATTTAAGTAACTTATCCTATAATTAGCTGGCGAATGAAAAATAAATAATTTAGGTGATACTCAAACTTCACAACTAACAACTATGATCAAGACCTTGAGCTGATGCTGCACATCAAGAAAATTGCAGGATTCCTAACACTCGCCAACTCACAGACGATATATCATGTTTGGGCTTATATGAGTAGTGTTTGATAGATGGTCGAAGCCTTGAGCTGATGCTGCATATCAGAGACTACTGGATTCATAACTTCTCAGCAACTTATAGCAGATATAGCGTGTGGGCTATTAATTGCTTCAATAAGCTGGTGTTAGAAAGATGATAACAGATACTGCACATCAACCCGCAACCGCCAGGCATTGTAGTCCGGAGCGCGAACCACTACACCAGACGGTCGTCATTATATTTGTGTTATCATTAATAATAAATAAACTGAAAGTTCTCCAATAAATGAAACATCAATGAAAGTAACGCTGGGCTCCTCCATCCTCACATAAACTGAGATTAATTTGTACAGAAGTGAAGACAAAATGAACGCGACCAAAAGCACAATTTACAGACCAGATGCTCTGAGCACCACGTTTTCCGGAACCATTTGTTAATTTACTCTAAGTGGGCCGGCCTTCCGAACGACTGATAACAGGGTGAGAGGCGGCCGATGACCGGACCGCATTAAAATTTGAACTGATTGAGATTCTCGTCTACATTTGCAACGCATCAATGGATTAAGGGACTCAGTGTTGTTTTAAACAAAATGTTTAAATACATTTTATTTAATAATAATATATATTTTTTATTTACATTTTATTTATGATTGCACGTATTGTCAGGAGGTTCCTTAGTCTACCTACAGCCCTAGTCACCGGTAGCTTTGAGCATTGCTCCGGCTGCTGGCGAAAATTTATATTTTTATAATGTTTTTTTTTTCATGTATTTATTACTCACACGTATAAAAATATTGTAAAAAGTTAAACTTAAGAGAAAAAATAAATAAAATAATTAATTTTTTTCGGACCAATTAATCCATAGGAGAGTTAGTAACAGATGACTTACATAATAGTGTTAGGTTTTGACAAACTTTTTATTTAAGGGAGAATAGAAGTTCACCGCTACTGTTTTAAGAATGCTGTTGGGACTGTCTCTGACTCTTCTTAGCAGAGCAGCGACGCTGTTTTTTTTAAAGCTCTGCTCGCAGACGCATGAGCATTAAGTGGTTCTAAACGCGTACAATTAATGTAGGTATGTCATTTTTTGTTGAGATATAAGTTTAATTTTTTTTTAAATGTTTGTGCCATTTTTCAAGTTCAAGCACAATGTTATTGTTATTTTAATATTTGTATCTACAAATCAGAAATATTTATTTGCTTTTAACATGGTTTTAAAAGATTCTACATACTACTTTAATTTGATATCTCATACATTATATGACATTGTTTCTGTATCAAATTAGGTAACGATTATTTATTAGAAACTATTTTCGGCATCGGCAGAGATATTTGATATACAAGTGGACGCGGAAAGTGACGTGATTTATCGTTTGTTGCCTGTCGATGTTTTTCCGAAGAAAAATGGCTGCGCTGATAAAAAGCAACTGAGTGCGTTGAATATGGATTATAATGATTATTTTCTATAGTTCTGTTGTTTAGAGTGAATAAAATAGGTAACTATATTTTTATTTTTGTTTTAGCAATAACATCCTGAAGCCCAATACCCGTAATTTAAAAGCATTGCCAGTAATACGGTCCTACTAACATAGACCTCCCAAATTAAAATTGATAAATCAATCCAAAGTGATCATACTAGAATTGAGAATGGAAAATGGCCAAATGGTATTCTAAAAATTTTAATGTTGACTTGATTTGTCAAAATTGTTTCTAGCTAATTATGGCACAATCATATTACAGTCCGCTCATGATCATAGTTCGTGCGCTTTGACGTAAATAGCGACGAGAATACCAATTTTAGTAACATCATAATCAAATCATATTAAAATCCTCTTATGTTCCCAATGAATGACAATTACGGGAATTGGCTTTCTGGTATCTAAGATAAAATATTACCATTGAACATAATTTAACTGCCTTAGTTCGGAATCGAACCCACGACAATTTTCTCAACTATCTAGGAGAATCCTACTGATTCGATTTCCGCGTAAAATTAAATTTCTCGTTGGTCCGAAGTAAAATCTTTATTGAGTGCAATGTTAGTCTGAAACAATAAGAACTGTCATGCACAGTCATTTCACAAATATTTTAAATTATAAAAGTATGATTTTACGAGCCGACATACAAAGAAACGTATCTTATCAAAACCTTGGACGTCATAACGTAACACAGAGTAGGCAAACACTTAACAAACTTAAATCTGAAGTTAAATAGTACAAAATAAATGTGTGACAGTATTTTAGGCTGTGTAACTTCTGTTATCGTAACGACCAAAGTGTATTTTTCCGCAATAAAATAGACATTTTAAAACGTTTCTTTATTGTTGTAATGGACAATATCGGATCTGTAAGAGAGTGTAATTGATCTCTAACCGAAATATTTCGCAAATATTTTTATGTCGCGTACCGATCGTAAATGTTGTGTGACAAAATTACTTCCCTGGATGGTCTTAGGTCATCGACCTGGGGGTTTTAATGTAGTTTTATTATCAAAAATGGGTATTAAATAGACAATGGAAATATTTTAAGTCAGTAATGCATATTATAATGTATATTGACGAATCGAATCCATTGTGGCATCTGTTTAAAAACCAACTTTTTGAATCGCATCATACCTATTGGCATCTGTTCGCCGAGTTAAGGATGATCAAGTTTTAGAGCATTTGCTTTTTCATTGTTAAGCGAAATCAATTGGTTATTTAAAGCAATTGTGAAATGTTGTCCTTTTTATAGTGAATAAAATAGTTTGAATGCGATTCCAAACACCGTGCTACTCCAACAACCTAGTATGATGCTGACATAGGTTTTGGTGTAATTCCCTAGACATGTTATTTTGTTTACGAGTAGGTAAGGCGGCAAACAGTGGGAAACTGGTGAATGCATCAGCTACCCTCGTCACAAATGAACAAGCGTGTGGGCAAACATGTGGGCGCTAACGAACAGGAGGCCTAGTACGAAAATGTATCTTTCGTTTGGACGTATAAACATACCATATTAAAATAACCAGTCTCTTGTGTCAATCCTTTGGTAAAATATAACCAAATCAATCAATCCGTGTAAAAAACTCGACCGTTTTCAATTGTTCCTAAATTTGGAAACCTTTGATACAAGTGAATGGCTATTTTAATTTGATCGGATAATACGACCGAATGTACGAAACGCTTTCGTTGTAGGCCTCCAGGAACGTAGCCAATAAGTCAACGGACTGTAAACGCAGTGACACGTTATATTCTAAACGCCAATTTTGAACTCGAATACAAATTAGGAGTCTTTGAGAGAAATGTAGATTGTAGAGTTACTAAAATGTGTGTGTCAATGACCTTCTGGTAGCTATTTGTAGACGTTTTTAATGAGAGGTGATCACTTACAATCGACATGATCGAAATGAATAGTGATTAATATAATATGATTGTATAATTTCAGCCAATAGACATCCACTGCTGACGGTCTCAACTATCGAAATTAATTAGCTTTTGACAATAACGTGTAAACTTGTAAACAGTTCATAGTTTTTAAATTCTAAAACTCAGCAAAGTATATACAAGAAGTACTTACAGAAATTTCCAACAGAATACAATTTCTTACCTAGATTTTTGTTAGAAAACCACATTTATGTATTCAAATTGCAGCAGTTTTGAAGCAAGTGTGATCGGTATGGTAAAAAATTGGGACGTGTAAAAGCTTAAGCTTAGTTTAAGCCTATTTGCAAAAAAAATGTTTTTTTATTGGTTCTGTAAGATGAACCGATACCGTGTCTATGTGTCCCTGCTATGCATTTTGTTGAGAGATTATTGTTTTATGCGCAAGTTCAGTGGACTATAATATTGTGTGCTTAGTAGTCAAAGATAATTCTTTGGCTTATGATTTCGTGTGCTTTTCACGATTTTACGCTTTATCAATTTATATTTAAAAGAATGCAATATTTAGTATACTCTTTTCAACTTAAATCTCATACACGAGTCATTCACATCAATATGAACTATGATTTTATTACTTTAATGGAATTTGGAAATTTCCTACAAGTAAAATTGAACCCTACTTCGGTAAACCCAGTTCAGTACCTGGTTTAATTGCAGTTTTGCTATTTGGACAGTTTAGTATACGGCATTTAATTAAATTTACTTTTGTGTGTGAATGAAGAAATTAAATAGATAACGAAACTTGAAGTACTTACTGGTTTTTCGGATCTGTTGTCAATGGAATATTACTACTCCTTCGTCGAAACATATTCCATTATTTTATTATTAAATTAAAGTTAAAATATTTTAATAAGAATGTTACATTTTTACAGGATAATAATTTATCCTAATATTATTTTATCGTTAAGACAGACTGGGAAGTTGTAATGTATTGAGAAGTTGTTATAACTTTAGGTTTCGAAGAAGTTGTCATAAAGCAACCTCTTGAAAACGTAAATTACTCGATATTCCCAGAAATCCAGGCCTTTATCACAGCTAAGGAACAAAAAGATTGGGCTGTAGGGTACGGTGCCTGAAACTGGAGTAGTAATTGAATGAAAACAATCGGCAAAGTTCATTGAATTTTAAACCAATAAACCACGGAACCCGTTAATTGAAATCCAACAAATTAAGCAACGTTTACTAAACGGGAATAGAAATGAGATGGATCTTTGTAAAGGACTACACAGAGTTAGTTATACGCGTCTATAATACAAAATTACAAAGAAACTTTTTGTATCATTAAAGAAATTCAAACAACATTTTATTAATTTTTAAATAGTGTAATTTTTTGAACAAAATCTCACTTACAATAAAGTTAGTTACTGAAAATAGTATTCTAAGGTTAAGTATCATACTTATTGTTTTTTTTAACATTGTTCTCATACATAAATGTTTTAGTGTATCTGTTTTGTCTTCAAGTTTTATGACTGCTGTCGAGATAAGAAAAAAATATTGTTATTTTTCTTTTGGTTACAGCAAGATAAAAATACAAACAATTTAGTAGGTACCTATAATTTATTTAGTAGGGGGTAGTAACTTAACTATATTAACTTATAAAATAGCAAATGTATATAATTTAACGTAATTTACATACTTTTCATGATGAGTTAATAAGTCTGCAATCTATCTAAAGGGACGAAATATTTAATGCTGATAAAAAGTTGTCTTCTAATGACTTAATTAGATCCCACGCAATCAGCTGAGAGAAGGGAATGACCTCCGCGCTCCAAAAAGCCATCGGATGGATGGACCTTCTTTTTATTTAGGCCTAAAACTTTTTTTTAAATATTTTAAATGCCACAAAAGTCATCAGTTTTGCATCATGCATCTGCTGATTGGACGACGCGTTTATAGGATACCAGTCCCCACTGCACGTACAACCTTTGCAAAACGACACCCACATTTTCTTCTGCCACGGATCTACAACACGGCCAGCCGCAAAGTCGTAGATATAAAAGGAGCTACTGGGTGCAACATAAAACAAATTGTTGAAAATTGGTTGTTAGAGCTGGACTATGTCAAAACAGAGAGCCTACTTGAGAATTGATTCGCCCATCTCACAACCCGCATGCACTCACAAATACACACATATACGCGGTTTCGCGCTCTCACCTCTCTCTCTCTCACACACACACAAACACACACACACACCCACACGCACACGCACACACACACGCGCACACACACACGCACACACACACACACGCACGCACATTATTTTTCTTGTTTATTTTTAACCATAATTTCTGTATTCTTTTTCTATTTCCGATATTTGTAGGTAATAAAATATAGTATAACGTTGTCAGTTTGACCCCGGTCTATAAAATTTGTTCTTGGTCAATTGTAACCGGACTCCTGCGAAACAAGCAGCTTGCTTAGTGCAGAAGTCGCCAGATACTGTATCAAACTTATTAATGTTTTACTGGTAATAAAGGCTTATTATTATTATTAATCTATTACAGTTTATTTTATATTATATCTGCGAGTTTGTGTGTGTGTGTGTGCGTATGTGTATGCGTATGCGTGTGCCTGTGCGAGAGCGTGTGATTGTATTTAGTGAAGAAGAAATGTGTAATTGGGTTGTTATTGGTATGTGTAGATAATACTGAATGTTTATAGGATTAGGTTAATTTAAGAAGATTCTCAGTTTCCAAGTTATGGAGTGTGACTGGGTAAATATGAAGAATTTTATTTATTTTATTATTTAAGAAGCTAGCTTGTCCGTCAAATTATTTCCCAGAGAAATCTGTTCTAGTCGCTTAAGTAGTAATTACTTTGTCTTTTCTCCTCTTGTTCATGACTTTTGGGTCGTAAACTACAGTTTTATGCATTTTTAGTACAATAGTTAGAATATTTTTTTTTTTATCTTTCTAGTTCTTATACATCTTATAATTTCAGTTGTAATTCATGGCTTACTTTTTCTCTTATTTCTGCTGATTTTTATTGTTTTTGTGCAAGTCGCTATTTATTACATTCATTAAATAAACGTAAATTATAATTATCCATTTATGAAAGTACAAGTGACGCGAATAACGCTTGGATCAAAGCATTACTAGGTAACATTTCTAACCTACACCTGTAAACAATTAGTTACATTTTTTTTTACTTTATAAGTTAATATTGAAGTCGGGTTTTTTATTTTTTTAAATCTTTTTATGTCATATTTATTTTAAAATTTAAAATAAATATATATTTTAAAATAAATACACCGTACTAGCCTTGTGAATTGTGTCCGGCAGTAAAAGGCTTACTTTTTTAATTTGGGTTAACGAAAAATACCACAAAGTCCATTACATTTTAAATACAAAATTAATAAAATAAGATTTTTGTGACATCAACAGTTGATAGCTTTTATGATATTATTATTTTAATATTGAGAGTGAAGTTTCTTTCTATAATATAATAATATATATTTAATTTCCTGGTAATAATAAAAAAAAAGATAATTTTAAAAGTATGCATGTTTTTATTCTAGATTAGTTTTATTGTATTATTCCACACAATGTATATTGCTTTTTGAATAAAGAAAATTGATATTGAAATTAAAATCTGTGTATTGTCTATAAAGTCTTCCTAATTTGGAGAGAGGTGGTAAAGCAACATCGTTTTTTAAGGTTAATTAATTTGTATATATCAACGCCAGCATTGAAAACACACCCACGGTAGCATTTAAAGTGCATGCAACTAAGAAATTTATTTTGAAATGTCTGCTTTACTTTTTTCATACTTTGTATATGGCACTTAAACACTTGGAAATACTAAACTGCGGTTTTAGTGCGATATTATTGTGTGGGTGTGGTGGCTAGATCTTTAAATTTAACACTTCATGATGTGGCCAACCAGTTGTAGGTCTTAAATCGTTTAAATATTCTGTGGTTTGAGGCATGAATAGCCGCCTCCTGGAAGAGACACGGCGTATATATTTATACTTACATCCCATATTTGCAATTCGCAATTCAATTTTGATATCGTAAGAGAAGGCAATATTCTAGCTAGGCATAACTTTGGGGATATTACATACATACTGCTGATTTTGTACGTAAACCGTCATAGTTTCAGCGCTATCTAAGCATCTCAACACTTAGAAAGACGTCGTCGACAACACGTCGGCGACTTGGAACCTGCATCGATTCTCAGACTGATCAGATTTATAAAAAGTCAATGATTTTCTAATTAATCATAAATTCTAAATACAGGGACTGATTATACTCCTCACTCTTCTAAATGGCTTATTATACTTACTAGGCACTGTGTGATTGTGGTCTATGGTATATTCAAGTGGTACTACATACGCCACGAACGACAAGAGACGTCACAGTAACAAAACGTTGTGGCATATAAGGATAATAAGTTTAATGAAACTTAGGACACAACGTCTGATCACGTTAAACGTAAATACTTAGGTAAATCAAATTCAAAGCCCGATTTATTTACTGTAGAGTGCACCCACTCATCAACCGAATTAGGTATTGGAATCGCGTCGTTGGCTGGATGGTGAAGTTTCTCGGCTATGAGGGTCAAAAAAGTATGGTGCCGCTCTTTTATCCAACTGTAAACTTGGGTGAGAAGTAGCTAGTGGTGATAAATCTTTAGGTTGTGAAGGAAGCTGCGTCAACACATGGTCCTCTTTCTCTGCTGGTGGCATTGACACAAGACATGTTCAGCAACTTCTGTGCGTAGGTAAGAGGTGGTCTTCTTCCTCGGTCCCTCACTGATGAGGTCATGACCACATATAGTTTTCTTCCACAGACTGCGATCATAGGCGGCTGCGATGATGTGTCTTTTGGGTTAACTTCAAGTACTAATACTACTACAGGTACGCATGTATAAGTTGTGTGCAAGAGAGATGCCTACTTGAAAAACTCTGCTTAAATTTGATAGTAAAGTAAAGTTCAAAATTTAAGTGTTGTGACGAATGAACTCTGCTCGTCGAAATAAGTAAGGGCCCCAAAAGTTTAATAACGTAGTGCAAATCAATTCAAATGAACTGTAGGCGAAATAAGAAGTTGTGTTCACTTAATTTTTTTATATATTTAGGTTTAAAGACGTTGCTACTCCATGAGGGTTAAAAAAGGTTATGGAATTGGCTTAAAAGAGAAATTAGTATAGGTATATAAATCGTCAAATCAGTGTGGCTCTGGTATCCTCAATGATATGTTGGAGACAGGATACTTGTGAGGTTTTAGACTTTCGGAAAAATCTGTAACTTCTGCCAGAATTTCCGACCTAGAGATAACAATTTCCTCATTTGAAGAGAATCAACTTCCTCAGATGGTTACGACGTAGAAGACTCTAATTCTGCTCTAAAGTTTCCTGCATTTCTCATTAGATTTGTGATTTTTATGTATTGTAGATGCGTGTTTAAACAAGAAAATTTCATTCTTTCTTAACAGTGGTTTTCTCGTCGCCTCCTTATAAACTGCAGACGTGCTACCGAGAGTTTCAACTTTTTTCCGGCATGGGGCATACGACATCTCACAGAATTTGAAATCCTCTTGCCAAAGTATCACCATCAATATTCGCGCTTCTGGTCAATGTCAATTTTGGTTGTGTTTCCCAGGTCAACAAGTTCTCTCGTTTCAACTGCAACGTTTATTCGTATGTTTATTCAGATGTTTTGTATTTTCTTACTTTATGAGCTACCAGAAAATGAGAAATTCCGATGTTTTATAAAATGAATAAAAAATCCCAGAAAATTGTATGATTTGCAATGTTATTTAGAAAATGATGTCATAAACTGTATGTTATTTTAATGTTTTGTTCATTATTCTTAAGCATTACATTAAATACTCGTACTTCTAATATTACCATCATATTATTATTAATGAATTACTTACTCAAATTAAATAATATGACTAGAAAAAACCACAGCAGCATTTGGGAAGTTGCATTATCGTTGCTCTGTCACAATACCTGATAAGCGAGGTGTGTGATCAGTGCGTCCTACTTGTAATGAAACCGGGCCGAAACGTGGGCGATGACAATGAATATGGCTACATCCTTATTAATAATAAAAAAATAAACATTTAAAAAACTTGAGGTCTCTCGACTGTCTTACGTCTCCATTATCAGATCAACTCTAGGTCTGTGTCATGTATTTGTGTCAATAGAACTACTCGTGTTTCCAGTTTCAATGGGTTCAGTTCACAAATAGAAACTCAGTGGGTGGGTTAACAATCAATCATATTTTATGAAACAAATGTGGTGAGTTAAAAAAAAGCACCTCACCACACCCATATGATACTTGCGCTAATGTAGAAAAAACGTTTTGATTGACTATGCGTAATAAAATTACCCACGTATTTCACATAACTATTATTATACATAACTATATTAAATAAACGTAAATCTTATTCAGATAAGTTATACGTAGGAATTGTATAAAATTACGTATTTCAAATAGTCTTAGTAACATTGCTATGGTACCTAGAATATTATGTTAAAATAACCTAACCATGCATGTCTTTTGTAAATATAATTGAAGGCTGACGAAGACATTTGTCGCGATTGTATTCATTGAGTGACAGGCAAAAATAGAGTATTTAGCAGTGAAAATTAAAGTAAACATTTTTGATGGATGCAGTGTATAAAGAACTAAGCACAAATACTGGTTTTCAATGGAAATCATTTTTAAGACAGGTGAGGATGTGAATACTAAATACGGTGAAGTTTGTTTTTAATAAAAAATGGCCACTAAAACGTAAAATATCTTATTGAAGTTAATATTCAAAGTTTGCATACAGATTTATTTATCTTCTGTAGCAAGAATTGTAAAATTTTATTCAAATTGTCTAATAAAAACAATTAGGGCACACATCTCGTACATTTCGACAAAATTCATTTATTATAAGAAGGGCTTACTCGAAATATACGTAATGTACTAAATTGCATATTTAAATACGTTGATGATTTTTTAGTTGATGGTGAACAGCATAGCATGGGTGTTTTACTTTATGTTTGGGTTGTCTCTGGGTGCCCCTACTGTACTAATTCCACAAGTGAGAAAGGAAGCAAACTCCACGGAGGCAATCAGCGAGGATATGGCGTCATGGATATGTAAGTATTGTAATGATCATCATCCACTGATTGAATAGTGGCGTATGTCTCAACCCTCAGTTAGGAATTTATACCTCTCAGCCCGGTTTTGGCAATTTTTTCCATGCGCTGCCGGGAACTTGGTGTAAAATTTAAATAAGCTGGTGAACTTGAAATACTTATTTAATGCTAAGGCAGTCATTTACGAATGGAAGACTATTTGTCTTTCATGGTTATGCAACGCTCAGAGGCACTCTTTAATATTGTAACACATCATTGTGCAATTCTTATTACAAGCTTTTATTTACTTTCACCTGTCCCGTTGTCTGTAATCAAATCTTGCAAGTTAAATTTGATCCACTTCCCGGTTACCGATTGAGCTGAAATTTTGCATACATGTGTTAACCGCGTGACAATGCAATATTATGATAAAATGGTGCTGATCTGATGATGGAGCTGGAAGGTGGCCATAGGAACTTCGCAATGAAACGAAACAACCTCATCGTGTTTGGGCTCGTTTGAATCGTCTTGACGAGCAGTTTGTCTTTCAATGGTAACCAGGGTCTGATGATGGAGCTGAAAGGTGGTCATAGGAACTCTGTGATGAAACGACGAAACCTCATCGAGTTTCGGTTCGTTTTAGTCGTCTTGACGAGTAGTTTTTTTATGATGGTTACCAGGGTCTGATCTGATGATGGAGATGGAAGGTGGTCATAGGAACTCAGTAAAGAAAAGATCAAATCTTGCAAGTTAAATTTAATCCACTTCCCGGTTACCGATGAGCTGAAATTTTGAATACATGTGTAAACCGCGTGACAATGCAATATTATGATGAAACGGTTCTGATCTGATGATGTACCTAAAGATGGCCATAGGAACTCAGTAATTGAGCGAGATAACCCGATTGAGTTTGGGATCGTTTAATTCGTATTGACGAGTTAGTACTTTGTTGCTAGATGGTAACCAGGGTCCGATGATGGAGCTGGAAGATGGCCATAGGAACTCAGTTATTAAGCGACATAACCCGATCGAGTTTGGGCTCTTTTGATTCGTCTTGACGAGTACTTTGGTGCAACATGGTAACAAGAGTCTGATGATGGATCCGTAAGGTGGCCATACAAGCTTTTATTTAGTTTTACCTGGCCCGTTGTCTGTAATCAAATCTTGAAAGTTAAATTTAATCCACTTCCCGGTTACTGATGAGCTGAAATTTTGCATACATGTGTAAACCGCGTGACAATGCGATATTATGATGAAATGGTTCTGATCTAATGATGGGGCTGTAAGGTCGCCAATGCCATAGGAACTTCACAATGAAACGAAAAAACCTCATAGAATTTGGGCTCGTTTGAATCGACTTGACGAGTGGTTTGTTCTTCAATGGTAACCAGGGTCTGATGATGGAGCTGAAAGGTGGTCATAGGAACGCTGTAATAAAAACGACGCAATTCCATCGAGTTTGGGCTCGTTTAGTTCGTCTTAGCGCGTAATTTGATAATATATGGTAACCAGGGTCTGATGATCGAGCTGGAACATGGCCATAGAAACTCTGCAATTAAACGACGCAACCCCATCAAGTTTGGGCTCGTTTAATTCGTCTTGACGAGTACTTTGATAATATATGGTAACTAGGGTCTGATGATGGAGCTGAAACGTGGTTACAAGAACTCCGCAATTAAACGACGCAATTCCATCGAGTTTGGGCTCGTTTAGTTCGTCTTAGCAAGTACTTTGATAATATATGATGACCAGGATCTGATGATCGAGCTAGAACATGGCCATAGAAACTCCGCAATTTAACGACGCAACCCCATCTAGTTTGGGCTTGTTTAATTCGTCATGACGAGTACTTTGATAATATATGGTAACCAGGGTCTGATGATGGAGCTGGAACGTCGCCACAAGAACTCCGCAATTAAACGACGCAAACCCATCGAGTTTGGGGTCGTTTAATTTGTCTTGACGAGTACTTTGATAATATATGGTAACCAGGGTCTGATGATGGAGCTGAAAGGTGGTCATAGGAACTCTGTGATAAAAACGACGCAATTCCATCGAGTTTGGGCTCGTTTAGTTCGTCTTAGCGAGTAATTTGATAATATATGGTAACCAGGGTCTGATGATCGAGCTGGAACATGGCCATAGAAATTCCGCAATTAAACGACGCAACCTCATCTTGTTTGGGCTCGTTTAATTCGTCTTGACGAGTACTTTGATAGTATATGGTAACCAGGGTCTGATGATGGAGCTGGAACGTCGCCACAAAAACTCCGCAATTAAACGACGCAAACCCATCGAGTTTGGGGTCTTTTATTTCGTCTTGACGTGTACTTTGATAATATATATGGTAACCAGGGTCTGATGATGGAGCTGAAACGTGGCCATAGGAACTCCGTAATTAAACAACGCAACCCCATCGAGTTTGGGCTCGTTAAATTCGTCTTGACAAGTACTTTGATACAATAGGTAACCAAGGTCTGATGATAGAGCTAGAAGATAGCCATAGGAACTCCGTAAATAAACGACGCAACCTCATCGAGTTTGGGGTCGTTTAATTTGTCTTGACGAGTACTTTGATAATATAAGGTAACCAGGGTCTGATGATGGAGCTGAAAGGTGGTCATAGGAACTCTGTGATAAAAACGACGCAATTCTATCGAGTTTGGGCTCGTTTAGTTCGTCTTAGCGCGTAATTTGATAATATATGGTAACCAGGGTCTGATGATCGAGCTGGAACATGGCCATAGAAACTCTGCAATTAAACGACGCAACCCCATCAAGTTTGGGCTCGTTTAATTCGTCTTGACGAGTACTTTGATAATATATGGTAACCAGGGTCTGATGATGGAGCTGAAACGTGGTTACAAGAACTCCGCAATTAAACGACGCAATTCCATCGAGTTTGGGCTCGTTTAGTTCGTCTTAGCAAGTACTTTGATAATATATGATGACCAGGATCTGATGATCGAGCTAGAACATGGCCATAGAAACTCCGCAATTTAACGACGCAACCCCATCTAGTTTGGGCTTGTTTAATTCGTCATGACGAGTACTTTGATAATATATGGTAACCAGGGTCTGATGATGGAGCTGGAACGTCGCCACAAGAACTCCGCAATTAAACGACGCAAACCCATCGAGTTTGGGGTCGTTTAATTTGTCTTGACGAGTACTTTGATAATATATGGTAACCAGGGTCTGATGATGGAGCTGAAAGGTGGTCATAGGAACTCTGTGATAAAAACGACGCAATTCCATCGAGTTTGGGCTCGTTTAGTTCGTCTTAGCGAGTAATTTGATAATATATGGTAACCAGGGTCTGAGGATCGAGCTGGAACATGGCCATAGAAATTCCGCAATTAAACGACGCAACCTCATCTTGTTTGGGCTCGTTTAATTCGTCTTGACGAGTACTTTGATAGTATATGGTAACCAGGGTCTGATGATGGAGCTGGAACGTCGCCACAAAAACTCCGCAATTAAACGACGCAAACCCATCGAGTTTGGGGTCTTTTATTTCGTCTTGACGTGTACTTTGATAATATATATGGTAACCAGGGTCTGATGATGGAGCTGAAACGTGGCCATAGGAACTCCGTAATTAAACAACGCAACCCCATCGAGTTTGGGCTCGTTAAATTCGTCTTGACAAGTACTTTGATACAATAGGTAACCAAGGTCTGATGATAGAGCTAGAAGATAGCCATAGGAACTCCGTAAATAAACGACGCAACCTCATCGAGTTTGGGGTCGTTTAATTTGTCTTGACGAGTACTTTGATAATATAAGGTAACCAGGGTCTGATGATGGAGCTGAAAGGTGGTCATAGGAACTCTGTGATAAAAACGACGCAATTCTATCGAGTTTGGGCTCGTTTAGTTCGTCTTAGCGCGTAAATTGATAATATATGGTAACCAGGGTCTGATGATCGAGCTGGAACATGGCCATAGAAACTCTGCAATTAAACGACGCAACCCCATCAAGTTTGGGCTCGTTTAATTCGTCTTGACGAGTACTTTGATAATATATGGTAACCAGGGTCTGATGATGGAGCTGAAACGTGGTTACAAGAACTCCGCAATTAAACGACGCAATTCCATCGAGTTTGGGCTCGTTTAGTTCGTCTTAGCAAGTACTTTGATAATATATGATGACCAGGATCTGATGATCGAGCTAGAACATGGCCATAGAAACTCCGCAATTTAACGACGCAACCCCATCTAGTTTGGGCTTGTTTAATTCGTCATGACGAGTACTTTGATAATATATGGTAACCAGGGTCTGATGATGGAGCTGGAACGTCGCCACAAGAACTCCGCAATTAAACGACGCAAACCCATCGAGTTTGGGGTCGTTTAATTTGTCTTGACGAGTACTTTGATAATATATGGTAACCAGGGTCTGATGATGGAGCTGAAAGGTGGTCATAGGAACTCTGTGATAAAAACGACGCAATTCCATCGAGTTTGGGCTCGTTTAGTTCGTCTTAGCGAGTAATTTGATAATATATGGTAACCAGGGTCTGAGGATCGAGCTGGAACATGGCCATAGAAATTCCGCAATTAAACGACGCAACCTCATCTTGTTTGGGCTCGTTTAATTCGTCTTGACGAGTACTTTGATAGTATATGGTAACCAGGGTCTGATGATGGAGCTGGAACGTCGCCACAAAAACTCCGCAATTAAACGACGCAAACCCATCGAGTTTGGGGTCTTTTATTTCGTCTTGACGTGTACTTTGATAATATATATGGTAACCAGGGTCTGATGATGGAGCTGAAACGTGGCCATAGGAACTCCGTAATTAAACAACGCAACCCCATCGAGTTTGGGCTCGTTAAATTCGTCTTGACAAGTACTTTGATACAATAGGTAACCAAGGTCTGATGATAGAGCTAGAAGATAGCCATAGGAACTCCGTAAATAAACGACGCAACCTCATCGAGTTTGGGGTCGTTCAATTTGTCTTGACGAGTACTTTGATAATATAAGGTAACCAGGGTCTGATGATGGAGCTGAAAGGTGGTCATAGGAACTCTGTGATAAAAACGACGCAATTCTATCGAGTTTGGGCTCGTTTAGTTCGTCTTAGCGAGTAATTTGATAATATATTGTAACCAGGGTCTGATGATCGAGCTGGAACATGGCCATAGAAACTCCACAATGAAACGACGCAAACCCATCTAGTTTGGGCTCGTTTAATTCGTCTTGACGAGTACTTTGAAAATATATGGTAACCAGGGTCTGATGATGGAGCTGAAACGTGGTTACAAGAACTCCGCAATTAAACGACGCTAACCCATCGAGTATGGGCTCGTTTAGTTCGTCTTAGCAAGTACTTTGATAATATATGGTAACCAGGATCTGATGATCGAGCTGGAACATGGCCATAGAAACTCCGCAATTAAACGACGCAACCCCATCTAGTTTGGGCTCGTTTAATTCGTCATGACGAGTACTTTGATAGTATATGGTAACCAGGGTCTGATGATGGAGCTGGAACGTCGCCACAAAAACTCCGCAATTAAACGACGCAAACCCATCGAGTTTGGGGTCTTTTATTTCGTCTTGACGTGTACTTTGATAATATATATGGTAACCAGGGTCTGATGATGGAGCTGAAACGTGGCCATAGGAACTCCGTAATTAAACAACGCAACCCCATCGAGTTTGGGCTCGTTAAATTCGTCTTGACAAGTACTTTGATACAATAGGTAACCAAGGTCTGATGATAGAGCTAGAAGATAGCCATAGGAACTCCGTAAATAAACGACGCAACCTCATCGAGTTTGGGGTCGTTTAATTTGTCTCGACGAGTACTTTGATAATATAAGGTAACCAGGGTCTGATGATGGAGCTGAAAGGTGGTCATAGGAACTCTGTGATAGAAACGACGCAATTCTATCGAGTTTGGGCTCGTTTAGTTCGTCTTAGCGAGTAATTTGATAATATATGGTAACCAGGGTCTGATGATCGAGCTGGAACATGGCCATAGAAACTCCACAATGAAACGACGCAAACCCATCTAGTTTGGGCTCGTTTAATTCGTCTTGACGAGTACTTTGAAAATATATGGTAACCAGGGTCTGATGATGGAGCTGAAACGTGGTTACAAGAACTCCGCAATTAAACGACGCTAACCCATCGAGTATGGGCTCGTTTAGTTCGTCTTAGCGAGTACTTTGATAATATATGGTAACCAGGATCTGATGATCGAGCTGGAACGTGGCCATAGAAACTCCGCAATTAAACGACGCAACCCCATGTAGTTTGGGCTCGTTTAATTCGTCATGACGAGTACTTTGATAGTATATGGTAACCAGGGTCTGATGATGGAGCTGGAACGTCGCCACAAAAACTCCGCAATTAAACGACGCAAACCCATCGAGTTTGGGGTCTTTTATTTCGTCTTGACGTGTACTTTGATAATATATATGGTAACCAGGGTCTGATGATGGAGCTGAAACGTGGCCATAGGAACTCCGTAATTAAACAACGCAACCCCATCTAGTTTGGGCTCGTTAAATTCGTCTTGACAAGTACTTTGATACAATAGGTAACCAAGGTCTGATGATAGAGCTAGAAGATAGCCATAGGAACTCCGTAATTAAACGATGCAACCCCATCGAGTTTGGGCTCGTTTGTTTCATCTTGACGAGTATCTTGTTTGGCGTGAATATGCATCTCCAACAAATTTGGGAAATAAGTTCGTTCCGTTTGTTATGAATGTGAATTATGGCTGATTGATTAGATGGATGACTTGATGCGAAGTTGACCACGTGCCGAGGGCTGAATGGTATGAGGGTGTATAAACATATACTAAAAAGTTAAAAATAAAATTGAAGAAAAAAATACTTTTTTAAACACAAGCTTTTATTATTGGTTAATAAAATGAACTAAAAAGTTGAAAATAAATTAACCTGATTAGAAAAACACCATTATAATATAGGTAGCATTTTTTTTATAAATAAAAGCGTGTTACATTGTAATTTCAGAAGAAAAATAAAAGTACCTAGTAAGCTAATGTTCCATTAAAATGTAACACGCTTTTATTTATAAAAAATGCTACCTATATTATAATGGTGTTTTTCTAATCAGGTTAATTTATTTTCAACTTTTTAGTTCATTTTATTAACCAATAATAAAAGCTTGTGTTTAAAAAAGTATTTTTTTCTTCAATTTTATTTTTTACAAGCTTTTATTTAGTTTCACCTGTCCCGTTGTCTGTAATCAAATCTTGCAAGCTAAATTTGATCCACTTCCCGGTTACTGATTGAGCTGAAATTTTGCATACATGTGTAAACCGCGTGACAATGCAATATTATGATGAAATCGTGCTGATCTGATGATGGAGCTGGAAGGTGGTCATAGGAACTTCACAATGAAACGAAACAACGTCATCGAGTTTGGACTCGTTTAAATCGAGTTGACGAGTACTTTGTCTTTCAATGGTAACCAGGGTCTGATGATGGAGCTGGAAGGTGGTCATAGGAACTCTGTAATGAAACGACGAAACCCCATCGAGTTTCGGCTCGTTTAATTCGCCTTGACGAGTACTTTGTTTTAGGAAAAACCATTTAGGATGGTTACCAGGGTCTTATCTGATGATGAAGCTGGAAGGTGGTCATAGGAACTCAGTAAAGAAACAACGCAATCCCATCGAGTCTCAGTTTGTTTGATTCGTCTTGACGAGTACTTTGTTGCTAGATGGTAACCAGGGTCTGATAATGGAGCTGGAAGGTGGTCATAGGAACTCTGTAATGAAACGACGAAACCCCATCGAGTTTGGGCTCGTTTAATTCGTCTTGACGAGTAGTTTGATACTATATCGTAACATGGGTCTGATGATGGAGCTGAAAGGTGGCCATAGGAACTCCGCAATTAAACGACGCAACCCCACCGAGTTTGGGCATGATGGAGCTGGAAGGTGGCCATAGGAACTCAGTAAAGAAACAACGCAATCCCATCGAGTCTCAGTTTGTTTGATTTGTCTTGACGAGTACTTTGGTGCTAGATGGTAACCAGGGTCTGATGATGGAGCTGAAAGGTGGCCATAGGAACTCCGTAATTAAACGACGCAACCCTACCGAGTTTGGGCTCGTTTAATTCGTCTTGACGAGTACTTTGATACTATATGGTAACCAGAGTCAGATGATGGAGCTGAAACGTGGCCATAGGAACTCCGTAGTTAAACGACGCAACCCCATCGAGTTTGGGCTCGTTTAATTCGTCTTGACGAGAACGTTGATACTATATGGTAAACAGGGTCTGATGATGGAGCTGGAACGTGGCCATAGGAACTCCGCAATGAAACGACGCAACTCCATCGAGTTTGTGCTCGTATGATTCTTCTTGACGGGTAATTTGATACTATATGGTAACCAGGGTCAGATGATGGAGCTGAAACGTGGCCATAGTAACTCCGTAGCTAAACGACGCAACCCCATCGAGTTTGGGCTCGTTTAATTCGTCTTGAAGAGTACTTTGATAATACATGGTAACCAGGGTCGGATGATGGAGCTGAAAGGTGGCTATAGGAACTGCGTAATTAAACGACGCAACCCCAACGAGTTTGGGCTCGTTTAATTCGTCTTGACGAGTACTTTCATACTATATGGTAACCAGGGTCTGATGATGGAGCTGGAACGTGGCCATAGGAACTCCGCAATGAAACGATGCAACTCCATCGAGTTTGTGCTCGTATGATTCTTCTTGACGAGTAATTTAATACTATATATATGGTAACTAGGCTCTGCTGATGGAGCTGGAAGGTGGCCATAGAAACTCCGTAATTAAACGACGCAACCCAATCGAGTTGGGGCTCGTTTAATTAGTCTTGACGAGTACTTTGATACTATATGGTAACCAGGGTCTGATGATAGAGCTAGAAGGTAGCCATAGGAACTCCGATATTAAACGACGCAACCCCATCGAGTTTGGACTCGTTTGATTCTTGACGAGTATATTGGTTGGCGTGAAATGAATCTCCAACAAATTTGGGAAAAAAATTCGTTCCGTTTGTTTGAATGTGAATTATGGTCTGATTGATTAGATGGATGATCCAATGCCAAGGTGAGCACGTGCCGAAGGCTGAATGGTATGAGGGTGTATAAACATTTCATATCGCTAACGTAAGTTAAATTAGTTATATAATTACGCTCAAGGGTGTTTAACCAATGCGCCCTACCAGTTTTAACCTACGGAGCCGAAACGTGGAACATGACAGTCAAGTTGGCCTACCGACTACACGTCACTCAGCGTGCTATGGAAAGGTCTATGTTGGGGATCTCATTAAGGGATAAGATCCGGAACGAGGTCATACGACATAAGACTAAGGTGACTGATATTGTCCAAAAATGTAGCAAGCTGAAGTGGCAGTGGGCTGGCCATGTCTGTCGCAGAACCGACGAGAGGTGTAGCAGTAAGGTTCTCGAATGGAGACCACGCTTAGGCTAACGTAGTGTAGAACGCCCCCCGGCTAGATGGACCGATGACTTGAAGAAGGCAGCTGGCAGCGACTGGATGCAAAGGGCGGGAGATCGTGCGCTGTGGCGCTCCTTGGGGGAGGCCTATGTCCAGCAGTGGACTGCAACAGGCTGATATGATGATGATGAATTATATAACTAATTTAAACGTTATTTTCCCTACTACAAATATAAAAACATGAGATATATTTATAAATTTATAAAATACATAAAATTTAAGTGCAAAGCTTTTATTTTTTTTTAACTTTCACCTGCCCCGTTGTCTGTAATCAAATCTTGCAAGATAATTTGATCCATTTCCCGGTTTCCGATTGAGCTGAAATTTTGCATGCATGTATAAATCAGATGACAATGCAATATTATTATATTTTTGCTTTTTGCTATTTTATCTTTTGCTTAGCGATGGATTGATTCCGCGCTAACCAAGTCGGGTTTCCGGTCGGGTATGGTCCGAGCCTACCGTCAGGGTCCCTGCTGAAAACCAGCGTCGAGATACGTCCCTGACTGTCACGACAAATGCTGAGCGGGGGCCTTTTTGACACACACTGCTTTTTATTATGCTGTAAATTTTTATTTTTTTCCTTTTGTATTCTGTGTGTGTCAAATAAATCTTTTTCTATTCTATTCTATTCTATTCTATTATTATGACATAGAGCTGATCTGATGATGGAGCTGGAAGGTGGCCACCTTAATCCTCCGTAATTAATCGACGCAACCCCATCGAGTTTGATTCATCTTGACGAGTATCTTGGTTGGCGTAAATATGCATCTCCAACAAATTTGGGGAAAAAGTACGTTCCGTTTGTTATGAATGTGGATTATGTCTGATTGATTAGATGCCAATGAGGGTGTATAAACATTTCATAATGCTAACTCTAATCTCAGGGTACCAGGGCGAACCCTGTTGTGCTGAAGATAAATAACACTTGAAAAAAAATCATCGACCTCAGGTGGGACTCGAACCCACGTCCCATCGCATACCTACTATACTGTTGTGCTGAAGCCCTTATCCCTCTACAATGGACCGTTTTTGTCCTATACTCGTGGGAACAACATGAACAACAAATCTCGAATTAAAAATACTAAAAAGTTAAAAATAAAATTAAAGACAAAAAAAACTTTTTTAAAAACAAGCTTTTATTATTTGTTAATAAAATGAACTAAAAAGTTAAAAATAAATTTACTTGATCAGAAAAATACCATTATATAGGTAGCATTTTTAAAAAATAAAAGCGTGTTACAATTAAATGGAACATTAAAGAACATTTAGCTCATTACAACATTATTTTTATTCTGCAAACACAATGTAACACGCTTTTATTTTTTAAAAATGCTACCTATATAATGGTATTTTTCTGATCAAGTAAATTTATTTTTAACTTTTTAGTTCATTTTATTAACAAATAATAAAAGCTTGTTTTTAAAAAAGTTTTTTTTGTCTTTAATTTTTTTATAAATATAATAAATTTATGAATTTGTTTTTTCAGCTTCAGTGGCAAGCTACATGGGCATACCATGGACTATAGTCTTGTCCATTTCGATGTTTTATTTTGGAAGAAAAAGGAGCTGCATTTTCGTCGTAATCAACGCTTTGGCAGCTTTTATCCTTCTCTATTGCAGCACAAATCCCACTCAGATTTTGATTAGTCAAATTTTACATGGACTGACAGCTGCATCACAAACAACCACGACTGTTATTATAATGACCGAGTACACATCACCTGAGTATAGAGGAATATTTTCTACCACAAAAACTGTAACAATGTTTCAAGGAATATGGGTAGCTAATGCGATAGGAATGTTTTTTCATTGGACGAATATTGGACTCGTAGGAATAGTATGTTCAGTGTATAATTTTGTTGCAATTCTGATCATGCCAGAATCTCCTTACTGGTTAGTTAAGAATGAAAAATTGTGCGAATGTAAAGCTTCTCACCGTTGGCTAAAAGGCACCGACGAGAGATCCGATAGAGAATTAAATGAGTTAATTAACACAGTCTGTTACAGCGGAAACAAAAGATCCAAAAACACATTTGATATAATTAGAAAATGTTTTGCTTTGCTGCTAGAAAAAGAAGTGTATAAAGCTTTGATAATGTCTGTATTAGTAATAGCTTCTTACTACATGTCTGGTAAATTAGTTTGTACTGTCTATTCAATACAGATAATACAAAAGATAACAGGTAACGAATCGGCAGCTTATGTTGGTATGTTATTGTTAGATGCTATTACAATATGTGGTATGATGGTCGGTTGTGTTATGTCTAAATTTTTTGGACAAAAAGTGTTATTGTTAACATCATTAGCAGGGGGAATATTCTTCTTGTATGTTATTTCTCTATATTTATATTTAGTGAATTTATCATTTATATTTGAAAACACGTTTGCATCTTTAGGTTTGTTGATTGCATTTTCGTTAGCTGTGAGTTGCAGTACAGTGATGTCATTATCAATTTTTGCTGAATTATTACCACTAAGAGCAAGATCATTAAGTGTATGCATTGTTTCGATATTTTCAAAATTTACTTTGGGTACAATTCTAAAACTTTCACCGTATCTGTTTGAAACATTTGGTAATCAGGGAGGATTTTTCTTTTATGGGATATGTAGTACAATATTGTTTCTATTGATGTTCAAATATTTACCGGAAACTCGAAACAAAACCCTCCATGAGATTGCTCACGGTTTTAAACATAAAAATGTAAAATACTCACAGGCTGTTCAGTTAGTACCACTTGCGTAAAAAATATTGTTATTTTTAAATTCATTAAGGCAATAAATTGATAAAATAAGGCAGAAAATAATTTCACGATCAACTTAATTTATGGCAAGAAATATACATTGTGTTACATTTGGTTTCTTTATATTATGGAATGTTCTTGCCTTTAGTTACCCTTTTTATGTATTTTATGTCATTTAAGTAACATAACTGTCTAGTTTAGATCTTCAATAAAGGTTGACCATGCAACAAATATAATGTCTGGCACCATAAATATACATCATAGGATCGGTAATAGTATAAGCTAAGCTGTTGAGGTCATAAAATTCTAGTTCATTTCTTTTTTAGAGATCTCATCAGTGATTTACCAAGAGAATAACATAGTTATCTTATCTATCTCGCAGTAGAATTATACAACTTCCACTCCACTTGCTTTCACGAGGGGTCAGCCCGTGGCTTAACAGCTAATGATGTTAAGCCTTTTAATTTGGCAAATTGGCAATATTTAAATTGGTAAAAGTCAGTACTTTTAAAATTGGCATTTATGAATGCTTACAAAACAATCTGTTGGTCTCAGATGCACTTGTCTTGTTTTATCCCATTCGCATACATACAAGGCAATGATAAATAGGTAGGGGTTGGTTATACGAACTGTGATTCATCCATCTCAGTGTGGATTACAATGCACAAACAATCTTAGATAAGATATTATTATAATACATTGTCTTGATGTTGGTCCAAGAGGGAAAATCTCTCTGACGACCATCTGGTGTTATAGTGGTTCACGCTCCGGATTACAATGCCTAGCGGTTTCGGGTTCGAATCCCGCGAGGGGCAAATGTTAGTGTGATGAGCACGAGCATTTGCTAGGTGCAAATGCTCGTGCTCAGTGCGAGTCATGGATGTTTATAAAAGTATTTAAGTATGTTTATCCGTTATCTAGTCGCCATAGCACAAGCTTTGTTTAGTTAATTGGTGGGGCTAGATAATTGGTGTGATTGTGGAAAAAGAATCTTATAAAGTATAGCATAGAAAACAATCTGTTTATTCCGTTGAAGGATCCATTTTGAACATTTTTCTTTTTAATCGTACTTAAAAGTAAAACATATTACATACAAACATACGGGTCAAACTGAGAAATTTCTTTTTGTAAGTCGGTTAAAAGAATATTCCTGCTGAAGATGATTTCACCACCCGATTCGTGAAGTACAAATGGAAGATTAATCGCATTAACGTACTTAAAGGTCCAGGGTTCGATTACCAGTTCAAGTCGGGCGACTAGTTAGACTAGACTAGAGAAGTGCTTGACTACAATTTTAGCCGCATTTAGGCAAACGCGCGAGTGAAGAAGTGAATGGCGAGTCGAATCGCGAACATGAGTGTGTGAACGGATTAACAGACGCTTGCTATTCGCCTCGCGGCTAGTATTGTCGCTCACCACGCTCGATTTTTTGTGTTTTAATATTGTAGATTTAAGTTTAAAACATACATAGTAATCTAAAATACCAAGAAAAAAACTACTTAAATCAGAATTAAATATTGAATTATGAAGTGGTAATATTCAATGGTTATTTACTTTTACCCTCAATGAATTTAAGTGTGAAGGATGAAAAAAAAGAATGCGTGAATATATAAATCATTATATCGCTTATAAAGATCGTTCTTTTTGTAGCTGGATCAGTATGATAATTTTTGCTTCGGCAGTGCATGCAGTAAAATACAAGTATTTGTATAGTAAAAAACAAAAATTGTAAATTGGGGGATGGGTAGGAAGAGAATGGCATGGATGGATAACATCAAAGAATGGACAGGAGTTGGAAATGCGGGTAGACTTCTGCACTGGGCAAGGGACCGCCAACGCTTTGCAGTACTGGTAGCTGACCTTCACTAGTTGGAGAGGCACTCTTAGAAGAAGAAGTAAATTCCTCTTTTAACACTTTTCGATTTTATGATTACTTTGAAAGACCCAATATTTTAGCATATCTCAAAACGAGACAATAATAATATTTTTGAAGTAAATGAGACAGAAAATAAATTATTGATAATATTGGGTCCTTTAATTAAACAGGTGTTATAGCAGAACTATTTTAACAGCCACAAGTTACCGTTTAAATTTAATGCTCATTTTAGTAATACAGTTAATTTAGTACAGTGGTTTAGTTGATATAAAATGAATATTCTACGTATGTGATATACCTAAATTGAATTGATAACAAACAGGTAACAGTTATAATGGAGACCGAGTATGCGAGTGTTAAAACAGACAAAGTGAAATACAGCCCTTTTTTTGCGACAGGTAATGTGAATACTTACATATTTATCAATTTTACATGAATAAATATTGGTATAAAATCGTACTCACAACGCTTAACGTAATCACCGGCCAATGGCCGGTTAAGCGTGGCAAAATTTCAGTTGTTCCATCACAAAATAATATATAAACCAGAATTATTAATTGTACAGGGTTTTTTCTATACCTTATATTATAGTCAAATTAAATACGTTTAATATAAGGGACATTTTAAATCATGAGACTTTTTGATAAGATTATTTTATAAGCACTTGTTTGTTTAAAACAAATATCATTAGAGCAATTATAACAGCTACTGTATTAACTGTTTACTATCACAATTCCTATTTTATTTGTTAATCTGAAAGAATATGTTCCTTGATATTTATAAAAGTAAATAATGGCTGTAATTATTAACATACATTTACAGTGTCAGTACGGTCCATCGCACTCCATTCAAGACTACTTACACAAATAATGAAAATAATTTAATGCCGAACATAACTGATGACAATAACTAATCAATGATCACGTTTCACTTATCCGATTCCAGTTACTGGAATGTTTAATATCCAGTTCGTTCTTCTTCATGGCGAGGCTGAGCTTGGGCATCCCCACTGTCGCAGCGCCCCAACTGAGGAAGGAAGCCAACTCAACAGACGCAGGATGCGAAGAAATGGCTTCATGGATAAGTTAGTTATTTTAATATTTGGGACAAATATAATTATTAGAATACGAGTAAAATAGATTAGTATAGAGAAACGACGATAATGATGATCTTTTGGTGTAGTGGTTCGCTCTCCAAGCCAGGCAGTTGCCGCAACGGAAAAATGTTTGTGTGATGAGCGCGAACATTTGTACCTAAGTCTTGATGTTCAAAAACGTATTTATGTATGATTATAATAAATATTGGACAACATCACATACATTGCTCTGATCCTAAGGTAAGTAGCTATAGCACTTGTGTTATAGAAATCAGAAACAACGACGGTACCACAACACGCAGACCCGAGCCAATATAGAAAAGTTTGTTTTCTACATTGACCCGACCGGGGATCGAACCCGGAACCTCAGAGATGGCGGCGCCATTTAAAGTGCTCGCCTTTCGGCCACGGAGGTCGTCATTATCCTTTATCTAATAGCGGAATCAATGTATATTGAGATTATTGATTGAATATTATCGATTCGAAGCTGATCATGTAACATGAGTAATCCGTAAAACGCATTACCACCCTTATTATACAGATACTTGTAATTTATGGCTGGAACAAGTGCCAAATCCTCTTTACATGTCAAATCACTCATCTAATCCTCTTTACATGTCAAATCACTTATCTAATCCTGATTCTAGTCAACACTGACTGGCTTTAATATGGCCATCCCATTGTACTTTCCGTAACATTAAAAGAACTAATTTTGCATATTTGGGACTAAAACCAGCATTAATAGTCGAGGTTATATGAGCTGTAAAACATTATAATGTTTGAAGATCTAAATAATAAATTATGCTTTTGTTTCAGCTTCAATAGTGGGTTACTCTACAATGCTTGGAATCATACTACTAACAACCAGTGCCCACACTATAGGCCGCTAAAAGACCTGGCTTATTTCGGCTGTGAACAATTGCATTGGATTTATTTTACTCTAAAATAGTACCGATATTACTTATCTATTTTGCAGCCAGCTTGTCCTTGGTCTAGTCGTTGGAACTCAAATTTCCGTATCTCTAATGGCTGTCATGGAATGATCATCACCGAAATATCGCGGCATCTTTTTGACTCTTAAACCACTCTAAAAGCCTCTGTTATGTGGGGGATTTGGTGTGCAAATGCAATAGGAACTTACTTTAACTACAGGTATATAGGAGTTCTAGGAATAATGTGCTCTATTTTTAATTTTTGCACAACATGCATCATACCTGAATCACCTTATTGGTTGGCATTTAAAGGCCGATATGACAAATGTGTGTCAGCTCATCGATGGCTTAAAGGCAATAACGATGATGCCGAAATAGAATTGAATACCTTAATAAGCTTCCAAAAGAATATTTCTAATAAAAGTAGGGAAGGAAATTTTGCTATAACAGGCTTTATAAAAGAATACATTCGAATATTTTCAGGTCCAGAATTTTATAAACCTGTACTTTTATGCATTTTAACTATAGCAGTTCAATATTTATCTGGAAAGGTAGCCTTTACTGTCAACTGTGTACGCTATTGAAATGATGAAGATAATAACAAATAACAATCAGTCTATGGCCTACATAGCAATGCTAATTTTGGACGGGTTTAGCGTCTTAGGTATGTATATCTGTATATATTTGGCAAAAATAGTTAAAAGGAAAAAAACAACTGACATTGGCAATGAGCTGTGGTCCACTAATGATGGCTAGCACTATTTGTGGTGTGGTTGTAGTAGCGTAAATTCGAAGTTTTTTTAGGATCAGTCTTAAATATCTCGCCATATTTGTTTAAAACGTTAGATTGCCTCATTATATTGGTGCAAAAGTTTGTACTCGAAACTAAAGACAAAACTTTACATGAAATAGCAGCGTTATTTGAAACTAATAAGTCAGATACAGAGTCAAAGCTTCTTAAAAATTGTGACATTCACTAGACAATGTTAAATCAATATTTATGACAAATGAATGAAAAGTAGTTAAATTCACATTGAGGTATAATGTACTAGCGTACTAGAGAACACATCTCGAACTAAATGATTCAGCCAAGAATTGTAGTCCAGTCTTCAGTCTACAAAGCTTCAGTCAGTGTCAATAATTGAAGTTGTCAAAACTGCTCCTTGATTGTTCAATACTACAATGCTTGGCTGAAACATTTAGTTCGAGATGTGTTCTCTAGTACATTATACCTCAATGTTAATTCATTACATAATATCCTTGAGGGTAGTTTTTTGTAACCATTAAACTCAAAACTTTCTTATAAGAAATACATTTGTCGGCTCAATTTTACTGAAGTTTCTATGTCGACTGATTTGTATGCGTTGTGTTATCTTGCTTTATTTAATTACAACACTAGTAAGTCGTCCTTGAATTAAATAAATGAAATAAAGATAAACAAACGTTGTTTTTTGACACAAGCTGAGGATCTAACCCGGGACCCATTGCGTTCAAAGCTAATTTCGTATTTACTACACTAATCAGGTATCTTACTTTTGTTTCGTTTTTCCTAAAACATGCCTAGAATGTATCTTCAGGGATAATATTTGACATAATTTGGCTTGTAAATAAAAAAACGCCTCATTAGCCAAAACGTCACTGCGTTAACGACGCGACTACCGTGTCTTATTTTGACAGGAATTTCATCACATTCTTGCAATCAGTATTTGATTATTAATCATCGTAAGGGCCTGTTAAATTAGTTATCTAGTTTTAAAGGGTAATTCTACTAATAAAATACTACAACTTTAATTATGGGACTGGATTTACATCAAAATCACCATAAATATATTGTTTTAAACTTTCATGGTCACTAACATTCGAATAGTTTGTTTCTTCCTCCGTGATCATGGCGCTTGCAACAGTGCCGAAATATAGGGAACTCAAAAATGAGGTACCTACATGGTAGCAATCTCGTAACAAACTATTCTAATCACAATAAAATTAATTTTTTTCCATAGGATCCTTTATCAGCTAATCGGCTGTTTAGTGATGAGAAGGAAAATTTTATTTTGTGCCATTTTGCATATCAGCAGCAGTTTACTAGTTTAAATATCAATTTTTTAAAAGTTTGCGCGTTGGCCTGCAACGAAACGAACTATCCCTTCTTCCAACGTGTGGAACATTCCAGATTTCTAAGCCAATATCAATGTTATCTAACGGGCTGTCATAAAAAGGGGTCATAGTGCTAGCGGGGCAGTAGCCGGGAGATACGTCAATGGCAAAGGCCGCCTTTCAGGACGTCATTAGTATGGCCTATTTTTAGCAGTAAATGTCCTATGGATAATTATCATACATGAATAAATCCGAGATAATTTAGAAGAGTAACTGCATTTTCTAAATTGAACTGACTGGTTATCAAACGTATGCAGTTAAAGAAGGTGTCCCACTGTAGATATTAAATCGGATCGTAACCATATATTTTTGCAGCTGTTTCTACAGTTTCACAGGTTTCATAGACCAACTATGTCATTTGACATTTACAGAATGTAAAGGTTATATTATTTACTGAGTATATTGCACAATTTCAGGTCAAATTTAGTTATATTTTTAAACCAGAGTGGATCATTCGTGTCGTAAACTAACTAAAAAAATTAACAAAGCATAAAATGGAAACAGAGTATAAACCTATTGGTCAACCAAAAGTGAAGACTAAAATATTTTTAAGACAGGTAGGTTTTTTATGTTATTTTTTATTATAGAACACGGTTTTATCTCTTATTAGTACAGATTGCTTAATTATTGTATATCCTGAAATGTCTATTAGGTTCCATAGAGAACATTGAGGTATAATGTACTAGCGTACAGTACATTATACCTCAATGATAGAGAAGTAGGTGTCGCAGCTCGTTATCACTTTGCCTTTAGTATTTTTTCGTGATAGAAAGTACCCGTATTTGTTTTCTATTTTTTTTTGCCTTAGCGTTGATTGTAGGTTCAATATATTTAATTTATTCGACCTTATTGGAAGTGCTTTCTACGGTGGGTAATGGTTGATAAATTGTTTTTGCTGTCTCCAGAGAATTTAGAATGCATGTCCTTAGAATTCTGTCGAATAATCCACTCACTCGTACACCTCGGTTTTTTTTCTCGGACTCTATTGCAATTTTAATTTAGGTGGTATCATTCATAACGTGCATTCACAAGGTTAACGAATTATGACTTGCATTATAATTATCACGTATGCACGAACTCCCGAATGGTCTATCAACCGAGTTATCTACCAATAGAAATTCTCCTTTATAAAGGTACTGTCTATTTGCCGCACATAATTAATAATTAAGTCAATTTTGAATTAATAAATATTCTTTAAATAAGTGTTGTCCTCTTTCATAAAGTCTTTAAAAATCTAGGTGTAATGGTAGCAATATTTATCATTTCCAGCTATTCGTGTGTGTGACAGCATGCTTATTTTACTTCACGATGGGGTTGGGCATGGGCTCGCCTACGGTGGTCGTGCCTCAGTTGAGAAAAGCAGCCAACTCTACAGCGGCTGTCAGTGAAGAAATGGCATCTTGGATAAGTAAGAATCATAATTTTTTATCAATATAAGATTTCAGGACAAGCTTTGCAATATGAACAGTCATGATTTAAAGGGTTCGTACAAGCTGGGAGAATAAAACGCCCGCGTGCAGTTACTGCAAAATCTACGGAGTGTGCCTCTTTAGCGCCAGCTCATGCCTGGCTCGGAGAAGGCGGGTAAATTCCTGGGTGCTTCAGTTTTCTGTAAACACAAACAAAGATGAAGCACTAAACGGTCCAGAAGCATCAAACTACGTTAATTTACACGTGCAGCTCACGAGCCCATAGCGAATAACCTAATGTTTTGAAGTATTTGTTTATGTATACTATTTGCTTACATTTAACCAACTAAAAGTGTCGTTATCTATACAGTAAAATGTTGCCCATTCAAATAGTACCTAGTTTAAAACCCTTTTCATTTTCCAGCATCAATTCTTAGCTACAGTGGGATACCTTCAGTCTTCATTCTAGTCATTACATCAGCCCGCATCGGACGCAAGAAGCCTTGGATTATGGTCGCTGTGAACACCTTCATCTCTTTTACAATATTCTTCTGTAGTAAAAATATTATGCACATATTTATAAGTCAGCTGTTCCTAGGGTTTACTTTTGCTTCTCAAACATCACTATCTCTGATGATTATGACTGAATGCGCATCCCCTCAATACCGAGGTCTCCTCCTTGCTTCAAAATCAGCAACCTTCTACTGGGGTATGTGGTGTGCTAACACGATTGGAACATTTTTCCATTACAAATACATCGGGCTAGTTGGGATGTTGGTTTCTATTTACAACTTTATAACTATATTTTTTATGCCTGAAACTCCATTTTGGTTGGCATCTAAAGGTAAATACGACGAGTGTGCTGTAGCCCATCGATGGTTAAAAGGTGTCGATGAACATGCCGAAAACGAGTTGATTGCATTAATAAAGCATCAGAAAGATGCTAAAAAGGCCACAAAAAAATGTAATTCTATCATAAGCTGTTGTAAAAAATATGTGACTATATTAATACAACCAGAGTTTTATAAGCCTGTATCTTTAGCATTCCTTATAATTTTAATGTATCATACGTCGGGTAAATTGGTATTTGCTGTTTACGCAGTTGAGATGTTGAAAAAAATAACGAATAGCCAGACCATGGCGTACAAAGCAATGTTAATCATAGATGGGTTTAGTGTTTTAGGTATGTATATTGGAAGTATTTTAGTAAGAATTCTTAAAAGAAGGCCGTTACTTTTAATATCTTCAGTTATAGCCGCCGTGTTGACATTTGGTATGTCAGTTTACTTGTATCTCGTCAAACTAAAAGTTTTCAATGAAAATAATTACGTGTCAGTAACCTTGTTGGTCATTTATTCATTGTCAGTATGCAGCGGTCCTCTAGTTTTGTCTGGAACTATTGCTAACGAGTTATTTCCATTAAAATCTAGGAACTTTGCTGTACTATTTGTAGCTGTTATCAAAGACTTTGTTTTGGGATCACTTCTTAAGTTTTCACCAAAACTATTTAAAATGCTCGATTATGATGGAACATTTTTAGTGTTCGGTGTAAGTTTTTTGATATGTTTAATCTTAGTATATAAATTTATACCAGAGACAAAAGATAAGACATTAAACGAAATATCTGCTCTTTTTGAGAAAACTCAAATCATAGAAGCAAAACCTATTTAATCACAGTTTGTTATGTTTGTCACTCATCTGAAAAAAGTGCGTTGATATTCTATTCAAATGGAAAAGCGACTGATATAACAATCACATTTAAATGATGATTTCTGTAATATAGAAAACACCAAGTTTGTCGCTTTTAAATTTAATCTAGTTTAATTTTAAAGCGTTCCGTAGTCCTGACAAGGAAAAGGACTGACCACGTCCCCTCGTGACCACGACCATCACGGTCGAAACGTCGGGGAATGTAAGTAGTATCAATACTACTACATACTTATAGTACGTCGCGTTAAGACCCGTGATTTGTCTCCGCCCCGAATAGCAGAATAAATAATAAAAAACAATGGAAAAGCTGACGAAAAAAAACTGTTAGGCGGTACAAAGTTTGCCGGGTCGGCTAGTTTAGAATGAAAGAAAGAATTAATACCAGATCTTTGTTTTTAAGATCACTTATTTTAAAATAATAAATAAATAATATTACTTGAAAAAAATTTAACAAAATATGTTAGCTTTTAATATTATGTAAACCTAAAAAAAAAAAATTTATAATTGGCATGTCAATTGTAACTAACCGTGAAAAATTCATGACAATTGTAAGTAACCCTGAAAAATTGTTTGTCTCATTCAGTAGCAACTGGTTCCTTTGCTAATACATTCAGTTTTTAATGAATATAAATGTGCGCAGATAACACACCAATTGTCATGGTATCAAAGAAAGAATTAACATTCTTGTGTCACGTGGTACGTATGAGTTAAACGAAACGTTTCTAACATAAAGACAATTTATAAGATTACATTAAAACATTGCCAGCATTTTACCTTTTTTAGTCCTTGAATAAATAGTAACTATTATACAATAAAGTTGCGATTATCACTTTACGATGTTTCATACAAAACCTTCACATTGACAGCTGTCTAGGGATGCCTTCATATCATACAAAAGGTTCACTATGACTGCTGTTTCTTACTAGGTCAGAATATTTAGGTAGGAAATAATTATTGGTCGCTACAGCTTCAGATCAGAGAAAGGACGCTACAGCACATACGACAGTATATTAGATAAGTACATAAATATAATTAGGTATAGCAAGTCAAATAAATTGTCGGTATAAGAGTGATGTATTGTGCTAGAACGGTGTCCTTAACCCGGCCTTATTCTCTTTAAATTTGCAATCAGCAATAATCGCGCAGTCATCGCCCGATTGATGCTTAGTGTCAAAATCTATGGGCAGCACTGACAGTAGATAACTTTGTTTTTGTTTTTTGCTGTCAATTTACGATTTTAAAGCCAGAATTGCTCAATTTTCGCTGTCGCATTGCTTTTGCAAGATACGGAATCAGGGTACCGGTTGGCATAAGTTGGCATAATGGATCATAAGGCATGACACACACACTGGTATTCTGCTATTCAATGACATTATTTAACTCAGATTTAAAACTTTCATAAAATAATTTAAGATAATTACTTGTCAAAAGAATCATTGAAAACAAAATCAATAAAATTATAAATAAATAAAATCTCAAATTAAACACTTTTAGACGTCACAATGTTTTTTATTACCCTACCTGTTCAGGATAATATTTTAGAGAAAAAACAGCGCAAGAAACGCAGTCACTGACCCTATTTTTATTAAATTTAAGTTTACAATTATAATGGATTTACCTGTCAGAGCAGGACAGTGTAATTCCAAATATTTTGGTCATTTAAATATTTATTAACTACATACATACAGTTATAAGTGTCAAAATGTCTGTACGCCTTTTATTTTACTATTAGCAATTCAGTAACCAGAAGATGCCAGAAGTAAGTAAGTAGAACTAATTTATTTAATTAAAATCCCATTATAAACACCTGGTTCTTGGTTCTCAAGCTAGTTTATTATCTTAATTATATAAGGTCCGATTTTATTAGTGTACATCCTGTTAACCTGTGACTACATAGGTGAAAAGCAATCGTAAAAACCAATTTTCAAATGTGTACCATAAAAACTAAAAAAGTTAAAAATCAAATTTAAAATCAACAACATCGACTTCATATTGCATAAACTCGTCCTGTCTTTGGTACGTGTAACCATTTGATTATCCGTCTTATTCCTTCTCCTTGTACAGAGCGAGAAAGAGTTGAAGATAGGACGAGTTTATGCAATATGAAGTCGATGTAGTTATTTTGTAATTTATTTTTTACTTTTTTAGTTTTTATGATAGACATTTGAAAGTTGGTTTTTACGATAGCTTTTCACCTATATAGTCACAGGTTAACAGGATGAACACTAATAAAATCGGACCTTATATACACCGCTAATCGCTGACTAATAAGTTATTTATATTTATTTAGAGTTAATATTAATGTAATATTATGATATTGAATTCCAATTTATCTGCTCCTCAGATTTAAAACTACAATATTACCAAACAACTTTAATGACTTCATTGACTAAGTATCGATATCAGCCATTAAACGCCATCAGAGTTAATCATTATACCTAGTCGGAATTATAGTTCGTGTGGCTGCGTTCGGAGTATATTATTAATAAAAGCAATCGCGCGGTTATAGAGGAGGGTTCTGAGCGTGCCCTGCAAAGAGACTTTAAATACACGCAAAACTGTCACAGTGGTCTTATAAAGACCATATTTACAAATTTCGGCAGACGCGATGCGACAACCACCGTCTGATGTGATGTCTCTTTACAAAGCAGGTCGTATGCCTAACAAAAAACAATGAATTTTAATCAGTCTGAGAATTCTGTTGAGAGAATGTGTTTGTGGACTCAAAAATAGCTTCAATGAAGGTCGGACGTACTATTGAAATTACTAATACAGATAAAGTTTCGTGGATTCATTTTTTGAGACAGGTATGTACTTATTTATGTTATTAGCTGATTGGTATACATTTTTAAACGTGTTATTGTTGTAAATTAGTGAATATTGAAGAGGTGTAATAACAATCTGAAGTGGTTTACTGGATGCAAATGGGAGAAGGCTGGTTGCTATGGCGTGGCTTGGGTGAATTCATCGCCCAGCAGCGAACAAGGAGTCTAAAAGTAATTTTTATCGACTTGAAAATGGTGGAGTGAATATATGTTAAAACTATGTAAAAATGTGAGCACGTTGTTTCGTGCAGGAAATCGTTAACATGAAGTGTGATATCAGGTCAAAAACCATTTCAATATCTTACCTTTACAGGTGAATACATGCCTAACAATATGGTGCTTCTTTTTCGTTGTCGGTTCTGCAATTGGATCCCCTACGGTTATTATTCCCCAATTGATAAAGGAAACAGATGCATCAACGGTTATGGATGACAAACTGTATCCTTGGATAAGTAAGTGTCATTTGCAACTGTATTTGTTCTAGTTTGTAACTACTGCTACTTTCTATATTTGCTGCCAAGCGCTAAAATCAGGAATGTTAATATCCCACATATCGATTTAAAAGAATACTCGTAGGTACCCCAACAACTGTCTTATTCAGAGTGCATTTGCTATTCCGGGACTAAGGTTAAACCACTACATACAAAAATCAGTGGTTTAACCTTAGTCTGGACTAGTAAATGCACTCTGATTAAGACAGCAAATGTTTAAGTGCGCATACATCTATCTTTGTCTAACTTCAAATAATTTAACAAAGGACTGGTGTATTATTCCAGTGTGTCAGAAAAGAGAAGACTAGAACAACTAGGTACAAGATACATATATCTTTAGTCTAGGTGTATCTTTTGTCAAATCTACATAAATTAAAGCATCATAGTAAATCCTAATGTATACCAACCTCATCGCAGGTACTTCCTCGGCCATTCTCGAGACCTTTACCATGAGATTGTGATTGCTGTTAGTTTCTCGATGCTGCTAGGGAAACCGAGAAGTACCCAGTAAATACATGAAAATAAGTTACTAGGAATTCAAATTCATTTATTCGACATGATTCGACTAATTTATATTTCAGTCTGTATCTTTGTTGTTTCTTGATTAAAATAGTAATAAAAACTAATCGCTCAAAAAAGAATACTATGACAAGTAAAATATAGACAAAATAAGACAATGTATAAACTATTTTTTTAAAAGTAAAAACGTATACCTATGTAAAAAAAAACTTTTCGTTCATTTTTTAAATTGTACCTTCCTAATCCCCTATATTTAAAAAGATTTTTGGACCATGCAGAGCTAAAATTTATATTTTAGAACCCTTAATAATTGGCTTCAACGTATTTAAAAATAACAATAAAAAAGCATTTTTAATGTAAATCAGTGAATATTTTAATTTAGTAATTATTTAATGTCACCAAAATTAAATCAATAGACACAAAATATATTGCTTTGGTAATAGATTTAAAAATATATACGAACAAATAAAGGAGGGTGCTAAAAAAATCCAGTGTCGTTTAAAATAATTTATGAGTATATACTGTTTAAGAGCCTTAATAAAGGGTCTTAAATACGTAATTAGTTTTTCTGAAAACCGTCACCGAAAGTCCATACTGGACCACTAGCAAACCGCCTTTCATAACTGGTTTACATTGTTTTAACTAGTGAAAAGGAATCTGGAGAATGTTTTTAGCTGCTTTTTTGACACAGTGGTAGTCTTACATCATCAAACATGAATGTATCATCACTCTCTTTCTTAATGAGAATTAGAATTGGCCACCTAGTATTAGAGTTTATCAAGCCACCTGAAGAACTCTGACTTAGCATATCGACTGTTATCGAATGACAACAGCTGGGGCCGACGATTTAACGTGCCGTCCGTAGAACGAGAATGCTCAGTCGTAATGCCACTTAACGGTCACCAATCCAACATCTGACCGGAACACGTGTTGCTTGATCGGATACGATCAGCCTATCAAGCTTTGCCATGAGCGCTTTGATATCACTATTGCAACAACGGTAAATATCTTAGTTTTTTATACGAAAATACCCACTAGTGCTTTGAGGACCCTATGTTTATCATTACATTATTTTAACACTCGGGGAAAGTTTTAGTGAAATCAAATACCTAATACGTTGATGTAAAAAGTAAAGATACGGCTGACAGAACAAATCGCCTTGCATTTCCTCCATACATGACACACTAACCCCATCTGTTAGACTTTGATGTCAACTGTCAAATAGCATCATAGAGTAACCACAAAATTACTCCTAAGTATATATTCTTTTAAACTTTCATGGTCACTAACATTAGAATAGTTTGTTACGGGATTGCTACCATGTACCTTATTTTTGAGTTCCCGATATTTCGGCACTGTTGCAAGCGCCATGATCACGGAGTAACAACTCCGTGATCATGGCGCTTGCAACAGTGCCGAAATATCGGGAACTCAAAAATAAGGTACATGGTAGCAATCCCGTAACAAACTATTCTAATACTCCTAAGTAACCTTGTAAGAGCGGCTTATAACGAAAGAGGAACTAAGAAAAAAGTTTTTATTTCACAGATGTTATATTTTAAGTAGTATCAGAGTAAATATAACTTTTTGCTTTTTCAAATTAAATACGTCAACATGAATTAAGGTAAAATAAAATAATCTTTATTTGCTTAACACGGTATGCATAGGTGTTTTAAAATGAACGTACCAAGCATGTTTAGCCAACACGAGGCATGCAAATTAAATATAAAATTGAACTAAAATGAAATATAAAATTAATCTAAAATTACATTAAATTAAATTAAGTACATAGATGTCAGTCATATCATAATTATGTTGAAATTAATATTTATTATTTAAAAAACTCCTTTATGTGACATTAGCCACTTATTCAATTTTGTTTTAAATTGATTATTATTTAATGTTTTGAATTTAATAGGTATATTATTGAATTTTTTTTTATACTCATTGTTATACAGCTTTTTTTTATACTGCATTGTTATTGGAGTTTTAGTAGTAACAGGATATTTTGATTTCTTGTGTTCGGTGGATAAATGCCCTATTAAAAATATGCATAATTTGCATTACAAATACACACACATGTTTCAAATATATACAGGGACGTCAATGTTAGTAATTGCAACTATGCAAATAGAGGACGACATGATGTTCGTGGAGGGACACCGCATATTGCTCTTATGCATCTTTTTTGGGCAATAAAAGCTCTATTTATATTAAGTAGTATCACATCAGTAAACTGTAGAATAATTTAGAACCTACAATGCATGATAGGTAGCAATCGCAGTTTTTGTTACAGATCTAACCTGCTTTAAAGCATAAATAAACTTATTGACTCTGTAAGGATAGGTCCAGATCTGGCTAACGCGCCGTGAATGCACAGGACGCGCACAGCGCGCGATTTGCGCGCGAGCTGCACGCGCGCGGCATGCGATCCGTTACTGCAACAGATTGGTGCGCCTCTTTAGCGCAACTCATGCAAGGCTTGTACAATGCGCGCGATCTGCGCGTATGCAGTTCTGGTTCACATTCGAGCCAGTTTAAAGGTCGCGTTCGCGCGGCTCGCGCGCAGTCTCGCGCTGCGCCTGATGTTCAAACATTATCTATATGCGTTTTCCAATTTACGTCTTGTTCTATAGTTAAACCTAGGAACTTCGTTTGTTTTACTTAATTAATTTTCGTGTCTTTATAATGAATATCAATATTTTTGTTTCTGTTTAATTGTATGTAAGTAATTAGTAAATACTTTAACATCAACATTACTTTTAAATAAAACTATACTTTTCTTATAAGGTGTAATGATGACTAATCTATACATATAATTGAAGCTATAAAACAAAAAACAATTTCTCTCTCTATCTCTCGAAATGAAACAAAAGGTATGATTCCGAATTCAGCAGCACGCAGTAGTGCTGGTCCCCATATTTTCTATATGAGCTTATATGAGATTACATCGACAACCATCTGGTGTAGTAGCGCTCCGGACTACAATGCGGGTTCGACTCCCGCGAGGGGCAAATGTTAGTGTGATGAGCACGAGCATTTGCACCTAAGTCATGGATGTTTATAAATGTATTTAAGTAGTTTATAAATATATTTAAGTATGTTTATTATCTGTATCTAGTGGCAATAGCACAAGATTTGCTTAGTTTGGGGCTAGATAATTGGGTGTTTGTGGATACAATTTATTTTTATAAGTATACGGAATCATACCTTAAAACTTTTCTAAAAAAACTATATCAGATAATTTATATATATTTATTAATTACATTTCACTGTCCTTCGAATAAAACATTTTTTTTTACTTATGCCTTTTGTTATTTTTGACATGTTTTCAATTTTTGACTCTTAGTGCTTTATCACGTAAACATAAAATAAGTATTCAATAAATCATCATAAAATAAAATATTTATATTACATCGCATGTACTGGACTGCACTCAGTGTACTGTGAGCACTAATGCACGCCGCTACAAAGTTGTATCGGTTTTGCACGGTAAATATGGCGTTGCTTCGTAAAATTGACAAAGAAGTTGGAAAATTGTTAAAGTAATGTAAATAAGTTTAGTGTTTATCAAATATGCGGATTATTGGTGAGAAGTAAAATTTGAATTTGTTATAATGACCATTCTGTCGTAATTTATGCAACCTTTCAGTGAACATTTAGGCATTTTTATTTTTCATACAAATGTCAGATCACGATGACCGCCGACCACTGACTACGTCACATCGGCCTCGGTCGGGTCATTTACGGGTCTCTTTAGGTCCAACACCCAGACGTGTGGTCCGCCCTGTCCTTACGAAGTAATATATAAGTCAATGACCTAATATAATATCCTTGCCGTATCTTCTCATACATACATTATTTTATCGACTCTGGGTTTTTGGTCCATCTTTTATAGCATTCTCCTTTACATTAAATGTAAGTTGGTAACACGGCCGTACGAGTCCACCCGTAATAATTTTACATTTATTACTTTGATGCAAAAGAGCTCCAGTGTAAATCTATTTATAAATAAAACCGCTTGTTCCCTATACAATTTCTATTTTATCATATATCTACATACTGTTATATATTTTACGAATCAAGTACCAAAGTCTACCTCTCATACCTCTCGTCTACCTTAACATAAGATGCTGATGTTTCTTTTACAGCTTCTATCGGCAGTTACACAGCAGTGTTTTGCATCTTCATTCTGACGATCTTCGCACATTTCTTCGGAAGAAAGAAGACAGTGATCGTTATCTCTATCTGTTCGTTGGGCGCGTCAGTACTTCTATTCTTCAGTCGCAACCCTACACATATATTTTTCAGTCAGATGATGTACGCAGTTACATCGGCAGGACAAATGACAGTTTATGCCATGATACTAACAGAATATTCATCAACAAATTACAGAGGAGTTTTTCTCACGCTGAAATCAGCATCGTTTTTTTGGGGAATTTGGACTGCAAATGCAATTGGAATATTCACCCATTATAAGTATATTGGACTACTTTCTGCAATTTGTTCAAGTTACTGTTTCATAAATGGATTCTTTATGCCAGAATCTCCATACTGGCTGGCTCATAGAGGTAATTATGATGAGTGTACCAAAGCCCACCGATGGTTGAAAGGGGAAGGGGGAAAAGCAGAAAAGGAATTAGAATACTTGATCCAACTGCAGAAAGAATTACGAATAAAAGAAAATCAAATAGAATCTATTCGAAGTAAGATCTTTAACTACATTAAATTACTGCAGCAGCCAGATTTTTACAAGCCGATTTCACTTTGTGTACTGGTATTTTTAGTTTACCACATATCAGGAAAGTTGGTGTGCGCAGTTTACGCCATCGAAATAATGAAAGAAATTACCGACAATGAAACAACAGCTCATATTGGTGTACTAGTTTTAGACGGCTTCAGTGTTTTGGGTATGTACGTAGGATGCGGTGTGTCAAAATTTTTCAAAAGACGTACAATGTTACTAGTAACTTCAACGATAGGAACAACATGTTTAATAATATTATCCCTTTATTTATACCTTGTTAAATCAGGTGTTATATCTGCTAATGCTTATATTATAATAACACTTCTTGTAATTTATTCCATGGCAATATGCTGTGGTCCAGCTATAATGTCAACATCAATTTGTGGGGAATTAATACCAGTCATAGCTAGAAGTTTTAGTGTTTGTATTTCTGCTTCGATTACTATGTTTATTTTTAGCACAATTATCAGAACCTCTCCTTTAATGTTTGTTGCCTTTGATATTTATGGAACTTTTTTATTTTATGGAATATGCTCTGTTATATGTATAATTATTACATACATGTATTTACCAGAAACGAAAGATAAAAGTATATACGAAATAGCTGCACAGTTTAAAAAGAACAATTCTTCTGATGTAGAAACCTAAAAAAAATGACACATTTAGATAAAAAATAAGTTCTTTTATATTGTTACAGTGTGTACATGCATAATAGTTTTAGTTGTCAATTTATAAAAAAATATATGCTGAAGTAATAAATCCAGAATAATTATGAATTGTTAACCATTTTTTTCTGTTTCCTTTTAGTGTGCTATAATTTGGACACAAAAAAATTGAGATTGTTCAAGACTCCTTCATTTGGTAAAATTTTGATTTCAATTAATTGTAACATTTCCGAAAAAATATTATTATTTTATGGAATGAATAATAAATTATAGAAACTTTGATTGTAAAGCTAAAGCACTTGCATGAGAAATGTTTAGGAATAATACACCGAAATTATTTTTATAAAAAAAAACTGGTCTCAATAGACATGTAAATATAAAAACTGAAGACATAAGGAAATACTAAAGTTTTGGCTGTTACAATTAGCAACAGAATGCCTGTAATTTATTAATATTTGTGATTTTGTAAATTCATATAAAATCTATTTAATTGATATTACTTTAAGAAATAATTTGTAGTTTAATTTCAATATTTAATAAAATTAATTAATAAAAAAAACAAAAAACCCGACTGCGTCAAAAGTGAACTTAAAAGATGAAAACAAGATTTAAAGAATCAATTTGCAGTCTGGTGTAACAGCGTGTAAATAGTCGCTGACACGCGGGGAGCTCAATTATGAAAGATTATGTTTGTAGATTAATTATGTTGATGATTGAAGAAAGAGAAATGGTTTCGTCGTCAACACTGAAAACTATTGGCTCACTAACCTGCAGACCAGCTCAGAAACGCCTCACCAAGCTCCTCTCCGCAGTTCACACCGTGAAGCACTTTCACGAAACAGATTGTCAAATCACTGGTGGGTATTTATAACGAGTTTCATGCAACTTTCAGCTGTCTATCACGGTGAAAAAACGAAGTCCTCACCAAAATTACGCGAGAAGACGCGCCCGCGATGTCGCAAAGGTTAGGAATGCATCGCATTGGTCGGCGCTCGGTGAACGGTAGCCAAAACTATGGCACTGGTGTCGCCAGGTCCAGCGAATCCAAGAGCGCGATCCTTATGGCGCGTGAACCAAATAGCCTCAGATACTAACGTATAGAAACCATTTGAAAATAATAAATTATAATTAAAGAAATTACCTATTACTTAGGTTTAGTAATAATAAATAATTTAAAAAATTAATTTGGGTCACTTAAGGTGCCCAACCACAGTCTGAGACATCAAATCCATTAACAGCATAAGCAGCTTGGCTGGGCAGTGTTTGGGATTTACTTAAGGGATAAAATCCGAAACGAGATCATTAGGCAGATGACGAAGTATATATTTACTTTGAGATTACAGTTCATGGTGGGCAACCGCAAATATTTATTATAATATTTATTATTATTATTATATTAATTAAGTTTCTTATATGTTGCTGTACAAACCTACGAATTCATACCTACCTAGGTATGAACGTACGTTACGTACGCGTACACTTTTAGTCCCCCGAAACCTTGTAAAACATTCTGAAAAATCCTTTACTTCACCCTGACACTCTGTTGATTCTTTATGTGAGAAATGGTTTATTGCTTTCTTTAGTATTACACAAAAAATAAATGTAACTTATGTAGACACAATCGTGACTAGAATTGAATATTAGTGATAAAGAATCCAGCCAAGTGCGTATCGCGTCACGCACAGTAAAGGGTTTCGTGGTTGCCCGTCGTTACCACAATATATTTCAGCAATTACTCGAACAAAATTGGCACTTTAAAGTTTAATATTTCGCAAACGGATCCCTAAATCGAAAAATAGTCTTAGCAAGATCCCCACGTTACATGTATGGGAGCTACCCCAAAAAAAAGATTTTTCAATATTTTATTCTAACACTTTGTCGGCGTGATTGATATATACATAAATTTTCAATTCTCCCGAAATTACAGCTCTTCAGGGTCAACAGTCTCCAAGCTAAACCTTGGACGGACAGACAGACAGACGGTCGTGACGAAACTATAAGGGTTTCTTGTCAAGACTACGGAACCCTAAAAAGCGGAGCCTCGTTAGCAAATATTTCATGGCTGCTTCAGTCGTTACACGTTACTTGTATATGCAGTGGACTGCGATAGCCCCAGACAGGCCCGTATCTAATACCGCATTGTTATCGAGAAATAAATATATTTACCCAGATGAATTTATTTTGTCGATATTGATCTAATACTTGTATTGCCAACATGACTGAGGTATAACTTGGCAGGACTTAAGTAATGTCATAACAAATGAAATACGTGTTTTGATTATTATGGAGACGGAGAATACGCAAAAAAAAGGCTTCAGCCCTTTTTTTAAACAGGTAAGACGTATATAAATTAGTTTTTTTTAGTTACAATTTGAAATTTGTTTAAGCTTAAATCTTAAATTATTAAGTTTGATTCATGCAAATGTTCGATGTATTCCATTTCAAAGAATCCATATATAATAATAATATATAATAAATAATATATAATAATAATATATATAAAAATATATAATAATAATGATTCTCTTTGATTTTCTTTCTTTATGAACAGATTTAACTCAAATTAAGTATACAAAAATGAAATTAATATCCATTAGTAATAGCTCAGTTTTATAAAACTTCTGTGAAAATTGTTCATATGTGGTTGCTTCAGGTATCACTTTCTACAGATACTGTATTAATACGGGGTACAAAAGATTCTATAACAAATACCATAACCACATTATTAAGATCATACAACCCCTGTTAGACTACATTCCCAGAAGCCCAAGTGCTTTTACTGATTTTTTTTATTCCATAATTGTTGGTATGTTTCAGTTTTTCGTTAGCCTCATATCAGGAACATATTTCTTTATGAAAGGGCTGAGCTATGGCTCTTCTACTGTCGTCGTTCCTCAGCTGAGAAGAGAAGCCAACTCGACTGCTGCAGTGAGCGAGGCAATGGCGTCATGGATAAGTAAGCATCGGTATAAGAAAATAATGTCGATATTTGAAAATTGAAAATTAAAGGTTGACTTCAAAAGATTTGTCGTTTATTACAATAACAATTATTAGATATTGATGTTAGGATTTAAACCCTCTTAACTTTTATCAAACAATTATTCCATAAATGACATCAAACCAAGATACTATTTAGATGTCTTAGTTAGAAAAAGATGTCAAAATCGTTTTTAAATTGAAAAACTAGCCAGAAAAAAAAAGTATGAGAGTTGTCTTAGTAGGTAATTACTAGTTTAGTTTTCCAAATGTTTTTCTTTTTAAATTAAATTTTGTTAAGTTTACGTTTACGGTCACTTTCCGTAGACAAAGCACAGTATTCTTTTAATAACAAATATTTAAAACGGATATATTTAACTTTAGATTTATTTTTATTTTAGCATCCATAGCCGACTTCTCTGCTACAATATGGGTGATTGCTGTGACCCTAGCAGCTCATTACATCGGTCGCAAGAAGTCTTGGCTCATTGTCGCGATCAACAGCTGCATCGCCTATACAATATTTTACTGCAGCACCAATATTATGCACATATTCTTCAGCCAGCTCTTACTAGGGCTGACTTTAGCAACTCAGAGCAGCTTATCATTGATGGTTGTTACGGAATACTCATCACCGCAATACCGAGGGATTTTCTTAGTTTTAAAATCAGCATCAACCTTGTGGGGAATATGGTGTGCAAATGCTATTGGAACGTTCTTTCACTACAAGTACATCGGGTTACTCGGAGTGTTATGCTCTATTTACAATATTATATCAATAATTCTGATACCAGAATCTCCATATTGGTTAGCTTTTAAAGGAAGATACGAAGAGTGTGCATCTGCCCATCGCTGGCTAAAAGGAGTCGATGATATGTCCGAGAAAGAGTTGATTGGTATATTAGAGGCGCAAAAACTTGCAAAACAATCAGTTAAGAAAAAACATTCCCTTAAAAGCTATCTAAGGAAATATATTGTAATGGTGCTAAAGCCGGAATTTTACAAACCCATATTTATATGTATAGTGGTCATGCTTATGTATTGTGTCACTGGCAAATTAGTGTTTGGTGTGTATGCACTTGAAACAATGAAAAAAATTATGAAAGACCAGTCTTCAGCTTACATAGCTATGTTCACTTTAGACGGATTCAGCGTAATAGGCACTTATCTGTGTTGTATTTTGTCTAAATTTTTAAAACGGAAAACTATACTCATATTCGCTTTTACTATAGCTACGGTATTTCTGTTTTCTTTATCATTGTTTGTATATCTTGTCAAACTAAAACTTGTATCAGAAAACAATTATTTGTGTATTGGATTATTTTCAGTTTATTCTTTAGCAATTTGCTGTGGTCCTACAATTATGGCTGGAACTATTGCTGGTGAATTGTACCCATTGAAATCGAGAAGCTTTTCTGTCTGTTGTGTATCGATAGCAACAAAATTTATTTCGGGCCTGATTCTGAAATTATCTCCATACTTTTTTAAAACATTCGATTTTCATGGCACCGCTTTATTTTATAGTTTGGTTTCAGTGGGATTTATTATTTTCATTTATAAGTATGTACCTGAAACCAAAGATCAAACCTTGTACGAAATTGCCGCCTTATTCGAAAAAAAGAACTCGAAACAAGGTGCAGAAATAAAACTCTTACAGAATCATACATCATAGCATAGCATTTTCTATCCTCAGTATCTAGTAACTAACAAAAATCATTAAAATGGTATCATACCAAATAAATTTGAAAGTAACCTGTTTTTTTTTCATAGTATCATAGAGAAAAAATTGATAGTAGTCTTATACAATAAAAATAAAATTTTAATAGTCTTTAGTGTTTGAATAGCCAAAAAAAAGCATTATTAAAACTAGTTCATTAAAAAAAATCTAGAGAAAATTGGAGGTACGCTGATGGGTGGCCACTACAGTCACTTTGGTAATCGTCGAAAATTGCCGGAATAATCGTCATTTATTTCATTAATTTTTTGTAGCTTGATATTTATTTTATATTGTCGACATATTGAATACAGAACGGTAAAAATCTGAAAACTGTAATCAAATCATAAATAAACGAGGACTTTATAAAAGGGAAAAATGTTTGCTCCAAAGTACATTGTTGAAACTCGCCTACGAATCAAAACACATTTGCAAATTACCAAAATTCATCTCTTCTTTTTCATAAGTCAACATTTATTATATGGGAATGGACACTCCTGCATTGTGAAATCAATAATTTTAAAAGGACTTTTATGATTTTTGACTTTGTACACAAACTTTTTTATACCAACTGTGCTTATCAAAAAAGCCCAGGCTTGTGAGTATATGGTTTGGCCAATGTCACAATACCTTTATTAACTGAATTTAATTAATTAATAGTAAATATATTGAATAGACTTATCATTATTATTTGCTTAAGAGAAATAGAATACTCTGAAATCGACGTTTTCATTTCGTTTTGGCCTCATTTTAGGAAACTTTTTACTGAGTTAACGTGCTAAGTGTTGTTTAAATGCTCTAAGTGCTGAGTATGGCATCGTACAACTACAGATGGCGCTACTATGATAATAAAAATATAGCTAGGTAGTTAGGTACCTATATTAATAAATGCTTATTTGCATTGTAACTCCTGAAGAATTTTCACTTAGCAACTAATGGAATACCTAGTACCTACCTACTTAAAAATTGTTACTTTGTATTACAAAATCCTGAAGGTTTTTGTAGACCGATGGAATTCACCGCTCCTTCAGAGATGGGTGTTAATTCACACAGAAATGTAAATGTTTTATTACCAATTAATTCCTAAAAACTTAATTAAAATATTTATTATAAATAATGAAATAATATTTGTAATTTGTAATGTGTAATTTAATTTAATTTTATTAATTTATTTAATTTTATTATGATGTATTGCTTACTAACAATAGTCTTAATTTAAATTGTTACTAACACTATATGGGCCGAGCCTGAAATAAATATTTTGAATTTGAATTTGAATTTGAATTACTCATACTCGTATAAAATAAAACACGTATGATGAATAAAATATTTTATTTTTACACATTGCTTATAATTATTTTGAAGTGACTTGATGTAAATCACAAATCATAATCACAAAATAGCCGCCGCTATATGTAATTTGTGTCATAATGTTTAATTTTTCGTAGCCCTAACTTACCAGCCAAAAGTAAAATATATACATAAAATGTATATATTTTACGTGCTATATCATGTTTTGCGACGGCATCATAGGTTTAACGTGCCACATTGAATAGTATTCAAGTATTTAGAATAAGTTAAACAAAGTGTACCTACATCTTTTTTTCACAGGCTTACCATTGTCATTGTTACCTACCCATTGACTTTAAGATTGTTGACCCTTAAAATAGCCAGTGAAATAGACGTTTCCATCACTGATCAATTATGAAAAAATAAATATCATAATATTTTTCGAAGTTTTGTGATAGTTTTTTATAAATTACGACTTGGCTCAAATAACGTATGTTTTAGATGTTTAACGTCTGGTTGATTGTTGTGTATAGGTCAACACGGTGTCTTATCAACGTTGTTGTAGAATGTATAAAGACAGCAATATATGATAAAATAAGTTTAATAAAAAACTAAAAACCGTTTTCAAAATGAAACTAAAAAGCGAAAAATAATATTGACTAAAACATACCTAATCAGTTCTTTTTGAAGTCGGTGCCAGCCATCGAGAGTTAAAATGTGTTCATTCGCACCGACTCCAAAAATAACTGATTAGGTATGTTTTAGTCAATATTATTTTTCGCTTTTTAGTTTCATTTTGGAGTCTGTTTTTAGTTTTTTATTAAACTTATTTTATTTCACAATTTTAAGTGTTAAGTCCTCTAATTTGTTCCTCTTAACTTCGCCAAAAATGACTTTCCAGCAAAGTTACCTTAACTAATATTGGTCCTCTATGGACCCCCCATCCAATGGTATGATAAAAATAAGGTGTTATATAGGGTCAATTTTTCGACGAAATTTTTTAAGTATAAAGCAAAGGGTTTACCTGCACTCCAACCAGAACGGCGGCTATTTTGGTGTCGTAACCATAGGATAAGGTCTTACATTAAATAACAAGTCAAATTAAGAAAGGAACTATCAATTTTTTTCAAAACGAAAAAAAAATTGGGGGTACGCCCCCAGTAAATAAAAATTAGCGATCTGGTACCTCATAAGCTCCACGTCTGCTCAACACACTGCGAAATACGTTCTGTCGACAAAAAGCAGTATTATCTTCTAACTCCTAACCGTTAAGGAGTTCTGTGGCGTCCATCATCAGGTCAGCAACATGACATGATGATTACCAGACCCAAAATTCAGCATTGAGTCAGAAAATATATGCAAAACATTATGGGTGCCTATAAAAATTTAGGGTTGCCCTCGATTTCCCAGAGATCCCATCATCAGAATCTGACTTGGTGTAAATGGGACCACCGCGGGAGTAGAACTAAAAAATAAATTTTAAAATCGGTCCATAATTGACGGCGTAATCGCGTAATAAACATACAAAAAAAAAACATTCAGATGAATTGAGAACCTCCTCCTTTTTTTGAAGTCGGTTAAAAACAGCCGCCATGATAATATTTCTTGTCTGATTGTTGTAGATTTCAACATAGATTTTAAAATGAATCCCAAAAATTATATTTCATATTAAAAAATCCTTATGGAAAAAGGATACTACAAAGTTGAAGATTACTTGAACGACAAGAGTGCATGGACTTCATAGCCTACCTAGCTCGCACTTACACTATCCAGTAATTGTATTTGCTGTAGTAAAATCAGGCTGACAAAGGTGACTGAGTTTGTTGCGCCGTTTCTTCTCATCACCAGCCGATATGTTGTTCCGAAGCGGTGGTAGGGCTAAGTTATATGTTGGGACGTGTATAAGTGCCCGGAAGAGGGCTTATATACGAATAAAGAATTTCATTTCATTTTATACCTACAATATTTTTCTTCTAAAGGCATGTTATTTATGCTCTAGAGCAAGATTGGGGTCAAGAGTAAGCCCATCTCAAATAAAAAAAAATAAAAAAAATGTTATCCTTAATAAACACTAGCACTACAAAAACGAACACCATTATAGACAATGTTTTTTCCAACTTTGATGTACAATGCGGATCAATTCATCCTTTTTTCAGTCACCACTTACAATCCTGGATTAAATTTAACATTTGAGTTAATAAAAACTATACAGTAAAGGTCAATGCTTGGGATTTTGTTGAGGAATAAAATCCGAAACGAGATCATCAGGCAAGAACCAAAGTAACGGACATATTACAAAAATGTTGCAAGCTTAAGTGCCAGTAGGCTGGCCTCATATGTCGCAGAACCGATAAAAGGTGGAGGAAACAGGATCTCGAGTGGAGACCACGCATTGGCAAACGTAGTGTAGGACTGATGGTCCGACGACCGTAGCAAGATGGCTAGCAGTGGCCGGATGAAAAAAACCCGCCAAGTGCGAGTCGGACTCGCGCACGAAGAGTTCCGTACCATTTTCTATAAAAAGGGCAAAAAAATCACGTTTGTTGTATGGGAGCCCCCTTAAATATTTATTGTATTCTATTTTTTATTATAGTAATAGTATTTGTTGTTATAGCGGAGAAATACATCATGTGTGAAAATTTCAACTCTCTAACTATCACGGTTTATGAGATACAGCCTGGTGACAGATGGACAGATAGACGGACAGCGGAGCCTTAGTAATAGGGTCCCGTTTTACCCTTTGGGTACGGAACCCTAAAAATGCTTTTTGGTTTAGTGGACTAGTAGTAGTAGTTAAATAGAAAAAAAATATTAAGTATTACAAAAAAGATTTTTGATAAATGTACTTACGTACGAATTGTTATGAACCCTCAGTGGGCGAGTCCGACTCGCACTTGTCCGGATTTTTAGTAGCACAGGTTTATACACAAATCTATTGTTACGTAAATTAAGCTTAACAAATGTTTTGTCTGCTGAAATATGCAACAAATAGTAACGTTACAAGTAGTAATAAATGTTTCGCATTTTAGTTTCTAGTTTCTGTCTCCAGCTCAACACATCTATCTCGAAAATAGTTTAAAGTTCAATATTATTCAATACTTAAAATGGGCATCACTGACACTAAATTGATTTACCTTTTTAGACAGGTAATTAGCTCTGCCATCATACCTCTACACTTTTGTATACACCTCAAACATATAATATATGTGTATCAATACTACGTAGAAATGCTCTTAATAAAGTACAGTACCAGTATTCGCATTTTTCCTCACCAAAAGCGCAGAGAGATAGTTAACTTGCAAACGGTTCATTTCTTCGTCGTATTATTTTCATTTCGACGCCCATCAAGGACACGCACACACCCTATAAAGTAAAAATGGCTTATCGCTTGATCAGTGACGTACAGTTTTAGCATAGGCAAATGTTATCTTGTGTCTTTTTATCAATCTGCCTTCGTAGATAGTTAGATTAGTCATCATTATTATCTTCATTCATCATCATCATCCTAATTTCATCATAAGCACAGCTGCTGGACATAGGCCCATCCTTCAGTGTTTGCATCCAGCGCCTGCTGGTAACTTTGACGACGTCATCGGTCTACCATACTGCAGTCATAAATACATTATTATTATATTACTTTTTCAGATAATCATATGCCTCATAGGATGCAACTATCATTTTATGATAGGTCTTTGTTTAGGCTCTCCGACAGTTGTAATCCCTCAGTTAAGAAAACAGGCTAATTCTACTGCTGCTGTCAGTAATGAAATGGCTTCTTGGATACGTAAGTTAAATATATCCTTATTTGTGAAATTCGTAAATTTATATGTAAATATGCAATGTCTTTGTTAGACGATAGCCACATACCCTGACTCTTTACCATTTCAGCAATCTATTCTGTCGGTTCAAATCACAATATCTATTTTGACTTTTGAACATCTAATTAGTAACTACACAATAGTAAGTTTTAGACAACGTTTTATAAGTTCATTTTTGTACATGTTTTTCTTTTTTTCAGCGTCAAGTATGACCTACTCAGGAACCATTTGGGTTTTGCTTTTGACATTCATTGGACATTACCTGGGCCGAAAGAGAATGTTGATGATCCAGTCTATTAACTCATTGGTCGCCTTCACAGTTCTTTACTTTAGCAAGAATGCCTTGCATATATTGATTTGCCAGGTGATGCATGGAATAACAATAGCAGCTCAGGCGACCACTATTATGATGATTATCTCAGAATATTCATTATCAAAATATAGAGGGATCTTTCTAACTATGAAGACTGCAACAACATTCTGGGGCATCTGGACAGCAAACGTGATTGGAATATATACTCATTACAAATACATTGGGTTGGTTGGGATCATGTGTGCAGTATTTAATTTTATAGTTTCCTTGCCTATACCAGAATCACCTTATTGGTTGGCCTTCAAAATTCGATATGAAGATTGTGCTATAGCTCACCGCTGGCTGAAAGGAGGCAATGAAAGTTCTGAGAAAGAGTTAGACATCTTGATTAGTAACCAAAGAGAGAAAAAGAAGATCGCAAACTCTAGACACAGCTGTTGGGGTTATGTGAGGTATTATGTGGCGATAACTAAAGAGCCAGTAATTTATAAGCCTCTAGCTATAAGCATACTTCTTGCTGCATTATATTTAGTTAGCGGAAAACTTGCATGCGCTGTATATGCTATAGAAATTATGAAGAAAATATGCAAAAACGAATCAACTGCGCATATGGGTGTTTTAATTTTAGATGGTTTTTCTATATTGGGTATGTATATAGGGAGTGTTTTATCTAGGTTTTTTAAAAGGCGGGTATTGTTATTTGTATCTACAGTGGTAGGAATCATATTTTTATATCTGACTGCTTTATATTTTTTTCTAATTAGATTTTCTATAATATCTAATAATCCTTACATATCCATTAGTTTACTGGTAGTTTACTCGTTAGCAATGTGTTGTGGCCCAGCTCTCTTGACGGGTCCAATTTCTTCTGAATTGTTACCAATAAGAGCCAGAGGTTATAGTGTGTGTGTATTTGCTATAGCTTGTAAACTGTTTATTGGAACAATGTTAAAAGTTTTCCCCTACATTTTCAATAATTTTGGTTTTGATGGAACTTTTCTGTTTTTTGGTGTTTGCTCGACAGTTTGTTTTAGTTTAGTATTCAAGTACTTACCTGAAACAAAAGATAAGACTTTAGATGAAATAGAAGCATTGTTTTATAGCAAGGAAGTAAAAGACGCAGTGGCTTTGCCTCTAATAGATGATAGCAAGAAACCAACTTTTTTTGTACATTAGTAGATTTGATGTAAGAATTTGCAACTTGCAACCTTTATGATAATTAAAATTAAGGTATGATGTCAGTGTCAGGACGTTGTGCGAATATCATACTAATATTATAAATGTGAAAGTTTCTGAGGATGTTCAGATATTTGTGACACAATCACGCGTAAACGGCTGAACGTATTTAGATGAAATTGTGCACACATATAGAATATTATCTCCTAGTTCAATGTTCCTGTGGGGTAACCTGTAGAATTATAATAATTTATAAATGCACTGCACTTAGTTTATTGTGGTCAGCCTCCATTTTCATGCGGGAGCTGGCATCCTACCTTAGTTTTCCATATAATTTTTGATAATAATGACATTTGCTCAGGTTTTTGTTTAATTTTTATACGTCATTATAATATGACGGGTAGAATATAAGATAAAGTGAATTTAAACAATATTTTAGAAATTCTTTGGCAAAATTCAGCATTTGAAAAAATGCTTCTCGTATTTGTAAAGTTATTCTATAAGATGGGAAGTAAAGGCTGAATAAAATGCCGCTTTTCATGCATTCTAGTGCATAAAGTAAAATCTTCGTCTAAGTCTTAAACCCCAAGAAAAATGTCATCCGGTAAACAGCCACACTCGCAATAAAACTTCGTTAACTCGTATGCTCGAAAAAAAATAACATTTGAATAACAATGGACCCGCGCACACATGTGTGCGTGGACTGAGCGAGAGGAGTAAAAATAAATGATTTCTTTGCAATATTTGAGTTTCATTTCCTCACAATCAAAGTGGAAATCAGAGTTTCCCTCGTACATAAAACACATTTTGGCCCTCGCCTGAAATGGTTAGTTTTATGCACTTGTTGTTCAATCTACTATTATATAATGTATAATATAAATATACCAAGTGTTATTATTGGGACAAAAATATTTCCATTATCATAATATCTATAATTTATGATAAAACGTATTTTATTGAATGCAAACATTATACAGGTGAATATTTTACACTACACGAGTGAAAACAAGATCCTAACCAAGAACTAAATTCAATAACAAATACCTATAACGTAAATGCAGAAAAAAAAACAAAATTGTGTAAAATTAAGGCCAGGGCCATAACCATGAACTCTTAAAACAATCTCAAAGTTGTCAAATCTGTCAATTTTGGTACGTCATTTCATACAAAATTTGACAGAAATGATAATGTTTGACAGATTTGTGATTGTTTTAATAGCTCATGGTTAGGGCCCTGGGCCACAAACCATGAAGTGTTAAAACAATCACAAATCTGTCAAACATTATCATTTCTGTCAAATTTTGTATGAAATGACGTACCAAAATTGACAGATTTGACAACTTTGAGATTGTTTTATGGTTATGGCCCTGCACTCTTCGCAAAAATACATTTTTGCTTGTAAACATACTTATTTAAGTGTGGCTTAAAAAAGTGACCAAATACCTTGTGTAGCTTTTTCTAGGCGCCAGCTTACAGCTTTGTCCGTAATCAGACATGTTACAAAAAACAACATGAGATTAATTTGGGCCTATTTGCAGATATAGAGAATTTTGATGAATTAATACCAAGTTTTATAGTAATTGAAGTAGTTACTATGGATTAATCCTGCTGTGGTATAACACCAGGATAAGATCACGATTGCACTACCGTATACCCCTTGCGAAACATCAGTAAAATGTTAATTGTCTTGTCGCATGAGCTCTCAAAACAATATTAGTTATAACTTGTTTTGTTTATGATACCCAATATTCCAAATGAAAAATTGATCTAACCTTTTATGATCACTCGTATGTCTGTCCGTCTGCTATAACTCATTTGCTCCGATCATGTATTAATCACATTTCGTGGCGTGGTACGTAAATAAATAAATTCTGAAAATATTTACATAAAAAGTGTTGTAAATTCAAATTGTATCGTGTAAAATAAAAAAGAGTGTTGTAAAAGTATTGAATATACTATTACTTTTAATTTTACTGGCTTTTCTAAAATAAAAAAATAAAAGCATAGTTTTTTACCTACAGATAAGACACCATTATAAAGTACGGAGCCTTCTCCATATTTAACTTACACTTTTCCGGATTTCTGAGAAGAGTTTTACCTAAAATACCGTTGCGCCTTATATTTCTTAGCCATTGGGGCTTAAGAAATAATAATAATAAATAAATAAAGAATAATTCATTGTTTCCACAATCACACCAATTATCTAGCCCCAAACTAAGCAAAGCTTGTGCTATGGCGACTAGATAACGGATAAACATACTTAAATACTTTTATAAACATCCATGACTAAGGTGCAAATGCTCGTGCTTATCACACTAACATTTGCCCCTCGCGGGATTCGAACCCGCAACCGCCAGGCATTGTAGTCCGGAGCGCGAACCACTACACCAGACGGTCGTCAGAAAGAGTTCATCTGGCGAGCCTGCCTTGTTTCGCAAATAAGCCTCAGATGTCATCGAGCTGGGATAGCTAGATGACGTCTAAGGCAAGGCCTAATCACAAGATGAGGCCTAATGACAAATATCAAGCGTTTTAGTTAAAGCAAAGACCATTCTATATTGTAATTGCTACAAACACCTTTTATTTTGCTACCAAATGGTTTTTGCAAAAGTTTAAATATTCATTACGCGTAGAAGTCACTTTCTTTAAAGTCGTGTTCTGTGCAGAAAACAGCTGTTTGGAAATTATGAATTAAAGTGAAAAAAATGGAATCATCATATAAAACTATTATAGAAAGTCAAAATAAAACTAAATTTTCTCCGTTTTTGAGACAGGTAAGTAAAATCACTTTTTTTAATACCAGAATTTGGTACGGATGGGTTCCATAGTAGCTGTTGTGACCTTCAAAACATCTTGTTTCATTTTGGGATTTCTTGTTTCAATTTATAATACGATGAAACTAATTTTCTTAACTAATACCTTTTTAACCGAATATTTTAATGGAACCAATTAATAAAACGTTTCTTGTTCTAGTTAGCTGTATGTATTACAACATGGCTCACTTTTTTCATGTTTGGAATGAGTATGGGCACTCCCACAGTGACTATTCCACAATTGAGAAGAGAAGCTGATTCTACTTTGACTGTCTCTAGTGAAATGGCATCGTGATTAGGTAACTTATTTACTTAATATACAGGGTTATTTGAAAAAAAATCAACATTCTCGCACGACTAGATAATACACTACAACATTTGTTCTACGAATTTAGATAATTTGTCATATTTTACTTTCGTACAAAAAAATATATAATATAATTTTACGTCTGAATGTTCTTATCTCTGTGCGCTTCACATCGAGTGGAGCGCGAACGTCGCGCTCCACTCGATGTCGCCTAACATAGACTTACAAATAGTACATCAGTACAATAAAAGCTTGGAAAATCATTTTTAATTAATTCATTGAGTTAACATAAAACTCGAAAAACTAATGTTGTTGTTTATGATGCTAGCTGTTTAGTCGTGAGAGGTTGTTGATTTATTTAAAATAACCCTGTATAAAGAATACTATAAGCCGATAGTTTTGCTAATATTGAAGTATTTTTGGTCATGTTGGTTGAAATAATAGAGATTAGTAGACAAGAAACTATGGATTTTCGTAAAGGGCATCACTTCTGTCCAAACTCTCTGCTAGTCGTTCAGAAACCTCGTTGAACATTATATAAGCTGTTTTGCCTATCTATGCTGTCATAGGTCTCGAATTATTACCATCGCAATATTAATAATAATATTCTATAAATTACTGTTCACCCAAGTAGAGTTTCGTGGTTATATTATTAATTTATAATAAAAACAGTTACTTACTGCTAATAAGTATTCTTTAATCTAAATACTAATATAATACTTCATTAAAACCTACATCTTTAACAATGTCTGTGGTGATTTCGTAAAACTTTAATAATTCGACTTTTACGTATATTATCTTTTTTTTGCTTATGAATGTTCGCGCCATCTTTATTACCTGACCTGTATGCTCGGAAAATAAGACAACAATTGATATAACAATGGCCCGCGCACACGTGTGCGCGACGCGATGTTAAAGGATAAATAATATTTTGCTATGTGTGTTTTTTTTTTTTTAATGAATATCTCTTGTAACTTTCTTATCTTTTATTATTTTTAGCATCAATATGTGGTTACTCTGGATCGTTTTGGGTTATTATTACCGCTATTGTTGCCCATTACATATGAAGAAAGAAGTCACTGGTTCTTTTATCAGTAAACACATTTTCTGCTTCTGCAATCCTTTATTTTAACACAAAAGCTGTACATGTACTGATCAGTCAATTTTTACATGGAATGACAACGGCCTCGCAAGTAACGATTTTGTTGATGATTATAACAGAATACACATCAGCAGAATATCAAGGAATCTTCCTAACTCTGAAGTCTGCGACGTTTTTCTGGGGCATATGGTCTGCAAACGCAATAGGAATATTCACGCATTATAAATACATTGGACTACTGGGGATTGTATGTTCAAGTTATACCTTCATAACTTCGATTTTTATACCAGAATCTCCTTACTGGTTAGCTTATGTAGGCAGCTACGATGAATGCGCTGAGGCTCATCGGTGGTTAAAGGAGACAGTGCAAGCACAGAGAAGGAACTAGAAGATTTAATTAAATCACAAAAAGAAAGGATTAAATTAATAAAACAAACAAAGACCTTGCAATTTTATTTCACAAGGTACGTGAGCACTTTAGGACAACCAGAAATTTATAAGCCAATCAGCATCAGTTTGCTGGTTTTCTTGGCCTACCATTTAACGGGTAAGTTGGTGTGCGCAGTATACGCCATTGAAATAATGAAGAAAATTACAGACGATTCAACGGCTCACATCGGCGTATTAGTATTGGATGGTTTCAGCGTACTTGGCATGTATGTAGGAGCAGGTTTGTCGAAAATTCTTAAAAGGAGAACATTATTTTTGGTATCTCTAACTGTTGGTACATTATTTTTACTAACTTTATCTCTATATTTATATCTAATTAAAATATCTGGTGTTACAGATAATCCTTTTATTACAATATTTTTGTTAGTTGGCTTTTCTTTGGCGATATGTTGTGGTCCGATGATTTTGTGTTCATCTATTGCAAGTGAACTGATGCCAGTCAAATTCCGAAGTTTTAGTATTGTTGTTTTTGGTTCAATTGCAAAGATGATACTGGGATGTGTCCTAAAAATTTCACCGTATATTTTTAAGGCTTGTGGGTTTGATGGCACGTTTTTGTTTTTTGGTATTAGTTCAGCTGTTTCTTTGATATTGATATACAAGTATGTTCCTGAAACTAAAGATAAAACTTTGCATGAAATAGCGGCGCTATTTAATCCAAAACCCATTGACTCAACACTTATCGAAACCACGCCTTTAAATAATTAATACTACAAGTATGCTAAAATATACTCAAAGGTCACTCTTATCATATCTTAAATAATTTTTTGTAAATATTTTAAACTAGCTGACCCGGGGAACTTCGTACCGCGTAACAGTATTTTTTTCGTCAGTATTTTTTATTATTATTTATATTGCTATTCAGGGCGGAGTCAAATCCAACAAATTATAAACCATGAAAATCGGGCAAGCCGTTTTCGAATAATTTTAAGTGTAAATTTTTGTTTTTTAGCAATTCCATGCAAGGTTTAATTGAAGATAAATAACACCTGAAAAAAATCATCGACCTCAGGTGGGACTCGAACCCACGTCCCATCGCATACCGGGCGAGTGCTTTGACCACTAAGCTACCGAGGACGTCACGTGACAAGATAAAATTCCTCAAGTGTTTTTTCTCGCTGTCAAAGCCAGCGTATTCTGATCAATGTTGTAGCTATATGTATAGCTGAGTAGTATACTACCGTCAACACCCTATAGAAATATTTTTACAAATATTTGACTATTGGTTAAGATCAGAAATGCTTAAACATTGTAAATTTTTGTTTTTTAGCAATTCCATGCAAGGTTTAATTGAAGATAAATAACACCTGAAAAAAATCATCGACCTCAGGTGGGACTCGAACCCACGTCCCATCGCATACCGGGCGAGTGCTTTGACCACTAAGCTACCGAGGACGTCACGTGACAAGATAAAATTCCTCAAGTGTTTTTTCTCGCTGTCAAAGCCAGCGTATTCTGATCAATGTTGTAGCTATATGTATAGCTGAGTAGTATACTACCGTCAACACCCTATAGAAATATTTTTACAAATATTTGACTATTGGTTAAGATCAGAAATGCTTAAACATTGTAAATTTTTGTTTTTTAGCAATTCCATGCAAGGTTTAATTGAAGATAAATAACACCTGAAAAAAATCATCGACCTCAGGTGGGACTCGAACCCACGTCCCATCGCATACCGGGTGAGTGCTTTGACCACTAAGCTACCGAGGACGTCACGTGACAAGATAAAATTCCTCAAGTGTTTTTTCTCGCTGTCAAAGCCAGCGTATTCTGATCAATGTTGTAGCTATATGTATAGCTGAGTAGTATACTACCGTCAACAACCTATAGAAATATTTTTACAAATATTTGACTATTGGTTAAGATCAGAAATGCTTAAACATTGTAAATTTTTGTTTTTTAGCAATTCCATGCAAGGTTTAATTGAAGATAAATAACACCTGAAAAAAAAAATCATCGACCTCAGGTGGGACTCGAACCCACGTCCCATCGCATACCGGGCGAGTGCTTTGACCACTAAGCTACCGAGGACGTCACGTGACAAGATAAAATTCCTCAAGTGTTTTTTCTCGCTGTCAAAGCCAGCGTATTCTGATCAATGTTGTAGCTATATGTATATCTGAGTAGTATACTACCGTCAACACCCTATAGAAATATTTTTACAAATATTTGACTATTGGTTAAGATCAGAAATGCTTAAACATTGTAAATTTTTGTTTTTTAGCAATTCCATGCAAGGTTTAATTGAAGATAAATAACAATGTTTAAGCATTTCTGATCTTAACCAATAGTCAAATATTTGTAAAAATATTTCTATAGGGTGTTGACGGTAGTATACTACTCAGCTATACATATAGCTACAACATTAAACAGAATACGCTGGCTTTGACAGCGAGAAAAAACACTTGAGGAATTTTATCTTGTCACGTGACGTCCTCGGTAGCTTAGTGGTCAAAGCACTCGCCCGGTATGCGATGGGACGTGGGTTCGAGTCCCACCTGAGGTCGATGATTTTTTTTTTCAGGTGTTATTTATCTTCAATTAAACCTTGCATGGAATTGCTAAAAAACAAAAATTTACAATGTTTAAGCATTTCTGATCTTAACCAATAGTCAAATATTTGTAAAAATATTTCTATAGGGTGTTGACGGTAGTATACTACTCAGCTATACATATAGCTACAACATTGATCAGAATACGCTGGCTTTGACAGCGAGAAAAAACACTTGAGGAATTTTATCTTGTCACGTGACGTCCTCGGTAGCTTAGTGGTCAAAGCACTCGCCCGGTATGCGATGGGACGTGGGTTCGAGTCCCACCTGAGGTCGATGATTTTTTTCAGGTGTTATTTATCTTCAATTAAACCTTGCATGGAATTGCTAAAAAACAAAAATTTACAATGTTTAAGCATTTCTGATCTTAACCAATAGTCAAATATTTGTAAAAATATTTCTATAGGGTGTTGACGGTCGTATACTACTCAGCTATACATATAGCTACAACATTGATCAGAATACGCTGGCTTTGACAGCGAGAAAAAACACTTGAGGAATTTTATCTTGTCACGTGACGTCCTCGGTAGCTTAGTGGTCAAAGCACTCGCCCGGTATGCGATGGGACGTGGGTTCGAGTCCCACCTGAGGTCGATGATTTTTTTTCAGGTGTTATTTATCTTAAATTTTAAGTGTTGTAAGAATTATTAAGATGTAATAAAGGTCTTAAATTAGTTTTTGTTTTATTTGATTTCAAACGCTTACCGATTTTAAATTCTACATCTTTGCTGTAAGAGAGCTGCCAATGAACCCCAGTCTTTTCACCCGTTTGCCAAGGTAACTATTGGGATGATTTCAGTGTACGACACTTCCCAAATTTCAGTAACCTCGAATAGATCCAAGTACTTACTCAGTCTTGGCCTTCACAAGGTTCGCTCTATTCGGGATTGTGTGGTATTCATTGCAACCAGAGCGTACCCCGAACTAAGGAACAGTACAAAGCCTAAGAAAGAAAATTTGTTGCAATGTGGACTAGGTCACTTGGAAATGTCAACAAAAACTATAACTTTGAGCAGTTGCCAAGTGTGATGCTGGGGGTCCGCGGCCGGAAGGGGTCTAGGCCGAAATGGGCTGGCCCACAAACCTAGTCTGGCTATCGTTGAGCTATTTCCTATCACGTGTGCCTAACTTCCTGTTCCACATCCCATAGCCTAATTTCCTGGGATTCAGAAACCTATATCTAAAACATGGAATGGAAATAACGAGGAAGAGAAGAAGAGATATCTATACTTGTAAACTTGTAAACAAAACGAGACTCAATAGAAATATTTAAATTTTACAAACAAAGGGGTCGTTGCTGTGTTCACAAACATTGCTCTGATTTTAAGGTAAGTAGGTAAAACACTTGTATAGAAATCAGAATCAACGACGTCACTAGCACAACACCCAGACCCTAGCCAATAAAGAAAAGTTCCTTTTTCTATTTTGACCCGATCGAGAATCGAACCCGGGACCCCAAAAATGGCGACGGCAAGTCCGGCATGCTCGCCTCTCGGCTACGGAGAGACCTGGCGCACTCCGCACTATAGTACGACGCTGCAAGTACTTGGCATCCCCCAATAGGGTATATTTAGAAGGTTGCGCGCGCCGCTCGGTAAATACGTGCTTCACTGCTCACGCGCAAGTCACAACGCTTATTTTTTTCGAAAATGAATAAAAAGAAAGAATGATCCAAATCTTGACGCTCTGCCTACCCCGCAAGGGATAAATGCGCTATGTGTGTCCTTGATGTAGTTTTGTATATAAATACCTATCTCACCTACCAGGCGATCCCATCACAACTTCACAAAACTCGCAAATCGTAGCCCTAAATTGTGAGAGCGACCGAACTGTCTCTGAGACTTTCATAGAAATATAAACTTTCGTGCATAGCTTGCATGCGTGAACTTAAGGTTATTATTACAGTAGGTAAGCGATGACAAAGCGACCGGGAATTAAACTTTATTCCCCTGTAAAAAGTTTTATTTGAATGTGTTTGCAGAGTGCGTCTTCTGTATCCTAGTACTATTAAATATTCTGTGGCGATGCCTTATCTTTTCAAAAATATTATATCAATTACATAAAATACATCGACCTATCTATGTCCTTGTGTGAACAGATGGTTTTATTGTTGACACAAATAGTCTATTAAATAAAATATTCAAACCGAAAAGTTTTGAAACAAATAACACTGAAGTATTTAATTGTGAATACAATACAATTTAATTGGTACCTAGGTATGTAATTCTTTGTAATTTTGAATACAGTAACCATACGGACGAAGGAGTATCATCTACTGAGGTTAAGAAATAATTTTGTTACAAGCTATAAAGATGGTCCCTATAATTGACTCAGCAAGTAACAATAACACTAGGTATTTTTAGGGTTCTGTACCCAAAGGGTAAAACGGGACCCTATTACTGAGGCTCCGCTGTCCGTCTGTCTGTCTGTCCGTCTGTTTGACACCAGGCTGTATCTCATGAACCGTAATAGTTAGAAAGTTGAAATTTTCACAGATGATGTATCTCTGTTGCCGCTATAACAACAAATACTAAAATACAGAATACAATAATTATTTAAGGGGGCTCCCATACAACAAACGTGATTTTTTGCCGTTTTTAAATGGTACGGAACCCTTCGTGCGCGAGTCCGACTCGAACGGCTGGTTTTTTTTAGATGGGTATTTTAAAGGAGGTAATTCAAATAATTGCTGGCACTCAAAAAAAAGTTATTTTTTTTATATTAATTTATACGGAATCGGTTAACTTTCATGTCACTATAATAAGGATGACGATTAAGGTAAACTTAAAGGAAATGAAATTCTATTGAATCAGTCAGTTAGATTATCAAAAAATAATGGACTCGTATTTTTCCTTTTGTTAATCAACCAAAAAAATACAAAAATAAAGCGCGTCAAAGTTCGCGAGAGTGGTCTCGTGGATGTCACTTCTAGGTAAAAGTCGTACCTAGGCGTGTCGGCATATGTCATTTCGAATCGTTAAAGGTATCTCTGTAATAATTTGATTATGTGAAAAAAGAAAAACTACAACTTTTTAATGGTCTACCTGATAGACGAAAAAAATTTTAGTTGTCATCCCTATTGTTTTTTTTTTCTAATCATACAATTTTTGCTTTTTACTAACTTTTTTTATTTATTTTGGAGTCTGTGCAAATGAAAAGTTTTAAATTCTTGATGGCAGGCTCTAACTTCGCTTATATCTGATAAGGTATAGTTGAGTAATAATATTTTTAGGGTTCCGTACAAAAAATGAAAAATCGATATTTTATTATTATTATACGAGTAGGATCACTTGTGCGTCTGTCCGTCTGTCCGTATGCTGTCACAGTCAATTTGCTTCGAATCTACTAGACCAATAAGGTAAAATTTGGTAGGATGGTGTATCCCTATTACCTACCAAACACAGATGTGCAAAGTAAATAAATTATATTGTTTAATAAAATAAGGGTCATTTTAAGGGGACAAATTAGGAATCAAAAAGTTTTTTTTTTTGAGGATCATATTTTTGTTATTATTGTAAAATAAATAGTTTTGATTTTATTCATGTGTTTGGATTTTATTGGTCAGTTCGAATTTGATTTTCGAGATACCTACTTTGTTTATTTTTAAATTCTTTCACCGATTTTGTTCAAATCTTCAATAATAATAAAAAATCTGCTTACATACACCAAAACCCACTGTCGAACTGAATACCTCCTGTTTTTTGAAGTCCTGTTGTGAACATCACGCACTATATCAATGTATTTAATTTTTATTACGTCGATAACCAACTACACTATATTGTTGTCTCTCCCTGAAAAACGAACAAGGCCGGCCATCAATCTCATCGGAGATTTACTCTAGCAATTTCCCGTTGCACCCGTCCCACATCGGGCCCTAGGCCTCGCTGACCTGATTATCTAGGCTAGATCCGAGGACGCTGCCTTGAACGTCCTGCTGCACTATTTGTTTACTACACAGTCTAAATGTACTTCAATCTGTATAATCTGTATAAATAAGGGCAACCATTACTGACTGACTGATCTATTTTATTTATTTATTTAAGAAAATTACAAATGTATTTAAACAAGATATATGCATTAACGGCGCAACAAAAACCACGGATGGTTTATCCGTACACCGGCATTCTACATCGCACGCTCACAATATAAATATTTTTCTTGGTAACCAAGGTAAGTACAACCATAACACAATCTTAATAATAGTTTACTTCCTACCCACTTATTTCATCGCAGCGCACTTATGGCGCGATAATAAGTCGTGGTTATTTGTGGATACACAGAACGATATTAACGCAGAACTCAAACCACTGAACAGATTGCGCTGAAATTAGGCAATATGATGATTAATTTTGACGACCGTCTGGTGTAGTGGTTCGCGCTCCGGAATACAATGCCTGTCGGTTGCGGGTTCGAATCCCGCGAGGGGCAAATGATAGTGTGATGAGCACGAGCATTTGCACCTAAGTCATGGATGTTTGTAAACGTATTTAAGTATGTATATCCGTTATCTAGTCGCCAAGCTTTGCTCAGTTTGAGGTTAGATAATTGGTGTGATTGTGGAAACAATTTATTTATTATTTAATTTAGCTATCATGATGTAGGCGTGCGCTAAGATTTTTTTAAACCTAAGGGGTAAAACGGGGATTTAAATTTCGTATGGAGCACCAAGATCAAGAGGTTAATAAAATAAAATACAAAACCTTTTGGTATGGGACCTATTTATCTAAGGGCTGTTTTTAATGTTAAGTGGCAAGTTTTGTTTTTGAGAGATATGTTTGATATGTTAACAGTTCTCGTACGGGATATGTATCACTGGCGTTGTGATACATTTTTCACGATCCGATTTTTTATGAATCCCGATAGCATTAATGCTATATAAACATTATCAAATCTGTCAAATTTTGTATGAAATGACGTACCAAAATTGACATATTTGACAGCTTTGAGATTGTTTTAAGAGTTCATGGTTACCCCGCTGATTACTTTGAACAAGCAATTCTTGTTAGCATATGTATACTCAGTGCTTAAGGTGAAGTTTTGAACAGTAGCCAAATTTAAGAGTAATACATACCTTGGAAAAAAAAATACAAGAAAAAATTGTTATTTTCCGATGTAATTTTCTATGAAAGTTGACATGCTAATAGCTTCGAAAAAATATATGTTGTTTATGTATCTTTCACAAAGAGGAATTAGAAGTTTCGTAATATAATAACAATTAGTAACTTATAAAAAAAATAAACACTAAAGACTAATTTTTAAGTATTTTTAGCTCCTATCTCAGAAATTATGTGAGTATAACCTTCAATTTTTTTTACTTAAATAGGTATTTGTGATTTGAATAGTTATTAGTAATATCAAATGTTTTAGGATACAAATATATTATATACGATTTTTTAACTCTATATCCAGCGATTACGCTAGATTGTTTAGTCTGCACCGCTGGCTGGTGCAGACTAAAAAATTAATTTAGCATACGTAATCCCCTTAAGAAAACAAATGTTTTCACCAGTACGATATTTTTTTTATTTCATTAAAAATCTCAAGCTTTTTATGCATTTCTACATAACAAATAAGTCTCTACCTCGATGATAATGTTGCAGAAGTGATTTTAATTCATAATTAATAAATATTGGACAACATCACCTTTTAATAAATTACGAGTTGCCCAAAGAGCGATAGAGAGAAAACTGGTAGGCGTTACACTGCGAGACCGTATGACAAATAAGTGGCTAAGAGAGCAAAGTAGAGTAGCTGATGTTGTCCAGCGAGTAGCGAATCTGAAGTGGGAATGGGCAGGCCACGTCGCCCGCAAACATGACTCCTGGTGTAAGACGGTTGTTGAGTGGAGACCATGGGGAGAGAAACGCCCGGTAGGAAGACCCCAAATGCGATGGAGTGATGACATCAAGAGAGAAGCTGGATCGATGTGGATACAGGTGGCTCAAGATAGAAGAGACTGGCATGAAAGAAAGGAGGCCTACACCAAGAAGATAGTAGAAAAAGGCTGAGAAGAAGAAGAAAAAGAAGAAGGACAGCATCACATGTATTTCTCTGATCCTAAAGTGAGCTAAAGCACTTGTTTATAGAAATTAGAAACAACGACAGAATCACCGAGACTGTGCAAAAAGTTCGTTTTCTACATGGCGTGGACATCTGACCGGGAATGGAACCTGGGACCTTAGAGATGGCTTTGCCAAGTCCGGCGCTCTCGCCTTTTGGCTTCGGAGGTCGACGTTTTTGAGCTCATTTGATTCGTTTTGTCGAGTCTTATACAGAATTATAAGTGTGGTGCAAAGTTTTTAAAACTAGGTACCTACGATATCTAAAGCAGGCCATAAATTTAATAACCTAGTCTTTAATCTATTTACAGTCAGTAAATAAATCCAGGATAGTCATTCCCCAAACAGTCTGATTTGGGTGACCAGTGTGACCACACGATTAATCGTCTCCCGGCCGGTCCGGGCGCGCGCGGTGCATCGCCCTTGAACTGGCTCAAACTGGGTCACGTGACGACCTCCATAATGCCACTGCATAATTTCAATACAACTTACTGAAAACAATTTATGCCTGGTGCATGGCTTGTTTTATTTGTGACGGTGCCTAAACATTCACGTTCCAAAATAGTAGCGTGTCATTTTTTTATAGTATTAAAAAATCTCTTTATCTGTCTACGTAGAATCATTTTTTTTCATGTGCATGAATCATAATAAAATATAATTTATTTTAAAAAGCTAGGTAAGACAATGGCGCAGTACCTTAAATGCGGCATTTGCCGTGTGAAACAAATTAAGATTAAAGCAAACTTTGATTAATAAAAAAATACAATTTACACATTGTTAAAAGTCAAAACCAATCGATTCCTGCAGTTCGCCGTTTGGTCGGATGATCATTTTAATAATGAAAGATAAGTTTATTTTAAAACTTAAAATTCAGATTAGCAAAAAATAACATAAATGGATTAATTTAATTTAAAGTTCCATTGCTCTTTTCAACAGTCTGTAACGAGTTGGTTTCCTATTACATGAAAAAGCTTTATGTTTATATATATATTAAAAAATCTAGATGAATGTTAAAATTGGGTTTGTATCAATGTAATCATAACACGTAGTTGTAGATTTCTGCATTCAATTCAGGATGTCCTAAAAATTTTAATTTGGCAAATAGCGCCTGTTCAAAAAGCGCAGAAAATAGCTGTTGCAACGATTCTTGGTATGTAGCGTAAAATGGGGAAATAATGCATGATCGCAATAGATCGATTTACAATTTGGAACACAATGCGCTCGTATTACTTTTTATTTTTATACGTATTATTTTTTCCGCCATGAGTTAAAATCTGCACCGCAAATAAACAAAAAGGCAAATAAACCTATCAAGATGTAATCTACGTACGAGGGAATTAAATCGTTTTTTTTTCTTGTTTTGTTTGTTTTTTTAAGATTTTGTTAAAAATCTCCAAAGTAAAAATGCTACAAATATTATTATATTCAATTTTAATTCAATAATTTTGTGTCAATTTGTCAATTCTCAATTGATTTTTTATTTTTTTGGTAATTTCAGCTTTTATACAAAACAACATGCCTGTTTAGATATTTTAATACTTTTACTACTCGCCTGAAGTAACTTGATGATATAACGTACATACATACTATAGACAACGTGTGATGCTGACCTTTCAGTGCACACACATCGCAGCCCAAATAACGGGGTGACCACACTATTGATTGGCCCGGCCGGTCCCGACGAGCGGTGCAATGACCTTGAACTGCATGCTAAAGTAGGTCATCGCGGCGTTGCAAACGAGATTCAACCGGTTTAAATAGGCAAGCTTAATTTTCGTCTGGAAAACAAGGTTAGTGCTACCCAATAATGTCTAAATTAGTCAGGACACTGAATTGGTATCAGAGATTTATTTTTTAAATTAGTTCAATGACATATTAATATAGCAAGCTGTTTTTGAATTGAAATATTAACTGTGGAGCTTGTATAAAGAAAATTATAAATATATCTGCTAAGATTTTGTTTCAACGTTGTCGTTGTTTGGTTGGTTTGTTTATACTTCACGACGAATTGTTTTATTTTTCTCTATTTCAGGTACATACTTACAAGGTCTGAGGAGAAAATTGGCAACCATTTATTGTGAAACAATCGTTTCCCTACCCAAATTAAATCATCTCCACCGGCTGCAATCAGTTAAATTGAAGGATTCGTTTTTATGTTAAAATTTTGAAATTGATTCCATAGAAAAAGTTTTTATAATCTAGAAGTGTAAACACAATAAAGTTAACTAATAAATTTAGACCATACATGACGACCTATAATATATAATAGTAACCAGGCTGTATCTCATGATCCGTGTAAGTTAGACAGTAGTTCACAGATGATGTAATTCTGTTATCGCTATAACAACAAATACTAAACATTATAGTAAATAAATATTTAAGGGGGCTCCCATACAACAAAGGTGAATTTTTTGCTTGTTTTTAAAAATAATGGCGCGGAACCCTTCGTGCGCGAGTCCGACTTGCACTTGGCCGGTTTTTAAATAAGTTCATTTATGGGTCTAATCTAGTAGGTCCTCAAGTAAAATACTTTGACTATTAGGATCAATACCTAAATCTCTGAAAAATTTAATACAAGTGATTTATTTTTTCGATTTTAAGGTGGTCTCGTAATAAACGTTGTATTTGATGAGTAAAGGGAAGATAACTAACAAAATAGTACCTCACATGTATAGTAAATAGTAAATAAATACTCATAGCAACCAGAGATATCCCGAACACCCAGTGCAACGGCCATGAACTTCACAAACTGGGTCAGTAGGAGCAACCTACATTCGAGCTGCAAAAAATGCACAGAACCCTAATAGAAGCTGACGTGGTAGTCTCACTACACGAAGATGCAACAATTGCATTTTTGATGTGATTTAAACTGGCACTAAAGTCCAGTATTACCAAGAGCAGGGGAAACTTTGCTTGGTTTTATTGGGTACGGTTGGTAATCATGAATCCTTCTTCTGCAATCGTCATTGAAGCGGCAGATGCTTAGGTAATTCACACATTGAGAAGCATTTCCTCTGACCAAGATCAGGGAGTCGATTCTCCAAAAAAACGCAAGTAAACGTGTACTTCCGGCCGTCTGAGCCAGAGTCCTAGAGAGATCTCGCATATCTAGGCTGATAACGAATCGTATGTGACGGCGATATACCTAGGTTTCATCGTTTGTGACGCAATAGATTTTATGAAAAATGAAAAAAACCTGGCTCAGACAGCCAGAATTTCACTTTTTCCGACACTCTGGATCTCAAATTCTAGAGGGTTTCAGGGCCCCGCTTCTTATCAAATGTTTAGTGACGCGATATGTGACGGCATCTAAAGTAGTTTCATCCATTTTGATGCAACGGTTTTCGCAGAATCATGAAAAACGTGTGGTCAGACAGCCTGATATCCGGCCGTCTGAGCCATTTTGTTTTTGCAGATATATAACGAAATATCACATTTCAGACTCATCTTTTTGGATTTTACTTTAGTGACGCGATATGTGACAGCTCTCGACCAGATTTGAACCTTCGTTACCCACGCATTTAGGAGCCATTCTAAAAAAACTGTTGGCACAGACAGCCGGAATCCGGCTGTCTGTGCCAGCCAGTTCTACCACTTCCAGGTGTTCTACGTAGCTGGAAACTGATCTAATCGTTAGTGACGGCGAGTGTTAATACGAATTGTCGTTTGTGACAGCTCTATGTGCCGGTAAACAAAAGATATAAGCAAATCAATTGTTTTCCATACATTGATGCATTAGAGTGACCACACTTCACACGTATTAGGTATGCAAGGACTAATAAAGAAGAAAATCTTGGCCAAATTCCCCCGTTTCACGACAACTGCTCGCCGTGTTCTTTTAATACGTATTTACACAGACCTATGAAAGACCAATCAACACATGATTATTACTTTTTGGGTTTAGAGTGACTTGTTTAGGGTACCTAAGTATATCAAGAGGAAATATTGTATAAACACGCTTACGAGTAATTTGTTTTACTGGAAATAAAGCTATTTTTTATTTGTCAACTTGTCCCACATGCCTATGGACCATTTGGGACAAGATATTTTGCAAGTCATCTGATGACGTGCGGAATAGAATAAGAGATTCTCCCATTAGTTTAAGTAATTCACCAACTCGTCCCACATGCCTACGGCCCATTTCAGCAGGCGCGGCCGGGTTCTGTTCCCCGGCAGCCATGTTGTATATAAGTATATGTAGTAGTGTGAGACCTGCAGGGTGGCCTCTACGATGGTGACGGTCTTGCTGGTGCCGGGCGGCCCGTGCAGCAGGTAGGGCGCGGCTGGGTTCTGTTCCCCGGCCAGCCACGTTGTATATAAGTATAGTAGTGTGAGACCTGCAGGATGGCCTCGAACAATAATTAGTATACCTATCTTAAGTATTAATTCTAATTCAATAATCAGTCTTTTCTAGATTCTAATACTTAATCACATTAACAAATTACCCATAACTGCCTAATAATGTTCAATTACTTAAATGCAATCATCAGTCTTTACCGATTCCGGCACCGGCAAGACCGTCACCATCGTCGAGGCTATCCTGCAGGTCTCACACTACTATACTTATATACAACGTGACTGGCCGGGAAACAGAAGCCGGCCGCGCCCTACCTGCTGAAATGGGCCGTAGGCATGTGGGACGAGTTGGTGAATTACTTAAAGTAATGGGATAATATCTTATTCTATTCCGCAAGTCATCAGATGACTTGCAAAATATCTTGTCCCAAATGGTCCGTAGGCATGTGGGACAAGTTGACAAATAAAAAATAGCTTTATTTCCAGTAAAACAAATTACTCGTAAGCGTGTTTATACAATATTTCCTCTTGAATTACTTAGGTACCCTAAACAAGTCACTCTAAACCCAAAAAGTAATAATCATGTGTTGATTGGTCCTTCATAGGTCTGTGTAAATACGTATTAAAAGAACACGGCAAGCAGCTGTCGTGAAACGGGGGAATTTGGCCAAGATTTTCTTCTTTATTAGTCCTTGCATACCTAATACGTGTGAAGTGTGGTCACTCTAATGCATCAATGTATGGAAAACAATTGATTTGCTTATATCTTTTGTTTGCCGGCACATAGAGCCGTCACAAACGACAATTCGTATTAACACTCGCCGTCACTAACGATTAGATCAGTTTCCAGCTACGTAGAACACCTGGAAGTGGTAGAACTGGCTGGCACAGACAGCCGGATTCCGGCTGTCTGTGCCAACAGTTTTTTTAGAATGGCTCCTAAATGCGTGGGTAACGAAGGTTCAAATCTGGTCGAGAGCTGTCACATATCGCGTCACTAAAGTAAAATCCAAAAAGATGAGTCTGAAATGTGATATTTCGTTATATATCTGCAAAAACAAAATGGCTCAGACGGCCGGATATCAGGCTATCTGACCACACGTTTTTCATGATTCTGCGAAAACCGTTGCATCAAAATGGATGAAACTACTTTAGATGCCGTCACATATCGCGTCAATAAACATTTGATAAGAAACGGGGCCCTGAAACCCTCTAGAATTTGAGATCCAGAGTGTCGGAAAAAGTGAAATTCTGGCTGTCTGAGCCAGGTTTTTTTCATTTTTCATAAAATCTATTGCGTCACAAACGATGAAACCTAGGTATATCGCCGTCACCTACGATTCGTTATCAGCCTAGATATGCGAGATCTCTCTAGGACTCTGGCTCAGACGGCCGGAAGTACACAAGTAAACTAGCTCTAAATTATAAGCGATACAAACGAACATAGCCTAAGAGGATCAAATTACTAGTCGATGAGTGACTTTAGTGTTAAGTGACAGCGCGTATCACCTAAGCAGTAAAAACAAACACTATTTTGTTACAGAGTTGGTTCACATTAAATAATCGTCGATTAGCGAAGTAATGTTTAGGAAATCGACCAGCAGAAAGGAAAAGGGCTATAATAACTTAAACATAATAATAAGTTCGAAGAACTCTGTTGCAAATGCATATTTGTTGCTACGACCAAAACATTTAGCCACATGACAAATGTTTTGGCACACCTTGCTTCTATACCCGCGCTTTTCCTAATTGCTTGTACTTCCTCATCTCTGTACTATGCAGGGTGCACATACTCCTAATGTGAAGTAAGCAGTATGCTTAAGCAATGCATAAGTTACTTGCTCGTTTTGCTATGGGACACGAGCTACTTAAAAAGGAAAGAAGTAAGTCTGCTCTTAATCATACAGCATACTCACAATCAATAACTTAATTTCCAGTCGTTTTATACACATTATAAAAAAATAGCCCGAAACTCTGAGCCCGTGGGGACCAAGTGCCAATAAACTCTATCGTGAGATGTCTAAGCGTTTAGCTGAGACATCCCACGATACAAAGGCTGGCTTAATTTGCCCTAACGTATTAGCTTAGCTATATAGCGTGGCAATGTGGCCAGCCTTTCGGGTACCTTTCCCCAAGGCAGCGACCTCAATCAGATATTTTATTTATAGGTTTTGTCCTATAAATAAAATATCTGATCTTATGTACATATATAGTTTAGGTTTATATTAGTTTTATTTTAAGATTTAAAAATTGTAATTTTTAAAAGAAAATAGAAATTCAACAGGCTACACCATTTTGCCGCGGCATCGCGGCATGCTCAGCGCGCGCATTGCACCGCCCTTGAAACCCGAACTGGGGCAGCCGTGTTTGTGTGCGCTCAGCCTATATCCACAACATTTTATACGACTTCGAATGTCACGTCGATGAAGGGAGAAAACACATAACTACTAGGATGTACGATCAGACCTTAACCAGGCAACGAAAATTCTTGTCGACGTAGCACCGAGGCTGTGTTGTGGTCTTACACGCACCTGTACAAATTTAGGGTTCTATTCCTCATCTGCTATTTTATTTATTTTTATCTACAGCCGGAAAAAAATAAGAAAAACGGATTCTGTTCGGAGACTTCTATGTTGATATTGAATTTTTGTGGCCTGGTGGCAACTTCTCGAAAAGTCAAATTATTTGTACGGGAAGAGCTTTTGAAAACCACAACCCATGACGTAGCTACGGTAGAGCTACGTCATCATCATCACATTTCAGCCATTGGGCGTCTAGTCCACTGCTAAACATAGGCCTCCCGCAGTGTCTTCCTGATTGGCCGTTTGGTAGCGGCCTGCATAGAGCTGTTTAATATCAGATATCCACCATCTGAGTGGAAGTCCTACGCTGCTCTTGCCGGTACGTGGCCTCCATTACAGAACCTTTATGCCCCATCGGCCGTCAGTTCTACGTGGTACCTGTGTCAACTTAGAACGTGTTATATTATGTGAAAAAAACTTATGTTTGAAAACTACCCAGCCAGCACACATTTATTTAAAAAAACATAACCCTCGTTTGGCAGTCGGGTAAAAAAAAACTACTTATTTGAAAAATAAAAAAATAAGTTTAAAAAACTATAACCCGACTACGTTAGAAAGGGGTCTAAAAAGGAAGAAACAAGTAAATAATTCAGATATAAATCCAAAAATGCACACGTACAAAAATGGTCAAGGTAGAGCCGTGGTCACACCCACTGTTACCTACTATCTCAGTACCAGTCTGTTTAATGGAAGTGCTCCTGGCAGCCACATAATCATTATATACAGTGGGTACGACCACGGCTCTACCTTGACCATTTTTGTACGTGTGCATTTTTGGATTTATATCTGAATTATTTACTTGTTTCTTCCTTTTTAGACCCCTTTCTAACGTAGTCGGGTTATAGTTTTTTAAACTTATTTTTTATTTAATATTTTTCCGTTGCCCGATCGGGCAAATATACAAACCGTGCAATATATAAATCGTAGCATTCTAAGAAAAAAGTAAATGTTAAGACCGCGGCTTTAACGAACTTCAGGTACCTACTAATTACCTATTACTGTTACCTATTTGTTAACTATGCAGATGTTCAAAGCTACGAGTAAGGTTATACAAACGCTTTTACACGTCCCAATATTTTTCCCCTACCACTGCTTCGGGACAATTTTGGGTATATATTTGGGTTGTAAGTGTAATACACTTTTTGATTAAATAAGAATGTTATTAATGAAAAAAAAAACAGCCTATATTACAAAAAAACAACATAAATCTCTCTTCTTGAGGATACTAAACACAAACAAACAAAATTTAGACCTGAAAATTAAAAATATTCAATTTCAATATTAATAATATTGACTGGTTACAGAGCAGAGTCGAGACTTCTAAGCCTCTCCAATTCCATCAAAGATGCAGCATCGTGGGGGTTGCATAAGTGTTTCCGTGGATCCAAGTCACTTATGTATAGGCCCTCTAGTGACTTTACCCTGCTCAATGCTACGTAAACTTGGCCTTTCGAAAATATACGTTTGCCAACGTCTACAACAGCCTTTTCCAGGGTACATCCCTGTAACTTGTGCACAGTCACGCCCCAACACAGAATTAGTGGTAGCATTTTACGTAAAATTTTTCCACTTCCTCTCAAACCGTCATATTCAGCTGTGCTAGGAGTTATTTGAACAGTTTTATTTATATGGTTATCAGGTTTTATAGTGCTGTCATCAAATTTAATGTGCACAGCTGCGGGAAGTTCACCGGACTCCAATTGATCTCGCCTTAGAGCTGGCCAATCGATGCTCATTACGGTTCCCATCGCACCATTTACGAGACCTCGATTTATGTTTAAATTTTGTCTAAGCATGACTCTCGATCCAACACCTATATGCAGCTTATTTACTAACCCTCCAGTCTTGTTGGGATCACTAGGAACGTGTTCGCCGTGAGGCTGTTGACCATACGTTTTACTTTCGGTGAATGTGTCTACCGCTTGAATCTCATAAATCTTAGTAACCTTCGAAAGACTTTCACTCATTTTGCGATTGTACTGATCCACTTGTTTAATGGTAGGGTAGATTCTGATAACATTTTCATGATCATGTGCATTTAGTAACCGTCGACTATCTAATAAAGACAACTGCTCCATAGTTAATTGACCAACTCTAATATTAGAATAGTTTGTTACGGGATTGCTACCATGTACCTTATTTTTGAGTTCCCGATATTTCGGCACTGTTGCAAGCGCCATGATCACGGAGTAACTGAAGATCTTGCGGGTAAGTTGTTAAGGGCAAACATATCGGTCTACCCTCTTTCGCTGTCTTTTATTGCACGCGTCGGTACCATTGTCTACAAACTCACTATTTTCTCGCACCTGTTCTCGACACACAACACTAACAGTATCTGACCGCGACACAGCAGTTTGTCATCCCTGGCCACCGCCCGCACTGAAATCAAACTATGGAAGAGGTATGTAGACGACGTATTCTGTGTATTGAGAGGAAACAACCAAGATGTAGAAACTCACCTGTCATATTTAAATGGTATCCATCCAAAAATAAATTTTACCTGCGAGATAGAAGAAAACAGAAGCCTAGCATTTTTGGATGTGAAGATTGAAGTGCGGAGTGACGGTTCACTGAGTCACTCTGTCTATAGAAAATCCACTCACACTGACCGCTATCTCAACGCAACCTCGCATCACCACCCTCGACATCTTAATTCTGTAGTAACTGCACTGACAAACCGAGCCTATGACTTGTGTGACCTTGAACACTTAAACCAAGAGTTGGAACATGTTCAGAAAGTCTTACAGAATAATGGATATAGAGGGCAGCTACCATCTAGACACAAATCAAGACACTTTAAAGACACAGTAGACAGGCAACCTGTGTTCTTGCCATACATAAGAGGAGTGACAGACAAGATCTCAAACGTACTTCATAAATGCTCACTTAATACTGTTGTCACTCCATTAAGAAAAGTAACACAATGTCTACGATCTCTAAAAGATAGTTTCCCAATGGAGAAACCGGGTGTCTATGAGACTGACTGCAGCTGTGGCAGTTCATATATCGGCCAAACAAAACGTACCATAGCGTGCCGAATGAAAGAACACATAAAAGCGGTCAAAAACAACGACAAACAGAAATCGGCAATCGCGGAACATTTGTTGGAATCAGGTCTCAATCACTGGATTGAGTTTCACAACCCTCAGATCATTTCGACAGAACGCCACTACATACCAAGAATGGTCAGGGAAGCGATTGAAATTACAAAGTACAAAAATTTCAATCGCGAGGATGGGTTTAACTTGTCAAGTGTCTGGAATCCAGTGATTCGTATGTGCAAAAACCGGAAAAAACAACAAACTGCTGTGTCGCGGTCAGATACTGTTAGTGTTGTGTGTCGAGAACAGGTGCGAAAAAATAGTGAGTTTGTAGACAATGGTACCGACGCTTGCAATAAAAGACAGCGAAAGAGGGTAGACCGATATGTTTGCCCTTAACAACTTACCCGCAAGATCTTCAGTTACTCCGTGATCATGGCGCTTGCAACAGTGCCGAAATATCGGGAACTCAAAAATAAGGTACATGGTAGCAATCCCGTAACAAACTATTCTAATGTTAGTGACCATGAAAGTTTAAAACAATAAACTCTAATATTGTTCAAAATATCCACAAACGTAGTATCATTTCCTTGGCGCATGTTTTCTCGCAACTCGATGAAACTAAAAAGTCTCCACAGGTGAGGCACCGCTGAATATTGATCGGGCTGTCTAAAACAATACGATCCGCCTGACATCTTTGCTACGGGAGGCAATTGCATGATGTCTCCGAACAACATTATGTTCACCCCACCAAAAAAAGCATCACTTTGTTTTATTTCTTGAAGCCGAATATGTATGTTTCTCAGTGACTGATACGGTACCATAGATATTTCGTCTATTATTAGCCAGTTTATGTTCCTCCACTTGACTCGCTGTCTTTGTAGTCGATCCCCGGACAATGGCCGCATTGTTGTTACTCGACCTTTTTCAATCGGCAACGAAAACGTCGAGTGCAACGTGCATCCACCGACAAGGCGAGCAGCAACGCCAGTCGGTGCTGCTATGACTATACTATGGCGATCTGTACAAAGTCTATGAATTTGTTCTACTATAAGCTTTAGTGTGAAACTTTTACCACTACCTGCGCCACCAGTGACAAACATGCGAAGAGGTGCGTTGATATCAGTGTCTTGCATAGTAGTGTGGTTCCCGATTTTATGACTGATGAGAGAAAATAACCGTTTTTGGTCCATATTCAAACAATGAACCTGTCGTAGGTACTCTTCGTCTGCCATTATTATATTGGTGGGTTCTGTAACTTCTTCATCTACATCAGGAACGTCCAAATGAATGTGAGTTTCAGTATCTAAAACGTATGGTTGCTGTAGATCAGCATTGATATCATTTGCACATAATTCTGCAGCATTTTCAGCTGTAACACGACGAATAGCATCTTGAATCTCTTCTTCCCAATGATTCATCAGGTTGATGTTAAACCCCTGCTGTAGCGGGCGTAAACCAGTGCGCTTGGCTTAAAATGATTCTTTAGCGCTGTCATAGTTCGTCAATAATTCGTCTTCAACACGAAATGGACAGTGAGCTACTAACAAATTGTAATAGTATGCTTCAGGATCAGAGGCGGCGGTGTAGTATCTTGTCCTTAAGATGGCAGACTTCCTGCGCTTTCTCATTTGTCCCATTCTGTTTAATAAAGTTATGACTGGAGCTGATTCCTCTTCTAATATCTCATAGGCATCGTCATCGCCATTTTCATCATCTCCAAAAGAAGCCGAATATAACGGTTCATAACTAACGGCAAACTCTCCTAAACTTATGCTTTCCAAACTTCTAGGACGGTTTTCGTAACGCTCGAAAATATTTTTATAAGGCTCGGGACAGTCGGTGTCAAATCGCAGCATTCTGTATCTTTCTTGAGGTTTGCACGTGTTGACGAATATGCATTTTCTTGAACCTTCTCGAAGCCGTAGATGGCAGAGCCTAAACGCACATTCTGATGCCGAGACCTGACGATGGCTTAGGAGAGCACTTTGTACAGCGAATATTTGCTGCTGAAAGTTCCCTCCCCGTTCATGAAGTGTGTTAAGTGCTCCTGTTATCGTGGCCTGGATTTGTGTTGGTTCAGATTTTGCTATGTATTTGGCTATATACATTGCTACACCCACCGCTGACACAACAGGTTGTATGTCGATATTTGCACGCCACAGCATTAATAGTCTTAGGTTATAGTTATTAATCATTACTTCAGCTTCAACACGTTTCAGCTCATAAAACCTACCACCATTTCTTAAAGCCTGCTGATCATCGAGTATTCTTGTTGTTCCTGAGACTGGTCTTGGAAACCCGAATCTACACGTATTGGTGTTATTCTGTTTGTAGCAGGTTGCTGTGTGATGGTGGCTTTGCAGTCGACGTACTAAGTCCTTTAAATCGTCATCTGCGGGGAGCTCACATGTAATGACAGTTTCTACTAACGCTGTTCCTATGGGAGAATTCAAATCCGGCATATCTTTGCACCAGACCAACATATGAACGTGTGGACTACCTCTGAGCTGAAATTCGATTCTCCACCAATAGTCCTCAACATTGCGTCCTAACAAGGGATCGGTGGACTTAGCTTTTAAAAGTCTTAGCAGAGCATTAAGTCTGAACATAAATTGCCGAGACATAGTAATCGGGTATGACTCCACTAATCTGACTTTTTCCTCAAAAGTGAGATCCTCTACTCGAACATTCGGTTTTCCATCTGCGACTAGTAATGCGTGTAACATCGCGGGCCAATTAAGGTCATTACATGATAGTGTAATGTACCAGTGTGGTGGTCCAAGATTACGCACCATTGCCATTAATTCACTGTATGCCCTGTGCCAGTATGATGAAGTCCCTCGAATGTTTCTCATACACAGATGTATATTTTGAAAAAGATCAGAAGGCTGGGCGCCATCTTGTCTCAATCGACCACAAACTGAAACATTTTGTTTAGCTCTCAGTAGCTCTACCACTGAGAGTGCATAAAATAAGTATTCCGTGGTTTGAAAACGTTGGTCATTACCCATCACCCGCGCTTGAAAATAATCAAGCGGTGTTATTTTCCAAGGTCTTTCCTCATTAAGGCCATTTTTTCCATCCGGAAACAGTTTCACCCAAGCCAACTCTTCTGCCCTACGCTCTAATAAAATGCTGACTGGTGGTGCTGTTTTTCGTTTTATGTCTCGTATAGGTACGGTTTCGTTATCATTAATATTTATTACCTCTGCAATGTCCGGTATTGGAACATCAATTGGCATCAAAAGAGTTGAAGAGTTGTGCTAATTGTTACGTCATTAGATCCGGGCACATTGGCTATATCTAATCGACCTTCTTCGAGTCTTTTTAAATTTACAGATGGTAAAACTGGCTCATGATCCAGCGACTCATTAGTTTGCCCCACCAACTGTGACTTTACGGTGGTGAGAGAAAATTGAATTTCTCTTCTCGTTGCAATTCCTAAAGCAAAATGTAATTGTTTAGATAATGTGTCTAGTGTGGGAAAAATCATAACCATTGCTCGACCAGCACTAGGAGCAATACGGCCTTTTGGACCTCTGAAGTGCGAGTCAAATAAATAAAATTTACCATTTTCCATAATTACTGCCATATTTCATTGCAAGTGACAATGCAAGATGTGACTCCTGGCCTCTGGAACAAATTTTCAAGTCCAGCCTTGATAGTTCTGAAATATCCACTGAGTATGGTTCTCGAAGTATTGGCTAAACCTACTGCAGCGTCTACTTCAATATCTAACGTATAACTCTTGTCAGCGATTGTTATACAAGGAAGCAACTCATCAGTGGCTAGATAATCCGGGTGAATATCTAGATTTTCAAGGCAAATTTTATAATATTTGTCACCAAACATCAGCACACGGTCAATATCTGAGGATTTCCAGCCCTGCAAAGGATTTGAAGAAGAATATGCAATTGCTGCTGTTGCATTGGCTGTGCATTGTTTGCCTCTACTTGCCGAGCTAAAAATATCACTGCCTTGATGAAAAGAGCCCCTGAGTATAAACAGGATTGGAGATGAGTTAGGTATTTCTTTGTAATGATCATTGATATTATTCTCGTCCTCAATGGTTTCTGGAATTTCCACAATATGATGATTAATTTCGTTATTCAAATGACTGTAATTAATTTTGACATTAGCATATAAGTGGTTGTTTGTTAGTAACCAATTCAAAGCATTTCTTATGTTTTTTAAATTTACTTCATACTGTTTTGTTGTGTCAACATTGTCCAGTTTTTCCACTATAACGGTTAAACCACTATGCTCAAATGACAACGGCAACTGCTCAGCCAACTCTTCAACCTGTTGCGCAAATAAAATGGCCTGACCCCTAAATCCTTTTTGGCCAAAACGGCCGCCCAGTTTGATTACTTTTAAAAAAGGTCTAATCCTTGAAATTAATCGCAGCTCCATTTCACTTAGAATTTGGAGTTCCTCGGGAATTGTGGCCACATTCAAATTATTCCAGTACGCGGTGGTTGGAACCTTGTTTTTGATGAGACTAGAATAACATCTATTGCAAACCACAAAACTTTCTGGAAAATTCTGGTAATATGTGGCATTGAGCCTTACGCATTTGTTTAAATTGATTTTTGAATTTCATTTGCTTACAAACATGGCATACTTGATCGGCCACCTGTGAAATGGCATTAAGAAAGTGATGAGAATCAGTGGTAAATAAGTCTCTTTGACGAGTATAAGCATGTCTAGATACACATCTCATATTATGCAATCTTACCTCATGCGCTGATTGAGATTCAGCATCCCTGACCCAAGAGGCGTGCCCTCTCATCATTGCAAGTCGGATCTCCCGTGATTGCGGGGATTCCAAGTCCCTGACTTGAGAAGCATGGTCTCGCATCAAGGAGAGTCGCATCTCGCTTGTTTGCGGGGATTCTAAATCCCTAACCTGAGAGGCATGATCTCTCATCATGGTGATTCGCATCTCGCGTAATTGCGGGGATTCTAAGTCCCGGACCTGAGAAGCCTGATCTCTCATCATAGTGAGTCGCATCTCGCGTGATTGCGGGGATTCTAAGTCCCTCACCTGAGAAGCATGATCTCTCATCATGGTAAGTCGCATTTCACGTGATTGCGGGGATTCTATGTCCCTGACCTGAGAAGCCTGATCTCTCATCATAGTGAGTCGCATCTCGCGTGATTGCGGGGATTCTAAGTCCCTGGCCTGAGAAGCATGATCTCTCATCATGGTAAGTCGCATTTCACGTGATTGCAAGGATTCTATGTCCCTGACCTGAGAAGCATGATCTCTCAGCAAGGTGAGTCGCATCTTACGTGATTGCTGTGACTCTGCTGATCTCATTTCTTTGGCATATTCACGCTGTGAGCACAGCCTTTTTTCTTTAGATAAAGAGTCTTCACGTGTACTTGTGTTTAAAGAATACTTTTTCATCTTTTTTAGTCTAGAAACTCGACTCTTGAAGGATTCTTGTTTACGCAACGCAGCTATTCTCGTCGCTTTCTTCGTTTTTTTTGAAAGTGGCATTCTAATTATTTATAAAGTCTAATGAAATTTAATATGTACAAAATAAAATATTATGCCAAATAAACTTAAACTTGAATGTTCCAACAATAAAATTATAATACAATTATATACAATTAATATATTACAAAATCATACAATTTGACGATTTAAGCCAAGTAAATACTATATTACGAAGAAACAATAACGCATATGACCCTAATAACTGATGATTTGGATAAGGTATTTCCAATTCCAATATGGTTTTTTTTTCAATCTTTATTAATAAAGCACTAGTAATCCTATATATGTACACGAAAAAATACAACACTTGCGCGATCTAAGTCGGCACAACGCCATCTAACGATATAAAACCGAATTAGAGTTGAACGAGTAAAAACTTAAACTGCTGGACCGCGTGTACTGGGCGACCGCATTTTAAAGATATACTAGCTGTTGCCCGCGACTCCGTTCGCGTGGTCTTTAGTTTATTCAATATATCCCACCTATGTTAATCCAGATCATCTTCTACAATGGTTGCAAAATTTCATTCAAATCTATTTAGCCGTTTACGCGTGATTGAGGCACAAACATCCAAATACAATACAAACTTTCCCATTTATAACATTAGTGGGATTATAAAACTGCACCATCTCCAGTAGGTAAAGGTGGTTGTTTGACAAATTAGTAAAAAAACAAAAGTAAAGTGAAAAGCTAAAAAAATAAAATAAAGAAATAAACTTAATATTTTTTAATGATAATATTCATTTATTTTAATACAACTTACATTCTTACATAAAACATTATGCTTACAAGTATAATTTTACCTACATCTTTATTCTCATTACAATGTCTGGTCTAACCTAAACCTCATCTATTATCATAATGTGATGTTATACGTAAGTCTGCTGGAAGTGGATAGAAAAGAATATATAGCCAAGGATTGGGATCACTGTCGCGCATTGGGGGAGGCCTATGTCCAGCAGTAGAATGACGTCATTACATAATTATCACACCATTATTGTCTGTATCTTGGTTTGCTGGTATGCTGTCTCAAATCTCATCCGTTTTAGTAACGTCTCTTCTGCCATGTTCATCACTCATGGTCAGAATTAAAAGAGCTGCAGTCCGCCTTCTTTTACTTGGCTAGCTCCAAATTACAAGTAGCAACAATTGCGTCATTTGCTCCTGCTTTAAGTACTGGTATGCTGCTCATATTAGACTGCCTTATACTACCTTCATCGTAATATTAGAACTTCGTAGTAATATAGAAATCTTGTAGTTCCAGGTAGAACATTTAAATTTTCCTTCCAGGTTTCCGACTGTCAATCCAGTTGAAAATGATACGATCTTATTCCATCCATATTTAAACAGTCGTAGCACATTAATGATAGAGCAATGACTTGGGATTTCCAACTAAAAACTAATTCCAAATAGTAATAAGTTACGAACTGTTTTACGATCACAATTTTTCTCACATCAAAATATGTTTGACATGACAATATGTACGACATGACAACCTGTCACTACAATAAGTATTTTTTAATGTCATTTAGAGCACTAAGGAAGGAGTATTGATATCAACTTCGAAGCAAATCACCCCCAAAATAACTTTCTACCCCTATTTAACCCCGTTAGGGGATGTATTTCAATAAAATACAAAACACGTCTTTCATTAATTCTGTTAAAGAATGTTTATGCAAAATTTTAAGTAAATTGGGCCTAGGAATCACGTTGTCCTATACAAACTTTGCCCCTCCTTTTCACCCCCTTAGGGGTAGAATACCGATTTTTTTTTTCTTATCGGATGCCTACGTCATACAAAGAACACACCCTCCAAGTTTCAGGTCTTTGTTATCAGCTGTTTAGGCTGTGCGTTGATCCATCAGTTAGTCAGTCAGTCAGTCGTTTAAATTCCGTCATATACAATTTTGATAAAATTCATACAGCCTATTTTACCCGGGCCATTATTACGAATCTATTGACACCTCGTTTATTAAAATCGGTTCAGTAGTTTAGGCGCTACGGTGGAACATACAAACATACATACATACATACATACATACATACATACATAGACTGCCAAAATCATTACCCTTCCTTTTGGCTTCGCCGTAGTCGGGTAAAAAAGCTGACAATAGTGACCGAGTTTCTTGTGCTGTTTCATCTCGAAACTAGCCCACAATAATTGGGCTATTCCAAGTAACTCAATTATTCTAGCTCAGTGATAGGATATAAAATTGGGACGTGTACAAATGTAGCACACAAGCCGGCCTATTTGCAGAAATGAAATGTTTTCGTTGTGTTGCAAATTTGGTAATGCTATCACTTGAAACTGTAACATACTTGTCAAACTCATTATTATAATCCATCTATTTCTAAACAAAATTTACCAGGTGATCTCCATCCGTTGACTTGTGATAGATTTCTGTCCAATAAATCCTCCATAAACAAGAAACACTGCTACAATACCGTGTATCAGAATTTACAATAAAATACCAGATAGGTTCTAGGAAGGGTCTATGAAACTGATGACGCTTAAACTTCGAAATTGGATTGCTGTTTTTATAATATCGTCGAACTCCTCATGGATATTTTGCATGCTGAAAATGTTTAAGCAGAATAGTAAGTACTGTACTCAATGTGAGATCATGTAATCTAATTTATCTACGTATTTTATGCAAATAAATGCTTTGACTTTGTTCCTGTTATGGGTATAAAAAGGAACTTGGAAAGCCGCAGGATGCATCGAATTGTTTACGGCGGAATTTTTATTGGATCTTGGACCTCGACCCAATAACTTCGCATAGAATATTAAGTGGGCCAAGTTTTTATGGTTTGAAGGTCACTATCCCACAGATAAGGTTTTCTTTTTTATTCGTGATATGAGAATAAAATGTAGCCTCAGCTTTTACTATCAATGTTCGAAAATATCGATCTTGACTATCACATCGCTTCATTTTTACATTAATATATCCCTTTGAATTTGCTCGAAAAATTATCAGTGTATCGTGTATGCAGCTAATTGTTTGCTTTTTTGGATATCATACATTCCATAACAATATTGCGAATATCACCAAATAAATTATGAATTGTCACGTCTAATCTGATCATCGTAATTCACATCTAATCTTAGTAAAATAAAGGATAATTTATATTATCTACTGCATCATACTTCCAACTACAAACTTATGAAGGATTACTAGTATCAACACTGTAAGTCAAAATAACATTCAAAATAACATTTGCATTTGTCTAAGGATCTGACTGGATATCTTTTAGGAAATTATCATAAATGTTTATAGTGATTATTTACTTAAAGCAAACCTCTATCTTAATAACCCATTAATAAAAAAATCAAAATCGTACTAAAGATGGAGTTAACCGTCGACCAGCCTACATTGTCCTACTTAAAATCTATCTGATAAATAAACAGACCATTTACTTTACAGTTTATGAACTAAGCTTGGCAGTTTTCCGTAAAAAAGCAAAAAGTGAAATTTTAAACTCTCTCCAGGGTATGGAGCGGCCATGGCCGGGTTTGACCTAAAAAACGGGTTCACGGCTTCACCTCGGTCCTGTTGCACCCGATCGATGCAACTGACTATTCCCTTAAGCCTAACTATGGTAAAGCTAATAATTGCTTTAAGCGAGTGCTACGTAAAAACTGCGTATTAGTTAAGTACCTGAAGGAGTTCCAAATTTCTAAATATTGGAATTCATAGGAAAGCCAATATTTAGAAATTTATCACAAAGAGCTTGATCGTGTAGTTCTTCAGAAGAGTTTTGTCTCCTTTTTTGAAAAACAGAGCCTACTCGCCCTCGCTCCACGCCTTCGGGGCAGTCCCATTGGCTATTACGGAGTTGATCAGTCTCTTCATGTGTTTAATACGTAGGTATAATATTAGATGAAATAAAATAGTGTATTTAATATTTAAAAAAATATGACAGATTATACATTTGCAGGGAGAAACTTACGGTACCAGTTACAAAGTAAATATTACCCGTCAGGCCACGGCAAAGAGACACAATGAAAATGTTATTGTTACGCGGCCATCGGTGGGTAATTGAACTTGATAGGCTAAACGGTTATAGGTACCTATTCGAAATTTCTCTTGCACTTTTAGGTATTTAAACTATTCCCAATACATTTACATATAATTTTTTTTTATTATTATTTTTATTATTTTTAATATTATAAACTATTATTTTTTTATAAATATTAATAACAATAATAAAAATAAGAATATTATCATTTAAAAAAAAATAAATTGAAAATGATAACTAATTTATTTTGAATCATAGTTATTTTACGGATTAAGTGAAAATCGTACTCCGTAATGTTCTTATTTTAAAAATAGAAAAACATTGTTTTTTGCGATGCAAATAAAATAAAAAACTTCAACTAAATTATGTACATAAGTGGAAGTTTTATCTCCAAAATTTATAAACAATTGACTGTGATATATACAAAATAAGTGACAAGACTAAAAATAATTTTGACCCAGAATATAAACATTAAAATAAGTTTATTATAACAACTAACATGGTGACGTGAAACAAATGGACTAAAGTGCATTTATTGACCTAAACTAGTAATGAATGTTATGATAAAATTCAAAGTACCCATCTGTGAACTGTGTTAAAGTGTAAAAACCCAAGTGTTATGACTCATACTTCAACGAACATTGCATTTGAACGAAATACCAAGACCCAACTTACGCAAAATTTCACACTTCTAAGTAATTGTATGCCTGGTGTATTGGAGCGATAGATAGACTAGAACGCATAGGTGTGGGTTCGAGATCAACGTAATTTGACGGTTTTTGCAACTTTTTATTTATTTATTTTTTTGCATCGTTTTATTATTATTATTTTTTTTGCACCTTTATTAATATATTTTTTTTTACAAAAAAATCTGAAATCATAACGCAAAATTGTAACAGATGTGAAAAGGAAATCATTCAAAATGACTTTATAAAATGTATTGACTGTAAAAAACATTATCATTTAGACTGCACGAGTATTGGGGATAAAATATTCTACCTTATGAAGCCTGAAAATCGGAAAAAATGCCAGTGCGATAGTTGTTGATATGACAAAAACTTATGTCCAAACATTAATATCTCCACGCAAAATTATTTTGAGGCATTGTCAGAGGAGGAAACTGTTATTAATGATGAAGAGGTAAATACAAATTTTGTTACCGTCCGAGGGAAGAAAAAGACAAAACAAGTTTCTGATTTATCTTCGTCGTTTTTGTCAGTGAGTAGCGCACACTCTCGTGCCAATTCTAATAGCTCAAACAATTTGACAGATGGCGCTGGCGGACAAAATTTAAGTAGGAAATCATTAAAGGATAAAGTGCATCAGCTGCGATCTGAATTACAGATGGCAAAGACTGAAATTTTGAAGTTAAAATTGAAAATTTCCAATTTGGAAAATAATCATCCTCAACAACAACGAAAGGAAATGATAAATACGTCAACACCGAAAAAGATCAAACATGTAGGCAAACATGTAAACAAACCAAAACGGACCCAGGAAGTAAATTCTCTTCAAGATACAAAATCTAAGATATGCATTTTAAGCTGTGTCAGCCAAAACCGAGCATCGACAACTACACACAAATGAAATACATAATACTACACACGCCGCCGCTTGGATACGTTACGGAATCATATTCTGGGGTAACTCGACCGATGTATCTGCGGTATCTGTTTTACAAAAGCGATGTCTCAGAATTATAACGTTTACAGCACCACGAGAGTCATGTAGAATCTGGGGGCACGGCAGTGCCCCCGCCAAGTCGAGCAAAAAAAAGCGGCACGGCCGTACTATACTTTTCTCGAAGCAGTTCGGCCCATTTTCGACCCCCTATAACTTCGTTGTGGATTTAACTAGAAGCCTGTATTTCTAGTAACCAGGCAAGCATTGTATAAACACGGTATATTTCAAATTTCATTTAATTTGAACCAGTTGGGTAAGAATTATAACAAGTCAAATTTCTTAATTTTGTCACTCACTGACTGACCGATCATCAAAACTCTAAGGCACTTCTATTAGACATAGAAGCTTCAAATTTTGAGTTCAATTAGTGTTTAGTGTATCAATCAAGGAAAAAATAAAATATTTTACAATTTTAGTCCAGTTTTCTAGATAGACTAACTGCATAAATAACTTTGTAATCCCATATAAATATAAAGGATTACAAAGTTACATTTGCGGTTATGGATTATGTTCGATGGTAACTTGTAATAAAATTAAAAAGGTTTTTTTAAACATGCCTTTATTACTCGTTAAAATCCTCCTAACCGAGTTCGGTTACAGCGACCACTTCTACTCCCCATTTTGCTGTCGTCGTTCGTGTGCCCATGCCTATAACATGGCCTACGTACCCAACTTTATTGACAAAGGGACGCGTACATTGAGGACATGTTAGCACACCGTTATTTAAATTATAACTGATAGCCGCAGGTGGTCGGGCTTTCAATTCATCGCGCTTGGCGTCAAGATGAGAAAGCCGCCGGGAGTCAGCGACTTTGACATTCAGGCGCGTTCTCCACTCTCCACGGCTGGATGCTAAATCCTCCCAGAGAGAAGGATCTATGTCACATCTCTTCATATGGCGCTTCAGCACATCTTTGTACATCAAAAGTTGTCCGCCATGCTTACGCTTGTCCTCCTGAAGCTTTGAGTAAAAAATGCGCTTCGCCACTCTCTCCTCAGACATACGCGAAGCATGGCCACACCAGCGAAGTTGTCGTCTCATAAGATACGACTCAATGCCACCTACATTGGCTCGTCTCAAGACTTCAGTATTACGCACACGATCGGACATTTTATATAGAAACAGTCTAGTTGGCGAAAGTGGCGTCGATACGGTGTCCATGTTTCGGCGGAGTACAAAATATTAGGCAGCACGATAGCCATGTAACAGCAACTTTAGTGGCTAACTTCAAGTCATGCGAGCGGAAGACCTTGGTGTTTAATTTGCCAAAGGCTGCTGCAGCAGCACCGATTATGCTGTTAATTGCGGCATCAATGTCGTACTTTGATGAAATGGTGCTCCCCAAGTAACGGAATGAAACGAAACGATTAACTTTTTAGAATTTTTTACGCGAAAATCTCGCATCAAAAATACGCCATCGGCGACTACGGCGTAGTTCGTAGCGCAAACAAACTTAAATAAAATTTGTGTTTTGATGAAACATTAAAGAACATTTAGCATATTTTAAAGTACGTAGCAAACATGTTATCATAGTCAGAATCCACATTCATAACAAACGAAACGAACGAACGAACGAACGAACGAACTTATTTTCCCAAAGATAATGGGGTCGCACATTCTCGTCCACCAAACCATCACCTGTCACCACACTCACGCCCCATCAAATATAGTCCACCCATCAAAACGAATCAAAGTCGACGCAGTTGTGTCGCTTAGTTACTGAGTTCGTATGGCCACCTTCCAGCTCCATCATCAGACCCTGGTTACCATCTTGCACCAAAATACTCGTCAAGACGAATCAAACGAGCCCAAACTCGATCGGGTTATGTCGTTTAATTACTGATTTCCTATGGCTACCTTCCAGCTCCAATATCAGAACCTAGTGACCATCTAGCACCAAAGCACTAACTTGCCAATACGAATCAAGCGATCCCAAACTAGATCGGGTTATCTCGTTTAATTACTGAGTTCCTATGGCTATCTTCCAGCTCCATCATCGGACCCTGTGGTTACCATCTAGCACCAAAGTACTCGTCAAGATAAATCAAACAAGCTGAGACTCCGTGGGATTGCGTCGTTCTTTTTCTGAGTTCCTATGACCACCTTTTAGCTCCATCATCAGATCAGACCCTAGGAACCATCTTAAAGCAAAGAAACTCGATGGGGTTGCGTCATTTCATTACAGAGTTCCTATGTCCACCTTCCAGCTCTATCATCAGACCCTGGTTACCATTGAAAGACAAACTACTCGTCAAGACGATTCAAACGAGCCCATACTTGATGAGGTTGTTTCGTTTCATTGTGAAGTTCCTATGGCCACTTTCCAGCTCCATCATCAGATCAGTAACATTCATCATAATATTGCATTGTCACGCGGTTCACACATATCTGCAAAAGTTCAGGTCAATCGGTAAAGGGAAGGGAATCAAATTTAACTTGCAAGATTTGATTACAGACAACGGGACAGGTGAAACTAACTAAAAGCTTGTAATAATTAAGAGCTAGTAAAAATGGTCAATCAACGGAATGCAAAAAAAAGAAAAGGGGCATGTCTTATGAAGTTATACCAAAATCCCGCAAAGTACTTGTTAGGTAAACTAAATTGTCCGAAATTGTCATGAAAGAAAGAACACTAATAATCATAACCGCGGCCGGCGGAGGTGGCTTTCCCGCGCCGCGGCTTCCACGCTTCCCGTTCGTCACAGAAAGGCGGACACTTTCTTCCAGGCAACCTTTGGGTCTTACTGCGATATCGCAGGTATACATACAAACCACGTTTTATATAACTTACGTATACAAAAAGAAATGAGATGCCATCAAAAACAAAACTTGTAAAAAAAAACAAGTCTCGCAACTCAGTTCTTCTACCGTGAAAAGTTATGAGATCCATGTAATACCATGTCGGTTAATTTAAGCAGTCTCTATATAAGGGACCTTCTGTCTTAAGTTATTACGTAAGTAGCAAACCTAAGAACATCTTAAAGTGACCATATCAATATTAAAAATATTTTATGTTATAAATAAATAGATTGACTTGGCAATCGAAAATAATCTAATTTCATATAATAAGTATTCGTTGTAAGATACACTGTGTTATCATGCGATTGCCAAGTCGATTTATTTATTTAAAACATAAAATATTTTTAATATTGATACGGTCACTATAAGATGTTCTTAGGTTAGCTACTTACGTAATAACTTAAGACAGAAGGTCCCTTATGTAGAGACTGCTTAAATTAACCGACATGGTATTACATGGATCTCATAACTTTTCACGGTAGAAGAACTGAGTTGCGAGACTTGTTTTTTTTTACAAGTTTTGTTTTTGATGGCATCATATTTACACAATATAAACTACTTACGGTCACTTACATTTATATATTTGAATTGTGTCGTTTTATAAGAAAACATAGTAATTATTTCCAGCACTTTGATAACACGACGAGCCGTTATGCCTCGCGCCGAGCAAATGATTTTGTTCTACCCGCTGCCCGACTTGCGCTTTTTAAAAACGGTCCGTCCTATATGGCTGTCAAAGTTTACAATCATTTGCCCAACTTGCTCAAAGCCCTCCAAGGTACTAAATTTGATAAAGAGTTAAAGAAGTTATTACTTGCCAAGGCATATTCTGATTTGAATGAATATTTCAGGGACAAATTTTAAATATTTATAATTCTTGACGTCTTTGACATTATTTTATTGTGACTATGTATAAATTTGAATTTTATTTTGACAATTGTAATTTAATTTTAAGACGTAAATTTTGACATCTTGAAATCTTGGCATGACTTCATTATACCAATTTATGAATGTTATGAATGTAACATAATGATGACATGTAAATATAATTATAACTTTAATTTGAATTCACAAATGCCTTATAAAGGTTGTAATGTTACTATTGACCATCTATAATGTACATTATGAAGTGATTAAATGAATATGAATATGATATACTTGGGCCCTAACCATGAACTGTTAAAACAATCACAAATCTGTCAAACATTATCATTTATGTCAAATTTTGTATGAAATGACCGTAGCGAATCCTAAGTCTATGGAAATGACGTACCAAAATTAACAGATTTGACAACTTTGAGATTGTTTTAAAAGTTCATGGTTATGGCCCTGATGTAGTATGTCATCATGACAGCACGAGTATGACGAATCTAATATTGAAGCTTAACATCTGGTGACGGCAGATTGCATTTGACAGACCAATCTAGTTGAGTTGGCCGTGATTGCCGGAGATAGTCCAAGAAACAGATTTGTTGGATCTGAATAAGAGAATATTTAAGGTTATAAACAGTATAACACTCAACAGCTTATAATTCTACTATAAAATAAAAATATTGTCTACAAATTTTAAATTGAGAATGAGGTTATGTGGATGACCTGAACGTACGTGTAAGCACTTATTTCGTTTTAAGCAAGCTACGATGTTGTACTAAAAAAGATTCTGAAATATCAGCATTGGTCTCACTTTTAACCAATGATATCTAAACTAGAACTGGGCCCTAACCATGAACTCTTAAAACAATATCAAATCTGTAAATTTTGGTACGTCATTACATACAAAATTTGACAGATATGATAATGTTTGACAGATTTGGGATTGTTTTAAGAGTTCGTGGTTACCGCCCTGGTAACTTTTTATAGACTGTCATGACTTCGCAGTTCCTTTTAGCGCTGTTTGGTGAGAAAACTAGTGCTTGCAGCTAAAAGACCAATCTAGTTGAGTATGGAAATAAAGTGTTACAAGGATGGCCAAAATAATAATTATTTTAACTAGTTAAAATTAATTAATTAATTTGTATGCGCTCTCATCCTGATTGAAAGATCGGCTATTTGTGTCTATAGTACACGGCGGCGATGTTGAGCGCGGGGGCAAAGAGTGGGGATCGCTTTGCGCATCTAACGAGACAGACGAGCATCGTATCAGAGACGCGTGTGCGCGGAGCTAACAACCAATCACAGCCGGTGCGAGCGTATCGCCCTACTAGCCAATCACGTAATTGTAATGGTCATCTGCGCATCTTTCGCCCAGCGCTCAACTTTCGAGCCGCTAGTTATATCAGCGGAGGTTTTTACTTTAAAGGTACTGTTCGCTACACGAACAAAGAGAGGAATAAAAGCTAATTTATGACTTTAAATATTCCTTTTATTGAATTTAAATATTACAATATATTGTAGGGGACAGTGCTAAGGCGACAGCGACCAAATGTGAAGTGTTCTATTACATTTTAGTTTAAAACTACTGCATATGGTTAACAAATAATAGGACCGTATGGTCATTAAAATAAGGCATAGAACCACAGGGGGTGTGGCCCACTGGTGGGTTTCAAGGTTGGCAAAGTGAAAGGTATCCGGTGGTTGGCCGAAATACTCGTATGATGCTGTGAGGTGATTTTACAATATAAGTAAAACTATACAAAACTCCTTAACTTAATATTGTACATCTAGCTACCTATCTACACATCGAAATATTTCGTGTCGTAGCTTTCGCGCGTAGACATCCTCCGGGGCGTTGAAGGCATAGTATAGCCTTCAAGTCTTCTTCTCGTCAGCGATCGGTAAGAGACAGAGTCTGTTGAGAGCGCGGCGTATGATACCACGGGCCGTAGTGACGTCAGCAACGCGAGGCACACCGTCTGAACCGGGGAAAATCTGGACGACCCGGCCGAGGCGCCAACAGAGAGGTGGAGCAGTGTCCTCCTTCAGCAGGACAAGGTCATCTGCTTGGAGGTCCTTGCAGCGGGTTTTCCATTTTGTACGCTGCTGCAGCTCGGAAACATACTCGCTGGACCAGCGTCTCCAAAAATGCTGGCGCATCTGCTCCAAACGATGGTGGCGGTCGAGGCGGCTAGTGTTGCAGTCCATCTGGGCAGGAGCCGGCAGCGCTGTCAGTGGCCTGCCGATTAAAAAGTGACCCGGGGTAAGAGGCTGTAGGTCTGTGGGTGAAGGGCTGAGAGGACAGAGAGGACGGCTGTTGAGGATGGCCTCAATTTGTGTAAACAAGGAACACAGCTCTTCAAAAGTCAAGTGCGCTTCCCCCATAACCCTACGCAAGTGATGTTTAGCCGACTTTACCCCAGCTTCGAAGTAACCTCCAAAATGAGGAGCGTATGCAGGCGAAAACTTAAATTCAATAGCCTGCTGAGTTGCGAAGTCTAAGATGAAATCAACATTGTCCTTTGACTTTAAAAAATCATTGATTTCGCGTGCAGCCGCAACGAAATTTGTGCCGTTGTCGCAAAATATTTTTTTTGGCAACCCTCTACGGGCTATGAAACGTTTGAGCGACAACATGAAAGCGTCCTTAGAAAGCTCGCTGACAGCTTCCAAGTGAATGCATTTATAATTTAAACAAATAAAGATGCACAAATAGCACTTAGTGATTTTACAGCCTCTACCTTTACGGTCTGTAATAAAAAATGGGCCGGCAAAGTCGGTCCCTACATTTGAAAATGGTATGTCGGGGTTAATTCGCTCGGACGGTAAGTTGCCCATTATATTAGTCATGTGCTGGCCCTTAAAACGATGACACATAACACATGTTTTGGCGATCCTACGAGCTAGATTACGGCCGCCTAAAGGCCAGTAACGATCTCTAATAGACGCCAGAAGTAGTTGAGGACCGGCGTGTAAGAGTCTCGTGTGCTCTTGTCGAAAGAGAAGTTCAGTAAAATTACTACGGGCATGCAGCAAAACGGGGTGTTTTTTATCAAATTCATATGACGAAGCAGCGATACGCCCGCCGACACGGATAATTCCATCGGAGTCTAGAAAGGGGTTCAGAGAAGCGAGGTCGGATTTAGCCTTCAAAACCTTATTTTGAGATAGTAATCTAATCTCATTATTAAATGAACCCTTTTGAGAAATTCTAATTATTGCCTTTGTGGCGTTATCAATTTCGAAAGCTTGTAATGGACCTGTCAGTTTATTATTTTTATTTGTTTGTTTTGAGTTATGGATCCATCTTAAGATACGTGCGTAAGCTCTTTGTAAAATAGATAGCCTAGAGATCCTTGAAAGATCGAGAGGAGCATCCGCCACCAAAACAGAAAAAGCCTTGATCTCCGGCAACTCTGGCATTTCCTCAATATCGGTGGACGGCCAAGAGGATTCTGTGAACTGCAAAAAAGAAGGACCATGCCACCACATCACAGAGCTAGTTATTTCTTTAGGCTCAATGCCACGCGACACAAGATCAGCGGGATTCTGAGAGGTTGGAACATAGCGCCAGGAGCAAGGATCTGTCAGTTCCTTTATTGTACCTATTCGATTGGCTACAAAGGTTTTCATGCCCCTGGTTGTGTGCAACCAACTCAAAACAACCTTTGAATCGGACCAATAAAAGCTACGATCAATTTTCACTCGCAAAGCTTGGACTACTGCCGCAGAAAGTTCGGCTCCTAGCAAGGCCGCACAGAGCTCTAAACGAGGAATGGTAGTCGGCGCGACTGGAGCAACACGTGACTTAGAGCAAAGCAGGTTTACCTGAGACTCGCCCCGCTTGTTAATCGATTTTAAATAAATGCATGCTCCATAAGCCTTTTGTGATGCGTCACAAAAACAGTGCATTTCTATATGTACCGGCTGATCTACTAAAATGTGTCTAGGCAAATTTAATCCCGCGATACTACTAAGACCGTTAACGAAAGTGAGCCAGGAGTACTTAATTTTTTCTGGCACGGGGTCATCCCACCCTAGCTTGTGCTCAGCCCAAAGCTCTTGGAGTAACATCTTGGGTCGTATAGTACACACGGACAGCAGACCAAGGGGATCAAACACCTTAAAAGTGGATGATAAAATCGACCTCTTTGTGACAACGTCGACTAAGGGCTGCTCAATTGGAAAATGAAGGTCGTCTGACTTGGGCATCCAACCAATACCTAGCGTGCTTGTTGCATTGCTGATCATAAGATCGCTCGACGACTGCGAGGAACTAGGTTCAAGCACCGATGGCAGGTTTGATCGATATTTCCTGAGATGAAACCCTCCTTTAGCCAGAGCTTCGGCAACGGACTGCTGAATGTAACGCAATTCGTTCTCTGTTTGAGCCCCCGTCAAAAGATCGTCAACATAAAAATCTCCTTGAATGATGTCCTTAATGAAAGGATCAGTGGTCTCTTCACCCAATTGCCAGAGACAACGAGTACTCAGAAAGCTAGCACTCGAGAATCCGTACGTGACGGTATTAAGCATCAGAGTGCGCAACGGCTGAGACTCATTGTCGCGCCATAAAACAAGCTGAAGACCACGATCGTCAGGATGAACCTGTATTTGCCGATACATTTTCTCAATGTCTCCGGAGATGACGTATTTATATAGACGAAAACGAATCAAAATATTGAACAACGAGTCCTGAATAGTAGGGCCCGTCATCTGGATGTCATTGACTGACAATCCAGACGAAGTGCGAGCCGAAGCATCAAAAACTACTCGAAGTTTGATAGACTCGCTATTATTTTTAAGCACTGGGTGATGGGGCAAGAAAAATGAAACTTCAAAAGGCCGCTGAACATCACCACAGTCAGACAAGTGACCTAAGTCAGCGTATTCACGGATAAATTCAAAATAGAGCTCCTTCAGTAAAGGCTGTTTCCTTAAACGAGACTCCAAATTAAAAAATCGCTTCTTTGCCAGCTGTAACGAGTTTCCTAAACAATTCCTTTCAGCACGGAGTGGAAGCTTAACAATAAACCGGCCATCAGTATCACGAGAAGTATTTTCAAGAAAGTGCTGCTCGCACAAAGCTTCTTCCTCTGATAAAATAGACTTCCGAGGGACCTTTTCCAGCTCCCAGAACTTAGCTAAATTATTGTTTAAATCACTGATACTTGTATCAATATTTCGTGACAAGTTACAACGAAGGCCATCGACATTCGAATTATCAGAGACTACAGGAGTGGTGACGAGCCAACCGAGCTTGGAGCTTCGCAAAACTGGATTATTATCACCCAACGAGCGCTGCTCCGTTCCTAGTAGGCTCCAAAACAGTTCCGCTCCAAGTAGCAGATCGACGTCTGATGCCTTATTAAATTGAGGATCGGCCAGCTGAATGCCTGACAACTTTAAATGGTTCCTACTAAAAGAGCGCGTTGGCAATTTGTCTGAAACAATCGGCAAAACAATACAAGAGAGCAAGGCCTTAAAGGAACCACACTTAGATTGCAAGCGAACCGCGCAGCGCTCAATCTTACTTGCCACTGGAATACCTGCTATGCCGACTAAATCCCTATCCGAAAACTGAGAAGTCAGCTGCAAGGAGTCCCTCATGCGAGAAGTTATGAGGCAAGACTGGCTCCCGCTATCCAGAACCGCTCGCGCTGTAACTGTCACACCAGTATGAGGATTAATTAAATCAACTTCAGCCGTACAAAGAAGCGCTTCGGAAGCCGATAACGCACACATAGATATGAGAGGTTGAGATTGAGACGTAGACGCCCCATCCCCTTTGAACAAACGCTCATGGAGTAATGTATTATGGCGTTGCTTACAAGTTTTGCATCCACCAGATAGCTTACATCGCTGTGGCTTATGACCCTGCCGTAAACAAACATGGCATAATTTTAAAGACTCGACAATAGAAAATTTTCCGTCAATAGATTTAGCCTTAAAAACGGGACATTCATAAACGCGATGAGAACCCTGGCACACATAGCAAGATCTCGACGACGACGACGAAGACGGCTGTGGTGGTGGGGCTGAGTCCTCTGAAGAAGTACCTAGCATGACCTTGGTCTGAGGCCGTTGCCTACCTGTGCTAGACGACGACGCGTATTTAACAGCTGGCTGTGAATTACGAATAACCGTTTCAATTACATCAGCACGATTTCTCAAAAAATTAAAAAAATCACTAAGACTCGGTATCTCATTCAACGTATTACGGTGTTCTTCCCATTTAAAACAAGTTTTTGAATCCAATTTTTGTGCAACAATATAAATAATTAACACGTCCCATTTTTCCGTAGGCAAACCTAAAGTTCGGAGGGCTCGTAAGTTTTTAGATACGTGATCGATAATTAACCTTAGCGACCTTTCCGTTTCACGCACGGACTCGAGACTGAATAACGATTTTAAATGATTATTAATAAGCTGGCGCTTATTATTGTACCGATCGCATAAAAGATTTCAGGCCTCCTCATAGTTGTTATCGGTCACCTCCAAATTACTAATAACTCGTGCCGCCTCCCCTTCGAGATAAGAATTCAAATAATGAAATTTATGAACGTCCCTAATTTTTCGTTCATGAACGAGCGAAACAAACGTGTCCCGAAATTCCAACCATTTGAAGTAAGTTCCGTCGAAAGTAGGTATCTTAATAATAGGCAACTTAAAACCGAGGACTTCATTATCATCATGACCCAGGCAATGAACGCTGGACCGTCGCGACGAGGTAGACTTGTAATCATCACTATTCGCGTCAACAATTTGCTGCGCCTGAGCTAAATAATTATAAAAATCCTGCTCGATTAACTCTCTTGTGTTCAACTCGACATCCTGAGTGGAAACATTAATCACTTCTATCTGTTCCTGCACTAAATCAAATTCTGTAAATAATGCCTTGAATTTTGTCAATTTACTTGTAAGTTTAAATAATTCTAACGGCGGAACGCTCTCACATTTGCTTAAAGAATCTAAATAGTTTTTAAACCTCGTTACGCGCCCTTTAACTAAGCTGCGTTTAGCTAACAAATCCTTAAGACTCATTTCAGACTTCAAAACATCAGTGTCAGGCATTATTTACAAAGGAAAAAATACAATTTTAAAAACACCAAAATAAATTAAATTGCATACGATACGCTCCTCGTTTATTTCGGTGCGAAGTGCAGGTGCACGCTGAGAAGCCGGGGTAAACAGCTGACCGCAGTGCGGTGCACGACGCCGTAAGCGCTGCAGCGATGTAGCCGCCAGCAACAGTGCGAGCGTAGCGATGGAAAAACAGCGCTGATTAGCTGGAACGCAGGGGGCAATGCGATAAGAAATAATGAATATAACCAGATGTTTTTGTGCGTATTGAATAATAAAGGTATAGGAATGCTTGTCGTTTTAAATAGCAACCAGTTATGATGAGAATAGATATGAGGAAGCACGTAAAGAGTAGCAATTGTTCGCTGTGATTTAGTACGTTAAAATGGGCAATAATAGTGAATCTTAAGTGATAGAATGTTAGTGAAAATTTTAAAAAATGGATTGCCTTGTAAAATACGTAAGTAACAAATACAATGAGACTCTAATAACAAGAAATTTTAGGAGATTTAAATACAACTTGCGTCTGAGTACTTGAAATAGGGTTGCTTATGTTCCAATAAACCTAGCTAAATCAGCTTAAAGGCAGCAGTAAGCAACACTTAATAAAATATGCGTATATATTTTTGTAAATATTACAACACAACTAATTGTTTTAGCAAATGATGCCAATACTGCTTAAGCGTGCTTAAAATAGGCTTGTGTGCATAGAAAACACCTAATAAATACAGCTTAGGGCGATAGAAGGCTACACAAGATGTAGAAAGCACAAATAGGTAATATTGTAGGTACCTACTTAGATCTAATATTGGCAAATTTAAAAGCTAGCCCCTGAATACACAAATTAAGGGGGAAATTGGAAGGAAATTAAAGGAACGGGCTCACTTGACAATCAGACAGGAGAAATGGCAGCGCAGTCCTAGGAATTCTGCGCCCAAAAGGTCCCTGGCTGCGTCGGCGAGACCTTGATTCGTCTTCCCAAATTGCGACTCCACAGGTTTTTTCGGAGAATTTCACGATAAACTACGGAGCTTTCACACCCCGCGTCAGCACACACAGCACGGGATCAGGCTGGATACCCTCCGGAACCGTCAGTGATGCTCGATGTGGCGGATGACGTGGTGATGACCTCTATCCGTCCTCAACAGGAGGCAAAAGTTCTGGAAAACTCCAAAAAATCGCTTCAAAACTAGGCACTGTCCTGTCACGGTCGCCATTTTTGTTCGCTACACGAACAAAGAGAGGAATAAAAGCTAATTTATGACTTTAAATATTCCTTTTATTGAATTTAAATGTGAAGTGTTCTATTACATTTTAGTTTAAAACTACTGCATATGGTTAACAAATAATAGGACCGTATGGTCATTAAAATAAGGCATAGAACCACAGGGGGTGTGGCCCACTGGTGGGTTTCAAGGTTGGCAAAGTGAAAGGTATCCGGTGGTTGGCCGAAATACTCGTATGATGCTGTGAGGTGATTTTACAATATAAGTAAAACTATACAAAACTCCTTAACTTAATATTGTACATCTAGCTACCTATCTACACATCGAAATATTTCGTGTCGTAGCTTTCGCGCGTAGACAGGTACTTTTAAGGTCCTCATTAGCTTACAGTCTACTGCTAAATTACAGCAACTTTTCTAAAAGTCCATCATAAAATCATACAAAAATGCTGTACCACACCGTCGACCAGTTAATACCAGTTTCTATGGAAAAGTGATTTTTATAATTTTATTTTAAGCAAACATTTTCAGTTTACCAAATTCAAATACTTATCTATCACCTGCGATGCGCCGGCCTTGCACCGGCGACCCAAAAGTGGGTCATGAGCAGCCTTCGAAGGCCTGAGGCGTATTTTAAAATCGTTACCCTACTTTTTGGTACATAATGCACATTTTATTTTATCTAGTTACGATCATAGTAAATTTATTACTTTATTCTCAGTGATTGCGACAGTATTAGAGTATTTGTAGCTGTAGTAGAATGAATATCAACCTAGTAACCACATATTCATTTTTGTTCTATCACTTTTGAATATTTTCATGAAATTTCATCGACTTCGCAAATTAGCAAATGCCGATTGAATTTGTATACATAGACAAGACCGAAAAAACATGCACTTTTTAAAAAGTAAAGAACAAAAGTTGATACTATGATGTATACCTAGAAATGTATTGTAATTGTAATTTTAAATTCAAATTTAAGCACGAAAATAGTTCACAATTAATATATGGCCACATTGAAGGTTTTAGTTGTCTGTGATGCCCAAAAAATAGATGTAATTGGTCTTGCTTACAAGAATCTCGGGTTTGATTCCTGATCGGGTAAATTCCTCGTTTGCTGGATTGAGTTAAATGGAATTTTAGTTCAAGTGAAATGTTGTGCGAAACTTGTATGCTCCTTATTACATAGCGATTATAACTGCGTTATTTTCTTAAAATGTGAGCACCTGTGGTTTTCATCATTACTTGAAGCAGATCATTTAAAAGAAAAAATATGTAGGTACATAATATTCACCTTTGTTCCGACCCGGAAATCCTTATTTCAAACGCCATGCTTCAATGAATCCCTGAAATTGAATTTATTTTACATTTTCGTAGGTTTAATTAGGCATGTAGCAGATAAATATGAGTTTAATAAGCTTGAAGTCTCTCTTAAATTTTCAAACAAATACTCCAATAATTATTTTAGCTCCAATCTCCAAACCATACGATTCTTGTTACCATGGTAACAAAATAACATATAAACATACTGAAATACATTTAAAGATATAGATACATGACGTAGGTACAAATGCTCATGCCCATCTATCATACCAACATTGACCGATTCCGGGATTCGAACCCTCAACCATTTGGCTCTAGAGTCCGGAGCTCAAAACACTAGACAGTTTATCGTTATTTGAAATAATTAGGTTTGTGAAGAGCCAACCTAAGACAAAGGTATAAAAATAAGACAAAGCTATCATCATCATAATTTCAGCCACAAGACGTCCACTGCTGAACATAGGCCTCTCCCAGTGACTTTTAAATTGGCCAGTTGGAAGCGACCTGCATCCAGCGGCTTCCTGCAACCTTTACCAGGTCGTCTGTCCACCTTGTTGGACGGCCCACGCTGGGCTTGCCGGTACGTGGCTTTCATTCCAGAACCTTTCCGCCCATCAGCCATCAGTTCTACGTGCTATGTGCCCCGCTATGCCAAGACAAGAAAAAATAAAGAAAATTCCCATATTATAACTCATCCGTGAGGTCGTAAGTTCGGTTCCAAGTATAAACGCAGCGTTCGGTTTTAGAATCCTGTAAATTGGGTGTAAATTTATCTTAAGCAGGCTAAATAATTTGTTGATACGTAGGAAGTAAAATACGAATACATCTACTTACATAATAAAACGTTTTATAATACACAAGAGTGTTCAATCACGACTGTTCACAATGCTAAACCGAATAAGAACACCGCACTTTTTACTTTTATTCCGTTACTTATTTTAATCTTTAAACTAAATTTAATTTTACCTATGATCTTGATGAATGACGCTTAAAACAAATGAAAAATAACAAAAGACGAACGCCAACACCAAACGCTTGCGATATCTTTTTTTTTAAATAGAAGGTAGTTTGTTTTCTTAGTGGCCAGTACGCGGTCCGAAAAAGCAAAACGCGAGAAAAAATAATTACAACCATTGATGTAAAGTAATATAAGTCAATGATTACAACATAAGAATAACATTGCAGTGCTGCTGTTTTATCTCGGTGCTAGCATAGTAGCAACAATATTTTATGCGAGTCTATTATTAACATAAAAATTCACGCATGATATTTATTCAAATATAAATAAATATTTTTCTTATTAGTAAGTTTCTAAACCAAACGTTAAAAATAGAATTGACCTTCAGAAGAAAGCCTGTGCTTGAAGGGATTTCGGAAATTTGTAAAAAAATATCCGTAATTAAAAAGAGCCCTAATGATTTTTATATCTTTTTTTTTAAATAGAAGGTAGTTTGTTTTCTTAGTGGCCAGTACGCGGTCCGAAAAAGCAAAACGCGTGAAAAGATAATGACAACATAAGAATAACATTGCAGTGCTGCTGTTTTATCTCGGTGCTAGCATAGTAGCAACAATATTTTATGCGAGTCTATTATTAACATAAAAATTCACACATGATATTTATCCAAACATAAATAAATATTTTTCTTATTGCTAAGTTTCTAAACCAAACGTTAAAAATAGAATTGACCTTCAGAAGAAAGCCTGTGCCCGAAGGGATTTCGGAAATTTGTAAAAAAATATCAGTAATTAAAAGGAGCCCTAATGATTTTTTTGTTCACGTTTTTAGAATATAAGGGTTAATGATCTTGTTTTGTTATTTTTAGTTCGCAAATAACCTGATAAGGCTGATAATATTGCTCAAAAGCTCAAAATAACAAAGTAGAGAAAATAAAATAACGTCAAAAAATAATCTTGATTTAATTATTACGTCAAGTGCTTATTGAATATTAATAATTGATAAAACCAAAAACACTAATATAGCGCTTTGGGACATAATATTGATTATAGGTATAAAGAGAAGTCATTGACCTATAATGTTCCCTTTCCCCATAAATGCCTACTCAGCACAGATTGGCTGTGATTACGGCAATCTAGAAGCTTTTGCCACCAAATCGACTGGATACGACGTTATCTTCATGTAGCATTCGTCGACTCATCTTTAATACCTTAAAAGAAAAGTATAATCCGTCCCACTGCAGGGCACAGGCCTTACCTTATCTATGAGGTGGTTAATATTAACGTTATTTATTAATAAACCTTTTACAATATTTCATTGTTGCCCTGACTCCCGAGCTAGAAAAAAAACTCTGTTTCAGGTGCAATTGGTTCGGTTTATACTTTATCACGCGGGCCCAGCCGGCCCCTTCTCTTCCTATGGGTGTCGTAAGAGACGACTACAGGAAGAACCGCAACAAGAAGACGGGCAGCAGCGTCTCCTCTCCACCATTGGCCAAACTGCGATCGCCAACCCGCCTGCCAAGCGTGGCGATTATGGCAAAATCCTCCTTTTGGAGAGGCCTGATTCCAGCAGTGGACTGATATAGGCTGGTGATGACGCGGGCCCAGTGTGGATTGGTGGAGCGGTGTTGTAAGGTAAGTGATTAAACCTTACTGTCAGATGTAATGAAGCCGCCTAAAACCCTATATACGTCCAACTGCAGGTCTCATCTCAACTAAGAGGTGGTTTGGGCTAGTGGTGGCGTTAATGGTTGAAAAAAAATATTCGTTAAAAGTTAATGGTTGAATAAAAATATCGATATTTTTAATGGTTGAAAATATCAGTTGATATTTTTATGCAGATACATTATTTTGATATTTTTACCTGTAGTTGAATATGGTTGAAAATATTAGTTAATGTTTTATGCAGCTCCATTATTTTGATATTTTTATCTGAAGTTGAATATGGTTGAAAATATTAGTTAATATTTTTATGCAGGTCTATTATTTTGATATTTTTATCTGAAGTTGAATATGGTTGAAAATATTAGTTAATATTTTTATGCAGGTCAATTATTTTGATATTTTAATCTGAAGTTGAATATGGTTGAAAATATTAGTTAATATATTTATTTACTGTACTATGTTGAGTAATACGCGTTTATTTTTATAGGTTTATTCGATGGACTTTCCTTCATACTTTAACAGGCTTAGGACTGTCTAGCATAAAACACAATGGATAAATACTTAGTGCCTAAAGTCGAAAAAATGCATCCGCATAAAATAACAGAGTAAGTTCAATATATTGAAAAGAAAGCTGTTCCATAGTCGCCGAGTAACATCATTCTTCCTTATGCTAATGGAATAGAGTTTAATTTCATTGCAACAGTTACTACACTTGTTTGACTCGCACATTTTATCGCATTACACCTCGTCCCACTCACGAAGCCACTCGTGTCCTAAATAATTCATTCAAATTTAGACTCTAATCCGTTTTCTTAATGCTCAAGTTAACTTACTCAATAAACGAATGAATTTATTAGAAAGATTGACATGATATTTTTATTCTTTGCGTTATAAATATTCATTAGGTAATTTTATCAATCGGTTAGATTTATCTATACGTATAAAACTTTTAGTTGCGTTTAAATATCAACGGCTCGAATAAATATTTTTATTCGATAATAATATTTATTGAATCAATGTGATATTTTTTTTTATTAGTTAAATTTAACTGATAATAGATATTTTCACCATCTCTAGTTTGGGCCATACGCCATACTCCACTACGCGGGCCCAGTAAGTATAAGTGCCCGGAAGAGGGCCTATAACCAATCGCAGATCAGCTGACTTAACAGTTAGTATACACACAACAAACTTGCTAGTGTGCACTGTGTACGCACACTACGTACGTACACAATCTGTAAACTACAGCTTGCACATGTGTTGGAAAAGATACAGAGTGTTTCAGGTTTGACTGTGATTTTATTGATCTATTTTGTTGGAAAACATAACTTCTAAAAATGACTATGAAACAGTACCTTATTTTTTGGCATCGTATTTAGTATGATTTATAGATACCACCCTATAAAGGAATGTAACTAATTTCGTTAGATCCGATATACAGAATAAATAATTTCATTTCATTTCAGTGCGGATTGGTGGAGGGGCTGTTGTAAGGCCAGTGACTAAACCTTACTGTCAGATGTAATTTAGCCGCCTAAAGGCCTCCGACTAGTCTCACGATTACTTTAACACCTAGTAGTCAATTGAACCTGATTGGTGTAGTAAATAATAATATTTTATAATTTGACTTGAGATCAATGTGCATTATCCATTAATGATGAAAATACAGGGTGTACAAAAGAATGGGACACTCCTTAAAACCACGTGATCAGCTGGTCATATACAACAACTTTTTGTATAGGAGCAACATCGAAATCGCGATTTTTTTTTCAGCTGCTTCATACAAACTTACTCGCATACCTCGATGATAATGTATGGAGCATCTGAAAATAAAAACACGATGTCGATGTTGCTCCCATAGGAAAAGTTGCTGTGTATCACCAGCTGATTACGTGGTTTTAAGGCGTGTCCCATTCTTTTGTACATCCTGTATATTCCTGCGCACACAAATATGTAAATTCATTATTACATATAAACCATGACAGTACGTGTGTTCTAATATGTGCCAGAAATATTTAAACTGTTAAGTTAAAATGCCCCATACAGTCATATTAAAATGCTGATTCCCGTAAATTTTGTTTGTTTTGACAACACGGAAAAAACCAAACGGAATTATGTGTATTAAACAGGACTTACACGAATATATTTTATCGATTTCCGATAGCAAACCAATTTGGATGACAAGTTACGTAAGAGTTTCCCTTCTTCACTAGAGTTATCCACTGGCAATTATATATTCCCTGTCACAGGCTATTTCCAAGTGTCTAAGAAATGTTTATTCCTAAATTTATTATACAGGGTATTTTGTAGCATACATATATTTTAATTTTGTTTTTAGGGTTCCGAAGGTACCAAAAGGCTGTATGTCGTGAAATGGATAGTTGGACAGTTGACATTTTCACAGATGATGTATTTCTTTTGTCGCTATACAGGGTGTACAAAAGAATGGGACACTCATTCAAATCTCGTAATTAGCTGATAATATACAACAACTTTTCCAATGAAAGCAACATCGCAATCGTGATTTTATTTTCAGATGCTCCATACATTATCATTGAGGTAAGCAAGTAAGTTTGTGTGGAGCAGCTAAAAAAAGTTATCGATTTCGATGTCGCTCCCATAGAAAAAGTTGTTGTATATGACCAGCTGATCACGTGGTTTTAAGGAGTGTCCCATTCTCTTTTACACCCTGTATAACAAATACTAAAAACCAGAATAAAATAAGCATTTAAGCTCCCATACAACAAACGTGTTGTTTTTATAACGATGTGGAACCCTTCGTGCGCGAGTCAGTCTCCCAATTGGCCGGTTTTTTTAAAAAAATCGACCGCCTAAGGTGGGACTCAAACCCACGACCATCGCATAATACCACACGATGTGGTAGATGAAAACAAAATTCATCCCCACGTTACATGTAGGGGATAGCTAACCTAAAAAATATTTTTTTAAATTTTATTCATCTTTTTTGTCGGCGTGGTTAATACGAGTATAGTAACAGTCTCCATATAAACCTCGGACGGACAGACAGACAGATATGGATGAAACTATAAGGGTTCCTTGTCAGGACTACGGACCCCTAAAAATGACACTTATACATCTCTCAATCATACATCTCATCAATCTCTGTAAATAATATATCATTAATTTACGGCACTGTTCGTAACTCAATAGAAAAACCGGAATCACTTTACTGCCTGTCTTTCAGTCCGCCTATTAAGAGCAATATTCTCAAAAACAGAACCAGGGATTCAAAGCGGAGTTTGTGATATTTAAAACTACACATTCTACAAGTTAACTTTAATTATTATTCATTTTTCTATAGTTCTTTTTTATTAAATTGTATTATTTAAGCTACGGGTATCACAAGTTTTTACTTTTTTTTCTAATAAATTATTACTTAGAAGTGACATTTGCACTGGTATTTTATATATTTCTGTTTCTTTGTCTTCAAATATTGCCGATATTTCGTAAAGTGTCTTACCTCTTGTTTCTGGTAAGTAAAAATAAAGCAAAATCAAACAAATTGATAAGCCAATCCCAAAAAACAAATATGTTCCGTGAATATCGAAAGATTTAAACATATAAGGTGATACTTTGACCATTATTCCCAAAAGTGTTGAACAAAATAAAGCCAGTGACAATGCATTGAAACTTCTACACTGAATAGGTAATAATTCGCAACATATTGAAGTACATACGATCATTGGCCCACAACATATTGATAGAGAATATCCAACTAATATAACAATAGTGATATATACATTTTCAGAAATAAAAGATAATTTTATCAGATACAAGTACAGGGACATCAAAAATAAGAAAATTGTAGCAACTGCTGATGACACTAACAGCAAAGTTCGCCTGTTAAGAATTTTGGAAAGACCACAGCCTACGTACATTCCCAAGACACTAAACCCGTCCAATACTAGCACGCCAATGTGTGCAGTTGATTCATTTCCAGTTATTTTCTTCATTATTTCGATAGCGTATATAGTGTACACAATTTTTCCTGACATTTGGTAACATGTGTATAAGAGAAAACACAATATAACAGGTTTGTAAATACTTTGCTGCCTTATGCTTAGCAACCACTTTGCAGCGTAATCAGAAAAATGGTTTTTATTTCTAGTTTTTCGTAATTCTTTTTGTGTCGTTATCAAGACATTTAATTCTTTGTCACCATTTTCTTGGTCACCTTTTAACCATCGATGGGCCTTAGCGCAATCTTCGTATCGCCCCTTAAAGGCCAACCAGTAAGGTGATTCTGGTATGAAAAATGTAGCTGCAAAATTAAAGCTTGAACACAAAATTGCAAGTAATCCAATGTACTTGAAGTCAGCAAATATTCCGATTGCATTTGCAGTCCATACACCCCAAAAAAATGTTGCGGATTTTATAGTGAGGAAAATTCCTCGATATTTAGCTGATGTGTATTCAGTCAACATCATCATTAGAATAGTCATTTGTGCTGCTACAGTCATCCCGCTCAACGCCTGAGATATCAATACGTGCACTGCATTGTAGCTGCAGTACAAGAGCGTAGATGCGCCGATTGAATGTATGGACAAGAAAAACAAACACTTCTTCCGTCCATAAAAATGTGACACCAAGATCACAATTACAACATAACAGGATCCAGAATACCCGTATATTGATGCTGAAACAAAGGGTTTTCGAGTAAATACCAGATATTTTAAATATACAGAATGTACAAAAGAATGGGACACTCCTTTAAACTACGTGATTAGCTGGTCATATACAACAACTTTTCCTATGGGAGCAACATCGATATCGTGATTTTATTTTTAGACGCCTCCATACATTATCATCGAGGTATGCGAGTAAGTTTGTATGGAGAAGCTGTTTTTTTTTTATTGATTTCGATGTTGCTCCCGTAGTAAAAGTTTTTGTATATGATTAGCTGATCACGTGGTTTTAAGGAGTGTCCCATTCTCTTGTACATCCTGTATAAAAAAAAAAAGTTTATCAGTTTTACTTACCTATCCAGGAGGCCATTTCAGTTGTAACTTGCGTCGTAGCATTGCTCATTTTATTCAATTGGGGAATTGTCACTGTTGGAGAGCCCGTGCTTAGTCCACATAGATAAAAAAAACTCCATGGTATAAGGCAAACGAACAACTACAAGAATTTGATTAACTTTATTAGATTAAGAAGTCGGATAACATAAGTTGTAATATTTTTTCACACGCATTTATTTAATTTCAACTAAATTTGTTGAATTAAAATCTTAATTACTGCACATTCTTCAACATTCTTGGAAGATTTCGCCTCTTAAAAAATACAAAGAATTATTAGTATATTTTACGTACTTACTTGCCTCGTGAAATAAAGCCTTGTAGTTTTTTTCTCACTTTTATTAATAAACGTGTGTTCTACCTCCATTGCATATTTCTTATAAGTGTTAAAAAATTAATATTATATGCATTGATTTATGTTATGCCCTTTTACTATTTCAATATATAGGTAAATGATGAAACTTCAAGTTTATTTGTTTTGAACAGCGATAACATCTGTCACGACGGACACGGCAGTAATGATACTAACACGGGTCTGTTTCACAATCATTAAGTAAAGGTTTAAGTAGTTACTCAACGAGTTAAGGGTTAAATCCTTTCATTAACTTTCTTTGCGAATTACAATCATCCAATCAGAACATTAAAATACGGATACCTAATTAATCTATACTAATATTATAAAGAGAAAACATTTGTATTTTTGTATTTTTGGTTGTTTGAAATGGATAAACTAAAGAACTTCAAGGCCAATTTCAAAAATTCTTTCACCATTAAAAAGCTCAATTCTTTTGGAGTAACATGGGCTACTTTAAAATCCAGAAAAATGTACGATTCATTTAATGCATTGCAGGCGCTGATTACTATGTAATGTAACTCTAGCTGGCAAGAATATTTTATGGAAAAACAATTGTGTTGCAATCCAGGTTTAGATAATATTATTAAAAGGCATCAAATAACAAAAAACAAGATGATAATAATATTTTTACAGAAGTTTGGTTAGTCATTTTGTATATATTTTTAATACATGAGCTACATCTGTTGCCGACTGGATGAATTAAAAATGATGTAAAAATGACAATTGACAACTTGCCAAATGCAACAAAACTAAGCTACCCATAGATATAGAATGTACAAGATAGACAAAGGCTCATTGCAAATGATACAAAAAATGTGACACGTATGTGAGTGTGTAGTAGTGTTGTTCAAGCCACAAATTTTTTACCGATAAATTGCAACCGGCATCAAATTGATTTGGCACAAGTCACAATCGCCGCGGATCTTGAAGCACCTAAAGTTAAACTTAAACTTTAAACAAAAAAGAGGTGAAAATCAGTATCACGGAAAGGATACGGGGCTTTCTGGGCTTGTATGTGTAAAGTTAAGATATGGTCAAAAAAAGGGCATATTTTTGTTATGCAAACTTCACAGTCTGGAAACTGAGAAATCTGAAAAACAAGTTTACTCGCATTAAATCGAAAAATGAGTAATTGAATATTGTCAACAAGTTTATATAATGGAAAATAAGAAAACGGTCGTTTTAAATATGTCATCATCATCATCATCATTTCAGCCACAGGACGTCCACTGCTGAACATAGGCCTCCCCCAGTGACTCCCAGATCGGTCGGTTGGAAGCAACCTGCATCCAGCGTCGTCCTGCAACCTTTACCAGGTTGTCTGCTCAAATATTAAATATGTAACCTATTTAAAACAATTTCATATCATAATTTCATTTCAACATATTCATTATAATCACAGAGTTAATATTATACTACTTACAGTAGGTGGTTCTGTGTTCATAGAGTTGGGCATCAAACACAGGTGTCAATCAAATGAAATAAATGCACTTCAATAATCTTGACATAAAGTATGTATTTATTTTTAAGTAGGTATTCTGATTAATTGATTAATTTTGTTTTTGTTTATTTGTATTTTTTTTTAAATATATCTTTATTAATTTTGTTTTTGACGAGAAAATATTGTTACTTTTCTGTTTTTTTTTTTAATTTTGTTTCTTATTTTCTTACCATAATATGATGTCAAAATTATTTAATATCCTCTAAATAAATTAAAACATACTTGATGTCACAATTCTTGAAATGCTTTTATTTTATTTAACTGACACCTGTGTTTCATTCCTAACTCTATTGACACAGAACGACATAATGTAAAACCGACCAACAATAGAGTTACAACAGGTTAATTTCAAGTTAATTTAAATGTTATATAAATTGTCACCTGGGTTGAAAATTAAAACTTATAATAAAATCAAGCAAAATAATTATTATTTTAAAATTGTAAACTCTGAAAACTATGTAAGGCATATTTAAACATAAATAAAACAATCAAAATATTTATTTTTATACATATTTACACTTTTATACAATGTACATTATTTTATACAATATTTTTATACATAGAGTTTAAAGTTTGTTTATACTGATATTAACAAACAACTTCAAGAAACTAGTCGCCCCATCACGACTTCATTTTGTTTGTACACGAAACTATGTATTACAGCATGTGACAGCATTACATACATTGCTCTGATCCGAAGGTAAGTAGCTAAAGCCATTGTGTTAAAGAAATCAGAAACAACGAGAGTACCACAAGACACAGATCCGGGCCAATAAAGAAAAGTTCGTTTTCTACATTGGCCCGACCGGGGATCGAACCCAGAACCTCAGAGATGGCGACGCCATTCAAAGTCCAGCATGCTCGCCTCTCGGCCACGGAGGTCGTCATACTCTTAATTAAATTGAAATTGGAAATAAGTTTTTTGGGAAAGGTTGTTTGTTATCACGATTATTATCCTTTAAGTCGGTACATCACAAATAAATAATCTTACCGTATAGATAATATTAACGACTTTTCTTTATAACTCTCATCCACTTTTCGTGTATTACAGGTTGTCTACGCGCGAAAGCTACGACACGAAATATTTCGATGTGTAGATAGGTAGCTAGATGTACAATATTAAGTTAAGGAGTTTTGTATAGTTTTACTTATATTGTAAAATCACCTCACAGCATCATACGAGTATTTCGGCCAACCACCGGATACCTTTCACTTTGCTAACCTTGAAACCCACCAGTGGGCCACACCCCCTGTGGTTCTATGCCTTATTTTAATGACCATACGGTCCTTTTATTTGTTAACCATATGCAGTAGTTTAAACTAAAATATAATAGTACACTTCACATTTGGTCGCTGTCGCCTTAGCACTGTCCCCTACAATATATTGTAATATTTAAATTCAATAAAAGGAATATTTAGAGTCATAAATTAGCTTTTATTCCTCTCTTTGTTCGTGTAGCGAACAAAATTGGCGACCGTGACAGGACAGTGCCTAGTTTTGAAGCGATTTTTTGGAGTTTTCCAGAACTTTTGCCTCCTGTTGAGGACGGATAGAGGTCATCACCACGTCATCCGCCACATCGAGCATCACTGACGGTTCCGGAGGGTATCCAGCCTGATCCCGTGCTGTGTGTGCTGACGCGGGGTGTGAAAGCTCCGTAGTTTATCGTGAAATTCTCCGAAAAAACCTGTGGAGTCGCAATTTGGGAAGACGAATCAAGGTCTCGCCGACGCAGCCAGGGACCTTTTGGGCGCAGAATTCCTAGGACTGCGCTGCCATTTCTCCTGTCTGATTGTCAAGTGAGCCCGTTCCTTTAATTTCCTTCCAATTTCCCCCTTAATTTGTGTATTCAGGGGCTAGCTTTTAAATTTGCCAATATTAGATCTAAGTAGGTACCTACAATATTAACTATTTGTGCTTTCTACATCTTGTGTAGCCTTCTATCGCCCTAAGCTGTATTTATTAGGTGTTTTCTATGCACACAAGCCTATTTTAAGCACGCTTAAGCAGTATTGGCATCATTTGCTAAAACAATTAGTTGTGTTGTAATATTTACAAAAATATATACGCATATTTTATTAAGTGTTGCTTACTGCTGCCTTTAACCTGTCAAGCTTCAATTCCCCACCGGTGGCCACGTCATAATAGATTTTTTATTGTGTCTCTTGACCTTGGCCTGACAGGTTAAGCTGATTTAGCTAGGTTTATTGGAACATAAGCAACCCTATTTCAAGTACTCAGACGCAAGTTGTATTTAAATCTCCTAAAATTCCTTGTTATTAGAGTCTCATTGTATTTGTTACTTACGTATTTTACAAGGCAATCCATTTTTTAAAATTTTCACTAACATTCTATCACTTAAGATTCACTATTATTGCCCATTTTAACGTACTAAATCACAGCGAACAATTGCTACTCTTTACGTGCTTCCTCATATCTATTCTCATTATAACTGGTTGCTATTTAAAACGACAAGCATTCCTATACCTTTATTATTCAATACGCACAAAAACATCTGGTTATATTCATTATTTCTTATCGCATTGCCCCCTGCGTTCCAGCTAATCAGCGCTGTTTTTCCATCGCTACGCTCGCACTGTTGCTGGCGGCTACATCGCTGCAGCGCTTACGGCGTCGTGCACCGCACTGCGGTCAGCTGTTTACCCCGGCTTCTCAGCGTGCACCTGCACTTCGCACCGAAATAAACGAGGAGCGTATCGTATGCAATTTAATTTATTTTGGTGTTTTTAAAATTGTGTTTTTTCCTTTGTAAATAATGCCTGACACTGATGTTTTGAAGTCTGAAATGAGTCTTAAAGATTTGTTAGCTAAACGCAGCTCAGTTAAAGGGCGCGTTACGAGGTTTAAAAACTATTTAGATTCTTTAAGCAAATGTGAGAGCGTTCCGCCGTTAGAATTATTTAAACTTACAAGTAAATTGACAAAATTCAAGGCATTATTTACAGAATTTGATTTAGTGCAGGAACAGATAGAAGTGATTAATGTTTCCACTCAGGATGTCGAGTTGAACACAAGAGAGTTAATCGAGCAGGATTTTTATAATTATTTAGCTCAGGCGCAGCAAATTGTTGACGCGAATAGTGATGATTACAAGTCTACCTCGTCGCGACGGTCCAGCGTTCATTGCCTGGGTCATGATGATAATGAAGTCCTCGGTTTTAAGTTGCCTATTATTAAGATACCTACTTTCGACGGAACTTACTTCAAATGGTTGGAGTTTCGGGACACGTTTGTTTCGCTCGTTCATGAACGAAAAATTAGGGACGTTCATAAATTTCATTATTTGAATTCTTATCTCGAAGGGGAGGCGGCACGAGTTATTAGTAATTTGGAGGTGACCGATAACAACTATGATGAGGCCTGGAATCTTTTATGCGATCGGTACAATAATAAGCGCCAGCTTATTAATAATCATTTAAAATCGTTATTCAGTCTCGAGTCCGTGCGTGAAACGGAAAGGTCGTTAAGGTTTATTATCGATCACGTATCTAAAAACTTACGGGCCCTCCGAACTTTAGGTTTGCCTACGGAAAAATGGGACGTGTTAATTATTTATATTGTTGCACAAAAATTAGATTCAAAAACTTGTTTTAAATGGGAAGAACACCGTAATACGTTGAATGAGATACCGAGTCTTAGTGATTTTTTTAATTTTTTGAGAAATCGTGCTGATGTAATTGAAACGGTTAATCGTAATTCACAGCCAGCTGTTAAATACGCGTCGTCGTCTAGCACAGGTAGGCAACGGCCTCAGACCAAGGTCATGCTAGGTACTTCTTCAGAGGACTCAGCCCCACCACCACAGCCGTCCTCGTCGTCGTCGTCGAGATCTTGCTATGTGTGCCAGGGTTCTCATCGCGTTTATGAATGTCCCGTTTTTAAGGCTAAATCTATTGACGGAAAATTTTCTATTGTCGAGTCTTTAAAATTATGCCATGTTTGTTTACGGCAGGGTCACAAGCCACAGCGATGTAAGCTATCTGGTGGATGCAAAACTTGTAAGCAACGCCATAATACATTACTCCATGAGCGTTTGTTCAAAGGGGATGGTGCGTCTACGTCTCAATCTCAACCTCTCATATCTATGTGTGCGTTATCGGCTTCCGAAGCGCTTCTTTGTACGGCTGAAGTTGATTTAATTAATCCTGATACTGGTGTGACAGTTACAGCGCGAGCGGTTCTGGATAGCGGGAGCCAGTCTTGCCTCATAACTTCTCGCATGAGGGACTCCTTGCAGCTGACTTCTCAGTTTTCGGATAGGGATTTAGTCGGCATAGCAGGTATTCCAGTGGCAAGTAAGATTGAGCGCTGCGCGGTTCGCTTGCAATCTAAGTGTAGTTCCTTTAAGGCCTTGCTCTCTTGTATTGTTTTGCCGATTGTTTCAGACAAATTGCCAACGCGCTCTTTTAGTAGGAACCATTTAAAGTTGTCAGGCATTCAGCTGGCCGATCCTCAATTTAATAAGGCATCAGACGTCGATCTGCTACTTGGAGCGGAACTGTTTTGGAGCCTACTAGGAACGGAGCAGCGCTCGTTGGGTGATAATAATCCAGTTTTGCGAAGCTCCAAGCTCGGTTGGCTCGTCACCACTCCTGTAGTCTCTGATAATTCGAATGTCGATGGCCTTCGTTGTAACTTGTCACGAAATATTGATACAAGTATCAGTGATTTAAACAATAATTTAGCTAAGTTCTGGGAGCTGGAAAAGGTCCCTCGGAAGTCTATTTTATCAGAGGAAGAAGCTTTGTGCGAGCAGCACTTTCTTGAAAATACTTCTCGTGATACCGATGGCCGGTTTATTGTTAAGCTTCCACTCCGTGCTGAAAGGAATGGTTTAGGAAATTCGTTACAGCTGGCAAAGAAGCGATTTTTTAATTTGGAGTCTCGTTTAAGGAAACAGCCTTTACTGAAGGAGCTCTATTTTGAATTTATGAGTGAATACGCTGACTTAGGTCACTTGTCTGACTGTGGTGATGTTCAGCGGCCTTTTGAAGTTTCATTTTTCTTGCCCCATCACCCAGTGCTAAAAAATAATAGCGAGTCTACCAAACTTCGAGTAGTTTTTGATGCTTCGGCTCGCACTTCGTCTGGATTGTCAGTCAATGACATCCAGATGACGGGCCCTACTATTCAGGACTCGTTGTTCAATATTTTGATTCGTTTTCGTCTATATAAATACGTCATCTCCGGAGACATTGAGAAAATGTATCGGCAAATACAGGTTCATCCTGATGATCGTGGTCTTCAGCTTGTTTTATGGCGCGACAATGAGTCTCAGCCTTTGCGCACTCTGATGCTTAATACCGTCACGTACGGATTCTCGAGTGCTAGCTTTCTGAGTACTCGTTGTCTCTGGCAATTGGGTGAAGAGACCACTGATCCTTTCATTAAGGACATCATTCAAGGAGATTTTTATGTTGACGATCTTTTGACGGGGGCTCAAACAGAGAACGAATTGCGTTACATTCAGCAGTCCGTTGCCGAAGCTCTGGCTAAAGGAGGGTTTCATCTCAGGAAATATCGATCAAACCTGCCATCGGTGCTTGAACCTAGTTCCTCGCAGTCGTCGAGCGATCTTATGATCAGCAATGCAACAAGCACGCTAGGTATTGGTTGGATGCCCAAGTCAGACGACCTTCATTTTCCAATTGAGCAGCCCTTAGTCGACGTTGTCACAAAGAGGTCGATTTTATCATCCACTTTTAAGGTGTTTGATCCCCTTGGTCTGCTGTCCGTGTGTACTATACGACCCAAGATGTTACTCCAAGAGCTTTGGGCTGAGCACAAGCTAGGGTGGGATGACCCCGTGCCAGAAAAAATTAAGTACTCCTGGCTCACTTTCGTTAACGGTCTTAGTAGTATCGCGGGATTAAATTTGCCTAGACACATTTTAGTAGATCAGCCGGTACATATAGAAATGCACTGTTTTTGTGACGCATCACAAAAGGCTTATGGAGCATGCATTTATTTAAAATCGATTAACAAGCGGGGCGAGTCTCAGGTAAACCTGCTTTGCTCTAAGTCACGTGTTGCTCCAGTCGCGCCGACTACCATTCCTCGTTTAGAGCTCTGTGCGGCCTTGCTAGGAGCCGAACTTTCTGCGGCAGTAGTCCAAGCTTTGCGAGTGAAAATTGATTGTAGCTTTTATTGGTCCGATTCAAAGGTTGTTTTGAGTTGGTTGCACACAACCAGGGGCATGAAAACCTTTGTAGCCAATCGAATAGGTACAATAAAGGAACTGACAGATCCTTGCTCCTGGCGCTATGTTCCAACCTCTCAGAATCCCGCTGATCTTGTGTCGCGTGGCATTGAGCCTAAAGAAATAACTAGCTCTGTGATGTGGTGGCATGGTCCTTCTTTTTTGCAGTTCGCAGAATCCTCTTGGCCGTCCACCGATATTGAGGAAATGCCAGAGTTGCCGGAGATCAAGGCTTTTTCTGTTTTGGTGGCGGATGCTCCTCTCGATCTTTCAAGGATCTCTAGGCTATCTATTTTACAAAGAGCTTACGCACGTATCTTAAGATGGATCCATAACTCAAAACAAACAAATACAAATAATAAACTGACAGGTCCATTACAAGCTTTCGAAATTGATAACGCCACAAAGGCAATAATAAAAATTTATCAAAAGGGTTCATTTAATAATGAGATTAGATTACTATCTCAAAATAAGGTTTTGAAGGCTAAATCCGACCTCGCTTCTCTGAACCCCTTTCTAGACTCCGATGGAATTATCCGTGTCGGCGGGCGTATCGCTGCTTCGTCATATGAATTTGATAAAAAACACCCCGTTTTGTTGCATGCCCGTAGTCATTTTACTGAACTTCTCTTTCGACAAGAGCACACGAGACTCTTACACGCCGGTCCTCAACTACTTCTGGCGTCTATTAGAGATCGTTACTGGCCTTTAGGCGGCCGTAATCTAGCTCGTAGGATCGCCAAAACATGTGTTGTGTGTCATCGTTTTAAGGGCCAGCACATGACTAATATAATGGGCAACTTACCGTCCGAGCGAATTAACCCCGACATACCATTTTCAAATGTAGGGACCGACTTTGCCGGCCCATTTTTTATTACAGACCGTAAAGGTAGAGGCTGTAAAATCACTAAGTGCTATTTGTGCATCTTTATTTGTTTAAATTATAAATGCATTCACCTGGAAGCTGTCAGCGAGCTTTCTAAGGACGCTTTCATGTTGTCGCTCAAACGTTTCATAGCCCGTAGAGGGTTGCCAAAAAAAAAATTTTGCGACAACGGCACAAATTTCGTTGCGGCTGCACGCGAAATCAATGATTTTTTAAAGTCAAAGGACAATGTTGATTTCATCTTAGACTTCGCAACTCAGCAGGCTATTGAATTTAAGTTTTCGCCTGCATACGCTCCTCATTTTGGAGGTTACTTCGAAGCTGGGGTAAAGTCGGCTAAACATCACTTGCGTAGGGTTATGGGGGAAGCGCACTTGACTTTTGAAGAGCTGTGTTCCTTGTTTACACAAATTGAGGCCATCCTCAACAGCCGTCCTCTCTGTCCTCTCAGCCCTTCACCCACAGACCTACAGCCTCTTACCCCGGGTCACTTTTTAATCGGCAGGCCACTGACAGCGCTGCCGGCTCCTGCCCTGATGGACTGCAACACTAGCCGCCTCGACCGCCACCATCGTTTGGAGCAGATGCGCCAGCATTTTTGGAGACGCTGGTCCAGCGAGTATGTTTCCGAGCTGCAGCAGCGTACAAAATGGAAAACCCGCTGCAAGGACCTCCAAGCAGATGACCTTGTCCTGCTGAAGGAGGACACTGCTCCACCTCTCTGTTGGCGCCTCGGCCGGGTCGTCCAGATTTTCCCCGGTTCAGACGGTGTGCCTCGCGTTGCTGACGTCACTACGGCCCGTGGTATCATACGCCGCGCTCTCAACAGACTCTGTCTCTTACCGATCGCTGACGAGAAGAAGACTTGAAGGCTATACTATGCCTTCAACGCCCCGGAGGATGTCTACGCGCGAAAGCTACGACACGAAATATTTCGATGTGTAGATAGGTAGCTAGATGTACAATATTAAGTTAAGGAGTTTTGTATAGTTTTACTTATATTGTAAAATCACCTCACAGCATCATACGAGTATTTCGGCCAACCACCGGATACCTTTCACTTTGCTAACCTTGAAACCCACCAGTGGGCCACACCCCCTGTGGTTCTATGCCTTATTTTAATGACCATACGGTCCTTTTATTTTTTAACCATATGCAGTAGTTTAAACTAAAATATAATAGTACACTTCACATTTGGTCGCTGTCGCCTTAGCACTGTCCCCTACAATATATTGTAATATTTAAATTCAATAAAAGGAATATTTAGAGTCATAAATTAGCTTTTATTCCTCTCTTTGTTCGTGTAGCGAACACAGGTTTAGATGGTATTCTTAAAAAAATAATTTATATTATACTAAATATTTGACTAAACTATACAGAATTATTTTAGTCGTTTATAAACAAGTTATATTTTAGATGCCCAAAAATAAAACTAAAATCTCATAATGTAATCACAAAAAAAACAGTATTGGAGTGTTTTTTTTTGTAAACAAACATGATAAATATTTTTTTAGTAATTGCTACTAATCTTCTATACTTACCCACAAATGGCTGTCAATATTTTATCGATACTTATGACGTCACCGCTAGTTCAATCCCTAGTGTAGACATACAATTTACTATTTTACCTAATATTTATTGCAATTATGTCTTTAACTACGAAATACACAAACACACACCAAACAAAGTTCATATTCTTCTGTAAAATCAAAGTTCTTTGTCGATTATAATTACGAATTAGACACAAATTTGTTTCAAAATATTTTCATCAAAAAATGTATTTACCTGTAATGTGTATTTATTTGGGTTATATGTTCTTGTCACATCACAATTTATAATTGAACAGCACCCCATGTCTACAGAAATATTTAAATAAGTTTTCCGTTTGTAATTTTGTATATTTTAATAAAATTTATTTTGACGTTTGAAATTGAAATCATTTATAGTCAGTTAAATATTTTTTTTGTGTCACATAGGTACATTGACATCTGTCTTTTTCTATCTTGTAGGGTGCCCGCAAGGATATGATGTCTCTTTTCCACGCTTTGTCAGTCTTTAAGAGCGCAGCGAATCCTAAGTCTATGAAGCTACCCAACGACGGCCGATTTTTGGTAAGACGTGTTTCACGAGTTGATTTAAACTTGCAAATTTGCACAAAAGTCACATGAATGTATCGTTTACCAACAAATAGTTTTCCTCAAGCAATTGGCGCGAAGTAATCTAGCCAGTAACGTTTTTTTATTGTTCTATTGCAAGTTACTGGTAGAGGAGATAATTAATAATACAATATTAATTTAGTTTGTTGTCTGGCGAATTCTACCTGCTGGCTGCGTAACTGCAGCATATTTAATTAATTTAAAAATTATTGCACAGATTTAAAATATCATACATTCGTGGTATGTGATAACAAAGGCTCATGGCCAGACGGCTTATCGTTAGGGCCACTACTCATCAATAGATGGCGCTGGCTGAATCCAAATATGAAATCAACGAAAGGGGTCTTTCCAAAAGGGTCCAATGTGGTCTACAGCTTATGTTATATCTTGACGAAAGTGTGTTTGTTCGTTTGTTTTCTTAAACAAGGTAACTTAACAACGTTCGCTTTAAGTTTTGTAATATTTAATGATACTTTTTTTTTTACGTAACAATGCATTAAACGTGTTTCAATCACCACCTTCATAAGTGGGGGCTGAAGCAGTCAACTGCGACTGTGGTTCCACGGATCAAACCTTAGCTCACATTGCCAACGATTGAATCGACATTTAATTTGTAAGGATTCTAGCACCTAAACGCCATACGATATGATAATGACAATAAATAAACAAACTTTCTCGATTGTTGGCATCGACTTAAGAAAATAATGCTTTTCTCATGGGCAATTATACGTTTGCCCTTTCTCGAGTAAGATCTCTTGAAAATCAATATGTTTAAAATTAAAAAAGAAAGGCAAAACATATTAATTTAAATGAGGTAGAATTTATTTTACTTTAGAAATGTCGTGCAAGTGATGAATGGGCTGCCTTTGATTTAAAACAATTATTAATACTAAATTTATTTACAATTACTAAGTCAAAAAAATAAATAAAAAAAACAAATAAATTATAACAATGTCAATGCCGGAGGGAAAGTGCCCATAACACTTGCAGCATTCCCCCGCTGAATGGCTACGGCTATCCTCTGAACTAGGAATGACCCAGCCCGTGGATCATTGGTCCTCACTCTAAGGCGACGACCTACTTCTGCAATAAAACTCTTTGCCTCTGAAGCCCAACAGCCTGAAGTTTCGAAAGCAATGGGGACAAAATGGTAGGCTGATTTTAACTCGCTGTATTTAGAGTGCTTTTTATGAGCCGCTGACTCGGCTGCTGCCCCAGGCGCCAACGTGGTCCGCCCCAAATGACAAGCAGCAAAAGTACTGACACAGGTCGCATCCCACAAGAGGCATCTACCCTTATCCCAAGGTACTAGAGTAAGGCCATCCGGTCTTTTGCCATCAGTCCGACTAAGACCAGGTGGCTCATGCATACATGGGATGTTGGCAGAAATGAGAGCTCTCCGAATAATATCATTAAGAGCGTGATGACGAGGAAATCTACCCTCACATCGTCGGCAACTCAAAGCATGGTGACCGCTCGCCTCAACGCGAGAGCCGCAAATGCATAAATGAGGTTCGCATACATCGCAGCCCAAGCGAAAGGCAACCGCCACCCGCAAAGAGTCAAAAAAAAAAAAAAAAAAAATTTAAATGAAGAATCCAACTTATCTAGCTGACCCGGCGAACTTCGTACCGCCTAAGTATCCTGTACGAATAGTGTGTATGATAAAATAAATTTGGCGTTCTCAGTATTTTTTTTAAATTTTTCCATTATTTCTCATCGTTTAAACCTTTCCTGGACTTCCACGAAAATTCAAAGATCAAATTAGCAAAATCAGTCCAGTCGCTCGCAAGTTTTAGCGAGACTAATTAAATGAGCAACAATTCTTTTATTAAGTAATATAGATTACAAAAAATAAACCTTTTATTACCTACATAAATAATAATTAAAAATTACTACTTATGTCCTGCTTATAGACACATTAAAATACTTTACGTTAATTGTACAAAGTTTCTCACACAAATGTCTACCCGGTCGAAGCCGGGACGGGCTGCTAGTACTTACATATAATGAGTGACCTGGCTACTTTAGAGTTTACTTAAGAGCTCCGTTTCCTCATCATCATCATTTCAGCCACAGGACGTCCACTGCTTTTTTTTTTTTTTACTTGAGATGGGCTTACTCTTGACCCCAATCTTGCTCTAGAGCATAGATGGGATCTACGATGGAGCGAGCTTGCCTAGAAGATGCCTATTCACTCTGGACTTAAAGAGAGTCAGGTTATATGCACTCGGAAATACAGACGCAGGCAGGGAATTCCAATCTTTAGCTGTGCGCATTATAAAAGATGATGAGAAGCGCTTAGTGCGGATTATGGGTATATCAACTAAGAACGGATGGTAGCCAAACGTGCGTCTGGATGTCCGATGGAAGAAAGGTGACGGTGGTATGAGCTCATGCAGCTCATGAGCACACTCTCCGAAGTACAATCTGTAGAAGACCGATAGGCAAGCAACTTTGCGGCGGTGAACCAGGCTGTGCAGCTTGGACGCCACCAGTTTTTTATCGCCTATTATTCTCTTGGCTCTGCGTTCCACCGAGTCTAGTGCAGCAAGTTAATATTACGCCGAGCCGTCCCAAAGGTGGCTGCAGTACTCCATGCAAGATCGGACTTGGGCTTTGTAAAGAGTTAAAAGCTGTCCAGGCGTGAAGTACCGCTTGACTTTATTCAGGACGCCCAACTTTCTAGCTGCAATTTGAGCCTTAGACTCGATGGTGGTGCCAAAGTTGAGGTCAGAGGACAACTCCATGCCAAGAAGTTGTAGAGTGTCGGTCACTGGAACAGATGTACCCCGGAAAGTAGGAGAAAGGGTGAAAGGACTCCTTTTTGTAGAGAAAAGACATGCCTGCGTCTTAGAGGCATTGAAGCTGACGAGATTGTCATCGCCCCACTGGGAGACATTACTTAACGTCAGGCTCGTACGCTCAACCATGGCCTCTCTCAGTCTTTGGACCTCAACTCCACTGGCTCCTGCACTAGACAGATACTTCTCCGTGACAGTACTGTCATCTGCGTACCCAACAATACCTGAAGATAGCAGGTCATTAATGTGCAGCAGGAAAAGAGTCGCAGAGAGCACAGACCCCTGAGGAACTTCGGCGTCAATGGCCTTGAGGTCAGAGGAGCAGCCGTCAATGACTACTCGGATCGACCGTTCTCTCAGGAAGTCAGCCACCCAGCTACAGAAGCCAGTGGGGATACCGTACGCTGGAAGCTTGCTCAGCAGACTCGCATGCCAAACCCTGTCGAAAGCCTTCGAAATATCCAGCGACACTGCGATTGCTTCGCCGTGGTTTTCGATGGCTTCGCCCCAGCAATGCGTTACATACACTAGAAGATCCCCAGTTGAACGTCCCCGGCGGAAGCCATATTGACGATCACTGAGAAGATCATTGTCTTCTAGGTATGAAAGCAGTTTGCAATTTAGGACTTTTTCCATAACCTTACAGAGTACGGAAGTGATGGCGATCGGTCTGTAGTTACCAGGGTCGGCACGGCTACCCTTCTTGAATACTGGTTGCACATTGGCAAGCTTCCAAGATTTTGGTACGATTTTTGTCGTGAGAGAGAGGCGGTACAGTCGCGTCAGTACGGGAGACAACTCAGGCGCACAATATCTCAGCACTCTTGCTGGTATGCCATCTGGGCCACAGGCCTTGTTCACGTCTAGACCAAGAAGGGATCTACGGACCTCCTTGTTGTGCACTGTGATCTCTGGCATCAAAGAATCACAGTGAGGCATGGTGTGTGGATGTTTCGAGCCAGCGTCTAGACGTGAATTGCTTGCAAACAGATCGGCAAATAAATTTGCTTTCTCTGTTGCGGTGTGGGCAAGTGACCCATCAGGTTTCTGCATTGGAGGAACATTGAATTGCTGAACATAGACCTCCCCTAGTGACCTCCAGATCGGCCGGTTGAAAGCGGCCTGCATCCAGCGTCGTCCTCCAACTTTTACCAGGTAGCAGGTAGGCTCCGTTTCAAGGTAAGAATAATTTATAAATTTGTTCACTTCATTTCTGTTCTAGTTGAAATTGTTGCTGATGTTCCTAAAAGCAGCCTCCTTGTAGCAGTTGGATTGGAGAATGAAAACATTTGTACATGGGTTTACATGTAAAGTAATCACAGAATTATCATTATAAATATTTTCGTTATGGCAATTTATACTTGATAATAAAGACATATTTGTACAAAAAAAAAGTACACTGTAATTAGGTGATTTTACCTTTTCTAAAATCAACGTTTCTGTAAGAATGGAACTCAACGAGTTGTATTTATGTAAGTAGCTGATGCATAAGATAATGATAAATGAAAACTCAAAGTAACATTACATACATGTACGAATACCTATTTTGAATAATAAATTACGTCGACGTAGGGGCAGTTATTGAATGCTCTTTTAGAGAAAAAACAGACCTTACAGCCACTTTAGGAAGTCGAAATCCCATGTTTAAGTCAGTATCGTCATATTTTTCGATACTAAACGATACCGAAATTTTGTTGTATACCATGTGATAGATGATACTACAATTTTTTTTTCTTTTTTACCCGACTACGGCGAAGCCAAAAGGAAGGGTAATGATTTTGGCAGTCTATGTATGTATGTAAGTATGTATGTATGTATGTATGTTTGTATGTTCCACCTTAGCGCCTAAACTACTAAACCGATTTTAATGAACGAGGTGTCTATAGATTCGTAATAATAGCCCGGGTAAAATAGGCTGTATATATTTTATCAAAATTGTCTCAGACGGAATTAAAACGTCAGATTTTAACCAAAAAAAAAACTTAATTTGTGATAATCATCACGTGTGTGGTATCAAAAGAAAGGTCTTGGCTAGCACATTACAAATATGTATATATATCATATTGTTTCAGTCATAATCTATACATTTAAATGCTTTGTCCTGAATGACTGCCTGACGGATCAACGCACAGCCTAAGCCGCTGATCGTTAAGACCTGAAACTTGGAGTGTGTATTTTTTGTATGACGTAGGCTTTCGATAAGAAAGGATTATTCGAAATTCAACCCCAAAGTGGGTGCAACCGGGGGGCAAAGTTTGTATGGGACAGCGTGATTCCATGGTCCAATCTACTTCAAATTTGCATAAACATTCTTTAACAGAACTGATAGAAGACATGTTTTGTATTTTATTGAAATGCATCCCCTAGCAAGGTTAAAAGCGGTAGAAAGTTATTTTGGGGGTGATTTGCTTCGAAGTTGATATCAACACTGCCGTGTCACACACAACTCTGCTAACTTGAAATAATCGAGTTACGGCTAACCAGTGCTAAAGTGTTTTAAATTTAATCCTTTACATCATACAAAAACAAGTTGATAAAAATAGTGGTTAGTTACTGAGAAAATACAATTGACCAAGTCGTTCAACTCGAAATTTTAGCTTTTTAATCACGCCAAACTCTTTCATCTCAAGTTAGAATATTTAGGCAAGTTCACTTGCAGCACTTGCCGTGTATTCATATATATGTTAACTAAAGTTAAAATAGAAACGCGTGACCATAGCAGACCGTATTACGAATCGAAAGATTATTGTTTACGTTAGGTCTCGTCACGTTTATAACAGCGGCTTAAGTAAAAGTCTCCTGAAAAACTATAGACCAATCACGCTCCTGAGTCACGTTTACAAGCTGTTCTCCAGGGTCATCACAAACCGTCTTTCCGCAAAATTTGACGCTTTCTTGCCACCCGAACAGGCTGGGTTTCGCAAAGGTTACTGTACCATAGACCACATTTACACGGTGCGGCAGGTTATACAGAAGTCCGAAGAGTATAACCAGCCCCTGTGCCTGGCCTTTGTGGACTATGAGAAAGCTCTCGACTCGGTCGAAACCTGGGCTCTTCTGGAATCTTTGCAGCGATACCAAGACGATTGGCGGTAGGTGAAGGTGCTAAAGTACAGTATGGCATCAATGTCCGTCCAAGTACAAAACCACCGAACAAAACCCATCCAGCTGCTCCGAGATGTTAGACAGGGAGATGTTATATCTCCGAAACTATTCACCAACGCACTGGAGGATGAGTTCAAAACGCTGGATTGGAACGGATTAGGCATCAATGTAAATGGCAAATATCTTACGCATCTTTGCTTTGCCGATGACATAGTTATTATGGCAGAATCGCTGCAAAAAAATGCTGCACAGTCTTAATGCTGCCTCGAGAGGTGTGGGGCTTGGGATGAATTTGGCCGAGACAAAGGTAATGATCAACGAACATGTCATCCCGGAACCAGTTTCCGTCGAGGGCACTACGCTTGATGTTGTCCAAGAGTACGTCTACCTTGGACAAGTACTACAGCTCGGTAGAGACAACTTCGAGCGGGAAATCGCCAGATGAGTGCAGCTTGGCTGGGCAGCATTTGGGAAATTGCGTCATATCTTCACGTCAACACTGCCGAAGTGCCTAAAAAGCCGGGTGTTTAACCAATGCGTCCTATCAGTTTTAACCTACGGAGCCGAAACGTGGAACATGACAGTCAAGTTGGCCCACCGACTACACGTAACTCAGCGTGCTATGGAAAGGTCTATGTAGGTGATCTCATTAAGGGATAAGATCCGGAACGAGGTCATGCGACATAAGACTAAGGTGACTGATATTGTCCAAAAATGTAGCAAGCTGAAGTGGCAGTGGGCTGGCCATGTCTGTCGCAGAACCGACTAGCGGTGGAGCAGGAAGGCTCTCGAATGGAGACCACGCTTAGGCAAACGTAGTGTAGGACGCCCCCCGGCTAGATGGACCGATGACCTGAAGAAGGCAGCTGGCAGCGACTGGATGCAAAGGGCGGGAGATCGTGCGCTGTGGCGCTTCTTGGAAAGGCCTATGTCCAGCAGTGGACTGCAACAGGCTGATATGATGAAGTAACTTTGTCTCCTTACAAATTAATGTGTTTTAACTTGTAAAGAACATTGTACAACACATAAGTGAATGAAAATGAGTTCAAAAAGAAGCAAAACTTTGATAAGTATGTTCAGTGATGGAAATGTGCTTGAAAATAAAGGTGCTCTTATGAATTACCTTAAAGTTCTTAAACAGTTTGCCACCACACAGAAACCACAAGATAACCACCCCGATGATACAAGTATTTTTACAAAAAGTGTAACAGACGATTTAAGGAGTGAGAAGGTAAATTCACCACTTACTTGTACTGAACTTAGAACGGTACCTTTTGACAGTTCTGAGATACTTACTGCAGTTTCAATCATACAGAAGGAAAATGAGGTTCTTAGTTTTCTTCAATATGCACCGTCGCCGATTTCTTTTTGTGAACTCGAGCGCTACCAATTTGATCCCAGTTTTGAATAAAGAAGATTTGTGTGAGTTAAATGGTACGATGGGGGAAGATATTGACTTCAACGATTTGGTCTCAGTAAATGAGAATGTATTGCTAGATTTATCCATACATAAGCGGAAATCGTATACTAAAAACTGTGTTCTTGAAGATTTTTGCAAAAGCCCTGTAACTACTATTCAACCATACACGTCAACCCCAAAACAAAATTCATCTCTCCGTCTCCTGAGAGAAGAACAGTCGACAGCTGTAATTGAGACGTCTTTTGAAGGTGGCGGTGATGAATTAATGAAAGAACTTAGTGAAATCAAAAGTCTGTCAAATGAAAGTAAAAAAAGATAAGTCTAGTTTAAATAGTGAAAAAGTTTAAAGTTCTAACGGAAAGCGTAAGAAGAGTGGCAAAGTATCCACAAGTCAGGAAAATTTTTACGATGAAACTCCTGCTAAGTCAAAAGAAAAACGTAAGAATGGTGGCAGTACTTCGAAAGATCAGTCTAATTTAACTACTGAAAAATCTAACAGTTCTAAAGGAAAGTTTAAGAAGAGTGAAAATGTATCTAAAAGTCAGTAAAGTTTAAATGCTTAAACACCTAAGTCTAAAGGAAAACGTAAGAAGGGTGATATTACGTCTAAAGATCAGTCTAGTTTAAATAGTAATACATCAGCAAAATCTAAACAAAAACGGAAATGGGGTTCGTCTGAAAAAGAGAGTAATGTCGAAACTGATGCCTCCGAAAGTTATGGAATGTCATCGATTGATTCTAAAAACTCAAGCGAAAATTCAGCAAAGTCTAATAAGAAAAGAAAAGAAAGAAATGTTCAGAAACGTTTAAAAATTAAAAAAGATAAACATGTAATGAAACCACCCTGTTCAGAAAAATGTTAAAAGAAATGTTGGCAAAAGTTTACACAAGAAGAGAGGCATACAATTTGGTCCAATTTTAGAGACTTGAGCAAACAAAATCAGAGACATTTTATTAGTAGAAACGTACGAAAATACTAAAAAAGTTACCACGAAGCAGAACTCATCTTGGCATAATTCTTTAGTATGGTCTCTGTGTAATGTAAAAGTATGTCGGCCATTCGATTTTAAATACATTGGGATTATTTGATGCTCAATCTGTGATAACTGTGCTTAAAGCAAATTTCAAAAGCAAAATAGTAGACGTAGACACACAAGACGCTGCTCCTGAACAAAGGGGAATGAAAAAGCCATGGAATTGTTTCCCTGATGATTATAAAGACCAAGTTAAACAATTTGTAGAAAAAGTAAAGCCGACAGTGTCACATTACAACCTTAAACATGCGCCTAACCAAAGATATTTATTACCTACGTTTTTTGTTTGTTTTTAATTAAAAGGTTTTACTTCCATACTTAATAAAAATATTAAAATAATTAACGAAATTTTTATTCTTAGACCGTATCCCATTTTTATTACTACTATAGATCTACAACATTCCCAAGGAATGTTATGTCGTTGCTAAGATTCTTCATGTAGGTATTTGTTTTCTATTGTTGAGTTAAGATAGGCCGCGTGACCACGTTTGTATGAAAGAGTGGTTATACCTATCTCTTCTAATGCAAATACCTACACTAATTATGAAATTAAATGAAAAATCATTGATGCCCCTTTTACTATACTTATTTTCTAATGATACTAAAAAACAAAAAAGTTACATCTTTCAGTTAATTTAGAAGATATAGCTATAAGTTTGTTCAAAACTTTAAGGACGATTTACTCAAAATGCTGTTTTTCAAGATAGAAGAGATGTGCTTGACACGGCAGAACACTCCTTAGTGCTATAAATAAAGAATAAAAAAGAATGTATTTTAAAGACGGCTGTCATGTCATTGTCATGTAGTGTTTAACATTATTTTGATGTGCAAAAATATTGAGGTAAATTGTACATTGTACTAGTGGAAAATAAAAATATGTTCCTATTCTTTATATATAAAATAAAGTCGTGTTTGTTACAACACTTATAACTCGAGAACGGATAGACCGATTTTCATGGTTTATAATTTGTTGGATTTGTCTCCGCCCCAAATAGTTGAAAAAATAAAAAAAAAGCTGACGGAAAAAAAAACTGTAATGCGTTACGAAGTTCGCCGGGTCAGCTAGTTATTAATAAAAGTAAACTAACTGAACTGAAGACTGGAACTACAAGATTTCTATATTACTACAAAGTTCTGACGGTACGAATGGAGGTAGTAAAAGGTGGTCTAGAGACCATTTTTTGAAGCAAGAGCAGCTACAATCACAATACTGGTGATGCAATCATTGAGGATAATGTACTTGGACGTAATTATCATTTGGGTCTAGCCAAGTAAAATAGGGCGGACTGCAGCATCGCTCTGTTAATTCTGACCATGAACATGACAGAAGAGACGATACTAAAGACTAATGAGATTTGAGATAGCGCAAACCAAGATACCTACTGTACCTTCAGACAATGATGGTGTAATAATGATGTGATGACTGATGGATATAGGCCTCTCCCAATACACGACAGTGATCCCAATCTTTGGCTATTCTTTTCCATCCATTTCCAGGTTTAGGTAGAACATCGCATTACGCCAGCAGATATTAGGGTTTAAGTTAGGCCAGAAATTGTAATGAGAATAAAGATGTATTAATTATAATTTTAAGTATTGAGTAGGGACCTAGGTATAATGTTTTTACGTTTAGTGTATGAACATTATTAAAAATAAATTTCTTCTCTTTTTTTGTCTTAGCTCTTTACTTAACTTATTTTACTATTGTTATTTACAAACACTACCGTTACTGAAAATAGCCCCAATAATAATGATGGCGCAGCGCGCGATCCGCTCGCGAGCTGCACGCGCGCAGCAAGCGTTCCGTTAATGCAATAGTTTGGTGCGCCTCCTTAGCGCAACTCATGCAAGGCTTTTACAGAGTGCGCGATCTGCGCGCGTGCATTTCTAGTTCACTTTCCAGGTAGCTCACAGGTCGCGCGCATCGCACAAGCATAAAATCCAGTCTTGCGAGCTGCGCTACCTGGAAAGTAAACTAGATTCACGCGCGCAGATCGCGCGCAAGTCGCGCGCACTGTACATGCCTTGAATGAGTTGCGCTAAGTATGGAGGCGCACCAAACGATTGCAGTTAAGCTTCAACCAACAGTCCAGTCGCGTACCTACAGTCCAGTCTACGTCTGCCTTCCGTTCCAAACATACTCCTAATGAATTTGGTGATAAAGAATGATAGCGAAACTAAAATCGAAGCTGAAATTATTCTTTTAGCAGCAGTTATTGAAGATAAAAATAATTAAAAGAGTATTATTTGAAACAAATATCTGAACGCCACCACGCACACCATCGCGCACGCAGGATGAACACGTTGGTTTGGTCAACGCTTAAGAGTGTATTGCACGAAATTGTGAAAATTAAGGTATTTTTATTTCACTTTTTCTAGACGCTGAATTGATTAAATACATTAAAACCACCTTTGTAGGCTAGCCTGATCCTGGATCTAGGTCGCCGCCTTGTTGAAATTTTGAAAAAATACCTTTAAAAATTCTAAAATTCTAAAATTCTAAAATCATTTTTTTTCGATTACTTTATCAATTTTACGCATTAAACAATGATTCTCACATAAAAATGTTTGTATTGTAATTCCGCAGACCGCCCCCTTCTTAAAATTTAGTATAAATATAAAAAATATGAATATTTTAAGATTTCTTAATTTAAAACACAAACGCCTGATATATTTTAAAAGGAAACATTGCTCTTATTAATTTACAAGGCGCACTTAATTGAATGGTGTGATGCGTATTTTCAATAGATTCCTTGGTGAGGTCATGCTCATGAAGCACAGATATTATTTCAAGCCAGCCTGCCAGCTGATGATCATCCCTGAATTCTTCCCCGATGTCTCCAACTAAAGGCAGCCGTTTTACAAATCTATACTTTGCAGTACATTTTAGTGTTTTTGCTGTCTTTCAACTCAAATGTCAAGTCTTATCCCGTACAGAGTAGTGCAAACGCAGAGCATGCAAACCAATAGGTATCTAGCTAAAACATAAAAGAGTCTATGATAATTATGGATGTCATCAATAATGTATAAATAATAATAAAAATTGTAAATTCAATGTTTCGTTCACTTTTTCGTCAGCTGTGAGATTTATTATAAGCAAACGGTGCATATTTTTATTTCGGGCTAATTTAAAATGTTATAATACCTACGTGGAAAATAGATTTTTCTCAAGTAAGTATTATAAAATTTTGGTGGTCCAAATCAGATGGGACCCGAACCCTGGACCATTGCATACCGGGTGAGTGCTTTTCCAACTAAGCTACTGAGACGTTAGCAGAGTTGACAAATTTTTCAAGTGCCAAAAGAATATAATTTTTTTTAAAGATTGTCTTATCTTAATCAATAGTTAAATTTTATTTTTATTTAATTTTTGTTACAACCAACCCAAGGGCTCAGTCATTATCTAAAATTCACTTATAATCACCATTCACAAGAGCCCAAAAACGCTGTATCGGCTGCCTAGGTGTTGATTACCTTACCATATACTTTCAATATCATTGAAATAACACGGTAACAAATTTCTATCTTTAAAATAAATATAATCTTTAGCCTGCCGCTAACACTCTTGCGCCTCACACAGACACTACAATATACATAACCTGCACCCTTCGCGTAAAATGTACAGACAGTAGTCGGTGATCTGCCGGGAAAACATTTTTTGTGGAAATTGGTGTTGTTTTTGTACAAATTACGTCGAAGCACGTCAATTTGATTTTGTCGACAAACGGATATGTGATCTTTGAGCCAGCAGTCATTTTGATGTTATCCTCATCAAAATGACTGCTGGCCCAAGGTGGAGGCGAGTAACCCAGTATAGACCTCAGTGGAAACTATTAGAGGAGGCCTATGTCAAGAGGCACACTGAGATTAGAGATATTTTATAAGCTAAGTTACCAAAAATGTGTGTGTTGTCTCTAATACCAGAATAAAGGGATTTATTATTATTATTATTATGTGATCTTTAATCTGACCTCGTTATTATTATTTGTAGCCCAATGTTTGCGAATAATAATCTTAAAATATGTAATGGCAGTACATTTATATACCTATAAACGTAGCCATTTCGTTGTTATCACACCATAACCTTTAATGTCTGATTATCCTGCCACTCTTTACCCTGTTCTGAAAGCAGGTTAATGACATTGAACCTCCACAGCTGAACATAGGACTCCCACAGTGAATTCCAGATCGGCTGGTTGGAATTAACCTATATGGACCACTAGGAATAGCTTTCGTGCTCTGCTCCTCCACTCGGACCGACATGGTGGCGTTTTTATATAAACACTTCAGCACCTCGATGTACCTATAATTAATATTGCGCAGTTGGAGAGACTGTAGTACTGCCAAGTCTCGATCGAAGCGAAGGGCTTGTCATAGTCCACAAACGCTAAGCATTGTGGCAAGTTATACTTTTCTGTCTTCTGCATAACTTGTCGCAGCGTATGGATGGGGTCTAAAGCCTTTTTGGACTACTAAAACTATGTGCGAGACGATTCGTGATGATCCTCGAAAACAATTTGTAGATATTGCTCAGAAGCGAGATTGGTCTGTTATTTTTCAGCAAGGTGTTATCCCCTTTCTTGAAGAAGAGCACCACCGTACATCTGTTTCATGCCTCCGGCGTTATATCCTCGAGCAAGACGGAGCTAAAGAGTTTCTAATGGACTTTCAGTATCTGTGTTGTATTGAATCACTGAGGTAATTCCACCGTCATCCGGCGTCTTTTCTGTTCCTACGCTGTTTGTGCATGTCAGGTTGGTAATAAAAAGCTGATTTTGCATGGTTAACTGTTTTTTTTTTTCTACTTACCAGTTCAATTTTCTTTAACTTGGTACCGTTTCTTATTAACCTGTACAAAAGTTTTTTAACCTGTGAGGCAAAAATTTTAAAAGGCTGTATTTTCCATATTTATGTCTAAACTCCGTTGCCTTCAACTAATTATGAACACAAAGTATACATTAATTCGATTTACATTCACAAAATTACATATTAACACATTTTTAAAAATCGTTAAAATAATACAAGCGGTGCCACTTTTTTGAGAACGATCCTTATCTATGAAACAAAAACTAAACGAGAATCGGTTCATCCGTTTGAGAGCTACGATACCACAGACAGACACGTTAAAGTTATAACACCCCTCGCTTTTGCATGGGTTCTAAAAACGCTGGCTCCGACTGCTTCTCGCTGTCAGAGCCAGCGTTTTTGACACTTGAAAGATTACCCTGCATATCGGAAAATCTTTAATGCTAAATGTCATGCTAAAGTATGTGAACTCTGGGAGCTGGCCAAAGAGAAAGTCATAGAGGAAATAGCAAAAAAAGGGAGCAGAGAAGAATTTGAGTGGCTATTAAAAATGGTGACGTGAATGCATGTGACGTACCGATGATAACAGTTGTAGCCTCTTACTCCATCATGCATTGTTGGAGTAAGAGGTCGTATAGAAAAACATAAATAACTTTATCAGGAGCTGCAATTATCATTGGCTACAGAAAAAGCTCTCTACATTTGCTGATAAAAATTAATAGTGTATGGTATGCGCGTGAGCTTAGAATTGCAATCTTGAAGTACCAGAGCATGTGTGCTATAAAAACTACTCTGGATCATCTAGCGGTACGGAGTCAACTGCCATAGTAGAAGGCTTCAAAAGTATATTAATTAACAAAAAAACTAATTACATACTCATAGCTGATGGTATTCCGCAAATTGTATTCCGCGGCACACTGGTGTGCTGTGGTCATTAGTTAGTATGCCTCGGAATAATAAGGTTATCCCTGTCAATGATTACTCAAAATTAATTTCGAACAATAAAAATAGTGTACTCTATTATTTAGATCGCCTATGTTCAATTAAACTGGTCTGTGTTTCACATTCCTTACCTAAATACTTTTTCTGCAATTTAAAGCTTAGGTTTGCTTTTCAATAAAAACAATGTTTCGTTAATTAATAATAAAGTTTGTAAATATTATTTAGAACAAAAGTTTAGGTAGGTATTTAAAAACTAAATATTATGTATGATCTTAAATAGTATTTACTGCTTTACATTATTTTTTTCTTTAAAAAAAAATAGCAGGTAATGTTTACTCTGTCGTTCAGCCTACTCTGTAAAGCTATTTTTCTATGTGTGAGTGTTCACGTACGGGCCCGATCGGCTCTCTCCGAAGTTTTTCGTTTGAATGGCACCCCCTTAACGGATCGCGTGCTGCGCGCACCTCACCTCAACTTTTTTTCTTAGAATGCTACGATGTAGATACTACACGGCTAGTGTATTTGCTCGTTCGGGAAACGGAAAAATAGCAAATAAAAAAAAAGTTTAAAAAACTATAACCCGACTACGTAAGAAAGTGCTCTCAAAAGGACGAAACAAGTAAATAATTCAGATAGAAATCCAGAAATGCACTGGTACAAAAATGGTCAAGGTAGAGCCGTGGCCGTACCCACTGTATACTTACCTACTATGATTATGTGGGTGCCAGGAACACTTCCATTGAAAAGACATGGTACTGTGATGGTAGGTTACAGTGGGTGCGACCACGGCTCTACCTTGACCATTTTTGTACCAGTGCATTTCTGGATTTCTATCTGAAACATTTACTTGTTTCGTCCTTTTGAGAGCACTTTCTTACGTAGTCGGGTTATAGTTTTTTAAACTTTTTTTTTATTCTTAAAAAAAAGTGTTATCTAATTTATGATAGGTACCTACTTAAAAAAAATTTATGAGATATAATACAAATAATCAAGAACGTACTCTGTTTTTATTGTTAAATTCAATAGAGTAAAGGCTCTAGTAATGTCTAGCATGTGCGAATTGTAGTATTCCATTTGTACCAACTAGCTTTTAAAAACCACTACTTCCTATTTAGATAGTTTTTTTTAATAACTATTATTTCCATTTCCATTTTATCGTCATCATTCAGGCATAGGTCGTCTTCTGCTGAATATAAGCCTCCCATTGAACTTCGCGCCCTGCAACCAGGGACTTCCTGCCACCTTTACCAAGTCGTCTATCCACCTTGTAGGTGGACGTACCATTTTCATTGCCTTTGTTAAATATTTATGTTATAAATATTCCGTCGCATTTTCTATTTATTTAGTTAGTTAGTTTAGTAAAATATTTCATTGCTATGTTTATCAGTTTGCATACTTAAGTTTAAATAGTCATTTAAGGTAATTGAAATTAATCAGGTCCTTATTTACATTTAACCAAAATTAGCTAGTGTAAGTATTTATTGAAATCACCATGTGAAAGTTTTAATACTTGAAAACCAAAAGAATTAAAAATATAGGGTGTAACTTTAACAACCGTACCTAAAATAATTGTGCAATACACAGCAAAAATATAAGCACTAAAACTTCTAAACCGTATTGGTAACAATGCTGCAGAAATTGAAGTTACTAAAATCATAGGACCACAACTTATTGCTAAAGAATATCCTATTAACATAGCAATAATTAAACACGAGTTTTCTGGTAAAATAGATAAATTAATAAGATACAATACAAGTACAAGTAAATACTTATCGTGAATAACAATATTGTACCTGTTGTAGATGTAGTCAGCAGCAACGTCCTTTTTTTTTACTGTCCACAACCTGTGTTGTTCAGTACTAAGATAGAAAATGCAATGAATACTACTAATAGTCACTAACGACTATTAGTAGTATTCATTAAATAAAAAACTTAAATTTGATATGTTGCAAAGTAGTAAGTAAGAGTTTCGTACTTTTGTCTTAAAACTGCAAACAACAATTGAACTTACACCTGCGTTCAAAATTTATATTATTTAATTTACCTGTCTTGAAAACGGAGTCTCGCGATCGAGAATGCGAGTTGGACTAAATTTTTTCATTTTTGGTTTCTATTTTATTTGTAATTGCATCTACAATGTTCCGTTAACGTTGCCGGCAAAGTAAGTACAGAATAGCAACTGTACAAATAGAAGAATGCAAGGCAAACTGGATATTGTCACCCATTTGTTAAGCAAAGCATGCATTCAGATGATAGCAAACAAATCTTTTGAAATTTTTGGGAGATTATTAATTTCTTAAATGACTAAGTAGTTATAAGTACTATTAAAGTAAAGTTCAAACTTAGTTTTAAGAATAGATTCATTTTTGAAGCCAGCCGAATTTTAAAAGAACAGAACGGTTTGTTCTGTTTTTTTTTTTGACAAACATCCAACGCCAATAAAAGACAATAGAGGATTCGTTATAGGTATGCCTTTAAATACGCATATTTAACTACAATTAAATTGGTTTCTAATATACAGGGTGTCCCAAAATAAGCACGTCACAGTGACACCGGAGATAGATGTGCCTAAGACGCATCGAAAAAGCCTAACATGCCCATAGAAAAGTTTTATCAGTTTTGATTATTACCAATTTTAGTATATTTTTAAATATCCACAATTTTTCATTAGTTTTAGTATATTTTTAGTAAAAATATAACATCTATTAATGTCTTCGAGGCACAACAAATTTTATTACCAGGGCTTAAATGTATTATCTATACTATAATAAATCTGTAACAGGTCAAATTCTGTACATTGAAGATATTTTGAAATCTCAACAACGTCGTCACTTATCACCAGGTGACTGATGAGATATTGAACCACAGTGGTTAAAACCTATGTCAAATGGAAGCATTTGAAGTGTATTATAACATCGTTTTTTTTTTTTGCTATTTTTTACATTTTTTGTTACAATATTACACAGGCCTCTCCAAAAGGAGGATTTTGCCATAATCGCCACGCTTGGCAGGCGGGTTGGCGATCGCAGTTTGGCCAATGGTGGAGAGGAGACGCTGCTGCCCGTCTTCTTGTGGCGGATCTCTTGTAGTCGCCTCTTACGACACCCATAGGAAGAGAAGGGGTGGTGCAATGATTTTAACGTCGTGTATGCCGGCACGTTAAAAGTTAAAATTAAGGACTTAACATTTTTTTTTAATAGTTTCTTCAACTGTTGTTACAATAGAGTTCTTATTTTAGTGGTACAACATACATAGTTCTTAAGGCACGACAGATTTACAGATAAACACAGCATGCTCGATAAGTAGCGCATGTACAAACAATTAATTAATTTAGCAATTGTATAGAAAGTTAGGTGTATTTGAAACAGTTTAAATTACTCAGTTGCATCAGAGCTATGCATTTTTATAAACAGAATTGTGGTTAAAAGTCTATAGGATTATGTCATCAAATTAAGTTTTAGAGGTCATAAAACAGCCAGTAAAAAATAGTGAAAAATCAATCAACTCAACCTCCTTTAGTTTGTGGCATATTCTATTGAAAAATGCTGTGGAGTGAGTGTTTCGAAAACCTTACACAAAGTCCTCCTAATAATTAAAGTAGATATAAAAATATAACCTATTTTATTTACTGTATTGATTTTTGTAAAAGCTTTATTTCGACCGATTGTCCAGATTTATTCTTATCAAATAACGCTGCTATTTCATACAAACTTTTATCTTTTGTTTCTGGTAGGAATTTATATGCCAGTATAATACACACCATACAACTGATACCGAAAGCCAAAAAGGTTCCGTGAACACCAAAACTTCTGAACATTAATGGTGCAAGTTTTAGTATAATGGCAAAATATGTAGCAGAAAGTGAAGCAGAAATGAATAAACTGAAACTTCTTGCCTTAATTGGCACTAGTTCTCCACAAATAGTTGTTGCCATAATCGCAGGACCACAACATATTGCTAAAGAATAGCACACTAGTAAAACAGTTATAATGTAAGGGTTACTTGCTATAACCGATAATTTGACAAGGTATAAATAAAGAGCCATAGTGAACAAAAACGATACACCGATTGTCGATGTCACTAATAATATCGTCCGTCTCTTCACAATTTTCGACACACCACTCCCGATGTACATGCCCAAAACACTGAAACCATCCAAAACCAAAACTCCCACATGGGCCGATGTATCATTTCCAGTCAGTTGCTTCATCAGCTCGATTGCGTAAACGGCACAAGCTAACTTTCCCGACAACTGATAAATCAGATATACAATGGAACTAATTATGATTGGTTTAAAAAATTCTGGCTGGCTCATTGTGTTAAAATATTTGAATAAATCTTTCTTCATTGAATTTTTTTGTTTCTTGTTACGTATCCTCTCTTTTTGTGAGCTAATCAAAACTTCTAATTCTTTTTCCGCATTTTCTTCTTCTCCTTTAAGCAATCTATGAGCACGTACACACTCATCATATTTACCGTTAAAAGCAAGCCAATATGGTGATTCTGGTAAAAAAAATGAACTTATGAGGCAGTAAATCGAAATAATGATGCCGAGTAATCCGATATATTTGTAATGTGTGAATATCCCAATCGCATTGGCAGTCCATATACCCCAGAAAAACGTTGCTGATTTTAGAGTTAAAAAGATCCCTCGATATTTTGTTGAAGAGTATTCTGTAAGTATCATTGGAAAAACTGTATAGGATGCTCCGAAAAGATTTCCATATAATATCTGACTTAAGAACATGTGCATAGCATTATGGCTGAAGTAGAGAAGTGCAGATGCGGCGATTGTGATAACTGATGTAACTAACAAAGTTTTCTGTCGTCCAAAGAAATGTGCGATGAATACGAAAATGAAAACAAAGAAGAGTCCTGAGAAAGCGGCTATTGATCCTGTAACAGAAAAAAGTTTATTAGTTGTAAACACTCAAGTAATTCAAAATATATTAAAAATAAACACAATAAATAAGCACTTACCAATCCAAGAATGCATATTTTGACTGACAACAATAGTATAATTGGACTCTTTTATTATTTGGGGCAATACGACTGTCGGGCTTCCAACGGGAAACCCAGCAACGAAATAGAAATTCCACACGGTGAAACACACATGAATCTTAAAAAGATTAAACAATTTAAACAATTTAAATAAAGATTAAAACAATTTATTGGCTAAATATTTATAAATAAATAAATATTGGACAACATCATATACATTGCTCTGATTAAGATCAGATATTCACACTAAACATAAAATTTAAAGAGTTGGTAACAAACTTTTTAAAATATTGCTATTTCTCTTAAACAAGATACTAAATTTCTATCAGGCCAACAAATATGAGGACCGTAAAAGGATGCAGAATATGATTCTGGATGTTGCTGGTCCATGTATGGTGAGATATTGGTGTTCATTTAGATCATTTTTAGGGTTCCGTACCCAAAGGGTAAATGGGACCCAGGCTATATCCCATTAACCGTGATAGTTAGACAGTTGAAATTTAATGGGCCTGTTGTGCTCTTCCTCCTCCTTATAGGTGAGGTGAGGTATGTGCCCTGCAGTAGGCCGTACCTAGACTTATTTTTCTTATTCCTTTTTTATGTATATTATTATAATACAATAACATTACCTGTCTTAAAAACGTAGACCACACAAATTTGTTTCTCAAATTCCTCTTAGTCGTTTCTGTTTCCATTTTACTTCTCAATTTAAGTTGGCACAAAAATGTAATACTATTTCGCAGATAACTACAGTTCTTTAAGGACTAGTTTAATTTAATTTCGACGACGTTAACAACGTTACTGACGACTTAATAGCAGACATAGTGGTTTGCTCTGGAGCGGAATCTCTGGAACCGGAGAAATTCACCGGAGATTGGCCGATCTCCGGAGAATCTCCGGAGATCTCCGGAGAATTTTGTTGTATAATTTGAAATTTAGCCTCTATTTAGTTAAGGATCATTAATATTGTGAAACTGGAAGCTTGTAATGAAAGATATAACTTACATAAATGTATTTATGGGATTGGACAAAAAAAAGCAGTCAATATACGAAAATAGTATTTATTGATTGAAAACTATGATTTTAAAAGGGGAATTTTAAGCAAAAAGTAGGTTGTGATGTGATTAATCAATTTCAGATATTAAAATTCTATCCGTGCGACTAAATAACTAACTAAAATCATTGAAGTCTTTAAAAAGAAGAACAAATAAAATGAAGAAAAAAATGATTAGAAATAGTATAGAGATGCCTGACTACGGCAGTATCAAATAAAACTTAAAACTGTTTAAATGATTTTCATTTATTACCTAATTACTGACTCTGAGTACCTACAGTTTACAAAATACCCGTATTCGTCTAGATCAGGTGTCCGGCGAATGACTTATTCACGGTCGGGCCCGGTCACCTCTGCCGAACACCGATACTGAAGGTCCTTCAGAAACTCTTTAACTCCGTCTTGCTCGAGGGAATAACGCCGGAGGCATGGAACAGAGGTGTGGTGGTGCTCTTCTTCAAGAAAGGAGATAACACCTTGCTGAAGAATTACAGACCCATCTCGCTACTGAGCCATGTTTAAAGTTGTTTTCGAGGGTCATCACGAATTGTCTCGCACGTAGGTTCGATGACTTCCAGCCTCCCGAACAAGCAGGTTTCCGAAAAGGCTTTAGCACCATAGACCACATCCATACGCTGCGAAAAATTATACAGAAGACCTAAGGGTATAACTTGCCACTATGCTTGGCGTTTGTGGATTATGAGAAGGCCTTCAATTCGATCGAGACTTGGGCAGTGCTACAGTTTCTCCAGCGGTGCCATATTGACTATCGGTACATTGAGGTGATTATATGTTTATAAAAAAACGCCACCATGACGGTCCGAGTACAGGAACAGAGCACGAAAGCTATTCCTCTGCAGCAAGGCGTAAGGCGGGCAGACGTTATTTCTCTGAAACTGTTCACCGCCGCATTGGAAGATGCTTTTAAACTCCTGGAATGGAAAGGATTCGGCATCAACATTAATGGCGAATACATTACTCACCTTCGTTTTGCCGACGATATTGTGGTCATGGCAGAATCGCTGGAAGACCTCGGTACAATGCTCGATGGCCTTTATGGAGTTTCCTAACATGTAGGTCTTCAGATGAACATAGACAAAACAAAGATTATGTCAAATGCCCATGTTGCGCCCTACCCAGTACCAGTTGGGAGCTCTATCCTCGAAATTTTTTACAAATATGTTTACCTGGGGGCAGTGTTGGCATTAATCGATAATTTTTGCAATCGATCAGTTGATTTGACTTACCTTAATCGGATTAAAATTAATCGTGATTAAACTAATCGTGATTAAATCAATCACGATTAATATTGTAATCGTAATCGCGACTACAAGAAATAATCACTAGTTGTTAATCGTTAATTTGATTAAAGCCGATTAAGCTATGTTCAATAAAGAGAAAAAAAAAGTTTATTTAGATTAAATCAACTACGTTTTCAGATGATATCCAGCCACGATATCGCTACTTATACGATAAGTTTACTTCAGGGCTAAGGCAGCGTGTGAACTTATACATTTTCTGGTTTTGCGTTTGATTGATAATAATGATTAAAATTTAAAAAACTAGCTTCTATTTTAAATAAAATTACTGTGATTTTTATTAATGTTCAATGAAAAAAAAGATGAACTTGTTTTTAACCGACTTCAAAAAAGGGAGGAGGTTCTCAATCGTCCGAATGTTGTTTTTTTTTGTATGTTTGTTACGCGATTACGCCGTCAATTATAAACCGATTTCAAAATTTATTTTTTAGTTTGAAAGGGTATACTTCCGAGGTGGTCCCATTTACACCAAGTCTGATTCTGATGATGGGATCCTTGGGAAATCGAGGGCAACCCTCAATTTTTATAGGCACCCATAATGTTTTGCATATATTTTCTGACTCAATGCTGATTTTTGGGTCTGGTAATCATCATGTCATGTTGCTGACCTGATGATGGAAGCCACCTTAACGGATAGGAGTTAGAAGATATTACTGTTTTTTGTCGACAGAACGTATTTCGCAGTATGTTGAGCAGACGTGGAGCTTATGAGGTACCAGACCGCCAATTTTATTTACTGGGGGCGTACCCGCACACCCAGTAACGAAAAAAAAATTTAAAAGTTTCTTTCTTAAATTGACTTGGTATTTAATGCAAGATCTTATCCTATGGTTACGACACCGAAATAGCCGCCGTTCTGGTTGGAGTGTAGGAAAACCCTTTCCTTAAGACTTACAAATTTTCGTCGAAATATTGACCCAATATAACACCTTATTTTTATCATACCATTCGATGGGTGGTCCATAGAGGACCAACATTAGCTAAGGTTACTTTGCTGTCGTCATTTTTGACGGAGTTGGAAGGTGAAAACTGAAGCTTATTTTAAAGGCGTCTGGGACTTGTAATAAATTTCGTCGAGAAAAATTGGTCATTAATAGCACCCTATTTTTATTATACCATTGGGTGGGTGATCCACAGAAGAACAACATTTGTCTAGGTCACTTTGCTGTAAAGTCATTTTTGGCCGAGTTAGGAGGGGAAAAATAGAGGGCTTAACACTTTAAATTGTGAAATAAAATAAGTTTAATAAAAAACTAAAAACCGACTTCAAAATGAAGCTAAAAAGCGAAAAATAATATTGACTAAAACATACGTAATCAGTTCTTTTTGGAGTCGGTGCGAATGAACACATTTTAACTCTCGGTGGCTGGCACCGACTCCAAATAGAACTGATTACGTATGTTTTATTCAATATTATTTTTCGCTTTTTAGTTTCATTTTGAAGTCGGTTTTTCATTTCTTGAACTGTTCCAAACTGCATTAGTCATATTTTTTTAATCGTGATTAACGATACATGATTACGATCAATAATCGTAATCGTCTAGATTTCGATTACGATTAATTAACTTTAATCATTAATCACGATTAACTTTTTAATCGTTAATTTTTAACCGTTAATCAAATTAACTTTTTGCCAACACTGCCTGGGGGCTGGGACAAGTGATCCAGTTGGGTAGGTCCAATTTTGAGAAGGAGGTCAATCGACGAATCCAACGGTTATCAATAAATTAATATTTATATTAATCGTCTCTATAAGCCGAAAGAACCGGAGATAAACCGGTTTTTCTCCGGAGATTTATCCGATTACTTTCACCGGTGATTTACTGGAGATTCTCCGGAGATCTATGCTCCGGTGCGAACCTCTAAGCAGACAGACTGAATAATAAATAAGGTGATCGCTGATAAGCACTTTTAGAAAAATAATTGCCTGAACTAAGTACTAATTGTTAAATTTATCTCTTAATTAACATTATAATTGCTTAATTTTAAATATTTTTTCATATTCAGAGCGTCCTATTTAAATACTTAGAAGTACATAGTTAAAGCACTCATTACAATACGTGTTACTTTTGAGTTTCTATAAATTGATTTAGGTATAGTAAAGTAAAGTATGCCTATATAAGGTCCGATTTTATAAGTGTTCATCCTGTTAACCTGTGACTATATAGGTGAAAAGCAATCGTCAAAACCAACTTTCAAATGTCTATCATAAAAACTAAAAAGTTAAAAATAAATTACAAAATAACAACATCAACTTCATATTGCATAAAGTCGTCCTATCTTCAACTCTTTCTCGCTCTGTACAAGGGGAAGGAATAAGACGGATAATCAGATGGGTAAACGTAGCAAAGATAGGGCGAGTTTATGCAATATGAAGTCAATGTTGTTGATTTTTAACTTTTTTAGTTTTTATGGTACACATTTGAAAATTGGTTTTTACGATTGCTTTTCACCTATATAGTCACAGGTTAACAGGATGAACACTAATAAAATCGGACCTTATATACGTCCCACTGCAGGGCACAGGCCTCACCTCAACTATGAGGTGGTGGTGGTTATTTTTTACAGTAATAAACCGCACTTGATGCCAAGACAAGTAGCGACTTCTATAGTTTTTCCATTTATATTCACCGATGCGATATGTGCGTAACATTTTGACGACCTCCGTAGCTGAGAGGCGAGTACGCCGGACTATACATGGCGTCGCCATCTCTGAGGTTCCGGATTCGATCCCTGGTCGGGTCCGGGCCTGGAACTTTTCTATATTGACTTGGGTCTTAGTGTTATGGTACCGTCATTGTTTCTGATTTCTGTAACACAAGTGCTGTAGCTACTTCCCATAGGATCAGAGCAATGTATGTAATGTTGTCCAATATTTATTTATTTATATTTCAACTATTTAACAACCGAGTAAGTGTCGTTAAAGGCCTACAGGCTATAAACTTCGTCAGTCAAATTTGTTGTTTAATCTAATTAGCTAAATTAACGTTATTAAAATAAAAGTTATTTTAATAAACGTTATTTAGCGCGTTATAATTGTCATAGGCACACAAATTGTAAAAAAAAACACTGTACGTTTTTTATCAAATGTACCTAACGTAATAACGTGGTAAAAATATACTAAAGGAATACTTTAAATATCTTCTTTGTAAAAAACGCCATTGCCTTTTATAAATTGTTGACAAAGCATACAATCGTATCATTTGCTATAAGAATCCAGTCAGTTAAGATATTCAGGTATAAAAGTTATTAAAGCTTAAGTTGATATGACGATAGCAAGTAGCCCACCATATCTGTAGTGGAAAATACTTTTGAAGATATTTGCTGTAATTTATTAAAAATATCTTTCAAAGTAAGAAACATACCAAAGCTTACAATATCGAATTCCGGAACACAAAACTAAGCAGTCACGGGTTTCAATCTCGCAAAAGCTTTGTTTTTTATTGTAATGAGCACAATTAATGTTGAACTAGTACATAGTTACATTTTTTGGTTGGTGTTATATGATTTATTAATTTTACCTACCTACTGTCATGTAGCCGCCATCTTAGAACAAGCACTGCTAGGTTTATGGCTATCGTTTTAATGGTTCCATATTACAAGGCCTAAAGTTGAATCGCCTCAGGTGATAATACCTATGGACGAAAGACCTAATTTTTAAAACACCTAATGCTCATAATACCTAAGTTTAATTAATAATATATAATATTTGAAATTCATGATGGATGGTCTTCTTAAAGTCGATTCACCTAAGGACAAATACACCTATATAATAAAAGACAAAATATTTTATTTCTAAACACCTAAGTCGTTAAACCTACTTAAACAAGTATTTCGCTCAAATGTATAATTTTTATCACTTAAAGGGAAAATTAAGTAGTAAGATGAGTATATAAATGAAATACGGGAAATTAACGAAAGATGTCTAAACTTGTAACAAATCTCATCTGGATTAGGTTAGGTTAGAACAGTGACCGCACAAAGCGCAAAGCCGAGCGAGTGGAGCCTAACCCAGGTGAGAATATTGGCCACTTTAGACATAGGTAATAGGTGTCGTGTGGTGTCGGCACGTTAAAAGAATTGCACCACCCCTTCTCTTCCTATGGGTGTCGTAAGAGGCGACTACAGGAGAACCGCCACAAGAAGACGGGCAGCAGCGTCTCCTTTCCACCATTCGCCAAACTGCGATCGCCAACCCGCCTGCCAAGCGTGGCGATTATGGCAAAATCCTCCTTTTGGAGAGGCCTGTGTCCAGCAGTGGACTGATATAGGCTGGTGATGGTGATGATTACATAGGTAAATTGATTTGTCAAGTGCTATTCCGTCGTGAGATGATTTAAACTAGGTAATTGCAAAAGTAGGTTCAACAATTGTTGGGTTTAACGACTATTTTATATTTAAAAATTAAGCATTTCGTCCGTTAGGTCATTTAACTTAGGCATTATTATACTTAGTTCTAACAACGGTTAGGTCTCATGACATTAGGTGTTTTGAAATTAGGTCTTTTGTCCATCGGTATTGTGACATTAGGGCTTTCAACTTTAGGGATTATAATATGTAACCGATTGTACCTATTATGTAACCATTATAATCGGTGTGAACGTTCGAATGTATTTATATTTTTTCATACTTTGGTGGCACAAATTTACAGGATGACTAGTACGACAAAGAGATTGCTTTTATACCAGGATATTATACCTATTAAAATAATCAACTATTGCTAGGTACCTAAATCGTATTAGCAAGATTTTTTTTCTCCTAACCATACAAATAAGTAATTTATCTCCTCAAAAAATTAAGGAGCATTAGTTTTCTTTTTGTATTGCAACTTTAGCAGTAAAGGTTTTGTTTAAAACGATTCCCTTGTCTTACTAGTCACCTTGTAAAAAGCATAGTTTTATAGCTCCTGGCATCACTGCGCCCTTTAGGTACCTACGCTACGAGGAACATTTACAAGTATCGAGGCCTAATTTATTTATCTTTATGTAATAATAATAATTAAATTTAGACAACATCGCATACATTGCTCTGATCCTAAGGTAAGCTGTAGCTAAAGCACTTGTGTTATAGAAATCAGAAACAACGACGGTATCACAACACCCGAGACAATATAGAAAAGTTCGTTTTCCACATTGACCCGACTGGGGATCGAACCCGGGACCTCAGAGATGGCGACGCCATATAGTTCTGTTTGCGACTCGTCGCCAAAACATTACTCAAACAGATGCCAGGTAAAGGAGATAATAAAACATATAGCTTTCGATTTAACATTTAGTTTAATTTCAATGATGTATCACATAGTTAATTCGCCTAAAATATTGTTACTTTAAAAACAACTATATGTCTATTTTCACACATTTAATAAGAATATTTTTGCTGTTAGTTTTACATTCATAAAAAAAATTATGGGCCAATTTACCGTCTCTGAGAAGTTCAAATCTTTATCTTTTAAGCTCTTTATGAATGCAAAATTAGAAAATATCTTCGAAGTCGTGTAAAAAATATTTTTGACAAACTGTCCTTTTAAAATAATGACTAGAAAATAAGAACTTATGTAGGTAATCAGTATTTTATTAATAAATGTCGCGTGCTATTTTAGTAATAAATGACATTGTTATTTTCGTGAGTTGAGAACTGATGTTTCTTGATTTTTAATTTTCACGACTTAGAAAATATTAGTAGCTACGTTTACTAATTGGGATTTAAGTTAAAAACAATACTAATGCAAATAAAAATATTAAGTACAAGAGAACATTACTAGATAAAACACCTTTTGTGCAGAAAACCGTGTATTCACATAGTTACAGTAGTTGAGGCGCTAAATATGACTTTCTTGCTAGAGCATCTTGACTTTTGATTCACAGCTTAACATTATAGCGATGTTGACACCATTCTTAAATAATTCTAATGCATCATTTATTAAAATTAACACCCTATTTTAAGTCTAATACGGTACAATATCATTTATAAGAAAAACTGATTTTTGATTGCTTTAAAATCATTCAAAAGTAAAGGCAGTGAGTTAGGTGAACAGTGACGCCTTAATCCGATATCACCATACAAGTTATAAGGAAGAAGCACGTTTTAGCAGCTCATAAAAGTATGTCAATTGATTGGTGGTGTCAACTATGTAGAATATTCCAAAAAATAGGGACTAAGCCAAATATTAATTTGTAATAAGACAGTCTAAGTATGTCATTTTAAATTGGTCGGCTATTCTTAAGTCCAGTGGGCTAACCATTTTATACATGATATCTTATAGCAGTATTATTTTAGCCTGTATAGAGAGATTGGCCCTAAAACATTCTTTACTGCTGCTGTGTAACGACATTAATGTTAGGTCAAGATTTTTGTTTTCGATTTTGGATACGAGTTAGACAATGCTCGTGTCAATTTGTTGCTATCTTGCAAATACACGGTTTTATGGTAACTGTTTATTTAAAGTGCATTGTTTCTTAACAGGATATACTTAACTATTATAATCCACAATCAAATGAAAGTAATTCAAACCTACTTATATTTATTGATTATTTTCACCTACAGGCTAAATAGTGGGGTTGCTACTACGCTAAATACAACCAAGAAAAAAAATTGTAAGAATATTTTAATAAAAAACATTATACATTATTTTTGTTTAATAAAAATTAAGATTTACAATATTTTGTTTCATTAATGATAATCAGGGTTATTGACAGATACCAATAAGACATAATTAATTGAACTTTTTAGTAAAAAAGTGTTAAAGAAACACATATTTTATTTATCGTCGTTATTTTTGTTGCCTTTACTTAAAAAAATAAAATAAACAAAATTATAACATCCAAAAATTATGTTGTAATTAACTTTAATAGCACAATGCTCTATAAAAATACCTTTATCATGATTGTAATGTGGAAAAATGCTAGTAAGTTATCCCAACAGTGGGACATCATGGCCTAAAAAGGTATGAATATTTCGTGTTAAAAGGCCTTTATTGATTTTAGTTTCTTTTATATGAGTGAGTGACTGGTATGATGAGGCCTAAAAGGATATTATGCCAATAAAGGTAAACTATTTTTACCATGGGACCAAAGTAAGTGACGCTTTGTTCATTATAATCAAGGTAAATGACTATTGTTTAGGATTGTTTAACATTTATCTTCTCATAACAATAGGTATTGGTGCCACATTTAAAGTTTTTCTACTAGTCACCCTTCCTAAATCCCCAATTAGGCCCCTAATTTTGTAAGGTGGGTAGGGACCCACCTTACAAAATTACCTTACACATTACACATTTTTTCAAAGCGAGTGTCCTAATTTACACATTTTTGTAACTTTTATTATAAATAATAACAAATACAATTTAAATTAAGTATTTTCTAAAACAAATAAATTACCCTAACAAATAAAAATAACTAAATGCACATTAACTTTAACGATACTTAAATGTGTTTTTATTTCAATACTAAAATATTTTAAAGGAAATAAAGGCATTGAAAATAAATTTGCTGTATTAAAACACTAGTTTTGGAGACTTGACTTTTATCTAAACAATAATCACAACTACGAATAAAAATAATATTTCACTGAATCTTAAAATAAAATCATTTTAAAAACTATTAAACAAGAAAAACAGATTTATAGCTTGAATTATGGTCAACTTTTATAAATAACTGACAAAACAATCTAAAAAATAATTATTACGTTAAATTATAATTTTCAGAGTTATTTTCTAACAATTATTATTACAACTAATAAGGAAAACATTTATTGCATCTACGTTTCAAATTTTTCCCTATAATTTACTAGAATTAACCTAAAGTAAAAATGTTATAAGCTGTTTTTTTTATTTTTTAATAAGTTACGTAGAAAAAAAACTATGTTGGTTATAGACAAATATTTCATTGTGCATTGGACGTTTTATTGTTATTACGGTCACATTATTGTTATTTTTTTATTTAAACTAGGCTACTACTTCTGCAAAAAAAGCATTTTTTCGTTTTTAATATTAAAATTCACAATACTGAGATCGAAAACTGAGTTTATTCTCATTGATATGTAATAAAATTGTACCGGAATGTGATTGTTTTTGAATATGTTACGATTGCTATTTTGCAATTTAATAAACTATTATAACCCGTCTGAATATTGCACACAATCATGTCTAAGTAAGTTATAAAAAAGGAAAATTAATTTAATTACAAAGTTCTCAATTTAAATATAAAATTACTGACCTAAATATTAGGTACTCAATCCTCTACAAAAATATTCAAATGACTTGTAATTGTAACAAGTATTTCAAAGTACATTTTTGTAGAAAACTAGGGTAGTTATCAATTTACACATGGGTTCTTGAACTATTTATAATCAAATCAATAGGTACTAGTAAAAAGCCTTCCTCATCTATAACGACCCAACATTGCTTAAAACATTATTCTACTGCAATTATATTATTATCCTATACGTCATTTATATTTATCATTATAATACATTTTTACAAATCCTAATAAACAGCTATTATACTACATACAAGCACTTGATATTACATATTAAATATGTATTACAATCATGTTATTACGAGTGACGATTAAGAACAGTCAGTGTAATAAACTATCACAAATCTTGTAAGGAATAACGATTTTTAAGTTTTAAAATAATAATTTCTGCTTTAAATATTTTTATAAACGCAGGCAGATAGGTACTTTTTTTGGTAAACATTTTTTTTTTTTAGAATCAGTCTGCTTTGCAGAAATCCATGACTAAAATTATGAAAATGTAATTATTCTGCTTACAATTTCCGCTTGGTTACGCCAAAACTTTAACTTTAACGAAGCGGATATTGTAAGAAGAATTTGTCAGTTTCATAATAATTTAATTAATGTTTTAAGTTTATGATTTTCTAATAGTTAAATATTTTACGATTTCTTCACAACCTACAACCATCAATAATGTTTATTTTCAGTTAAAATTATATCACTAAACTTCTTAGTTGAGTTTAAAATCAGTTGCGTGGCTTCTTAGAACAAATAATCCTTCTTTCATAGTTTCTGTCAAACTGTGTCGACTGACTGTTCTTAAAATAACCTATAAAGATTAACTGTAAATTATTATCGTTGAATTATTTTATATACATGATTATCTAATAACATCAAACAATGTATTGAAATATATTCATTAGAATTATGACACGAGGAATAGTTTTGTGGAACTGTTTAGACCACATGTTTATTTATGCTTCATGCCTGTCCTGAGGTCTCACTTTATCTATAAGTAATATTACTGTTAGTATGTCATCATAAATAGATAGTATGTTATTAAGTTAATTCTAATACTAATTGCTAACACCAAACACAGCAAATTAACAACAGCAATATAATACAGAAATGCCTCTGTAGAAAACAAATAAAATGTAAATATATTAAAACTTTTGATATAACTCTTTAAATATTATTAGTCTTATTTAATTTATATTTACAAACGTCAGAATTACAAGAAAACCTGACTAATTTTGTATAAATATCTTTATACCTTTAAATACAAGTACAAAAATTTATACTTTTGTTTCTTAAAAATTATACATTTTTGTGGTCTTCGTATGGTACCTATAAACTGGAAATTACTCACACTTATTTTAATTTGTGTTTTAAAAATCGTAACGCAAAAACATTTAAATATCTATCATAATAAACTTATTAATTAATATGCGTTTCTATTTGTATTCAAATAAATATTCTCATCATTATAAAAAAAAAACTGAAAGCGTTTTAAAACATCACTGTTATTTAGTGTTCAAAAGCCCGCTGGTGAACAGTGACCTAATCCATGAATTTACGTATAAAATTTACATCATCAAAATAAACTTGTTTAAGAAGCATTTCAAAATTAATAATAAAAAATAATTTTGTCATAAACTAGAATTAAGGACATATTTTTTTTCTTCTTTTAGATAAAAAAGATTTAAAAAAAGCAATTGCTTTATCAGAATTATAAATTCTAATTTGTTTGAGCGAAATTTTTGACAGAGTCAACACAAAACACAAGAAAATGAACTGAATATCTACACAAGCTAGACCAATCCATCGTTTTATAAAAATAGTCATATTAATCATAATTCCTTCTTATTATCACACAAAACTCCTTCTTAAGGAATTCACGAGAGTTCAGTCTTGCAAGCTTTGACGTTGTCCTTTAAAATATATTCCATGCTTTTGGATTGTGTTAAATTATTATTGCTTCGCTGATAAAAGCCTGTAGTTAATAAACGAGTAAATCATATTAATCGAAATATTTTGCAAAACCATACCAAAAGTTTATAGTAGAAAAATATATTTTCAAGTTTTACTTTAAAAATGTTTTAATTATTTACTTGTATAATATTATGTGCGATTATTGTGTAGGTATTATGTTGCTATTTAATACTAATTCTATTCTAACATACGAAATATGGAAATATTGTTAAAATATTACCAATTTGTTTGAGGAATAAAAATATTTCGCTAAAGAAAGCAATAAACAAAATAAAGTTTGTAAGAGACAAATAATTTACTCGGATCATACATTATTTTTTGCGTTTCCGTTAAATGATAAAAAAATGATAAATTTAAAATTTATTTCAAAGTGAAATACCTATACCTAAATCAAGAATTTAATTTTGCAAACCTGTTTATTTGTGATAAAAACTTATAATCATTAATACCATGCCTAAGTCCACTGTTGTACCTAATATAGATCGTAGGACCAACAACTTATCATCATCATGGTAGAGCTCTTCGTGATTAGAACTAATTTTAGGCTTTAATACAGGGCGTTCCGATTTTTATACAATTTATATATTATATAATACGTTCTTTTTTTTAATTTTGATATTTTTTTTTCATTCTATTGTGTAGATAACGGCCTTAAAGAAAAGCCCTCTGTAATTTTATATACTGTATTTAATAGAGAGAAAATATTTAAAAAATATATGTGTGTACTACGGGCGGCAGTGTGACTAAAGAATGTAAAATGTTTGTGTACAAATTACAAATTAAAAAAGATGTACTGATGTAGCTTTGGATAAACTATGGAAATCACATGCTATTAAAGTACCTAGTTTTTATTATACTAGTTTTTATTAAGTCATAAATTAAAAATGATGAATATTAATGATCATCAACAGTTTTAATTCAATTAGTTTTTCTTTATAAAATAAATAATAACGTTTTCTTGCTTTTTAAAATTGAAACAGAAAAAATAATACTGATCAAATTTGATTAAAATATTACATGAGCTATACATAAGAAAACGATCTATCTACTAACAACTTTCGAATTTTGAAAATTAATAAAAATATTTTTATTCCTCAGTATTTTCGTAATGATGACGATTTTAAAATTATTTTTATTTTTATGTATCAACATTTGTGCATGTAAGCGGCTTTCGGCTTATGCCGAATTTCGTTATCATAATTATTATAATTTGAGAAAATCTAATTCTATTAATGTCAGTATATAAACATGGATAAATATTAAATATGATGTAGATATTATATAATACGAAAGATAAATATTTTATGTAACTCTAACTAGACTATTTCAAACATTAATTAGAATTAGAAACACAAGGTTTTGAAGTAGGTGAAAATATTGAAATTTTGGATGAAAATGTATATTTTATCATAATTAATAAGATTTTATTTGTTATTTTAGTACCTATTTATAATACTCTTGGTATGTGAAGTGATTTTTTTACGAATACGAATAGTTCGTAAGACTGTTAAATATTGTTGAGTTAATAGTTACTTTATTAAAATATGTATTAATTTGGATATCCACACCACTTAGTAGCAGTATAAAAGCACAAAAATGCATATATATCATAAAGTTTTAACAGTCATTTATAAAATTGTTTAATTACATTGAAAACCAAATTAGTTTAGAAATACATCAAATAAGTAAGTTTTAATATCCACTGAAGGAGATCATATATAAGACGTTATATAAATACAATATATAGGAATTATGTATGAAAATCTTAGTTCCTACAATTTATTTGTACTGTAGTATTGTAAGTATAATATTTGTGTAAATTGTTTTTTATTAACATTTTTTAACATTTACATATTAAATAATTAAAATCCAACCAAACCTGTATCAAATTATCAAATGAGTCTATATAAATTAAAAAGTAATTACTAGAAAACTTTGTGCGTAATGTGCGTTTGCTCTTGACCTCTAAACAGTATTACAATTGTGTAAAAATAAAATCTCCTTACAACAAACACTTTAACCAACTTACGTATAAAAGTACCTTACTTTATTTAAAAACATCCACAGATTCACTATCGAGTCACGAAGGTCAAAAACTTGGTTCTTGCACAAGACAACATCAAACCGTCGAACTTAAAATCATACTTTAGAAGCATAAAAAGGTCGTATGTGTCGATATGCTGAAGTGCGTCGTCTCGCCCGCGCCTAGCCCGAGTGGCCGCGCTGAGCCGCCAGCGACTCTGAGTAAACCGGTTCCAAGATCCGTTCCCCAGATCTTTACACTCCGGTGTGATTGAAAATGAACGAGACAGCGTTCTTATCCATCGGAGGTGATCTCCGAGTGATCGACGGATGATTGTTATTATTATAATGCCATGATTTTCTTGTCGACGTGCTCGATGACTGCAAGGCAATGGTCTCGTAATACCGGAGTCGGCCGCAACACTTCCTGCTCTTGATGATTGCAACGAAACCCTTTCTGTACTTCTTGTTGAAGAACGCGTACAAGATAGGATTGATGCAAGAGTTTGACGACCCCAGCCACTGTGCTAGAGGTGTCACTACTGGGAACATGTCTTCTTCCCATTTCTGAATGGGTCCGCCCAGCTTTATCCTCGCAAAGATGAGGTATAGAGGGAACCAAGATAAGACGAAAAGAATGACGACAGCAACTAACATTTTGACAACCTTAACTTTAGATTTTTGTTGCATTCTCTCCATTTGCGCGTCTTGCGTGTCTGTTGGGATAGATCTTCTCCATACTTTGATCCAGATTAAGATGTAGCATAGTGTGATGAGGATCATTGGGAGAATGTAGCAAAAGATGAGGTTTCCTATAACGAAGTACAGGATTTCGCTGATGGGGTTGGGCCAGACATCGAGGCAGAGTCTGACGTTAGGGTTGTCTTCGAAGACCACGACGAGGTCGAAGAAGAAGACCCAAGGGGTAGTGACAAGTACTGCGAAGATCCAGATGAAGACGATCATCATTCTGGCACGTCGTTTGGTGATTTGACATTTTAGCGGCCACCAGATGGCGAGGAATCTGAAACAAAAATAATAACTTTAAATATAAGTTGAAAAAACACGTCACGTCATCAGAAAGAATCAAGGATAATCATTGTTGCACTAGATTTGAATCAAAGGAAACCAGGTACACAAATAATTAATTTAAAACAAACTTTTATAAAAAATATTGTTTTCATTTGTTTTATTTTAATGGAAACCTTTTTGCTTTAATCGTAGCAGCTTACACAGCTATAGAAAGTAAGTATCTGTCCTATGAATTGAAAAATCTTAAATCATTTGGTCAAAAACATAGCATTTTCAAACGTTGTTTGTCAAAAACAATTATTACTTAGTCGCCGAGTGTTCTAACGTTAAAAACCTTCATCCATCTCAAAATAATTGGGGACGATTCTCGAAATAATCGCAGATATTGTTCGGAAGACGTGGACCCAGCGGTGCGGCAAGAAGTTATCCAGTCTGGTGGATTAATGGGATGTCTGGAAAAACAAGGATCCAAATTACGGGCACCGTATGCAAATTGATTGGTAGTTGGTTACCTATTCTAATGATTATTAATTTTATTCTAAAGTTTAAAGATAACACTTTTTCTATTTTATTTTCCTTCGGGACTGAATTATCGTTCTACTTACGATTCACCTGTTATGTGATGATGATGATATTCAATGTGCAAACTTATTTAAAAAAATACGTTTCATTAAAAAAAACTTTTTGTTTAATAATATTTAGCAACAATGAACTCTGTAGGTATATTCATTAATGATTAAGTCTAATTTTTTTTTGGGTAAACTAGATTAAATTTTAATCCATTTGAAACTCCTTTGCCCAAATGCAATCCATTCAGTATTTTTTTTGTGTATTTTGTTAAATTATCTCGACTACATTGTGATTGCAATCTTATTGAAAGTCTGATGGGTTTTTTTATTAAATGTGCGTTATTCTTTTGATGTATTTTGTTTTATTCAAGATTTATTTTGCACTAACTTCAATCTGAGGTAAAGTCAAATTATGATGGAAATTTTAAATCAAAGAAAACAATAATTATACTTAACAAATATTAATTATAAAATAAACTGAATGTCCAATCTGGTGATGGAATCTGATGATGGAAATCTACAAGTCCAAAACTAACATCCTGATCCGTAGTATCAAGTAAAAAAATGTATCGCTTCTGCATTTTTCTGAACTGGGAACGTAACCTGGAAATCGGGTCAACAAACGATGTTCTGCTGTATATTTTATGGTTTTTATATATTTGTTACCCGTGATCTATTCTGATAAACTGATTTTTATTATTATAAATTATTTGCTAGCAATTCAGTCATGTAACATATACCGGAAGCAAACATAGGGACCTATCAAAATGTTAATGTTACGAACTTATGTGTGCCTGGAGTGGAGCTATTACCACAACTAACAAAAGTACAAATAGGTATTGCGCATAGTTCAATCATTATACTAGCAGTGTAAGAATAGAATAATAGAATTTAAAAATAAAATGAAATTAAATAAAATGAAAACTTCATTTGTCCAGAACATGTTTACAATAGTAATAGGGTTTTGCCTCAAAAGACTATTATTTCTGGTCGAATAAATACAACTTTTTCTGTTGGACCAACACCATGATCTCAAAAAACAGATTTAAGTTAGTCTCTTATCTCAGTCGATAGATATACTTTTTTACTACTCTTTTACACGGCGTTTAAAAATATGTAAGCTCAATTTGTAGTTGATAATATAATTTTGGTATTTTATAACAAATTTATTGACTGAACTTTAGCGTTATCAAAAACGGCGTCTTATTTGCACAATTTTTAGATTGGCAATTGAGTTTTTATGCTGATCTCACGAATTCTTAAGTACAGCATTATCCTACTCAGTAGCATTGTAACTCTTCTAATACTGACAAAAGCGTATTTTTATTTCCAATTAAACAATTAAGTTACATTAGTGGTAGTATATAGTATATAATATTTAAAGGATTTTTTTGACGATGAGTTTGATACATGAAATTCGGTAATTTGATGTTTGCAATAATTTAATAATATAATTAAATTTATTTTGTAATGATATTATAATTGTTAATCACTTTATTGTTATGCTTGAATGTGGATTATTTTAATTGTTTAATTTTTAATGTAGGTTTACGTTGTAGGGCACTACTTGCCTCTTATGTTTGCTGTGCCCTTGCAGGGTGTCACTTGTACTGTACCACTCTGTTTTTAGTGTAACATTTTTTGTAACTTGTGACTTGCAATAAATAAATATTCATAATATTATTACATATATTTAATACTTTGAATTAATATCGGTCCTCATTTACTCCTACTAAGTTTACTCGGATATAATTTACATTTTCTCTTGTTTTGGAATGTGTCGTAATTATATACTCGCGACATTTGCCAAAGCCGCTTACTGGATTGTTCCTTGAAACAAAATAATAGGTAAATAGCTATTTTGATACTTCAAGCGATTTGACTACAGTCGAAATCAAACATTAGTAAAGTATTTATTTACTAAACTATTACATTTGCCTATGCCAACAGTGAATACAATTTTGGATTTTCTGAGAAAAAGCACCGATTAATAAACATCTTAATAATTAAAGAGTCAACATAATTATACAAAAGTAAAAATACTGTAGTAACTGTCGTGCTTATGCAAAGATGGAATTAATTTAGCAGATTGACTTTGTGGTATTTCATTATAATAGTTAACATATTTCAGTAGAAATACTGAACCAAATCATATTCCAGGAGAAAATACATTACATACACAAAGTATCTCTGTGTCATTAATTTTTTTACCTAGAGAGAGAGAGAGAGCATTTACATGTCTTGTGATTATATTTTTTGTAACAAAGATAACAAATTGAGATAAGATTTTGTGGCGCTTCTTCTAATCACTAACAATTTGTGGAGCGAAGATATTTTGAGATTAGTGCTCGCAATAGGGCTTCTAAACTGGTTAAAGTAAAAGTAAAGTATGCCTATATACGTCCCACTGCAGGGCACAGGCCTCAATTATGAGGTGGTTTGGGCAATACTCCACCACGCGGGCCCAGTGCGGATTGGTGGAGGGGTGTTGTAAGACCAGTGACTAAACCTTACTGTCAGATGTTATCAAGCCGCCTTAAGGCCTCTGACTAGGCTTCACGACCAATATCTAAGCTGGTTGAATGACTATAATTTATTTATTAAGAGTCGAGGAAAAACGGTATTGTCAAATATCGATAAAGTCCTTCAACAATGATAGGCACATTTGCCTTGAGATGTCACTTATCTAGTTAATAACATTACAAACGATAGCACTGACAAGGCGAACGCCTAATCACGAGTTTAGGTTGTTTTTTGGAGCCCAATGCCATAGCCCTGCACAGCGTGAGGTGTATCGAAATATAATATTTTTATTGCATCATTTGAAGACTCAAAATGTTTATTTTCTACCTTATATACAACAGAAATGAAATCAAAGAGATTGATGTAGAATATCGAGTGTCTTTATAGAGTCCGTATGAACAATAATACCGTTACTATTAACTGGTATATTAAATTATAAAATGTGGTAGTGCTACAATCACAGATACTCGAACATCAACGACTGTTATTAAATTATCATTTTCACAAACTTCAACATTTTGTTATTAATCACAATTACTGCGAAGTTAAACTAAACTTAAATTTGATGGTAACTCTCTCTCTCTCTCTCTAACCATAAGTACAACATCAACGTATTTTGAAGCACTTTGGCTTTTTAACATTTTTAACTTTTTTGTTGCATTTTTTAATTATTTAACACTACACAAACGACACATAATAAATAAAAAAGGTATGTTGCATAGTACAGACAACGGCAGGTCAACCTATCCAAAAAGTTAAAGGTCATGAACTGATTTTCGACTTTAAGTCTTACATAGAGATCAATATCAATTGAGAAAATTTGACGTTTTGTGGTAGGTTGACGAGCTGTTGTCTGTACTTTGGCTTTTGTCAAATAACATGCAAAATTGAAACTTTAATGACTAATACTTTTCTTTTGTGGTCGTGTTGTTTTGGTTTAGCACGTGTTATCCAATAGTTAAGAGCATACTATGTTAAAGTCAAAGTCATTTCTTCAGTAAAGGCACTTATACACGTCCGAAAAAATATAACTTAGCCTTCCACCGCAATTATTAAAAGCTGAATAGTGATTAAGATTCTTGTTCTTAATGTATATTTTGTATATATGCATTTATATATTTAAAAAAGCAATATATACTCTATCCGTGATTGTCACTTTAAATTAACAACTCGAATTAAACATTCGTATCTAACGCATGAATATAAATAAGAAATCAAAACAATTCAAGGAAAGTTTTAAGACTGACTATTTACAAATGGCAAAACTAACATCGAAATAACACACATAAATCATACTAACAAAGCATGTTTAGCTAAATACTGTTTTATAACTTCAGACGATGCTGTAGTCAAAGTTTTTAGCGAAAGTTTTAGGGGATGTTTTAACACAATTTATCACACCGACGATAATTTACCAGTTTGTTGGAAACCAAATTGCTCACAAATAACAAATATGAAATGATTGTATATATTTACTAACTATTGTCTCGTGTTAAAAGTTTCAAAGTGTCGTTTAGTCTTGATTTTGGTCAGGGACATTTAGTGTTCAACTATGTTACTACCTCAATTATTACTTAAAAGGTCCAGGATCTGCATCCTGGAGATCTAGACCGAACACACGTGAAAGATCTCAACAAGATTCCAAGCATTCGTTTTGGGCAAAAGTAGCTCTAAATCTTCAGAAACTCTAGCAGGCATTTATGATCTTTTATTTCTAGTCACAGCTTAGAACACTCTAGATAAATTAACGACAGACAAAAAAAAAAACTATATATTTGAAAGCTCCCAAGCAGCATGAAAAGCTGTATAAAAGCTGTCTTTACCCGACTGCCAAACGAGGGTTATGTCTTTCGAGCGTATGTATGTATGTATGTTAGTATGTCCATTTCTTTGGCACGAGCTACAGCCTTAACCGTTTTACGGATATAAAAGTATAATATATTAATAGATTCGTCTCAATTGTGGAAGTGACAAAGGGTATGTTATTTCCCAAAATTCCCGCGGGAACAGAACTTACGCGGGAAAAACGGATCTGCAATACTGATAAACCGATTTTGAAACTTTCCTTTATTAACTAATTTCACATATTTTCAGTACTGATAGTATTCAATACTATATTTTTTCAAAATGCAAAAAAATACACTAAAAAATTGTAAGGAAAAACTGTTTAATGGATTTCAACATATGATATGTCATTAGATTCGTCTTAATTGTAGGAATGACATAGGCTATTTAATTACCCCAAATTCCTGTTGTTACATGAATTAAACGGGAAAAACCGATTTCAGATACTACTTACTTGAGTTAAAACCTTTTTTTTAATGTAGAGTTACAAATAAGGCTTTATAGTTCATTGAAAAGTAGTAGTAGAACACAACAAGCTAAAAAGTCAAAAATAAAATTAATTAATTAAAAAAATCAAAAAAACCCGACTGCGTATAAAGTGAACTTAAAAGATGAAAACAAGATTTAGAGAATAAATTTTGCAGTCGGAGGCATCAAATCCATTAACAGCATAATGGTAATTGACTTGGTATGCACACTGCGTTAGTACCTAATTAAGTAATTTAAATCCGTGTAGAAAAAGTCGAACCAAGTAACATGGTTTGATGCCTAAGACTGTTTACAAACAAATTGATTATTTAAATCTTGTTTTCATCTTTTAAGTTCACTTTTTACGCAGTCGGGTGTTTAGACTTTTTTAATTAATTAATTTTTCAGTTCATTATTATACTCAAAGCTGTATGTTGAGGCTGTACAAAGGCTGTTTAAGCGCTTATACGGCTCCCTACGATGCCACCCGTTTTTTTTTCGTCGAGAGTAGGTTAATTTACTAAAGCAATATCTAATATGATGATTTATATAGGAGGCATTTACTGCATTTACGGCAATAAATAAGCATTGTTGGAAAATAATTTATTAAAACTTAAAATATGGATAAAATATATTATTCTGTCACCTCTTATTAAAATACGACAGATGGTCGAACTTAGTCAATTAAAAACGATGCATCAAAGTATAATTGCTTACATCTTGTTTATCTTAATGCAGCTGATGCGCCGCCAGCCTCGCTCCACAAACTTGGACGATGCATCTGCATCAACTAGTGTTGTGCTTCGAACCATTGTCGGTATTTTCCATTGAAATCAGGTAGTATCTTATGTTTTTTTTTATCAATTTGTGTTACTTAGTTACCATAAAAAAGGCTATGGCAGAATAACAGAGTTAGCGGGTTTCCTGCATCCACTAAGCCATAGACCATATTGTCTTATAGCATTAAGTTTGCATATTATGTTTTACTTATCTGTAATCTGCCTTGACACAAATAAATACATTCTATTCTATTCTATCGATAGAAAATATATTTAAATCTAAAACAACATCATTTTATTAAAGCTATAAACGAAATCAAAATACTTTGCACATCTTTTTAACTTTTATGTATCTTAATGCCACTAAATGAAAACTGGAATAAAAAAATAATGAAAAAATTACCGCTTTTTCATTTAAATTTCAATATTAGTTGTTGAACAAAGGTATTATTTGTATCATCAACGTTTTAGTTAGTTCAGAAATTTAAAATCGTTTAAAAAGCTTTAATTTATCGATAGTTTAACATCACTTAACAAAAATCAAAATGACGAGCACTCAATTGCACTGGCATTTTAATGTCGGGTGCATAATTCTGCAATCACACTCACTTCTGCCCTTTAGAACGCATCTTTTTTTTCGAAACCGCATTTTAATATTCCTAATGAATTCAGTTACTCAATAAAATAAATGCAGTACTTAATTTTTGTTATTGAAATATCTACCTCGTTTTACGAGTAAATGGTGACAATTATGTGGAACCTGTAATTTTTGTCCATTTGGTGTGAAACGCTAGGTAATTTTTGAGCTTTCATCGACATGTTTTTTGGGCGTAGAGCCGAGTTCATACTGGAAACGTCACTATGGATATTGATTCTCTTATCGAACTTTGACTATTTCTTTAAAAAACAGTATTCCGCAGCTTCTGTCAGCTGAGGTCTGATTAATATTTTATGTTTTTTTGTGTGTCGTAAAGTAAAGGCTTTAATTGGCAGAATATCCTGTTAAAGCAATTCCCTCGTCTTGCCAGTCACCCTGTATTGATTGAATAAAAATTCTTAAATAATATGACATCGCAATGCTCGTGCTTATTATAAAAACACAAGTAATTGCGATTTCTAATAATATGATATTACCTGTACTCAACAAACACATATATAAATACAATATTATCTTTAAAACAAAATTAAAATTGCTAAAAAAATTAAATCACTTTTATGAAGGACAAAGCCGAGATTTAAGTTGATTATCTTGCTCTGCACAGGAAAACTCCTGTCGTATTACTTCCAGGATACACGCGTCTCAATGTTTTCAACGCCGGCGCTACTTTCCAACGGATCTGTCAACTGACATTGACATAAAACAAAATGGCGTAATTACATGATTATAGTTATAAAAAAACAACCGACAATCTTATCTACTACCTGCGCTCTACATTTCGAAGTTCTGTATCTCGTGAACACCAAGGTTTAGATTTGCAAAGATACGCTTTTTTAACCGTATGTGATATTTTGTCATGTGACATTACCTGCAATGTTATTTGCTGTGGCATGCGAACTGGCTTTGCTAATCGATCTCTGAGGCCGTCCTGCGAGGCAGTTAAAATTGTTTCGGACAGCACACGTCATTTGAGTGACAGTTTACCCACGCGCCAAAAATGGAGTAATGATATTGACATAGATCTACGATCTGTATGAATTAAGATAGTAAACAACATAATGAAGACAATGCTGCCGTGTTTCTACATAGAGAAATTTAAAACATCTTATCAATATAATGAGTCAGCCCTCGTTAGTCCAATGCTAGACTAGCCCTCGTTAGTCAACCTGCAATGGTTTCCACGGAACCCAATCTTCGGCTTTTATTTTCTGTACGCACACCACCTTCTCCGAGGGCACCTTGTGTATCGTTTGCCAGAACTAAACCCATATGGACGCATGTAATTACCAGTATTAAACTGTGTACATTATATGCCATTACTTTAAACGACGCACTGGATGTAGGTAGGTTAAAGGAAAATCACACCGATTATTGGATCATAAATTAAAGTAACACTTAGTCTTTTAATTGTGGACAAGCGTGTGCGTTTAAATTAATTAACTGACATTAATCTTTATCAGATAAATATCAGCCGTAAAATTTCGATTACAAACTTATCGATTACCATTTTTGTGGCCCTGATGCAAGATTGCATCCAAATTTAACATGGTATTAACACCGTCGAATCTCCTGCGGTAGGTATGAATGATTTAATGTAATCATTTAGCTTATTAACTGGCAATAATAAAGAAATTCGCTGTTGGAATGTGAACAAAAAAATAATTATTTACAAAATCAGTCACGTAAATTGAGAAATTGCAAGAACAGGTTTGCTTAAACGAATAAAAATATATTTCAGAAAATCGCTATTAAAGAATATTTGCCCTTTCTTGAGAGTTAGCAAAAAATTATGCTAAGAGACCGTAAAGTTTTATTCGCAAGGGTTCTCTATATTTATGAAGAGACTGTTTAAGCATCTTTAGCTGCTGAGAAGTAGTCTCTAGCTTGTTGGGTTTGTTGTATATTATATAATTTAGCAACAGCGAAAACTTTACGAAAAAATAATAATAATGTAAATTAAATTCAAATATTAAAGTCAAATTATAAGTAAATGGGATCCTTTCAAATAAATAAATAACAGTATGCTGGTAAAAACGAACTCCAAAATTTGTCTGCGACATTCAATTCCTTTGTTTCTCCAAAATTGCTTGTCATAAACAAATAAAACTTCTATAGTACCACACAAAAAAAACTGTTTTAATATTAAATGCAGGAAATTCGTTTTTTCAATTCTAACCAGGATCCTAACGGACACTGTGCTAATACACTAAATGATACGTTTAATACTGAGATTGATTGATTTTGTGATTGGGATTGGGTGGATTCTAAGTTTTTTTTTTACAATAGGATTGTCTACGATGTGCATCTGTCAGCAACAAGTATAGGATAAATCAAATGTATGTTTTTTGCGATTTAAAAGTTGATCCTTTATTAAAGTTTTTGCTGAGCTGTAGATCAGCCCCAAGAAGATTTAACTAATTCAATAATACTTTGTATTGGTCAAAACACAAATTAAGTTCAAGAATCGTTTTCACAATGTTCGAACCGAACCCTAAAATGGACGCTAATTGGCCGCGCAAAGAATCAAGATCACGAGGAGAGCCTAATTGACAACTGGTTGATGGAATGCAGGCAAAATAAGATATAATTCGCCAAAACAGGCTGATGAAAACTGCACAACAAGTATTTTTACGTGGATTTTTACCAAAAATACTTTTGGACAACAATCCTTGGCCTGCAGTTCCACTCTTTGATTCCGCTTTTGGATGTTATCTTTATCGCGCATCTTTTGAGAATTTAATTTCTCTAGCTCAGAGGTTCCCAAACTGAGAGACGAAATCGTCTACCGCCCACTTTGAAAATCAATAATTGTTAGCGCCCCCCATTTTTTTTACCTTAACCACATATAAACTACAATAGCACTAGTTACTTAAAATAATTTAATTAATAAAAGCTATTATTAGTCTAGTCTGGAGTTTAATCTTAAATTCTAAACGGGACATTTTTGTCAGTGAGAGCCATTAAAACGCAAGTTTATAGTTTTAAGAATAAATTTTATTCTAAGCAACTCCCCAATTTTCTGGGCCCCCTCTTGGCCTCCAGCGCCCACAAGGGGGAGTTATCGCCCACTACACCAATATATGTCCTTAATCTTATCCAGAAAATGTTAGTTAGTTAGTATTTATATGTAGAAAAGTCGTATTGGATTCCATTTTTTTTCCACAGGGACCTAACCATGATCTGTATGTAATATGTACCTTTACCTCTGTCCCTTTGCAGAAGTAAATAAACTAATTTATTCTTTTAAATATTAAGAAAATATTCAATATATAATTATGTATGAAAATAAAACAGATAATAAACATTTCTTAGTTATATATAGTTCTACTAGAGATTTTTTTTATTATGCACGGATTTTTTTATGTAATGTGATAACTCACAATTTATATTTCCTTTTGCACCTAAATAATAATATTTGTTTCTTTTAAATACATTTAATAATAATAATAAATAAATAAATACTAGACAACATAACATACATTGCTCAGATCCTATGGTAAGTAGCGAAAGCAATTGTGTTACAGAAATCAGAAACAACGAGTACCACAATACCCAGACCCGAGACAATATAGAAAAGTTCGTTTTCTACATTGACCCGACCGGGAACCGAACCCGGGACCTCAGAGATGACGACACCAAGTCCGGCGTGCTCGCCTCTCGGCTACGGAGGTCGTCGAATTCTACATTTACTTTTGTTAACAAACCAAGAAACCTTTTGAGCATTACAGTTACTGTCAATGAACTTACTCGGAGGCGATCAGCACAATGATGACACTCAAAGTAATATAAGTGTAAACTCTAATAATAGCTTTTACTTTCAAAGATCAAACACTAATGAATAAACTTTGTTGGGACTATTTCCAATCTATAAAAGGATACGATCAATATAAATTCCCTAATCACTCAGCGACAAGAGCTAGATACTCTCTCAAGTAAGATCTTTCTCTTAGATCTTAAAATAGCCTAAGACGTATTTTTTGAATGCATCATTAAATTAAGATCGACGTTTGGTCCCCGATGAATCTTGCACGAAAATTCACCGTACTTAGACGTAAGAATATTATAATTTTCTGTAAAATTAATTTTAGTGTTCTAGGTATACATTGTAGTGGTGGGTCAAAAAATATCATTGCTCATTCCAAGATTATGCATAATTTTATCTAGCAAAATGTACACCGTTATATTACAAGGTTAAAATAATAATTATTAAGCAAAAGAGATATTTTATTTTAAATTAATGTGCCTTTTTAAAATACCAATAACCAACAGACTTATGTATATAAATAAAAGGTTTCACAATGCAGTATTTATGCAAGTAATAAAACAAATTGCAGATTTTTAACATTGTTAAGACTTGTGCTACCTAACTGAGAAATGGCACAAAGGCTGTAAAGTAGAGAAACATTCCAAAGAAATGGTAACATCTAATCCATCGTCTTGAAAAATAACAAGTTATTAATATGAATGAAAATGATATCTGGTTTTGAGTGTATAAGGTCTCATGTAATTCCCAAGAGACAATTCTGTTGTTTGTTTGTACACAATAAAACTGCTGAAATTCCTGTCGGACAATTTAAAAGGTGCTTAATTGGTCAATAAAACCGATGCTCTAATTATGAGCTCTATTTTATAAAACTTTATTGAGAACCCTGCAATTTTCACAAAAAAAAATCGTAGATCTAGCTCATCTATAGATGAACAAAATACCTACCTAACTAAGATTGGAATCTATCAATTGTTGATCTGACAGAGTTTTATTTAACTAATCAAAGTAAAATTAAGTTCTAAACCAGGTGAATGTTTTAAAATTTGATTTCTTCCGACATGGAATAATACACTCCTCTGTACGTATATAATATACATCAAAATGACATCTTCAAAATCCTATGACGGGGGTTTAAGCGTGAGAAACAAAATAAACACACATTTTGAAGCGAATGTACTGATGGTTCACAATATCTTCATTACGACTCTATTTGCGAGAAAAAATATAGTTGGATTGAATGGTTGTGCGCCGTACAAAACATATGTGTTACCAGATTTCTTGGTTAAAGTAAGAAATTACTTGGGAATTGTAAGAGATTTACTAACATAAAAATACGGCAACCAGAAATTTATAACTTTGACAAGGTCATGTACCTAGTGTACTTTCAAATTGAGCCATTAATTTTTTTGGCAAAATTCTCTTTTTGACTGTAATTAAACATTATTGATTTATTATTCTACGATATTTAAATCGCGATGGATTTATAGATGACATTACTGTAAGATTTTTATGCATTAAATTGCCACTTTTATGAGTAGTAACACATTTCCTAAGTTTTATCAATTAGTGTTTCGTTTTAAAATTATTTTAGATCCATTAAAGTCGTGAGATGTAAGGTACATCTATAGTATAGAATATACTATAGAATAGCGATGATCAACTGATAAGGAAGCTGTTGCTTCAAGCTTTCTGTAACCTTCTATTGGCTATTATTTACCAACAACTTCGATCGAACAAGATAAAATTATTGCAGTTAGTGCAAAGGTTGGCCAAGTTATTGTACCTACTTTGTATTTGTTAAGACTATTTTACTGGCCAATTAATTAGCCACCTAATTTAAGGCAGTTTATTGTCAATTAATGCAGACAAAACTTCTCTATACCAAAAGGACGAATATCCTGATTATGTTTTAAGTTAAGTATTTTTTTCCTTCTTCTGGGCAAGTTTACCTTGCATACAAAACAGCGAATAATTATTTTAATAAGTTTCAAATCAAGATTACTAAGACCTATTAAATAAAATGTTGAATGAAAATAGATGATTGAATTACATTGAAAATAAACAAAGTATACTGACAACAGCCAACCAATTGTTTAATTAGAGTTCAACACGTAGAGCAAACTTGATTAATAAAATTTGAACATTACGTTCTCCATTTTATTTATCCGAAAAAGCAATAAAAAAGCAAGTCTTTGAAACATAAAAAGTGATTACTTAAAACGGTTTCTCACTGACAAAAATGAGATAATTTAGCATTATTAAAACAAACATAGTGCTTTTGGAAAAAGATACCTACTACATGAAGATCCACTTAAAATAATTATCAAACCCCGTTTCCACCTGTCAGATAAATGGGTGTCGTACAGGAAAGTGTGATACACAACACCTCACTTTTTGCTTGACCAACGATGACCCGATGTTTAAGCAATATTGGATATGACATCCGAAAAACAACGTTATAATGTTGTATAAGTAAGTATTGAATTGTTATACAAGGATCAAATCAATCTAGTTAACATATTAAAATAATGTAAAGTAACTATGCAATCAAAATTACTAAATAATCAAAATTACTGATAAACAAAATATCCTTCAAAAATGTGTCGTTCATGAAAAACACGTAGAAATATTTTGAGTTTAGATCATTTCTTTTCAAAGAAGCATAAAACTAAGTAAAGTAGTTCGGACAAAAAAAAAAGCTCAGATACAACCTAATTACTGTAACTCATAATCAAAACTGACATGAGCACAGCCTAAACGAAAACTGACAAGATAATTACGTGATCGAAACAAGAGCACTTTGCGAGTCGCATAAATTATGCAAATCAGGGTCCGAGACAAATGTTTGACAAGGAAAAAAGATAATTAGTAAGGCTCGGAAATTTCGCAAACTAACTGCAAAAAAAAGAAAGAACTCAAGTACATACGCTGCCCAATATTGTCGCAATCTGGGGCGATCGATTATTTTGAAGCATATAAAAAGTACGGAACGGACATACTTATCATCAGTCGAGTAAAAGACGCGAAGAAAGATATTTACTAGTAAAATGCAGAAATTTGTAAGTGGGTTACTAAATAGGCTTATAAAATCTTTTTAATTATAGTCTATCGTTGAATATATTTTAGCTGCAAAAATCAATATACTCAAATATTTAAATAAATTACTTCATTTGAAAAATCATGATCAAGCATGATGAGAACCTTCTAACAAAAAAATATATAAATATAAAAACGCTTAGCCTAAAATGAAAAAAAAAAACCCTAAAAAATGAGTTACTTAGCCGTTGGTAATACTACTAACATCATTTTGTAAGTGCTAAAGTTTCAGAACAACACGCTCATCAAATAACATTCTATATAAAAATTGAGGCTAACGTTTTCAAAATTTCAATTTACATGTAAATGCTCAATTGTTTTAGTTCAAAATATAACTTTATTACTTTCAACTGAATTCATTACAACTTTGACTATGTTTTTGTGGTAGTTTGTCCTAAATTTCTATTCAAATGAGGGTATGTTTTATTTGTAGATCGTCCTAAGCGCCATCTTGGCTTTGGCAGCGGGTGCTCCAGGATACATCCTAACCCATGAGCCTCAGAAGTCTACCATCACACACAGCAGCCAGGTTGTCGATCATGGCAGCACGATCATCCACCACGTTCCTGTGGTACATGCCACTCCGGTGGTGCATGCCACTCCAGTCGTCCATGCCTCCCCAGTGGTCCATGTATCAGTGCCGTCCAAAACTACGGTGACCAAGAGCAACCAGGTGGTCAACCATGGCGCCACTCTGCATGTACCGGTCGTGCACACACACGAGTACCCGGTACTGCACTCTCAGAAGACAACAGGTATAATCAAAGTTTCTTGTACAGATTTAGAAATAGATCTATTGATTTGAAATTCAGTATTATTACTCGCGTTATATTGATAATCTTTATTAATCATATGAATCACGGAATAAAAAGATAAGTTTTTTCAATAATTTATTGTCTGAAATATTTACAACACATTATATTATCCCCTTTTTATTCATCAATTTAACGACGTAAAGTCTTGAGCTAAACTTAAGTTATTGTTTACAAAGCAATTTAAAATCTCTAATTTCATCATCACCATCATTTTAGGCACAGAACGTCAACTGCTTAATATAATCCCGCCAATGGCCTGCAGATTGGGCGGTTGGGAGCGATTTTCCTGCAACCTTTACTAGTTGTTTGATTTGAGCCAAACCGGGAATCACTGTTACAACGCCAATCGAATCGTCAATTCTATATCTGCTAATTTTATTTTCAGTGACCAAGAGCAGCCAGTCCGTAGACCATGGGTCCACATACGTGCATTCACCAGTGGTGGTCAGCGCCCCAGTTCTGCACACAGTGGTGCACTCCTCGCCCCTCCTCGCTTTCAAGGCTGGAGACTCCGCGGTGTCCCACCACAGTTCCACTGTACATGAGACCGTACCCGTTGTTAAATCTTACTCACTGTATTCTTTTCACCATTGATTCTGATTTTATTAAAGGTTTTTAAGTTTTATTTTTTGTGTTTTTTTTTATCTTACATTTGGAGATCTGACCCAACAAACAAAAATTTGTCAATGAGCTATAAAAAGGCACTTACTTGCTTCTAGAAAAAAGAGTTTTCTACATGGTCTGATCAATGTAGAAAACTTTTCCTCGTCATTTGTATGATGATGAAGATAATTGATGATGATGGAATGATTATAGAATAAACCGTGCTTTTTCTTTGTACATGTTTAATATTTAGCCAATACGCTACACATCGAATCATATATGAGTTATCAATTATATGATAATTGTTTAACTTTCAAATCTAGACCGTAAATCGTAATTCTCTTTGGGTGTGCGTCTGAATTTAAATAAATAATGTAAGATGTGTTTTATGACAATTAAATAGTGTCTTTCAGTGCGGTCTTAAGTAATTTAAGACACAAACATTTCATTAAGAAAAATGAATTACAGTGTACACTAATTTATTTACTAACCCTTAAACAATTTGTGTCAGTCACTCACAAACGTTGCAAAATAACCAATAACATTTTAAGTGAACAATGGTGGTTTTGAAATAAGGTTTTAAAATAAAACACATCTCAATTGTTTCAAAACTAAATTAAAAATCCATATTCTTTCGCCTGTCATTGTCTATGAAGATAAAAGGGTTACGATATGAATAAAAGCTTTTTTAAGCCTAGTTTATTTTTTAATCTCTGTAAGCCTTCGTGGGTGTAAATAGTGATGTTCTTTATAAGACTATTTAAAATATCGATAAACTACCTAAAGCTTGTAATTTTTTGTTTTTAACAAATCCATGCAAGGTTTAATTGAAGATAAATAACACTTGAAAAAAATCATCGACTGAGGTCCCAGCTGAGGTCGATGATTTTTTTCAAGTGTTATTTATCTTCAATTATACCTAAAGCTTGTACCTTGTGCTACGTAGTCTCTATAAAAATCGTACATCGGTAACATTAATTTAGAATGTAGTCGGATGATATTGTAAGTTCCTTCTTTAATCACTGTTTATTATTTAATAATCGTCATTGCTTATTTATTACATTACATTACATACATATAGTCGGACATTTTCAGGACAGAATAATGTATACGACCAAATTTGTGTAAATATTGTATTAACACAATAAAATACGACGACCTCCGTAGCCGAGAGGCGAGCACACTCTATGACTTCGCCATCTCTGAGGTGCCGGGTTTGATCCCCGGTCGGGTGAATGTAGAAAACGAACTTTTCTATATTGTCTCGGATCTAGGTGTTCTGGTACCGTCGTTGTGTCTGTTTCCTATAACACAAATGTATTCGATACTTACCTAAGGATCAGAGAAATGTATCATCACATACATTTCTCTCGTTGTCCAATATTTATTTATGACATAAATCTATTATAAAGTGAATAGTCAATTTATTTAGTCAGCTATACTTATATAATTCGGTCTGACAGATGTTTAAAATTGACATCTATATTCTCTATAAAAAATTTTTTAGGTAAAAACAAGCATAAGTATTCTAGGACGAGTTTCTGACATTGATAATGAAACTATCGATATTCTTAAGTTGGCATCACTTTGAGAAAATCATTTCGATTGCTCAATTTGGCCAAGTCCTTTAATCTATATTCAAATAAACCCTAAAAAAGTTAACGCCTGTCATAGAAACTCGAGGAGCACGACCCTTTAACTTTGAAGATAATGTTATTTGCTTCACATTCTACAATCATCAGTTATTCGTGAAATTTTAACAAAAGTAGGTATGTATTATTAGCCACGATCGATTTTAAGGAAGATAAAAAAAATATACTTATGCTTTTTCAACTATTTTATCATTTTTGTAGTAAAAATAAAATGTTTTTTTTTTCTTTGAAAAGCTAGTGTAATGTTTTTTCTGACGCCGTCCCGTCCAACCCTGAACTTGTAGGTTTTGTAACAACAATCTAAGTTTCCAAAAGGATAATGTCTCTAAGGAGTTTCATTTCGTGGGAATACTGAGATTGGGCTGTGAAGATAATGACGCAATAACTACACGGTAACAAACATTGTTGTAACAATACCTAACCTTCGTCGAAAATACTTTATTAGACTTCGATAAATAAGCCCAAGGAAAAGAGACACAATAGAAATTCTAATAAGCTGTCTCATACCGCCTGACGTATGATGTGTTAATTTTTGTTGGTTCAGTAAACAATGAATTATCTGAATTAAACACTCTTTACTTCTCTAATATACTTTTTTGTATGATACGTATATGATTTTCCCCTTTCTTTGTAGTTGTCCTCTGCCTAAAGGTTGTCTGGAAGAGATCGCTTTTTAGCGATAAGACCTCCTAAATTGTACATCTTTCTGTAAATATCAACTGTAACTTCTTTGTTTGGTGTGCAATAAAGAGTATCTATCTATCTTTACGAACATGAAAAATCTCTACACTAAATATCCGATCAGCTGTTACGATTTTAATAGGGAGGAAGTTATTTTAATTTTTATATTGGTGGCTAGAAAAAGTTATTGTTTTGGAGCACTAGAGACAGTCGTCAAGAGATTGTGTGTTAATTACACGTTTTTTTTAAGTTGGTTTGTTTTTATCTTTTTTTTGTGTGATAAATTATTTATCATTAATACTAAATTAAATAAATAATAACATTGTAGTCCCAGTAGTTTTATTGACGAATATCAGTTGTTTTCATCACTGACACTTATTTGCAAATACCTAGTGCCTATGTCACATATTGTCATTGACCATGTAGGCACACATCTCATTGCCTATATGCTCTACACGCCCTTGTCAGGAGCTCAAACCACTAGTTATAAAAATATAATCATCATTTCTAACAAGAATTTTAGGTATTACAAGAATGCTTTTGTTATATGTAACAACACAAACGTAAAGTACATACGACTACTGAAATCCTTTCATTTTAATACAAAAGTAGCTCAATTCTTAATTGATGCTAGTAAGTGTCGCCCAATAAAGATTTGCGAGTGCTCCAAGATTTAAAGGCCGTTACACGCTTGTCTAACAACGCATTTATGAGTCTACAATTCGGTTCTAATGAGCAGGCTTGATGTTCAACAGCCTGAGTAATTGCCGAAGTCATTGAACCTAACTTAGGCGTAGAATGTAAATAAAAATAAATGCCATTTTGACCCTTGTCACAATTAAAGGCTAAATATTTGCACTTCCCTCTTTGTTTGTTTATATTTGTCGTGAACTTGGTTTATAGATTGGTATTGATTAGTTTATAATGGAAGATGGCGTCACGTTTTAAAAATAATAAAAAACGTACGAAATTATTCTTAAATGAGCTCAAATATGATTATAAAAGATTTGAATTTTCACAGTGCACATCCTGGCTCCATTATCAGATTAGTCAGAATAGTGATGTTTCTTAGTTCATCTCTTTAAAATATCGACATAAACTCAAACTATCTAAAGCTTGCACTACGTAGTCTCTATAAAATAATGCATAGGTAACGTTTATTTAGAATATAGTTGGATGATATTTTAAACTCTCCTTTAATCACTTTTTGTTATTTTATTCGTAACATCATTCATAAGTATTAATATAGTCGGACATTTTCAGGACAGAAAAATGTATACTGTACCATGTGACTCAATTTGTGATAATTGTTTTGCATGTTTGTTTGACTACTTAGTTCGTTGTGCGCCTTATCAATAGAACTTTTTAACGTGTAGTTATATGTAGTACTCAAATGTACATTTTTTCACAATTTCAAAGTAAATGGTTTTCAATTTATTTAAGCAAATACATAAATATTGCCTATTTCACCTGACACAAATCCAAAATGTAGTATTAACTTACACATGTTATAAAAACCTATAATAACAACTGACCATAGATATATGTGTATACAGGGTGTTAGTTAAATTATTGAACAAGCCGCCACTAGCATGTCAAATACATATAAACAGTACGGTAAAGTTAAAGTTAGAAAGTTGATTATAATACCATTTATATTCAATATTATGTCAACAAAGGCTAGTGTTGGCTTCATATACGAGCCATTGCCAAACACTCTGTAGACTGACAGAACCCTCTTGAAGCGAGTTCAAATTGTAGTTATACGGTTTTTATATAAGCACAGTAGGCTTATTTAACATTTTTAAGTGGGAACGAGTAACCTATTGCAAGACTAAGGCAATGTTGACTTGCACAATTTAAATCATTTAATGTCCTTGAAGTTCAAAAAGTGTTGTTTGAAAATTAGCTGTTATCTGATTGTTAAATCGCATGCTAGCATTACAACATTACCGATATTAGGACCCCAAATTAACCTGAGTAAAGTTTTGTAAACGCTTAACTAAATCATTAATCGTGTATACAGTATTAACCACAGTCAGATATTAAGTAAAAACATTTGAACATTCAATCTTTCTGTATAGTTTGTTTTTAAAATGACTCTCGTGTACGATTTAAGTTTATGGGTAGGCCTATAATTAAATCACAAATCGTTTATAATAATTGCAGTAGTTATTTCTTTAGGATTATTGATGAAAAGATGATATTATTAAGTCCATGCAAGTAAATACCTGTTACTTAGTAGCAAAAGTAAAAATAGGTATGAAGGAGTCGTCAGATATTATATTAAATATCAAACATCACATACATTTCTCTGATCCTAAGGTAAGTAGCTAAAGCACTTGTGTTTTAGAAATCAGAAACAACGATGGTAACACATCACCCAGTTCTGAGCCAAATAAAAAAAAGTTCGTTTTCTATATCGACCCAATCGGGAATCAAACCCGGGACCTCAAAGATGGCGACGCCAAGTCCGGCGTGCTCGCCTCTCGGCTACGGAGGTCGTCGTATATCAATTTAATGATAGGCTTTGTGTTTAACTATGTTAATAAACCAAGGCTGAACCATGAACTTGACATTCGGCTAGTTAATGTTTTGAGTGTCGAAGTTCGAAGATATTATGGTTAAATAAATGACAACACCAAAATATTCCTTGAATGTTTAACGTGCATGCAATGTTTTAATGATAGTATCGTTATTTATATTTTAACTTATACGATTGTAAAATTTTGGTGATTAAGTTCCTATTACATCAGTTAGGTCAAGATCGTTATTTTGTTTAGCATATTCTTGTTTGCTAAGATTTTTTGATTCCAGTACTTAATCAAGTCTATCCTTTTCAAATCATTTTACAAGACCAACCACCAAAAATTCTAACATAGACGCTTTTTTATTGCTTCTCCGTAATTTAGGTGCTTTTTTTAGTATTTTAGGTCAATAGGTTCTTTATACAAGTTAGCCCAAATTTGAGACAGTATGTGTACCCTCGGAAATGACTATGCACAATTCGTAATGTACTAGACATTAGAGAAACTGCCAAGGGTAATCCATAGAGCTTACAGTCCTCTATAAATCTCACATATGAAAAGTAACATCATATACATTGCTCTGATCATAAGGTAAGTAGCTAAAGCACTTGTGTAATAAAAATCAGGAAAACGACTGTACCACAACACCCTCGGGGTGTTGTGGTACAGTAGTACAATATAGAAAAGATCGTTTTCTACATTGACCCTACCGGGGATCGAACCCGGAACCTCTTTTCAAATCTTTACAAACAAAATTACAGTCATGTTTTAAGCGCCGGGACAAAACTGAACTATTAAAGCACATTTTTTTTTACAAAGCAATTCTTTTCAGAGATGTCGTCGCCATATAGGCCGGCGTGCTCCTCTCTCGGCTACGGAGGCCGATAAATTGCACATTTTTTTTTATATTGAACAACATCACATACATTGCTCTGATCCTAAGGTTAGGCTAGAAAACTTGTGTTATAGAAATCAGAAACAACGACGGTAACACAACACCCAGACCCGAGCCAATTCATCATCATCATCAGCATTTAAGCCACAGGACGTTCACCTGAACATAACTGCCTGCCTCAGTGACTGCGTCTCTTTTAGTAAGTATGTAAGTCTAAGCAATACTGAGCATAGCGCCAATTGCTTTGAAAATTGATGTCAATCAGTTTTATTTATTATATTTTACTCCATTGTTTTTAACTACAACAAATAAGTTCAGACGTATACAAACGAGCACCTAAGAGCACGATTCCTTTTTTTTCATCCAGACAATGACAGCCATCTTCCTGAGCTCTTCGGTCCATCGAGCTGAGGGACGTCCTGCACTACGTTTGCTGAAAAGTGATCTCCATCCAAGAACCGTACATTCCATCTTTCATCGTTTTTTCGACAGATGTGGCCGGTCCATACTACAATGTATGCAACAATAATAATGTGGTAACCTAAATTTCTTAATTATGTTGATTATGGTCATTAAATACTCACTGTGTTTGATAATCATCGTCATCATCATCATGTCCTCCACACCGTTTTCGGTGACGGCGACTCCTAAATGTTCAGCTGCTCAGACTTGCAAAGTCGAACTTGGACCTGAAGACTCGACCACAAGACGCGCAATAAGCTGCCTAAATGCATTATGTGTGTAATAATATATTGATAAGATATCATATAATATTTGCTTATTTTGCTTAAATCTCTATATTAAAATAAATTTGATGGTGGAGACTGTCAGGCCATTAAATATTAGGTGGGTAATCATGTTTTGCACTTGATTTGTTAAAAGCCTAATAATACTCAGCCAGAAATGCAACAAATAAAGAAACTGTAAATGTAAGATATGTAATGAATTGTAAGTTTTGACGTTAACAGCTCAATCGTCATGTTTTACGGCAACCACATTCACGTAAGTGCAATAAAAGTCGTGCAAATTAAGACATTGACTCCGATACGTGTAAAAAAAAATGTTTGATGTCTATAATAAAAAGTAATGTATTTTCTGATACAGTTTAATTAATACGTTATTTTTGTAGTCATAATAATATTTTACACGGAATTTATTATAAGATAAATAAAGATTTAAGTTGTATTGGAGATAAAGTATCTACCTTGATAGCTTTGTATGGAAGTTAGTTTTTTTAGCAGGGTTTAAAAAAAGATAAAAATTGATCAGGTTTTTCAATTTGAGGAGCAAATAAGATAATTTGAAATGACAAAGTTAAAGCGCTGCTCTTTCAATTATCTCTGAACACAAGGTCTGCAGAATATTAATTAAAATATCAAATTGAAAAAACTAACATTGTCATTACATTTTCACTGTATGACTTAAATTACTTAAGCTTTCTTCTTCAAGTTTACATTTTACACAAATTAATTAACTTTTTAGTTAATCAAATTATTAACTAAACTATCATACAGTTGTTTTAAGCTTAGAGTTTTTTACCTTTCAAACTTGTCTATTAAACTTGAATTTTAATAATTTAATATCTTTAAAATAGTATGGTACCCTAAGTTTTATTAAATTCATTCTAATAATAGGTAAGGCTTTTCATAGGTAATGGCGTCCTCAAAGTTGACCTATGGATTCAATAATGATAAGTATCCTTTGCTTACCTTAATCTCAGGTCACGACGACGCAAATGTTTTCCTTTTACAAGCATAGAAGTCAAATTTTATTGTGAATCTACCTTTTCTACACAAGCATAGTATCAACAATCATTACCTATCACTTTGCTCGATCATTACTTGCTTTTGCGTAATATGTCTAAAGTCTTGTATTAAAATTAAATTAAATTAAATTAAATTAAATTAAATTAAATTAAATTAAATTAAATTAAATTAAATTAAATTAAATTAAATTAAATTAAATTAAATTAAATTAAATTAAATTAAATTAAATTAAATTAAATTAAATTAAATTAAATTAAATTAAATTAAATTAAATATCATTTATTTCAGGCAAAAAAGTACCCATATAAAAATATGTATCCACTATGTTCGCGAACCTCTTGCGCTCCGCGCTCCTGCCACTGTTTCAATGGATACGAATGTTCCCCTTTGTTTTCGTCCAAAAACCGCCAGCAATTGGAGCGCCAGGCGTGGAGCGCGCACCGTCGTACGCTCCAGGAGCGCGAACGTATTAGCTATGACTAGTGGATCTGTTGCAAGAGCGCAAGAGGTTCGCTAACATAGTGGATACATGGCTTAATAAACAATTTTCCTTTAACTTTTCTATCAAGTCTTGTGCTTTCATACTTTTGACATTGGAAACGTATTTTCGTTCGCTCCAGTGTAGGCTCCGAATTCACGAAAAAGTGCGACCCCGTTATATCTTGGAGAGTTGTGAAGATATAATACTTTAAGAAAGCTGAAAAGACGCGTATTCACAAGAAATGTAAGGCGCAAAAAGAATTATTTTAGGAAAGTCAATAACAAAAAAGCATTGGCCGAAATAGTGAAAAAATATGTTTTTTTTCCAAATTTTTGTTTTTGGAGCTCGATATTTTGAAAACGAAGAATGATATCAAAAATTTGAGACAAAATCCTCTGGACAATTTAGTCAGCTATAATTTGAGCTAAAACAAGACGATCGGGTTAAGGCTTTGCCCTGTAGCCTAACCTTTTTGGAAAAGGTCAAAATGACATTTTTCACATGACATTCACAAATATTCAAACTTCGATAATATTTGACGCATATTCGGATACGCAATTTGTTTTTTTTCATTCAACAAAATTTTTTAATTCCTTAATTTTCAATATTTCTGTCCAATGGCGATAAAGAGACGCAGATCTTTTCTATAACAATAAAGCAAAAAAGACACTTGTATAGCTCCAAGCTTTAACTGTCATCTCTTTTGTGTTCTTCATCAAGTGTCCCAATACAATATTTAATTATAACCACAGTCACAATACATGAATGGAAAACCTGGTCCGTGCCAGTACATCTTGTACAATTATGTAAGTGCAGGACCGACTGAACTTGGCATCAACCTACATACGAGTTGTGGGGCTAGTTCGGCTGCTTATGCATTCATTTATCGCTGTACGAATACCGCGAGAGGCGTGAAGCAAGTGAAAGCTTCTCGGATGCGGTGCTTGAGCAGAGTTTATAAAAGAACAGGGCCATAACCATGAACTCTTAAAACAATCCCAAAATTGTCAAATCTGTCAATTTTGGTACGTCATTTCATACAAAATTTGACAGAAATGATACTGTTTGACAGATTTGAGATTGTTTTAAGAGTTCGTGGTTACCGCACTGATATGTGTATTGTTTGTAGTACATAGGTCTTTGTATAGCTTTACCATTATTTCCAAAACTTATGCATCGGCAATGGTATGCGGTAAAGCTATAATTACAGGGTAGACAGACGAACTGGTAAATGTTGCAGGAAGCCGCTGGAAGCAGGTCGCTTCCAACCGGCCGATCTGGAAGTCACTGGAGAGGCCTATGTTCAGCAGTGGACGTCCTATGGCTGAAATGATGATGATGATGAGAGCTACGTAGCTTATGTCATATCCTTCAAATATATTTTTTAAATATTGTGTAATTAGTAAAAAAAAACTATTAATTATTATTAAAAAAAAACGACCAACCAATAAAATAATAACCTGTTTTAGGGATTCCTCTTTATAAAGCGAGGCGGTGGTAGGGCTAAGTTATATTTTGGGACGTTTATAAGTGCCTATATACAGAATAAATAATTTCATTTCATTTCATTTCATTTCAAAGATGTTAACAAATGATTGTTATTTAAACATAGGCTTCAGCACTATTATATTAAAATTTTAGAAAGTAAATTGACCATCTTTGTCGACTCATAGCATTTTTATGGACAACCCGTCCCTGCACCATTTCGGACACTTCGTTTTAAAATTAACTTTTTTATTCTTTAATCTCTAAAAACGTTATGAGTTTGTTCTCCTTGATTCTTGTGACCGTCCGTACGACGCAGTGAACGGTTTAACCTCCGACCGGTCTCGGAAGTCCGATGCCGGCTCCACGCAAGCTCCTTCATAGCTCTTATAATTTATACAGTATTCAAGTACGATATTGCGTGCGTATTGTATTATTTCGGCGGTCCCCGATATAAATACCCGAGGAGGCTTCGGATCGTTAGATAACTCCGTACCACCGCGTCGCCAACAACAAACAAACCATGCAGACCATTGTAAGTGTCAGAAAGTCAAAAGTGAAAATATTTTAAAAAGCAGTGTTAAAAAGTGATATTTTTAATTTCATGGTAAAGTGTTATAGTGTGTCGAGAAAAATCTCTTATAAGAATCCTTGGATTCACGATATAAAACTTTTTTCAGAGCGATCAAATAACTTGACAACTTTGTTTTAGATTTTCTTTATTCTTTTATTTTCTAAGGCCACCTCTATCGTGAAGAAATAAAACCTAATACCAAAAGATTCTCGGGAACTTTTCCATAACGTTTTTATTCATAAATATCTCTCATAAACAGGCACTTACAACTTACTCGACTAGGTCTGGGCAAAAACAAAGTTCTTACAAGAAAATTTGACAGTTGTTAGACTACTTCAACCCTTTGCAAACATATTTCCCTCAAATTTTGTTACGAGCGGATATATGTAACTCTTACATGGAAGGAGCACTTAGGGAAAATTGTAATTGCCAAACATATTGTGACAAACCCACATGAAATGAGAAAGAGGGGTTGGCGGAGGCTGTCCAAACAAATTGTCAGACGGTTACCAAATAGTTATAATATAATCATATTAACTCGTATTGTTTGTTACTTCTAGTTTAAAATTTAATTTCGCGCCGTTGAAATATGATTTCTCCGGGTTTTAGATTTTAAATGGACTTTTGATTGTGAGTTGAGTGTTTTATTATCTGGGTTTAAGGGATAGGTAACTAAAATTATGTATGAAACAACACTCGTAGAAATGAAAACAAATTAAAGAATTAGTCAATAAAACTAAATGACCTTTGTAGCTTAGTTACAAGAGTAGTTGTTGTGTTGTTCAAATATATTCGTGTGTGTGTGTGTGTGGTTTGTGCTCTAAGGTACTAAACCGGCGATTGCGGGTTCAGTCTCGCCAGGGGCAAATGTTTGTGTAATGAGCACAAGCATTGTGCCTAAATCATTTGTTTCTAATTGTATTTCTTCGTCTTCTTAATTATGTTATTACAATTATTATACTTGCAAACTGTCCTTAGTTTAGGGTTATTAAATTTGTTTGTTAAGAAAATTTTTAAGACCAACTTTGATTAATATGTTCTTTAAATATATTTAGATGAATAATGTTTTTTTTTTGTTAAATAGGTAGCTTTCGCCGCCCTACTGGCTTGCGCCGCCGCCGCCCCCGGTCTCGTGGTCCACCAGCCTGTGGTCGCCGTTCACTCCGCGCCGGTGGTCCACGCTGCCGTCCCCGTGGTCGGCTCCAAGACCACCATCACCAAGAGCAGCCAGGTCGTGAACCACGGCTCGCCTGTGGTCCACGCCGTACACGCCGTCCACGCTGCCCCTGTTGTTGTGAAGACTGCCCATGTCGTGACTCCTGTGGTCCATGCTGCTCCTGTAGTCCACGCTGTCCACGCTGCTCCGGTTGTCCATGCTGTCCACGCTGCTCCGGTTGTCCATGCCGTCCACGCTGCGCCCGTGGTCCACGCCGCCCCCCTCGTGGTCAAGACCGCGCCCGTGGCGGTGGCTCACAGCAGCTCAGTCGTCCACCACGGCTCCGTCGTCAAGGCCGTCCCACTTGTTGCTGTCCACCACTGATTTCGTTTTAAATTATTTAAATTAAATGTTACCACCAATTATTTCATGTCTTTCATTTTGAAGAGTATCAGTTATCATCATGTTATTGGAATTTATTTAATCAATAATTAAATCATGATTAGAAGATTAATTATGAAGGTATTAATAGAAGATTAATTATTAAGGAATGAAAATATTTTAAAGTTTAGCTGCTCAATGATAAATCTAACTAAAGCTATATTACAAGTGCTACATAAATTGTAAATGCAATAGATTTAAGATATTTTGATCGAGTTGATAGCACTTGAACTTTAGTAATCAGCTTACTTTCTTAATTTATCAATTGGTTCAAGAAAAACAACTTATTGTGTTGTCCCTTGTTTTTACCATGACGTAGATTTCAGGCAATAATATGTTCTTTCCTAAATTAATAGCGTATCATTGCTAGGTTTTATATTACGTCAAAGGAATGATTTCAATAACACAGACAAGCCTATATTCTTACCTTTATAATCTCAGTTGTTTCTCAATAAGACTACGCTTTTACAGTGAGGAGTGTAATGTATCAGATGTCAGCCTGTTAGACGGTATAAAAAATAAATTTATTAAACTCCTGAAGTATAGACACCAAAAGAATTGAGCCTTTTGTAACTGAACGAAATCATAAGGATTCAATTTTGCTCTAGAAAATTATAATAAACGTAGTCGACGTCCCTCCCTTACTAAATAAATCAAGTTTGAAATTGCCTAGACCTAACCTAACTTACTACACATGAATATGTAACAGCCATCTGCTCTAGAAACTTCATAAGCATAGTTTTACTATTCAAGCATGCAAATAGTATAAACAGTTTATAAAATCACATTGGTATAATTCTCGAAAAATTGGTGAGTTTTGGTTATGTGTTAAAAAAGACACCCGATGTAGTAGTTCCCCAATACAATAAGCTTAAGCAGTGGCTTGCATTGAGGGAGGCCTATGTCCAGGGAAATGATGTGGGCTGATTGAGATGATTATTGTTTTGTATCTTAGTGTTTATATTTTTTTTTAACCTTTATCTTGTCAACATTGTTACTGTATCTTCTGCTAAAAACTTGTCACGTTTTAGTACGATTCATTATTTGTGATCTAAAATGTTGATCGCTGTTTTTTTTCTCAAAAGATAAATTAATAAAATATATATTTTTTTTAAACTAGCAATACTAACTCGTTCCTAAAGTGCTAGAGTACAATTATGAATAAATGTGTTGTGACACCAGCTTCACTTAATGACACACCTAATCATAATCATGATTTAGGCTTAATTGCTGGCTAAACAAACCAGCCGTGAACGGATTCTGGGCCGAGAATGTGCAGAGGACCGACAAGTATGATAATTGCTGCATCGCATGCAATATGAGTACCTACACAGGTAAACGAGGCAAAATGGCATGAGATACATAGAATCTGTCTGTTTTAATAAAAACAGGATAGTGTAACAACGACACATAAAAATGCATATCACCATTCGTTGAAATGCTTTATCACAATTGAAAATTTCACAGACATGACTAAATATTCTGCTAATATTAATGCGAAATTATAATATTAATAGGATATTCTTACTCTTTCACGCAATAACTACTGAACGGATTTGGGTAAAATTTTGTTTTGCACACATATAAAATACTAGCTGTGCCCGCAACTTCATTTGCGTGGACTACAGGATGTTTTGGTATGATACATAATGTGAAACGTACAAATAAATAACAATATAAAGAAAATTTTTCCATAGGAACATTTAACCGGGATAAAAAGTATCCTATATGTTAATCCAGATCATTTTCTATATGTGTGCGAAATTTCGCATCTAAATCCGTTTTGCCGTTTACGCGTGATTGAGTCACAAACATCCAAACATACTCACAAACTTTCGCATTTATAATAGTAGTGGGATGATCTGGATTAACTTAGAGGGTTTTTACATGGTTAAATGTCCCAGTAAGATATATATTGAATAAAATAAAAAATCAAGTCGCAGGCAAACAGCTAGTAAGCTTTATAAACGTGATATATTTGACGACCTCCGTAGCCGAGAGGCGAGCACGCCGGACTATATATGGCGCCGCCATCTCTGAGGTTTCGGGTTCGATTCCCGGTCGGGTAAATGTAGAAAACGAACTTTTCTACATTGTCTCGGGTCTGGGTGTTGTGGTAACGTTTTTGTTTCTGATTTCTTTAACACAAGTGCTTTAGCTATTTACCTTAGGATCAGAGCCAATGTATGTGATGGTGTTATCTAATATTTATATTTTGTTAAAGGTTTATGTTAGCCTGTGGACGTGCTATGACTGAAATGATGACAATGAATACTCATTAAATGTGGGATCCACGCTTATGTTTCCAAACCGTATAAAAAATAAACACAGTGTAAAACATCTATTTCCTACAAGCCTGGAACAAGTATTTTAACTGAATAACAGGAGCCGGAGGCCAGGAGCCAGGAGCCAGCCAGGAGGAATAACAGAATAATTATTTCACCGAGTTACAAGTCCTACTTAGGCTAATTGTTAAAAATGTTGATCAACACAAATGGTGTGTACTTGTAAAAAAAAAGTATTTAATATATTGATCAACACAAGTACACACCAGTAATAAACTAAATCAACGTTTATTTTCATTCATTCTATACCTTTTAAGGTATTGTCATACCCTTTTTGAATCTCGACAAAGCTGCCCTTTTCTGTAAGTAGGTATTACTACGGCTGATTACGAATCTAATAGAAGATTTTTCCTCGAAATCCAATCTAGAGCGGTTAGGCAACCTGGAAAATATCGACATTTCTATTAAGTCAATAGATTGGACAAGACTGTGTTTTATACAGAGAGTTAAAGGCTTAGAATTAAATAAATCTTTTTTTGTCTCTTTGTCAGAAATAATAGTTAATTTTTAGGTAATTCAGTTGGGTAGAATTGTTAGTAGCTAATAAACTGTCGCCCATCTTACAAATTATTCTATTACGCGATCTAGGTATTATCATCGCTTAGTATTCTGAATTCACATCTTTGAGATTAAATTATATTGTAAATTTTATCTTTCATAAAACAATCACAATTGTTTAACAACAATTTAAGCGAGGCATTACCACAATTTACAGCTTATTTAAAGTCCCATTAGCATGTTCAATTAAGTTATTAATTGCAAATGAACTAAGTTTTACTGGAATAATGTATATAAAACTATACTTGGCAATAAAAATGTATAATATTGTCTATGTCCATGCATTTACTTAATTAACTATATAACATAGAATAAAAAAACAAAAGGTGGACCTAATGACATGTAGCATTCTCTACCAGGTGACCATAGGCATGTCCTTCATTGTACATATAGGTACAATAGTTCATGTGTCAAACAGTCGCTTAGAGTCTATGTCTATGGATAAAGATTTGTCACAGAGCTTAAGCTACCTAGACAAGTCATTCTAGACACCCGGAATAAATATGAATATATTTGTATGTACCTACTTGTATCTGTCAAACTACATCTAAACGTTTGGCCACAGAGCCTCTAGTACCTATTTTACCGGTTTTTTTTTTGTTTTTAGAACCCTTAAGCATTATTAGGAGGTTATGTGTTTGTCAGATACTAAAAATACTTTAAAAACTGCTTATTGACTGTACTAAAGTTAGAACCTGGTCAAGATGTTCCAACAAGTAATGTACAAGTAAAGATGACTGGTTTTCTGCTTATTTGGCGTCAGCGCCTGCTGAGACGCTTTTGGCTAAGTTGCACCGCTGTATCGATTGTCGGTCGATAAATAGAATCAATTAAATCAACTAGTTAGGTTCTTTGCTTCTTTAAGCATAGAGTAAACATATACCAGAAAACACATTTAATTTACTGCAGTTTCGTGGACCTCTGGTCTACCAAGAAACCCTTCAGATTAATTAAGTGATTAAAGGATTGGACAATGTTTAGGTTTAACGCATTTCTATTTGGACTTATCTAGAGTTAATCTTTGATCCTATTTAAATTGAAGTTATTTGTTAAATGATAAAATACATCGCTATTAATCCACTGATTTTTTATACGGTTTAATATATAATAATTACAATTACAATTTCTCTCGGAGCATTTTGATATTCAACAGATAAAAACTAAAAAAATATATTAATGCATTGGGTATTTTATAAACACAGCTAAAGAATAATCTATTCACTCTAATAATTTCTTTGTTATTTGTTAATTACAAATATTGGCTATAACATTCAGAGTTCCTAAAAATTCAAACATTTGTCTTTACTAAATTAAATAACTACTCTGTGTTAAAACATGCCATCAAAGCTGTAAGATTGTCCACATAAATTCTTAGCGGTAAATTAACAAACAAATCTGCACTTTAATTTAATACGAGGTACTCATAAAATTTGTTGCGAGCTTGCTATGCAGCGAGGAGTTTTCTTTTATTGTGATAACATTACATGAATAGAATTAAAGTTGTTTAAATATTTTTTAAGCTATATTTTTTTCAATTTAAAACAAAAACATTCTTAAACCAAGACTTTATTTTAGGTAACATTTATTTACTGTAATAGTCATCATTTTAATTACTTATTGTTTTGATTTTAATAATACTCTGACTGCTGCAAAACTAGACACAATATAAATTTGATGGCGTTCAATGCGTTAATACCGTAATGATATAAAATGCATAATGACAGATTTAAACAGTATAAATAAGATATTTTCATACTATCATGTGTTATCGTAACGGTTAATAAACCTTTAGAAGTTGATGATAAAAGTAAGTACCTAACGATTGTTTTAGTAAGATTGTCTGAGTAAAAAACTCAGAAAAAAACAAACATCTCATCACTATTCCATAGGTATTTAGCAACCAAAAGGTAGACTATACGAATTCCAGTCCATATAAAGCTTTACGCAGTACCAGGCGAAACAGAATACACACCGTGGCTATATATTTGAGTGGCCTGCTCGGAAAATTTAGTCGGCCAACTGCAGTGATTGGCTCCATCCTATTTTTGCCTATTTCCGATTCAGTGCAGTCGGAAAAATGCAGCGAGTGGTGAGTCTGGTGATTTAAATACTAACAAAATTTAAACTTTAGGCTTATGTGAATAATACTATAAAAACATTATACATCACAAAAGTCATTCAGATTGAATGCAAAGAGAGATTCGATTCTCCGTTTGGGTCAATTGCAAATATCCTATGTTTTTCTAAATTTGTGGGATAGGTTAGGATAGGAATCACATCGTCTTTTTTTAGGCCTGGAGTCCCACATACCCGAACGGCTTCCCCCGAGGGCTGGCGGGAATGCGTAAAGCATTTTTCCTGACGATAAAAAAAAGGCAAGGATTCACATGACTCAAAGTCATTGCTTGTAACCTCACAACACAAGTATTTTATCTCATTGTCTCTCAACAATGATAATATCGATGTATTAAATTTTGATAGTTTTTTGATCCTTATTAAATTCATCATTGATATCTCCAGAGTACAAACAAACGTACTAAGTGTAATAGATAAGTAATAAATTATGTTTTAACACTCAAAATTTTCTGTTAGTAAACAAGATAAAGGCTTTTAAAATGATACCTTTGGGTGTATCATTACAAATGTGTTTACTTCGCTATTAAGTATGTTTTTATTACTTTAAAAATATTAAGTTTCATTCAATAGAAGATACCTAAGATTTTCTTTGAAGCCTCAATGTCTGACAGACAGCTATTATAATTTAAGAGTTAACCCACTCTAAGATATTGTTACGGTACTAATGTATTTATCATATAGCTTTACACTCAACACTTTGTCTCCGTATTACATAAAAGAAAGTACTAAACCATCTTAATTAATAAAGGATAATCAAAAAAATAGCCCGAGGAAAACCTATTTATATAAAGCACTTTAGGCCTAGAGCGGTGGCACCGCGCAGCGGCTCAGCGATCAGAGTTTTTTGTAGTGTGTGTTTAAATTCCGTACATCTGGATTTTTCGAAATCCATGTACTCACTATTATAGATCACTGTCTCGACCTTCCTTCCTTCGACCTTGTACAGGGCAGAGTAGAGGGCACTAGACCACGCGGAAGATCACCCATGCGATGGACCGACCAAATCAAATCCGCAGTTGGCGATCCATTGTACGAGTGTTCCAGAAATACCAAATGTCGCGATAAGTGGAGGGAAGTCGTGAAGCGCATAACATCCTCTAATCATAGAACATGATGACCACCGCTCTGACAAGAGTTTAACGAACAAGAAGATCTCGACCTTAACGAAAAAATTCTGAGAAAACTTGTATATTTTAATAAACTAATTCTGGTGTAGTGGTTCGCGCTCCGGACGACAAAGCTAGGCGGTTGCGGGTTCCAATTCGAAATACAATATTTGTGTGATGAGCATGTGCATTTATCCTTAAATCGTGGGCGTGAAAAATGTATTTAAGTATGATTTATTAGTTTCTGTTTATACGCTTAGTTTGGGGCGAAATAATCAGTGTGATTGTTGAAAGAATTTATTAAATACATAAATAAACTTAAATTCAGTTTCTAAGATATTAACTTGATAGAAATTTAATACTTGAGTTTAAGTAATCTCTGAATAAAATCAGGTGAGAACAACTGTAGGTATACCTAATCATTGTAACTTAAAATAACTCCACTCAAAATATATTATTGAAAGTAAATCATTATCTAATTACCAAAAGTTCGTTTGAAGGACGTAATAAACACGGAAATAACACGTGGAATCAATTAATTAGTACTATAAACCATGAGGTAGGCCACCTCTACATGTGCCTTTGCCTTCCTACACTTCAGATTCCGATAAAGTTTGCCTTGCCTTGCCTGATTTAATTATCTTACTGATCTATTAATTACTTACATAATTAATTACTCTTCATAAAACTTTGAGATTAAACAAACCTTATTACTTACTAAAATGTGCTTACTGTGGAACAACATACTAACCTAAATAAGTTTGAATAATTAATATTACCGATGACTTACAAAAATATCTAATTATTCAGAGATTTACAATAACTAATAAAATCAATTTCGATGTAACACGAGTTAGATCCATTTTCAATGAAGATACATAATTGTACGTACTATTATATATGTATACCAAGAAGTGTTTGGATCCATGTTACATAATGAAATTTGGATAGGTATGTTAGATTTTTTACAAATAATATATAATTATAAGTTATAAAATTACAATTTATAAAATACTGGATTGTAGAAAATTTACAATATTGATAAATAAGATTATCTACGTACTACAAAATAACTTACAGCTTTGATCTTGATCTATTTAGAAAGAGATAATTTAAAAAAAAAATCTAAGCGGTTTTAAAACTACAGTGTAAATATAAATTAATGAATGAATTCTTCCAGTAAAAACAATATTATCTAGCCTTTAAACAAAAGGTATACTATTCGTATCAAGTATATCCAAATCTAAGATAGATATTTATAAACATACATAAAAATACCGGCCAATAGCGAGTTGACTCGCGCACGAAGGGTTCCGTACCAATATCTATAAAAACGGAAAAAAAACACGTTTGTTATATGAAAGCCTCCTTAAATATATATTGTATTCTATTTTTTAGTATTTGTTGTTATAGCGGCAACAGAAATACGTCATCTGTGAATGTTTCAACTCACTAACTATCACGGTTCATGAGATACAGCCTGGTGACAGACGGACAGCGGAGCCTTAGTAATAGGGTCCCGTTTTACCCTTTAGGTACGGAACCCTAAAAACAAATAAAGCTAATATTGTAGTCCGGGCGCTAAGCGAAACTCTTATTATCATTTTTTCTAGGACTGAATGAACGACTGGAGTCATTCATAAATACTTGTATTTCATGGCTCAGATATAAAGACGATCGGATGTCAGCAGACCTATATTATCTGACATAATGAAGCACATATTTTAGGTCTATTCATAAGGCAATCCCTATTCATTCGATTGCCCCTGTTTCCTAATAAATAAATGTAACAGATTCCGTCTTCATTAGATAGATAGTCAATTACAATGCAGACTAAACAGAAAAGCTAGAAATAAACGTGATAAGGCTAAATGACATTTCAACGAAGGAGGCTTCGTAAAGGGCATACACCATTAAATACTTAGTATTTCACACTCATTTTATTTAGCCCGAAACTGGAGTGGAAAAAGTGGAAGTTGAAGTGTGGCGGCTAGGGACTGATAAGTAGTAGACATACTCTTAACCATACCTACCTACAGTAATGTAGGCTTTAATTAATCTAAGACAGACTATGCTAGCAATTGGATCAATTTGTGAAATGCCTATTAAGAAGGAGTATAAAAATAACTTTTTAATGATTAAATTACCTTTACCTACCCAGGCTTCTTAAAAACATATTGTAATATATACAGGGAGCAGGATAATCCTAATAATCCCACTTATTAATGCAAAAGTTTCTGAGTTTGCATTGCATTTGACCTGTACGGAGATGATTTTTGGATAAAATTTTGCACAGCTAAAGAATATGATCTGTGTTAACATATAGGATACTTTTATTCCGGGTAAAATTAAATGTACCTGTGGTACCTACCAATTGAATAAACCATAGACTACGAGAACCCGGTCGGTCTAGTAAACATTGATAAAGTATAAATAAAATAGTAAAGCGATAAAGTATAAATACAACCAGTGTGTGTTACCAGTGATGACATACGGAACAGAAACGTAGCTTCTTACTATGGGCCTAATAAGAAAGCTCAAAGTTGCACAGCGCGCTATGGAAAGGGCTATGCTCGCTGTTTCTTTGCGAGATCAATTCAGAAATGAGGAGATCCGTGATCGAACAAAAGTCGCTGACATATCCCGACAGATTAGCCAGCTAAAGTGGCAATGGGCGGGGCACATAGCACGTAGAACTGACGGCCGATGGAGCAGAAAGGTTCTGGAATGGAGGCCGCGTACCGGCAAGCGCAGCGTGGGACGTCCACCAAGGTGGGCAGACGACATGGTAAAAGTCGCAGGACGACGCTGGATGCAGGCCGCTTCCAACCGGCCGATCTGGAAGTCACTGGGGGAGGCCTATGCTCAGCAGTGGACGTCCTGTGGCTGAGATGATGATGATGAAATAAAATATACTAGAGTAAAACTAGTTTTCTGACCCTGATACTAACTCATTAAATTTTAGTCAAATAGACGATTTATGTAAGTTAATTTCAATTCATCCATGCAGAAATAATGGATTATTAATGGGTGAGCACAATTGGAAAATTGGATTGCCAAACCACCTCATAATTAGTTAAAGTGAGGCCCGTGTGCCCTGAAGAAAGATTATTATGTTCTTGTCGCTTGTAACATTAAAAATATTTAAAAAAATATTTCGCTGTAAGACATCTTCACCTATTTGACAGACTTAAAATTTGAAAGTAAAGTAGAATTTAAATGACTTATTTATTCTCACCAAGAGTGAATTTAAATATTCCTGAACAAAACAATTTTTTATCAGGCATAGTATCATCCCCACTGAAAGTTAATTTGAACCCATTAATTTATCATTTTCAAGAAATTGGCGTAATGAGTTGACCGTTTAATTTGAACTATAGTCGTACCGTCTGACGTGGCTGAGGTCGATGCGTCTGACCTACTAATTAGGCTTCTGCTAGATAAATATTTACCCAATACGTTTATAGTGTCGTCAGTGGGCAGCAAATTAAGCACCTAGGCAAATAGGCCACCCTGTCATCGCGTCTTTTCATGAAAATTGGATTATTTTGGTCGATTAATATACCAGCACATTCTTTCCAAATGGAATTAGACTGCATTAGGTTATCAATAGTTAAAGTCACATGTACAATTTGTGATTAAAATGTAAAAATGAAAGAATTTAAATAAAAGAGACGAGTAACTTAGCTAGACAGGACTACGATCATACTAAAATAAATTATTTGTTAAAAAACACTAATAACTTATATTATCTTGCCCCAAACTAAGCAGGTCTGTAAATAATGCGAATTTCATACATTTATTTAAAGGCACATTTGTACTTGTGCACATCGCACTAACACATGCTCTTTTCGGGAATCAAACCCGCAAGCAACCACGTGCGTCCGGAGCACGAATCGTATCGAATTTGACGTAAATACAACACTGTGGTACTTTTAAATTTCATGGTTTGGCTTCAGCGTGCTGATCTAGGCTGATGGTAACTATTATGGTAATGATGATAATGATTTTTGTATTTTTTGTTTCAGATCATCCTTCTCTCTCTGCTAGCTATGGCCGCCGCCGCGCCGGCGCCGAAGCCCATCGTGGTGTACCCGCACGTGAGCAGCGTGTACCACCCGCCCGTAGTACACGCGGCGCCGCTGCTGCATCCTGCGCCGCTGGCCGTGTCACATGTTAGCGCGCTGTACCACCCGCACGTGCTGCCTGCAGTACACCCGCTGTACTTCTAATGTTGCAGCACGTTTTTAATGTATTTTAATAAATCATTTTGTATGGTCTTGGGTTTTTTTTTTCAAATAAAAAAGTTTATTTAAACTTTATTGCACAGATTTGAAAAAAAAATTATACAACAGGTGGACTTAATGCCATGTGGCATTCTCTACCAGTCGACCATAACAAGTCTCTACAAGTAACCTAATTATATTAATTCATTTTGTGTCGTTTATTTATTTTATTGGCAACGACCTAATCGGGGTAGCAGCGTGGTTATTGCTATTTAACGTCTAGGCTTGGGTTTGATTCCCAGTATGGGCTAATTTAAGATGATAATACTTGAAAAAAATCGACTGCCTCAGGTGGGTTTATTTTTATTTTATTTATTTATTTAAACTTTTATGCACAGATTAAAAAAAACATACTTTTAAGTATCATATCAAGGTTTACGGTTTAAGATATTTATTTCTCAAAAAGAATATACATACATTCACCTCACAGAGAAATACAAGATATCATATTAAAAAAATAACAAAAAAAGTGCAGGACACGAACAAAACTGAATGTGGGTAAACATTACAATTAAATAAAAATATGGTTATTATTAAATAAGATTACCATATGTAATTGCCAAAAAACAAAATTTTATTGGTATAATTTATCCAAAAATCTAAATAAATTAAATAATAAATAAATATTGGACAACATCACATACATTGCTCTGATCCTAAGGTAAATTGCTAAAGCACTTGTGTTTGAGAAATCAGAAACAACTACGGTACATAAATATAATATATATAAATAAATTGGCTCGGACATAAGCAAAAGTAATAAATTCTGGCAAAATTTATTATCTCTTTATATGGGTACAGCACAGGAAGAATGGAATATAAAAAAACATTGGCATGCTTGGCCTGCTTAATTATAGTTGTCCCAATTTAGCACAAAAGTAGTGTTGTTTGTAACTTTTTAATTATATTACTAAACAACGACACCCCAGACCCCACATAATGCTTCATACGAGATAACAAAACATCCCCACTGTACGTTTACTGGAAGGACACGGTAAAACTTAATGGTTCTGTTGTTATTACTGAACCCTAAAAATGAGACATCTCTGATCCAAACAAGTTTTTGAAATATTAATTTATAAATTTAGTAAATCCTATTTTTGTACCTTAGAGCGCCTAGGATTTAATAAAGTGACATCTGGGTAAGTGACATCTCTAAAACTTGATCAAAATAAAACGTCTGGTAAAAATCCCGAGGGGCATAAAAAATTCTTCACAGAATAGTAGGTATTAATAGACCGGGGTAAGCGGTACCAACGAACGTCAAATGAAAAAACCACAGGATTTAAACTATTTTACGTGTTAGATTTAAATTAATACTTATTAGTAATTTTAGTTCATTCGTATCGGACGTTAAAACGTGACCACAGTACAAAATCTATTATTATATGTATACTGTGGCATGACTGAGTCAGCAACGTTTAAACTTTCATACTTATTTACACTGAGGTTTATTACGTTAGTATTAACATATAGGATACTTTTTATCCCGTTTAAATATTCCTGTGGTATATATTGAATAAACTGGAGACCGGTTTTTTCACCACGAAACAGGATCAAACTTAAATTTCAAGACTTCAAATCGGATAATGATCAAAATTCAACTGTTTGCTTTTTGTATGAATCAACTGTAGGTCAGTGGGTCAAAACCATAAATTATTTATATCGATGTAAATTGATAATCGTCGTGATAAACTGCTAACGCAATATTGTACAGTTGTTGCAAATCAGAAACTTCAGTAATGGGCTGCGTAGGATATAAATAAATCCGTCATCACGATGCATAAACAGTGTGGAAGCTATGTACAGAGGCGTAGACAAGTCATACTGTCGGCCAAATTTATTATAAATAATTATTAAATCATGAATAATGGACAACATCGCTTACATTGCTTTGATCTTAAGGTAATTAACTAAAACACTTGTGTTAGAGAAATCAGAAAAAATACGGTATCACAACACCTATTATATTGTGCCTTAATCAATTATGTATTTACAATAGATGTTACTTTGTTAGTTACTAAGTATTGCACAATTAACCATATTCGTGTTCCTCTGAAAAGTCATCATCATCATCACCAGCCTATATCAGTCCACTGCTGGATACAGGCCAAAAAGGATTTTGAAAAAATCGCCACGCTTGGCAGGCGGGTGGGCGATCGCATTTTGGCCAATGGTGGAGAGGAGACGCTGCTGCCAGTTTTCTTATGGCGATTCTCCTGTAGTCGCCTCTTACGACACCCTTAGGAAGAGAAGGGGTGGTTCAATTCTTTTTACGTGCCGGCACCACACGACACTCTGAAAAGTGTTGCTATGAAAACTCTGTTTTAATATTGGACACACAAGATAGGTTAACTTGTAGAGTCTACTAAAATACACATCTGTTTTGTTATGGCAAATACATTGGTGTATTATAACAAGATTAGCCGCACGTGCTGGGTTTTAGATCTTTTTATATAAAAAAAATAATATCAGTTAAACTTTTAGTCACTAAAGATAAATAAATTGATATGCAACGGACAACCCACCAACTGTAACGGTTTAAAAGTATTGATACGAACTACCATTTTGCCAGGGAAATCTCTTAGATTACCCAGACCAACAACAATTTTGAAAAGTTTATTTTTTGAAATGATTTATAACTACCCATACTTTCACGGTGAATCCAAGACCCACGACGACAATCGAGTCTTAAACTAGCTAGGGGTTTACACTAAGCTAGGGATGCGAAAAAAATGATATCGAAACTCGTCATTATAGTCATAATCATCGTTGAATGCTGGGGCTAAAACTGGGGATTGCTTTGCGCATCTTACGTATAAGAGACGTGTGTGCGTGAAGCTAACAACTAATCACGGCTGGCGGTGCGCGACGCACGACTAGCCAATCACGTAATCGTAATGGTCTTCTGCTCATCTTTCACCCAGCGCTCAACATCCGTGCCGCTAGTTGTAACGATGACAATTTACCACGTTATATCACGACAGCATTTGTCAAATCCATACAAAATGTATGGAATTTTGTATGGAATTGACAAATGCTGTCGTGAAATTATCGTTTACCATTTACCATTTGTAATATATAATATAATACCATTTTACAAAATGTATGGAATTGACAAATGCTGTCGTGAAATTATCGTTTTTAAATTTTCACTTCGCCTACGGCTTTGTTATGTTTGGTAAATTAATCGTTAACTATTAACGACTGTACATTGTAAAAACATGTAAATCCATGGTACTGAGCGCCGTCGTGAGTGTCAATGCAACCTCGCGTCGACATTGATCTTATCAAATAGGGCAGTGATAGGAACTGGCGAGCGACCTTATTGAGATATATCGACGTAATTTTACTACTACATTAATAAATAGCACAGAGACAAGTTACTGAGGTTGTGCACATTCACATATTCAAGTTCTAAGTCTAAGATAAAAATATCTAAGACTTGAGAAAGAGAAAATGATTTCAAAAGTTTGCAGGATCGATCTGAATTTTTTTTTTCGTTTATATAATTTGTAAATAGTGTAGGTGTTTTGTTTTTTATATGTTTATATTAAGTGATTGTATATATTAATTAGCTATATTGTTTTAAATGCGAATAAATAATATAGGTACTTAAATTCAATTTCAATAAACAGATACAGAAACTAAAACAGAGTAAACGCATTATTGGATAGCTCTGAACTTTTCGCGTGGGTGTGCTGATTTGAGCCTACAACACTTAACAAAACAAACTACATAGACTTAATTATTACAAACAGATGCTATATAAGTAAACATTATTTTGATTAACTGTCAGTTATGTGGATATTTTTTACTGCAATTATAATATACAACACAGACAGCAATCAAAACTTTAAATGAAGAAATCTACCAAATAGGTACAATATACAGGATTTCCCGTAAATCAATCAACAAAATTAACGATTAATTAACAAATTAGCCGTTAATTTTGTATGGGAAGTCGATTAATTTTCATGCAAGTTTGCAAAAGTGATAAAACAATTTTATTTTACCATGATGTATAGAATATTTAGATTTTTATTAAAAGTTGACCTTGATTTACGGGACACCCTGTATAATATACAACTTGCAAGTTATGAATTACAATGTAACAACGTATGTTATCGACAGCTTTGACGTATCACGTAACCTAACAGGCGCAAATGGGATAATACCTATAATTAAGCTTGTTCCTGCTATCTTAGTATGATCTAATTTTCTTGAAGATTCAGTAGAAACTTCCGTTTATTGGAAAGTACTCATAATATTATGAAATAGAAAATTTATATTTTATTGCGGTTTTTGTTCAATCTTGCAATACATATTATCCGCATCCACGTCAGTTCTAAAACCTATAACATCTACGGTCCTTAAACTACAACTCATTTGAAAGTAAGCCTGCCAGCACAGTTTGCTAAACTTTCCTTCCATTAGTTCCTCTTTCCAGTTCATTCAACCCATAATTAGCGAACTATTCGGGACTATATCACTTTAATGGGCAAGCATAATTAAATCAGCGCTGGAAGTGACAGCGCGCTCATAAAATATTAAATTAATAAAGCGAAGGAACAAAGCCTGATTGTGATTGCTTTGTGTGACGTCAAATGTCTAATTATAGTTTGGTAAAAGAGTTGCGTAAATTCAATGTTGGCGTACAGCAAGGGTTCAAGTTTTGGGGTTACTATTGGTAAAGAAACTTCCAGGGGGTTTGTTAGCTAGAGTGGATAAACCTTAAAATTTGGTTCACTACACGAAATTTGTTGTGACTTAACTTAGCGTATATTTAGGAAGTTTAGAAAAATCAAACCTTTGAACATTTTATTCTCTTTAATCACCTCATTACTCAGAAGATTATTATTGAATATCTAAGCAATTCAAGACCTTCGTTGACCAAAAATAAACAAATCTTATTTTCCACAAAGGGCCCCACATCTCATCAGTTTACACGACACACCAGGAAAGTGTTTGCTATACCTCAAATTCAAACAAATAACTACACCAATGTGTATAAAAGATCAAAGTGACCCTACTAAACTTGGAGAAAAGACAAGACCACGACTGAAACCCTTTCAAGTTCGAAAAACCGTCTCGTGTAATGTTGGAAGTAGAATTGTTTATTTTATGGCCTCTTTGAATGGCTATGAAAAAAGTCAGTCCAATGTTTTCTTTAAAGCTGAGCGTCGACTGAATGACATCGTATCCAACATTGATTGCGGTACGCTTGTGCTGAACGATTTTCAATCATTTGATCATCATCAGCGTCACACCCCTGCTGGACATAGGTTTTCGTTCTAAAGGCACTGAGACTGAGGCTCTTCTTTAGAATACACTGCCAGCAACTCTGCGCATGTTTATCGTTCCAACTTGTCAAATATCCACCACAAAAGTAGGTCTCTTAGGTTAAGGATTGTGACCCCGTCAACTTAGTTGCCTGGATGATGAGCCATGTCCAGTCATTTCGTTTTGTCAAGGCATTTTCAGGGTTTTCACAATTAGCTCCGACCAACGTGATAATCTTCGGCCACGTGGTCTTGTATTTTCCTGATGAGGATAGCACATTCTTTAGGTTATTAGGTATTTTCCAAATACTGTATTGTTTTTGTTTTAATATATTATTATTTAAATCTATAAACTCAATTATAACAAAAAAACATTAAGTAACTAGTTAATCGACTGGTTAATTGCCTATAATATAGTTAAGTCTACTAGTCTGGGTGTTGTGGTACCGTTGTTTCTGTGCAACACAAGTGCTTTATCACTTACCTTAGGATCAGAGCAATGTATGTGATGTTGTACAATATTTATACTATTTTCAATAAGGTCTATTCCGTGCCTGCTAGTCAGGCACGTGCAAAGAAATGAACGCAAAGCTTATCTGTCAACGACAATCATTAATGAATTTGATGTGACCCTTTCACATCCGGACGGTTTTCGGTAGAGCATGCAAACTAAAAAGAATTATTGATTGACTACGGAACTGCGAGACGAGGTAAAGGAATCGAATCCCAAAAATATGGCGGCATGATTCATAGTATTCATTTTAATAAACAATTGGTTAATTAACATTATCAATTTGTAAGTTAAATTATGAATATTTTAAAACGAGAATATTACAACAATGCTTGCTTGTTACTTCTACCTAAAATGACTCGTCAAGTTCAACTTCTATTGTAAAAGTTAAGTTTATTTTGTTCTTTATGGCACAGTTATCAAACTACAGTTATCTAGGTAACGGCATAAAAAGATATCACATAATTTATATCCAATTTTAAAAGTTAAACAAGTAATAAAAGCAAAAATTAGCGTAGTTTTACATTTGTCCGAAAATAATTATTACTTAAGTTAGGTAAGAGACCAGTAAAAATAAATTTAATTTGTAAATCTACAGCTTATTAATTCTACGTAGTCGCAAAGTGGATTATTATCTCAAACTGTTAATATAGGGCGGTAACCACGAACTCTTAAAACAATCTCAAATCTGTCAAACATTATCAAATCCACCAAATTTTGTATGTAATGACGTACCAAAATTGACAGATTTGACAACTTTGAGATTGTTTTAAGAGTTCATGGTTACCCCACAGATGTGATGGTTGATAAATATGATAATGCAATTGTGATAAGCTAAGCTAAACCTTGATAAGTTTCAGTAAATCAGAAAGCTCTACAGTCTTTTACGCGTTAAGTTATTATCTGCAGGTTTCGCACAATTGTCTATAAAAACGAGTAAAAAAATCACGTTTGTTGTATGAAAACCCCCATAAATATTTATTTCATATTGGTTTTTAATATTTGTTTTTATAGCGGTAACCATCACCATCAAAGCAATCCGCGTCGCCAATTACTGGGCACAACAAATTTAAGACGCTTTACCATCGACACGATAAGAAGATAGCGGTAACAGAAATACATCATCTGTGAAAATTGCAACTATCACGGTACATGTGACAAACGGATAGTAATAGGGTCCCGTTTTACCCAGTTTTACGTACGGAGCCCTAAAAGCGTATATTAACTATTAAATGAGCTCATATTCCGTCACACACACACACACACACACACACACACACACACACACACACACACACACACACACACACACACACACACACACACACACACACACACACACACACACACACACACACACACATACACACACACACACACACAGCTTAAAAATACAACAATACCCCTTATTAATAAATATAAACCTAAAAATTACATAATTCATAAGAATATATATTTATAATGAATCTATGTTTTTATCGTCGTTGTTTCTGATTTCTATAAAACAAGTGCTTTCGCTACTAAGTCTTACCTTAGGATTAGAGCAATATTAATAAAGCAAAGGCTACATGGAACATTATAAATAAAGAAACCTGTAGGCATAAACCAAATGATCGTGCTTACTCTCTTAAAATTGGGGATAAACTAATTAATTCAAATGCAGAGGTTGCCAATGCTTTTGAGGGATTCTTTTCAAACATAGCTCCCTCTACAACTAGGGAACTGGCTTCCTCTGCCGAACTAGCTGAATCCCTTCTCAGGGCGGGTGTTGATGAGTGTACAACTCCATTTCATTTTAGATATATTAACCCCAATGTAGTAATAAAAACTTTTAGGGAATTAAACATGAAAAAAACTGAGTACTTATGGGGAATCTCAGTCAATATTATCAATACAATTCTATACACAATAGCCCCTTATCTTGCAATAATTTTTAACAAATGTATTGATGATAAACAGTTTCCTACATTGATGAAATTTAGTAAAATTATTCCTTTATTTAAGTCTGGCGAGAAAAATGACCCCTCCAATTTTCGACCAATTTCAATCTTACCAGTACTCAGTAAAGTATTTGAAAAAGTAATTTTTAATCAACTTTTATCTCACTTTGTCCTGAATAAACTTTTACATAACAAACAATATGGCTTTACAAAGGGTAGAAGCACTACTGATGCTGGAGTTGCACTTTTAAAACACGTGTTTGATGCTCGTTTCTTGTGATCTTTCCAAGGCGTTTGATTGTGTGGACCATCAAACTTTGCTAAAAAAACTTAGACATTATGGTGTTTCTAATGATGCCGTAGATTTGGTAAACTCTTATCTCACAGGCAGAACACAAAAAGTTTGTATTAATGGAACTGAGTCTTCTGGCTCCCCTCTAACTATGGGCGTGCCGCAGGGATCGATATTAGGACCCCTGCTTTTTTAAATTTATATAAATGACCTTCCATATTTTACGAAAGACCTCTGTGAGACAGTGTTGTTTGCAGATGATACTTCATTGATTTTCAAAATCAAAAGAGGTAAAGATTCGTTTGACGATGTAAATAATGCTCTCTCTCAAGTATTGCATTGGTTCACTACTAATAATCTTTTGCTCAATGCAAATAAAACAAAGTGTATTAAATTCACAATGCCAAACGTAAAACTGGTCCCAACACATTTAATTATAAAAGGTGAACGACTTGATACGTCTAGTTCCACTACCTTTTTGGGAATAACTTTGGATTCCCGTTTGCAATGGGGTGCTCATATTGAGACTCTATCAGGAAGACTTAGCTCTGCTGCTTACGCCGTGAGGAAAACAAAACAATTGACTGATGTTGGAACGGCAAGATTGGTATATTTTAGCTATTTTCACAGCATTATGTCATATGGAATTCTATTATGGGGCTCAGCAGCAGATATCGACTCTATATTTATATTACAAAAGAGAGCTATACGAGCAATTTATAACCTTGGACCTCGTGACTCGTTAAAACAACTGTTTAAAGAAATTAATATACTGACAGTAGCTTCGCAATTTATTTACGAAAATATCATTTACGTTCGCAAACATATGGATCAGTTCCCTAAGAAAAGTGACATTCATAATTTTAACACCCGGAATAAGGATAAGCTTGCCGTTCCAGATTTTAGACTGCATAAAGTGGGAAATTCGTTCATGGGGAAATGTATTCGTTTTTTTAATAAATTACCAGCATCTATTGCTGAACTGCCCATGTTTAAATTTAAAGCTCATGTAAAAAATATTCTCATGAAAAAAGGGTATTATACTGTCATAGATTATTTAAATGATAAAAATGTTTGGATATAAATACTGCCTTGCTCGCACAGGTGCATTTATCTTGTAATTTAATATTTTGTTATGTATATTTAAAACTTTTTAAAAGAGGCTGACAATAGTGACCGAGTTTCTTGCGCTGCTTCTTCTCGGCGCTAGCCCAAACTTGTCCCGAAGCAGTGGTAGGGAATAAAATAACAATGGGACGTGTAAAAGTGCTTAGTTTAAGCCTATTTGCAAAAATAAATTGGTTTTATTGGTTTTATTATTGGTTTTATGTGATGTAATCCAATATTTATTTATGTTTACTATAGTTGCTTCACCGAATAGATAAAGATTAATCTCTTATTAAAGCGAGTGATCTCATAACCGAACCAGTTGCCATGTTTATGCGATTTACGGGCCTAGTAGTAACCTTTATAAGACAGCGATGGTTTATCTCACCAATTAACAATATATTAAGTAAACATCGCCATCAGATACGACTGCAGTTGACTCATACAACGGCCCATTCACTGGGAATTATTTACTAATAGTAAATCATAATGTTCGTCCGTTAATAAAGATACAAGAAACACACGAGCATCACTCATGTTGCAGAACTTTTACAGTCTTTTTTATGGATAAAAATAGTGAAATAAGTTACATTACTTCATAAAACAAATGACAAAAGGTAATTCAATTCTAAAAACAAAAATTTCAATAATTATGCTAATTTTACTTCACGGTTTTTTGTGGTCCAAAGCGTGATTTGAAAAAGACATGTCATGAATATTTTAAGAGATTGTAATAATGCATTAGAGTGATTTCATACCTTTTAATTTCGAATTATTTGCCAGTCCAAAGAGGTATTTTATAAAATATCAATGTAGGTCAATCTCGATAAAGAATTTGATTAACGCGTTTCTTAAGTAAATTTATCAAGGAGCTAATATTCTGATGAGGGATACTCTGAGTGACATCTGTTTTTATTTTCCAGCTAAATTAAGGGCGGGCTTCCAAGGCGGGTACGTATAACGTTTTTCTTATGAATTGACGACAATTTTTCATTTGGACACCTAGATAAGTTTTAGGAGCATAACCTTATCATTTGTTTCTATGAAATTTTGCTCTGCTGTTACTTAGCTGTATTTTGAGTTGGTCGGTGTCTAGTGGAGTCGGTACATACTTAATTAATGTGACATTTCAAACATCTAACTACGAGTAGGCTGCTTAACTATATTTTTTTACCGCGTCAATCAATATACATAAACACCTACTTTTTTCATTCATGAATATGAGTTGGATGTGAGAGACATCAATAATCAAAATTTACACAAAACTAACACCTGGAAATAAAGTAAAAACACGAGCTATAGCAACAAAGAAACCTACTCATTATTTTTGTTTGCTATCATCGAAAATATTGGTGTTGTTCTATGCATTACCAGATTTAAACAAAAATCATTTTAATTATGTATTGTTGAAAAGTTACAGAAATCATGAAATATGTATTGTTGAAAAGTTACAGAAATCATAGTAATTACAGAAATCATGATTTTCGTAAGAATTTTGACAGTGAATAAAATATAGATAGGACATAGTGTCACATTAAGTTCCCATCTTTTTAATGGTTTGCAGTACTCGTATTTGATCTTCAGCATTCATTTTGGACGTAAAAATCTTAACTTACAAGAACAAAAACATTATTAATGACTATGATTTTAAAGTCTATTTTTCTGTGGAAACTATGATTTCCACGCAGAGCCGCGTGTAAGACTAGTTACTTCCACCGCAAGTTCCGCACTCGGTCAGGTTGCATATTGCCAAACGTTGGATCCGTTACAAGTACCTAGGAGCTCAGCCTAGACCGTAGGGCCTATAAAAGGGCCAGTCTAGGTAATCTAGGTACAGTCAGTGCATCGTCGTCACCTGCTGATCGTGAGGACAAACAAACAAATATTAAAATGTACAAGCTGGTAAGAATTTATTCAGCCGTAACTCATTACTAGTTATGTTGAAATAAATCGTAGGTACTGATTTTGAAGTGAAATATTATGAATTGTGTTTTCCATTAATAAATACGTTGATTCATTGAAAATTTTATGTCAATTGTAAAGTGAGGTGTCAATGTCAGTGCCCAACAATATTTAAGCCAGTGCACACCTTCCATGAAATAATCTTCACGTCTTTGAGTTCTTTGCAGCACTGAAATAGCATTTTTACAGAAAAATGGCACAGGTCAGAATCTTTTTTTAATTCTATCCAATTTAAATTACGATTTATCAAAATATTTGGCGAATGTTTTACCGCTAGAGGAAAGAGGCAGTTTTTAATAATTATTGTCAATAGTTGTTCAATAATTACTTGTTTTTTATAATGTTTACCTTTTTATATTACCGCAGTTCATCGGCTAAGTGTTGAATGCCACATTTGAAATTGAGACATTTTTCGACTAATCAATGTGATTTAAATCAACAAATAATGCGATTTAAATCTTTCGACTCTTATGTCACTGTGTATTAAAATTCACAATTAATTTGTCCCACTACGTTTAGGACCACAATAATTATAGATTTGGTGTTCATGTCATTTATTTTGTTTGAAAAAAATCCAACGTTATTTAATCTGTGTCTCTATATGTTGTTTTTTATATGAGAGAAAGTTTTTTTTTCTATTTATTCAGGACAACAAACAGTCTTACAATGATTCTTAATTTAAAATACTACATTACTATACATATAAGTAATTGTAGGACCAACAACATTGTCCACATAGAGATAGTGATATTTATGTTGAGAGCAGACATCTGATGAAGTTAAAATAAAACTAAAACTAGGGTGATTCCGAAATCATCAGCTCCATTCCATTGAGCCCGGTATTCGGCACTCTTACTATCTAAAATGTAAGCTAAAGAACGATATATATATATAATATTAGATAAAATAACTTTCGTGTTATTCTATTTCTGTTGCTTAAATTCAGCAATTAGGATTTTGTTTATTTTAGTGCGATGTTAATAGTAACCTAGCCTGAAAGGCAGAAAGAGTTGACAGAACTTTGTATGTCATGCTAAATGTAAATGTATGTGTTTCGGAGATAGATAGTCCGTATTGCTGCTCTATGGGGTATGTACTCGATGACTAAGTTACAATGTATTTATGGATACAGCATTAATTCATCTATGTATTCAGCCTATTGCAGTCTATTGCTGGACGTAAGCCCAAAGAGCGTCAAAGAGCACGATCTCCCGTTTTTTAGGGTTCCGTACCCAAAGGGTAAAACGGGAACTTATTACTAAGGCTCCGCTGTCCGTCTGTCTGTCTGTCTGTCCGTCTGTCACCAGACTGTATCTCATGAACCGTGATAGTTAAAGAGTTGAAATTTTTACAGATGATCTATTTCTGTTGCCGCTATAACAACAAATACAAAAAAACAGAATACAATAAATATTTAAGGGGGCTCCCATACAACAAACGTGATTTTAGGCCGTTTTTATAGATAATGGAACGAAACCCTACGTGCGCGAGTCCGATTCGCACTTGGCCGGTTTTTTCATGCTCCTTTACTGCCAGCCATCTTCCTAAGGTCGTCGATCTATCGGGCTGGGGCCATCCTACACTACGCTTGCCAAGGCGTGGTCTCCACTCGAGAACCCGTTTACAATATTTCATCCTAACTCTTTAATAATTCTTTTCAGGTATTATTCCTCGCCATGGTCGCGTTCGTCAGCGCCGGCATCATCGCGCCAGTGGTCCACCCAGTGGTGGCCCATCCTGTGGTCCACCCAGTCCCCTTGGTTCATCCTGTGGTCCGCCCCGTCCCCATAGTACATCCCGTGGTCCGCCCCGTTCCGGTGGTCCATCCTGTGGTCCACCCAGCCCCGATAGTACATCCAGTTCACCCGGTTCCAGTCATCGCCGTTCACCATTAATAGAGTAATAATTGTGGGAATCACACTTTATACAATTTTAAATTTAATCTCTTAAATTTTTGTTTAAAAAAAACTTGTCAGTATTAAAAGGTTCAGGCTTGCCTTATTTAGTTTCAAATTTTTGTTACCAGTTGTCATTATTATTTTGTTCATTGAAGTCTGCTTTTGTTGCATTTTTCTCAAATTGTAGAACTTCTTAGAGAATTTTTTATTTATAATAAAATGTCGCTTTGAGAAGATTTCTTGTCTTTCATTTCTCGGCAGTTTAACATTTAAATAGGTAAAAATTACACCCTAAATATATTTCCGTCTAACCAAGCATAAAATGGATAAAAACGTTTTATTCCTGGAGTTCCTTCATCAGTCCTCTTTAAAGATCAGCAGAAAAAGGCGTAATAAACGACCTCTCTGGAGATATTAACCTATTTCTATCCGGAAACATGGCGGAGGTAAAAAACCGAAAATATCCGAACGTAATCACATTATTCTGTATTATGCTCTGGGAATTTATCGGATATGTGGAAATATGGAAATACGTACTCCTTCTCTAGACTCTCTAGACGTGGTCGCGGATATTTATAAAAGGAATAGCGCGAAATGATTTATGCTTTTTTATTTGTTCTCTGTTTTTGCCAGTTTTGGGTATGGGAAAGTCACTGACATCAATACAACCTTTAAGACAAAGTGTTGAAAAATATTAACTATTTTTAGAACAACCAACAACGGCGTTTTGTGTAATGCGATCCTTAAATACTGGGGACGTTAAATATCTTAATAGCGTAGTTAAAAGTTTATGGCCCTAATAAAACATTTTTGATTTTTCGCGAATGAAAAATCCAACATTAGTGTATTTTCTGCGCATTTCAGGTGGGTGGTAAGGTATCGCAAGCTTTGCTTTTATAAGAATAAATCCATAGAATTTCATACAAGTAATTCACCCTCGCCCCTATACAATTTAAGTAAGTGGATTGTGGCCTCTACACATATTTTTTTTGACAAAACTCTGGACACATCTTCTCTTATGACATAGACTTTAAGTCAGATAAATCTGAAACTATATATTTTTCAAAAAATTATAAAACTGTATTTATTTTTAATTGATGAAGTCAGGTCGAAATAGGTATTTTTTTATTACGGTGACCTATATGTATGATAGTAGGCTTATCTGGGTTAATCTGTATAAAATAATTAATTTTTTCATTCATTTGCGTGTCATCATGATCTTTTGTCATGGCATCTGACATGAGACAGACTTTAACATCCAATTTAGGTCAACTCAAGGGCACGTAGCATACTTTTTCTATCATAAAAAGTATAGTTGTTAGCCTCTACATTAGCCGAGTATGTGAGTAAAGGATAAAGCTTCAATTACCCAAGCTCTCTAGAATCTAAATTATGTCTCGCATTTAATTTCAAGGCAAGCATGCCCTTGGCATGACCTTTCTAGTGCAAGTGAAGTGTTCCAAAAACCGTATGTTAATATATGCATATCTGCCAAAGGCATAAACAGACCCTCTTAGACTCCTCTCAAATTTTCAGAGCAATTTTCCCGCTCATTTAGAAGGATCAGGGTCAGACAAAAAGACGATTAATATACTAGGCCTTCCTTATTACTGGCATCTCAGCAATTATCCTTGAGCGTGTTTCGGGAAGACGCACTTGGGAACAATACAGGTATTTGGTTATGGGCATTTAAGGATGAGAGGCTTTTGAGCCGATTGGGTTTTCAAGGCTGCAGAACCTCGATACAGATGTTCAAGGTTTATGAATAAAAATACTATACCTTTTCAATAGTCACACTACACCAATTTTCTAGCCCCAAACTTAAAAGAACAGGTTCATGGAGACTTTTAACAGATAGGCACTTGCACTAATGTTTTTAGGGGGGTTTTGGTTTCAAACCCGTGGCTGATTTCGTCTAGGCCGAGAAACACTGTACCAGAACTGTCGCCAAAGTAAAGTATCACTTGTGTGGAAAAATCTTAACTGCGTTATACCTACTTAAGATCAGTTATATCATTAACCAAGCAATCAACCTTAACGTTATCATGTGCTCATTTAATCTGTATATTTGAAGCACCGCGTCAAAGCCTTTGAGCCTTGAGCATATTCCAATCGACATCAAAACGTTTAATCTTATAAAGTGAGTCTGTTTCGGGGCCTACGGGTATAATTTTTCATAATAGTTAAGTTTAATCAAGGCGCATTCATAAATATCAAAAGAACGTCTTCTTCCATCATGAAATGATAGTATTCTTTGCAGATTTTTCAACTACTCCTAGTATTTCTAACAGAGTATTATACTTAGATATTCTGATAGAACTCTTTATTATTATTTGTGTCGTATGCCCGCATAAAATTTAACGAGACCTGGTTAAATGTGATATTTATGAGGCGACTCAGTTAAGTGCCACAGAAAGTAGGATACTTGTTCATGGGTAGCATTATATTTAGGACGCTGTATAAAACAACTCGTATTATATATGGTCTATGTGCATAAAAATTGTTGCTATCATTTTGGCTTTATACGATTTAGGCCTTTGCCGTATCACCTTTTAGGGTTCCGTATCTTAAAAAGAAAAATGTTATTCTTGAGCCCTGAGTCGTCCGCCTGTCAGTGTCATGTTATTTTACAAAAAAAAAAGATATGTATTAATCTCAATTTTACAGAACTCATGTCATGTGAATGGACTCAACATCCCTGTCATCACTAAAACAATTCAGATAACACCCACTTATGTACTCGTAACTCTTTCGATTTTTTTTATTATATAAAAAAAAACGTCGATTACCGTGATTATTTACCTTCTTTGTTACGTACAATAAACAGCACGTCGACCTACCCAAAAAGTAAAAAATTCTCCAACAGATTTTCAACTTTAAGCCTGACAGGTAGAGATCATTTTCAATTAAGAAAATTTGACAATTTGTAGTAGGTCGACGAGCTGTTGTCTGTGCATTAAGAATGAAAATAAAATAAAATATTTCTACCCCGAATATACTCAAGAAAATCAGCATAAAATTTCAAATAATCATACAGAAACCCATTGAGACCCCACATAATACAACCCATACATCAATCGCAAACACTCAGAAAAGACGAAGAAAAAACAAACGACAATTTATTACCGCCCCTCCCGTCTCCTTGACTTAATATAACAAGCAAAATGATAACGGTTTCATACATTTTTATGCATTTCCTCATAGGCCGATCTTATACGATACACTTATCTCCACATTCGGGATTTCGCCTTGAGATTAGCATCAGCCATGGGTCCAAGGACTTCAGTAGGTCCCATTCATTCAGACCAGCGAAGCGGACTAGGGGATGTTAGCTGATAAAATGTACTGAAGGTCTCTAATGTAGGTCATTAACAACATTAAAATTGACGCCCATGCTTGAATATAAAATAAAGTTGTTTTCTGAGATGCGGAAAGAGGTTCAATTCGAAATGAAAATAAACACTTTATCTACACTTTCCAGAAGATACCAGTTTAAAGCTTTCTTCTTAATGCAAACAGAAAAATAGCCAGTTACTAGGTCACATACCTACTTGGAACTCACAAAATTACTTAAAACCCATAGAGTATCTATTTTAAGTCAAATTGTAGCCATAAAATTCGGCAAGAAGCAAGGTCATACAGCACCGGAAATCTTAAAATCCAATCCAAATAAAAATGTAATACAGTTTAATGCTACTTCAAAATGATATCGTCAGTATCGTTTCTTAAAAGATTTTCATACAATTTTTATGTATCATTTACTTACTGTAGTCCATTTGAGAAGGTCTGCTTTTATAGCTATGCGAAGTATCGTGTGGTTCCTCTATCCCTTCCCATTTACTTAGTGTCCAAGGTTGCATTTGTGCAAGGACTTCACCCAACCTTTTCGGGGTGTGCAATCGTTTGTGAAATCGCTAAGGGAAATGAAACGCAGTCGGCTGGCCACTGCGGGCGATAAAATTTACCGCCCGCTCTTTTTATTGATGTTTTGAGTGCCTGTATTCTGTAAGCCGTGTTTTTGAAAGGGTTTGGAAGTACAGTAAAGTCAGGATATTCACAATGTGTTCAGAAAGTTGTAAAAGTTTGATTGTTTTAAATATAAAAATTGTTTTGCTCACATCAGACTTTGTCATATTCTCATAAGCTTCGATATACCAAGCTTTTTCAACCGTCAGGAAATAAATAGATGTAGTACCGCAGCCTATTCTATTTGTATACTATTGAATTCTTCGCAGATGGAAGACAAAAGAAGATAATATTATATTACACGAACATAGGGTAGACGTGATACAAAAGGGGCTTAAATGTTCCCTTTAACCTTTCAGACCAGGAAGTGAAATAATAAAATCTCGATGACAGCTTTCACTAAAATATAAAATGATAATTTTGGTGAGTTTGGATACAAAGATGAGGTAATGGCGAAACTTCTTTATACTAAAATAGCCTCTATCACGAGTAAATAAGGTTTAAAGTCTCTTGGGACGAGCGGTCTCATGCGACCGCTTCTTGTTTCACGTAATGGCGTGCTACACACAGCGCGGTCGTTAACGACCGCTTCGTATTAGAAGAGTTAATCCCTTTCAGTAATTATAATTTACATAACAATATTATAACAATGAAAGACCTAGATATAATTTATCCATTCAATAAAAGAACTCCCGAAAATCGGCAATCATAAATCAATGTTAATGGCACCTAGGAAATTTTAATTTAGTTTAAGGTAATTATTTTGTCTATTCTTTAAATATGATTTATTTTATCTGTTATAAAGCTTTGATTTAACTTACAGAAATGCAAACATAATCCGATAAAAGATCCATCCACATATTACATCTCCCATATTCATATTCCATCCATGAAATATATCGCAACAAATATTTCATTCCTTGTGTACAGTCAGAAAAACATGAGAAACATCTGAAAACGACCCAACAAGGAACCTGCCTAATCTGCAGTAACGGACAGGCGTACGGTCTGCAAAATAACTAGGTTATTCGGTTTTTTTAAGTATAGACTAGCTACGGGGGGTCTGATAGCAATCGCTTTAAATATGATGAACAGACTTGGCGCATAAATAAATAATGGACAACATCAAATACATTGTTATCATCTTTAAGTAACTAGCTACATTACTTGTCTTATGGAAATCAGCAACAACTACGTAACAACTCCCAGACCGAGATAATTAAAAAAAAAATGTTTGATCATGTCATCAGTGAGACATTGTTAGAATTATCAGAAATCAGGTTTTTGACGTAGTATTAACTAATAAAGTATTCTGTACAAACCCCAGGTTGTCTAGGTCACAGTCGAGTTAATGCTAGGTCGCTTTGCTTAAAATAAAAGCCAACTTCGCAAACAACGGTATATTGTCGACAGATAGTCAAAACTTTAGGGAACACAATTTTGCTATATATAATTCCATGTAAACTAGTTACAACCGCGGTGCAAGCAACTCTGCACAGCGACATCTATGGATAAGTTTAAAAACTAATTCACTTAATCGTAATCGTACAATTTATTCTTATTAGATTGATCTAAACATTTTCTTCCGAATGTTATTTCATCATTATTCCTAGCAAAAAAGGACCAACAATAAAAATGAATCCTTTCCTGCGAACCATACCCGCTTCACGCACGATTTACATGTCAGTATGTTACCATTCGGCAATTCCACCCCCAAGGCCCAAGGCCCACGGCTACACGACGTAAGACGTAAGACCTTGAGATGCAACGACGTTCCCGCGGCCGGGAACAAGGCGCGTGCCATTACGCAAATAGTTTGCGCTAGGGCTGACACTAGAGTTTTCATTCACTTTCATCTTCGTTTTTACTTTTTTATCGTCATTTGTTACTGAACCATGCGCTTTATTTTTATTCTTTCAAGAGAAAAATCACGGTTCCTTTGTTTTGGAGTAATGACAATATAAAACAACAAAGCGAGGATAGTTCTTTGTGATTTTTTCCTAAAAGGGTTTTATCTTGTTTATATGCAAGCTCAGTATAATAATTACTAATTTCATACGGTTGAATATAACACAAAATGATTTGATGCTGCAGCAACATCGGATTGGGATGAAGCTTAGATTTACTAAGCAGTAGAGTAACCTTAATCACAGGTAAATAATAATTTATCTTGCTTTGTTTGATGATTGTTACTATTACATTATCAATTAATTAGGCAAAACTTGCTGTGTAATTTGTAAAATAAAAAACAAATAACAGAAATAAGTTTAGTTCTGCCTAGCGAGAGCAAAATAATGTTTATAATTGGTAATTATTCTTTAAGCCCGCAAGATTAAGGGCCTTGAGTTGCAGCGATCTTTCCATCTGGATGCTTGCTATTCGCTCTAGTACACAGATAGTTTGCTCCAGGAGGGGTGGCAAAAGAAACTTATAAAGATAATTCAAAACCAAATTGTCATCACCACCATACATTATAATCATTAGTTACTATAACATTAGCTGCTTTTCATCATCATGGGATAGACATCCCACGCCGCGCTTGCGGGCTGCTTTCAAAAAGTCATATTTTTTAAAAATTCATTATCAATGTAATGAAAAACATATTAAACATATTAAAATGCTGCAAGGGCAATTATGCTAATGCATACCCCCAAGACAGATAGGTACTTACATTAGGGTAAAGTCATTCATTTAAAAATTGCTACTAGCCAATATTATTTATTCTAGCTGCATTTCATAGCGTCTTCTCCTATAATACACTTGCCAATGTACATATAAGAAGATAAACACAAAAATTTTTCGCTGTTGTTTTACTTTGGTGGCCTCGTGATTTGATCGCCGGTAGAACATGCTTATGACATTAAGTAGGTACTTTTTACTGACCAAGATAAATTATATTATCTAAAGCAATGCGTACTTGACTTCGATGCTCAACCCTACCTCCGAACAGTGTTGTGGTAATGACAGTGTGCGATGCTCGGGATTCCTTTCCCGGTTGAGGCACGCCATAGACAAGTTTGCTTAACTATGGGAGACGTGTTTGAATATATTAAGAGTTAGTAGATAATTAATGCAAATAATATGTTGGTATCCTAGATAAAGGTGTTCGATGAATATATATTTTTTTATCTTTTGAATTTAATAACATTCTTAATTGCATTTTTGAGGTTACAATGATGTTACCATGATGTTTATGGTCATCAGAGTTTTCAATTTAAAACTTAATTACCTACTTGAGAGCTTCTATTCGAAAATAACAGTTATAAAGTTTAGTTAAATTTTTTAATACAAATGTACGTACATGATAAAATACACTTTTACGCGATTAATAAATAAGCAATTTTCAGTAGTCTAAAACTATGAAGGGGTAGTTTGTTTCTAATTCGAGTGTTTAGAGGTAGTGAAAATCCCCTTATGTGTAAATGAACTCAGATTTCCACGAACATACTCATACATAAATTCTATAAGTTCTTTCTTTACAATACAGTAATGAATTTAAGGTTTTTAATAAGCTTAGCATATGATTTTGTACTTGTTGTCTTTGAGAGAAAAGGGTTATAAAATAATTCAAATTTTACTTTCGTTGTTTGTGGTTTTACAAAAATAAAACACGCTACGCTGTTTTTTTTCTATCGAATATAAGTAAATTTTATTAAATTATTGTATAAATAATGTATTAATATGAATTATGTTTAGTTTTTATTGCTGTCGTGATAATTTTAAGCAACAAACTTACCAAACCAAGGGAATCTGCGAACTTCAACTAAAAAATTTAAACTCAATTAAACGGGAAATTTATGTACAAAATGTTACCTCTTTTGCCTGACGTTTCGATCGGCATATATAATGATAAATTATGATCGCGTTAATTCCCGTTTCATTGAGTTTTAAATTATGAAACGCGAAAGTTTAAAAGTAAGTAATTATTTTAACTAAAAAAGTTTTAAATTTTCAAGTTTCAAAAAAGAAAAAACCCTATAAACTATTCCGATCACAAAACTGTTAAACCGAAATCTGTTAGTGATACAGAGAGGATTCTGTCGGCAGAAAAGTAATTACCGTGATTTAATTACGTGAGAAGAATAGACCACGTGACCGCGTGCCCACAACTAGGAGTGTGCAGTGAATGTTAATAAGTATATAGGCATGGGATAAGGTAACTTAGGCCGGCTTGCACGGAAATGTTTAGATAAATTAATAACTCTGAGTTTACTGACTCAGAGTTAGTTCACAAAAATTTTAACTCTGAATTTATGTTGCACCTATCGAAAATAACCCAGAGTCAACTACAACTACACCGTCCCGATCATTTATTCGGCTAATATCCGACCAAATACGTCCCTAAGTAAAGACCAATTATTGTAATTTAACTAGTTAGTCCAAGTAACATTACTATCAAAAACGATAATTTTGAAAAATTTTAACGTGACGCCAAACTGTCAAAAATATCGTAAAGCGACCAAACATTTGTCAAAAACACAAATTCCTATTTTCAGTTGCATTACGAATTTACAATCTTTTTGACTATTGAGTTAGCGAAACCCGTTCATGATCTGAAGGTTTACTGGTTAGAATATGGTAGTAGGTTCTAGGGTATTAACAAATGTCTATCCTTTCCTAAATGTTAAACATTTAAGTACATCGTCTATTAACAGAATCGGAAAGTATTTTTTGTAAAACCCCCGAAGTATTTCATGTTTTTTTACTTTGTCATTGTGATCTACTAAACTTTTTTTATTTGTACCTATTTATTTTATATTTTATTTACTTTAGTTTTACTTTAACCTTTTACTTTCTCCATTCAAGGCCCCATCCGAGTAAACGGGTGCGTGCATAAACGGGTCACGTTTCACACATTTTACTACAACACATGTTTCAAGATTATGTCTAAACTGCGTCCTTCAAAGTTACAAAGGAAAGCTCAACTAGCTAGAGTGACATTTACTTCAGGGGTGATAAAAATTACGCACAAAAAAGAAGATGAAATCGGTGTACAGCAGAATTATTTTAGGGTTATTCCTCATTCATCCTATGACGTCTCATCCCATTTCCTCACTCATCCCAAACTAGTATTCCTAGCTCAACCTATGTAACATTTTCTTAAATCAACCTGAATGCATTCCTTACTCATCCCAGCGAGAATATTACAAAAATGAGTATAGATAGCAAACCAACGTTTAATATTTTTCAGAAAGTTATAAAATATATATAAAATTAATACTAATATTATAAATAAAAATTGAATGTGTATGTTTAGTAAAAAACATTACCTACATGTTTAATAAAATATACTAACATACTTATAGAAAAACTTGCACTTGCAACAAACATTTGTAAAACATGAAAGCGAGAGGGAAAATGATAAAAAATACATTTCTATTCCGACCGTACACAAAAGTCTTATATTTTTTTAAGTGGTTTTGCAATAGTTTGAGCTAGGATGAGTAAGGATCTTAAAATGAAATAATTGTTGTGGGTTGAGTAAGGAACACAAATGGGATGAGTGGGGAAAAAATAATGAGTGGGATGAGACAGGATGAATAAGGAATAACCCTTATTTTATTACATTATAACTTTTTTGTTGCATTTATTAACTCACACGACATGCACTATCATTGCCATTTATCCCTAACGATTAAAAAAATATAAACTTTTCCATTCAACTATATACTGACTAGTTACCATCTGATCGGTTATTTGCAATTTAATGATGATCACGGTCACGTTGTTAAGCCTTTGACTGCCACAAAACTAGACACAATAGAAAAACTATTGTTTGGGGGTCAAGTGTCAACGTTGCCCCCATTGGCGCACAATGTGTAGTTGCTACTATCGATAAAAGATAGGGCGTCGTGTGTAACCACCACCATCCTCCTTAACACTCTCTTTCTCTAAGTTTAGTCTAGGGTTGGCAACCTGTGACCTTCAAAAACAAAAATGCGTAGTGCTCGCATCATAGGGCTGAGGAGAATTAATTTAAAGCAGCCATATTCCGCTAATAACGTAGACCAGAGTAACTGAATTACGGCTCAAGTGACGGGCGTTTAGACATATTACATTTTGTTGTGGCAATTTGAGAAAATGCGTAGTAGTTTAATGACATATTTTTTCATTACCACTTTTACGACAAGTACTTCGAAGAACTTCATTAGGAATACTTCTATGTGGAATAATGTACCTACTCGTATCTTATTATATCAATTTACTTTGGAATTATAGCTTTTTGAAGTCCGTCTGTCTGTAAGTCTGTATATCTGTCCGTCCGAGGTTTTGCTTGGAGACTATTGACACTAGTTATAGAAAACAGTATTTTGTGTAGGTATATGTATCAATCAAGCCAACATCGCGACAAAGTGGTAGAATAAAATTTTGAAAAATATTTTTTTAGGGTAGCTCACGTTAACAGCCTGTGTAATGTAAGTTTTTTTATACTTTTTAGTTTGAATGAGAAAACTACAAAAACGGGTTTTTAACAAATTTGAATAAATAAACAAACTGGCCAATCACGGTTTCGAAGTAAGTACAAAGGAATTGACTATTAATATTCTGTTATATATATTTTTTTAATGACGCGGAGTAGAGCACATATAGACTCGAACCAATTCAGAAACAAACCGTGTTCTAAATTTACACAAACCAGGAATTAAACCCAAGTCCCGTCATCAATCATAAACTCCCAAACGATTCTTTCCCAAACCATGACCCTGAAGACCCCATTGAAATTCCAAAGGATTCCAACATAACACCAGCCGCCATTTATCAAGCAAACCTCAATTTTTCACTGCATCGACGGATCAGTCGTCCTTGAACATCGTGTTTGAAAGTCAAACATCGATATTCATTCTAATGATAACTTCACAAGTATCGATAATGTTAAAAAATGACAGTAAAAGATATGACCATAATACAGCTTAGGTGGTATGAAAACAGTATCATTTAATTTCATAATATCCCGTAGATTGCGATGTAAAATAGTGTGTTTGTTGTAGTGAAATAACAGTACGAACGCCAGAAATGTATGTACTTTAAATGCATTTTATTTTTATTTTATTTTATTTAAGTTAGTCTCGCTAAAACTCGAAAATGGCTGGATCGATTTGGCTAATTTTGGTCTTAAAATATTTGTGGAAGTTCAGGGAAGGTTTGAACGGTGAGAAAATATGGCAAAATTGCGAGAAAAATCGTAAAAACGTCAATTTTATTTCCTCATTCAAACTGTTTATATCTGTCAAACAGGTCAGGAGGCGGAACAAAGTTCGCTAGGTCGGCTATAAATAATATTATAATATTTCCTCCTAATATTTTGACGACCTCCGTAGCCGAGAGGCGAGAACGCTGGACTGTATATGGCGCCGCCATCTCTGAGGTTCCGGGTTCGATCCCCGGTCGGGTTAATGTGGAAAACGAACTTTTCTATATTGTCTCGGGTCTGGGTGTTGTGGTACCGTCGTTGTTTCTGATTTCTATAACACAAGTGCTTTAGCTACTTACCTTGGGATCAGAGCAATGTATGTGATGTTGTCCAATATCTAATATTAATATTCATAATGTGTCTGCGGTGTATCGTCCTCTAACTAGTATTATGTAGACTTATTCTCTTCTTCTTTATAACAATAAACATGCCATATTTTAAATCACTTTGATTAAGTTCGACAACTTATACTTACGCTTAGACAACAGTGATCAAAACTGACGATGTTTTCACCGTATTAATTTGATACCGACAAACATTAATGAAACCGTCGCCATACAGACATCACTAAAACCCAGTTGCAGTAGGGCAACACTTGACTTTTGGGTCAAGGCCTCGGCCCAGGTATGCCGCATCTTGGGCCTTTTATGTTATGGGCAAGGCTCGATTGAAAGTTTCAGTGAAAAGGACTTGGGTCGGCTTTTGTTATCTTGGGTACGGACGGTTGTTCCTTGCAAGATTATTAGACAGCTCACTGTCATATACAGTCAGTTAATTTTGTCTTTTTACCCGATTGCCAAACGAGGGATATGTTTTTAGAATAAACATTTTAAGTGAGTACATTTCATACTTTAAACTATACACACTTATAAGTCTAGAATCTTTAACGTGAATTGATAAACCTATAAGAAATAGGTAGGCATACGCAGGATACAAAATTTTAGAAGTAGTAAACAATTTCGAAGTACCTACGTCACAAAAAAATGAAATTATAAGGGAATTGTCTAGGTTTGTAAGCTCACGTGCTTTTAATTTCGATAAAAATACGATAAATTACTTATACCATCAAGCTGATCTGTTGCCTAAGCTAAAAGGTGGATACCTAGTGCAACCCATAATGAAGTATGTTTTTTAAATATAATTTAGAAAAAAAGTTATATTTTGTACTATAATTTTACTTCAATCAGCAGGTGTAACAGGTCAGAAATGTTCAAGATTAAATCAAGTCCTCAATGCGGGTAGTTTCGTATTTCTATCTTGCTATATCATAAACTTATTTCTGATCGGAATCGCGTTTATATTCATCATTCGTAAATGTAATATCATTAAATTGTTTTGTTCGATATTTATTGTGTTAAGTGTGATTATTAGATCGGATTAATGTGCTTAAATGACTGTTAACTACTTAAAGCAAGGTAAGTGCTGATTACATTTTTATTCAAAAAATTGACTAGTCTACGTGAAGTAATAGCTGCGGTTTTCTTTTGTTTTATGTTCTAATTTTGCTCATAGCTTAGTGGCAGCAGTACTTTGGTATCGATTACTAAAGTTAAGCTGCCAACGCCGCGGTCGTAAGTGGATGGGTGACCATTCCGAACATATTTAGTGACATTTATCACGTGCATCTCCGTGCTTCGAAAGGCACGTTAAGTTGGTCCCGGCTAATATCCGGATAGATGTTTGGTCGTGAAGCCTAGTCAGAGGCCTTAAGGCGGCTTGATTACATCTGGCAGTAAGGTTTAGTCTCTGACCTTACAACACCCCTCCACTAATCCGCACCGGGCCCGCGTGGTGGAGTATGGCCCAAACCACCTCATAGTTGGGGTGAGGCCTGTGCCCTGCAGTGGGACGTATTTGGCATAGGTACTTTACTTTTATGTTTTAATTTTATAACTTGAGTATTTATTACTATTTATTGTTGACATGGATCCTTGCCAATGGAAATGAAAACCTATGCCTTATTTATGAAGATATTGTTTTTTACTTTTAAAAAATACATATGAATTTGAAAGGTGAATGCTTGGTTTTTATGGTCCGTGGCGTGATCCATCATTCACAACCTAAATAAAGATGTTCATCAAGATAAGACTGTCTGTTAGTGTGATAAATCAATTGAGAAGGTCAATTTCAACCGGTTGGAGTATGTCCCATAGCCTAATTGGTAAAGCTCCTGCGCGCTAGCAGGAGATTAGGATTCAAATCCCGGCATGAGAGAGTTGGCTTTTTTAATTTAAAAATGTATTTCTCAATATTTGCAAAGTAATTTGAATAAAATAGAAAACATTTATTTGACATACATAAACGCAATTACAAACAGAATTAATTAAACATACAAAAAGAGTCTCAAAAAGTCCCCGCTCAGCATTTGTCGTTACAGCCAAAAACCATAAAAAAGCTGGTTTTCAGCGGAGACCCCAACGATAGAACGTAGGACGGGTAGTGACAGCGGTATATCGGACCACCAAAGACCGCCACATCCCTCCGGCCGACTCCGGCTCGGAGTCATCGAAGAAAGCAGAAGGCTCCGATGGACCGATACACCGCTGCTTACATACCTTCACAGAACTTTGCTAAAAGTAATACATAAAATTTAGGTATTTTAATATAAATATGATATTAACATACCTAACTTTGGTGATTACTAAAATATTTTTTTGTATCTTATTTGGACACAAAAAGAAAAAAAGGGCATACCTCCTAGGCCCCCGCAGAATATCAGTGTCGTGGCAGTTAGTTCTTTCCTTTCCTTGTCCTTTTGGCACATTCAATGTTTTTTGCCGACAAAATTTTGTACCATATTTTTCTGTGTGCCAAATATAATATTAATATTAAATAAATGTTACCTGTCCAGCGACACGGCGACCAGGCTGTACACGGAGGCAGCCACCGACAGCCCCTGCACGTAAGGCACCGTCTTGCACATCAGCCAGCCCAGCACCCACGCTGTGGACAAGAACACGCATTAGTAAGGTAGGCAAGCATGCTTTTGCTAACAGTCACTGCCCTCAAACACTACTCACGCTTAACCGGTTTTGATTATAATTAAATTAAATATCATTTATTACAGACCAGGGCGGTAACCACGAACTCTTAAAACAATCTCAAATCTGTCAAACATTATCAAATCTGTCAAATTTTGAATGTAATGACTTACCAAAATTGACAGATTTGACAGCTTTTAGATTGTTTTATGAGTTTATGGTTACCCCGCAGGGCGGTAACCACGAACTCTTAAGACAATCTGAAATCTGTCAAACATTATCATTTCTGTCAAATTTTGTATGAAATGACGTACCAAAAATTGACAGATTTGACAACTTTGAGATTATTTTAAGAGTTCATGGTTACCCCGCTGGGTCCATTTTGTTGTTAGTAACAATTTTCTTATAATCTATGTTAGTTCATTAATTTCCAATGTTAGCACTAATAGGGATTGCGACTCGGGGCGTTAGGCGACAAATGCGTCACAAGTTCGCAACCCAGTGCGTTAACATATACCAATGGTTTACAGGACGCCATTAATTATCGAGCATATTTGGAAATTACGTAAATTTTGTACCTACAGTAAGAACCAGATGAAACACCGATACTTATTGCCAAAAAAATATACACAGCAAGCTTAATGTATTATCATGTGTATTTCCTATAGTCGATGTTTGCTACTTAACTGTAAATGTCCTAAAACTCTTAAACATCTTAACAGAACTTCCATGATGTCTCAAGTCACAAGCCTCACCCAAGCAACAAGTGGAAACAGGTCATTAAATCAATATTACACGATGCCCTGCAACTGAAACTGGGTCAGGTCACTGTCCTACCTGCGACCTAGCCTTGCATTCCTCTAGCCCCGTCTCACTCCCCCCACAAACGTTTCCATACCTCCATCCCTTTCAGGCATGGCCTTGCCCCGCAAGAAAACGCATTACAATACAAAAGTCCAACATGACAACGCGATCCCCAATTAAATTCCAAACGTATATCTAACGACATAAAGTCGGTATTTCAATAAACGATTACGCAGAAGACTTGCATCGAGACAGCTTTATCGATTCGCTGAAGGAACTGATTTGATTTTAATAATGACCGAGTTCAGGTATTATATGTATGATTTCGTAACCTAAATATTCGTTCCTTGACCTCACATTTGAATAATAAATCGAATTTTGTATCAATCTATTCTGATTCTTTCAGACGATTATACTTTCATGACTTTTATTGGAATGTCTTACATTGATGATAGGTTCTTCTATTATAAGCTTTTTTCCTATCACTTTAATAATAATTGACTTTAGGTATAGACCTATAGGTATAGGTTGTTTATAAAGCCTTATTTATACATATACCTTTATAAGACTTTATAAAGAACAGCGCACTTAAGCCATCGTTTAAAAAATCAGTTTTTATTTATATCAGTTGAGGATTGGAAGTATTGGTGGTATACTATTATAATCGTCACTTTTCTCAAAATCGAGCATATTTGTAAAGGAAATCAGAATTCAAATAATATTTAATGCAGTCGGAAAGCAGCTACTCATTTTCGTACTGCGGATCAGAGAACCCAAAACAAACGTACGAATTCATACAGAATGGGGTCACTTGGTCCCGAATTATGCAATTAGGCCGGGGAAGTTTTCATATTCAAATTTAATGAGGGCCTCTTCAAACAGGATGAGGACCTTTGTGTTCTTAATGCTGGATTAGTTACTGTTGATGCTTCAAAAAGTAAGCAGGCAGGAGTTTAAGCATGGTGTTGTTGTGGCTATGTTTGTGCAGAATTTACTTTGTTGAGGTAGGTACAAAAGGTACTTCAACGATTGGATGGGATAGTTAAGAGAAGAGACGGTTTAAACTACCTAATTAAAATTGTTTTCTAAATATTACTTGATAATACATTATTAGGCCTTACTGGTCATCATCATCGTCATCTTACCCTATTGCAGTCCACTGCTAGACGTAAGCCTACCCCAAAGAGCTGGTCGATAAGATATAATTAATTTTACTTGCGTAAATGCAAATAGAAGGCCCAAATTTTACTCAATTTCAAAGTGATTTTACTGCTTATGCAGTTATGTCTATCTGTCTAATCTTAATAAATACAGGGTGACTGGTACAGGACCCGCCATAGAAAAATCTCGTATGGAGGAGGTCATATGCTACCTTTTGAAGCTTAATTTCCCTAACTAAAGTTTATAGTTTAGGAGATATTATTTATGTTTTTTACGATTTTCCCGAAATTTGACCTTAAAGCTGCTCTAACTTTTTTTAATAATTTCTTTTTTTTATTAACTTTTTTTTAAGCTTCAATAGTAGCTAATGACCTCCTTCATTCGAGATTGTGCTATGGCGGGCCCTGTACCAGTCACCCTGTATATCTAACAAAAAAAATAAATACATATAACAAGTTATGTGTAAAAATTTACAAATTATCTATTTTGTTGCAGATTGTTTATCAATCTGTTCGGTACAATTCTATTTATTCACTAGATCAAGTTTCAAATGTCATGGAAAATTTAAAATAGATACATAACGAACTAAAATATTTGGTTTGGAACGTACTAAACACAAGACGCCTTTTCCAATCTTCATTTCCATTCCAATAATTTTATTGAAAAGCTTCAGATGTGATCGGTGCACGAATATTCTTGTTATTTCATTTGTAATGCTAAATGTTTAAGCGGTGACATGGAATTCTGATTATATTTCACTTGAAGATAAATAACATTTGAAAAAAATCATCGACCTCAGGTGGGACTCGAATCTTGTCACGTGACGTCCTCGGTAGCTTAGTGGTCAAAGCACTCGCCCGGTATGCGATGGGACGTGGGTTCGAGTCCCACCTGAGGTCGATGATTTTTTTCAAGTGTTATTTATCTTCAATTAAACCTTGCATGGAATTGCTAAAAGTGAAATATAGATAAAAAATTGTTTTTATCTATATTTCACTTTTATGGACTACCTTTATGTAAATGCATCAGTCTCCTCGCCCGTGACAGGAATAGTAAGAAAGAACTAGAGAATCAATTTGATGGATTGAACATCTTCTAACAAGAATTATTCATTATTTTGCCATAACTTTGAACAACAATTCGATTCAACGCGCCGATTTAAATTAGATCTTTCGGGAATTTCGTTTTGGGAGTTTCTAATTCCATCAGTTGTGTAATATAAAATACCGCGAGTATTTTCAACATCACTTTTGTAAATTACGTAAACATTAAGGTTCAGCTATAATATTTCAGTTGTGTTCATAAACCTAATTAATTTCTCCAAAAAAACACTGAATGAATGGTCCAACTTTTTTAACGTTTCATTCTAAATTCTATTTTCCAGGCAAATTGTATGTTTTTTTTTAAATATGTTAATTTCCATTTTTACAGCATTTTGTTTGATTTCATGGGTAGAACAACCATAGGTTACTATGGCTGAAACCAGCTGAAACTTTAGGCTGTGCCAAACTACGGTGGCAGTAACGACATTTGTTTTGTGGTAGTCCAGTGCTCAGTTAGCGATTGCATGGCCAATCACTTGGGCCTAATCAGGCTGGTATTATTACGCGCCACTTTAAACCTTGTCTGCTTAAACATAAGGTTCAGGACTGACCGGTCAGTCGGGATCCATCGGATCCAAGCCTAAAGGGCTGGTGACTAGTGCCAACCACCTATCTTGATTGTAACAGGCCGTCTAATTTGTGCATGATACTCATAATATTTTACGTTAGTTAGTATCATAGTAAAGTTTTGTCAGTGGTAAGTACTTTATTGCCTCACAGCACCAATTGCCGCTGCTGATACCCAGAGCTCATCATGTCCATCATCAGGGTGATACTCTGGTCGCCTCGTATGAGTATCGATCATGAGCTTAAACGGCTATATCTGAATGCCAAATCAAAACTAGTTGCTACTTTTATAAGTAACAATCGAGTCAAACAGAATTTTAAATTGGTATTTTTAGGGTTCCGTACCCAAAGAGTAAAACGGGACCCTATATCTAAGGCTCCGCTGTCCGTCTGTCTGTCTGTGTGTCCGTCAGTCACCAGGCTGTATCTCATGAAACGTGATAGTTAGAGAGTTGAAATTGTCATAGATGATGTATTTCTGTTGCCGCTAAAACCACAAATACTAAAGAAACACAATACAATAGATATTCAAGGGGTTTCCATACAACAAACGTGATTTTTTTGCCGTTTTTATAGATGGTACGGAACCCTTCGTGCGCGAGTCCGACTTGCACTTGCCGTTTTTTTTTTGTTTTTCCTTTTCTAAAAAAAACTATCAAAATATTATTTTTAATTAGCATCTTGTAGATCCTATCCAAGGATGAAGCTGCAAGAAGTAGGTCAGGGCGTTGAACTAGGCCACGGATCCGACGGACAGGTGAGCCGAGGATCGCGGGCAGCGGACTGAAAACTTGTGTGTTTATATTGGGTCTTAGGTCGCTTCTCCCTTGAATACTTAGTAAGTTTATTCAAACAGTTGTCATGCACTAACATAAATAAGAAAGCAACTATGACAACATCAGGTTACGACACCTCATAAGCCATAACGTACTCCACAACTTAATCCCATTGTAGTGTGGTGGAGGGATGTCAATGAATCAACAGTTAAAATTATATCCACAACAAATTAAAATTAAACAGCTTACTCAATTATTATAATTATTAATAACTTTTTTAACTATCTTGTTGCATTTTTAAACATAATCATTATACTCTAACGGGATTTCATGCAACTAACATACCTAAAACGATTTGTTTTTTGTACCGACGTTTCGGCTCGATTACACGAGCCGTGGTCGCGGGTTGACTCAGTTATATTATAATTATTGTTGTTTTTGCATTCGTGATGCTAGTAAAATCGGAGATATGATTAATAAAGAGATAGAAAAACTCTAAAGTAATAATGTATTAGCATACGAGCCCCTTATAAGCCAGGCCACGTTCACCGGTAGAGTACGAAGCAATATTTATTCTATTGGTGGAATACCTCTTCTTAAACACTATCTTCTGTGTTTTCTTACTTGGTTTTTGGGAATATTACATTAAAAAAGCAGCGTTACATTTTTGTTATAAATAAATAATACATATTGGACAACATCACATATATTGCTCTGATCCTAAGGTAAGTAGCTAAAGCACTTGTGTTATAGAAATCAGAAACAACGACGGTACCACAATACCCAGACCCGAGATAATATAGAAAAAATCGTTTTCCACACTGACCCCACCGGGGATCTAACCTGGAACCTCAGAGATGGCGACGCCATATAGTCCGGCGTGCTCGCCTCTCGGCTACAGAGGTCGTCTAAATGTTATGATAATGTTCTAGGAATATCTATAGTTTTTCGATCGTTCCGATCCCGACAGCGCGAATCCGACCAAACATATTAGTCACAAATATTACACAAAATAGATTTTTTACCTACCTACTGCATTTAAATGGATTCTCGCTGACAGTGCTAATTATTTATTTGTTTGAAACAAACAGATAATAAAATATTTTTCTATAACGGCTAATAGCTTAGGTGCCAATTTCAAGTTACTAAGTATTGGTTGAAGTTTTTGATGAGTAATGAATGAATAATCAGTGATAAAAAGAACTGATACTCACGACAATTTCCTAACAATCCCACTTACTTGGCAGTTGCCAAGTACAAAACTAAGTAGAGCCTGTAATGACTAATTATAAGTTAAATACAGTGCGGCTTGAACACTAGCCAAACTAAAACGGTTAATTAGTTCATCAAAACAAACCAAATTATGGGTAATAAACTTATAATTTAATAGATAGTTAGTATTAGTACTATCTACTCCATACATTATCATCGAATTTAAACCTTTGTTTGTAGAACGAATAAATATCTGTTAGAAATGGAAAGAAACTTTTAAACTCTCGCGTTGCATAATTTCAAAACTCAATGAAACAGGGATTTACTCGATCATAATTTGGGTACAAAATTATGATCGCGTTAATTCCCGTTTCATTGAGTTTTTAAATAGAAATAAAGGTTAAGCTTCTGCTCATTACACAAATTTTCAATAGCGCGCTAGAGTCCGCAGCCACGTCGTGTTTCAAGCCCGAGATTATAACACGTGACTGCCCTGCTCTTTATCTTGAACAAGGTATATACGAAACAAAAAAACCTATTTTTGAAATTTATAATTTGCTAATTCATAAATCATATTAAAATTCTACTAAATTGGAGTTCACAAAAACACATTTTAGGCTAATTGAGGGTTTCAGCAAATTAAAAACTAGATAAAGTCAGCATTACTCGACAGGCTAGGGCTGTGTATCGTCAGAAATAAATTAGATTTTATTTTAGGGTCAACCCTCTATTTTGTTTACCCTTGGCACTGAAAGCGCATGCACTTAAAGGATTTGTGTGATTATCGTTATTCTGGACTTGACAGCAAATCACTGTCATCTTAACTAGAAGGTGTATTAAATTCCTTTTTCATAATTAATTGCATTACTTGCAGCATAATATTATTTTCTATTTTCATAATGGCGAACGCCTAGTCTATAATTTATTTAGGTTCACGCTGAGTACACTGTTAACGGTCGCGGGTACCTTATTTGTTGACAATATATACATACATACATATAGCTTTTTTTTCAAATTCAAATCAGCTTTGCTCCTACTAATAAATTAAAGCACCTTAAACACAAAAGATAGACTAGATTTAAACACTTGTCTAAAGACTAGTCAACCAATTTGAAATGTTTGCTAATAATTTCGATCGAATGTCTAATGTGTCAACATTTCCAATAGGTTGACTAATTTTAGACAAGTGTTCAACCCTAGTCTACCTTTTTGTAGTAAGGCCAATATTTTTTAAGCTACAATGAAAAATTGATAACAATTACACTTGAAGATTCAATTTTCGGGAAAAATAATTGAGCAGCTACCTCCAAAGCAAGCGAAGGATTTTATTGACGGCAAATAATGGAGTAATATACCAATAGTATAATACCAATACCACAACATCGTTGTTTGACAGACGAATTGATATTCGAGACGTGACTTCTATACTACGTGGGGGCATTGAGGAAAATTCTTTGGCTCTCAAGATATTGGGCGGTGTAATGCCGAAGCCGAGTTTGTCAATAGGGTTTTATTAATACACTAGAAAAATCGAAGGCTTTTATGAGCTTATGATAATACAAATTGTATTTATTTATTATTTTTTTGCACAAAAGACTGGCAGTTGGTGGATATTATTCTCTGTGCACTTATCTTTTATTTTGAAATTATAAGATGTTTTTTTTAACACAGTGAAATACAACCCATCAAAGCTAGGTCAAAAGGCTTAAATTAATTAAATGTGGATAATAATTACAAAACCTAAAGCGACAGACTTACAAACGTAAATCCATTTTAATTTAATAAAACTGTAACAAGTTGTGTACATAAACAGTAAAATCCGTACGTAAATTTATTACGTACGTCTACGAATTTTCTTACTAGTACGCAACTACTTAGACGAAAATACTTACTACTACTTAGTAAGAAATAAGATGGGGTGCGCTTAACCATGATCCTAGAGGCTAGTCTGGTTATAAATAAACAAGAAAATGCATCTAGATTTTATATTTAAATACCTACGGCCTTACTATAAAAAGAAAGACACGTGTTAAACACTTGTTTACAAATAAGTCACCCAATTTGAAATGCTTGTTAGTAATATGTCGTAATATGTCAGATGTGTCAACATTTCAAATTGGTTGATCAATTTTAGACAAGTGTTTAACGTTAGTCTATCTTTTTGGTAGTAAGGTCACTATAGTGTCCTACGGAACAATCAAGTTCACTTTTTGCACCGGAACTAAAACTTTTCTATTTCTAATACCCGCAAGCAAGGTCCAAAGGATTAATCTCTGCTGCAGCCGCTGTACAGATTGCACCACTGTGCGCTGTTAGATGAAGGCCAGCACTATGTCGCACAGTGGGCTATAATTGCGATAGTAGACATTTAGTAGCGTTATTGAATCAACTGTCTTAGGTGACTTGTTCAGGTCGTAATTTATTTAAAATCTAATCTAATGACTTGTTTTTAAGTTAAAGAAAGTATTTTTCTATTTACGTGCATTTTTCACAGTTAAAATATACTAATTAATTACTACTTAATCAAAATAGAAGTTTAAACCATTCGTTTTTTCATTGCTTTGTCTTGTTGTTTAGCTAATATTACTTGGTGTGCGACACATCTTGACCACCTAAGCAAACGAATATCATGTAATTTACATCTTATAATAAAGTTTATAAAATTAATAAGAACAATAGTTTAAACATTATTTAAACACATATGGTACACACACGTTTAATTACTTAGTAAGCATAGTTAGGCTAGCATGTGATCTGGGCCATAACCATGAACTCTTAAAACAATCTCAAAGTTGTCAAATCTGTCGATTTTAGTACGTCATTTCATACAAAATTTGACAGAAATGATAATGTTTGACAGATTTGTGATTTTGTTTTAACAGTTCATGGTTAGGGCCCTGTTAATCGAAAGATATGTGCAAAAAAAAACAAAAAAACAACTGAATGTTACTGCAAGAAAAAAGTAAGACATTACTGCTCCATCTTGTTTTATTGTTGAAACTTATTACACTGGTTTTATTCAAGTATGAATAAAATATGACTTAATTCAATCGATAAAAGTATTAAATCATGCATTTATGTATTAAGCTATAAAACGAAAATAACATACTCCATTTATTTTGCATTATTCACGAGTACGGAATGCTATTATTAGCATACTTAAAGGTACTGGAGGAGCGATCGTTAAAATAAGATAGGTATACTTATGTACGTAAAAATGCCTGGGCCCTAACCATGAACTGTTAAAACAATCACAAATCTGTCAAACATTATCATTTCTGTCAAATTTTGTATGAAATGACGTACCAAAATTTACAGATTTGACAACTTTGAGATTGTTTTAAGAGTTCATGGTTATGGCCCTGGAATAGGGCATGTTTGTTATATATGCCTTTGGGCATAAAACCTTTTTGACAAAATGTCGTCAAATATGCCCAACTCATATCAAATGGAATCGTTTTATTGTTTATCCGACATTTTGGGGACTTTCGGAGATGCTACCTATTTTGCAATTGGGTCATATTCTACTGGTTCAGCCGATAATAACCATAGGAGCTTTGATAACACGTCACTAATATTCCGGTCCGTGAGTCTGAATATTTTAACCAAAAATCGTTGTAAATTTTATTCCTATCGGTTTTGACTACACTCTGCATTAACATGGTTTACAAACATACAGGGTTACATTTCGAAGAGGTGCCAAATTTTCAGAGACCACTCAGAATCAATAACTTAATTGATCTACAATATAAACAACAAACTTTTTTCTTTAAATTTTCCGTTGTTTAAAGATGGTACGCGTGGATAATTTTGTCTTATACGATACGATACGATACGAGGTACTAGCCCAGCCAGGATCAAAGCCTGCTCCGGTCAAACCGGCATACCAGGTAGCACATTTTATAAGGAGGGACACGCTCTGGGATGGGATAGGACGGCCGACCAGCCAACCGACCGCGCAAGTCGGCTGAAACCAATCGACCACAACCAAGTAGATATGCATCCTGAGCCTGGTATAGGAAAATGGGTAAAGACGGGTTTATTGTTGTTAGGATTGAGCGTTGATGATGATGGGTTGGGCAATCTGGCCTTGGGTGTTGTGGTTTTTTCCTGATTATTATGTTATTTTGTTACTTGGTTGGCTTGCTGGTTGTTCTGTGTCATTGTTATATAGGTGTTGTTGTTTCGTATGAGCTGCTGGCGTCGGATTCACTGTCAGTTTCTTCTTTTTCGAATATTGATTGAGCTGCTTGTCTCATCTCCTTTTTGTTTACGGCTAGGTGTTTCCATTCTATTAGGGTTTTATCATAGTATTTCAGATCATGTGAGTGCGAGTCCTTCCACGTAAATATTGGCCTGCCAATCTTTAGCCTATTTGCTTTGAGTTTTATAGCGCTGTGGAGTACGTGCGGCTTCGTTCGCCGTAATATGTGACCGTAGTAACACAGTATGAGAAATTTTATTCTCTTAGTAATTGTCTTGCCCGTTAAAAGTTGGTGTACTTTTTGGTTTTTCGGTGGAGATTTGCTGTGGCTAAGCATGTCTCTTAAAATGATCCGCTCGTACCGTCTAAGCATAGATCGATTTGCTTTGGTTAGCGCGGCGGCCTTTAGTCCATAAGTCATTGTAGGCTCAATGATCATTTTATATAATAGTCTTGCTAGTTGCCATTGCATCTTGGTTTTTCTAATAAAAGGGATTAGAATTTTTGAGTTTTTAGCTCCTTGCTTGCAGCGGGTTTTTATTGTTTCTCTTCTGCTGTGCCCTGATGTTATGTAAGTGCCGAGGTATTTTATCTCCTCGACTGGTTGGATATTAGTACCATCTCCAATTTGGAGTAATTGGGTGCGCCTGTAGGTATTTGTCGGGTCACGAATCAATATTTTTGATTTTGTGGTATTGATTTTTAGTCCAACAGTAATGAGAAGTTCTTCGAGTCGGGAAAAAATTATTTGTAGTTGTCTAAAGTTTGTTCCTAAAATAATTATATCGTCGGCAAATGATAGGCACATCGGTAGGGATATTATTAAGTCTTGATTGAGACGAAGGAATGGTACTTCTTCTTCTAGAGTTTTTAAAACGTCGTCAATGAGAATGGTAAAGAGACGGGGTGACAGTGGGCAACCTTGTTTGACTCCTTTGCCTTTTTTAATTTCGTTAATAAACCGTGTTTGTTGTCCAAACCACCTTATGCATGTTGATTCATTCATACAGCTTTTATAATCCTATTGGTAAAAGTCTTATTAGTCCTAGACACGAGGATGTCTTTCAATGCATTTAAGTTTACGGTATCAAAAGTTTGTTCCATGTCGATTGCCATGACGTATGTTTTTGTGCCTTCCCGCCATTTCTCGTCGAGAATTCTACGGAGAGCAAAATATGATCATCGGTAGATCTATTTTCTAGGAAGGCTGCTTGATAGTTGCCTAGGCTCTTGGTCAATTTATCAAGACGGGACAGAATAAGGTTGGCGTATATTCTATAGCCAGTACAGCATATCGAAATGCGCCTATATTCGTTAGTTGATTTCGGGTTCGTTTTTTTTGGAATCGGGACTTGGACGGTTTGGGTCCAGGCTGATGGTGTGATATTGCTTTGCCATGCATTCCTAAAGTGCTCCATTAGGTCTGTGAATATCTCTTCGGGTAGAGCTTTAAATAGTTCCGTGACTACTTGGTCAATACCTGGTGCTGTGCCATTGCGCATACTATTGATTATTTTAGCTACTTCTTTATTGCTTGGGCCTTTGCAAAGGTCATTTATACTCTCGTTCTTACATAGAGATATGGCTGGACCTTCAGATTTGGATAGTTCCTTTTCCTAATTAGAAATAGGTATATATGTGGTCTTCTTCCTGTACTTTTCAGTTGTTTTGAATCTTCGGTAAAAGTTATATGTGGTTTTCATACGCTGAGAGGGATGCATGCTATTAAGGTCCTTGAAAAAAGATTCGAATTCGCGGTCTTCATTTTTTTTCAATATGTACTGCAACTTGGTGCGACAATGTTTTAACTCTAGTCGGGATGTTGTATCACGCGAATGTCGGTTACGAAATTTAGCTTTCTGTAATTCAGCTAGCGCAAGTCTGTGCTCCTTAGATATGTTTGCTACCTTCTTGAGAGTGTTGGTAGCACTTAATTTCATAATTTCCATAATCGTATCCCAAGGCAGTGGTCGTTGGTGTTGATTACTGACGGTCAAGGCTTCAGTGGTCATTTTAATTTCATTTTGGATTTTTTTGCGGATGGCTTCATGTTGAAGTAGCTCGTAGTTTAAGTGCCTGTAGTTAAAATTTTGGTTTACTGGAATCTTATTGGATTCTCTTGTTGCTATCGGAAAGTGTCTATCTTGAGAATTTGATTTTGTTTGGGTTAGCTCACCCATGATTAGTTTATGGTCCGAAGTTTTCTTATAAGGCTCTCCTTTTATAAAGTTGAATAGACTTGTATTGTTCACTTTTGTAAGTATGTGGTCGATTTGTGATGCTCTTTTGCCCGATTTCCACGTTTTTTTACAACTTGGTCTGCCAAAAGAAGTATCCAAGCGTAATTTTTCTCGTCTGATAATATCGATAATGATATTACCAATGTCATTGGAGTCTTTGTGTAGCAGATTATTTCCAATCTGACCGGATTCTTGGAGGTCGTTTACATCTAGGGATCCTATGTGGGCATTGAAGTCACCTAGTATTATTAGTGTAGTGTCCTTTGGTTTTTGTTTTATGGTTTGCAGTAACCTGGAAATTGTTTTAGTAGCCGCCGCCGTTTTGTTCGGTATGTGGGCCGTGATTATGAATAGCTTTCTTTTAAGATTATTTATTACTATAGTCGCTGCCATGATATCTGGGTAATTAATTACGTTTTTTATTTGCAAGGTTGTATTTTTCTTGACCACGATGGCCAGGCAACGGCTTTTGTTTGATCCTGACAATAACCATTTGTAGTTTTTAGAGCTGTATGTTCCCGTGAGCATGTGGGTTTCTTGTAAGCAAGCGATATCTATGTTGTTTTTGTTTAGAAAATTATCAATTTCGTCTTTCTTCTTGGGGTCTGCGGTGCCTCGAAAGTTCCATGTACCAATTTTTAGGTTACTTGGTTCGACGTTATGTTAAGGGCGAGTTGATGTACTGACTAGCCTATACCCGGTTTTGTCTGCATAATCCTCAATACTCATGGGGGAGCTAATCGAGTCATTTGTGCTTTCCAGTGTGTTTTGATGTTGGCTCTTCTCATTATGTACTGCCTTGTTTACTTGCGTAGTATTTTCATTTCCGGAATTGACGTATATGAGACTATCATAGTGGCTACCGTCATAGATTAGGTTTATGTCGCCAACAGAGTCGTTAGGATTTTTTGGCTTGAAGACTAAGGTCGATCTATTTTCTTTCTGATGGATGTTGATAGTTATATGGTAGAAGTTAGCCGCTGCAATAAGGATGTCCGTACCACCCCATTCTCCGTCTTTGTATTGATTTGCAATGTAGTTACGGTATTGTGTTTGGTTGTCTGTGTCAAGGTTGCTGGCAATAGCTATTTTCATTGCATCGTCGTCTTGGTTTTCTTCCACGTATCGCGCAAGATCACGTCTGACTGCCCCATGGTCTAGTGTGAGGTAAAATAAGTCGTTGATCTGTTGAGCTATTGCCCTAAACAGACAATTTCCATCTCCAGGTACTTTGATTATTGCTGTTGACATTATGTGGGCTGTGGGGGAAAGCTTAAATCTAATATATTAGAGACTTATGGCTAGGGTGTAAAGGTTGCGGAATTGTTATTTATTAGTGTTTTTGTAAGTGTTGGTAATGCTTGTTGCGTCCGTTTTTAATGGGTTTGCCGTTTTTTGTTGGGTCACTATACTTTTCAGATGGGTTCAATGGTAACCAGATGTGGCTTAAACACGGGGAATTGATTTCGTGCTTTTGTATTATGCAAGAAACAAAAGTGTTTTTGGGGCTATTCTTTTTTGCTGTGTTTCTTGTAAATTTAAATGTTTGGTTGAGTAAAACTATGCAATACTAAGGTTTATTGTTACCAAAGATGTTTGCTTTGTTTCAGATTTATGTTTAACATGTGTTGTCTTTTTGGTAATTGAGACTTTTTGGTAATGAGCGTTAGTCGAGAGTCGATTGTTAGAGTTACAGAAAACTTTGCTTTGTACCTTAATAATTTTAAAGTACCTATACAACCTACCTCAGTTTTATGTATTTGTGGTACTTTGAGGTGATGTAAGTATTATAATATTCTAGAGACTTCGGTCTGAAGTTTGCTTTTGAGTATTGTCCTATTTAAATTTATGGAAACTAGTGATCCTGATAGGTTCGAAGTGGTCGAATTTGTTATTCAATTCGCAACTTTGACTTGTTGTTTGTAAGGTAAAGGACTGATCTCACCGGGTTTGCGCCTACACGCGTAGTAACTGGACTAGTGGGCCTTTCACGAACCCTTTGCAACTCGCCACAGGCTCAAGAGGGGAATGCGATGGTTTCTCCTTTCCCTGAGGCTGAACTGGAGCACTCGTAGGACGGTTGGCACAAAAACACTATACACACTTGGCTCACACACTTCGAGATAGCTAAAAAACTATGCAAGAATTAAATTACGGAGGGGTGATTCTGAAAACACTTATCCCGCGTTCCGTTGATTATTAATATAAGTTTAAATGTTTAATTAAATTTATTTTAGAATTAATTCACTGGTTATTGACTTCAGAGGCTGAAGAGAAATTGCAATATTATTATCAAAGACAGGACCCGCGCGTTGGGCTTTGGATTTTAAGAACAAAAGATCTTTTTTCGGTTCGGGCCACTTGCAGCGCACGTGTTGTGGACGACCGCTCGCGACGGCTGACCGAATAGCACTCACGCGTGGATAATTTTGTCTTATTCATAAAAAAAATACGCACGCACTATCTCTGTGCAACCTAGGACTGCAAAGTTCAATGCAATAATAGTCACAATGGCGCGCGAAAACAAACCTTAGCCTTTTCGATGTGAGGTACATTTCTAACAGCAGGAGCGCCCGCGCATACCAGAGATTCAAATTAACAACAAATATCATAAGCAGTGCACCTCTAGATCTTATTTTTAAAATTTGGCACCTCTTTGCAATGCAACCCTGTATATGTATACTTATCCAAAACCAATAATGGCTGAAAACAATCTTATTTTAGTCGTTATTTAATTATTTATTCAAGCGGCACTTGTTAACACTCGACGTCGCCTCCCATTCCCGAAGCTAAGCTCGAGTGATTTATACGAGATTCGCGAGATAGCTGGATAGCATAATAATGATGACACCTATCTATATACAGGCTGTACAAGATAATAGGACACTCCTTAAAACCACGTGATCAGCTGGGCATATACAATAACTTTTTCTATGGAAGCAATATCGAAATCGATATTTTTTTTTCAGCTTCTCCGTACAAACTTACTCGCATACCTTGATGATAATGTATGAAGCATCTGAAAATAAAATCACGATTTCGATGTTGCTCCCATAGGAAAAGTTGTTGTATATGACCAGCTGATCACGTGGTTTTAAGGAGTGTCCCATTCTTTTTTACACCCTGTATACCTATCAGCTTACCAATAATTTTAAACAATAAGTAGGTACGTAAGCAAGCAGTGTTGTTTAGACATCTATCTTTATAGGTATCCTAAAGTGTAGGGAATAAACGACGACCTCCGTAGCCGAGAGGCGAGCACGCCGGACTGTATATGGCGCCGCCATCTCTGAGGTTCCGGGTTCGATCCCCGGTCGGGTCAATGTGGAAAACGATCTTTTCTATATTGTCTCGGGTCTGGGTGTTGTGGTACCGTCGTTGTTTCTGATTTCTATAACACAAGTGCTTTAGCTACTTTCCTTAGGATCAGAGCATTGTATGTGATGTTGTCCAATATTCATCAATATTTATGTATTATTATTATTAAAAAAAAGTGTGATTATGATTACATCTCAGGTACCTATCTACAGGATGCTAGGTAAATGGTATATCAAGCCGAAGCCTTAAGCTAAGAAGAAATATCGAGCCTTTATACGTCTCACGGCAGGGCGCAGGCCTCGCATCAAGTATGATGTGGTTTTGGCCATACTCCACCACGCGGGCCCAATGCGGATTGGAGGAGGGGTGTTGTAAGGCCAGTGACTAAACCTTACTGTCAGATGTTATCAAGCCGCCATAAGGCCTTTGACTAGGCTTTACGACCAATATCAAGCGAAATTAGCCGAGATCAACTTACGTCCCTTCCGAAGCACGGAGATGCTCGTGTCGTAATAAATGTCATTAAATATGGAGGTAGCTCTTAAATTTGTCACTAACCCACGTACTGGGTTTTTATTAGTAACTGATACGCACGCATGATTATAATCATTACTTATAACTAACAACTATTCTTTACAATATAGTGTTAAGTCTTAAGATAATTAATAAGTATTCATTATAAGAAAAATCAGTAGATCTCTCGCTCATATACAGGGTGACTGGTACAGGACCCGCCATAGAAAAATCTCGTATGGAGGAGGTCATTTGCTACCTATTGAAGCTTACTTTCCCTAACTAAAGTTTTATAGTTTAGGAGATAGGGTAATTATTCATCTTTTTTACGATTTTCCCGAAATTTGACCTTAAAGCTGCTCCAACGTTTTTTTATTTAAAAAAAGAAATTTATTTTATTTTATTTTTTATTAACTTTTTTAATTTTTATTTTCTTAAGCTTCAATGGGTAGCAAATGATTTCCTCCATACGAGATTGTGCTATGGCGGGTCCTGTACCAGTCACCCTGTATAGCTCATATTTTTTTTAAATACGCAGATTTTCTCACAAAAATGTTGTACATCTCAGCAAAGAGTAGAAGGCTAGATAGTAATTCCGGGCATGTCCATACGTTTCTCCCCTATTATCTTGTCAGGAGCATAATAAAATCAGTGGGATGCATGTTGTTTTCGAGGCCGGGACGTGCCGGGAAAATCAACTTACAGTTAAGGGAATCAATCCCCCAAGCATGACTAACAAAACACGATATGATAGAGCGATTTATCGACACCCAACTGTCAAAATATGATACATAGCCGCCATCTTGAACTTTTTATCAAAACAGCGACCATATCGGTGGACGTAACAGTCATACTCGGTGTTTCGTTAAAAGTTAATATTTTGAAAGTTGAGTGTCGATAAATCGCCGTATCATATTTCATATTATATCGTATTCTGTTGGTCATGCTAGGGGGACTGGAAGAAACACATTATGTGCCTTTATCGTTTTACATATTGGGAATTATTATTGGGCCGTATGTTATTATATCAAACTGCGATCGCGAACCCGCCTGCCAAGCGTGGCGATTATGACAAAATCCTCCTTTTGGAGAGGCCTGTGTCCAGCAGTGGAATGATATAGGCTGGTGATGATGTGATGTTATTATATCAGGGTTTTAATAATTGAGATTGCCGTGACTTTTAAACTGTGCATATTGTGCAAGGACAATGGGCGGTTTTGTTACCATAATAACAAGAAGTAAGTTTTTTAACCGTTTATTTCACAGTTTGAATAAAAAAGGTATAATATGAAGATTTATTAACACCAGATGTCTTCTACCAGTAATCACATATACTGGGTGTCCTAAAAAGAGCGTGCCAAACGTAAGGAGATGATAGACTAATAGATTTTTTTTTAACTAAAAAAAATATTTTTGTAGTTTTTTTTTTATTATTTTAAACTCATATTTTTTTGCATAAGTAGTTATCTCTTGTTGCTCCGTGTATATATGCGCAGATATTTGACAACAAGCATAAGAAAAATATCTGCTCATTCGTACATACAGCGGGGTACATACAGGTTTTAAAAAAATATGAAAAAAATATATATCTCTAAAATAGTGAAACTTTTACTAAAAAAAAAATTTTTTGTATAGATGGTCGTCTATTAGTCTATCATCTCCTTAAGTTTGGCACGCTCTTTGTGGGACACTCTGTAGATATAGAAAGTCTATCGACATCTATTTCAGTATAATCAATAAATTTGTACTATTGCAAAAAAAAATTATAATGATCATACGAACACATAAAATATTTAAATTCTATAACTTAATATTATCCAATGCATAATTGTAATATGACTTTGTGTGAGAACATAAACGCAGATTTGCATATATATAAGACGTTTCGTTCAAATGATTACAAGCGAAGCTACTCCGAATAACTCACAAATTTGCTCTTGTACTTTCTTTAAAAAAATCTATTGAGTGAAACGCAGAAAAATTTCATCTAATGATTTAAGCACACGTGATACCAATATTTTAATGCTAAAAGTGTATTTGAGATATCTAACCTTGAGCACTGTGTACGAACTAAGTAGTCTGTGTGTGTGGTGTTTAAACATTATTTGTTTCTCAAAAACATTCAACTTCACGTTCTCTAAAACAAATCTAATTACAATACAATGTCGATGCACTGATCTTTATAAAAAGTATCTATTCTATACCACACTCGTAAGAACGTAAAAATATTAGAATCACAAACACTCGTAATGTCAGCTCATATTATAAAGTTCTTTAAAATATTGCAATGTAAAAACAAAATCTTTTCTTTAACATGCAATTTTATTTCGTATCCTCACGTATCTTAAGATGACTCGTAACATCTGCTTGAACAATATAAAATTATGAACTGAAGGAGATTACATTATTCTTTCTGACAATGCTTGCCCTAAAAAACTTCAAAACCCAAAAGTTTTGCGAGTCACTTCAGGAATATAATACATACTAAAATAAGAGTTTGAGGTCAGAAAAGGAGGATTTTGGAAACAATTATCTTATTGGTTATAAATATTTGAACGCTGAATTTCCTAAAAAGCCTAAGAGTGAAAATGTTAGAAATTCACAAAGGTTAGAAAACATCAAAGTATGTACGTAAAACAAATCGAGATAAAAAAATGGTAAAAGATCCTTAGAAGTAAAAATGTTGGACTGTTCCGCTGAATTCTGATTTGTTTTAAACAACGTTTTGTTTCAAAAACACCACTGTAGTAGACCATACGTTATTTCAAGCTCAAAATTGGTTGAATTTTGTGATTCATCAACCCTTCACAGTTGGGGTTGACGTGAGATTAAAAAATACCACTTAGTTTTCTAGCACGTGCGGTGCGGTTGTATATAATTTATAATTTGAATCACGATACCTTAGCCATGTTTTGAGAACCTTTTTTTTAATGCCTGAAAAAAAACTAGCAACATGCCAAAGTAAAAAAAAAACTGATTTTATACCGTGAATGAGTGAGTCTGCGCTCTATCTATACAATAAAAATGCATGGGTGTACCCAAATAAGCACGGAACCGACTCACACAAACCGTTTCATCCCTCAGAGGAATACTTCAAGAAGTAGGACGTATTGGCCAATATTTCACGCTCTGGCCAATTTGTCTGCCGGGGCGAATCACTCCAAAAAGGGTTGAGGCCGTCTTCAAGGACTGTTTATATGTGTGCTTATGCAGATAGGTGAGAACATATTTGAAATTTTGTGTTTAAAATACTTTCTGTTTTTAGGCTTGATACTCCTAATGTTTTAGCTGCACTCAATAAAGACATTTTACATTTTTAATGAGTAAATATGTTACAGTTAAAATAACAAACGGTAATATTTACACTTTAAAATTATCTTTTGATTTAAAATACTGTATTCAATAACCTAAACAATAGAAGTTTGTTTATCTGTTTTTGTGATGAGTTCTAGCATTTCTACAAAGGTCATGAATGTTTTACGTATGTTCATCCGTTTCTAGTCGCAATAGAACAATCTTCTATAAGTTTGGGACCAGATAATTGTTGAGATTGTTAAAACTTTTTATTTTAATTTTAAATTCATCTTTTTACTAGATGGTTATCGAAGTATTGTCACGTATCGTTGTCAATATGTTCTTTAGTAAGATATCTGTAGGGTAGATCTAATTTAGCACTATTGTACATAATGTTACATGTAGATTTTTGGTGACCATACCAAAGGATAGCTACATAACATTTGTAACCTCCGGAATTACTCCGGGTAATTATAATTCAAAAATACGTCTCCAGGCCTAACCTCAAGTATGATGTTGTTTTGGTCATACTCCACCACGCGGGCCCAATGCGGATTGGATTAGGGGTGTTGTTAGGCCAGTGACTAAACCTTATCCGTCAGATGTAATCAAGCCGCCATAAGGCCTTTGACTAGGCTTTACGACCAATATCAAGCGAAATTAGCCGAGATCAACTTACGTCCCTTCCAAAGCACGGAGATGCTCGTGTCGTGATAAATGTCATTAAATATGGAGGTAGCTCTTAAATTTTTCAATTACCCACGTACTGGGTTTTTATTAGTAACTGATACTGAAACGCATGATTATAATCATTACTTATAACTAACAACTATTCTTTACAATATAGTATTAAGTCTTAAGATAATTAATAAGTATTCATTATAAGAAAAATCAGTAGATCTCTCGCTCATGTACAGGGTGACTGGTACTTTTACTTTCTCTAACTAAAGTTTTATAGTGTAGGAGATAGGGTAATTATTCATCTTTTTTACGATTTTCCCGAAATTTGACCTTAAAGCTGCTCCAACTTTTTTTAGAAATTTATTTTATTTTATTTTTTATTAACTTTTTTAATTTTTAAGCTTCAATGGGTAGCAAATGACTTTCTCCATACTTTTTATTAAATACGCAGATTTTCTCACAAAAATGTTGTACATCTCAGCAAAGAGTAGAAGGCTAGATAGTAATTCCGGGCATGTCCATACGTTTCTCCCTTATTATCTTGTCAGGAGCATAATAAAATCAGTGGGATGCATGTTGTTTTCGAGGCCGGGACGTGCCGGGAAAATCAACTTACAGTTAAGGGAATCAATCCCCCAAGCATGACTAACAAAACACGATATGATAGAGCGATTTATCGACACCCAACTGTCAAAATATGATACATAGCCGCCATCTTGAACTTTTATCGAAACAGCGACCATATCGGTGGACGTAACGGTCATACTCGGTGTTTCGTTAAAAGTTAATATTTTGAAAGTTGAGTGTCGATAAATCGCCGTATCATATTTCATGTTATATCGTATTTTGTTGGTCATGCTAGGGGGACTGGAAGAAACACATTATGTGCCTTTATCGTTTTACATATTGGGAATTATTATTGGGGCCGTATGTTATTATATCAAACTGCGATCGCGAACCCGCCTGCCAAGCGTGGCGATTATGACAAAATCCTCCTTTTGGAGAGGCCTGTGTCCAGCAGTGGACTGATATAGGCTGGTGATGATGTGATGTTATTATATCAGGGTTTTAATAATTGAGATTGCCGTGACTTTTAAACTGTGCATATTGTGCAAGGACAATGGGCGGTTTTGTTACCCTAATAACAAGAAGTAAGTTTTTTAACCGTTTATTTCACAGTTTGAATAAAAAAGGTATAATATGAAGATTTATTAACACCAGATGTCTTCTACCAGTAATCACATATACTGGGTGTCCTAAAAAGAGCGTGCCAAACGTAAGGAGATGATAGACTAATAGATTTTTTTTTACTAAAAAAAATATTTTTGTAGTTTTTTTATATTATTTTAAACTCATAATTTTTTGCATAAGTAGTTATCCCTTGTTCCTCCGTGTACACATGCGCAGATATTTGACAACAAGCATAAGAAAAATATCTGCTCATTCGTACATACAGCAGGGTACATACAGGTTTTAAAAAAATATGAAAAAAAAAATATCTCTTAAATAGTGAAACTTTTATTAAAAAATATATTTTTGTATAGATGGTCGTCTATAAGTCTATCATCTCCTTAAGTTTGGCACGCTCTTTTTGGGACACTCTGTAGATATAGAAAGTCTATCGACATCTATTTCAGTATAATCAATAAATTTGTACTATTGCAAAAAAAAAATTATAATGATTATACGAACACATAAAATATTTAAATTCTATAACTTAATATTATCCAATGCATAATTGTAACATGACTTTGTGTGAGAACATAAACGCAGATTTTCATATATATAAGACGTTTCGTTGAAATGATTACAAGCGAAGCCACTCCGAATAACTCACAAATTTGCTCTTGTACTTTCTTTAAAAAAATCTATTGAGTGAAACGCAGAAAAATTTCATCTAATGATTTAAGCACACGTGATACCAATATTTTAATGCTAAAAGTGTATTTGAGATATCTAACCTTGAGCACTGTGTACGAACTAAGTAGTCTGTGTGTGTGGTGTTTAAACATTCTTTGTTTCTCAAAAACATTCAACTTTACGTTCTCTAAAACAAATCTAATTACAATACAATGTCGATGCCCCGATCTTTATAAAAAGTATCTATTCTACACCACACTCGTAAGAACGTAAAAATATTAGAATCACAAACACTCGTAATGTCAGCTCATATTATAAAGTTCTTTAAAATATTGCAATGTAAAAACAAAATCTTTTCTTTAACATGCAATTTTATTTCGTATCCTCACGTATCTTAAGATGACTCGTAACATCTGCTTGAACAATATAAAATTATGAACTGAAGGAGATTACATTATTTTTCTGACAATGCTTGCCCTAAAAAACTTCAAAACCCAAAAGTTTTGCGAGTCACTTCAGGAATATAATACATACTAAAATAAGAGTTTGAGGTCAGAAAATGAGGATTTCAGAAACAATTATCTTATTGGTTATAAATATTTTAACGCTGTACTTTCCAAAAAGCCTAAAAATGAAAAATGTTAGAAATTCACAAAGGTTAGAAAACATCAAAGTATGAACGTAAAACAAATCCAGATATAAAAATGGTACAAGCTCCTTAGAAGTAAAAATGTTGGTCTGTTCCGCTGAATTCTGATTTTTTTTAAACAACGTTTGGTTTCAAAAACAACACAGTAGTAGATCAAACGTTATTTCAAGCTTAAAATTGGTTGAATTTTGTGATTCATCAACCCTTCACAGTTGGGGTTGACATGAGATTAAAAAATACCACTTAGTTTTCTAGCACGTGCGGTGCGGTTGTATATTTATAATTTGAATCACGAGACCTTAGCCATGTTTTGAGAACCTTTTTTTCTAATACCTGAAAAAAAACTAGCAACATGCCAAAGTAAAAAAAAAAACTGATTTTATACCGTGAATGAGTGAGTCTGGGCTCTATCTATACAATAAAAATGCATGAGTGTACCCAAATAAGCACGGAACCGACTCACACGAACCGTTTCATCCCTCAGAGGAATACTTCAAGAAGTAGGACGTATTTGCCAATATTTCACGCTCTGGCCAATTTGTCTGCCGGGGCGAATCACTCCAAAAAGGGTTGAGGCCGTCTTCAAGGACTGTTTATATGTGTGCTTATGCAGATAGGTGAAAACATATTTGAAATTTTGTGTTTAAAATGCTTTCTGTTTTTAGGCTTGATACTCCAAATGTTTTAGCTGCACTCAATAAAGACATTTTACATTTTTAATGAGTAAATATGTTACAGTTAAAAAAAAAACGGTAATATTTACACTTCAAAATTATCTTTTGACTTAAAATACTGAATTCAATAACCTAAACAATAGAAGTTCTCAATTGTTTCTCTGTTTTTGTTGAGTTGATGAGTTCTAGCATTTCTACAAAGGTTATGAATGTTTTACGTATGTTTATCCGTTTCAAGTCGCACTAGAACAATCTTCTATAAGTTTGAGACCAGATAATTGTTGGAACTTTTTATTTTAAATTTAAATTCATCTTTTTATTGATAATTTTACTAGATGTTTATTGAAGTATTGTCACGTATCGTTGTCAATATGTTCTTTAGTAAGATATCTGTAGGGTAGATCAAATTTAGCACTATTGTACATAATGTTACATGTAGATTTTTGGTGACCATACCAAAGGATAGCTACATAACATTTGTAACCTCCGGAATTACTCCGGGTAATTATAATACGTCCGGGATTTTACGGGTCCTTGTCGAAATTCCATTATAAAAGGTCGCATTATAGAATCCCATTTATTTATAGGACTTAATAAATAACTTATTTAACTGAGTATTAATTAACATTTTCACATTTAGAATATCTTTCTTTGAAATTAAATAAACCTTTTTCTACAAACATTTAAGAGTATACAATACCTACTTCAGGTCACCTACTAAATTCTTAATACCTTAGACCGAAAGTTGAATAAACCATTGAAAATGTCACAGTTTGTTTTTAAGCTCTAATTCTAATAGGCTTTTTATTTGTGACGATTTATTAAGTTGCCATCTTATTCATTGTACTTTAACCTGTATTTCTTATTATTTATTTAATCTGTCACTACGTATTTAATGTCCAAACCAATTTATAACGAAGGCTTCTCTAATGATCACAGCATTTGACTTCGTAGAATCTAGTTTAATCTAGTTTTGTGGGAGTTAGTTTGCGAAGTCTAACAAGATGAATGGCTGGAATACGTTCAGCGAGACGCGTGCCCTCAGTCAAGTAAGAGGTTGATGTTTGTGTACTGTCGCAAAGCTGGAATGTATCTGTACATTCCAATTTAGAATATATTAAGTATAATGACTCAACGAATTACTGGTTATGATTAAGAATATTATTTAGTACTTAGTTCTGAGTGCCTTTGGCCTACGCTACTTTATTATTAAACAAAAGGTTACCGTTTAATCAAATTGATAATCCAGAACCAACTGCCTAAAAATACACTCTTCAAACGATGTTATTTTTATTACTAAATTAACGTTTTTTCCATTTTAAATTAAATTTAATGAAAATGTAACAACGATCAAAGCTTTATAAAAACAGATTGTATATTTTAATGTTGCGTTTAACACAATATTTGTAAATTAATATTTCATTTTTATAATCATTATTCACAACCTTCCTTGTTCTTTTTTTCTCTTTAGATCCCCATGGTTGTGGAAAATATCGTAAAACTGCTCAAAATATTGATCTATGAATAAACACTTTTGGCTCATTTCTATATGACACTAAAACTATTGAAAACCCGTAAATTCTACTCCCAAAAATACTTCAAAGGCTAGTTATTATTACTAGAATCTTGAATTGAATGTCAAAAAAAGAAGATGCATTATAGTTTTCCTTTATTTAATATTTCTCCAGTGATAAAGATTTTTGAGACAGAATGAGTGGGATCCAAACCGCACTTCTTAACATTGACATTGCAATCAACGAATCAAATGATATTTGCTTTTGACTCGTTGAATTCTGGGCATAAAGAAAGATATCAAAGAGTGAATATCGTTTTTAAGCAATTTCCTGTGAATCAAGTTTCAAAAGTAAAAGAACCGTAAAGTTCAGTCAAAGATCTAGATGCCGATACCATTGAAAAATTTAAAATGTTCAAGGGTCTGTTCAGACAAGCGTGAAAGATATCTCGGTAAAAGATAACAGCAAAATCATGCCCAGTGTCCTTTAAGGCGCTTTGTCTATTTGGAACAAGATTTTGTGATTGTTTCTAATGAAAACTTTGTAATTTTAGATGTAGAAGGGCTAAGTCAACTAACTAACCAATTTGAACAGCCTATTTATTAGTTGTGGTCTGAGAATTACATTGGGTTAAGTGGGGTTGAGATTGTGTGCACAGCATAATTTATATAATAAATTTAAAAATAAAGGCAGTTTTTATTTTAATCGTTCTTACGGTTCCGTACCCAAAGGGTAAAACGGGACCCTATTACTAAGGCTCCGCTGTCCGTCTGTCTGTCTGTCCGTCTGTCACCAGGCTCTATCTCATGAACCGATAGTTAGAGAGTGAAATTTTCACAGATGATGTATATCGATTGCCGCTATAACAACAAATACTAAAAAACAGAATACAATAAGTATTTATTTATAGAAAATGGTACGGAACCCTTCGTGCGCGAGTCCGACTCGCACTTGGCTGGTTTTTTATTTCTTAGGGTTAAGTTTGACGCCAACTGGTCAGTTTGACGTAGGTATAGATGTTAAGTTTGAGTTTGAGTTTAAATGCTGTAGTTTTTTTTTTTTACATTTTCATTGCAACAGGGTATAGCTTCAACTGTTGGTTTATTTTGCGATTATTACATTGTCATAGTTATATGCGTTTTGCGATCAAGGTTTTGTGACATATTGTCTCTTTTCTCTTGACAAATACGTATTAAAATGACGACGTAACGACTGGCAAAATATAAATTAATCCATTCGTACAAAAATACAAAAATACTTATTACTATTTTACTTTTACTAACAGATATGTTCCGAAATCGTAAAGGGCGTAAAAGGATTTTCCTCAACTAGGTATAATCTACGGGAACGTACAACGAACTAATCTGACCAGTGAACCTGAACAGGTAAAGAGAAGGCTGGGTTTAACTTTCTTATGTTTATAGGAATAGAGTCCTAAATATGTTTGCCCTATTTATGAGAACATATTTTAGGGATAGGAAAACAAAGCAATGAACTGTGGTAGTTTAGTGATAGAAAAGGATTTTTTGGAAACCAACGGGTATTAGGGTATACTTTCTGAATAAATATTTGGAATTTTATAGAAAGCACAATGTTATATGTGATTGTATTTTGTCATCAAAAAACATTAATACCTTATCATTTACTCAAATATTAAGTACCTACTCCTAATTAAAATTATCATTTTTTTCTCAGTGATATTTTAAAGCAAAACGTTTTCCTCCAGTTTAATTAAATGTTTTGGAAGAAAGACTCTCAGTAATTAATGTTGTTATAAATTACACTGTTAAGTTACATAGTTCATCGTGAAAGAATGTTTATTGTTTGCTATAAATGTGAAAATTTATACCTCATCAAAAATTGCTGGAGCTGTCAGCGTAAAGCTTACGCATTGTCCTAGGTGGGCGACGGGACGCGACATGTAGCGACGCGACGCGACGCGACGTAATGCGACCAATACTTCACGCCACGTGTGTCCTATGTACAGTCAACAGCACGTCGACCTACCCAAAAAGTCAAAAATTCTTCAATAGATTTTCAACTTTAAGCCTGACATATAGAGATCATTTTTAAATGAGAAAATTTGTCATTTTTGTGGTAGGTCCACGAGCTGTTGTCCGTACATACGTAGGCCACTATTTCATACAAAGACTAATTGATATTTTACCGTCGCGTCGCATCGCGTCGCGTTGCCGCGTTTGTCGTTAACCTAGGATAACGGGTTACGTAAGCCTGCCAAAGGTAACGATGCCTACTTACTACTAGATCGTCTACTTTCCTCTAACTCCTCGAAAGGATTCCATAAGCTTGTGACGTCACGCACCTATAAAATATACATTGAAACGAATTCTGGGGAGGGCACTTATGGTGTCTTCAGACGCCTTAGAATATTGATATAGCAGAAGCAAATAACAACTGAGAAACGGCATATACATATACTATTTGTATTAAAGAGTCTGCATTATAAGTTCACCAACTTGAGGCTTGTATGTATTTATTATCTTAAGTAACACTAGCTTTAGCCCGTGGATTGGCCTGCGGTATTTGTTTTTCACAGAATTTTGACATTCCCCTGTTCAGTTTATTTCATCCTATAATGTTTTTCGTAAATGTAATTATTGTTTTCACATTTAAAGTAACAGCAACATCTTCAACATCATTATCATCATCATCATCATCATCATTTCAGCCTCCTCCAGTGACTCCCATATTGGCCGGTTGGAAGTGACCTGCATCCAGCGGCTGCAACCTTTACCAGGTCGTCTGTCCATCTTGTTGGTGGACGTCCCACGCTGGGCTACAAAATTATCATCATTTAAATTCTCATTATATTTAGATTATCCATTAGGTAATAAGGATTTTTTCGGCATTTAAACTAGCTTACTTATTCGTCAATTCATAAAGTTCATGATAAAATTGGTCGACCGCCAAAATCACAAATCATTATCTCAAACTCGACAAAAGAGTCTGCAACAAATGATTGTAATCCGATAAGAATATGAAATCTGAATGATTGGCTAAAATATTTCGTAATACACTTACATAAATATGTCAAATTACCATAATGTATGTAAATGAAAAAACTTCCTACTACCATTTTTTTGAGGGAAGCTAAAAATCGCGAGCTTTATCTAAGAGATTTTTGTCATTAATCATTATTCAGACTTCGTCATCTTTTACCCTGAGTCACGCTTTCGACCAGCCAATCCCTTATCAAGTTATGTAACTTTTGGAGATATCTGAGCTACTACATAACAGAGGTACTTGCGGTATCACTTTCTACCACAAAACTGCATGAAACAGAAATATACAAGATTCTATTTAACTGCCTTTTAGAGGCTGATTCTATTCTGGACATTCTGGACAAAGAACGGAAAAAAAACTCGTACTAAATAGCCAAAACGTAGTGCAAGTGTGAGACTGGCCTCGTCATCAATAATAAAACGTACTACTACCATTAAAACGAAAATAAACACTTTAAATCGTAATGAAATGAAATTATTTATTCTGTATATAGGCCCTCTTCTGGGCACTTATACACGTCCCAAAATATAACTAAGCCCTACCACCGCTTCGGGACAACATATCGGCTGGTGATGAGAAGAAGCGGCGCAACAAACTCAGTAACCATTGTCAGCCTGATTTTATTACGGGAAATACAATTACAAGATAGTGTAAGTGCGAGCTAGACAGGTTATTAAGTCCATGCACTCATATCGTTCAAGTAGAAAAACAATATCTGTTTTAATTGAACAATAGAATCAGACTTATGAGTTTTGTGGTGTAGAAGCCAGGTTTTAGGGAGACTGATGGCGTGTTTGACAATGAACGCATAAATTTATGTAAAAGATAAAAATATGAAGAGGATAAAAGTGCTTGAAAATTGTGTCAAAAAAGTGTCACAAATCGTGTTTATCATTTAAAAGTAAAATGCAGCTTATTCAGAACTAATGCAGAACTTATCCGCACATTGTGAAACAGGCTCTGAACCTACCGTATCTCTCTATATTATGGCAAATGATTCCCGATCATAAGATTGTTATTTTTTATTTATTGCACGTCACTAGACAAGTAGCTGAGCTCGAGCGCTTAGATTCGTTCACTTTGATAGGTTGTAAATTGTGTTGGAAGAGAATCAAATCAAATCAAATCAAATCTATGCGCGTTTGCGTTTTTGAGTACAATTTTTTGTCGGACGTACGGACCTTGAAAAAATAGTATTTGGTAGTTATTAAAGTTCCGTACCCAAAGGGTAAAACGGGACATTATTACTAAGGCTCCGCTGTCCGTCTGTCTATCTGTCTGTCTGTCCGTCTGTCACCAGGCTGTATCTCATAAACCGTTATAACAGTTAAAATTTTCACAGATGATGTATTTCTGTCGGCCGCTATAACAAAAAATAATTAAAAGCAGAATTTAATAAATATTTAAGAGGCTTTGTATGGAATACAACAAACGTGATTTTTTTGCTCGTTTTTAAAGATGATGGTGCGGAACCCTTAGTGTCGTCTTCTTCGCGTAGTCCGACTCGCACTTGGCCGATTTTTTTATGAAAGTTTTTCTAACTTATAAATGTTGTTGTATACTCTCATGATCTTTATTATAGCAAACTTTAATTGTATTCAAGGGCATATGGAGTAAAGAAATAGTTGACGAAAACTCTTTTTAATGTAAATGCTAAAATTAGGTTATAATTTTAGTTTAGTGTAGTTTTTTTCTGTTTTTGACTTCCATTTCTTTACTTAAGGTGCCAAGAGGCTAAAGTCAACAATAATTAATTTAAAATAATATTGCGTTCACTTATATATTCACAGCGTATTGCAAAAACCGCAAACTTATTTCATCACGTAACAATATTAATATAGTTCGCAAGAAAGCCAAAATCTTATTATACTAAAATTCAAACTAAAATCAGCCGTCAAAATAATCTAAGGCATTATAAAATCTGGATCTCTTGTATAGGCCTTGAGCCTAAGTGCATTAGAATCCGATAGAGGTCGTGGGAGTCAGTGGTCGGCCATTTTTAATCTCAAGAATAGGATCGACGATTTATCTTATCTCCCAGCTCCTGAACTAACCTTCCAGCTAGGCGATGGTCCGAAGGAGCGCGTGGTTGTTGATAAAGTGTCTTATTTGAAGGTCAAGGTGAAATACCTACCCTCTTCATGGGCTGGTCATTTTTTCAGTTTATTAATGGAAAGTTAACACTTGACATTTCCCATATGAGGATACATTTTGAAAGCCATAATATGAATAATGCTCCTATTGTTGGAGGAATGATATAAAAAACGGGGTATGTTTATGCCACTGAGCGAAGAAGAAGATGAAGAAGACATATAGCAAAGAGGAATGTACTGGAGTGTTTTGGACTCACTTTGAGTTGTACCAAATAAATTATCAAACAAGGGACTCAATGCACACGATATTAGCCAGAAAATACTATTTTTGTTGATAAATCTCTTGATCTGTTCCCATTATAAAAGTACCCAAAGCTTGGCTAGAAGAGATAACGTTCTATATCTGTCAAATTGTACATCTTTCTGTAATTAATCCTCAACATAAAAAACATAAACTTTTTTCATAAATGTCCTTTTTAAATCCAACAGCCACATGTATTTAAAGTGAAAGCAATCATGATCGCCGAACTTTTGAAGTCGAAATAGAAAAGGCCACCTGTGACCAACGCCAACGACGCAGTTCCATCAAAAAATTGATTCAAGTGACGCAAAATAGACAGGCGCACTCGTGTGGAAAGACTTGTATGCTAACCGACAAGAATACAAATAAACATAAAACGAGAGTCCAACTGCATAAAAACCTTTTGACTTTGGAACGCAAATAAAAGTGTTTGCAGTCGCATTTTTTAGGAACTGGGGAATTGAATTTACAAAGACATTTCATAAAAAGGAAAAATAATGGAGCAACGCGTTCTTAAATGTCTCAATTTATTTAAATTATTTTTTGAACATCTGCGCTTATTGTTCATCATAAATCATGCTCGCTAAAATATATAAAAAAACTCAATAACAATAGAATTGGTTGATGAACCCTACTTAAAACCTACTAAGGTACCTACTGGTAAAGTGTCTCCATCTCGACGCCATATTTTAATAAAACTTTTATACTTCAAAGTAATTATTTGTCAAAGCGTTTGACTTCAATCTCATCAAATGATAATACAATGAAATCTAAAATGAAGCGCACTAACTCAGTTCATTTGCTGAGTATCTTGTTTTTGAAATAAGCAAAACCGTAATAATGCAGGTAAGCTTGCTAAGCTGTATCGGTACGATAAAGACCGTTTTATGAAAAATGGTACGCTTAGGCCCGTAATTTGTTAAATATTTTATTGCATTTCATTATCATCATTCATCACTTCAGCCACACCCCAGTGTCTTCCAGATTGGCCGGTTGAAAGTGGCCTGCATCCAGCATTTTTTATTTTTTTTTATATTTCCATAATTATATATCGGGTGTAAAAAAAGGCTTAACGAAGCCGAACACCTCATATTCTACGTATTATTACGATAAATTTTCTCTTTTACACTATACCTGGGCAATGACGGGTTACCGAGTTAATGACAGTCAAAGTTACAATTTTTTTTTCAAAGATTTTTACATAATTTACTTCTGTTTGATAATACTAAACTTTTTTTACAAAGAAACATGATCCGCTTACACACACAGGCATAGTCTGTGGCGTGCGCGCTATACATTGCGGGTTAGAAATAAATTATTTTTTTTGATACCCAAAAATAAAAGTCATTTTCCAGCAATTATTTTTTTTTGCATTCTACTTGGTTTTATGTATAGAATTCGTGGTTTAAGGCTTCGTTAAACCTTTTATTACACCCTGTATACATACGAAGCTTAATAATAATTATACAACGCATAACTCTAATTGCGCAAAACCTCTTAGGGTATGAAGTTTTAACAAATAATGCCGAGATATCTTTTTTTTAAATAAAATTTCCGATAAAAATGAGATTAAGTAATCAAAAAGTTCCTACTAAGACATTGTTTTTTTTTTTATTGAAATTTCGTCTTTTTCTTTGTAAGCTACGTTAATGCATTTGGGGAGCAGAGTCATACCCTGCGAGGATTTTATATTTTATAGTTCTATCTTAGTTTTAAATTGAATTTGCATTTAGGCGTAATTTTATTTTACTTTCAATTAATAAAATATATACACTTTTAATTAATAAAATCTTAAGAGTGGATTAAGCAATTAGCACAATTTTTTTAAATCCAACGTCGGAACTCACCAGTTACTCGAGCCTTAGAAAAATATTATTGTATCTTAGAAAATGCATTTACACATTTAATCTCGTTTGAAACAAAAATATTTTGAACGTCAGAACGAGTTTTAAAGCTAATGTTATATAACTACTCATGCTGCAATGGAGACGCAATAGAATCATTTGATTTCTTCGTAGATCTTCGCACCAGCATATAATATAATATGGCAAACTATAGTTCAATATTCGTAGAGTAGGAGACGCGTTAATTGCCAGGATATTAATTTCTTAATTTAGGTAGAGAAGAAGACGTTTTTTCTGCAAAGGCGTGAAAAGAGATATATAGATCTATCAAAATGGTAAAGTATGTGAACATGTTTATGATGATATACACCATAAAAAACTAGAAAGTATAATATAAGCCTTTACTTTACAAGTATCAACTTCCAATTTATAGAATCGATTGTTTAAAATTGTCAAAAATTACAGTACATTTTTGACAATTTTAAACAATCGATTCCAATCTTAAATCTGTCAAATTTCGTACGTAATGACGTAAGAAATTGACAGATTTGAGATTGTTTTAAGAGTTCATGGTTACCCCCCTGATCTGATATGATAAAGCAAGAATCGTTTAAAGAATTCTTCAATGGTTGCGGCCAACGGGTAAAATTTTCAAGTTTGGACTCATTTGAATCGTTTTAATTAGTCCCGGAGATAAAAAGTGTGATTTATTATTTATATTTTTATATTTATTGTTTTAAGTCTCACTTAGAACACTTTAAAATAATGAGAAAGAGAAGAAAAATATCCAAAAAAAGGTCATTCCAGTGATTTATCTTATCATCATCACCAGCCTATATCAGTCCACTGCTGGACACAGGCCTCTCCAAAAGGAGGATTTTGCCATAATCGCCACGCTTGGCAGGCGGGTTGGCGATCGCAGTTTGGCCAATGGTGTAGATGAGACGCTGCTGCCCGTCTTCTTGTGGCGGTTCTCCTGTTAGTCGCCTCTTACGACACCCATAGGAAGCGAAGGGGATTTATCTTATAGCTGTATATTATTTTTTTCTACTGACTAAAATGCTTTAGGTTTTCGTTATTCTAAAAAAAATGTGATGGTTTTTTAGTTTACCAATTGCTGCTTTTTAAACACAAAATCTTATATACCTATTTGATGTTACCTTGCAAAGCGGTTTTAAAATCATCCACAATTGAAATTCCGCGTTAACTTGTTAAATTTAGGAAAAAAGGTTGTATTAATAATTTTATACATGTGCCTTGTATGTAAATAAAAGCTGTGAATGTTTTTAACAATAAATATCGATCTTTTTTAGCTGTCTAAACTAAATTCTTTAAGGGATAAATATTTATCATGTAAGTTATCACCAGTTATCATAAGGAACCCTAAGCCTGACAAATAAGCTGATATTCCACACATAAATTGGATTTAGCTTTCAGGCATCTTTTTGGCAACGACAGAAAGCTTTCGCCGGTTATTATTAGATCATAAACTTGACCATTGACTAACTGAGCTTTGTCCGAGTTCATAGACCTCATGCTTAAAAGTATCCACAGACTAAAGCCTGGTTTTATTACTTTAAAAAACCGGCCAAGCGCAATATGAGCTTACCTACCTAGAGGCTTTCATACTACTGTAGACCTGTAGCCGAGAGGCTAGCACACCAGACTGTAAATGGCGCCGCCATCTCTGAGGTTCCGGGTTCGATCCCCGGTCGGGTCAATGTGGAAAACTGGGTCTGGGTGTTGTGGTACCGTTGTTGTTTCTGATATCTATAACACAAGTGCTTTAGCTACTTACCTAAGGATCAGAGCAATGTATGTGATGTTGTGCAATATTTATTTACGAGTATTATTACCGTCTTAACTTTAATTCCGTTCGGGAATCTCGGTATGAACCCAACTCACATTTCACTGGCTTCAAAATATAACAATTAATTTATTCTGTGTTACCTTGTGAAATAAAATATTGATTTTGACGGCTAGGGTCATCCCAATACATAAAATAAGTATTCAATGGGATATTTGATAAAAAGAAATTGATAAAAAATATATTATATTGATCTCAAACTTGTTAACTCAGACGGCTAAACGGTCCGAGTGTCAACGATAAAATGACCTAATGAAGCGAATTCGGAGTAGAAATACATAGCCTGTAATCTAGAGATGGGTCGTAAAGTCGACTTTTATGGGGTCCTCGGTGCGTACTTAGAAAATACGTGTAAATTGTACACACGGCCTAGGAGAGTAGTAGATCAAAAAGATTGTATAGTATGCCAAAGACTATTGATGCTAGGAGGCATGGGTCTTTATCATTATATCATCATTTCAGCCACAGGACGTCCACTGCTAAACATAAGCCTCCCCCAGTGACTTCCAGATTGGCCGGTTGGAAGCGGCCTGCATCCAGCGGCTTCCTGCATCCTACCAGGGCCCTAACCATGAACTGTTAAAACAATCACAAATCTGTCAAACATTATCATTTCTGTCAAATTTTGTATGAAATGACGTAACAAAATTGACAGATTTGACAACTTTGAGATTGTTTTAAGAGTTCATGGTTACGGGGCAGGTCGTCTGTCCACCTCGTCGACGTCCTACGTAGCGCTTGCCGATATGTGGCCTCCATTCTGGATTTAACCTTTCTGTCCCATCGGCCGTCAGTTCACGTGCTATGTGCACCGCTTACTGCCACTTTAGCTTGCTAATCCGTCGGGCTATGTCAGCGACTTATTTCGTTCACGGATCTTCTCATTTTTGATTCTTTGATTTTTTCTGCATTAGGTATTACTTTCCAGCAATGAACTAAATTAAAAATAAAGTTATTTTCTATGCCAGTAGTGGAGGGGCAATGCATCCAAGTTTTTCTATGGCGATTTGGTTTGCATTAGAATGGTTGTGTAGAGTCATTTTAATTTTCCTGTGCTCGTTAATTAGCGACAAGTATTTGTTTTTTTTTGTTCACTAACAAAAGTCATTAATTGTGGACATGACTCGCCGTGTTTGACTCGATGCAAGAACTAAAATTAAGAGTAAACTACTATAAACATTTCAATATTATAACGCATAAATCTTCAAGGGCTCCAAAAGCGCTTTGTAAAGGATATAATTACAAAGACAGCATATTTTCCTTAAATAAACAATAAAATTCTTCTAACAATCGCACCAAGCCTTTAAGAATATAATACCTACTCCTAAGCAATGTCATTAAAATGTTTCTTGATAAATGATAAGTAATTTGAATGTAAAATGCTCGTTTTTCTTTCGTGTACTCTATTTTTTTAGGGTTCCGTACCGAAAGGGCAAATCGGGACCCTATTACTAAGGCTCCGCTGTCCGTCTGTCTGTCCGTCTGTCACCAGGCTGTATCTCATGAACCGTGATAGCTAGAGTGTTGAAATTTTCACAGATGATGTATTTCTGTTGCCGCTATAAACTAAAAAATTAAATAAAATAAATATTTAAGGGGGCTCCCATACAACAAACGTGATTTTTTGCCGTTTTTATAGAAAATGGTATGGAACCCTTCGTGCGCGAGTCCGTCTCGCACTTGGCCGGTTTTTTGTAACTAGTGAGGAAGTATATTATTGTAGTTTTAAAAATTGGTCCAGTTATACCTTGAGGTGCCTAGATGAAGCTGCTAAAAGTCGAGTGCTACGAATGAAATGAAAGTTGGATGATATTTTTTTACTTCGACAGTAGATAGTAGTAAACATTTAAGAGTTTGAATTAATTGTCTGTTTTCAAAACGCTGACCGATGCTACTTGGAGCTATGCTGTTGCAGTAGAGAGTCCATTAAAGATATGCTTAGCTGAAATACATTCACCTCTTGAAATGCGTTGTCTTAAGTGTAATTCTACGTTCATTTAAGATAAATTGTTTTAGTCTTTATAATTCAATCTGTAAGGTGAGTAGCTAGCATAATAAACATTTAAATGATTTTAGTTACTTGCGTTGGAATTTAATCACCTTGTCATCGGTCGGGTCAATGAAGAAAACGAACTTTTTTATATTGGCTCGGGTCTGGGTGTTGTGGTACCGGTCGTTGTTTCTGATTTCTATAACACAAGTGCTTTAGCTACTTATCTTAGGATCAGAGCAATGTATGTGATGTTGTCCAATATTTATATATAGAACTTAATTTTTATTTATGTTGTTTTTGGTACAACTTTTTTTATGCAAATCTTAAATTGAATTAGGTATAATAACATTCGTGAGTGCTAAGATACATAACCGAGTCCTCCGAGTATAAGGGAAGCGTGTGGATGATACTCAAAATTAACATAATGTCTTCCTCGGATAGTACTGTGGCAATTGAAATAACGTCTTGCGTATTATCACGTCTTCACTTACTTATGCGAGAATGTGTGTCGTAAAAAAATTCATAGCGTTGTGTAGACACATAATAAAGCACAGCTAGCTCTCATCAGTGTAATATCTTGTGATTTTAGCAAATATACAGACAAATAGTGACTAAGTTTAGTGCGATGCTTCTGCCCACGAATGTCCTGAAGTATTAGTAAAGTTACATTAGAAAGCATTTAAGTACTAAGTATATAATAAATGTAAATATATTATAATAAGGTCTCTTTTTGTTTACTTTCCTTCAAGGAGTTATTCAACCGCTTCAGATGATGCTGCTGATGTTCATAATAATAATAGTAATAGTCATAATAGCAATATTCATAAATACTTTCACGAATTGGGCTTACATTCACATCCCTATATCAGTCCACTGCTGGACACAGGCCTCTCCAAAAGGAGAATTTTGGCATAATCGCCACGCTTGCCAGGTGGGTTGGCGATCGCAGTTTGGCCAATGGTGGAGAGAAGACGCTGCTGCCCGTCTTCTTGTGGCGTTTCTCCTGTAGTCGCCTCTTACGACACCCATAGGAAGAGAAGGGGTGGTGCAATTCTTTTAACGTGCCAGCAGCACACGGCACTTACATTGAAATCACAGAAATAATTATATTATGTTCCCATGTGTACAACCATCAACATTTAATCGGATATTGATTATGAAAAAAATAAACATTAGCACCATACTAAATTAAAAATATTTGCATTAAGCACCCCCTAAAAATACAGATTGGGCCTTGTATAAACTTTATAAAACAACAGTTGAGGCAATGACGATTAGATTTATTTTATTAAATAGTGCAGCAAACGTTGATGCGATATTTCAAAGTTATGATCAAAGTAGATAAACTTCGCAGACACTTCAAATCTAATTAATCTTTTGATGAGTCAAATAGTTGCCTTAAAATCTTTGCAACAAGATGTCTCTTAAAGTATTTAATCAAAAGCCTAATTCTCGTCATTTTACAGTAGTCTTAATCCAATGATGGCCCGGTCCTAGTAACATTACTATCAAAAACGATATTCTCGTAAAGAAAAAAAAGGAATAACTGTTCGTAATGCAACTAAAAATAAAAAAAAACAATATTATTATTTTTTACCATTTTTTTAAATCAAATCAAATAAATTCCATCCGCTTATGGAATTCGGATCACTTATAAGCTTTAAAAGTAAACTTAAAACCTATGTCCTTTCCCTTTAGCTTTTTTGTTTTTGTGTCTTACTATCTACTTACTATCTACTATATACTTCATGTTAATTGGGTTGGCATTTATTGTATTTATGTATAAGGTATTATGTATGTATGCTTTACTTAGGATAATATAAGTATGTTTATTATTTATTTTATCAATTTACGTATATGTATTATAACTATATATATATTAATATACGTATATATATATAGTTATTTAATATTTTCTTTCTTTAACTCTTCACCGCCTTCCCCTCTCGACTTTTTAAACTGTCCTCTACCTGAAGATTGTCTGGAAGAGATCACTTCTAGCGATAAGACCGCCTAAATTGTACCATTCTAAATGTATTTTCTTTTCTTTGTACTATTTGTTTTGTGTGGTGTGCAATAAAGAGTATCTATCTATCATTTATTAATTCATAAGCATGGGTATTACAGGATGTTACATACAAAATATTGTTAGGTACAGCCATGGTTCACTATAGAGGCTTACAGTCGCATTATAATAATAGTATGCTTTTTATGTAAAATTTTAAAATTACAAGAATACCGTTTTACATAGTTATGTTACTGAGACCGGATCGACACTGGATTGCGGTTAAATACGGAAATTTAATTTCTGATTTCTGAATTCTGATGTTCCATACCTGATAGTCATCATCTCTGCAATATATCAAGGCCCGCGGGAACCGATATCCGTAATTGAATTAGCATATTTTATCGGAAGCACGTATCACTGTATACCTACGGATAATTTAGGCATATAGCAAATGTCGACATAATGGCCTTACTACAAAAAGATAGACTAGTGTTGAACACTTGTCCAAAGAATAGCTAACCAATTTCAAATGTTTGTTCGTAAGTAATATGTCTCGAATGTCTGATGTGTCAACATTTCAAATTGGTTGACTAATTATACAGATTTTTAACACTAGTCTATCTTTTTTGTAGTAAGGCCATTAATGTTTTGTTCGCTAAGATAGGTATAGACGCTGCTTTGACAGTTCTTAATTTACTCTTTGGACAGTTTTGAAGGATACACAAATGTACGAGTTCCAATATTTAAACACCTAAAGACCGATAATCGTGTTTTTTTTAATTTTTCGACTTATAATAAACTACTTTGGTTACTATAAAAAGACAAACACATCAATTGAAATACATCGCAGTAATAACCACGACTCAGCGGGGTAACCATGAACTCCCAAAACAATCTCAAAGCTGTCAAATCTGTCAATTTTGGTACGTCATTCTATACAAAATTTGACAGGTTTGATAATGTTTGACTGATTTGAGATTGTTTTAAGAGTTCATGGTTACCGCCCTGGTAGGTACTTCTTTATTAAAAAATCAAAATCAAAATATAAGGATGAGCAGTTTACATAATATCGTCGTCGTGGCTAAACTGCTGTAATATTATCTGTTATGTATCTGAAGGCATTATATACCGTGGATTTTGGCGTCCCATTTCGTATCCTAACTGCCAGGAACCTCCCAATCACCATTACCAGCCATCGACCTTGTGATTTACACTCTTATAAATTATCAAATCAATGGCCGTGTGTGGTTTTATTGTTTATTGATCGAAGGGACAAAGGGTTAAGAGTAATGATCTCGTTAATGGCCGTTTTGGGATGCTCCACTTTTTCAATATTTGGGGTAGGGGAGGAAATTTAGTGCTGGATAAAATGCAATATTATAATACCGATGTGAAACAGATTTGTAATGGTTGGCGAAATAGCGACCTAAACTTTCAGTTCAGGGTTCAATCTACTGAGAGTATCGATAAGTTGTTTTTTAATTTGAAAATGTATTCCACAGTATTTGCAAATTAATTTTGTCTTAAATCAAGTACCTTATTATGATGGCATTGTGATGGCATTAACTGAATTACTAACATGAGTAATTATTAGTAATCCTAGAACTAGATCAAAGGATTCTATCCCTTGACAATATTGAACTTTATCAATTAGTAAAGAAACCAGAATGATGGCAAAAAAATATATAGCGACCGACCATTATTCTTTTATAATATCGGATTCAGATAAGTTTCGTAATTTAGTTTTGTTCAAAGTTAAAATATCAGCTTACTTATCTACACTCATACCTACAAGTATATAAATAAACCAGCAACGAATAAACAAACAACTTTTATATTTTATCTTAATTTTGAAAAGATAAAGAAAGTATCAAATTTAAGATTATGTAAGCCAACAGCCTAGAGGCACTCTTTGATTGATTCTTAATTTGGTTTTCTATCTTACAGGAATTTCAACAGATGGTTTGTTTTGTAATTATTACATGTAAATTGTGTAAAAATGAAAATTTTATTATTAATATATGCATAGTCGTATCATATTGCGTTGTATCGTATTTTTGCGATTTTATTTTATTACATAAACACTGGTATTTTGATAAACTCGCGTGAACCAATTAGATTTAAGTCGCGTTCTTCGAAATATTTTTTAGCAAAACAAGAATTAATATTAAAAATCGAATTTTCGTATATCCATATAAGTACCTACTTCTGAATGTATACAATGCTTTAAAAAAAGGCACAATATCTTCCTAAAGAGGTACACGAATTTTTAGGAGCTTTTCTATCTTGTTCTCCGCATTTCCCTCGCGTCATTCCAAGCCGCCATTTACAAAAAATTTGTATTCCCCGAACAAACCTAAGAATGGTTGCCTAGCCTACTCATACATTATTAACTCTTTATTTGTGGATTACGCCTTACGAGTGCCAGAGAACGTATCACAGTAATTATTAATGATTGAAAATCAATAATTAGGAAAAATATACGTTAAGCGCTGAAGCACATAACTTTTCCCCCCATGCATTTGGTACTAATAAAAACATTCCGTGAAATGTATGGTGATCCTAAAAAAAAATAGTCGCGAACTTCGGGGTACCGGGTCAAAGATGCCCGATAACCTTTGAAATATCGAATTTCATTCGGAAGAATTACATGACTGTGTTGCTTTGCATATACGTCTTTTCATTGTTTCGACATAGTTTAGCAAAGGTTTCGAAGTTTAATCCATGCTAAATTAAACCTTTAATAATAAAAATATTATGGCATACTACGATTAATTGCATACATTATTTTATAATAGCATGGGCCTAATACTACCTAAGTACCTAAGGCCTAGAAGCTGGTGGAAATATTTCAAACTTGTATGAATTCGTTTTTCCAGTTGCTGTCAACAGCAGAGTCACATCTTTTTTGCAATAAAAATAAGACTACAAGAAACAATAAAGTAAGATTCAACCATTTAAGAAAATTATGAACTGGGTCACGTAGCGAAAAATTATATTTATTTAAAGGGCGCCCTACAGCGAGCATCGTCAATTGTTTCAATAAAGAGGCGCTTAGTATGCTGCAAGCTCTTTCAGCTTTGATTTTTTGTAACTTGGTTATTGTGAAGAGAAGAAAATGAAGGCTTACTTAGTGCAGACTCGGGTGGAAGAGTATTAATATTCATCTGCTAAAGGCTCCAGCTATTTCAACTTTTTACATCTCTTGTAATCTATTTGAAACCGTCTACATCAACAGTGTTACGGCATGTTAAAGTAAATACGTATTTAATATAAAGTTTCAAAAATATCTGTCACAGCATACAACAGATGAAATTATTGGATATATAGATTACAATAGTAATGCAATTTTATGCCTCAGACGTAATCATTTTTTATTTAAATAAATAAATAAACTGAAGATTAAACATCATTTTATCTACAACCGTCCACTAATAGCCCGCTCGTACTACTTATTGTGAAGTGCAGATAGCAGAGTGTGTTATGCTAAATGAAGAATAAATCTTAAATAATAAAAACCAATTCGTGGCACGAAATTTATTCAATATCGTAATCTATATCAGGAATACTTTCACTAATTGCAGCGGTGGATATTTTTGAAACACCCTATTACTTTGAAACCATTGACTCAGAATACCATTGGGTGTCAAAGTATGGAATTAACATCTAGTGTTACGAGAATTCAGACATAACATTTACCCTGGGTATTTCTGGCATACCCAGAGCTAGCAAATAGAAAAAGTATTTTCTACGTTATCCTGACCGGGAATGGAACTCAGAACCCAAACAACCGAGTCACAACGCTAATTAGGTCAGTCATCCTACTTGTTGGGGTCCTAGCTCAGGGATATAAAGAAAACGGAATGGACTACTAATATAGGTTTATTAAATATAAATCTACGACCCTTACAATGTGGATAGAAAATTAATTTAAATGAGATCGCAGGCGGTGTCATCGTGTGATCTGAAGTGACGGCCGCAGGCCGCGCGCTCGCGAGCGCCGCCGAGCACGACCGATGGTGCGCGAACATACTATTATTGTGTTACATGTCGCCTTATTTCATTAGTTTAATTAAGTAGTCGTATAGCTACTAACAAGTACCTTACACGTATCAATAGGGATGTTGACCCCATTCATAAATAATTCTAAGGCATCATTTATTAAAACAGACACTCTATTTTAGGCCTAATAACTCAGTACAATTTCATTTAAGAGACAAACTGATTTTTGTTTGCTTTAAAATCATAAAAAAGTAAGGCAGTTGAGTTTATCGGATAGTGACGTCATAATCCGATATCGCCATACAATTATAAGGAAGATATCCGTTTTGACAGCTCATAAAAAGTATGTCAATTGATTGGTGGTGTCAACTAGCCTATTCTTTCAGAAACTTACAATCCATAACAAAGGCCGTTACATAAAAAGATAACAGTTTTAAGTATACCCCATAACCTGATCGATCAGATGTATCAAAACTAATTTTAAAACGCTTTTGATTGAACTGCAATAAACAACTTGATCTCTTAAATTAAAAATTAGATTAACAGTAAATTGCTTGGCTTAAAAAGTTGCTTTCGAACTAAAAACAAAAGTTTATTTGGGAGATTTTCATTAAAACGGCTAAAATAAATTAATTGATGTTCAATAATGTTGATCAATTAACCATTGCAGGAGCGCATCGACATTGCCACTTCGTTGGTTCGTTGGGTTTGATGACGCGCATAAAGTTTGTTCGTAAAATATAAAAATATTTGGGATTTTTTTCTGTTGAATTTTCTATACAAAACTCATTTAGTGAAACATTGTACTCGAAGAAAGAAGTAAAATTATTTCAGGTGAGATATCAACATTACACAATTGATTATGTTATAAATAAAATATAAATCCCCTTGACTGTGTTTTTTAAAGATGTTTATCAGTATATATGGAATCCATTATTGGCTGTAAGTTAGGTATACATATATGAAAATTAAAACTTTTTCTAAGAGCTGTGGATTTTGAATAAAGAAAAAAAATATGATTGAGAATACTTCTTGGCTTGCCAAATGTCAAGCGGACCTATGAGAAAAAGAAAATTTTCATGGTTTAACCATAGAGAAAGAATAATACTAGGTTTAACGTTTCTCTGGGCTGAGGGGTAAAATCTCTCAATAGGCTAATTGACACCACCAATCAATTGACATACTTTTTATGAACTGTCAAAACAGATATCTTCCTAATAATTTGTATGGCGATATCGGATTATGACGTCACTATCCGATAAACTCAACTGCCTTACTTTTTTACGATTTTAAAGCAACCAAAAATCAGTTTGCCTCTTAAATGAAATTGTACTGAGTTATTAGGCCTAACATAAAGTGTCTGTTTTAATAAATGATGCCTTAGAATTATTTATGAATGGGGTCATTATCCCTATTGTACAACTTCTTTGTTTCTATTAATGTAGTATCAAGTATACATTATATCAATTGAAGGCAATTAAAAATACCTGTGCTGTTTTAAACCAATTGAAATAATCTGAGAACCAAATTATTTTTCAAAGACTTAACTGGATTATGCATACAGAAAAAAAATGACTCAATTTTGATCGAAAGAACATAAAAACAATAAAAATTACGAGTACGTTTTGTTTTGTATTCATCGCAATCAAAAGCAAAACATTCTGAATCTTCACAAAGTTTTTTGAAAACTTACTAAAATGATTATGAGTCAATTTATAAAGTTAGTAAACAAAAAATCAAAGTACTAAGTTCTATTTTGTTCCCAATTTCAGATAAAAGTCCAAAACTAATTTTTATAATTACATAATTAAAAATTTCTAGATTAAGGTCTCTGTAGAGAGCAGGCTGATGGAGTTTTTACTCCGATGAAATTACTTGTAATTACTTAGTTGTTAGAAAATAAAATTATTTCATTGGACACAAAAGTAGCTTAAAGCACTTTCTGGATTTATTTGGAGACTATTTTTGGTAGAATTTTTCAAAATTATAAATTTACGTCACTTTTTAAAATGTGTTTTTATTATCACATCATCAATCATCAACAGCCTATATCAGTCCACTGCAGGACCCAGGCCTCTCCAAAAGGAGGATTTTGCCATAATCGCCACGCTTGGCAGGCGGGTTGGCGATCGCAGTTTGGCCAATGGTGGAAAGGAGACGCTGCTGCCCGTCTTCTTGTGGCGGTTCTCCTGTAGTCGCCTCTTACGACACCCATAGGAAGAGAAGGGATGGTGCTATTCTTTTAACGTGCCGGCACCACACGACACCATTTATTAGATAATATTAGATTAGTTTTTATTAGATAATATGTAAATATATCTGTGTGTGGGTGTTCCAACACACCCAGATCAAAACCAACTAACAAAAGGTAGTTTTTTCTGTATTGACCCGAACCGGTAACTGAACCCATAACCCTTTGTGTTCAAGGCTAATTCAGATTAAGTAGTCCTGTAAACCACTATTCAGCTACTTTCTCAACGCATTCATTAATGAAAGATGTCCTTGTTCCATCACTTCATGTATTTTTTTTTCTAGGACAAAATAGAGATTCCACTTTATTTTCGTACAAATCTGGAGATAAGTTAGGAGCAGTCGGCTTCCAGAGCCACGTAGATCCAATATGTCGGGCGGACTAATGGCGTGGTTAGGGCGCGTACACATGGTTTATACCATGCGCACACTGCTCAGTGCGATGTTTGTCGTAAAGCTTTAGTCGAACAAACGATATCAATCGCCGGGTGCGGTGGCGGTCGTGGTTGCTAGTTAGCTCAGTTACTATGCCAACTATTATTTTTACAGACTATGAAATCTTCTTGTATTAGTTCCCTTATTTAAGGGGATGATTCTATTGCTGTAATTCGTTGACTTTTACTTAGGATACGCAAGAAAATAAGTCCACATACTAGTTAGCCGATGTTAAAAAAGTTTCAATGAAAACGAACAATTTTCTTCTAGAGATTTTTGTTGTTGTTCCCGTAGCAAATGCTGTTTTATTTTAGCAGTAGAATTACATCCTCGAAGGAAAGAACCAATATTGAAATCGCACCAAACAAAACCACTTTTTCATACCTAATAGCCGATCAGTTGTTGTAAGTCGTTTGAGAACATTGAACGAAATAGGCAGAATATTGCGCAGTTTGCACTTAATTGATATTTATAAATGTTTTAAAATGTATCCCAAGTGTGCACACATCCCTAACTCGGATATTAATGTGAGCGCTCGAGTCTGATGCGCCTTCTGATTGTGTCGCGGCAAACAATCTCTTACTCGCTTATTTACAAACAGCATTGTTTAGGACGCGCCATCTTGAATCACGGTCCAGATGAATAAGGCCCAATCGCTAGAAATTTTATTGCACAATAAAATTTCTAGCGAGCATTGGTGGCAAATTTCTAGAAGTCAAATACCACATCCTTTGTTAATAGGATCAACTTAAAAATACAAAAAATCACCAGCATTTGTCGTTAAATGGGGATTACAGATGACCGGCAGATTACAACGATTAAAAATCCCTACATATAAAATTTAACTATTATCTTGTATGAATTTGGGATATACTTGTAAATTTATTTTAACACATTGCAATTCAAAATATATGATATAGGTATCAAAATTTTAATACAATGTTAACTTATTTCTCCAGATTTTGGAAAATCGCTTTTTTGAGAAACCTGAACTCAGAGAAATCGACATTTAGAAAGAAAAGGTATACAAACTGGCTTACCATTTTTGAATAAAAGCTTAGAAAATAATACTTTAGATTGGAACAAACTTTGAAGTTAGAAAGTTTTTGAAACTGCCAGTAAGGTCGCGAATCAACGAAATTGGCACACATTCGAGTCGCCAACTTTGGTTCAGCTTTTCAGCGTATCCAAAATACAAGAGAGAGCTTTTAGGCTACTACACACCAAGTCTGGGATTTCATCGTCTATCCCATCGTGTGGATTGTCGTTAAATAGGTTCTTTAAAATGACTTAAGGGTTTCTAAGACAATTTTTGGATTTAGGGATCCGTTTGCGATATATTAAACTTTAAAGTGCCAATTTTTGCTCGAGTAGGGCGTCCCCCTCCCCCTCTAAATGCTAAATTATTGGCTTGAAAAATCTGCTCGGAAATCGGAAAAATTCATGATAATAGTAGTTTTTATGAACTTTCAAGGAAAATCATAGCGGTTAAGGTAGCCCAGTTAGTTTAAGAGTAATAGTCGTTCAACTTAGTCGTTCAAAAACTCATTAGAGGAAAACATTAAAAGTGACTTAAATGAAGTAATTGTTGAAATATATCGTGGTTACGACGGGCAACTACGGAACCCTTTACTGCGCGTGGCACGACACGCACTTGGCTGGTTTTTATTTTATCGAAATATGCAGTATTTATTCTTATCTATCAAATTGCAATGATTACCTCAGCTACACAGCTATCACAGCCAGCCAGCACTATACCAGCCAGCACTATCAAATCAGCCAGGATGTCAAAAAATAACCAAATGTGTCACAAATATATAGGCACCTTAACTCATCACGTGCTATTTCTAAGGAGGTCACCGAGTTAGCCAGTTTCGGCCGCATTCAGTCGGGTCTATTGAAAAGTTGTCTGTCTGTTTGAAAGGGTACAAAATAAACTATCTCCACACCGGGTTGGGTTATTGTTTAATCTGATTTAACTCTGTGGGAATAATTCTACAGTTTATATAATATAAAGTTTTTAACTGAAAATGGAATCAACGTTTGGAAACTTATTCCTCAAAAAAGTGACTAGTAATATTGTGCCTTTATTTTAAGAGATTTCTTTTAAATAGATAGATAGATACTCTTTAGACCCGTTATCATAAGTTTTAGTTATAATAATGCAACGCGAAAGTTTAAAAGATACTCTTTATTGCACACCAAACAAAGAAGTTACCATTGATGTTAACAGAAAGATGTACAATTTAGGCAGTCTTGTCGTAAGAGCCTATCTTTGAATATTTTTTTTATAATCATCCCTTGCCAAATCTTAATAATACCTGTTGCTATAGCTTTTTGTTAGCTAACAAATACAATAAAAGCCATGTATCCTTTATTAACTTATAAACAATAATCAAATCGATTTAAACCAAATCTGGGCCATAACCATGAACTCTTAAAACAATCTCAAAGTTGTCAAATCTGTCAATTTTGGTACGTCATTTCATACAAAATTTGACAGAAATGATAATGTTTGACAGATTTGTGTTTGTTTTGACAGTTCATGGTTAGGGCCCTGGTTTTAATTCAATGTTTGACCCAAAAGTATTTTATTCCGTTTACGAGCTATCAATCCCTGACATACGTAACCACGAGCAAACAGACAAACAAGTAGCAATATAACAAAATCCGTATAGCTTTTGAATACAAATTTAAAGAATAAATATAAAATATACTGTTTCCTTAACCCCTCATTAATTTTCCCCATCTAACGAAATTGGAGAGCTGAAACCCGGACTAAGCTGGCTAGTTGCCTAACAAGCCGTAATTATTGTCCTAACACGATTTAGGGCCATTAAGGTATAAGAATTAAGTGTGACATACCTCACAAGACGCATTACAAGGAGAATAAGTTCTAGACGGGTATATCAAAATATCACAGGGTTATTTAGATGTGGTATCATTGACCCCATCTTAAGGTCTTAACACCACCTAAGTGCCTAAAATCTCGAATATAAAAACCAAATTGTCAGAATACCTGTTACTTGAATCTAAAGACTTAAAATACGATATGCTAGAAGATGATTATTTTAACATCTTGAATTGAATAATTTTCATTTTTCGTTAAGTACCTTGGATTAAACCATACACAAAAAAGTGTCTATTTTTTCATAAATTGCAAATGTTCGTTTAAACGGCACTAACTATTTCGTTACTGCTTTCACACAAAACAAGATTGTGGAAATATACATGTTTTGAATTGAGAAAATTGTCTTTATTGGTATTAAATTTATAAAAAACATGTTTTTCCGATATTTAGAGGTCGGATCCGCACGCGTGAAATTGTATGCGTGCAACGCGTCAAGGTCATTCAAGCGTGTTAAGGCCTTAAGTTTTTATGTGATGGACAATATATTGTATTGCTGTTTTTACTGTTTTTTATATAATAATTAGACACGATGACATTCAATTCAATTCTATTTATAACATTTTGCCCACCGATAGTTCGTTAAACACGCTTAAACACTATTTTTATTGTATATCTTCGTATGTATACCGTGTTTTATGCAAATAAAATTTTCATTTCATTTCATTTTTATTAGAAACAAGTTTTAACACAACGAATGATAGAAATAGACTTTTAACGGTGAACGGAACTGACAGAGTTGTAATAGTACCCACTAAATTTTATTGTTATATTACCCTATTTTTGAAAATAAATCAATTTGAATAAACCGGTTTTCCAAGAGTAATGACAATAGGCAACGCATGTATATATACAAACATATGGATACATTGGACAGGAACCTGTGTTTGGTATTATTTTGAACTTGTCAATTTTAATTGTGCTCAAAGCACATGCTCGTAAATGACACAAAGACAGGTGATGTTTTAAAATGGAACGTTTTTCCGTCAGATCAAAGCCTGAAAGTTACATACCATAGAAGTAATAAGTAATAGTAAGTATTATTCCGATATTAGGTTACTAGGTCTCGTCTGTTCAATTGTCTGAAAATACTTGGCGGTGCCTGAATATTTCAGTGCCTGTGTTGTTTTCATTGCTAAAGCTGTTGCGGGTACACAGTGCCTATTTCCAGGAAGCGATATGAACTAATAATGTTCAATATCACTTTCAAGACAAGTCTGTAAAATAAATTAATTTAAAGTAATTTATACATATATACATATTGGACAACATAGAATACATTGCTCTGATCCTAAGGTAAGTAGCTAAAGCACTTGTGTTATAGAATTCAGAAACAACGACGGTACCACAACACCCATACCCGAGCCAATATAGAAAAGTTCGTTTTCTACATTGACCCGACCGGGGATCGAACCCGGAACCTCAGAGATGACGGTGCCAATAAAAGTCCGGCGTACTCGCCTCTCGGCTACGGAGGTCGTCATTTTTGTGCTGCCAAACTATTTCTAGTCCGGCTATCCAGTGCGGCAGCCTTTAGACATTTTTTTCTCTAGCGAGCACACACAGCTATACAGGTAAATGATTTCTGCCCCCTAACCATGAACTCTAAAAACAATCTCAAAGTTGTCAAATCTGTCAATTTTGGTACGTCATTTCATACAAAATTTGACAGAAATGATAATGTTTGACAGATTTGTGATTGTTTTAACAGCTCATGGTTAGGGCCCAGGTAAAAAGAGGACTTAAAAAGCTTACCGCTCTAACCTGTAATAACAGAACAAACTAGGCGTTGTCTCCTCTAAAATTCTCTTTGAATTTCTGCAAATTTGTATTCGCATTTCGCAAATTTTCATCTTACTCGTCTGACATTCAGTTAAATATTTGTTATTATCCCTAAGACTGCACGTTTTAATTCAAATTAGATTAAACTGATCACGAAGCTTTAGACTTAATAAAGATTCAAAATTAATTATAGCACGTAACCGTTCATTTATAAACTTGCGATCAAAACGTTACCGACGGCTTAATGAGATCTTAAATTACATTCAATTATGAAAGATCTAAGATTGTTCTTATCAAGGCTCTTTGAGAACAGATATATTGGATATGAGTTACGTAAAAGTTGCAAGAGAATACATATTTTTTTATGTTTAAAATAAAAATGAATAATGCAAAAACAATTTATCAACAACTAATTGTCGTTGCAATCTATTTTAGGTAAATGATGTTTGTTTAGATGCAGGAAGAATTTTTTTAATCTGCTCATTTGATGTCTAAAATTTTTCGATCAACATTTGTACTAAGCCATCCGGATAGACAGTCATTTAATTTGTATAATTCCCAAGAAATGCATTATAAATGTCTACTGTAACTAAACTTACGTAGATGTCGCTTTTCAGTAGTCAAAAAATGATAAGTATCGCGTGATATTTAAATTGATCACAATACCTCTAGTTTTGCTGCCTGGGTTTTGCCCGAACTCCTTGGTATCTCTGTCATAGCGTTTTGCACTAAGATGACACTAAATTAGTGCTTGATAAAAATATCGGTAGCCAAGTACTTAACATAACATTCCTATAGCCAATAACCTAGTTGGAATCATCTCGACGCCGGGTCAGCGTGTCGAGGGCCGCTCTCAATGGGATGGGCTCAGTTGCTGACCAGCATTGTCTAGAAATTTAGGACAAAATCTAGGCTTGGGAAATAGCGAAGAAAGATTATATTGGCCTAGTTTTTACTGCACTTAATTATAATAAATAATAATAATAATAAACGATTTTTTTTCCACAATAACACAAATTATTTAGCCCCAAACTAAGCAAAGCTTGTGCTATGGCGACTAGATAACGGATAAATATAATTAAATACGTTTATAAACATCCATGACCTATGTGCAAATGCTCGTGCTCATCACACTAACATTTGGCCCTCGCGGATTTCGAACCCGCAACCACCAGGCATTGTAGTCCGGAGCGCGAACTACTACACCAGACGGTCGTCAAATATTAGACAACATCACATACATTGTTCTAATCCAACAGTAAGTAGCTAAAGCTGCCCTCTTTAGTATTTTAGGTCAATAGGTTCTTCATACAAGTTAGCCCAAATTTGAGACAGTATGTGTACTCTCGGAAATGACTGCCCGTTAACTAATGTACTAGACATTAGAGAAACTGCCAAGGGCAATCCATAAAGATTATAGCCCTCTATAAATCACACTCATGAAATGTAAGAAGGTGCCCTGTTGCGATAGTAAATAATAATAAATAAATATTGGACAACATCACATACATTGTTCTGATACTAAGGTAAGTAGCTAAAGCACTTGTGTTAAAGATATCAGAAATAACGAGAGTACCACAACACTAAGACCCGAGACAATATAGAAAAGTTCGTCTTCCACATTGATCCGACCGGGAATCGAACCCAGAACCTCAGAGATGACGATGTCAAGCCATGCTTGCCTCTGCTATGGAGGTCGTCAAACGTTACTTTGAAATATTACATTTTTACTATTTTCATAATACATTATAATAAAGTGTAGATTTGTCAACTTTATGTTTCATATTCTACGTAATCTGTAGAACAATAGGCCTACAATGGAATGAAAGGACAACCTTAATTACTTTTCCTTGTTCATAAATGTTCCATCGTAGACTAGTGACTAGTATTTATAGACCAATCTGTTCATCGTGACCCAAAAACAACAAAACCTTATCGTTATCGACCATTAGCCATTATGAGTAGTACAAGCATTTATCTCGAAATTGTTTTCGTTCGTAGATGGCGCTAGTAACGGCACTTTTGATTTACTGCAACAGTCCGGGAAATACAACATAAGTAAGTAATTGGTCAAAGAAGAAATTCAAAATTTCATTTAATTGCGTTGTTAGTCGTGCATCAACCTACCTACGAGGTAGTATGAGAATTGAGGGTAAGATTTCATGTTTTTATTTACAAGTTATCCTGTAGATTTTTGACGTGATCGTTATTTAAAAAGTACGAAGAATAGCACAGACTATCTATTTCTCCAAGTGTACGTAATTATGTAAAGTTTTTGCGAATAAACAATCAAACGACCCAAAGTTCCTCAAACTAATAATGAGGTTTTTGGGTGATCTTGTTAAAACCGGACCATATCTAAAGAATATTTTCTCGAGCTCGAAAAGAGTACTATTCTAGGAGAGCTCGACGAAACCAAATCCACCAAGTAATCAACAGTTGATAGAATCCAGTCGACCCTGCCATCTCACCTAGCAACTATCGTACAACATTCGGTTACTAAGAATCGCTTGATGGTATCGGGAATCGATCGCGATGCATTCGATCTCGAAAACCGGGTCAGTCGGTCGTTCACCGAGCAATACAGATTGTTGGTCAAATGTTTGTAGATATTTGCAATTGGATCAAATAGGGCGATGCATGCAAATGTTTGCAGATTATTTGACCGAATTGAACGGTACACGCAAATGTTTTTTAATGTCGACGTTTAATGACGACCTCCATAGCCGAGAGGCGAGCACGCCGGACTTTAAAATAATGGCGTCGCCATCTCTGAGGTTCCGGGTTCGATCCTCGGTCGGGTCAATGTACAAAACGAACTTTTCTATATTGGCTCGGGTCTGGGTGTTGTGGTACCGTCGTTGTTGCTGATTTCTATAACACAAGTGCTTTAGCTACTTACCTTAGGATCAGAGCAATGTATGTAATGTTGTCCAATATTTGTTTATTTATTTTATTTATTTAATGTGGATCGATCGACACGTGTAACATTGCAAAGAAGCATAAGAATAAAATGTGTGTTTCTTATGATAAGTTTTTTTAATGATGTGAATTGACTGTCTTTATTATTTAAGAAAATTTTTAATATCTAACTTAATTGGAGAAGTTTCTTAAATTGGTTTATAAATTCCGACGTAAAATGTATAGAATCCTTATAACGAGCTTAATGAAATATCGCATTTTGTATTTTATAAGCTAACTGTCCAAAAAGGTAGTTTATTTTTTATGTCTAAGTTTTATATGTGTAACCCACTTCTCCAAATCTATTATGTTATATAATAATATAAACTGTTAAGTTTGTCAACTACATAATGGTTAATTAATTAAATAAGTAAATTCGTATTGCTTGTAATGATTCATTTAGGTGTCCTAAAATATTGTGTGTGTAATTTATCTTTGTAATGAAGTTTTAGAGATACATACTATACCAATATGTTTATACACTTACAAATTATAAACCCTTATGATATATGCAAAAACCTTTATAATATATACAAATAAACGTAAAACATAAATGGCCTTACTACAAAAAGATGGACTAGTGTTGAACACTTGTCTAGAGATAAGTCAACCAATTTGAAATGTTTCATAATAATATGTCTCGAATGTCTGATGTGTCAACATTTTAAATTGGTTGTCTTATATTTAAACAGGTGTTCAACACTTGTCTATCTTTTTGTAGTAAGGCCAAAAGAGACCAAACAATTACGCATTCGCTAAACATTTGCCACGAACACCAACATCAACAATCCTCCCCCCATAATATATAATATGACGTCTGGTGTAGTGGTTCGCGCTCCGGACTACAATGCCTGGCGGTTGCGGGTTCGAATCCCGCGAGGGGCAAATGTAAGTGTGATGAGCACGAGCATTTGCACCTAAGTCATGGATGTTTATAAACGTATTTAAGTATGTTTATCCGTTATCTAGTCGCCATAGTACAAGCTTTGCTTAGTTTGGGGCTAGATAATTGGTGTGATTGTGGAAACAATTTATTAATACAAGTACACCGCCATCTAGTCCAACAAATAATGTTTGTCGTCTAAATAATTCACGGTATTACCGTTTCAGAATATAAGTGCAGTTGCAAGGCCTTACTTACAATCAAATATGCTTACCAAAGGCTGCCCTATATTCAGAAATCGTTAGCTCGACCAAATGACATTGGGAATTAAACTGGTAGGTAATCACTGCATCATGAACTCAAGCATTGAAAAAAATACCTATAAAAAGGTACCACAACACCCAGACCCGAGCCAATATAGAAAAGTTCGTTTTCTACATTGACCCGATCGGGTATCGAACCCGGAACCTCAGAGATGGCGGCGCCATTTAAAGTCCGGCGTACTCGCCTCTTGGCTACGGCTAGGCTACTAATTATTAGTTAACTGATGGTTTAACTAATAATACAAATGTTTTTATTATTTCGTTATTGCTAAGAAAGTACACGACGACATTATTTGTTAGGGCATAAAGTAAGAAAACTTGTAAACTTGTTTTGTTTATAAATCGACCTTTGTAGATAAATGACAAATAATAAAACCATTTAAGTGTTATCTAATAAATAACGCATAATGTATTAAACATAAGATAAGAAACATTTTACAAAAATTAAAAATAAACGATGGAACTCAACCGTTCTGTTTTATATTTCTTTAACCAAGTTAGGAATATAAATACATAACCTAAATTATAATTTATTATCATTTTTTATTATTCCAAAATTTTATTCGAGTCAGAAAAACATACTTTAATAAAAACTCGGAATATTGTTTCCAAGTTTTGCTGTTTTTTTCCTTTGAATCCATTAACATTTACCTTGTAACCGATATTTAAGGAACATAATTGTAATTTTGTTGGCGAGTTAATATTAAACCCAATTCTACAATATTTCATTCATTATCATGATAAAATATGTTTAGTTACTAAATACCCGGTTTTTTTTTCTGTCCTGCGTTTGATTTCTGGTTAAGGGTAATTTTATAAACTTTTTGTACATTCTTTTCTCAATTATCTCGGGTTCCATTGTGTTGGGGACTTCCTTAGCAAAAAAGGTTGTACGTTACGTCGTAACACAAGCACATTTTATACTTTTTTTGCCGTTCTCATTCTTCTTAAATTAATTAAAAAGTACCAAATTTTATTTCATTAATAGATGTTCATTATTGCACGAGATAAGTGTACAATTGCCGAATTTAATGCCTAAAGGCATTCTCTACCAGTCAAAAATTGGGCGAGGCAGAAACATTGACTGGCGGTGTGGTATTCATCAACAATTATCATAAAAAAAGAATCAACAAATCAATTTGTTTATTCTTGATACATGATTTATCCATTGCATAAATATTCTGTTTTCTCTAAGTTCATAATGTGAGCCTGCTCTCTTAATACTTGATAATCTTTAAAAAATAATATTTATTTCTCTTGTCCTAATTAGAGGATGTAATTAACAAGGATTGTCTATTCAGGATACGTCACGTTCGTAGGTCCGCAATATGGCTTTACTTCCTTGTTTGTCATTTTCTCATATTATATGAGGAGGATGAACACAAGATGTTTCTAGCGGTTGTTTTTCGTAGCAAATATTTGCGTATAGAGTTATTTATAATGTTCCAAATTATAGTGTGCTCTATCAGTTGCAAACTCATTTTTTTTTTATCTGCTCTTGATAAAAGTATCCAAAAAATGAGATGACTATGAGTAATGATTGTCATAAAAAATACATAGAATAATTTTGAATATTAATTTTTGTTGGTGAATTAATAATTATTAAACACTAAATAACTTTTTTTTAATTACTTAAGCAAATAACATAGCATTCAGATAAAAATTAAAACGTTGAGATATAAACAAAAGTCGGTCAAGGTTATTCTTCATTTCATTTATGAAAATAATAAATTAATAATGAACTTAAAAGTAAATCCAGTCTAGCTTCAATTTCTTTATCAATATCGCACAGCGAACTTGTGATCTAGTTATAAGGGTGTTAAGTAACACCCTTGCTCTAGCACTTGAAAAAGGGTCGGTCTCAATAGTCGCCCTACTTACAGAAAAGACTCACGTTTCATAAAATAATATTGCAAGAAAAACTAGCACGCTGTTACTCTATCAATATCGTCACAATAAAGTTAATGCAGTAGCCACATTAATTTGAGCACCATTACTCTCTGCCAATGGTGAATTATTTTGTCTATTATCCCGGTTACTCAAAAAAAAGATAAAAATTGAATGACAATGACCCCATCACAATTTTTTGCGCCAATTGAGGACTATGATCGTAGAATAATGACTTAATCATTTTTGCGAAAATGTGTTTCATTTTCTTATGCGTTCAAAATTCACATCAATACAATCCAAGTGAAAGAAGGAAGCAGACGATTATCTACGTCTTGTACCAAAGTTTTAAAAAATTGCACAATTTCTCTTGTTCACTTTCACCGAAAAGTAAATGTTATAAATTTTATAAGTATTGATGTTTTTTTTCAACGGCCGATGAAGAGTGGGTTACGCATCAATCTTCATTGTGATTATTACAGAGGCAAAAATAATTTTAATGTCTTTTCCACGACAACGGAAAAAAACTCATCTTAACCTTAACTCGATGATTGACATTATCGTATAACAGACTTTGACTTTAATTTGTTTTGGTACATAATATTTGTATTTATTATTTCCCAAAAAAGCAAGAATGTGGTTAAATAGATATATAGATGTTGTGACTTTGGTGCCATAAAAAGGCTGGCTACCTTAATGAGCAGAAAATGATGTTAAAGTTATTCCATCGTCCGGTTAGGCGCTTGCACATCAAAAAAACTATAAAAAAATATGCTTTTCCAGAGCAGATATTATGCAACTATTACTACAAACTTAAAAGCATTCTCGGTGGCCTTGAAGCGGGCCTACCTGCCTTCAAACCTTCGGCATGAAAGCGATTCAAAGCCGAGGATGAAAGATGGCTACTACTTACGTGACATGATGGAGCCTTTAGAAATCTGCAAGGCGGAGATGATTCTGCAGAAATCATTTTCATAGCCGTAGTTACGTTTGTATACGTATGTATGTGTGCCGTGTGGTGCCGGCACGTTAAAAGAATTGCACCACCCCTTCTCTTCCTATGGGTGTCGTAAGAGGCAACTACAGGAGAACCGCCATAAGAAGACGGGCAGCAGTGTCTCCTCTCCACCATTGGCCAAACTGCGATGGCCAACCCGCCTGCCAAGTGTGGCGATTATGGCAAAATCCTCCTTTTGGAGAGGCAAAAGAGAGAGAGCAGTGGACTGATATAGGCTGGTGATGATGATGATGATGTTTGTGATGAATGATGTTTGATGATTGTGATGAATTGTTAGCTTAAAGTTCATAATGACGAACAATACGAATATCATATATATAAAATATAATATATATACGTGTAGAAATAAGACACTAAATCCCACTGTCTGTGCTATACATCTTTAGTAAATAATCAGCACTTTTAAGTTATCAAAACTGTTAATTTGTGCTTTGTACAAAACTTTGCGCTTATCATGCCTATATTTATACAGGGTGTAAAAAAAGGCTTAAAACCAAGTAGAATGCAAAAAAAATAATTGCTGGGAAATGACTTTTATTTTTGGGTATAAAAAAAATAACTTATTTCTAATCCGCAATGTATAGCGCGCACGCCACAGACTATGCCTGTGTGTGTAAGCGGATCATGTTTCTTTGTAAAAAAGTTTAGTATTATCAAACAGAAGTCAATTTTGTAAAAATCTTTAAAAATAAAATTGTAACTTTGACTGTCAATAACTCGGTAACCCGTCATTTCCCAGGTAGAGTGTAAAAAAAAAATGTGGTATTCGGCTTCGTTATTATTATTTCCCTTAAATCTTTAAAGAAGTTTAAATGGTCATTGAATTTAGTGCATGTAATCTTTGGCCCTATATCTCGTTACTAAGCATTTAAAAGATAGTTAGACTAGAAATCTAAAGCATTCTTATCCACCTTTTTACTTTTAGACCTACTTCAGCACTAATCATCGCGACGACAAGAAGATTTATGAAGCCAGTAGTTTTTCTAGATTTGCGGCATCCTGATTAGGGTGACAATGAGTACAAAGGAAATGTTCATTTAAATAGGTTTGTGGCTGCAGTTATAATATCATTAAGGGTGCTTCTGGGTACTTCCACACACTAGGTACAAATACAACAACATTTACTATCGGATCAACTTAAAACCGCAAAGATAGATTTCTCCTTACCGCTGACCAGCTAATATTGATTTGTATGAAGCGTTGGTTTAAAAAAAACGGTTTTATGCTAAAGTAAATGTTGCTGTAACTATTGTAAAAATATATTTTGAGGAGCAGAACACTACCTTCAAGGATGTTAAGAAACAAATTAGGACTTCCTTATAATATGATCACATTTTTCCAGCTATGCTTAGGTGCTATATCTAAGTGTCTATAGCCGAAATACACTAATGGCTTGCATATAGGTACGAAAAGAGCCGGAGCATTGGGTTCGGCTACACGTCGTACCCTAAATGCATTTACTCATTTGTTTTTGCTATTTATTTGTTTTCTGTATCAAGCTGACTTGTGTAATTTGTTGCCTAATTATGGACCACTGTGTGTCTCAAAAGTCTTCAAACATCTTAATAATTGGTGGCTCTAGTCTAAGGCGCGCCGAGGTTATTATTTTTCCCAGCTAATCCTGACCGAGCACGTAGAAGCCGAGATAAAATCCTTGTTCGTAATTGATCTATCAACTTACCACTAAGTGTGGTAGGCTTAGCTTTTATGCTTGTACTATTTTTAGTCTACGAAATTGTAGTTTATGGGCATTTTGATGTAATTTTGTGAAAAATCACTTATCTTGTCTTCATCATCATCATTTCAGCCACAGGACGTTCACGGCTGAACATAGGCCTCCCCCAGTGACTTCCGGATTAGCCGGATGGAAGCGGCCTGCATCCAGCGGCTTCCTACAACCTTTACCAGGTCTTTTAGCTTACATACAAGTAAATACAAGTATTGGCCGTTCTCGTAGCAAGGTGTTAACAACTTTCTGCTATGAGGTAGGTACAATAAAAAAAGTTATTTTATTACAAGTTCTGTGCATCTGCCAGAACACCCAGACTAGGCTCAATTTATAAAACAAATGTGTTTCTAATTATTTATTTATTATCTTGCCACTTATAACTTGTTGTGTGTGGTTAGAGTAAAACTATTGTGGTGTATTATAACTACTTAGTGCTTCTCGAGCGAGACTAGTCAATTTTAACTAGGTTTGGTAGTTGTTAGAGAACCCTCAGCTGTTACCCCTCATGCACCAGTACACGTTGACATAGTGGGCTCCCATTTTGGTTAACTTCACTGGGTTGAGGTTTAAACTTAATGAATGTTTTAACTATTTTACAGCCAAGTTCTTGTAACTTTTTTGCAATTGTCTTGCTTTGTTTTATGTTTTTATGTGATATTTAAGCCATTTATTAATGCATTATATTTTTACTGCCATTCAATGATGAAATATTTTCTGTAGGTATTAAAACTACTTTAGAATTCCGTATCACCTTCAAAATAAATACATTATTTTATTATGAAGTATTTAACAAGCAAGCACATCAGCCACTGTACGGTTAGCATACGCCTCCCAACTGCTTCTAAATCGTGGTGCTACTAATCCTAAAGAATTCTCATAAAAGATGAATTTCACGTAACCATCATATTATTATGTTATTATTGGAATCAGTGTATATTTCATGCACTTATTGGGAATAATCCTACCGTATTTTACTTTATATTGTAACTCAAGTCCATTAATAGTCAATTACTTCTAACAGGTTTAATGAATACTGCGGACAGACTGAAGCGACGAGCCTGTATAATGGATATTGATTTAAGTATTTTGGGGGTTTCAATTCATTAACAAGGTTCGCCCCGTGGCACTGAGTGCAGAGTAATGTTAGTTTTGCCGCAAATAAATACTTGTATTGATCGAGGCCTCAAGACCTCAGAATTGGGGTGTTTTTTGACGCATATTTATCTATATAAGGTCCGATTTTATTAGTGTTCATCCTGTTAACCTGTGACTATGTAGGTGAAAAGCAATCGTAAAAACCAACTTTCAAATGTCTATCATAAAAACTAAAAAAGTTAAAAATAAATAAAAAAATAACAACATCGACTTCATATTGCATAAACTGGTCTTATCTTCAACTCTTTCTCGCTCTGTACAAGGGGAAGGAATAAGACGGATAATCAGATGGTTAAACGTAGCAAAGATAGGACGAGTTTATGCAATATGAAGTCAATGTTGTTGATTTTTAACTTTTTTAGTTTTTATGGTACACATTTGAAAATTGGTGTTTATGATTGCTTTTCACCTATATAGTCACAGGTTAACAGGATGAACACTAATAAAATCGGACCTTATAAACTATCCCTAGTTGAGAAACCTGTTTAAGCCCTTTGTCTCTTGTAAAAAACTCCTTAATAACAGTTTATCAAATAAATTATATCTTGTCATTTAGGAGCGCATAATAAAATCTATACCTTTATGTAAATCATTCGAAACTCATAAACTCTGTTAATATATGTTTTTTTGTTCATAAGAACAGCATTACTATGGAATAATAAAATTTTTGCATAAAACATATTTTAATAATCCATTGGACTAATTAATTTCTGATGAGAGTCAATGACTTTTTTGTTTAAATATCATAATCGTTTGATATCTAACTTCAAAAGTGCTTAAGTAATTCAGAGATAGCAATATAATAAATTCTGTAAAATGAGAACAAATTAAAATGAAAACATTGACAGTAAAGTTAAGAATTTAGATCAGGTGAGATTTCATAATTTCTCATATTCAGCATGCTTTGCAATATTGCTTTCACAACTAGTTTAGCCCTGAAGGAGTGTCAGGCAATTCAGTAAATGAATTGTTTTGCAATATTGGTTTTCTCTCACAGTTTCAGAAGTGGGAAGTTTTCTACAATTTATTAAATTACAAGTCAACATTGACTTCAACGACGGCTTAACAAATGTTTTATCTTCTCCTCGAACGCATAAAAACAAAGAAACTACGACTTCGTACGTTCGAACCTGTAAGTCACATAAATATTTTCGTCAACAAAGTTAGAAAATGTCTGATCCTTAATTAATCCAACTATTAAATAAATTACACAGCACGTCTGAAGTTCACAAGCGTCTAAGTCAGAAATTAGCTGAAATCGGCAAAGACGGAGAAGTTGTAGTAAGGTGACTGTTATTTGAGTTAGTTTAACGGACAACATTTACGATCCTATTAGTACATAGTTGCGCGGTGATTCGCATTACAGATTTTTTGGTTTTAATGATTTTAATGTTATTTCTTACTTCAAAACCATGAGAATTAATGTGTTGAAGGCGCTTTTTTCACCTTGATCTCAAATATTTTAAATATTTGCTGTTTTAATAAATAGTAACGTTACAAAATTTTGAATGCATGAACACTTTACACCAACATAATGTAAATAAATATTTACACCAATTTTCATCGTATAAATTCAGAAGTTTTAATTTACAAAACAGTTTTCATAATAACAATTCATTGTCATCCTAAATTAGAGAGTTATTTCATTTTATCCATTTGAACAATTCTACAAGCTTTTACTCACAAATGTATGTGGGGATTAACAAAACTTTTCCTTTCAATATTTCAATGCAATTAAAAGTTTCGTTTTTACTACTGAAAAGGGGCGTAATTGTATGTTCTTTTACAGGTTCTATTCCATATTTAGTTTTTAACAAAACCATACAAATACGAACTTACTCGTTTATATTCACTTATCATATTAGGCAGTACCTAATTTATAACTCATAATGCAGACTCAAAATCAAACCTATTTGCATTTGTAATTTATCATTTTAGCTGTTAAAATTCAGTGAAATTCATAAAATACTCCCAAAATAATTTTGCAAAGCAAAGTAATCTCTATACCTACGGAATAGGGTTATTTTTTATTTAAGACCATAACACGTCTATTAACACTCTTAACCAAACGGAAGCAATGGATGACAGAAAGAGAAAAATCAAACAAAATTCAATTAAATTGAAAAATGAAACGAACGGATGTACAAAAGACATTGGCTTCAAGTGAACGAGTATAGACCTTATTCTTTACTAGTGATGGTTTAAAGTATTCAGGAACTACCTTGATCAATAGACAGAGTGAGTGAAAAATCATATTGCTCTTTTAACTTCCAAGAAATGGATAATAATGAAATGTTGATTGAAAAAAGCATTGCCTGTGACATCTACAAGAGTATTGTCGGAACAAAAACTATTATAATAGTGCACTTGCTTTTCTAGTAATGAATTTCCAAACTTTAGCTGACTATCATAACTGATAAACCACAAAGACCACAAAACACTGACTCTGTTATTTTTTTCGGTTACGCTTTGAAAGGAGTTGCAATAAAAAGAAGGTTACAAGCACTCTTATTACAGTTCATACTTCATTTATTACAATAATTTAAAAATGACCTTTATTACGATGGTGACTTTTTTAAGATCCCGCCGTCGCCTGCCGGAGCTTGGCGATCTTAACTTTATCTACTGCTGCTTTTGACAGGACCCAGGTGCTAAGTCCAAACTATTGTCTGAGATTCTTGACCCAGGAGGGTTGCGCCTGGTTTTGAGCTTCCTTGTTGTCTGTAGTTACTAAATATTGATCTAGTTACCTGAGTTAAAATTGTTTGGTCACATCGGTAAACCACTATTTCTATTTTGGTTATTACGATTAGAGTTACCATAACATCCACTCATAGACTTCAATTCGCTCGTGATCATTGGGCTTACACCATTCGTGCCAAAATCACGACGAATTTGTCAATGTAACTCGCAATGATAGTCCCAAATCAATCGATTATGTCTTGATTATTGTTGAAAGGCAGTCTTTTAAAGTTCTAAAAATGCAAATGCATAAACAGACATTTTATCTTGAAGTGGTTGTCAGTTCAAATCAAAATAAAAGAAAATCTGCAGTCAAATTGATTTATTTTCCCGACCAATTTTCTTAGATGCTTCGACCTTTACATTAGAGGTTAGTCATCCTAGAACTAACAATCTGATCTTCCGTACACTCCATTTGTTTTCCGACTTTTCTCTAGATTGGCAATGCTTTTCAAAGGGGGGAATTCCAACAATAATTCATGTCTAAATCTAATTCGGTGCGTTTTCACGCGATAAGCAGTAGGAGGTACCCGGTATTCCCTCTTGAGTAAAGTGCAGGCAGGTCGACGCCCGACCTCGCTCGATACGCCGCACAGTCGTTTTCGTTTGGCACGTTTTCTACGAGGCATAAGGCCGCTGCGTTTTTTAAACGTCGCAGCTAAAGTAACACTTTTCATAACATAGTCACGTTCAAGCCCTCGTTTTTGATAACCTCTCTCTAAACAGTGAAGTGATTATAATTTTGCCTCTGACTCCTGGGCACAGGCTTAGGCCTGGTTAGCCCCAAACATGAGGTGAACAATGGTCATTGGCTAGCCATAAAAATTGCCTTAAGGCCCCAGACTACGATTAACAACTCCAATTAAGTGATATAAACCATCTAACGTAGATACTTTCAGAGGCCCCTGCCTCTGAATTATCTGATTATTACTTATGTCCGTACATTTTTTGTGGTTTTGGTCCAAATGATCATCTGTCCACTCATACCTGGGGGCCTAGCGCGAAAGTGTATCGTTCGGTCGGTCGTATTAACCGATCAAATTAAAACATCAATTCCCCCGTATCAAAGGTTTGACAATTTATTAACAATTGAAAACAGTCGGGTTTTTTACACAGCTAGATTGAGTTGGTCATATTTTTTCAAAGGATAGACGCATGAGACTGGCCATTTCAATTGTTTAGGTTTATACGACCGAACGAAAGATACACTTTCGCGCTAGGCCCCCTGAAGTGTACCTAAACTTTGCTAACTTAATAAGCGCTGCTGCCACATAAGCTACAAGCACATTATTAAAATAGATAACTATTCTGTACATATCAAACACTTCCTGCTAACCAACTAGTATTCTATGCCGCGTTTGTTGTACAATAAACGCTCAGTCTGCAGCCAGCCTTAGCTGCATTAGCTCTATACCTAGAGGGCGTGTCAGTTCCTGATATTTTCAGCGTGCGTTGGCGAGCTTAATTGACTGGGCAACTTCCAATAGGGTATGAGTGATGAAGGGAATAGACTGACACATTTTTTTCTCTCGACGGTTTCAGAGTTTTATCTGCATTAAGGTGAGCTTAAAGATGGAAAAATTGCAACTGTTTATTGCAAACCATTTAAAGAATCATTATAATTTTTATTTACTTAATTTATTTGACTATCACATTTTAATAAATGACACTTAGAGGCCTGAGATTTTATCTCCATTGTAAACGAATCATAATATTCCCCTAGAGGGGTACCATGAGGCCATGACATTCCTAGTGGCAGCGCTGAAGCTGATATCTTTTCTATTTTATAGTAAATTTTATTTTCTGCAATTAACTTTATTCTTTAAATATAGATATTTAAGATAAGGTTACTTATTTATATTATTTTGTAAATATTCAGAGCAATTTTTTTAAACAACAGATACTAAACTACTGAAGGGACCATATTTTTACTAATATATATATATATCTATAATACATATCAGAAAGACTTGGGTCTGATTGTTTTTGACACACAAATCAAAACATTACTATCAGATACCCAAGAACCTCAAGCTTAATTCTGTGTTAATGTTAACCAAATTTCCATCAAAGAACCATTTTATTTCCGGTACAATTCACAAAGAAGTGTACTGGAATAAACTAATAACATATCATACGGAAAATCAAAACGAAAATGTTTCCACAAACAACACATGATTCGTAAAACGAGACGAGAGGCTTTGCTATTCGATACTACGTAAAAAAATACGGTTGCTACTGGTAAACATATTATTTGATACAAACACACATTAGGCAAGATGCTAAAAAAACTTTCTTACTAATAGTATGTGAAAGATTTGTTTTAGAACGTTCCTAGCAAAAAAAATGGCGTATAAGATCAGCACAAAATAAAATTTATGCATTATAAATTTGAGCGCCGCGCAGTTCTAAACCCATTAAATCGATTAAAAATAAAAGTCTTCACATAACACCTTATAGTTTTTTAATGCTTTGACAGAATATTTCTACCCATTGAAATAAACAACTTTTACTAAATCAACAATGTGTTGTTGATCTCTCCATCTGAAGAAGGAAAGAATCACCTGATTATACAAACTAGTCATAGTAGTCAATAAAATGTATGTGCATCTTTTTTTTTGTTTTGCTAGTTTGGCCGTAACGTTTAGTTCGTAGTAAAAGCTACCCTAATTGGCAGAATTTTCGTCTTGCTAATCACCGTGTATTATTAAAGTACGTTTGGATCGAATTTTCTAACTAGATTTCTTTAAAATAATTATGTTTGTAAAAAAGTAGCCCTTATAAAACACTCGTCGGCGCGGTGAAATCCGAACCGTCGAAGATATCGACATAAATTTTGAGCTCGACCTAAATATAGACCGTCTCTGGGCGGACTTTTGATAATATTTATTCATTCTTATTGCTATGTTTTCCTCGGTTTTTCTAAGAAAGTTAGCGATTGGTTCTGTTAAAAATGCGGCAAGAAATTTCTGGCGTAGGCAACCGTTAGCTACCTCTACCAAATGTGTAGGTTCAGGAATATAGATATCATCATCATCGATGACCTTCGTGTAGCCGAGAGGCGAGCACGCCGGACTATAATTATGGGCGTCGCCATATTTGAGGTTCCGGGTTCGATCCCCCGTCGGGTCAATGTAGAAAACAACCTTTTCTTTATTTTCTCGATTCTGGGTGTTGTGGTACCGTCGTTGTTTCTGATTTCTATAACACAAGTGCTTTAACTACTTACCTTAGGATCAAAGCAATGTATGTGATGTTGTCCGACATTTATAAAAAAATATCTCAACCTATGTAGTCTACTGCTGCACGTAAGCCTCCCCAAAAGAGCGCCAAAGAGCACGATCTCCCGCTTTTTTCATCCAAACACTGCCAGCCATCTTCCTAAGGTCGTCGGTCCATTGAGCTGGGGGGCGTCCTACACTACGATTGCCAAGGCGTGGTCTCCACTCGAGAACCCGTTTACTCCACATTTCATTGGTTCTGCGACAATGATACCGACGCTACATTACAAACCAATTGTTTATATCTCAAAGTAAGGAGTTAACACCCTTCTGTTACAAGGTATAAGACAACGATTGCCAGGAACCCATAGCAATTAATGCGAGCCAATTTAGTTTTTTCTATAATTTGACTCAACCAGGAACCAAACATTGCGCTCAAGACTTTAACACTGAATCCATTATAGTTGTCATAAGTACGTTACACACACACCTGCGAAGAGTCTCAGATATCCTCCTGAGGCACTGTTGAAACTAAATCAAGTCGTGTGTGTGTAGACTGGCCATCCAAGACAATAATGTCGGAAACATTTCTCGATGTAGAGATCCGTTTGCTTGATATTTTTCCACAAAAATCTCCTCATCCATATTATAAAATGTACTTGATTAAGAAAATTACTTAGATGTAGTCAGGTGGATATATATTGTGACGGGCATGTGGCAACTACAGAACCCTGCTTGGCTTGTGAAACGACACACACTTGGCCGGTTTTAGCATTTTTTTGCGTAGTTGTTGTGCGTAGTTCGTACTTAATCACAAGCTTAAAATTGGTTGTATAAGTTATTCATTCGCACTGAAATGCCGTTGCTCGCATAAGTTTCACGTATGAATAGTATTATTTTTTGTCAACCCTGACGCGTAGTGCATAAACATACGCTTACAACTTTCTTATTGGATCCATGAAACATATTTTATCTTAAAGAAAATAAAAAGTACCTGTAAATTTTTGTTTTTAGCAATTCCATGCAAGTTTTTAATTGAAGATAAATAATACTTGAAAAAAATCATCGACCTCAGGTGAGACTCGAACCCACGTCCCATCGCATGCCGGGCGAGTGCTTTACCAACAAAGCTACCGAGGACGTCACGTGACAAGATAAAATTCCTCAAGTGTTTTTTCTCGCTGTCAAAGCCAGCGTATCTCTGATCAATGTTGTAGCTATATGTATAGCTGAGTAGTATACGACCTGAGGTCGATGATTTTTTCAAGTGTTATTTATCTTCAAAAAGTACCTGTGTTCAAAATTGCTTTAATTCCATTCAAGGTCCCCAATCTTGAAGCCTTGCCTCTTAATTTATCCCTATTGAATGGCAATCACCTTTTGAAGCTTTTGCCGTAACCTTCAATTACGTGAATAAAATTTAACAAGTTGCAATGTAATTTAAACTTCTAGATAACTAAGAGAAAATGAACATCTTACAATTCAGATAATAAATGCCTCAACTATATACCGAAATGTACACTCAATTCGAATATCCATTAAAACTTCAGAGTTCATTCTAAGATCGTATCGAAGATTAGCAATTAATGTCTAGATCTGAATTTAATACTGTAATCGGAAAGTTTGGCTGACTATCAGATCAGAGAACTGACTGTACCGGGTTCAACGCCACATAAACTTTTGCCACTTTTAATTTAAACCATTCCCGTTCAATGCTTAAATTTTAAACTGTGGGTTTTTATATTTTTAAAGGCTGCGGCATCAAAATCGAACGTAAAATACTCGCATTAACAAAAACATGTATATTTTCATTAATAATTCAACATTAACTATTTTTTTATACCGCTTCACTGGGCTTAATTTGGACTGAGAAATGTATTTTTACACGTCGTAATTTTTTAACTCTACTATTTCTTTAGGATATTATATCCTATTGCTGAGAAGAAGAATCACTTGAAACTTGTTACTATTTAAAAACCTTTTCTTATATAGTAAATCGAAACATGTACCGGTGCGACATGAACAAATTTTAAATCTACACATTTAACATAATTAATTTTCCTTCGTTAACGAAACTTCAACTCAAAATAAGATTATTTTGATGGTGAGTTTTGACTTCGATTCTCGGCAAACGGGTCTTGAGTCTTGACAGACAGATAATTTATTTATTTTATTTTATTTTAAAAACAATACAGTACGAGTAACTTATCTAATAACAATTTTAAAAAAGCAACCATTTATTAATTATGTTTTCGCATATAATGTCTCAAACGAACCAATGAAGTTATTCTTGGTCAAATATAAATTCCCTATGACAACTTGATCAAAATAGAGTATCAACCACTAATCCGAACCTTGAAGACGGTAATAACATTATATCAAGCATCAGACAGTTCTCACACATAAATATTTATGACTCAAACACTACGTATGATAAATTATATTTAAGAAAATCTGAAGGCAGTCTCATTAAACATTAATAACTTACTTTTCTTTAATAATGACGCAAAATTATACATAAATAAAATACTTAAATCATAAGGTCTTCTAATAAGACTTCTAAAACATTGAACTCGAGAGATATGTATACACATATAACACAGCTCTCGATTTGTATTATGTTATTTGGACTTATGTTTTAGATATCCACAAGTTTTCAGACTTCTGAAGCCATATATGTATAGTATTCGATATCAGGTTTACCTAAAAACAAATCCACTGGACCAGCCATTTTGCTAAAGGTGGTCTATTTTTGTCCCTTCGTCGAATAGCTGATCGGTACAGAAAAGTTTTATAAGAATGTTGGCGTAACGAGTCTTAGAAATATCATGAGCGTAATTATTAGAGTTTCGTAGCCAAAAAAATATTAATCTTAACTAGAATTAAAATGTGGGATCTCTTTTAACAATATTTTTACAACCCTGTTTTTTTCAGTATTAAATTTTTTGTTAAACGACACTGTTAACTAACGGACTTTAAAGTGTAGGATTTGAACCACCATGAACTTTTAAAGAGTCTGTATTTCTTAAAACTTGTCTTATTTCTTTTGCACAGATTTTATTACGTAAAAACAACACTGCTTGGATCCGGTTCAAGATACTTTATGTATGTATAAATGACAAACAGTAATTCTTCCGTTGCAATCTTAGACGTAACATTTTACCTAACTCGACAAACTTATTGTTAATTTCAAAACATTCAAATAATCAAACCGGGTTGACAAGCCTCAAAAGTGATTGAAAAGTATTTAAATATTATTTATTATTTTGTAAATGGATGGTGTCAACAACCCCCATTTCTACTACAGGGAGGTAGCCATGACAGATTTGACAGATTTGAGATTGTTTTAAGTGTTCATGGCTACCCCACAGTAATGTGAAAGCTCTTATAGGGCGCAAATATTAATGAGATATGGAAACGGACCTTCAAGGCAATACTTCTCTATTTTGTTTTTAATTGCCATTTTTGGTCAAAATTTAATAAATAATATAAAACGCTAAACTACCTTTAACTAACATAACATACCTAAATTAAAACATAAATACTAGGGTTGTGTATAAGTTGTGTCATCCATCGATCCATCAGCCGAAAGACGTCCACTGCTGGACATAGGCCTCCCCCAATAGTCCCCCATAAGTTGGGTGTATAGTAATTAAATGATTGTAAATTTTTGTTTTTAGCAATTCCATGCAAGGTTTTATGATTTTTTTCAAGTGTTATTTATCTTTAATAAAACCTTGAATGGAATTGCTAAAAACAAAAATATAAAATTTTTAAGCATTTCTGATCTTAACCAATAGTCAAATATTTGTATAAATATTTCTATCGGGTGTTGACGGGTAGTATACTACTCAGCTATACATATAGCTACAACATTGATCAGAGATACGCTGGCTTCGACAGCGAGAAGAAACACTTGAGAAATTTCATCCCGTCACGTGACGTCCTCGGTAGCTTAGTTGGTAAAGCACTCGCCCGGCATGCGATGGGACGTGGGTTCGAGTCCCACCTGAGGTTGACAAGTGTTATTTATCTGTAGTTAATGATGTTGGATAAAAGAAAATTGGATTTTATGTCGTTCCAATACAATACAAGTAGTATTTGTACAACGGACTAGATTGGATAAAGTTTGACAAGAGCAAGTTTAGTATGGATTGTTCTAGTTTGACACTTCATTTACCAAAGTATTCATATAATAAACATTATCAACCACATGTATTTTCAAATCAATTTTCCTTTGCGAATTAAGGGATAAACTAGAATTTACGTTTGTTTTTATTCGCGCCCAATCCTTAAGTCGGTTCAGTGCAAATATTTGATTCGCCGGAATCCAGGTTAGTAGTGGGGCGGGTCAAAGGTGATTTGCGTTTTTATTAAGGACTGTGTCTTTAGTGCTTTTGCGGTCACCCACTTTATGTTTGCTAGTATATTGTTTTTGGAAACTTTAATCTTTGTCGACAAAGGACAATGCTATAAAACATATGGACCAAAAACCCAGAGCCGATTATTTATGTATGGGAAGATAGGGCAAAGATAGTACGTTAGGAATATGTTGTTTGATTTCACTAAAACAATCCCCAAGTATTAAAATATGTAATGCAATGAATGAAATAAAAAGACAGGGTGCTCAAACTACTCAAACTAGTGGGCATTTTAATATAAAGAAGCTAGATATTAAAGACGTTCTTTCCATGCTCTAAAACACTACACATAAATTATTTGATGCTGGGTTTTTTTAGCACTCTCCTTTTCACATATTCTTGTTATATTTTTGAATGACCAATATTTGTTTAACAGCTCAACTATCTCTCACCCTAGGGTAACAACAAGGTTGTGTTTGCTGTCTGTCTGTCTTTCATGGTTGTATTATATCAGCTTTGGCTGGAATGATACACCCTTATAGTATGTAGGAAATCAAATAACTTCACGTTAATCGCCCTGCATAAGTATCGCACACGAACTAAATGGCTGCCATTTCAGGAAGGGCAGAGTTAGACACCTACATGGGGGATATTTTCCGATAAAATTTGATGAATTATAAGCCCATAAACTTTCGATAGTCGAAACCCGGACACACTGTATATAAGAATTACTTGCATCTATAGCAGCCGCGGCAGATATTTTTTAAACACCATAATATGCCTTACTTTCGTTATTGCAATACCCACAAATGACGATGATAAATGACAGCGTTAAATACAATTTGCCAGTGCCCCAGATGTATCGGGGTTACCCGGAACGCGGGGTAAATGCACTGCTTTAGGGACAGGCCGGTAAAGATACTGTGCCCTGTTTTTTGTGATGAATGAGGGTAGGTGATCTTATTGCACCTTATAAATTACATAGAATTTGATAACTAACCTAATTCCGTCGGCACCAAATATATGTTTTAGTGTTAACGGAATTGGGTTAGAAAAATAGTACCTTAGCCCCAAGTTTAAAATACATGGACAAACAGACTGAAACAAACTCCTATGAAATGTAATGAAATTATTTATTCTGTATGTAGGCCCTTCTCCGGGCACTTATACACCCAAAATATAACTTAGCCCTACCACCGCTTCGGGACTACATACAGGCTGGTGATGAGATATACATATACTTAAGAACTATAATAAGATATATGTATACTAAAAAACTGATAAAATAGAATTCTATTGAATAAAACCACGTCTAAATCAGTCCATCCATTTGGGATCCACAATGCCTTACAGTGACCGATTAAACAATACTCAGACATAGGTGTCATAACACTTCTTTTTTGCGTCCGGGGTTAAAAGTTTTCACGGGCAACGATACCTCTTCCCCATCAGTTTGATCGTGTTTCGTTGTTGTGTTAATGTGTAAAAAGTCAATAACGAACAGCTTTGTTTCTGTCGAAGTTCTTCCCGAACTTCGACACTTAAGTGGCTGATAACACGGCATTTTCCCTAAAATGACAGTGATAAGATTTAAATGTCTAGACGGCACTAATTAGGGCGTTCCGTGCTTAGCGGGTGTAGTCCTCACCACATCCACACTTGAAACAGGCACAGAAATATCACACCTTAAAACAGTGTTCCACAAACTTTTTTATTCAAGGTAAATCAGGAAAATATTTTTTTTTTTGGCGGTACACCACAACCAAAACGATTTACATAAATATGTGTTAAGTATTTTTCTTATCCTTACTTACTGACTTAAAATAAGTTTATAAGATAAACGTATTTTTCCGAGGCACACCAACTAATGACCATGGTACACCAGTGTGCCGCGGTACACCGTTTGCAGAACACTGCCTTAAAAGGCGCAATTGCATGTTACGCCGAGTGTAGAGGCTCTTGGTTACAAATCCCGATTGGAATACTTCAGAAACAGATTTGTTTAATTAGCTCAAAACTAAAACATGCACACATATAAAGAAAATAAGTAACAATATTTTTTTTTCACAGAATTTATTTTTAAATTTAATTTATTGCCTGCCTCATGTTGTGCTAGATCATATAAAACATACTGCAGTATTAAAAACATTATGTACAAGTAAGTGACGAGTGAACCTACTTAACCTGCGCCTGTTATGACGTCAAGTTAGTATCGGTAATTGAATATTAACCCAAGTGATTCTGTTCTTAATTAATTAGATGGAAGTGGCGGCTGAACAAAAAATGATGCTTTTTGGGCTATAAATATTTTAATCTGTCAGTCAAGGATAATAAAAATGAAATAATGAATCTCTTCTATTGCTAATAATTGTACTAGGTAAACGAACTAACTTTACGTCACACGACAAAATTATACTTGGCAAGTTTTGATCGTGTCAGAATGGTTCAAAGTTTATTTACTATGTCACAGTCTCAAAATATGTTCAGCAGAGGACGACCTATGACTGAAATAATGATAATGATGATTAAGTGATTTTCATTTGTAACATTCCAGCTGAATACATTATATATTTTGTTGATGATGTAACTTCGAAGAATGCACTAGTAAAATGCATCGTTATCTATGCCCGTAGATCACACAGCGAACCGCGCGCCGTATCATGCGAGCCCGAGGTAGCCCGGTCACTGCCCTGCAACTGGGTCGAGCCACCCTATTGTATAACGAAATTACTAGTTACATAATTATGTAGTATTATTGCAGGTTAAGTGGTGGTTATGTGAATGAAAACTGTAGTAAGTCAGGTAAGTTGGTCTGACTTCAGGATGTGATTGTCTCAGTTTTTCTGTATCAAACTAGATTTTAAATCATTTTTAGTAACGAGACAGGTTTTAAATCTTCATAGGTTTGCTCACACATGCATGATGCGTATGTACATGCAAACTCTCCATGGCTGGCACCGATTAAAAAATAACTGATAGGTATGTCTTATCTATTGAATATTATTTTTCGCTTTTTGGTTTATTTTTAAAGTTTTTTACAAAATATTGTTTTTATTAGATGACTTGTTAATCGTTTTTTGGTCTATTATTTATTTCTTACGAACTAGAGACTTCTGCCTGAAATACGGATAGACAGAAAGCAAAGTGACAGCAAAGGGTTTTCATTTTACTATTCAAAAGTCCATTGTTTTGTTATTGGCTCAAACTGAAGGCTATCATTTTAATATTCTCAAAAAAACCAATGCAACTTTTCCATTCTGAGCGGAAGATTAATGGATCAAAGAGAAAAAGGCGCAATCAGGCATAAAGTCAAGACCTCTCTCTTTATCTGCGGCGGACAGCAGAATAAATTAAGAATATTGTGGTCTTCATAATATTTCGGTCCATTCTCAACTCCTTGAAGGTTATGAGACCTTATATATGTATATATTTAATAAATAAGAATGATTGGGTATACTTTAACAGAATCTTGTTATGAGTATTAAGGAATTAATTGTTTTTAAAATAATTTTGAGAAAAACAAAAAACATTAAAGCTGAAATGAGGCTGACTTTGGCCCGTATCCTGCACTTACGTTTAAAAAAGCTTGTTACCTGTTTAAAAAACCCATCAAAAGACTAAGTAAAACAATCTACCTACGTGTTCAATGTTTGTTTTTGCAATGAAAACAAACCATCATTGGTTGATTGTACACCATTTATCATAGCTAAATGCGTGTCAATGACCTGGTATGATTTCAGGTATACATCAAAATCGGGATATTCAAATGGGGTATATCGTGGGATGATTGTACAAACAGATCAACGGGATGACGTCCCGTATCGAAGTGCGTTCACCTCGTGAGTAAATTGGGATTTGGGGGCCCTCAGCAAAATGGATAAATTTTACAAGTTTGGAGAGTTAAGTTACTGTCCCTAATAGTTGTCCAAAATTTAACAAAGGAACTATTCGTTTAAGTGGTCTATTACAAAATTTTGGCAGTTTTGCGGTTGTTTGGTGATTACGGGTCGTTTGGCCTCCGATTTTCGATTTATCTTTTAAATAACCGTAATCTCGAAACAACCGCTTTTAATAGGCCTCTTACTAATACAATAAGTATTGGACCTTTATAGATCGTCATACATCACAAGAAGTCACGTTCAGACGTGGTTATTACCGTAAGGAAGTAACGTAAAAAAATGGCGTGACGATTTGGAGAGCCACACCAACGACCTTAGCCCTCTACCTACTGTGAAGAATGGAGAGACTGGATAAAGACCTATGCACAGAGCAGCACAGAGTGCCCAGCTGTGGGATAAATAGAGATACCTAAAACCATGCTATCGTGTAAAAAATATTTCGATATATTTGTGTATATATTTTGCTTTGTTAACACGATGATCTAGCGGCATAAATGTCAGTGGTCGGCCACCTTAAGACAATAAGACATTAATGCCGCTAAATGCTAGATTTATTTATGTTAGCTGACGTAAATGAGTATTGACTCATTTACCGAATAAAAGAAGATTCAATAATGTTTCATTATCAGGTACAGAACATCCACTTCTCAAGTTCGACTCACACTTACTATTATTCCCTAATGCGACGCGCGATGCGTAGAAATGTTTGTTGATCTTTCGATGATAGGATAATTCAGGTATATCTTTTATCTCAAATCGTGCCTGCTTCAAATCGGTGCTATGATACTTGAATCTTTGTAGACTTTTTACGAAAATATTTTGTTCATTTAGACGTTTAAAAAGCTAATAAATTACTATAAATTTTTGTCATGCCAAAACTGTAAATTTAATTGTTATGTGTAGTTTATTACCAATAATTTAAAGTTACTTTTTCCTTATTTTTATTATGGTTGAAAAAGCCAATTTGTATGTCATGTATTATTAATCTATGAATGATAATCCTTTTAAAAGTTATTTCAAAATTAATACTAAAAATCAACTCCATCAAGAGTTGATTTTTAGTATTAGACTCAAAATCAACTTAATCAACATTTTAAAATAAATAAAAAAGGAAAGTACTTATATTTAATGCAAGACTCGCTACCAATTATTTGCCTTACTACCTAACAATTTTAAATGTAAACAAACCGTTTTATCAATCAGACTACAAAAATTGTATTTGCATTATACTAAAAACTTGTTCTGAAATACAAAACTAAATATTTATTAATAGAATTTATTTCGGGTAAAAAAAATTGGTGTGAACTAAAAACAAAAAGGCTTAATTTTGATCAGTGCACGAAAATAACTGTCTGGTACCTAGACAGTTATTTTTAAATGGGTAAATATACAATATTTCTTTAATTTTTTTTTACACTTTCTCAATGTTCAAAGCAAACAACTGACCTACGTTCTTACGCCCTACTCAAAAAAAATTTGCATTTTTAAAAGTTTAATATTTGTCAAACGGATCCCTAAATCGAAAAATAGTCATAGCAACCCTAAATCATTTTAAAGAAACTATTCAACGATTGGGTAGATCATGACAAAAAAAACATCCTTACGTCACGTAATTGAGCTACCCTGAAATTTTCAGATTTTATTCTACTACTGTGTCGGCGTAATTGATTTACATATCTCCACAAAATTACAGCTGTCTTAAGGTCAACAGTTTTCAAGCAAAACCTCAAACGCACAGACAGACAGACGGACATGACGAAACTAATATTAGAGTTCCTTTTCAAGACTACCCCTTAAAAAGGTTTTAATGTGAATTTAATTAAATTGCCAATAGAAACGTACAACACTATCCTAGTTATTTTATCTGTGAGTGAGTAATGACCATTTCGTTACTAAATGCTGTAGATTCTTATATTATGGCCACCCCAAATGAATAAAATTTAAATACTTCGCTACCGTGTTGAAATTCAAATTCTAGGAACTGAGAAAGTCTCTTAACAAAATAAATGATTAAAAAGACTAAAAATAGGATAAAGGTGTAAATTTCGAAGACAAATAAATAATGAAACAAAAACTTTATAAAGTTATGAAAAACTAACCAAAAATACCTAATTAATGATCCGGGTTGAGCCCTAGGCCCTAACCATGAACTGTTAAAACAATCACAAATCTGTCAAACATTATCATTTCTGTCAAATTTTGTATGAAATGACGTACCAAAATTGACAGATTTGACAACTTTGAGATTGTTTTATGAGTTCATGGTTATGGCCCTGGTCTCGTAAAGCAATATAACTATTTATTTTTTTCGTCTGGCAACCCTGGCTGTCAGTCGCAGCTCAAACAGCTGTTGTAATTTTAATTCTTAATTATTGATAATTTGTGTAAAATAAACCTATATTAGGCCTAAATAGCAAAAACAAAGCATAACTCATAATTTGTGCTAGTGTAAATAAACCTAATTACAAAAAAGTGACATAAAATCGGACAAAATTTTCGTAACGGTTTTGACATCCAAATTCAAAAGGAGTTCAATTCAACGGATTACCTAAAACCAGGGGAGTACTGTTTTCAACATTATTTTAATCATAATAGGAAAGTGTTATAATAAGTGTGTTTGCAATCTAGACTTTAAAATTACCATTACAATTAAGTTGAGGTTATATCAATAGTTGTAACTTGCGTAGCTTTGGTACCTACTTGATGATAATTAGCAACTATTTACCTACAGCATTACTGATATCACAACATTTAACACTGTACAAACCTCACGAAAGTGAGACTCGTCACAATTCATTGCATTCGGCCTAGTTGTGCCTCTCTTTACTTGACATATAGTGGAAGTAAAGTTGATGAAAACAACCTTTTGCCGCAGACATTCTACTTCTAACACTTAACAATACATTCAAATAACTAACAGTGGGAAATGTTGATGGTTATTTCAAGTAATTTAGTGTAAATTAGCTTAATAAATTATCTTTTTATATTCGTTAAAAATACCCTCAAGGAAAAAGTTAATAAAAGAAAATTGTACACTAAATCTGTATTTCTTTAAAAATCGATCATTTTAATTTAAAGACTTATTCTTTATATATTTTAAACTAAAATCAACCACATAAAATAAATAAATTCAGCATATAAGTACCTATTACTGTCACTCAGTCAAATCAAAACATCGGCTATACACTTCTTTCTAAATAATTCCAGGTGAGGCCATATAAATCCAGCAAAATGACCACCAAGAGTGGAACTATGACCCGGAAAATGGCTTCGCTGAATACTGAGCTCAAACTCAAAAATGCACTTGAGGATTTGAAACAGAGTAGGGAAAACTGTGACCAACTTGTTAGGGAAAGAGAGGAGAGTGAAGAAGAGATTAAAATTACTATAAATAAAAACTCCCAACTCAAAAAAGAATTAGTTGAATTGCATGCCCAACTCCAAGAAGTCACCGAGCACCGTGATGACTTACTAAATACCATCAACACCTTCAACCAGTGCAGCAATATTTTCGAACAGACACTATTGCGCAACAATGAATTGGAGACTGAACTTCGAGATGTCAACAGGACTTTATTGCATTTCGAAGAAGAAAAAAAACAACAAGTGTTCTCGCAGACCTTGAACCTCTATGAGGAGTTGATTGGAAGCCCGGGTGGGCATGCAGTAGTTTCCGATTTAGAATTAAGTAAAAGTGGTCAATTTGATACTAAACATAATATAAAGTTAACTAGTAAAAATAGGCTAAAGAAATATTTAAAATTAAATAAATTTATCACAAAAACTAAAAAATTAATTAAAAAACAGAAATGTTTTTATAATAATATTAAGTTGAGGAAAGAACGTGCAGAGTTAGTAGACAGTCTAGAGATCTATCATAATAAACTGTATGAAAGCAGATCTAAATACAATGTTGACATTGAACGAATGCAGGCGGACATCTCGCAGTTACATGAGTCTTTAAAATCTATAACATGCAAATATGTTTCTGCCCAGGAACAAATAAATGAGCATATCTTGGCCGCAAATAAACTTTTAGAAATAGGAAATCCCAAAACAGATTTCTTATCACTACCAAATATAAATGTAACACAGGTGACAGATAACACCATCCCAGGGGCCAATCTGTTGAATGTTGACCGGCAACCTTCAATGTCAACACCACAATATAGTAATACCAAGATAAATGTAATTATGTTTTCAGATAGGTTAGGAGTTGGTTATGGTCCTCTACTAAGTAAGAAATTAAGTTGTAATGTTGTTAATAACTGTATGCCAGGTGCATCACTTGATATAATAATTAATCGTATACAAAATAGTAAATTAAACTCTGACTCTATCCTTGTTATAATGCTAGGAAATAGTCAAAACCTTAATAAGACAAAAATCATTCAAAGTTACTCAATTTTGTCCGGCTTAAATGTAAGGAAAATAATATTTTGTGCCCTACCTTTTTGTAAAAATCAAATAGCGCAAGAAAATGACAGTATTCACTCATTGAATACATTAATTTATAATATGACTCAACGTCATAACGACAAATTTGTGTTTTTTGACACAAATAAATTTATTAATAATAGCTTTCAATTGACTGGCAGCTCTTTACACCTGCCTTATAAACTAAAAAAACGAGTAGCTACTTTGTTAGCATATAATATTAACTGTATTGATTTAAAATACAAAAATGAAACTATTTACTGTGACAAACATATTAGTAGCAGTACTAATTTAAATATTATTCCTGTGACAATCTCAAATAATTTAAACTAAGAGAGCAGACAAAAGCTAAGCCTACCTTTAATATTGTGCACCAAAATATGCAAGGCTTGGCTGGCAAAGAGTTAGAATTAGCCTTATTCTTACAAGATTTAAATGTACATGTACTATGTTTAACAGAGCATTGGATTAATCAATATGAGTTAATGATAAACATTGAAAATTATAAAATCGGCAGTTCGTTCACAAGGAAGTCCACTACTAGGGGGGGGTCACTTATACTATTAAATAGTGAGTTAAACTTTAAAGAGCGTAAAGATATAGTGTCACTTTCGATTGAACGAACTATTGAACTAGCATGTGTTGAGCTAGAGCAGTATATAATATTAAGCGTGTACAGCCCCCCATCAGCCAATTACCAGCTTTTTGAATCCAATATGGAAGAGGCTTTGAAAAAAGTCTGTAGTTCTAGTAAGAAAATAGTTGTGTGTGGAGATTTTAATGTCAATATATTAGTAAATTCACCGAATTCAACTCGTTTTCTTAATCTTTTTAAATCGTTTAATTTAATTAACTTATTTAATGAACCAACAAGAGTGACTCCCACAACAGCTACTTGCTTAGATAATATTTTTTGCAATAGCAATGTAATAGATAAATCAGTTATAAATTATTTAAGGTCTGACCATAGTGGCCAGAGGGCGTCGTTTGAGCACCATCATGTCCGAGAAATTATAGATGCTGTCTGCAGGCCAATAACCGTAAATAGAATAGACCGATTTAAAGAGAAAATGTGTAACGGTATAGATTTACTAAAATCTAGCAGTAGCCATAGTGTTGATCTGTTATATGAGGATCTTTTTGGCTTGATTAAAAATGAATTTGATAAAATTTTCACACAAAAAAAAATAAAAGCAAATAAAGTCAGGTGTAAGTTTAATGAATGGGCTACACCTGGTATTTACAAAAGTAGAAGAACATTATATGAATTGTATAGTCTAAAAGCAAACACTCAGAACCCACAGATCATAGATCATGTTAGAAATTACTCTAAAATATTTAAAAAAGTATGTGCCACTGCAAAATCAAATCATCTTCGAAATATTATTTTGGGTTCTGATAATAAAGCAAAGGCCACATGGAACATAATAAATAAAGAAACATGTAGGCGTAAACAGAATGATCACTCTTACTCTCTTAAAATTGGGGATAAACTAATTAACTCACATGCAGAAGTTGCAAATGCTTTCGAGGAATTCTTTTCGAATATAGCTCCCTCTACAACTAAAGAACTGGCTTCTTCTGCTGAACTAGCTGAATCCCTTCTCAAGTCGGGTGTTGATGAGTGCAAAACTCCATTTAATTTTAGACATATTAATCCTAATATACTAATAAAAACTTTCAAGGAATTGAACATGAAAAAAACTGAAGACTTATGGGGGATCTCAGTCAATATTATCAATACAATTATAAATACGATAGCCCCTTATCTTACAATTCTTTTTAATAAATGTATTGATGATAAACAGTTTCCTACTTTGATGAAATTTAGTAAGATAATTCCTTTATATAAATCAGGCGAGAAAAATGATCCTTCAAATTTTCGACCAATTTCACTTTTACCGGTACTTAGTAAAGTTTTTGAAAAAGTAATTTTCAATCAACTTTTATCACACTTTGTCCTTAATAAATTGTTACATAGCAAACAATATGGCTTCACGAAAGGTAGAAGCACTACAGATGCTGGAGTTGCACTCTTGAAACACGTGTTTGATGCTTGGGAAAGTAGGCAGGACGCTTTGGGAGTTTTTTGTGATCTTTCTAAGGCTTTTGATTGTGTGGACCATCAAACTTTACTGAAAAAACTTAGACACTATGGTGTTTCATGCGATGCCTCAGATTTAGTAAACTCTTATCTCACAGGCAGAACACAAAAAGTTTGTATCAATGGAGCTGAGTCTTCTGGGTCGCCTCTTACTATGGGTGTGCCGCAGGGATCGATATTAGGGCCTCTGCTCTTTCTAATTTACATAAATGACCTTCCATCTTTTACGAAAGACCTCTGTGAGACAGTGCTATTTGCAGATGATACTTCATTGATTTTTAAAATCAAGAGAGGTAAAGACTCATTTGACGATGTAAATAATGCACTTTCGGAAGTATTGCATTGGTTCACCACCAATAATCTTATGCTCAATGCAAATAAAACAAAGTGCATCAAATTCACAATGCCCAACGTAAAACTTGTCTCAACACATATTACTGTAAAAGATGAACAACTTAATACATCTAGTTCCACTACATTTTTAGGAATCACTTTAGATTCCCGTTTGCAATGGGGTGCGCATATCGAGACTCTGTCGGGAAGACTTAGCTCTGCTGCTTATGCCGTGAGAAAGATAAGACAACTGACTGATGTTGAAACGGCAAGATTGGTGTATTTTAGCTATTTTCATAGTATAATGTCATATGGAATATTGTTATGGGGCTCAGCAGCAGATATTGAATCTATATTTGTACTGCAGAAGAGAGCTGTACGGGCAATTTACGGCCTTGGACCCCGAGACTCCTTAAAAGAACTGTTTAAAGAAATTAATATACTTACAGTAGCATCCCAATTTATTTATGAAAATATAATGTACATCCGCAAAAACCTGTCCTTATTCCTTAAGAAAAGTGACATTCATAATCTTAACACACGGAATAAGAATAAGCTTGCCGTTCCCAATTTCAGACTGCATAAAGTGGGTAATTCGTTTATGGGAAAATGTATTCGCTTTTTTAATAAATTACCAGCGTCTATTGTAGAACTGCCCCTGTTAAAATTTAGTTCGCATATTAAAACAACTTTAATGAAAAAAGGATATTATACTGTAAATGATTATATAAACGATAAAAATATTTGGAAATAAATACTGCCCTGCTCGCACAGGTACATTTATCTTGTAATGTAAATATATACTATTTAAAAAGAGGCTGACAATAGTGACCGAGTTTCTTGCGCTACTTCTTCTCGGCGCTAGCCCAAAATTGTCCTGAAGTAGTGGTAGGGAAAAAAAATATTGGGACGTGTAAAAGCGCTTAGTTTAAGCCTATTTACAGAAATAAATTGGTTTTAATGGTTTTAATGGTTTTATAACCTGGTTTTGTTTTTACTGTAAAATTAATGCTACTAAGACACTGTTATGAGGTTTAGTCAAAGAACTATTTGCTTTAAATGTTTACACAAAACGCAAATTCATAAAAAAATATAGTTTTCATCATCAACAACCCGTGCACAAACACAGCAAGTTATGATACATAAAACGTATCTCTGTAATCATTTTATAAATAAACCTCAAGTCCATTCTAAATGAGATCATTTGGATCCTCCCGAGTCCTTGATCCCCGGTATAACCAGCTGTCATTAAGTCGGGACTGGGATAATTAATTGACTCTCTGATACGATGTAAACTGGGAACATTTTGGGGTTTAAAGGGGGTATTACGTCTGGTGTTTCTTTTGTTATTCTAATAGCTTCGAAAGGGTCGTCAACTTTCAAATTATGGTGGGCTTTTTCCCATATGCAATCCCAATTTAGTCCTGCCATGAATGAAATTTCGTACGTCATTAGGTCCTACGAAATTTGACAGATTTGACAAGGTTTGATAGATTTGAGGATTGTTAAAACAATCCTCGAGTTCATGGTTACCGTCCTGAACAACATTTACTACCTACAATTATCTGTAGACATCCTTATTCTGTTTACAGAAATTAATTTCTCTTAAAAACTTATAAACAGTTCACTTTTTTTTGGTTCAGGACCAATAAAACATATTACTTACAACTTTTTCTTCGTGGACGTTTTCTTTAGCCCTTTTTTAAGAGGGTTCCCTCACCAAAACTTCGATTTTTACCTTTATATAGTTTGGCAATCTATTGTAGAGCAATCTATTTTCCGTGGGAGCGCATTCCCACGGAAAATAGCGTTTTCTTGCCACCGCTAGAGCGCGGCTTAATGAACTAGAGTTTGTATTTATTTCTTAATTCTTATCTGTTCATATCCAAAGTTTCAAGCTTTTTTCGTTCCAAATTCCAATTAAGTATAAGCTAAGTTAATAATCCTTTCGCAGGATAATACCTAAACGAATCTAAAAGCAGCCAATGAACATCCCATGTCATTTACAGCACCCCATACTCAAATAAATGCCGTGTAGGGTCTTTTTTTTCGTAATAATAATATAAAAACTTGTCCCTTGAGGGGTTCGAATCCCTGGCCGCTAGCATATAAGAAGTTCGGAGTGTAAACCACTAGTCACTACGAATGGTAGGTAGTCGGTTCACCTGTCTATCCACCCCTGTCTGTCTATGTCTGTAGAAAGGGGGGGGGGGGGCTTTCTTTGTAGTTGTCCTCTGCCTAAAGGTTGTCTGGAAGAGATCGCTTTTAAGCGATAAGACCGCCTAAATTGTACATCTTTCTGTAAATATCAACTGTAACTTCTTTGTTTGGTGTGCAATAAAGAGTATCTATCTATCTATCCACACTTTCCAAATATTTATGAAGTTTTTTAAATCCAATTTTAACCTAAGTCTTCTAGGAATGTTGATTATGGTAAGATGCCTAAACTAAGTATCTCAAATATTTAATTTAACAGCTACGTAATCATCGGTCACGTTGTTAATCGAAAAACTGTCAAGGCTGTTTTCAAAACCACTTTCAGATCTATCAATCTTCACTGAGACACTTAAAAACAACTCTGACGTACAGCAGAAAGCTAAATTTTATATATTTTCCTTACTACCATGATTATAAGAAACAATAAATTCCACCAGCCACTTTTGGTCTTAGCTTAGCTGTACACAAAATAAAACGAAACTCAAATATTTTTCACTCTTATCGGTTAAAGTGCACTTTTCCTTGCACGTGTTTTGCAAAAACCGCTAAAAATACTGCTTCATTCAAAAATCGACTTAAAGTTGTGACCGGTAAGATCTATTTTGTAAACCGCATCTTAGGTAGGCTGCCTAACAAGATATACGCTCATGTTACTAATATAATCGAACTGAACATTAAATAAAATACTGTGAAGTCAAGAGAAAAACTAAAGCAATTTTCGGACACAAAAAATCACCCTTGGCTATTGAACTGTGAAATAGCTATTCTTGAAGATAAATAACACTTGAAAAAAATCATCGACCTCAGGTGGGACTCGAACCCACGTCCCATCGCATACCAGGCGAGTGCTTTGACCACTAAGTTACCGAGTCCCACCTGAGGTCGATGATTTTTTTCAAGTGTTATTTATCTTCAATTAAACCTTGCATGTAATTGCTAAAAACAAAAATTTACAATAGCTATTCTTGTTTACCTTTTTAAAGATAGATGATTAAACGATTTATTTGTAGGGGACTCAAAAATGTCATGGATAATTTAATAATATGAGAAATTTATTCACAAACCATCCACAATAATTGCATTTGCCTCTTTCGAGCTAGAAGGAGCAGTATTTATTAATTAATTTGGTTTATCTGACTGAGTAAGATTAAGTGCAGATCAAGTATCTGTAGTCAAGCATGCCCACTTAATACATGGCAATAGTGTTCGAGTAAAAACCATTTACTATCAATTTCTGACAGTATTAAATGGCATCCTTGCGTTTTTCCAGCTTATGTTTTGCTCGTATCGTCGATCCGCCGTATGGCAAAACGCCTCCATTTTGTAAAACAGCTAGTTGGTTTTAATACGGCGAATTATGCAATCCGACTGCGACATATATTTATTATTTTATTTAAAAATATAAAATCTATAATCGCGATTCTTCTAAAGACACCTTCTAAATAGTATCTCTAATCAAAGGCGGTGGTAAGTTCCCTATTTGGTACTTCTAAATGAAATATATATGAAGTCGGTTTAAAAGCTTCCTCTCGGTAGGAAGTTATAGAATGAAACTAATAAGATAAATTTTCAATATTTTGTCTAAGACCTAGTTGTCCCTCTCCCTCTCTATTTGACTTTTTATCTCACATGACGACCTCCGTAGCCGAGAGGCGAGCACGCCGGACTATATATGGCGACGCCATCTCTAAGGTTCCGGGTTCGATCCCCAGTCGGGTCAATGTGAAAAATTAACTTGTCTATATTGTCTCGGGTCTAGGTGTTGTGGTACCGTCTTTGTTTTTGATTCCTATAGCACAAGTACTTTAGCTACTTACCGTAGGATCAAAGCAATGTATATGATGTTGTCCAATGGTGGCGGGACCAGCCTTTCGTATCTTTTTTTCCATTTTGCTACATGCAAGATCTATTTGTCCACCGAAAGAAAATCTGATTAATTATATATTCCTCATTACAGCCTCATTAGTGAAATCTGCACTCTGTAGTCATGGCAACCTTGAACCTCTTCAAAGCAAATCCGTCTCGTACGTTGTTTGCGCCTCCACATCTCACGTTACGGTGAACGAACGCCAAAAGAAGAATGATATTTTTGTATAAGAAATACGAACTGTGTAACCGAGACCCTGTGTGATACGTCTTTCTTTTTATTCAATTTAAGACGAAAATGTATACGGACTAAGGTGAGAAACTCTACTCTAATAGGATTTTAACTATCTACCTATACACGGTGTTACTTTGCATCCTTGCCATATTCACAGAGATAAAAGTAGGGAACAATACCTATTGTTTAGATAAACTGGAGACTCCCTTAAATAAAGCACACTAAGTTTTTAGTAAATTTGATTTTGCAGTACACATAGGAATAAACCGATTTTGTCTCGAACGGTACGCGATCACTAATCAAGTAATACTACAAAGTCTTTTGTGCCAATGAATAAGAACAGTGATGTGCATGCGTTTTGATAATTAGTGTTGTGTTTAATAGATTGACGATAAAATAAAATACTCTAGTTAAAAAAAAAATAGAATTAGGTCTTTCTTTTTTTACTGATTTGTTATCATTGTCAGTGATATAGTTACCTCTGTAAATATGGCAAGGATGCAAAGTAACACCGTGTATAATAGTGAAATAACTACTAAACCTAACATTTAAAGTCTTCTTAATTCAGGATTTGGTCTCATCTATTGAATTGTTATCTAGTCGCCATAGTATTACAATTATTGTAAATGCTTTGTCTCGTTTCGGTACGTAGTACTGTGTAGAATTCTGCAGTTAGAAGCAAGATAAATGGATTTCGTACCTATTGGAATAATTGATTTATCACTAACTACCACGACATACGTTATTTTGTCCAAATTTAAAAATTTACTGTAAAAAAAAATGATTCAGTTTTTCCCTAATTATAAAATTTTCCGGAAAACTTTTCTAATTTTTTCTTCTATTCAGCCTATTGCAGTCCGCTGTTGCCTCAGTCGCGACGATCTCCCGCTTTTTGGTAGAAATTATTACTAAAAAGCTTCAGTTTCCCGGCCATACTGCGCAAAAATGCCGGCTCACTTCTACGGCGAGTTCGTGGCAGCTGCAACAATGTTCTACAGGTCATAGTCGACAGTGGGGACTGTCCACTGGTCGAGCACCTCTGTACAATAACTAGGTCACTTTTAACTATTAAGTACTAACTTCGTTGCTAAGCTTGCTGTTACTAACACTTTAGTGGATCTTTTGTTATCTGATTAATAAATATTTTTAAATTTTATTTAGTCAACAAAAATTACAGTTTAAAATATTAAATTTCAAATGTACTAACTAAATGGTGCCGCTTTAGTAAGCAGTAAAACCACGATAATATCAATACGAATACGTACATTTAAAAACTCAAACCAATCTTAAACTTATACTACTTTGTCCAAACTATAAAATTGATCACATCACTTGTACACCCATTCTCGAAAGGTGCATGCAGTTTACAACTTTATTTGATTGGAATAAGAAAGAGCTGATTTATTTCAAGTACTGTACCAGTACACTCATCCTTCGCGGTGTGCATTCAATTTTCAACCATACACCGATTGATTTAAAACAAATCTTTTTGGATGACTGTACTACACGAGCGACACTGATGACACTGAGATACATTGTCAAGATATATTACACACCAAATGAAATGTTTTCTTGGAGTGTTAGGATTTCTATAAAATATATTATAGGATACGGATACGCACACGAGGAAAATTGTTTATAACACATAATGCCCGTTAGATTTCTCAAGGGAACTGTTTTTTTTTTAAACTCAATGAAACGGGAATTAACGCGATCATAATTTTTGCAACGCGAAAGTTTAAAAGTAATTATTGATTTTTTTTATCACTTTTCTGCGTGGGTCGTAATCATTTTCCCAGAAGTGATAATTACTCAGTAAGAGCACAGAGTAAGTATTATACTACGCTATGCAAAAGTTTGCCATGATTTATTTTACAAAGATAACTTTCTGATTTTACCGTGTAATTTTGTTTGCATAGTTATGTTATAACATACGTGTTTATAAATAGAGTTATAATAACCTAACAATAATGATTTAAGAATAGCAGACAGCTACCCACCCAATGCTACCCAATCCATAACTGTTTATATAAATTCATGAATTGGTTTTGGAACCTTAAGTACCTATGTGTGAATTTTTGCTGAAGATTTCGATGAGAAATACCTACGTACGAACCATATACCTACGTGTCGATTAACTATTATTTTGGCTTCAAAATAAAAATCAAATCAAAATCATTTCTTTCAAAGAATATTGTGATAACATAAGGTCTTAAAGCTAGATGTGTTCTACATATTCTGCCACTTCTTGCATATAAATACAAATAATAACAATACGTACAAAAGAAGTTACGAAGAGATGTATGTTTTCAAATAGTTTTAAATCTGTCAAATCATTACCATAGTTGATTGCAGTAATTATCTAGAAATGCACAATAGAACGGCATTCAATTAAAGTCTATCCCTAATCCTGCGCATTTGAATTCAAATAATGATTCAGCCAAAAAAACCGATTAAAACCTTTTAACAAGGCAATATTGACGCAATGTAGTGATTAGGAGCTACGTGATTGTCCTTCAAATGCTTATTTTTGATCGTTTCACTAACTATTCGGTCATTGAGCCCAATTAGCGTTCATTGTTTTAAACGTTGTTTTTGCAAGTCTTAACCTAAGCTCTTGAAATAACAATTAGCCGTGACTATCTAAAGGAAAAAGGCAGCATAAATTATCAGAACCTTGATTTTGATAGGCAAAAAGTCTTATTCAGATGTGCAGATGCTTAATATTCACCGAAGCAGGCGTAGACAGCTTTTATGCAACAATGCGTAAACGGTGCGCGTCTCTGGTGCGCAGGGTACGGGGTAGATGTAACAGCGTCTTGAATATGATCGCTGGTAGACTGGACTGCCTGACATCAACCGTTCTTGTCCCATTTCGGGGAAACTGGAGCAGGAATGGCTACTTTTAATTTAAAATTTTGTTAATCCCAATAATCTTTACTAACATAGTTTATAAGCTGGCTTTACTAACAACATGAGTAATTTTTACTCGAAATAAAATTTATTCATTCATTCCTTCATTTATCGGTTGTTGTCAGAGTTCGCTTTACCACGATAATGGACGCCGCAATTCTAGTTATGATATTTAAACGATCGTCATCAGACCTCGTAACCCTTAGACAGGGAAAACACAATTCATGGAAGGTATCAATAAGTCATCAATAGGCATACAAAAGGCTTAAAAGCTAGATACTTCAATAAAGGTTTATAAAACAATGTTACTACTTTCATGATCCTTGATTATTATTAAGCATTTCAGAATAAAACATTTTATGTTTTTTGTGGTATTAATATCAATGGTATTAATAACAGCATTAACTATGAAATAATAAATAACATTTTATTTGAGAACCGACGTGTATTCACACGTGTCTAAAAATAGTTGCTTCCATTATAAATCCTAGGGATACATTAATTTCTATTTTGGTCAAATAAGCAAAGGATAGGAACAAAAACAACTGTGTAATATCACATCAGGCCTTTTATGGTTCATTTTGCTATGAAATATATTTTACGACGAAACAAGGGGTACGAAAAAGCGGAGAAGTAATAACGAATGGCTTTCAAGGACGCTAAGGAGTTCAAAAGATAAGTCAGACCTTGGTAATGTGAGCAGGAAAAAACAATTCCGCAAGCGGAATGATTTCATATTTATTTCTTGCTGGCTATGATTTTTCTAAGGATGGTACGGATGGATCAATATAAGCATCTAATTGTAAAATAAAAGAAGCTTTATACATCATCATTGAAATATAGAATTCGTTATGGAGCATCCAATTTGTTTAAAATGACGATATTGTCCCCTAATAGGTGGTGGGATTGAAGAACACATTCACTTCCTTCAAGTGGAAACTAACTTAAACAACACTCCAGCCCATTGACGATTGCAGTATAATAAATAAATAAATAAAATAAAAATAAAAATAAAAAAGCCTTATATTTCTTACTGAAAAAACAATTTACAAAGATTAACTGAAACAGATTCTTTATACATTTTCTTAGAATTTAAAAAAACACGATTGCAGTATACAGGGTTAAATTGCAAAGGGGTGCCAATTTTAAAAAATAAGATCTAGAGGTGCACTGCTTATGGTATTTGTTGTCAATTTGAACCTCTGGTATGCGAGGACGCTTCTGCTGTTAGAAATGTACCTTACATCGAAAAGGCTAAGGCTTGGTTTCACGCGCCATTGTGACTATTATTGCATTGAACTTTGCAGTTCTAGGTTGCACAGAGATAGTGCGTGCATATTTTTTATGAATGAGACAAGATTATCCACGCGTACCATCCTTGAACAGCGGATAGTAATAAAAAACATATTAAAAATAAGTTTGTTTTGTAGGTCGTTTATACCGTAGATCGATTTAGTTACTAATTCTGAGTGGTCCCTAAAAAATTGGCACCCCTTTGCAATGTACTATAAACCCTTTATTATAAAAGTATTTACTATTTAATTTAATTCTAAATAAATGACGAAAGCAATGAAAAACTTTTTGAGGGGAAAAGACGCGTAGGTAAAAGAAAAAAGTCGTGGCTGAGAAATATCAGAGGACTGGAATTGGCCAGCGTGGAAGAACTGTTTCGGCTAGCGAGAGATAGGGAGAAATTTGCGGAGCTGAAGGCCAACCTCTAGTAGTAAAGAGGCACTGCAAGAAGAAGAATGAAAAACGATTACCGTAGTTATTTTTGGTCCTCACTTATATGAAAGCCTGAACCGACACGCAAAGAAGAAGACAGTAATATTAATTGTTATTAATCTTTCTTCTTTATCCTAGCTATTTCCCATTATTTGGGGTCAGCTCTCCTCGTTCTGCGGCGCCATTGTTATTTTTTATTAAGCCAAATAATCGAATATTATGTTAGTAATTTAAACATTTAATAAAATAAATTTAGAATTATATTCGCAAGAAATCCTATTATAGAAGTAACTAACCTTAAACATTCATAAAATCTGGCGTAATCCAAAATTGAGTATCGTAATCCAAGCAATCGAAGACATAAGTGCTAACAAGAATTTCGAGACCTCACTTACAAGAATAAGATTCTAAAATATTTGATATCGTCCCTAACAAAGTAGGGATAAATGACATTGGCCGGATTAAAAGCATAGAACTCTCGGAAAGTTTAGTGGAAGACACTCAGTGAAACTTTTCGGTATAATAATGGTCGTGTGTGGTTTAAAAATGTCCCTATTTCTACGTAGAAAGTATTATTACGATATCGCTATCTACTATTTCCAGGTGGACGAACAAATATCAATAATATCTATTTCTTTCTATAAAAAGCGTATACAGGAAAGATAATTTGAACCTGCGTGTCTTTATTATTAATTTCGAATAAATATTTGATTTGATTTGAATATTATCTAGAAATAATAATTTCGGATATAAAGGTATTGTGATATAAATGCCTCAGAATTATAGGGTTGTTAAATTAGAGGTATTATTGATACCAGATATTTATTCATGGTCTCAAAGCAACGAAAAACATTCTAATGTTACAAGTTATAAAACATTGATTTTTTTCAGGGGCTTCTTCCACACCCATGTGAATTTTGAAAAGTTTGTTTTCTAAAACCAAACTCGGAATCAAGCCAAATCCTATTTTCTTTCAAGGCAAAACACTAAGCTGATATGCCAAAAGGTACAGTCATTACATTACTATAAGTTCAAAATATATTAAATTTTAATGAATATAATAAGGGCCCTCTCAAATAATACGTTTTTAGCAGGACTTCAGTCGTATCTTACTGTGCGTAGTTTTTTTTTTTGATGCAGTTAAAATACGATTTTGGTGCAGTGCAGACGACTGACTAATTGTGACGCACTTTTTACCCGACTACGGCGAAGCCAAAAGGAAGGGTAATGATTTTGGCAGTCTATGTATGTATGTATGTATGTATGTATGTTTGTATGTTCCACCGTAGCACCTAAACTACTGAACCGATTTCAATGAACGAGGTGTCAATAGATTCGTATTAATGGCCCGGGTAAAATAGGCTGTATAATTTTTATCAAAATTGTCTCAGAAGGAATTAAAACGTCAGTTTTTAACCTAAAAAAAACTTAAATTGTGATAATCATCACGTGTTTGGTATCAAAAGAAAGTTCTTGGCTAGCACATTAAGAATATGTATATATATCATATTGTTTCAGTCATAATCTATACATTTAAATGCTTTGTCCTGAATGACTGCCTGACGGATCAACGCACAGCCTAAGCCGCTGATCGTAGAGACCTGAAACTTGGAGTGTGTGTTTTTTGTATGACGTAGGCATTCGATAAGAAAGGAGTTTGCGAAATTCAACCCCAAAGTGGGTGAAACCGGGGAGCAAAGTTTTTTATGGAACAACGTGATTCCATGGTCCAATCTACTTCAAATTTGGCATAAACATTCTTTAACAGCATTGACGGAAGACATGTTTTGTATTTTATTGAAATGCATCCCCTAGCGGGGTTAAATAGGGGTAGAAAGCTATTTTGGGGGTGATTTGCTTCGAAGTTGATAACAACACTCCTTAGCGAAGCTATAAATGAAGAATTAAAAATAATTTATTTTAATGACGGTTGTCATAGTGTCAAACACAAAGACATTGCAAATACATTATTTTTATGTGAAAAAAATGTGTTCGTAAGCTTCCTTAAACTTAGGATTCGCTACATATCTATGTAATCTTCTTTATATATAAAACAAAGTCGTATTCCTTACAACACTTATAACTCGAGAACGGCTGGACCGAGTTTCATGGTTTGTAATTTGTTGGATTTGTCTCCGCCCCGAATAGTAGAATAAATAATTAAAAAATGGAAAAGCTGACGAAAAAAAACTGTTAGGCGTTACAAAGTTCGCCGGGTCAGCTAGTTATTAATAAAAGTAAACTAACTGATCTGAAGACTGGAACTACAAGATTTCTATATTACAATGAAGTTCTGGCGGTACGATGGAGGTAGTAAAAGGCAGTCTAGAGACCATTTTTTGAAGCAGGAGCAGGTGACGCAATCATTGAGGATAATGTACTTGGACGCAATTATCATTTGGGGCTAGCCAAGTAAAATAAGGCGGACTGCAGCCACGGACGTAAACTGCAGCCTTGCTCTGTTAATTCTGACCATGAACATGACAGAAAAGACGTTACTAAAACGAATGAGATTTGATATAGCATACCAGCAAGCCAAGATACCTACTGTACCTACAGACAATGATGGTGTGATAATGATGTGATGACGTCAGTCTACTGATGGACAGAGGCCTCTCCAAATGCACGACAGTGATCCCAATCCTTGGCTATTCTTTTCCATCCATTTGCAGGTTTAAGTAGAACATCGCATTATGACAGCAGATATTAAGGTTTAAGTTAGGCCAAAAATTGTAATGAGAATAAAGATGTATTAATTGTAATTTTAAGTATTGAGTAAGGACTTAGGTATAATGTTTTTATGTTTAGTTTATGAACATAATTAAAAATAAATTTCTTTTCTTTAATTTTGTCTTAGCTCTTTACTTAACTTAGTTTACTTTTGTTATTTACAAATACTACCGTTACAGGAAATAACCCCAATAATACTGATAGGTAGCGCCGCGCGCGATCCGCTCGTGAGCTGTACGCACGCAGCACGCGTTGCGTTACTCAATCGTTTGGTGCGCCTCCTTAGCGCAACTCAAGCTAGGCTTGTACAGAGCGCGCGATCTGCGCGCGTGCATTTCCAGTTCACTTTCCAGGTAGCTCATAGGTCGCGCGGCGCATTCGCCAGACTTGAACGCGGCCTTAGGTTAAGACCAGATCTGGCGAACGCGCCGCGAATGCGCAGGTCACGCGCAGCACGGCCTGTGAGCTACCTGAAAAGTGAACTAATATAAATAATAAATACACGCGTGCAGATCAAAGCCTTGCATGAGTTGCGCTATGGAGGCGCACCAAACGATTGCAGTTAAGCTTCAACCAAACCAACACGTTCAGCCTGCATGCGCGTTGGCGACTTTTCGCGTGCAAGGCTTAGAGCATTCAACCAACTGAATGCTCTAAGGTGCAAGGCCAGTGTACATCTACCTTCCGTTCCGAACATACCTAATGAATTTGGTGATAATAATAAATAATAAATTAATAAATATAAATATTGCACAACATCACATACATTGCTCTGATCCTGAAGTAAGTTGCTAAAGCACTTGTGTTATAGAGATCAGAAGCAACGACGGTACCACAACAGCTAGACCCGAGCCAATATAGAAAAGTTCGTTTTCTACATTGACCCGACCGGGGATCGAACCCGGAACTTCAGAGATGGCGGCGCCATTTGCTTGCCTTTTGGCTACGGGGTCGTCATAATGGAAGATAGCGAAACTAAAATCAAAACTGAAATGCTTCTATAAGCAGCAGTTATTGAAGATGAAAAAAAATGAGTATCATTTGAAATAAATTAATTTATAACCAATCTGGTAATCATTATTGACGCGGGTTCCTTTTAAACAATTCGTAAAAAGTCAAACATTACAATAAAAGTAATATGAAGATAAATAACACTTGAAAAAAAATCATCGACCTCAGGTGGGACTCGAACCCACGTCCCATCGCATACCGGGCGAGTGCTTTGACCACTAAGCTACCGAGGACGTCACGTGACAAGATGAAATTTCTCAAGTGTTTTTTCTCGCTGTCAAAACCAGCGTATTCTGATCAATGTTGTAGCTTTATGTATAGCTGAGTAGTAATACTACCGTCAACACCCTATATAATAAAGAAATGCTTAAACATTGTACATTTTTGTTTTTAGCAATTCCATGCAAGGTTTAATTGAAGATAATAACACTTTAAAAAAATCATCGACCTCAGGTGGTGGTTTCAGATTAGTGGTCAAAGCACTCGCCCGGTATGCGATGGGACGTGGGTTCGAGTCCCACCTGAGGTAGATGATTTTATTTCAAGTCGTTGCACGCCATCGCGCACGCAGGATGAACGCGTTGGTTTGGTCAAGGCTTAACGGATCGCATGCTGCGCGCGTGCAGCTCAACTGTTCTTAGAATGCTACTATGTAGATACTAAATGGCTAGTGTATTATGTCGATCGGGAAACGGAAAAATATTAAATAAAAAAATAAGTTTAAAAAACTATAACCCGACTACGTAAGAAAGTGGTCTAAAAAGGAAGAAACAAGTAAATAATTAAGATAGAAATCCAGAAATGCACAGGTACAAAAATGGTCAAGGTAGAGCCGTGGTCGTACCCACTGTATACCTACTATGATATTGTGGGTGCCAGGAACACTTCCATTTAACAGAAATGGTACTGTGATGGTAGGTTACATACAGTGGGTACGACCACGGCTCTACCTTGACCATTTTTGTACCTGTGCATTTCTGGATTTCTATCTTAATTATTTACTTGTTTCTTCCTTTTTAGACCACTTTCTTACGTAGTCGGGTTATAGTTTTTTAAACTTATTTTTTTATTAGTCTGTGAAAATGGAACCTTTGTAATTGTATGCATTAAGGCACACGACGCGCAAAAAGTCCGGCGCACAAAAAATCCGTGGTATTCGGGCAGACCGCGCCGCGCCGCGCCGCGCAGCTCCGCACAAAAAGTGTGCGATAACAATTGAACGTTTGCTTCAACGCGTGCTAACGCAGACAGCGCACACTTTAGTCTGCAATCTACGTCTCTACAGTTCTGCCGAAAGAATGATCGAAGATATGCGTCGTGCACGTTGAGTCTGTGAAAAATTCCGACTTTTTGCGCGCCTGCCGACTTTTTGTGCGCCGCAGATCCGATCACACAAAGAGTGTGCCGTTTGACGTTTGGCACTTTTTAATTTCATGTACAATGACAGATCCAAATCATTTCAACCCGAATTAACAAAGTCAAAGTGGTTGTGCAAAAAAACCTTACGGCCACTGGTCTCCAATGCCCGAGACTGCCATAAACGAACTAACGTCGGTAATAAGAGGGCGTACATATTTCTTTTACTACACAGTTTCGGTTAACGAGTATAGATAAGAATTACAGCCTTCAACAACCTTGTTCACACTGAAACAAACCCAATAGATATGGATTAGGGTTTAAAATTGTAAACAATTTCGCGCCTGATAGAAGTTTAAATTGCTGCCGGAGTGGCCCTCGTTCATAATATTTCCTCGATTATGAGATGTGTTAGATTGGGATAAGTAACTTGAAGCTAAAGATTTCAAAATCAATATCTTAATTCAAAATTAGACCGCCTCGGATGTGAATTGAACCCACGCCCATTTGCCGTTTCTTATGACTTGTCTACCAATTCCAATTTGTTTGAAGTCAAATCAATACAATGTTAGACTGATACCAGCTGAGATGCTCGTAGCTTAGTGGCGGCAGCGCTTTGGTATCGATTACTAAAGTTAACCAACCAACGCCGCGGTCGTGAGTGGATGGGTGACCATTCCGACCATATTCAGTGACATTTATCACGAGCATCTCCATGCATCGGAGGTTAAAAGTTGGTTCCGGCTAATATCGCTTGATATTGGTCGTGAAGCCTAGTCAGAGGCCTTAAGGCGGCTTGATAACATCTGACGGTAAGGTTTAGTCACTGGCCTTACAACACCCCTCCACCGATCCGCACTGGGCCCGCGTGGTGGAGTATGGCCCAAACCACCTCATAGTTGAGGTGAGGCCTGTGCCCTGCAGTGGGACGTATATAGGCATACTTTACGAACATCGAAAAATATTTTTAGCTTTATTGACCGTTTGATCACAGTATTAATGTGGTTTGGTCCAGTGTTTGGCGGTCCCGGCTGCAAAGCTAGCAGGCTGCAAATTCAAATCAAATAAAGAATTTGAATACGAATTTATCTTTCACTGTTGGTCTCATGCAAAAGGTTTTGTATTTGAAGACCATAGCTCTTAGGAGATAATTTTAAATATTTTCATAAAACATTCACTAAGCTTGGAACAGATGGTAATTGGTGTGTTAATATTAGTCGAACTTAATTTATGTTTGTCACTAAGTACTATATATCATTCTAGAATAGTTTTTACACAAAGGACCTTAAGTAAACAATTCCTCTCAAATTTCGCAGTATTGTCTCCTAGATTTATCGAGGAAATAAATCCCCTCATGGCCCGCCGGCGCGATAAATTAGTCTAAACCACTGCTAACACGGTGAAATGCACTAGACACTAGACGTTAAAGTAACTGGTGAAGGCACAGTAGCCTTGGTACACACTAAACGGTCTAATCTGTCAGTCAGCTTACTGTGTATACCTAAGCCAACTTTTTAGATTTTGGTGTAGGACGCCCCCCGGCTAGATGAACCGATGATCTGAAGAAGGCAGCTGGCAGCGACTGGATGCAAAGGGCGGGAGATGTCCAGCAGTGGACTGCAACAGGCTGATATGATGACAGAGTACTTCCCTTAACATGCAACGTAGGATTACTTCCTATCTTGATCATGCTTGCGATCACCGCTGAATGTTATCCTACTGAATCTTTCTGTGTTGTAACGCAAATTAATCTTAAATTTATCTTAGAAAAATACAAGAAGCCACTCAAGAGATTGCCCCGAGGGATTTGGGTGAATGTTTCGTTGAGGGATGACCCTAAATGGGAGTTGTCTGGGATATTACTGTGATGCTCCCGAAACAGCTTGGGGAATCACCAATTCATAAAGCTAATCGTTTGAAAGCAAAAGTTTGTGGCTTTAACTTAATTCGTCCTTTTAGACGTAATATTGGTGAAAAAATAATTCAATGTCAATTTTTATTAGTTAAACGAATATCCAGCGAATGTTTCGAACATGAAAATCATAGAAATTAAGTGTTTTACTAAAACGCTTTTACTAATTTTTATCTCATATTGAAATGTGTCGTGTTTATGCCTGTAAACGAAGTTTGCTTGTACTAAATGATTGACCAAATGTTAAGATTTTTAATACAATGTTATAATTTATTGTTGTTCTTTATTATAATGTTGATATCATAGTATAGATTCTCGGTTCGGGTCAAGTCACAAACAGTATTTTCTAAATTGGCTTGAGTCTGGGTGTGCTGGATGATGCCCTTGGCAAAAATGCAATGCAATACGACGAGACCATGACATTGACTGGCGCATATTCACAGAAAATATCGAATTTATTTGAGCGCAAAAAATATCTTAACATTTATTAAACTCAAGGCGTGGGTGGGTATTTTACTTTTTAGTTTATGTATTGTTCTACGCAATAAGAGAACAGGCGTCACCAGTATAAAACATAGCCATCAGCCATCCGTCAAGCGTTCAGAGCGCCAGACGGTCGTAGTTGCGTTTCCGATTGCAATAAACTGAAGCGAATCTGTCTGTGTTGTGTACTTAAACGTATATTTTTTTTAAATGAAAGCAACATTAAAAGAAAATAAATCACTACCAAAAAATATTGGATAATTTAGAGGCGACACGTTTTTATTCATCATCATCATCACCAGCCTATATCAGTCCACACAGGCCTCTCCAAAAGGAGGATTTTGCCATAATCGCCACGCTTGGCAGGCGGGTTGGCGATCGCAGTTTGGCCAATGGTGGAGAGGAGACGCTTCTGCCCGTCTTCTTGTGGCGGTTCTCCTGTAGTCGCCTCTTACGACACCCATAGGAAGAGAAGGGGTGGTGCAATTCTTTTAACGTGCCGGCTCCACACGACACATTTTTATTCGCCGCACTAAAACGTTAATATGCTATTTCTCTTGTCATCTTCTATGATAGATTTTTAAACTGTCTTGGAGCATCTTAGGGCACAAGATTAGTCTGGCCAATGAAAAATGATTGTGACTTTAGACTACAATATTTTTATAAATAATGGACCCTTTACATTTAGCGGCTTCCCGAAACCGTTGACTAAATCGTGAGTCCACCGGGTAAGAGATTTGTCCACGCGTGTCTTCCTGTTCGTGGTCACTACTCAAGAACCTTTATCCCCAACGATGTTATAGTGCTCGTAGCGCCAACACCCGTTGGGGATATAGGTTTTCGAGTGGTGACCATGGTTACATTATAACCACCAATACCACACACAAAAACTAGAGTTATAGACTTTAAAAAAAGGTGTAAATAGCTATCTTTTTTGGCATTAACTTATTTAGCCCAGGTTCGTTTTCCGTCGTGCATCTCTAATTGAAGGTAACTACAGTGCTACCTACTGCAGTGATTAATATTGACAAACTTGGTAGTATTCTTATTAAATTTTATTTCTTTTCATCCCTGTTCCAACTCCACGTCGATTTCAAATTCACCCTGTATGCAATGCATGTCGCTGACACGGGGCGCTCAGCACTCGCTCAGCTCAGCTCACTATTTCCGATTTCACTAAACTGCAACAATGCTCCACATCCCTTGTTAGCGAAACACGCTTAGTCTGACGGACGCTTTTATGTGTCTATAAAAATCTTTACTTTATCTTAAAGACGACGTGTTTCACTTACAAATTGTATCAGACAAGAGAAGGATTGGGTTGTGTATATTTCTTAAAATATCTTATAAAATAAACGACTTACTGTTATATCTATTTGCAAAAAATGACTCATGTAATCCGATCTAAGCTGTCTGAGAAAACAGCTTAGTTTGTTTATTTTGGGCGGCTGTTATTAAGTGAAGGATAAGATAAATGTCATGTCATTTATGGATATTACGATACCAAGGTGGCAGCTATAAGCTGAGAGTAACGTTAATGACAGAGCATATCATTCATTATATTTTTCTTTCTTCTTTTTCTTCAATTTTTAAGTAAAAGCCTTTGTTTTCAGCTAGATAGAACGCAATATACAAGATTTTTTATACTTGAAAAAAATCGTCCGCCTCAGGTGGGATCCGAACCCACGTCTATCGCATACCGGGCGAGTGCTTTACCACTAAGCTACACGGTAGTAGTATATACCGCAACATTGATCAGAAAATACGCTGGCTTTGACAGCGAGAACCACCTTGAAAGATTTCGTCGCGTCGACTAACGTCTCGGTAGCTTAGTGGTAAAGCACTCGCCCGGTATGCGATGGACGTGGGTTCGGATCCCACCTGACTTTTTTTTTCAAGTATTAAAAATCTTGGATAATCCTAGCATGGTAATTGCTAAAAACAAAAATTTTAAAACGCAATATATGATGTTCAATTAATAGTATAGGACTTTCTAAAACCATTTCATCTGCTGCTGATACACAATAACTTTTGTCTATGGCAGCAGTTGCAAACTTACTAATAAATATATGGCAGCAACATCAAAATCGTGAACCACGCCGGTCAATACAATAAATAAATAAATATCTTTTTTTTGCATTGACAATGATGCTAGTTTATAACATCAAGGAATGTTCTCTTGAAATAATGGAAAGTAGTTGCTTGGATAGCGAAAAGTTGTGGATGCAAATCCCACCAGAGGCTATTGGAAATATTATCTTTGGTATTATAATCATTCTTGAAGTCTATTTTTGCATTCTGGCAAACCCTACCAGCTATTTTAATCCCTCGGCTTCCCAGTCTAGTTCTCTTTAATTTAGTTTACTCTCTTATATCAATAATTAGTATCATAATGATCACAAGTAAATTATTTTTCTGAGTTAAGATGATAATCATGTTGCTGTCTGTCATCAACTGAAATGCGTCGATTTCAGTACATAGTCCGCACGCCACTGATGAAGCTTTGAAATATTTCCCGATGCTGACAAACAGACAACAGTGTTGTTTGATTAGCATCGAACGCAAACACACGATGTAGAGTGGAAGCAGGCTGCCTATAGTTTTTAAACGTTTCTATCGACTGAATGTTTTTGACACATAGAATATGGTATGACTTGCCTTCTCTTCGGCATTGATCATCACGAGTTTGTATTTTGAATATTTCTGTAGAACCATAGAAAATAACTAATAATAAACAAAAATAAAACAATCCTTCCGTAAACATTAAAACATCATGTAGGGTAAAACCAGGATAGATGCCACACTTTTTGAAAATATGTTTTATCTCCCTGTACAATTTTTTCATTATTTTTTATTGTAACACTGGCAAGTACTTTGGTCTTTCATCTATGGATTTATAAAAGGAAGAAAATATTACCTTTGTCATTTCCAGAGTATCCTACCGATTATTGCGGACCTCTAAATTTTGGGACATCTATCCCATATAGGGGATAGTTGCCAAGTCCATATTAAATAACATTAAGGATAGACGACCCGCTGAGAAATAGGGCATGTATCCCGAAAAACCTTTGATAGCACCTAGCCGTCCCATGCAATCGCACAGAGACATGAGACACGATCCATTCGGTGGGAGTTGGAAAGTCTCTCGATAGATAAATAAAATGACAGGCTATGCATTTTTGAAACTAAAGTAATTACAATCGGGGCATTCATACCACTGGGGCGTCTATCACGGTTTTACCCTATTTATGTCTCAAATAAAAGCGATTACGTTGACCGTGCCTGTCTGACATCTACCATAATACATCTCTTAATTTTTAACCATCCATAAAATTTGATAATAAGATTTAAATTATCATTATTGTTTAAAAATTTTTGCTCAGGGGTGCAGCACGTAGATTAAAACTATTATGTAATCATAATTATTTAGTTATGGACTTCAATCTTTGAATTTTATCCAGAAAATTAATCATTTTAATGGTCCTTTAATATGGAAAAGGGAGAACAAAACGGTCAATGAACTACCACGTAGTTTTGTTTTCGTTTTTAAATCTTCTTCGAAAGTATCTTAAAAGAAAATTACCATGCATTAAAACGGTACCTGACTGTATGACGCTGTTTCTTTTTAACAACTTTCAGATGATCAGGACGGAATATAAACGGAATAGTTAAAGGGTTACTATTGGTGTCCAATAAATTTTAACGCCATCTTTGGCGTTGGTTATTATGATATCGTCTAGACTGTTCGTAAAATAATGTTTTAAAGTTTCAGTTGGCTTTAAGGAATTAGGAATTACAAAGTACAATCCTCGCTTTCGTCGCGGAGTTTTAACCAAAAAGTTGGAACGAGGCGCATTTAAAATTATAAGTGTCAAACTTGGTCAGGTTGTAATGTAAGCTCTAGTGTAAATAATATAGAAAAAACCGAGTGCGTCTCGTGCCACGCGTAGTATAGGGTCCCGTTGTCGCCCGTTCATGCGAGGGGTCTCACATAACTAGTTTTTATGAAGCCAAAAAAAATTAAAACTGTTAGTCATGATCACTGTTTAAAATGACCAAAGATTAACATCTTTCAAGTTTTCAACCCTGCGCTTTTGACGTTAAGTCTAACTTATCCATCTTTTACTGTGCAATAAGTATGCATTAATAACAAGTATATAAGATTGCTAGAATAAATCAATCGTTGTAAAAACTCAATAAAATAAAGCAATCAAATAAACCATTCAACGTGCTTTACTTGAAGCCACTAAAGTTTACAAAGTCTCGTTGAAGAATAACAAATATTTCATTGTAAATACACCACAAAAATACATTTGGCTGTCTAGCCGAAAACTTATAAGTAACCACTTTATAACTAGAACACAGTGTGTATTTTGTCTTTTTTTACCCGACTGCCAAACGAGGGTTTTGTTTTTCGAGCGTATGTATATATGTAAGTATGTCTATTTCTTTGGCACGCCCTACAGCCTTAACCATTTAACGGATATTAAAGTATAATATATCAATAGATTCGTCTCAATTGTGAGAGTGACAAGGGGTATGTTATTTCCCGAAATTCCCGCGGGAACAGAACTTACGCGCGAAAAACGGATCTGCAATACTGATAAACCGATTTTGAAACTTTCTTTTATTAACTAAGGTTCACATATTTTCAGTGCAATAGTATTCAATACTTTATTTTTCAAAATTCCTACGGGAACAGGCAAAAAAATACCCTGAAAAATTGGAAGGAAAAACCGTTTAATGGATTTCAACATATGATATGTCATTAGATTCGTCTCAGTTGTGGGAGTGATGGGATGGGATGTTATTACCCGGAATTCCTATTGGTACATGAATTAAACGGGAAAACCGATTTCAGATACTACTTACTCGAGTTAAAGCTTTTTTTTCAATGAAGAGTTACAAATAAGGCTTTATAGTTCATTAAAAAGTAGTAGTAGAACACTAAAAACTAAAAAGTCAAAAATAAAATTAATGCGATGCTTTAGACAGCAAATTGATTCTTTAAATCTTGTTTTAATCTGTTAAGTTCACTTTTTACGCAGTCGGTTTTTTGATTTTTTAAATTAATTTATTTCATTTCTAAATAATAATATTATCACAAACCACTTGTATTAGGTATAGAAATCAGCAATAACATTCAATTGTGGCGGTAGCAGAAAATTTGTTTTATTCTACAAGGTGTAACAGGATTAATGCACACCCTCTTAAGGGCCGATTTTGGTGCTTAAAAACAACAACTTTTATTATGGGACCAACATCGAAATCTCAAAAAAAAATTGACTTCTTCATACCAACTGATGTCAGCCAATCGGAGATTTTGTATGGCGAGGTGTTTTTTTCGCGATTTCGATGTTGGTCGCATAGTAAAAGTTGTTGTACTTTAGCACCAGAATCAGCACTTAAGAGGATGTGCATTAATTCTGTTACATCTTTTTGATTACCCTAATTGTTTATTAATACTTTTTTTTAAGATTTCGTCTTTTCTTTAATTAAACTAGTATCCGTTCGAGTTAAAATATCAAAACTTATTTATATAATGATCTTGTGTTTAACGCCTGATGAAAAATCAACGGCAAAGGTTCCGAAATTGCTATTCTAAATTAACAGGCTTTTGAAAGTTGTACTAAGGCGTCGATTCAACAAGTGCAGTGGGTGATTATCGATGTTATTATTTTATTGCGCTATCCATCTCCATAAAGTTTGTATAAGCTGCTGGCCGCGACTTCGGTCGCGTAATCGCGTTGTCACGATTTTTATCATAATTCTCGCCCGGTCTCTACCGTGTTTTGCATGTATTATAATTTAAAACTCTCTTGATTCATTCCTCATTCATTGATGAAAATCGTATTAAAATCCCTTGCATAGTTTAACAGATGTAAGCTTACCATAGAGCAGATGCTCTAAGAAGCTTACAGACGACAGACAGCGACTTAGTTTTACACAAATGCAGATATTTTAGCATTGCTGTCGTCACAAAAGATATAAATAAAAGTCTTTCTAATTAAAATAAATATGTAGTGTTGATTAGAACACAAGCTTTTCAGATAAGTAATCTAGAAAACAATTCTCCGTGTTACTGAAACAGAATAAAGCGCTTGGAAAAAAAAGGAGAAAAAAATATTAAAATCTCCACGAGAAATTCAAAATCCTATAATATTCTCGTTATTATGTGATTAAGATAAAAGCTTAATTTATCATGATCAAATGTAAGCGAACCTCTATTCAAGTACCTATGCCTACGGCGAAAAATAATGTTTTGTATAGCGAGTAAAATGATTTATATTTTCCTAGCTGTTATAGTACTCTTATTTGTTCTAGATTTCTACAGCTTTTTTCAAATCCATATTAATTAAATTCTTTGAAAACAGAATCCAGCTTCTGTTTAGAGCCTTCGATTCTTTTAAAGCATTTTTTACTTCTAAAATAAAAAAAATTGTCACAAAATAGAAAAAATACAGAAGGTCCACTCCCGCCGTTCTCGAAAACAACTGCCCAAATTGGGCTGACTGCCTAGGGTTGCTATTCTGATTTTTGAAATAAATAAGTGTGCTTTATTACACCGATACAACGATTAGTTTATTCATTCATCGTATTATACGTCCAGGCCCAAATGGCAAGACAGAGCAATAATTACTCTCCCCAACTTGGCTTTTTCAATGACTGTCGTTTTTAACAGCGGCGGCAGCTGCGCGTTGTTAGAAATTATACGTACTAACTACATACACTACTTAGGTACTGTTATGATATATACTGACATTTCTAGGTGACGTATTTATCATAGCAACGACAATGTAAAAAAAATCAATAAATCATTTAAGAGTGTATTGCACGAAATTGTGAAAATTAAGGTATTTTTATATCACTTTTTCTAGACGCTGAATTGATTAAATACATTAAAACCACTTTTGTAGGCTAGCCTGATCCTGGATCTAGGTCGCCGCCTTGTTGAAATTTTGAAAAAATACCTTTAAAATAAAAAAAATACACATGAAAGGTAATAACTTCTAAAATCATTTTTTTTCGATTGCTTTATCAATTTTACGCATTAAACAATGATTCTCACATGAAAATGTTTGTTTTGCAATTCCGCAGACCGCCCCCTTCTTAAAATTTAGTATAAATATAAAAAATATGAATATTTTAAGATTTCAAAATTTAAAACACAAACGCCTGATATATTTTAAAAGGAAACATTGCTCTTATTAATTTACTAGGCGCACTTAATTGAATGGTGTGATGCGTATTTTCAATAAATTCCTTGGTGGGGTCAAGCACATGAAGCACAGATATTATTTCTAGCCAGTCTGCCAGCTGATGATCCCCGAATTCTTCTCCGATGTCCCCAACTAAAGGCAGCCGTGTTACAAATCTATACTTTGCAGTACATTTTAGTGTTTTTGCTGTCTTTCAACTCAAATGTCAAGTCTTATCCCGTACAGAGTAGTGCAAACGCAGAGCATGCAAACCAATAGGTATCTAGCTAAAACATAAAAGAGTCTATGATAATTATGGATGTCATCAATAATGTATAAATAATAATAAAAATTGTAAATTCAATGTTTCGTTCCCTTTTTGTCAGCTGTGAGATTTATTATAAGCAAACGGTGCATATTTTTATTTCGGGCTAATTTAAAATGTTATAATACCTACTTGGAAAATATATTTTTCTCAAGTAGGTATTATAAAATTTTAGTGGTCCCGACCAGATGGGACCCGAACCCTGGACCATTGCATACCGGGTAAGTGCTTTTCCAACTAAGCCACTGAGACGTTAGCAGAGTTGACAAATTTTTCAAGTGCCAAAAGAATATATATTTTTTTAAAGATTTTCTGATCTTAATCAATAGTTAAATTTTATTTTTATTATTTTTTGTTACAACCAACCCAAGGGCTCAGCCATTATCATAATAACATAACATTCATATATGACATATTATATATATATTCATATATAACATTCATATCATTCATAACATTCACTTATAATCACCATTCACAAGAGCCCAAAAACGCTGTATCGGCTGCCTAGGTGTTGATTAACTTACCATATACTTTCAATATCATTGAAATAACACGGTACCAAATTTCAAATCGATGTGAAAGGTGGTCAGGTCCTCTCATCAACTACTAAAGAGCTGATGATCTTCAATCAAACGGCTGATCAGAGGTGCGATTGTGTAAAGCAATCGTATTCATTTGACGGTTCAAAACGTACGGTATGATCTTTCAAACGGGAAATTCTAATTGTGTAAGGAGTTCATAAATCGTTAACGATTGGGTCGTCAATTTTAAACGATGAGTGAATGATGTACATGATTTTGACAGATAATTCGAATTGCGTATATTTTTGAGCTCATTGCTAATGTCAAATGATTGCGGTGACTCTTGACTCATGACAATCGTAAATATTGCTGGTAAACTTACGTTCGCTCGCCACATAAAACAAAGAAGAAGAAGTAAATATTGTGTAAATAAAATGTGTTTTAACGGTGAGTGTTTATTGTTAAAATGGAAATAAAATTTGGTGAGATTCAAGAGTTCTTTTTCAGCACAATTTATTGTTAATCTGTGTTTTTTTAGAATAAAATGGCTCGCGCTTATATGATGGGTATGATTGAACGCGAGCGTCGCATGAGACGCTCGCAGATGAGGAAGAGGGAGCTGCGGAGATCGTCGATGCCCTGGGACATGCCGAATGGCGAGTTCATCAACAACTACAGGCTGTTGTTACCATTATTTCAACAGCTTGTTGATGAACTCGCGCCGTTCATGCCCCAAAGGCTGAGATCTACAGGGATCTCTGCTGAGCTCAAAGTGAAAATTTTTTTTTTTTTTGATATGATGTTACCATTATGTTACAGGAATAATACGACTGTTATAGTGAAGCTTGGGTTGTTGTTATTTAATATACACTTTGTGTTGTTTGTTTTGAGAGAGTGCCTTAATTTAGTACAATATTTGTCACTTACTTGTGTTTCTACTTTAAAACAAATTTAAAAGTTTTCTGACACACTGACAGTTAACACTTGTCATTCTTCACAGCACAGAACACTTTACGCAGTCCACTAGCGCCACCTATTGTAGAGTAGCAAAAAACTTTGCCCATCCTCTAGGGACGGGTAGCGAAACTCGTATTTCATTCGTTCTTTGCGTTTGGTTATTTGAATTGCAGAGTTAACTTTTTAGTTTTAATTCAATGTTTTAATGAATAAAAGTTTGTTATTGAGGTGAAATCGTAAAGTTTGATTAAAAAACCGCACTTTTATTTGAATTCGATTTAATATTTGTTAAAAAAAAATGAAGTTTTACCGAATGTTTTGCGATAGTAAAACGTAAATCCATGAAACGTTTTTATACCACCGGTCACTTTTCGGTCTTCATGGAATGGACAAAATTACACAATTCGAATTACTTTAAACGATCGATGATCAATTGTATTCATTGTCCATCCATGAACAACTTTACACAATCGCACTTCAGGTCATGGTTACATTACCTACCATAAACTTTCAATATCATTGAAGTAACACTGTACAAAATTTCGAATCGATCGGACGTAAGAAAATTAGTCAGATCCCCGCAGCAACTAGAAAAGAGCTGATGCTCTTTAAACGGCTGAAAAGATTTTCATGAAATATGGCCAAGAACACTTAGGATAATAATCATTATGGGGTGTTCTCAAAAAAGTGGCACTGTAACCTGTCGGATGGATTTCAGTTAAAATGTATAATTGACGGTAGTAGTATATACCGCAACATTGATTAGAAAATACGCTGGCTTTGACAGCGAGAACCACTTGAAAGATTTCGTTGAGCTGACTAACGTCTCGGTAGCTTAGTGGTCAAAGCACTCGCCCGGTATGCGATAGACGTGGGTTCGGATCCCACCTGAGGCGGACGATTTTTTTCAAGTATTAAAAATTTTAGATAAACCTAGCATGGTGATTGCTAAAAACAAAAATTTAAAATGTATAATTGTATGTAAACCTAATACGTTATTTAGTGTAAATATTGGCTTCTAGAGACTTTTTCACAAAGGCTGAGGATTATTAAGTAAAGGGGGTTGATCTATTTTCAGCAAAATAAAATTGTAACATCGGTTTCTCAATAACTTGTCGTGTCCAAACACTACTAGCCACACTTTGATGTTCTGTAAAATATTACGTTATTTCAATATGCGCTGAAAACCATTTAAATATTAATCAGTATACAAACCAAATAAACTTGACATAGTCGTCGCTTGAAATAAAAACGTAATATTATAGCAATACATGTTTTAATTATGTCCAGATAAAATTTTATCTTTAACCTGCCGCTAACACTCTTGCGCCTCACACAGACACTACAATATACATGACCTGCACCCCTCGCATAAAATGTACAGACAGTAGTCGATGATCCGCCGGGAAAACAATTTTTGTGGAAATTGGTGTTGTTTTTGTACAAATTACGTCGAAGCACGACAATCTGATTTTGTAACGGGTATGTGATCTTTGGGCCAGCAGTCATTTTGATGTCATCCTCATCAAAATGACTGCTGGCCCAAGGTGGAGGCGAGTAACCCAGGATAGACCTCAGTGGAAACTATTAGAGGAGGCCTATGTCAAGAGGCACACTGAGATTAAAGATATTTTATAAGCTAAGTTACCAACAATGTGTATGTTATCTCTAATACCAGAATAAAGGGCTTTATTATTATTATTATTATTGATTTGTGATCTTTAATCTGACCTCTTTATTATTATTTGTAGCCCAATATGTTTGCGAATAATAATCTTAAAATATGTAATGGTAGTACATTTATATACCTAGAAACGTAACCATTTCGTTGTTATCACACCATAACCTTTAATGTCTGATTATCCTGCCACTCTTTACCCTGTTCTGAAAGCAGGTTAATGAGATTGAACCTCCACAGCTGAACATAGGGACTCCCACAATGAATTCCAGAACGGCTGGTTGGAACCAACCTATATGGACCACTAGGAATAGCTTTCGTGCTCTGCTCCTCCACTCGGACCGACATGGTGGCGTTTTTATATAAACACTTCAGCACCTCGATGTACCTATAGTTAATATTGCGCAGTTGGAGAGACTGTAGTACTGCCCAAGTCTCGATCGAAGCGAAGGGCTTGTCATAGCCCACAAACGCTAAGCATTGTGGCAAGTTATACTTTTCTGTCTTCTGTATAACTTGTCGCAGCGTATGGATGGGGTCTAAAGCCTTTTTGGAGAAAATAAAAATGGTTTTCATTACTACTTTTACATGGTGTGCAAAATTAAAATTGGAGAAATCCTCAAAGCAGCAACGAACTGACACACAATCACGAGTAACATTATTTTATATCTATAGGTATGGGAGTAGGTGCCCTCGAGTATGTCAAAAATCCTCTTGATATACCCTGCATATCGGAAAATCTTTAATGCTAAATGTCATGCTAAAGTATGTGAACTCTGGGAGCTGGCTAAAGAAAAAGTCATAGAGGAAATAGCAAAAAAAGGGAGCAGAGAAGAATTTGAGTGGCTATTAAAAATGGTGACGTGAATGCTTGTAGCGTACCGATGATAACAGTTGTAGCCTCTTACTCCATCATGCATTGTTGGAGTAAGAGGTCATATAGAAAAACATAAATAACTTTATCAGGAGCTGCAATTGTCATTGGCTACAGAAAAGCTCTCTACATTTGCTGATAAAAATGAATAGTGTATGGTATGCGCGTGAGCTTAGAATTGAAATCTTAAAGTACCTGAGCATGTGTGCCATAAAAATTACTCTGGATCATCTAGCGGTACGGAGTCAACTGCCATAGTAGAAGGCTTCAAAAGTACATTAAAAACTAATTACATACTCATAGCTGATGGTATTCCGCAAATTGTGTACCGCGACACACTGGTGTGCTGTGGTCATTAGTTAGTATGCCTCGGAATAATAAGGTTATCCCTGTCAATGATTACTCAAAATTAATTTAGAACAATAAAAATAGTATACTCTATTATTTAGATCACCTATGTTCAATTAAACTGGCCTGTGTGTCACATTCCTTACCTAAATACCTTTTCTGCTATTTAAAACTTAGGTTTTAATTTAATTAATAATAAGGTTTGTAAATATTATTTAAAACAAAAGTTTAGGTAGGTATTTATAAACTAAATATTATGTATGATCTTAAATTGTATTTACTTCTTTACATTATTTTTTTCTTTAAGAAAAAAATAGTAGGTAATGTTTACTCTGTCGTTCAGCCTACTCTGTAAAGCTATTTTTCTATGTGTGAGTGTTCACGTACGGGCCCGATCGGCTCTCTCCGAAGTTTTTCGTTTGAACGGCACCCCCTTAATATGTTTATAATCTTTTATTCAACGCTTACCTAAAACACTGGTGTTAAACCAATGACGATTTAAGTAAAATTTAAAAGCTCATTCCTGCTGCATGTGTAATTAAATGAATGATTGATCGCTATCAAAACTTATCTTTACCTTTACTACTTACTTACTTTACTTTACTTACAAGAGAAAACCTAGACCTAGTTTTATATACCTTTTAATATTATTTTGGAAATTTGAAGAACGTGTAATCACAATTTTGTGTTGTATTCAAACATCCAAACACACTGCAGCAGTAAAAAAAAACGCTTATATCCATTTTTCGCACGTAACAATGATCAATGCGTAGTAAACTGTCGTGAGTGACAGTCCGCTGTAGTATTGGCCTGGATCGTCCGAGATTGCATGTAAACGCAATTGTCAATTTGTGCGTAACAATTTTGAAGCTTAGTTCCGAGTGGCCTATCTGTCTAGCGCGCCGCCGCTATACGTAATTTGTGATTTAGTATATATTATAGATTGTTATCAATATAGTCTAAAGAAGGTACCTAAGTACACCCACTCAAGGCAATTTTTAATCAGGGTTTACTATCTTTCTTGGACTATATCGATACATCTAAGTTTATCTGAATGTGCAAATCAAAAATTCTTTTTTTTTGTGAAAGTTAGATTGTTCAGTTTCAAAAAACAACTTTTTAGTTAGACCCAATTAAAACCTTGTATAAGTTTATTGTGCTAATATTATATTATCTCTTTTATGCTTTTGAAGTATAAGAATAAATAAACAGAACACAACGACGTAATAAGATGCATTTTCCTATCAGATCCATCACAAATGCTGATTTGACACCAAAATGGCGATAACTCAATTTCGTTCCACCCGGTTCTACACGTGTAGTGCTATGTCAATAATTGCCTTGAATGAAATTTTGGGGCATATTCCATTGCTAGTGATTGACCATGAATAGGTTCTATCATGCTAATATTACTTCTACCGAATTAGAGCAATATCGAAATATATTTTTATATATTTCAATATTGCAACAAAATAAGAAAAGTCAGTTTTAGTAATTATTTTTTACAGTTATAAAAACCTCTTTATAGCCTTAATTAAAATCAAAACCAGCTTTAGTGATAATTTAAAATCATATTTAGGTAAAATAATAATTTAAAAAGTTCAAGTGTTTCAAAAGTTTTAAATTTATTTATCCTTATTATAAATCATTACTTAAAAGAATTATTAGAGTGGATATTTATACTACATTTTAACCTAATATAAGTGGTGTAATGTAAAGTAGAAAATATAATAATTATTGTTTTGTTACGGTACATTAAATAATAATAAATATTGGACAACATCACATACATTGCTCTGATCCTAAGGTAATTAAGTAACTAAAGCACTTGTGTTATAGAAATCAGAAATAATTACGGTACTACAACCCCCAGAACCGAGACAATATAGAAATGTGTGGTTTCTACTTTGACCCGATCGGGAATCGAACCCGGGACCTCAGAGATCGGCACCGCAAGTCCGGCATGCGTGCCTCTCGGCTACAGAGGTCGTCATAATAATAATAATTAAATATCTATTCGTAATCTCAGTTTCAGTTTAGGTATTTATTTAATAACCCTTTCTTAAAGGTCAATCTTGTTTTAGAAATCAAGAGAATAGAAATTTCCCAGCCAAGGACATTGCCCTGTTAAAAATTATACATAATTATTTTGAACAACTAAAGCATTCCTTTAAAACGTTACACTCGGATGAATCGCAAACAAAACTTTTCGAATGCAATGTTCATTAATCATATAACAAGCGTAAAAAAACAAATAGAAAAACAATGAAGGTAGAAGACATCTTACTAGATTTTTAGATGTGTGTAGGTAATTTTTATTTAAACTTTTAAAGCTGGGTTGCACCATCTTACTTTAACTTGAACAAACGCCAAAAGTCCGTCAAACTCTATACAGGAACACAGAAACACCGGTTATAGTTATAGTTATGGTTAAAGTTAAGGTGATGCAACTCAGCCTTAAACTGTTAAAAAATAAGTCTAGAAATTAGAGTTAATGTGGCATGTGTTCATAATGGAGCAACAAAAGTCACAAATTTTAAATAATACTCAATAATATTTTTACCTACATCATCAAATTATCAGGAGACTACATTTCTTCATACAGTAGCCAAGGACGGCAGCCTTAAGATAAATCACCTTTCTCTGACCCATCCCAAAAATACCTTAGTTTTCAGTTTTAAATTAAATTCCTCAAACAAAACTACAAAAGCTCAAAGCATATATTATGCGCCAAGAATAGATCAAATACCTAGTTTAAGATTGAACTTGAAGCCCGAAACATACATATTGGCTGTCAAACATACATATTTTTAACATTGAATGACTAACTTTGTCCTTACCCAAGCACATAGTTCCTAAACTTATGAATTTATATTACTTTCTTTATTTACTTTGACATTCAAGAATTATAATAAAAATTCTTAATTTATTTTTATTTTAAAATTTTCCGTTTTATAGTATAAGGGCCTGTTTCACATTCGCTAAGTTAGTCTCGGCTAGTTTAATCTGCCAGATACTTCATGCAAAATGTGTTCTTAAAATAGTAGCCCAAAGTTACAAAAAGTACCTAGTTATAGATATTAAAATTTTTAAAAAGTAGTAAGCTGAGATAGTAAATCATTTTTATTTAATTACTTACACTTCACTGCTCTTATTATACAGTGTTTATACACGACTGGGTTTTTTAAGGATTGCAGTTAATAGCAGTTCAATTTAGGTTGTCTAAAAATTGTGGTCATGGTAGTTATAAATGTCATAAGGGGTGTAAATTTTCAAGTATTTTCTTTTTTTTTTTGTAAATATTAAAGGATTTTCTCTTCTATTTATCCTCAAGTCGTCATGAGCAGGTCCACCGTCACGTTGTACATATGGTGCAAAACTTCATCCAAATCCGTTCAGCAGTTCACGCGTGATTGAGTCACAAACATCCTCACAAACTTTCGCATTTATAATATTAGTGGGATTAATTTATTATTTAATATATTACGTAGAAATTACTTAATCTCCGTAATTAAGTCACAAATCAATTTCCCGATAGCCAACTTTCTTGGTTGCATAGTATGCATATTGATTAGATATTTTATTGAAAACTATTTCGCATAAAGACTTGACTCAATCGTGCATACACGAAGACCAATCCGATAAAATATGGAAGTGCGTTTACCCCTTTCCAAAATACAACCGATCTGGTACTTTTCTAAACGGCCATTCTTTATAAATTTACCTACATTGAGCTGGCCCACCCAACTGTAAAGCTAGAAAAAAGGAAAAAGGTCACAAAACATATTTCACCGCTGATACCTATAATAAATCAGGAACATATTACTATATGCTCGCTCATACTTATACAGAGAACTTTTGTTGGTCGTGATGTCTTAATTATAATGTGTTTCTTAATATTTGACGTTTCGTACGTACCTGAACCAAGTGATAAGGTAAGTGATAGGACTCCATTACTAAAAAACCTTGGAACGATTCCTCCTTATAGTATAGACAAATCCGAGACTTATACTAATACCCCTTCTCTTCCTATGGGTGTCGTAAGAGGCGACTACAGAAGAACCGCCACAAGAAGACGGGCAGCAGCGTCTCCTCTCCACCATTGGCTAAACTGCGATCGCCAACCCGCCTGCCAAGCGTGGCGATTATGGCAAAGCCTCCTTTTGGAGAGGCCTGTGTCCAGCAGTGGACTGATATAGGCTGGTGATGATGATGATGATACTAATAGACGGCACAAGTAGGTAATAGTTAAGTAAAGTATTAAAGTGTAGTAATCGTCATAACATCTGATACAGTCTCTATTTTATAGAGCCCAATATGAATATATGCCACACAAACCGCCAAGCCATTCCTATATTTATAAGGAAAATGTGTATGTATAACATATCCATTATTATATAATAAATTACCAGACTATATAAAACTATTAGAGGGACATAAGTTTGTGGCTACTCTGTCGAAATGGTTGTCTAAAAAATGTTTTTACAGTGTGCAGGACCAAACCACTGTTAACTATTGTTTAATTTAAGTACTTACCTAGATTTTAGGGAAATTTGCACGTTTGTACACAGACTGAATACGATGTCTTTCATTGCTAGACATCGTATTCAGTCTGTGTAAAACATTTTTCACTGAACACCATGTAATAAACTCAAAAGTATTCTTGTAAATAAATGTTATTCTATTCTATTCTATTCTATAAAAAAACGTGACCATAAAAGGTCCAGTGTTCTCATTAGTTTAAAATCCACTAGATTTCAGTCAATTTATTTCAGAATCATTTACAGAGTTATTTATGTGAATGATCCAAAGGTCGGGTGTGGATTTAGGAGACCCAATACGTTTATGTAGGTCAGGTATCCCAAAGTAATTCAGCGAGCGCAGATAAGTGCAAATTTATTTGAATGTGTAAAGTTGCTCCTAATACAACTATACATACATATACAGGGTGTAACAAAAAGGCGAAATATTATTTAAGGGTATTATGTATGTTATGTGAACATTAAGTAGTCAAAGTTTTAGTTAAAAATAAACAACTTTTTTTCCCATACTAAGTAAATAAATTGTTTTTTTACCGAAAGTGTTGACAACCCTGAATCTGCGGTCATTCGTTAGCGAACCCCCGCCCGCAACCCTCGCCCGCCGCACGATCAGCTTGTGGTTTTGCATAGGAACTACACATTTACTACTCTACACGTCCTTTAAATTTTATTTTGCCTTTTTGTTACACCCCGTATACATGTTTGTACAAAGTTACTCTGAAAATGCATTTTGACAAAATTAATGAGGATAAAACGACTCTTCTAATTGTACATGTGGTACCTACTCTTAGTTAAAAATATACTTTTTGGTAAATGTGTCCGCAATAAAACTGGTAGAATAGCTATTCTGAATAATTTTAATTTCAATCGAAACAATGTGAATGTTCAAAAGTGCCTAAGCTCAACCTAGAAGTAAAAGTTTTTAAGTCGAAATATACGCTCTCAACTATTTATACTGTCCTCTACCTGAAATTTGTCTGGCAGAGCTCGCTTCTAGCGATAAAACCACCTAAATTGTACCAATCTTAATGTATTTTTCTTTGTACTGTTTGTTTTGTTTGGCATGCAATAAAGAGTATCTATTTATCTAAAATTTAATAAAAAAAAGGTTCTCCATACATTATCATCAAGGTAAATGACTATTATGTACGGAAAAATGTACTTTTACTTCCGATGTCGGTATAGGGGCCTTGAATTTTTATTTTATTTTAATGAGCAGAATAACCTGTTAAAGAGATTACCTTATCTCACCTAGAATTTGGTATAACACATTCTATTATTTTATACTATTTTAATAAGGGAGAGGATTATTTATTCCTCTTTAAGTCTCCAGGCGACACAGGCGAAGTCACGAACAGAATTCAGTTAAATAAAAGTAAAATGTCACAACATAGCTTCACCAATTAGAGAGATATGAAATTCGAATATAAAATACAGCATTTCACTAAAACGCTTTGCTGAAATATGACAAAATACAATGCCGCACACATGAACGCTTTTAAACCTTTTCATGCCAAACTTGTATGATTCAATTAAATAGTTTACGACTATACTCGTCTATTTATCACCAAGGACCGAGCGTGTAAATCGATAGTAATTAAAATCCACTTTACTGAGCATAGAATCAATGTTTACCGCAGTAAAATAGCGCGTCTTGAATAATTTACATGCATTTCTTGAGCTCTGGAAATCTGAATGTGTAAATAGTTCTTGCAGGGAGAACGCGAGAATTGGGCACGTGTCTGTTTCGTCATATTTCGAATACAGTATTTGTATGCTAAACATCTAAATAACAAATTGTTAGAAATTCATAGCAAACTCGGATTATTTAGCCTAAAAGGAAAGCCCCATTTTCTTTCTAGTGAAAGAAGTAAGGGTTAAAAAGGGAACATTATGATTTGAATGCCCATATAATAATGAAAACTAACTTAATAGTTTAACAAGTTTATTATGCGCCAACTCCATAGTTTTTTCCAATTCGCGCGCTCTCAAATTGCAAGGATTCGCTACTTCAATAAAAAGTTAAAAGTACTCACGGACAAAGATGTTCGACATCAGCGTCGCTGGCAAACAGAAGACGATCACCAGAATGTCCGCCACGGCCAGGTTCACAATGAAAAAGTTAGTCACAGTCCTCATTCGCGGGGACCGGTACACCACCGCGATCACGAAGCAGTTCCCGATCAGACCCACCACAAACACCAACAAGTAAGCCGCACAGTACACCGCCGTCATCGCACCACTGTGTCTGTACATAAACTCGTCGTTAATCACACCTAAATCAGACCTGTTCATCGTTATGTTCATCCTCAGAGGGTAATGACGGTCCATCGAGCCTTCCATATGAGTTGATAAAGGCTCCAAGTCCGGCAACACACTGTTCTCCGGCACCAATTTCGGATTCATCACCTCCATGATCGTATTTGAAAGTATGTCCACCACGTTATGGTTCTTCGAGTGGACATCTCGAACGTGAGAGTGGTTCCGATGCCTTCCGTGATGCCGTGTCTCGTGTTGAGGATTCTGAGTGGAATAGTTGAAAAACTCCATCATGTCGTCGGTGAAAAAATCCGTGGGTACCCTAAGAGGAGCCATAATCAAATCCACATATCTGACACACACACGCACATTAAACGAAATCGCAAATCAAAAGTTAATGTTAGAAAAGTATGAAAAGTTTCGTAGTATGAAACGGGAGGGTTCGTAGCGGGTCTACGATCGTAGCGGTCGGCGGTCGCGCGCCGAGTGAGCGTAGCGCTACGAGGCCTAGCGCGGCGCGACGCATGTGCAGGCCTCCCGCACGGAAAATACGTAACTTGCACTTCACGTAGGCCTTACCTTCAGTGAATAAAGTCACAACTGCCACTTTCGGACCGAAAATGAGAATTTTCAGGGAAATTGGAAGGTCATTGAGAATGCATCCGGGCGGCCGAAAGGTTAGCGTTCCATGCATTTTGATCGAAGTGATCCGTAATTGGATTTTCGGTGTCCCGCTTCGCGAAATTGAGTGAAAATACTCGTATCGCGAGCTCAGAATTCGACCGGCACAAGCAAAATGTCGGCCTTGCTCACAATATTTCCGAGCCACTCCTAAAGTTAACATGGCAGTAATATCAATACTATGTAAAGAACCTGTGAGTTATTTTATTAACCGACTTCAAAAAAAAGGAGGAGGTTCTCAATTCGTCTGAATGTTGTTGCTTTTTTTTTTTTTTTTTTATGTATGTTACGCGATTACGCCGTCAATTATGGACCGATTTCAAAATTTGTTTTTTAGTTTGAAAGGGTATACTCTCGAGGTGGTCCCATTTACACCAAGTCAGATTCTGATGATGGGATCCCTGGGAAATCGAGGGCAACCCTCAATTTTTATAGGCACCCATAATGTTTTGCATATATTTTCTGACTCAATGCTGATTTTTGGGTCTGGTAATCATCATGTCATGTTGCTGACCTGATGATGGAAGCCACAGAACTCCTTAACGGATAGGAGTTAGAAGATAATACTGCAATTTGTCGATAGAACGTATTTCGCAGTGTGTTGAGCAGACGTGGAGCTTATGAGGTACCAGACCGCCAATTTTTATTTACTGGGGGCGTACCCGCACACCCAGTAACGAAAAAAAATTTGAAAGTTCCTTTCTTAATTTAACCTGTTATTTGACGCGAGACCTTATCCTATGGTTACGACACCAGAATAGCCGCCGTTCTGGTTGGAGTGTAGCTAAACCCTTTTCTTAAGAATTAAAAATTTTCGTCGAAAAATTGACCCTATATAACACCTTATTTTTATCATACATATTGATGGGGGGGGGGGTCCATAGAGGACCAATATTAGTTAAGGTTACTTTGCTGTAAAGTCATTTTTGGCGAAGTTAGGAGGGAAAAAATAGAGGACTTAACACTTAAAATTGTAAAATAAAAAAAGTTTAATAAAAAACTAAAAACCGACTTCAAAATGAAACTAAAAAGCGAAAAATAATATTGAGTAAAACATACCTAATCAGTTCTTTTTGGAGTCGGTGCGAATGAACACATTTTAACTCTCGATGGCTGGCACCGACTCCAAAAAGAACTGATTAGGTATGTTTTACTCAATATTATTTTTCGCTTTTTAGTTTCATTTTGAAGTCGGTTTTTAGTTTTTTATTAAACTTTTTTTATTGTATTGCTATAAATCGTATCATCCTCTTTTTCTGGCGTCTATTAATACAGTTATGTTATGTTGTGTTATGTTTTGTAGCAGGGTCACATTTTTTTTTTTTGTATTAATAAATAAATTAATATTGGACAACATCAGATACATTGCTCTGATCCTAAGGTAAGTAGTTTAAGCACTTGTGTTATAGAAATCAGGAACAACGGTGGTACCACAACAACCAGACCCGAGCCATTATAGAAAAGTTCGTTTTCTACATTGACCCGACCGGGGATCGAACCCGGAACCTCAGAGATGGCGGCGCCATTTAAAGTGCGGCGTGTGTATCTTTGCAACAGTTGTCGTCTTTCTGACGAACCGGGTATCGGTTCAGGACATTAGGATAATACATTAAACTAATTAATCTATAGTAACTAGAATATGGGTGTGCTGGGATAAGCAAAGCACAAAGGCTGGTTGGCTACACAAGGATGTTTGTTCCTAGCCTCGGTGGCCACGCCAAAAGAGAGGAGTATAGGTCTCAAATAAGAGTGTTTATGTCGATAAAATTAAGTATATTATATACCCTTAAAAATTTGGCGCTAGCTTGTAACTAAACATACTGTTTTTAAAATATGTTTATATGAACGTAGCTCATTTTCTAGTAAAAGTGGCTTATCCTCGATGGAACGGATAGCCGATGCTGTCACAAACGTTAAAAATAACATACTCATTATATCATGTTCTGTAATTAAATTAAATGTTAGCAAAAGTCGAACCTTATCTAAATAAAATTCAACACATTTTCAATTATATACATATTTAATTAATTAATACTGGTCAACATCACATACATTGCTCTGATTCTAAGGTAAGTAGCTTAAGCACTTAAACTACACTACATTAACTTGTGTGTGTTTTAGCTAAAGCACTTGTGTTATATAAATCAGAAACAACGACGGTATACCACAACACCTAGACCCGAGACAATATAGAAAAGTTCGTTTTCTATATTGACCCGACCGGGGATCGAACCCGGAACCTCAGAGATGTTGACGCCATACAGCCCGGCGTGCTCGCCTCTCAACTACGGTCTTCAAATATATTGTTTAAATTATTTCTGCAACATTATTTTATTATAAGTACTAGAAGCTTTTGAAGACTAATGACTTGTTTTTCTCGTATTAAATACGATACTAATTAAAGTGTCGCATGTTATTTTTTAACACACCAATTACGTAATTACTGCCTTAACAAACATAGCTTAAGGCATAATGACTACACAACTGATAAACAAACTTAAATTCTATATAAAAAATCTATTACTTAAGTATAAATGCTCGTGCTCGTCACACAAACATGAGCTCTTACGGGAATCCTAATTGCATTTGGCCTCTAGAACTAACCTTGTCGTGAACTATCCAAGACTGTCGTCATCGGTCCTAAGTTGTAAATAAAGTAATTACTTTAAAACACAATGAAACGGGAATTAACGCGATCATAATTTAGGTACAAAATGTTACCTCTTTTGCCTGACGTTTCGATCGGGTTACACCGACCGTGGTCACAGGCTGACTGGAACAGCGATGTCTTCCCTCCGTATGAGAGGCAGATTCTTCAGAGGCGGTTAGTGTGCAGAATAGGGACACAGTAAGTGTAGTGTGTGACGGTACTTGGCGTGAAAATAATATTATGAGGGTAGATAAAGAATCTGCCTCTCATACGGAGTGAAGACATCGCTGTTCCAGTCAGCCTGTGACCACGGTCGGTGTAACCCGATCGAAACGTCAGGCAAAAGAGGTAACATTTTGTACCTAAATTATGATCGCGTTAATTCCCGTTTCATTGTGTTTTAAATTATGCAGCGCGAAAGTTTAAAAGTAATTAAAGTAATTACTCACCAAGGTTTGATAGTTAAACGTCAAATATTTAAGTTTATGAGCGAATATGTATTGTTAAAACAGATTTACTTACTAACTAATAAAGTGGGGCTACATTGACGGCACCAAACTCAAGTGTGCGATGCTTGGTTCATGGTACTGTTACATCCTGTATATGAAAGCATGATCGCATGATCTGAAATCTGAAATAACAACTAAGCTGTCTGTATACAGGGCAATAGTTCTCCCTATACTGACTTACGCTGAAGAGACCAGGGCGGTAACCACGAACTCTTAAAACAATCTCAAATCTGTCAAACATTATCATTTCTGTCAAATTTTATATGAAATGACGTACCAAAATTGACAGATTTGACAACTTTGAGATTGTTTTAAGAGTTCATGGTTATGTCCCTGGGCGGTAACCACGAACTCTTAAAACAATCTCAAATCTGTCAAACATTATCATTTCTGTCAATTTTATATGAAATGACGTACCAAAATTGACAGATTTGACAACTTTGAGATTGTTTTAAGAGTTCATGGTTATGTCCCTGGGCGGTAACCACGAACTCTTAAAACAATCTCAAATCTGTCAAACATTATCAAATCGGTCAAATTTTGTATGTAATGACGTGCCAAAATTAACGGATTTGACAGCTTTGAGATTGTTTTAAGAATTCATGGTTACCCCGCTGGTGTCTTTGCGCTGCATTTTACGAATAAGTTGGCAGGATCATGTGACCAATACCGAGGTGCTGCGTCACTCTGGTATGACCGGCTTATAGGCTCTAATGATTAAGAGCCAACTAAGATGGTGTGGACAAATCAGCCGCATGAATAACTGCAGATTCCCGAAATCCGTTTTCTATTCCGAGCTATCCAACTGGAACGGGATGGTTTTGCAAGCCATCAGCGAGCCCATAATAGAAAACTACACCTTTTTTTAATCACAACATACGATTGCAATGGTCGCTGTCGTCGAAAACGACGAGGAGGAGGAATTAGTTGTTTTATTCATTATTCGAGTGTAATCAAAATTCTTCCTTCTTTATCAAACACAAAAATCAGAACATCTGTTACGACGGTTAGTGCAGTTCTTGTGGCGGAAAACTGGCCATCAACAATTTTACAGAATTGCCATAAGCACCAGAAGAAGAAAAAATCAAAGGTCAAAATTTTAGATTTTTACCAATATCTCAATAATGGTAACACTTTAGCTGTCACGGTTTCGAAGTATGGAGTCTCCCAGCACACTCAGACTCGAGCCAATAAGGAAAAGATCTTTGTCACGAGTAGTCCGAACCGGGAATCGCACCCAGGACCCTTAACGTTAAAATGCGAATAACCCATAAATTATATGTATAAATAAATAATAAAAAATAAATAAATACTGGACAACATCACATACATTTCTCTGTTCCTAAGGTAAGTAGCTAAAGCACTTGCGTTATAGAAATCAGAAACAACGACGGTACCACAACACGCAGACCCAAACCAATATAGAAAAGTTCGTTTTCTACATTGACCCGACCGGGAATTGAACCCGGAACCTCAGAGATGGCGGCGCCATTTAAAGTCCGGCGTGCTCGCCTCTCGGCTACGGAGGTCGTCATAACATGTAAGTATGTTTATTTTATCTAAGCATTTATATTTTATAGGAATTTTATGTATGTTGTATGTAGTTTATACTTATTGATATTGTTATTGTAGGTATGTATTTAAAATTACACAATAAGCACTCTGCACCACTTTCCCCTTTCTTTATAGTTGTCCTCTGCCTGAAGGTTGTCTGGAAGAAATCTCTTTTAGCGATAAGACCGCCTCAATTGTGCATCTTTCTGTAAATATCGACTGTAACTTCTTTGTTTGGTGTGCAATAAAGAGTATCTATCTATATATCTAAATGAATGAATATTGTTTCGTTGTTGTCCAACAAAATCAAATCCCAACTTACTCGATTAGTGTTATTTATGAAACTAAAAATAAGAATCTGCGAGATGAGTTCGTAGACAAAGTTTTGAAGTATTCTTTGACAGTTGGGACCAAAATATGCATTTCTTTTTATGTTACCTGGATAATGTTGATGGATAGGATGCTCAGGATTGAAGGAGCAACAAGTTATGCAGATGATGCTATGAGACTTATGCAGAAAACCGCTTAATATCATATGCTATGAACATAAAAAAACCATTAACTAAACCTTCATAGTAATTAATTTAGTACTTATAAGTGGACCGTTATGTTTTTTATAAACTAACACTCAACACTTGACGGATATTATTGCAAAACATACCTCTTTTCATTATTTTCCGACGTTTTGGCCTAATTGCATCGACCGTGGTTACAGGAAGACTTTTTTTTGTTTGTAAACCCTTACAGCTGAACTCGTCATTTAAAAGTTATCCCGGAATCAATTCTTTTTATTCTTCTTTTAAGAAGTTGGTCTTCCTCTTTTCTTATATTTTTTAACGTCCAGAAATACTGGTCAATAAAGAAAAAGAAAAACATAACAGGTTTTCCCACGTGCAGCTCCCGTTCACGCAGAACCTTGAAGAAGGAGGGCCAAAGCAAACCTCAAAATTGTATAACTAAACGCAAACCATTAAAGTCAGTAAAAGTTTAAACTTCGTTTAAGGACGTGGTTGGTAACAAGGTTCGCTTTGGTTATAAATCCTTACGTAGTTTTAGTTCAGGTGAAAGTGCTAAGTCAATGTAGAAAACGAACTTTTCCATATTGTCTCGAGTCTGGGTGTCGTGCTACTGTTATAGTGTTTATGTGCTAATCACATAAACACTTGTTCCTGTGAGATTCGTACCCGCGACTACTTTCTTTGTAGTCCGGGGCATAAACTAGTACTAAATCATCATCATCATCATTTCAACCACATGACGTCCACTGCTGAACAAAGGCCTCCCCCAGTGACTTCCAGATCGGCCGGTTGGAAGCGGCCTGCATCCAGCGGCTTCCTGCAATCTTTACCAGGTCGTCTGCCCACCAGTACTAAATAATATAAGAAAATTGACGTATAGATATCTAATTCCGCGATATTTTTTAAGAACGGCTAGGAAGTCCTCGTCAAAATGTATAAAATATTCGTATTTTAACAAATTTATTAGTTTGTATTAGATGTTACTTTTAACATCTGTCAACTTACATTTTTCTTTTTAAACTTAATGAAACGTGAATTAACGCGATCATAATTATTGTGGTAGCTTGTTATTAGCTTCTAGTCTATTTGTGGTAGCTTGTTAGTAGCTTCTAGTTGTTAATTTCCTAAAACTGTAGTAAATTTGTAAGCTGTAAGCTATCCTAAAAAATGAAAATAAAATAAAAATAAAAAATTATTTAGGTACAAAATGTTACCTCTTTTGCCTGACGTTTCGATCGGGTTACACCGACCGTGGTCACAGGCTGACTGTTATAAAGTTCAAAATATGAAAGTTTAAAAGTAATTACATATTTTTGACGCTGACTGTACATTACAATTAGAGACAAACACAAAATATGTTATTCAGTGAAAAATTAACCACTCCGCTCCGTTATTAACGTTATTGATTCACCAAACAATACAATATTCCGTGTAAACATAATTGATGTACACGACACATTAGTATATTTGCTGAGTTAATCTGTTTACTGGTCGGTATTTTCTGGGAACATAACAGGTGCCATATCAGTATAATCAGCCTCGGAATACAGCTACTCCCTTAGCCATTCAAAAGTTTTAAAGAGTGGTATTTAATAAAAATAAAAAAAAAATCTTTGTATTAGGCTCAATCAAGCAACTGGTGATCAAAAGGCTGGCAGCTACCTCGGCCAAAGGATTAGCCTCGCTATTCAGAGAGGAAATGCTGCCAGCCTTTTGGGCACCATTCCTAACGGCAGCGCTGGGGCGGATGTATTTTATATTTTATAAATAGCGTTTTTTTTTTTTTTTTTTTACTTAGGTTAATTTATTTTTATATTTAGTTAGTATATTACTATTTAAAGTTAGGTTAAGTAGTTGTATATACAAATTGATACTTGTAAACATGCAAATATAATGCGAAATACATAGAAAAAAAAAAAATAATAAAAAAAAACCCGACTGCGTAAAAAGTGAACTTAAAAGGTGAAAACAAGATTTGAAGAATCAATTTGCAGTCGGAGGCATCAAATCCATGTTACTAGATTCGACTTTTTCTACACGGATTTAAATGACTTAATTAGGTACTAATGCAGTGCATACCAAGTCATTCATCTGCTGTTGCTGCTGTTAATGGATTTGATGCCTCCGACTGCAAATTGATTCTTTAAATCTTGTTTTCATCTTTTAAGTTCACTTTTTAAGCAGTCAGGTTTTTTTTTTATTAATTCATTTTATTTTCGACTTTTTAGTTTGTAGTGTTCTACTCCTACTTTTCAATGAACTATAAAGCCTTATTTGTAACTCTTCATTGAAAAAAAAGATTTTAACTCGAGTTAGTATAGTATCTGAAATCGGTTTTTCCCGTTTAATTCATGCACCAACAGGAATTTCGGGTAATAACATAGCCTATGTCACTCCCACAACTGAGACGAATCTAATGACATATCATATATTGAAATCCATCAAATGATTTTTTATATGTGACCCTTAGTTAATAAAAGAAAGTATCAAAATCAGTTTATCCGTATTGCAGATCCGTTTTTCCCGCGTGAGTTCTGTTCCCGCGGGAATTTCGGGAAATAACATACCCCTTGTCACTCTCACAATTGAGACGAATCTATTGATATATTATACTTTTATATCCGTTAAACGGTTGAGGCTGTTGGGCGTGCCAAAGAAATAGACATACTTACATACATACATACATACGCTCGAAAAACATAACCCTCGTTTGGCAGTCGGGTCATTACCCGACTGCCAAACGCCCAATATGTGCCCCGACGCTAGTGAGTAAACCTATTATACCCCACCACGGTAGGTTTGGGCTAGCGTGGTCGGGGACCCCGCCGAAAATCAGCGTCGTGAAAGTCCCTGCCTTCCTAGCATGAGCGACAAAACATGATATGATATAGCGATTGATCGACATCGAACTGTCAAATTATGATATACATCATATACATAGCCGCTATCTTGAACTTTTATCGAAACAGCGAGCATGTGCTTGCCGGTGACGTCACGGCCATGCTCGCTGTTTCTTTAAAAGTTTATATTTTGACAGTTAGGTGTCGATAAATAAATAATAATAAATATAATTTATCGTGTTTTGTTGGTCATGCTAGGTCCCGCTGGCTGTCACGACAAATGCTGGAGCTTTTTGACACAAGCTCTTTTTACCTAATGATTATGTAATGATTTTGGCAGTCTTATTATGTATGTATGTTCACCATAGCGCCTAAACTACTGAACCGATTTTAATGAACGCGGTATCAATAGATTTGTAATATTGGCCCGAGTAATATAGGCTATATGAATTTAATCAAAATTGTTATGACGGAATTTAAACTTCAAATTCTAACCTCGAAACAAATAAATAAACTGAGATAATGACCACGTGTTTGGTATCAAAAGAAAGATCTTGGCGAGCACATTACAAAATGTGATATCATATTGCTTAATTCAAATTAATCTTTAAAATGCGGTTGTAGAGTTAGCACGGTCCAGTCGTAGTCGGGTTATAGTTTATAAACTTTATAATTATTGTTTGTTATGTATTTGTCTAACGTGTATAAAAAAACTATATCTATCGCGCGAATTGCAGCAGCAATCGGTGAAGCACCAAAGACAAACTTTACTTGGATTCTTTATTTAATTAGTGTGTTAAAACAATTTTTTTTATAAACAAAAAAAATGCAAAACAATGCACTAACATGTATAAGTAAATCAAATAACTTTTATTACTAGTAATAAAATTGTGGAAAGCCGATATTCATACTAGAATCAAGTCATAACTAAACAATGTTCACAATGTACAACAAGACGAGTAATTCAGTATTTACTATCCCGGGATGAGTGCCGGATCAAAGTTACGACCCGAAATATTATGAAAGGTCACTGCACTTTCAATTTATAGCAAAAACTACGCGTGAGATCAGGGTGCGTATTTTTGAAGCATTCGAAATGAATCTTGAATTCGAAGACGAATACGATTCGAACTCTATTTCTATAGCACTCGAATTAAGTGTTGCTATAAAAGTAAAATTGTTGTAACTATTTGTTTCACGCAGAAAATATTAAAAACAGAAATGCAAAAACATATAATTTAAAAAATCTGCAATCAATCGCTTCCAACAATATGAAAAAAATAAACTGTAAATCATGTGTTCACTTGTCAATGTCATACTTCCGAACTTTCTACTAGTAGAATCGAAAGACGAGTGTGTAAAACTCTTGTTACAGAATTCACGAAATTAATTTTCAAAAATAGTGAATTTAGTCATTCGCATGCGAATCTAGCAATTTCGTATTCGGATTGGAAGTCGCATGATTCTAAAATACGTCTTCAGCTTTATGGTGGAAGGCGAGACGAACTAGCTTGCGGCGACGTGTCAGGTTCAGGATATTTAATACTATGCATCGATTTGTCAAGTCGAATAGGTATCATTGATCATCTTTTTTAATACTTGAAAAAAAAATCGTCCGCCCCAGGTGGGATCTGAACCCGCGAGTGCTTTGCCCGTGATTTGTTTTGTGAGTGGTATGCGATTGATGCGGACGATTTTTTTCGAGTATTAAAAATCTTAGATAACCCTAGCATGGTAATTGCAAAAAAACAAAAATTTAAATTGATCATCTTTTTTCAGAGGTGACAGAACATGCCTTCCGCATCAAAATTACTAAATAAAATCTTAAAGTTTAAAAGTATTTTATTGGGTTAAATACCAAATCCTTCAAAATGTTATGATAATACTTTTTTCATACACTTCAAGATTTTATAAAATAAAGTTTTAATTTAATATTAGGAGAACCCGGAAGGTTTTGCGCTATCTAAACTATAGCAGCAACTTTTAAAGTCTCATCAACTCCGCAATTTACTTTTCAGGGGCAATATTTAGATAAATTAAGTCATCATCCATCATCACCAGCCTATATCAGTCCACTGCTGGACACAGGCCTCTCCAAAAGGAGGATTTGGCCATAATCGCCACGCTTGGCAGGCAAGTTGCCATGGCGATCGCAGTTTGGCCAATGGTGGAGAGGAGACGCTGCTGCCCGTCTTCTTGTGGCGGTTCTCCTGTAGTCGCCTCTTACGACACCCATAGGAAGAGAAGGGGTATACATTAAGTAACATAATGTAATATTGACCAACTTTTTAAAGAGTTTCTTACTGTTAAGTTATATGTGTTGCTCTACAGGGGCATACGGTGCATAGGCAATTAGGCCTACCTGATAAATGAAATGAGGTAGGCAGTAGGTACTTACAAACGTGTGTCGTTGATGAAAACCACTGATTTTAGTCAATAAAATCACATTATCTCCTGCCTAGCTCGGAATTAAACCAATGTCCGCCAGTCTAACTGTAAAAATGACAGTCGATACTACTCTAATAAGTAGAAAAAAGTCTGATTGTTGTAGGTAGCACCTTTACAATAATATACGGCTGGTTAGATGAGCACTTTAAAAACAAATTAAAACGTTAGAATTCGTGTGACATAATTGTACGTATCAATAATAAATTTTTGCTAACTGAAAAAATTCAACGACTAAGTAAGAGAAATGAGAACTAGATACGAGAAAACGATTCAACAGGACTCAAGAACGAACGAAAAGTCTTCAAAACTAACAAAATATGTGTAAATAAAAAGAACTCGCTCCAAGTGCTTTGTATAGTTTTTTTTTTGCGTTTTTATGATTTGTTATTGCACCTAATATAAAATCTCTCTCACTCTATCTTTTGATACGAGTAGTATACTACTTTCTCGCTTTTGCATTACCAAATTAATTCCATATTATTTACAATGGACGCTTGTTTGCTGAACATTCTTGATTACCTCCTATTCACGGGTCAAGGGCCAGCTCGTCGGGGCCCAATACAGCGTATAATGTCCAACGCGTATTAGATTATATCTATAACTAGGCCAGTTCAGAAGGATAGTTCCACGTGCAACTAATTTTATGCACCGTAGAGACGCAAAATTGACGATAAATTTATCGATATTAAGGACTCTTGTACGGTCCAATGTCGATGATTTTATCGATTGCTGTCTAAAACAGAGATACTTTATAGTTGTTTTTTAATTTTAATTAGCAATAACAACGCAACAGAAATTGGAGTCAAAGATCAAATAGTCAACTTCCAAAAGTATAATATTTAAAAAAATCTTGTTTTTTGCAACGCGATAGCTTAAAAGTTTCTTTTTTACCAAAAGACCAAAAACTAATTTCAAAACTGAAAATCCTAACGACCTAACTAGGTTTTAGAATTTGTGTCATATTATCTCTTGAGATAATAAAAGCAGTTCAACCAAGTTTACACAAACTTTTTTTTTTAATTTACTCAAATTGTGTTTTTGCTCTCTCTCAATCAGTATCGATATCAGATCTGGCCCATCCCTTGGAGACTCAAATCGATTTCTAATTGGGGGCTCACCTGTCGGCAGCAGTTGGGAGTTCGTTAATCCACTTGTTAGCTGCTGGGTGAGCAGCGATTGCTCTCATTCACTTGAGCACGGATTTGAATCAACTTTAAACGGGTCTTAGAGGGTTCAATGATTTTATTTTAAAGTTGGCATCAAATATTGCATGGTGACGTTGTTGTATTTGCATTGCTGACAAAGTAGGCACGAATATTAACTGATTACCATTGCAGAAGATTTGAGAATGATTTGAAATAAAGCGAACATGTTTAAACATACCTAAATATTACTACGGTGTATCAGGGTACTACTTACTTCGACGTTAGTGGATCGCGCTCCGGACTACAAAGCCAGACGGTTGCGGGTTCGAATCCCGCAAGGAGTAAATATTTGTGTGATGAGCACGAGCATTTGTACCTAAGTCATGGATGTTTATAAACGTTTTTAAGTATGTTTATCTGTTATCCAGTCGCCATAGTACAAGCTATGCTTAGTTTTGGGCTAGCTAATTGGTGTGATTGTGGAAACAATTTATTTATTATTTATTTATCTATTAAGAGCCTGCAGAAACCTCTTGCATTAGCGTAGTGATCGGCCAATCTGGAAGTCATGGTGCCCTGGAGTAGGCTTTTTTTCAGCAGTGGACGTCCTACAGCTAAAATTATGTTAATAATTAAACAACTATAAAACAATTAACTAAAAGCTTTATTTAAAAATAATCGGTAGCGTGGAAGTCAGATTTGCAGACCGCTTGTTTTAATACTTGCCATTCGACTAAATACCGAACTAGACGAGCGGACGAACTAGACGAGCGGACACACAATAGGGTGTCCGTTTTTTACTTTGTAATATAGACCCCTAAAATCTTTTATACTAGGGCTTCACCTGCGTTTAATGCCATTAATAAGTATTATATGAAATAGCGTTGGTTCTTATTCATAGCAATAAAATTAATTAAAGATATTTTGATTAATTTCTGCTAATAAAAAAACGGCTACTGAAGGGTTCTCAACCCTTCATTAGCCTTCATAACCCTTCATTTTTTATAAGGAAAACTTTTTAAAATTATTACTCTAATAAAATACAAATATAACTTTACTTGAAAAAAAAATTACTACCAACTTGTAACTTTTTTAAACTATTCGTGTATTTATGTGTCCGCTACAGTAATGATCTAATAAAATGTTATACTTTTAGGTCAAACGAAATTAGTATTTAATTAAGCATTCTTTTATTGCAACCAATATGGTAAAAAAATAACATACAAAAGCTTTAAAAGCACCGGTTTTTGTGCCGAAGGTTTTTTTTTGTAGATTTCCCATTAACAAATATTTTATTTCAGCACCGGGATTTGTCCTTAAAGCTACACTAAGAAAGTACCTTTCTATTTACAGCCTTCATAAAAGGTTCACAAAAAAGGACCCCTTAAAACCACGTAATTAGATTATATCAGATCTAATAGCTAAATAAATCTGATGTGCATAAAAAGTTTTACTGTTAATTGGCCATCCGCCCTATTTAAAAGAAAATAAAGAATCTGAATTTTATAATTATCTAAGTATCATATATACAGGGTTATTTAAAAAAAAATCAACAATATCATACGACTTGATAGCTGACATCATAAACAACAACATTTGTTCTACGACTTTTGATAATTTTTCACTTTTTACTCTCATACAATAATAAATATTAATTTAATTTTACGTGTTGAATGTTCTAATGTCGCGCGCGCCGTATTTTTGTAATGAATTGAACATCGACTTACAAATGTCACGACAGTACAATAAAACCTTGGAAAATCATTGTTCATTAATAAATAAATAAAATGGAAGAACATTATACAGGGTTACATTGCAAGGTTGTAATCAAATTTTTAGGGACCGCTCAGAATCAGTAACTAAATCGATCTACGATATAAACGCTCTGAAAAACAATCTTTTTTTTTATTACTATCCGCTATTCAAAAATGGTACGCGTTGATAATCTTGTCTCAGTCATAAAAAATACGCACTATCTCTGTGCAACCTAGAACTGCAAAGTTCAATGCAATACTAGTCACAATGGCGCGCACAAACAAACCTTAGCCTTTTCGATGTAAGGTACATTTCTAACAGCAGGAGCGCCCGCGCATACCAGAGGTTTAAATTGACAACAAATACCTTAAGCAGTGCACCTCTAGAACTTTTTTTTTTAAATATGGCTAGTGCCAAATTTTAAAAAATAAGTTCTTGCAATGTATCCCTGTATCTGCTTACAATCCTCATCAGTCAAGGACCGAGGCAAAAGAAGATACACCTTTTACGATAAGATTTTGCTCCCATAAGTAGACAAAGTTAGATATGAGCTGCTAAATAACATGGTTTAAATGAGTGTCCTATAGTCCTATACCTCTTAATTGCCCTAATACCACATTATTAGCTATTTAAAGACTGTTATCATATGTTAGCGCAACCCAAGTTCATAATGCTAAGCGATTAATCAGAGTGACACGATGATATTGCAGGATCCCTTGCCCTTCTCACTCCGACGTTAATTACGATCTAGGTTTGATAAAGACAATTTTGATAGACTATAACTGCTCCAATCGCTCTGCTGAAACATCGATGTAGGGTTCTGGATGAGAAAATCTATTAAAATGTTTATTGAGAATATTGACGGGTTTTGTTGTATTGGCGGGATGCGCACAAGGTTCGTAGATAGGCTAGACAGAAATATAGTAGGCTTAATTCCCGGTTTTGTCAATTTGAAAATATATCTAGTTTTTAATTTGACTTGCATCTAAGAACAGTACCCAGCACCGAATGTTGAGCGCAGGGGCAAAGACTGGGGGTCGCTTTGAGCACGATACGATCACTTACAGACATCATCATACAGTCATCGTATCATCGTATTAGTTGTTAGCTCACCGCACACGCGTCTGTGCGGTGAGCTAGCAACCAATCAAGGCCGGAGGTGCAGGCGCGTCGCACTACTAGCCAACCACGAGGTCGATTCTCTAAGAAAAAGCAAATAAACTCGCTTTAAATATCACCTGAGCGAAACAAACAAACATCCCTTATTTTGCTAAGAAGTTGGTTCACATGGCTATTGTCGATGAGTGAACTGAAGGCAAAGTGATCGCGGTTTTGACTGTAACAGATATACTCGGTATATCTGTTACAGTCAAAACTCATAACTGGTCAAAACCACTTTTGACTGCAAAAATCAGTCAATAGTGGTATTGACTAAGGACGTTGGTCAAAACCACTTTTAACTGATTCTTTCCGTCAAAAGTAATTTTAACTAAGGACGTTGGTCAAAACCACTTTTAACTGATTTTTTCCGTCAAAAGTAGTTTTAACTAAGGACGTTGGTCAAAACCACTTTTGACTTCAAAAATAATGGGCAAAAGTTATTTTCACTAAATTGGAACCGTTAAAAAGTGGTTTTAAGCAAGAATGTAAGTCAAAACTATTTGTGACTGAGAATTATTTATTTAGAAAATGTTTTGGAAATCGTATAATTATAAAACAAATAAAAATTTTACATTGTTTCCTTTTTTTTATAATTAAAAAAAAATTACATTTCAATATTTTTTAAGATATAAACGAAAATTTAATAAAATAGTTAACATTTTATTTATCTACTACAATGTACTTTTAGTGACAACTGCTTTTGACTAAAAACGTTGATTAAAACCACTTTTCACTGCCAAAATCATTCAAAACTGTTTTTGACTAAAGACATCAGTCAAAACCATTATTGACTGATTTTTGCAGTCAAAAGTGGTTTTGACCGGCAATGAGTTTTGACTGTAACATATCTACATGAAATACTCGATACGTTTTAACAAGTGTTCTCTTTGCTATTCCATTCACATTAATTCTGTGGCTATCGCTATCTAAACATTGGCCGAAGGTACAAAAAAGTTTTTTAATAAAGCCCGAATCTTTCTCGACTCATCTCCAGTGACCTCTGAAAGGATTTTATCAAATAAAAAGAAGAAAAATACTAGTCATTATTTGTTAATGCTATTCATTTATTAACCTTTAAATGTATTGGAACGTATCGTGCAATAAAAAAGGTAATATTGTAGGTCAAACCCTTTTTTATTAGTTAATTTTATATTTAGATGGTTTTGGGTCGACCGTCGACACCGATTTTAAATTAATGAATGAAAGTTATTAGTATTAAAATTATTGGTTTAGGCGCATAATGTCAGAAACGCAAAATGACAGATTCTTAAAATGTCAGATGTTAGTATATTGTCGCAAATGGTCAGAAACGCAAAAAGACAGATTAGCAAAATGACAGATTCGCAAAATGACAGATTCTCAAAATGTCAGATTCACAAAATGTCAGATTCTCAAAATGACAGATTCTTTAAAAAAAATAAACATCACACTAAAATACCGGGTGGTTATAGCCATCTATTGAGATGTGATCGTAACATAATAGTTTTCAGTGTTACAACAGTAGAATATTATACCTATTATTATGTCGTGTAAAAGTTTTAATACAATTATGTTAGTAGGTATAGGTGAACCTACCTACCTATGAATTATATTTTAAAGACATTAAAGGTTAGAATACGAATATCTGAGCATAATAATAAAAAAGGTTTTTTTCATGTCTATAATAAAATACATATTATTATTATAAATTTAAAGGGTAGATTACAAAATATTGTTTTAAATTTACCATATACACTACAGTTAATAAATAAATAAATATTATAGTGATATAAATAATTCATTATTAATACTCACTAATAATGAATTACTTATTAACAATATAACTACATTTAGGCAAATTTACTATGTACCTAACTAAATATTTTTTGTTAATTATATTGTTAATTTTCTCTGAACATCTAAAGTTCATTTACAATTAGAAATAAAAAAACTGCCAAATTACACGACTTTTATTGAAATTAGTCGCACTGTCATGTTCACTAGCGAACAGAGGCTCCTTATTGATTTAGGGTTGCTGCATTTCTATCAGTTTGAGAATCTGTCAATTTGCGAATTTGTCATTCTGCGAATCTGTCATTTTGCGAATCTGACATTTCCCGAATCTGTCATTTTGCAAATCTGGCATTTTGCTAATCTGGCATTTTGCGAATCTGGCATTTTGCGCCACCTGACATATTGCGTTTCTGACATTTTGAGAATCTGTCATTTTGCGTTTCTGACATTATGCGCCTAAACCGTTTAAGGGTTTGACTAACTTACTATATATTTTCAAAAAGTAAAAAAAAGTTTTTACGCAACACATTGATAGAAAAAATATCAATAAACTTCAATTGTGTTTTAATTTTTTACTAGCGTCATAAAAAAATATATAATCATGCTGAATAATGACTCACAGGTGACTAACTTTAAATAGCTTCATTTTACTTTAATAATTTGGTTTAGGCGCATAATGTCAGAAACGCAAAATGACAGATTCGCAAAATGCCAGATTAGCAAAATGCCAGATTTGCAAAATGACAGATTCGCGAAATGTCAGATTCGCAAAATGACAGATTCGCAGAATGACAAATTCGCAAATTGACAGATTCTCAAACTGATAGAAATGCAGCAACCCTAAATCAATAAGGAGCCTCTGTTCGCTAGTGAACATGACAGTGCGACTAATTTCAATAAAAGTCGTGTAATTTGGCAGTTTTTTTATTTCTAATTGTAAATGAACTTTAGATGTTCAGAGAAAATTAACAATATAATTAACAAAAAATATTTAGTTAGGTACATAGTAAATTTGCCTAAATGTAGTTATATTGTTAATAAGTAATTCATTATTAGTGAGTATTAATAATGAATTATTTATATCACTATAATATTTATTTATTTATTAACTGTAGTGTATATGGAAAATTTAAAACAATATTTTGTAATCTACCCTTTAAATTTATAATAATAATATGTATTTTATTATAGACATGAAAAAAACCTTTTTTATTATTATGCTCAGATATTCGTATTCTAACCTTTAATGTCTTTAAAATATAATTCATAGGTAGGTAGGTTCACCTATACCTACTAACATAATTGTATTAAAACTTTTACACGACATAATAATAGGTATAATATTCTACTGTTGTAACACTGAAAACTATTATGTTACGATCACATCTCAATAGATGGCTATAACCACCCGGTATTTGAGTGTGATGTTTATTTTTTTAAAGAATCTGTCATTTTGAGAATCTGACATTTTGTGAATCTGACATTTTGAGAATCTGTCATTTTACGAATCTGTCATTTTGCTAATCTGTCTTTTTGCGTTTCTGACCATTTGCGACAATATACTAACATCTGACATTTTGAGAATCTGTCATTTTGCGTTTCTGACATTATGCGCCTAAACCACTTAAACATAATGTACACATTTACTGGCTTAAACCTTGGAGATAGGGAAGTCAATTTTCTGGCCGTGACTTTTACGTGTGATCCACCCTCAAGTTTGACAGAGGACCTGGTAACGGTTGCAGAAAGCAGCTGGATGCAGGCCGTGCACAACCAGCCAATCTGGAAGTCACTGGGGGAGGCCTATGTTCAGCAGTGGACGTTCTGTGGCTGAAATGATGATGATGGTCATTTGATAGAGCGGTGCTCAACAACTCAGTGGTTCTCATTCCATGTTACAATTTTTGAACAAGAAACACACGTACTGTGTACAGTACGTACCTTATTTTAATAAATTAGTTTTTTTTATTAGTCTTATCTCACTGTACAGGGGAGTGTTGGCCTTTAATTAGCGAATGGTCGACAGTGGCGTGTCACAGCCATTTGGCTCCTTTGCGCGATGCAAACTGTCTGTAATTGTTGTAAAATAAATTTAATGAAAAAAGAAATTTATAAAAACTAATTTCTAAAGCTATAACAATATCTCTATGTGTGCCAAATATTATGCAATGTTTAGCTGTAAAAACTGGATTAACTAAAATACTCGCAAACTTTCAAATTCATAACATAATTGAAGATAAATAACACTTGAAAAAATCATCGACCTCAGGTGGGACTCGAACCCACGTCCCATCGCATACCGGGCGAGTGCTTTGACCACTAAGCTACCGAGGACGTCACGTGACAAGATGAAATTTCTCAAGTCTTCTTTCTCGCTGTCAAAGCCAGCGTATTCCGATCAATGTTGTAGCTATATGTATATCTGAGTAGTATACTACCGTCAACACCCTATAGAAATATTTTTACAAATATTTGACTATTGGTTAAGATCAGAAATGCTTAAACATTGTAAATTTTTGTTTTTAGCAATTCCATGCAAGGTTTAATTGAAGATAAATAACACTTGAAAAAATCATCGACCTCAGGTGGGACTCGAACCCACGTCCCATCGCATACCGGGCGAGTGCTTTCATGACATAAAGTAAGTAAGATGTATTTATCGTCCAAAAATAACGTTTCATAATTGTGTATTGATGGAATATTAAATTTACTTACGGACTCATTAATAAGTAATTCTTGAGCTCCGCACCAAAGGCTCAGACACAATCAAATAACGCCCATTTTGGAGGAACCCACACGAAGCAAACGCCCACATGAAAATTATAATTGAATTGCCTTATTCTAATAGCTTTGCGTCTAAAACAGTATTATTGCGATAGAAACTGTTTAAAATTATATTTATTAGATTTGATGGTTTCCAATAAATTTTAATATTATCGTTAGTTGAGCTTTTAATAGGTACTTATTATTCCTTATTATTAAAGTAATACCACAACAATTATACTTAAATACTTGTAAATAGTTATTATGGATGCACCACAAGCAACTTTCAAAATTTCTGAAAAACACTATAGAAATTATATTAATTGTTAAGATTTTTTAATAGGGTACCTGTAAAAAAAATACACCGTGACAAAATCCCAGATAAAATAAGATTACAAATAAATATAGTTACAAAAAGTCCATTTTTATTTGCTAGCCAATAATCTACTTTAGTAATCAGCGATTAAACCTTAAAACCTTTTTATTCTTAGTTTGTTTTCATAATACACTGATATTTTTTAAAAGGTTGTTCACAATATTTGCCAAACCATAGGTGAACTTAATCGGGAGCTTATCTGCCAAATCTGGCACTAGCTTATTAACCAAATGCAGGATGACAAACACTAGCTTAGTTAATACGCCGCATGAGCACCCACATAACTTATAATCCCCTTTTCTATAAATAGACGTTAGCCTGTATAGGTCATACGCATATCGTTAGCACTACTAAAGCGCTGGGATATTCGCCTGGGGGTGTGAATATCAAAGGCAGCTGAATCGATAGTTAATGAGGATTTAAATCACCTAAAAATAGAAACTTCTTAATCAGGGTTGGTAATCTAGATAGGGTTAGATATATATATATATACTTTGAATTTGCACACCAACAAATATACAGTTGATGTTGATATTTTCTAATACAAATCTGACAAATAAATAAATATTGGACAACATCACATACATTGCTCTAATCCTAAGGTAAGCTAAAGCACTTGTATTATAGAAATCAGAAAAAACTACGGTACCACAACACCCAGACCCAAGACAATATAGAAGAGTTCGTTTTCCACATTGACCCGACCGGGGATCGAACCCGGAACCTCAGAGGTTCCGGGAAATGCCTCGAATATTCGCATGCGGCTAGTGTTTTCAATCTTTTAATTGCTTTGACTTGATTAAAAGTCGAATGTTTTTACAACTCCCGTACCCGAAGACCTTAGTAGGATTTCTTATTAAATTTCATTCGATACCTTCTAATAGCCATTCTTAATTAAAAACAGTCTTGACAGACGAAAAAACGATCCTAGGTTTTGAATTACAACTAAGTTTTCTGCTTTATTCTTCTGCGAAAATGTACAGATTATATTGGGTAAAAATGACAATCGCCATCAAGATAGAAAACGTACACTTTTTTGCAGTGGCTCCAGATGGCAGTAGATAAAATAGTGTTTTTCTTAACACAACACAACACACAGCAGGTAAAACCTGCTCTCAAATTTAACCCGGCTTAAAACCACTTACTCTCTAGCTAAAAGCCTAACAGAGTACAGTACATCGGGCCAAATCCCAGATTAGAGGAGCCCATTAACTTTCCAGATGTGTATCCGAGCAATCCGTCAAGTGCGAGCCGTAAATAGTGCGACCAACCGTTTCTGGTACCGTCATCAAAAAAATCAGTTGTTCCAGTCATTTTTCAAATCACACTCTGTCAGACTGAATCTGATTTCACAAGGAAGATAAGGTTATAAATAAAGCTATAAGTGTTATGTTTAGTTGTGTGTATCATCGGCTGTGAGCCACATTAAATAAATAAAAGAAGGCGCGACTACGATGAAGTGAGAACAAGAAATCATTGTGTTACCAGAAATAATTAACTTTGCCCAGGGCCATAACCATGAACTCTTAAAACAATCTCAAAGTTGTCAAATTTGTCAATTTTGGTACGTCATTTCATACAAAATTTGACAGAAATGATAATGTTTGACAGATTTGAGATTGTTTTTTATGAGTTCGTGGTTACCGCCCAGGACGTCTCACATGGCACGAAGGCAGATTTTATACCTACCCCAAGCGGATCGTCTTTTGTTTTGTTTTTCTTTTTGTCGGTTATAGACCTGGCACAGTACTAGTCGGACTCGGGCACTGAGTTTTAACTATATTCTTAAGCACTCGATATGATAATAATTGTAAATTTTTGTTTTTAGCAATTCAATGCAAGGTTTTAATTAAAGATAAATAACACTTGAAAAAAATCATCGACCTCAGGTGGGACTCGAACCCACGTCCCATCGTATGCCGGGCGAGTGCTTTACCAACTAAGCTACCGAGGACGTCACGTGACACGATGAAATTTCTCTAGTATTTCTTTTCGCTGTCGAAGCCAGCGTATCTCTGATCAATGTTGTAGCTATATGTATAGCTGAGTAGTATACTACCCGTCAACCTGACGTGGGTTCGAGTCCCACCTGAGGTCGATTATTTTTTTCAAGTGTTATTTATCTTTGATAATAATTGTGTTTAATAAAACATTGACAATACTGTGTATTTAAAGAAAATTAAGGAAAATAGCGACAGAATAAATTAGTTACTTATTACAATTACTTGTTTACTTTACTTTATAAAATTTGTTTAGTATTTATGGCGAAACACAACTAAAACTAAGTACAATAACAGATTGTACTTAGTTTTACTGATTTCGCCAGAAAACTGCAAGAGGTGTTAAACCTATAATTGGCAATGCATTAAGTTAATAACATCAAATGTAACTAAAATGTAAGTATTAATAGCTGTTGGCAATTCAAATAAATAAAAATAAATAAATAAATATTTATTTTGCTTTAGCTATCGTAAAACATTTTAAAACTAGATAAAGAATATTTATTTTTTTATTAGCAACATAAAACAGACATTTCTTAAACCGCTTCATTTTTATTTTTATTTGTTTTGACCATGAAAACATAAAAAATTAAAACTTTAATATTTTCAGCTTTTTATCCTAACGTTACTGGCGCCAATCTGATTCAACCGAGTAGTTGGTTGGGCTCGAGTTTAATCTTTATCTTGTATTACTATGGACTCGGATGCGTATATCGAAAGGTAAATTAATGTTTTTGCAAACTGTATAATTTAATTAGATTTTTATTTAATAAGGAAAATCAAGGTGTTTTTTATAGCGTCGATTGAAAGTTCCGACTTTAATCCTACAAGAGTTTGGGTGGTATAAGTACCTATAGTGGTTGTTTTCAATAATACTCTGTTTAAACTAATATTTATATTTAATAAATTAAGCAATATTTGTTTTAGAATAGTTTGTTACGGGATTGCTACCATGTACCTTATTTTTGAGTTCCCGATATATCCGTGTTACTCCGTGATCATGGGGCTTGCAACAGTGCCGATATATCGGGAACTCAAAAATAAGGTACATGGTAGCAATCCCGTAACAAACTATTCTAATGTTAGTAACCATGAAAGTTTAAAACAATATTTGTTTTAATTAAGCACATAGCTAGCCCTCACAAATTGACCCGCCCTTGCAGGGCGTTACATGTATCCCAGTCTGTACCTACCATCTAACTGAATTATGTAATGTGACACGCAATAAATGATTTGAATTTGAAGTACTTTATCTATTTATCTCAGCATCAAGCCCAATTCCTGTATTTCAGACGACCGCCCGTCTGGTGTAGTGGTTCGCGCTCTGAACTACAAAGTCGGTTTGCGGTTGCGGGTTCGAATCCCGCAAGGGGCAAATGTTTGTGAGATGAGCACGAGCATTTGTAGATACCTAAATCATGATGTTTATGAATGTATATAAATATGTTTATCCGATAACTAGTCCCCATAGTACAAGCTTTACTTACTTTGGGCGATTTGGGGCTATACCTAATTGGTAATTGTGGGAACAATTTATTTATTTTATCAATAGCCGCAATCCAGTGTCGATGCGGTCACAGTAACATTACTGTACTATCTAAAACGGTATTCTTGTAATCTGTAACTTTTACATAAAAAGCATAAAATTATTGTAATGCGACTGAAATTGGCCAAAAAATATATCATATTGGTGTCTTATATTTTCAGTTGCATTACGAGAATACCGTTTCTGATCGTAATAGTACTGGGACCGGGCCAACACGGGATGGCGACTTCGGTAAAAATTACGGGAATTGGGCTTCAGAGCGATGGTGGTGTATATATTTTTTTCTTTTTTTTTTGGTAATTTTCGAACCCCGCTATTCCGTTGTTTATCATTATCATATTTGTCTAAACAACAAACTCTCGGCGGCTCTCTTAACGAGTGCAGCAGGATGACCTCTAGCAGGCAGCGGTGGCGAAATATCGTGAAGCGCATCACATCTGCCCCATCCACTACTGCTACGATTCTTGACGATCACGACCGCTCTGTCAAGAGCGTACCGAATAAGAAGAAGAAACAACAAACGTTAACAAAATTAAAATAGTCAACATTTTTTTTATTAAATATTTTTTTATTAAATTTGCAAATAAACGATTGAATTTGAATTTGAATTTAAACTTCAGTTCAACTAAATAAGAAGTTTCCAAATGGCTGAAGTAAAATGTTTACAGGTTTTAAAAAATATATTTCAATTACTACTGGTACTGATCATCTTCTTCTTTGGGTCTCGGCTCAGGATTTCATAAATGTGAGGACCAAAACTTAGCCACCAATATAGCACTATCGGGGTCTATTTGGGTCCGTAACCTATTTAAGGACTTCCAGGTTGCCCAAGGCAGATCATGTCCAAGGGGGAGTCGCTCTAATAGCTCCATTTTTGGATCTATGGGATATTTCTCCTTCCATAGCTTTAAGCGGGCGTCTTTAGCAGAGAAAGAGTCCAGAGGAAAAACTTTCTTGCCAAAGTTCTGGCGACTTTTTAGGCTCTGGGCTACCGGCACGTACTAACGTAACAGGACCTCGGAATGAGACATTGCACGAACTAATGAAAAAAAAATTAAAGTCGGGTAGTAAGTAAATGCTTTTTTTTTTAATATGAAGCTAATATTTGCAGCAAAGAAATATCATTGATTTTTTTAGTATGATTATCCGTTAGTACTTCTAATTATTAGTCCAACATAGACGTTTATGACTTAAAGTTTGAATAGAATAGAATAGAATAGAATAGAAAAAGATTTATTTGACACACAGAATACAAAAGGAAAAAAAACATTTACAGGATAATAAAAAGCAATATGTGTCAAAAAGGCCCCCGCTCAGCATTTGTCGTGACAGTCAGGGACGTATCACGACGCTGGTTTTCAGCAGGGACCCTGACGGTAGGCTCGGTGTTTGCTGTTTTATTTAACCTCAAACATTTAATTTCAATATTTATTACATTAATAACAATCAAAATTAATGTTGTAAATTAATCTGATTTGCTAGGATAATTAAACAGAGTAAGTTTAAGCGAATACAAGGGTCAGTCTGGACTCCAGAGATATAATCACAAGGTCATGTCAATCCCTGTCATTAAGGGAAATCGCTTTTAATTACGACTATCAATCTCTCAATGTAAAAAGGGGGTATTTTATGTTTAAAGTGTTTTCTTTGTGTTTCCTTTTTGACGATCCATCGCTGAGATTCTGGGTTCGATTCCCGGTCGGGTCAATGTAGAAAACGAACTTTTCTATATTGGCTCGGGTCTGGGTGTTGTGGTACCGTCGTGGTTTCTGATTTCTATTACATAACACAAGTGCGTTACCAACTTACCTTATGATCAGAGCAATGTATGTGATGAAGTTGTCAAAAAAAAATTAAAGCCTTTGTTTATTAGTGTTTATTAACTAGTGGTTTCATAACTAGTAAATTTAAAAAAACACACTTAAAAGCCCAGACAAATTAATAATCGTCTCCTTTTTGAAGTTGAACTGTAATGCTTTGCAGTTTAGAGCGCATAGTGAAAGTAGGCATTGCTTAAGAGCAATATAATTATCCCAAGAACCAGGAGAAGGATTATACTGGACCTGTATGCATTTAGGTATTGAAATATATATACTCTAAAACTAATAATATACAGGGTGGGTACAACTCCCCAGTTGACGTTCAAAGCTAAAATTTGGATGCCTTTATTAAGTTGCATCCAAATCACCATGTATATTCTACGATTTTACTTAGTTTTTGCTCGCCAGAGTGACAGAAAAAATAAAAAGCATTAATAGGTGAAAATTAAGGAAAAAATCATAAAAATAATTCTAGCTCCTAAACTAAGCAAAATCGTAGAACATACATGGGGGTGATTTGGAGTTGCTTATTCCAGCTGTTGTCAGTCTGCTTATTCCGGCTCATCTCCAAAAAACGGCTGTACCTATTTTGCCAGGACATTTACTGTAGGCTAATTTCAAGGAGTAACAAGGCAACTTTGTTTTTAATTAGAGTCCACGCAAAAAATAACATAATCCGATTCAATAGAAAAGTTTTGATAATAATTTAAAGACTACACGAACGAAGTCGCAGGTAACAGCTAGTATTGAATATGATCTGCGTATTCTGCGTATTCCATGCCCAAGCGAAAATGTAATAGGTTCTACAAAAATGGCAGTGTAAAACAAAAATGGCGTAATAAAAGCCTGTCGGACAAAATTCCATTCAAATACCGCTAAAATACGTGTTTTAAAATCACAGGACGGCGCGTGCCACAAGGAATGATAACCCCATGTATCAGACCATTCGACCTAGTCTAAGGGCTATACATTATTTAGACACGTTGACGTAACACCAGCTAAAATTAAAGTAATCGCTAACCTCAAAGCTTTGTTTCTGAAAAAATACTGTTTTAAAAAATAAGACATCGTCATAATTTATATCTTTAAAAGTACGAAATCAGCTGCATAAAATATAACAACTTTCATAAGCGGATTAACATCAAATCATACGATTTAAGCTTGATCTTTTGATTTGATTATGGAAAGACTTTTTTACATTTCAATGTTGTAATCTGCAGCTGAATTCGAGCTTCAATCTTCAAATTACTATATTGAAAATGTTGCTGGCTCTTGGTCTAGAATTGTGTAAACATCGGTTTCATTAATGAAGTTTGGGTGCGGAAAAGGCATCAGCCTTCACTAGGCACGATTAATAGCTGCCCTCTAGATATTGTGTTGATAGTAGGATGGTGGGACTATTTTCTAAACTTGTTGTGTTCTTGTGTTCAGTACTTTCATTAGTTCTTAGATCCATAATATCATGGCACAAAAAAAAAACTTTTCTTTTTGTTCTCTTTTAAATCTTTTTTTGCCGTGTCGTGTGGTGCCGGCACGTTAAAAGAATTGCACCACCCCTTCTCTTCCTATGGGTATCGTAAGAGGCGACTACAGGAAAACCGCCATAAGAAGACGGGCAGCAGCGTCTCCTCTACACCATTAGCCAAACTGCGATCGCCAACCCGCCTGCCAATCGTGGCGATTATCGCAAAATCCTCCTTTTGGAGAGGCCTGTGTCCAGCAGTGGACTGATCTAGGCTGGTGATGTGAAATATTTTTTTAATTCAGAGGCACAATTCCAAATTTCAGCGCCGAAACAAAATGCAGTAACGAGTCATGAACAAGTTAAAAACTCTAGAAAAAGTTAACACTTTATATTCTGTCCTTCACGACACACACGGCTGCGTAGGCACTGACTCTTATAGAAACATTTTCGAAAATAAAAATCTCAAGGATAAACCAAAAACGCACAAATGAATAAGAATCACAGCGAGAAACCCGAACCAGATACAAGATTGAAGGTACCTTCTAAGAAGAAATCGCGAGAATCACATGTGTGTACCTCTGATATAATTAAAAAGAAGAAGGTTAGCATTCTCCCGTAAACAATGAAATAAACGGTTTTCGAGTTAATACCTTGCCTCTCGGCAAACTAAGTGTAGAACGACCCCAGCTCGATGGACCGTCGACATTAGGGAAGATGGCTTGATACAAAACCAGCCAAGTGCGTGTCGTGCCACGCGTAGTATTGGGTTCCGTAGTTGCCCATCGTTACCACAATATATTTCAGCAATTACTACAGATAGATCACTTAAAACATTTTCCTCTAAGGAATTTTTAAATGACTAAGTTAAACGACTATTACGAAACTTAAAAGTGCAAAAATTGGCACTTTAAAGTTTCGTAAAGTTTAATGTATCGCAAACGGATTCCTAAATCGAAAAGTTGTCTTAGCAACCCCTAACACCAATACCCCACACGATGGGGTAGACGATAAAAATAAAATATTGGACAACATCACATACCTACATTGTCCTGATCTTCTAACGATATAACGGTTTATGAGATACAGCCTGGTGACAGACGGACAAACGGACAGACGGACAGACGGACAGACGGACAGACGGACAGACGGACAGACGGACAGACGGACAGACGGACAGACGGACAGACGGACAGACGGACAGACGGACAGACGGACAGACGGACAGACGGACAGACGGACAGACGGACAGACGGACAGACGGACAGACGGACAGACGGACAGACGGACAGACGGACAGACGGACAGACGGACAGACGGACAGACGGACAGACGGACAGACGGACAGACGGACAGACGGACAGACGGACAGACGGACAGACGGACAGACGGACAGACGGACAGACGGACAGACGGACAGACGGACAGACGGACAGACGGACAGACGGACAGACGGACAGACGGACAGACGGACAGACGGACAGACGGACAGACGGACAGACGGACAGACGGACAGACGGACAGACGGACAGACGGACAGACGGACAGACGGACAGACGGACAGACGGACAGACGGACAGACGGACAGACGGACAGACGGACAGACGGACAGACGGACAGACGGACAGACGGACAGACGGACAGACGGACAGACGGACAGACGGACAGACGGACAGACGGACAGACGGACAGACGGACAGACGGACAGACGGACAGACGGACAGACGGACAGACGGACAGACGGACAGACGGGCAGACAGAAGGACAGCGGAGCCTTAGTAAAAGGGTCCCGTTTTCACGTCGCGTCACGGAACCCTAAAAATAGATAGATAGATACTCTTTATTGCACACCACATAAAACAAACAGTACACAGAGAAAAATACAATTTGAATGGTACAATTTAGGTACAAATAATTATCTCTAAGAATAGAATTTCCAAGCAAGGAGGGGAAGAGGACGACGTAAGAAGAGATGGATAGATTGTGTGAGGGCCGATATGTCTGAGAAGGGAGTGAATGACTCGATGACAAGTGACCGTATTACATGGAAAAGGAAAACATTCTGCGTCGACCCCAGATAACCTGGGAACAGGGCAGGCGAATGATGATGATGATGAATAGAATTACCAAGCAAGGCCATGCGAGTACAATGGCTAGACATTTTCAAGTAATTGTACGCTAGGTTTAATTTTCTATGCTTTTTAGTTTTTATTATTTAAATGTAAATAACATTTTCGTTTTGATTATCTCTGCGAAGATTTGCATACGGTCCCTTATTCTGCCGTCTGACAAAGTAAGTACCCATATGCTGGGTTTCCCTGTATAGATAGATATCTTTAAAAAAAACTCCTGTTCAGCATAAGTCGTAAAATTCAAAGGAACAGTTGAGTATGATACAGAAAGCTAACTATATTTTTTTAAAATGCTTTGTATTTCGTTCGATGCGGATTATGAAGCGTAGGTACTAAGAATAGTTTATAAATAGATTTAATTAGAGCTATTGTCATTAGGCCTTTTCGACCCTTAATAAAGGAACTGCGCCAATTTGGACCATTAGCTACATCCAGGTCCAGAATTTCTCGCGATGTTTTCCATATATCTGTACATCGATACTGAAATATCCAGAGGTTTGTGCTAAGATGGAAATTCAAGATCCACGGAAGTGAGGCAAGACTCCATCCTCTGAGCAACTATGTATATTTTTAGTAATACCTGTTCAATGTCCTTTCATTTTCTGTCAATAAACATATTAATATTAATTTGTTTTTAAAGAAAAAACACCCACTGTCTACATGTTTGAAACATTTCCCTATCATTGATATATCAATAAACAAATAATATACATTTGAAATTATGGCTAAATTAATAAGTTGAACAGGCAATTAAAGAATTATTTTTAGGCAAACAAATGAAATAAGGAACGTGAATATGTCAAACTTTTACGAAGCTTTTATTAATTTTTACTTTGCATAAGTTTTAATCACAGCTTGGCGAGAATGCGGAATAAACCTACTGAATGTAAAATACAATTATGACTAAAGAACTGCAATCTAAGAGTGCGTGAGTCAACAACCAATTCCTTTTTGTCGTATGAATAAAAATAATGTAGATTGTGCAAGATTTAGATAGAGATCTGGCATTAAACGTAAAGATTCGTTCCAGTGCCAAGCGAAAACTTTGGATACTTGGGATTGATATCAACATCGGCAGGGCAATTGTAATAGCGGACACTTCAGAGATAATAAAGTGAGTAGCTGACCTGATGCTAATGTCGTGATGCTATACGAATAGTGTCGTAATGCTGATGTCGTGTGGTGCCGGCACGTTAAAAGAATAGCACCACCCCTTCTCTTCCTATGGGTGTCGTAAGAGGCGACTACAGAAGAACCGCCATACGAAGACGGGCAGCAGCGTCTTCTCTCCACCATTGGCCAAACTGCGATCGCCAACCCGCCTGCCAAGCGTGGCGATTATGGCAAAATCCTCCTTTTGGAGAGGCCTGTGTCCAGCAGTCTGATATAGGCTGGTGATGATGATGATCATGACCTGATGCTAAAGGTTTAGCTTCAATACCATAAACCACAGGTACAAAGAGGGTAGGCTGCGTTGGTATGGTCACGTCAAGAGGTGGCCCCTTGATTACGTAGGGAATTTGGCACTGCGGCTTTCCCGGTCGAATATACAGAGGAAGACCCAAGACTAGAAGGGAGAGTGTAGTTCTAAAGTACATGAGAGAGTGCGAGGTTTCCGAAGACGATGTCCAGGACAGGGCGAAGTGGACGAGAAAAACACGGAAAACTGACCCCACCACCATGTGGGATAGATAGCTAGGAAGAGAGAAAGATAATTTATATTATTAAAAAAACAAAAAAAAAAATTATCTAATCTTGCATTGTTTTTATACTTTAAAATATTTACAAGTCACATTGGAAAAAATGGTAATTCACAAACTTATTGTTTTATGAAACTGTAGGTAGATTCAGACGACTTAACAGGATCAAAGATATTTCAACTGGGCAAAATAATCGCTGTATTCTAGCTTTCAGCATAGCTTTGCCCTAATCAAACATAGTTTCTGGTTTCTTGACATCGCTTTTTATAGCTTTTGCTTAATACCTTGTTATTGTGCAAGTGATTCGTCAAGAGTTCAAGATAGACAACGCCCCCCATTCTACTTAATTAAATGTTGTTTTTGATGTAACTTCTCTTTTAGGACTCGTTTGCTTATACAGGGTGTACAAAAGAATGGGACACTCCTTCAAACCACGTGATCAGCTGGTATTATACAACAAACTTACTCGCATACCTCGATGATAAAGTATGTATCTAAAAATAAAATCACGATTTCGATGTTGCACGCATAGAAAAAGTTGTTGTATATGACCAGCTGATCACGTGATATTAAAGAGTATTCCATTCTCTTATACCCCCTGTATGAGATTATAATTCTTACTATCTAAGATAGCCTTTTTATTTCTTAAACATGGGGCTAAGCACCACTCTTATGCTGCAAAAAACTATAAGTCACAGTTTTGAAACCTGTAACGAGAGCAAATATTTGTCTGTATAATCAGCACCAGTACAAACTTAGTATATAACCTTATAAATTCTGACACGGCGTATCAAGAGAGCCAAGGAGTTCGACGGGAAAATTAATGTTCTTCAGCTCAGTTAAATAAACAGAAGCTTGAAAAGGGTATTGGTGCTAATCTAATACCTTAGAGTAATAGTTTATTTATACAGGGTTACATTTTAAAGGGGTGCCAAATTTTCAGGGACCACTCAGAATCAGTAACTAAACCGATCTACAATATAAACGATCTAAAAAACAAACTTTTTTTTAAATATTTTTTATTACTATCCGCTGTTCAAGATGTTACGAGTGGATAATATTGTCTCATTCATAAAAAATACGCACGCACTATGTCTGTGCAACCTAGAACTGCAAAGTTCAATGCAATAATAGTCACAATGGCGCGCGAAAACAAACCTTAGCATTTTCGATGTAAGGAACATTTCTAACAGCAGGAGCGTCCGCGCATACCAGAGGTTCAAATTGACAACAAATACTATTAACAGTGCACCTCTAGATCTTATTTTTTCAAATTTGGCACCCCTTTGCAATGTAACCCTGTATACCCTGTATAGATAAAATAGCATGGGAATACTCCATACGGTTCATTGTTGTGTGTCCGCCCCACACAACTAATACACACCCGGGTATTAGTGCAACACATATGAGATTTTCATTAATTATTTTCCTGACTTTTCGGCTTAGGTAATTACATAGGCCCCTAAGGTAAAACTGCAAGCGTTTCACGTAAATATTTGAACAAAACAATTTAGATTTTGCGTAAAAAGTATTATTTTGTTGAATCGTCTAGCGAGAAGTGTCATAAGAAAATCTACTCTGCATATAAATTTACTTGCCGTTACGCTTGAAAGAATATTTATAGTGTTAGATAATTTTATTCTTCGAACCTAATATAGCTAACTTAATCACATTTGAGTGCGCCACCTGTAAGTAACGACGGCTAGCTCAATGAAAAATGGAAACTGAATACAGACAAATAGAAACTAATAACAAAACCAGTTGGACTCATTGCACCAGACAGGTAAAATCTTAAAATAATATTCTATATATATTTCGATATAGATAAAGATATAGGTGCCGGCACGTTAAAAGAATTGCACCACCCCTTCTCATCCTATGGGTGTCGTAAGAGGCGACTATAGTAGAACCGCCAGAAGACGGGCAGCAGCGTCTCCTCTCCACCATTGGCCGAACTGCGATCGCCAACCCGCCTGCCAAGCGTGGCGCTTATGGCAAAAACCTTCTATTTGAGAGGCCTGTGTCCAGCAGTGGACTGATATAGGCTGGTGATGATGATGATGATATAGATTTCATGTCTTTCATTTAAACCTAGTTCAGAGTCGAGAAAAGTGATGCTTCGGCAGTGAAGTGATTTTAGTTCAGGTGTAGTTAGTACGAATTGCAGGAAGCCGCTGCATGCAGGTCGCTTCCAACCGGCCGATCTGGAAGTCACCGGGGGAGGTCTATGTTCAGCAGTAGACGTCCTGTGCCTGAGATGATAATGATGATGATAGTATGAATTGAAATATAAGTACTATATATTCTTAAGGTTTTATTAAATTCTATAGAATATTGATACCCTTTACCCTATCAAAAGCCCTTACAATCGTTATACACTAATATTGACTTCTGCTCGCTTCGTTCGCTTCGCTTCGCCACCGAGTGCGACTCGTGTGGCGGAATACTGCTCACCAAAAATTTGACAGAATTGCCATCGACACGAGAAAAGAAATCTAGGCTTTAACGATAGGTTCACGACCTCCGTAGCCGAGGGGCGAGCACGCCGGACTGTATAATATGGCGTCACCATCTCTAAGTTTTCGGGTTCTATCCCCGGTCGGGTCAATGTAGAAAACGAACGTTTCTTTATTGTCTCGGGTCTGGGTGTTGTGGTACCATCGTTGTTTCTGATTTCTATAACACAAGTGCTTTAGCTACTTACCTTAGGATCAGAGCAATGTATGTGATGTTGTCTAATATTCGTTTATTTATTTTAGTAACCTTGTACCGGATTAATTGCAGGTCCTCGTTTGTTTGACAATATGGACCTCGTATGTCATCACAGGGTTGAGTTTGGGGACTCCTACTGTGGCAGTTCCTCAGTTGAGGAAAGAGGCCAACTCCACGGAAGCTGTCTCTAAAGAAATGGCTTCATGGTTGAGTAAGTATAACGATATTTCATTTTTTTACTAAAACGATTCTCTCAGATTATGAACAAGTATCCATTTTTAAACTTTGTTTTTATTTCAGCTTCTGTCTTTGGCTACTCTGGAGCGATTTGTCTGTTTATTATAATTCCCATTGGATACTTCATGGGTCGAAAATTTACAATGGCAATCCTGGCTGTCAACACCTTTATATCCTCTGTATTGATTTATTTCAGCAAGACCGCTTTGCTTTTACTAATCAGTCAAATGGCATTGGGTTTAACATTTGCCGCTCAGTGTTCGGTATATTTATTGATACTGACCGAGTATGCATCGCCAAAATACAGAGGTGTATTCTTAACCTTGAAATCAGCATCGTTTTACTGGGGCATGTGGATAGCAAACGCGATCGGAATATTCACGAACTACAGGTACATTGGACTCGTCGGGATATTTTGTTCAAGTTACAGTTTTATCATTTCATTAATTATACCAGAATCACCCTATTGGCTAGCCAATAGGGGAAGATACGACGAATGTGCCGTCGCTCATCGGTGGCTCAAAGGGGTTAACGAGGATTCTGAAAAAGAATTAAATGTCCTGTTGGAATCGCAAACAGGAATTGATAAAAAAATGGATACTGTTAAGTCATTACCAAAATACTTAAAACACTGTGTAACAGCTTTGAGAGAACCAGATATTTTTATTCCTTTAATTTTATGCTTCCTCGTCACGTCTCTGTTACATTTTTCGGGAAAATTGGTGTTGTATGCTATTGAAATGATAAAGAAGTTTACTGCCAATCAGTCCACAGTATACATCGGTGTATTAGTTTTAGACGGATTCACAATATTAGGAATGTACGTAGGATGTGTTCTATCGAAAATATTTAAGAGACGTACGTTACTGCTCTCCACGTCATTAATAGGTACAACATTTTTGTTTGCAATGTGCATTTACTTATACCTCATTAAATTATCGATATTGCCTGAAAATTTATACTTAATCATAGCTATGTTACTGGGATATTCTGTGTCAGTGTGCTGTGGTCCTATGATTTTAGCGACATCTATATCTGCCGAATTATTACCCATAAGGTTAAGAAGTTTCAGTACTTTTATTTATTCCGCATTTAGCTTAATTGTTTCCAGTACAATTGTGAAAATTTCACCCTATATGTTTAATACATTTGGTTTTCATGGTTTTTATCTGGGTTTTGGGGTTTGCTCTGTAATAATAATATCGTTGATATACAAGTACGTGCCAGAAACAAAGGATCGGACTTTAGTTGAAATAGCAGATATATTTGTTCAGCCAAAAATCAAGGAGCAGAGTATCCTTAAAGATAGTAATAATAAGAAGAGTTTTAGTCAATAATAATAACCCCTGATACTATTTCATGGTAAAAATTAGGTAAGTTAAGTTAGAACAAGTAGAAAATGTAAGATTATCCCGACCTAAAAGAATTCTTTTAAGTAATCTTAAAATAATTCTTTTACATATTAATTTATGTAAATTTTTCGTGTCTGAACAGACAGTGTCACAACAGTTAGGAAGCAAGAAATTAGATAAGTAACCAAATTTAAAGTGATAAAACATTGATGTTGGTTTGTATATTTTAGAGAGTTCTCTTAATCGAGGTTTAAATAATTGAATTTTAATGTTATTGAAAATTTTGAAATTGAAAATGTTATTGAAAAAATTGAAATTGAATGTAATTTAAGTTTTTTTTTTCATCATTACATTTTTCGTTAATTAGATTGTTAAAAATTATACTTTCTTGCATAAACATTTAATTTAATTAAAAATTTAAAGGATAACTGACAAACATTTTGGCAAAAATTATAAATTGTGGTTTACGACAAGTAAGTCGTTATTTCAATGTAATCAAAACCTGGGCTTAAGGCTGATGTTTTTAGCTACAAATGATGTTTTTAGCGCCTCCTAAATATCGAATCCTTTAGAATATCGAACAAAATCGCGGGCATTGCTAGTTTTATTTTAAAAAGCTAACCCAGCGCCCTTAGTACCGCTTCACAATCTAAAAATAAATGATTTATTGCATATAAATTATGTTAATGTTATTTATTGGGATTTTTTCCGATTTTAACATTGTTATTCTGCCATTCAGGGCGACTCCAACAACTCAAAAAATATAAAAATGCGTCCATCCGTTATTTAGTTACAAAAAGGGTAACCGACCCAACTCGGTTCTAAAAACTCTACGAATCAGTTGCGAGGCAACATACGTTTCTTGCAATTCAATTGTAATATCGAGCACAATGCCCGTTAATTCGAGGCACACATTAAACTCTGTAAAAACATATAAATCATTCACTTTACCTAATATTTGCCTAAAAGTAATTTCCAAGTAGAGAAGCGCGAAAGCATAAATTACACATCTAATAAATATTATGCCTATTACTATAATTGCCTTAAACCAAATTAAAATAGGAAACTTCGATGAGTCGAAAATCGTCTCAAGATAACAGTGATGAGAAATAAAGTATCGATGTTTTGAGAATTTAAATCGATACTTTTCACATCAGTATTATGACTGCTTGTAGTCTTTGTTCGAGTGTTAAATGACAAAGGTTGACAACAGCAGAGACTTATGGCGAGAAATCGTGCGGAGAGTCACACTAGCAAAGAATGACAAAAATGACCGCTTTGTTGAGATTGACTAGTAGATTACGTGATTGCGAATCATTGCAAGCGGATCTTGATGGCCTGATAAGATACTACACTCGTAATAAAACAACTGTTAACACAAAAAAATGTCAATGCATCACATATACGCGTAAAGTAGATCCCATTAAATATACTTACATATAACTTCAACAATAGCCCCATTGAGTCAGTAAACGAAGTCCGTGACCTAGGTATACTTCTCGATAGCAAGCTAACTCTGTCTGGTCATATCGACTGTGTTGTTAATAAGGCTTTCAGAAACTTAGGCTTCGTTTTGCGTTCGTGTAGACCTTTTAATGATATATCTGCAATTAAATCTGTAAACTTTGCATACGTTCGCAGTATCTTGGAATATGCGAGTCCTATTTGGTCACCGCAATACAATGCATATATAGAAAGTCTCGAACGCGTCCAAAAAAAATTCGTTAAACATTTAAATTATCGCCAGCGTGTTTCTCCTGATTCTTATCATGACGGCTGCCGTTGCCACGGTTTGCTGAGCCTTGCAGAGAGGCGTGATATGCTCGATATGTGTTTATTGTTTGACATCATAAATGGACATCTAGACTGTGCGGGACTTTTAGGGGAAGTCGCTCTTCGTACACCGTCGCGTCGCACTCGCCACACTCCCTTGCTTCACACTCCTCGACACTCCACTAGATATGCTGGTAACAGTATCCTCACGCGTATTGCACATACGTATAATACAAAATTTAGGGAATTGGAACTATTTATGGTTACAAAACATACTTTTAAACAGCGAATTGTACAGTATATAAAACAAACGCTCGTGGACAGATAAGTTCTTGATCTCATTTTTTTTTTTAGTCATGTAGATTTATATAATTTTGTTAATTTAACAAATTCTTAACCTTGCAGCTCTTATCTTACTTTATTTTGTTTAAAAAGTTATCCTCACACATATGAGGCTTATAGTGGGTACGGTTCTTGATTTGCAGTGTAGCTTTTTAACTTTGTCAACGGGTTTTTAGAATTTTTGAATTTTAATTTTAATCTGATCGCTTTCATTTCCTCTTTGCTGAGCTCGACTTGTTCGAACGAGTACAATTTGTAATGTTTTATTGTGCTCGTCTGCTTTCCAACTTAATACTTGTAAATAGTCTAAGGAAAACCTAGTATTAGCTTTACTGTCTGATTGTACAATAACTATGTATGTGTAATATTCACGCTGTTGGTTTTCTCGAATAAATAAAATAAATAAGAAGTAGAGAGTAGTAAAAGAAGTATGATTATTAAAAATACTGTGCAATAACTGTATAACTTTATTTATTAAATTTTATTCAGTTTTTACTTCTTCTATTAAAGTGATAAAAATAGACGTAAATAAATGTAAACTTGGGAAATGTTGTATAATATTAGTGCTATATCTTTATCGATATTTACATAATACATTACTGTTTTTGCCCTACCATGATATAAGGTCGTTGCCCGACTGCACGTTAATATCCTACCATATCATAGTCTAATACGGTAGGTCTGCTTCTAAAATGTGACATGGGGTATCTTTTACGCTTATAGGTATCTAGTTTCGATCTAGTTCAATTTTACAAGCTTTTATTTAGTTTCACTTGTTCCGTTGTCTGTAATCAAATCTTGCAAGTTAAATTTGATCCACTTCCCGGTTACCGATTGAGCTGAAATTTTGCATGCATGTGTAAACTGCGTGACGTGAGCTGGAAGGTGGCCATAGGAACTTCACAATGATACGAAACAACCTGATCGAGTTTGGGCTCGTTTAAATCGTCTTGAAGAGTAGTTTGTCTTTCAATGGTAACCAGGGTCTGGTGATGGAGCTGGAAGGTGGTCATAGGAACTCTGTAATGAAACGACGAAACTCCATCGAGTTTCGGCTCTTTTATTCTTCTTGACGAGTAGATACTTTGATTAAAGATGGTTACCAGGGTCTGATCTGATGATGGAGCTGGAACGTGGTCATAGGAACTCAGTCAAGAAACGACGCAATCCCATCGAGTCTCAGTTTGTTTGATTCGTCTTGACGAGTACTTTGGTGCTAGGTGGTAACCAGGGTCTGATGATGGAGCTGAAACAGCTTTTATTATTTGTTAATAAAATAAACTAAAAAGTTAAAAATAAATTTACCTGATGAGTAAAATACCATTATATAGGTAGCATTAAAAAAAAAAGCGTGTTACATTGTGATTGCAGAAGAAAAATTATGGTGTATAATCTAAATGTTCTTTAGTGTTCCATCAAAATGTAAATGTGAATGTATGAAAAGTTATGAAAAAAGTTTTTTTTTCTTTAATTTTATTACTCGACAGGTTTGGCTGTCAGCGGTAATTCACACCAAGTGGCTCCATCCGAAATGCAATACAATTTTTATATTTTTACGCTCTCACACAGAGGTGTGTGTAAACGCAAATCAAGGTACTGATACACTAGGGAACATTTTGTCCCGCAACATGACGCGCAACACTCGATCTACGTTACGCTGCGACGTTGCATTGTATTTTTCGTTGTCCCACACTATCGCCATGTTGAGAAACACGTTGCGCTCGCGTCCACACTCGGCGACAACCTGCGCGTCACTGACGCGCAACACGTGCGCCCGCTATCAGGACGGGAGCTGGCAACATGTCCCGCGTCACATAAGTGCTCCTTGAAATGTTGAGGGACATGTTGCGGACCTTAATGCAACGTCGCTGCGTCACGTAGATCGAGTGTTGCGCGTCATGTTGCGGGACAAAATGTTTCCTAGTGTATCCGTACCTTGATTTGCGTTTACACACACCTCTGTGTGTGTGTACCTTTAGTATTACATTTCGGATGGCAATAATAATAATAATAAATTGTTTCCACAATCACACCAATTATCTAGCCCCAAACTAAGCAAAGCTTGTGCTATGGCGACTAGATAACGGATAAACATACTTAAATACGTTTAAAAACATCCATGACTTAGGTGCAAATGCTCGTGCTCATCACACTAACATTTGCCCCTCGCGGGATTCGAACGAGCAACCGCCAGGCATTGTAGTCCGGAGCGCGAACCACTACACCAGACGGTCGTCAATGCAATGAAATAGAAATACATAGAATACTAAAGAATTAAGATTAGAAAAAAAAATGTGTCAAAAGGCTCAGCATTTGTCGTGACAGCCAGGGACATATCACGACGCTGATTTTCAGCAGGGGACAATGCTTAGATATTTATTTCCCAAAAGAAGTGCAACTTTAAGACTCTTTTCCTACTAAGAATTAACAGTATAAAGATGTCAAATTGAAATGTAAATCACGCCACACGGTACGCGGCACACTACACTCCAATCGGATTGTCGTCCCAATTGGTGTAGTGGCGCGGAAATTCACGTTGGACGCGAAGGGTCCAGGGATTGATTTCAGTTTGTGGTCAATTCAGAAAATTATCTTTACCAAATTGGTTCAAGCCAGGTGTGCTGGGAGACGCCTGGTACCTCGTACTAAGGCTCATGGTTACGAGCATTATAATGTAGTACGCTAGTTCATTATACCTCAATAATAACGAGGCAACACGCCAACTGTCATCAGTCATCACTTGGCGTGTTGTCTGCCACATACAAACATTTTTTTTAATCAGAAACTAGATTAGACCACCATATTAGATTAATAAAGAACGTATTAGTTACGAATTTTGTATCTTTTTATCTTTCCTCAATATGTGACAAAGCATAGGACGTGCTTGTCAAAGCTATCAAGTAAAACTCGAAATGAGCCTTCTGTTCCTTCCTATTGTGTGGTCCTACCCAATTCCGCGCTGGAAAAGTGTCGAGATTCACGATGACACATGACAAGCATGATGTGATAAATTGGAGAGTTAAGCAAAAATTTCTAAATATTTATCTATCTATCTATTCAGCCTATTGTCCACTGCTGAACGTTACCCTCCCCCAAAAAGCGCCAAAGAGCACGATCTTCCGCTATTTTCATTCAACCACTGCCAGCCATCTTTCTAAGGTGGTCGGTCCATCGGGCTGGGAGGGGTCCTACACTACGTTTGCCAAGCTGTGGTCTCTAATCGAGAACCCGTTTACTCTAGCTTTCGGTTCTGTGATAGATGTGGCTATACATTTATAATACTAAAAATCAAAAGAAAACTTGCCGCTCCAATTTTCAGTACGCTAGTACATCATACATCAATGGTTCAGATTACAAAAATTATACGTTCATGATTTTGGGAAAATGTATAGGTATATTTATTTTTTCTATTTATTTATTTTATTTTATTTTAAAGCTACTTTATTGTTCTTCTCTAAGTATTTGTGTTTAGGTAATTAGATTTTACTTAAAATCCTGCGTAAACGAAGGGTACCTATTACTGAATATAGGTTAAAACAGGCAAGATACAATCACTACATAGTATAAAACAAAGTCGCTTTCTCTGTCCCTATATCCCTATGTATGCCTAATCTTTAAAACTACGCAACGGATTTTGATGCGGTTTTTTTCAATAAATAGAGTGATTCAAGAGGAAGGTTTATATGTATAATTCATGCATAATATAGTAGAGACACACTGATAATTGCACCCGTGCGAAGCCGGGGCGGGTCGCTAGTATACACCGTGAATTTTTAATTACCCGAGAAAATTAACTAACATACTCAGATATCGATATACATCGAATTTGGCAAATAAAAAAAACGGAACGGCGTACGGCGTTGGCGTACGGAAGGCATAACTATGAATAAAAAAAAATTCATTCATAGTTATTCCTTCCGTACGCCAATATTACGCGACCAAATTAGGTGGATTTCAGTTCCGTTAATGTTGGAATGATAATGATTACTATTTGAATTAGCAGGACTTTTATGGTGCATATTTTTTAAAGAATGTTAGAGACCTTTTAAATAAATTTCTCATAAAAAAATTTTTTTTATTCGCCAAATTCGATATCTGAGTATGTTAGTTAATTTTCTCGGGTAATTAAAAATTCACGGTGTATAATAATATACAATACAGGTCAAGTAGGTGGAATAATGAAACTAAACGTTGATCAAATAAAAACAAGTAAAGGTTATTTCGAAAAGTCTTACTGCTTAGGTACATATTTGCTATTTTTCGGCCCACGCATTTGAGTAGGATTCAACAAACAATTTATTGTATTTGAAGACACAATGAATATTACCTATTTTAAGGTTATTTTGAGTTTCGAGACTATCCGTGTTATGAAATATTTGTGGCTTCACAAATAAATAAAAAAATAAATATTGGACAACATCACATACATTGCTCTGATCCTATGGTAAGTAGCTAAAGCACTTGTGTTATAGAAATCAGAAACAACGACGGTACCACAACACCCAGACCCGAGACAATATAGAAAAGTTCGTTTCCTACATTGACCCGACCGGGGATCGAACCCGGAACCTCAGAGATGGCGACACCATATTAGTCCGGCGTGCTCGCCTCTCGGCTACGGAGGTCGTCAAATATAATAATATGTTCTAAGCTTCGATGCTTACTTGTCATGCCACAATCAAAAGCAAGGTTAACATTATTTCTGAGCTTGCTACCAAATCTGTAACTTACCTCAGCGGATTAGTAAGCTGAAGCAACCAAATGCAAGACAGGAACATCATCACCAGCCTACCAGCCTATATCAGTCCAATGCTGGACACAGGCCTCTCCAAAAGGAGGATTTTGCCATAATGGCCACGCTTGGCAGGCGGGTTGGCGATCGCAGTGTGGCCAATGGTGGAGAGGAGACGCTGCTGCCCGTCTTCTTGTGGCGGTTCTCCTGTAGTCGCCTCTTACGACACCCATAGGAAGAGAAGGGTTGGTGCAATTCTTTTAACGTGCCGGCACCACACGACACATACAGACAGGAACATAGCGATGATAAATTGACTATTCTGAGCGAACTACCAAAAATCCCTTCTTTATGAACACACGTGATTTGTTTCGCCAATATTGTTTTTAAATAGTTATTTTTACTTGAAACATTTTATCAAAATTTATGTCATGTTTATTATCATGACTAGGGAAAAGATTTTTTTTTGTTTTGTTTTAGGAAATGCTAGGTAACGCTTCGTTCCGTTAGTTCCGTTTCTGAGTGAAACCATGATCCTAAATAATCATCATAATTTCGGCCTCAGGACGTCTACTGCTGAATATAGGCCACCCCCAATGACTTCCAAATTAGGAAGGAAGCGGCCTGCACAACCTAGCGGCTTCCTGCAACCTTTAACAAGTCGTCTGTCTACCTTAGACAAAGACGACCCACGCTGCGCTTGCCGGTACGTGGCCTCTATTTCAGAACCTTTCTGCCCCATCGGCCGTCGGTTCTACTACGTGCTATGTGCCCCGCCCACTGCCACTTTAGCTGGCTAATCTGTCGGGCTATGTCAGCGGCTTTTGTTCGTTCACGGATCTCCTCATTTCTGGTAGGTACGATCTTGCAAAGAAACAACGAACAAAGATAGATAGATAGATACTCTTTATTGCACACCAAACAAAGAAGTGACAATTGATGTTTACAAAAAGATGTACAATTTAAGCGGATTTATCGCTAAAAAGCGATTTCTTCCAGGTTTCAATGATCTTTAGTAGAATAGAATAAATTTATTTGCTTAAAACACGGTAAACATTAATATGTTACAATGTAAAGAGAGCAATCATGTTTTGCTTACAAGAAGCATGCAAATATTTGTGTGGGCCAAATAACCCAGTCATTACCTACATCAACAACTTAACAATAAAAACCAGACATGCAAAACATTAACAAGCATTAGTGGACCATTGGTTGCATAAAACATTTATCACTATACAATGCTATGCTGCAGGGCTAGCATGCGCAACACGATAAAATTTTGTCGTGGCATTTTATCGACTTTTGACGTTTAACGAACAAAGAAAAAACCAAAATATCAGGCAATGCCGCGTTATAACGTAAAAATAAGTAGCTACGAAGAACGGGAGACCCTGAAAATATTAAGAAAAGGGATTCGAGACGTCTGTAATTAGGGAAAACGACAAATATCGTCGAATGCGTCGATAACCGATGCGCGCATGCTAGCCCTGCTGATTACATTTAAGCTTAGAGCATTCAACCAACAGGAGACGACAAGCTCGCTAATTTCTATGCCATCAAAAACAAAACTTATAAAAAAAAACAAGTCTCGCAACTCAGTTCTTCTACCGTGAAAAGTTATGAGATCCATGTAATACCAAGTCGGTTAATTTAAGCAGTCTCTACATAGGGGACCTTCTATCTTAAGTTATTACGTAAGTAGCTAACCTAACAACATCTTACAGTGACCATATCAATATTAAAAATATTTTATGTTTTAAATGAATAAATCGACTTGGCAATCGCATGATAACACAGTGTATTTTACAACGAATACTTGTTATATGAAATAAGATTATTTTCGATTGCCAAGTCAATCTATTTATTTTAAACATAAAATATTTTTAATATTGATATGGTCACTATAAGATGTTGTTAGGTTAGCTACTTACGTAATAACTTAAGATAGAAGGTCCCTTATGTAGAGACTGCTTAAATTAACCGACTTGGTATTACATGGATCTCATAACTTTTCACAGTAGAAGAACTGAGTTGCGAGACTTGTTTTTTTTTTACAAGTTTTGTTTTTGATGGCATCTCATATCTTTTTGTATACGTACGTTATATAAAACGTGGTTTGTGTGTATACCTGCGATATCGAAGTAAGACCCAAAGGTTGCCTGGAAGAAAGTGCCCGCCTTTCTGTGACGAACGGGAAGAACAACTTATCCATGCACAAGTGTGACGTCAGTTTTAAATAAACGAAGATAGTGCTTAACACTATCGATAAATTTTATCGATGAGTTCTGCCAGTATTATGATAATGTTTTATTCAATTCAGACTCTTTATTATGTGTAAGATAGAAACATGACTTTTGGCTTTCATTAACATCTACAGGGCTATTTATTAATATACGTCAGTATGGTTGAGTCTAAGGCCCGAACTATACCCAGCCGGAAATCCGGGTAAGTACGGCTTCAATCCATCGCTTAGAACGAAGAATTCTAGCGGATTCTAACAGATTCCGGCTGGTTAAAGTCCATGCCTAAAACTGCAAGAAATACCTGTATAATTTGGTTTTTAGGTGAATTGTCTTAAATTATGATAAAAAAAATACTGGGCTATAACCCGCAAAAATCGAAAATATAATATAGGGAAAGTTAGAAGGTTGAATTTTGTAAAGGACAATGGAAAAACATTTTCTTTTTGCATAAGAAAAAGTATACAAATATTAGTGCTATCATGAAATAAAAAAAAACATAATACCTATTTTTTTGCTTGCTAAGACATTAAGTTGTAAATGAATTCAAATATTATTGGTCTGGGTCTGTCTGTGTTGGTGACTGGAGATGGTTGGCTCGGATACTTTATAATATAAAGTTATGTTTCTTTGGAATGGATTCATTTTTATAACTTAATTAGTAATTGAGAAGATGGGAACTAATTATTAATAAAAATCATCATCCTAAAACATTATCAAATCCGCGAGAATCCGTTATATAAATAATCTGTTACAAAACACACGTTTCTCTAGAGTTTAAGGTTCGGTCTATACGCTGCCGGAATCCGTTAGCATCCGCAAGAATCCGTTCAAAAAATGGATGGATTGAATCCGCGTTAACCCGGTCCGGTTTCTGACTGGGTATAGACCGAGCCTAAGATTCATGATAAGATATTTTAGGTGCCTCAAAGATTTCGTCGTCACCCTTTGTAATGTTATATTTTCGCAAAAATAATGAAAATTATTATTTACTGACATCTTAATAAGGACACATTATAATAATGCCTATTGTAATATAAATAAGATCCGTAATCTTACAGTAAAGCAACCAAATTAAACAAAATTTATAACAGCATACTGTTTTTATTGTATGTGTAAATAAATAACAACAAAAATGCTTGTAACCTAAGTCTTAATATTATTTTTGTGTTATAGTATAAATTCATATAAACAATAAAATTGAATCCACCCGTTTATTTTTCTAACGGGTTGGTTCATTGTGAATGTTCCCGAATATATTCCCATTTTGGAAATACATCCGGGTGGAATCCCAAATCTAGGTGACCTAAAGGTCAAGTGGTTAAATCGATATCGATATTTTGTTTTTGTGCTATCCTATCACCAACTTTGATGCAGGGTGGCCAGCGTAGGTATCAGTAAAAATCTAAAATTTTCACAATAAGGTGAAGTTCGCAAATATATTTTATTATTGAACTAGACCGATTATATGCAAATATTTATAGTATTGATACTTTTAAAACTAGGTAAATATTCAATCCAATAAAATGCGCAAAACTTAAACAAGAATCATAATTTGTTAACTGTGATATATCATTAATTCAATAAGCATCTATTGTAATGAATATTATTAAAAATATTAAACGTGAAACACCAGTGTGATTTCAATTTTGGGTACTTCAGTATAAAACATTACGCTTAATCATTGATGTAAAAAGTAAAGATACGGCTGACAGAACAAATAGCCTTGCATTTCCTCCATACATGATACACTAACCCCATCTGTTAGACTTTGATGTCAACTGTCAAATAGCATCATAGAGTAATTACAAGATTGTATTGATGTAACCTTGTAAGAGCGGCTTATAACGAAAGAGGAACTAAGAAAAAAGTTTTTATTTCACAGATGTTATATTTAAAGTAGTATCAGAGTAAATATAACTTTTTGCTTTTTCAAATTAAATACGTCAACATAAATTGAAGTAAAATAAAATAATCTTTATTTGCTTAAACACGGTATGCATAGGTGTTTTAAAATGAACGTACAGTCAACAGCACGTCGACCTACCCCAATAGTCAAAAATTCTCCAATAGATTTTCAACTTTAAGCCTGACATATAGAGTTCATTTGATTCATTTTTTTCAAATGAGAAAATTTGACATTTTGTGGTAGGTCGACGTGCTGTTGTCCGTACCAAGCATGTTTAGCCAACACGAGGCATGCAAATTAAATATAAAACTGAACTAAAATTAAATATAAAATTGCATTAAATTAAATTAGGTACATAGATGTCAGTCATATCATAATTATGTTGAAATTAATATTTATTATTATTAAAAAAACTCCTTTGTGGTTTGTGAGATTAGCCACTTTTTCAGTTTTGTTTTGTTTTTAAATTGATTATTATTCAATGTTTTGAATTCATTAGTAGGTATATTATTAAAGATTTTTTATACTCATTGTCATACAGCTTTTTTTATACTGCATTGATATTGGAGTTTTTAGTAGTACCAGGATATTTTGATTTCTTGTGTGCCGTGGTTATCCACATTTGATATTTATATGTCAAATGCCCTTTTAAAAATATGCATAATTTGCATTACAAATACATATATGTTTCAAATATATACAGGGACGTCAATGATAGTAATTGCAACTGTGCAAATAGAGGACGACATAATGTTCGTAGAGGGTCACCGCATATTGCTCTTATGCATCTTTTTTGGGCAATAAAAGCTTGATTTATATTAATGCTATTGCCCCACATGAGTAAACTGCAGGGTAATTTAGAACCTACAATGCATGATAGGTAGCAATCGCAGTTTTTGTTACAGATCTAACCTGGTTTAAAGCATAAATAAACTTATTGTCTCTGTAGGATAGGTACAGATCTGGAAAACGCGCCGCGAATGCGCAGGCACGCGATCCGTTACTGCAACCGATTGTTGCGCCTCTTTAGCGCAACGCATGCAAGGCTTGTACAGGCTTGTACAGCCTGTCGATTCTGTAAACAAAACCGCGCTCACTTCGTTGCTGCACTCGCTCATCAACGATAAATAATATGAACCTTCTTGCTAACAAGATAGAGGCTATGTTCGTTTGTACGGCTAAGTCGAGTTTTAGAGCGAGTCCGTTGCGTTTTTCTTAGAGAATCGACCGGCTGTACGGTTCACGTTCGAGCCAGTTTAAAGGTCGCGTTCGCGTGGCTCGCCCGCAGCTCTCGCGCTGCGCCTGCTGTACAAACATTATCCATGTGCGATTTCCAATTCACGTATTGTTCTATAGTTAAACCTAGGAACTTCGTTTGTTTTACTTCGTTAATTTTCGTGTCTTTATAATGAAAATCAATATTAATATTTTTGTTTCTGTTTAATTGTATGTAATTAGTAAATACTTTAACATCAACATTACTTTTAAATAAAACTATATGAATGCAAACCGAAAAACGACAAGATATAGCGGACTGTATTACGAACGATTAAATGTGTTTTGTTGCGCAATTATCGTGATTTTTATGAAGGAATTAATTTTGAATAATATTTTTAATTGATTATTGAAATAACATTCAGATTGCGTTCTGGCTCACCTGGTTTCTCCAATGTGGTAGCGTCAGCCACGTGCAGCAGAGCAATGGTTTGCCCCAGCGCTGGGCCCAGATAAGGCTTACCGGTTTACTGCTATAAGTTGGGATTTTGAGACGGCCTTCACGCAATCACTCACTTGGGTTTAAAGGTTTTTTACTACTTGTAGTCTGGAATTGTTTCTACTTGAAAGAGTTATTTAATATAGGCGCGCGATTCGCCCCGAGAATTAAGCTGGAAACATACTATCGGACGCGACTTACGGACGCGGCTTACAGCCGCGACTGATCAGTGTGCACGGTCCTCGGACGTTGCTTGCGGACGCCATGAGTGTGACCACTTTAGTGTGACGATGATTTAGTAGTAATTTCAGTAGAAAATCTGTATCGTTTAGTAGATTTTGGAAGAAAATTCTAAAAAATAGTAGCTAATCCAAAATACAATTATCCAGGCCAAAAAAAACCGACCAAGTGCGAGTCGAACTCGCGCACGAAGGGTTCCGCACCATAATCTGTAAAAACCGGCGAAGTGCGAGTCGGACTCGCGCACGAAGGGTTCCATTACCATACCATTTTCTATAAAAAATCACGTTTGTTGTATGGAAGCCCCCTTAAATATTTATTTCAACTTTCTAGCTATCACGGTGCATGAGATACAGCTTGATGACAGACGGACAAACAGACAGACGGACAGCGGAGCCTTAGTAACGATCTGCACCTTTCCATCCCATCTGCACCTGGGTGCAGGGCGTAAATACGACCTAATGGCCACTTGAGGGGACTCAATAATTCATTAACTACGAGTATAGCTCCCACAGTTATGTTTGAGTTATGCTTGTCCCATTTAGCTCTTTGTTGTAGGGTGTGCATGTACTCACTCTGCCACCTCTGCCAAAAATCTTTTGAATGAGTTTCCAACGCTGAAGAACACCAATATTTAAATCGACAAAGTTTTCCTCTGGCATAAGCGACAGGGGTTCCAAAGTCAAAAAATGACCCGGAGTTATTACCGAGAGGTCATTTGCGTCCGAACTCAGTGGAGTCAAGGGGCGCGAGTTTAGCATAGCCTCCACTTGAGCCAACACAGTGTAGAACTCTTCAAAAGTGAGCCGCTGTGTACCGATTACACGGGCTAAGTGAGTCTTTACCGATTTGATACCCGCCTCGGCTAAACCGTTAAAATGGGGACTCCCAAGAGGACTGAATGAAAACTTTATCTCTTGTGACTCCGCGGCCTTTTCCATTATGGAACCGAGGTAGTGACACGCGCCTATGAAGTTGCGACCCTGATCAGAGATAAGATGACAACACCTACCACGACGTGCGATAAATCTGCGTAGGGCAGCCAAAAAAGCCTCAGATGAAAGCTCAGAAGCCAGCTCAATATGAATAGCCTTCGTACTGGTGCAAACAAAAACACAGACATAACCTTTATAGGTTTTAACACCACGACCACGTCCGAGAGCTATGTCGAAAGGTCCACCAAAATCAGCGACAGAACTCGAAAAGGGTTTAATTTGGTTAACTCGATATGAGGGTTAAGTTAAACATGAATGGAGTGGAAGCGGGTTTTGGACGCACTCGAAAACATCGAATGCAACCTGAAATTACCGAGCGGATAGCACGCTTACACGACAAGATCCAAAAGTGTTGCGCAATGAGGTTTTGAAGAGTTTGTGCACCAGGGTGCATGAAACGGACATGATACTCATGAATTATTAAAGAAGTGAGGCGGTGAGAACGAGGCAATAGTAACGGATGCTTAATTTTATAATCAACGTTAGCATTGACGAGGCGACCGCCCACCCTGAGAAGACCCGCTTCATCAATAAATGGCGATAATTTGCGAAAACTCTTTGGAAGTGAGTTCGAAGAACCATTTCTTAAATTATCGAACTCCGACGGAAAAACACTTTCTTGTACGATTTTAATTATAAACATGAAAGCTCTATGAATTTCAGATGGCTGCAAGGGTCCAACAACGCGCTCTCCGAACGATTTTTGTTTTGAGTTGTGCACGAAACGAAAACAATACGACAATATGTGCTTGACAGTTGATAACGACGAAAATCTGGTAAGCAACAACTCGATAAGATTAGGCTCTTTTAGCGTCAACAGACTAAAAATACGCTGCTCCTCATGCAAGGGCTCTTCATCTGAATATGATAGCAAAGAAGTAGGCCATTTTTCTTTAATTTCGACAAGCCAAGAGGGGCCCTGCCACCACATACCATCACTAACGAGATCAGCGGGCAATAAACCGCGCGAACCGCTATCCGCTGGATTTGAATGAGTGCGGACATGTCTCCATCGATCAGGAGCGATAATCTCTTGGATATGACTGACTCTGTTGGCCACAAAGGTCTTCCATTTTGAAGGACACGACTTTATCCACGACAAAGCTACACTCGAGTCAGACCAAGCGTAAATCTCGTCAACAGTATAGAACGGCTTTAAAGCTTCGACAATAGCATGCATTAGGTCAGTGAGTAAAACAGCACCTTGCAGTTCTAGCCTGGGGATAGACAGTTTACGAAGAGGAGCAACTTTGGTCCTTGCACAACAAAGATTGACAGAGACCAAGCCTTGTTTATCAACAACACGACAGTAAATTACGGCACAGTATCCACGCTCTGAGGCGTCGCAGAAACCGTGGAGTTGCAACGAAACGAAAGGGCCGACAACACGACGAGGAATGGACACTGATGCCAACGACGAAAGCTGAGATTTGAACCGTAGCCATTCCGAGGCGATCTCAGAAGGCGCATTGTCATCCCATGAGACACCAGCAGTCCAAAGGAGCTGCATCAGATACTTAGCATAAAACGTAACCGGACCGAGAAAACCCAAAGGGTCATAAATACGTGCGATCTCCGACAGAATGGTACGCTTTGTGCAACGACAATCACTAGTATTTGCAACTCGAAAACGAAAAGAATCAGATTGAGGCTGCCATAAAAGCCCCAATATCTTAAGCGAAATGTCCGACATTTCTTCGAAACGTTTAAAATCCTCTGAGTATAAGTCCGCGGATGGAATGCTATCAAAAAATGAACTATTATTCGAAGTCCACTTCCTCAAGTGGAAACCACCCGACGACAATATTTTGGTGAGTTCCTCTCGAAGCAAGCAGGCTTGGTCGACTGAGTCCGCTCCAGTAACGATGTCATCTACATAAATATCACGAGCGAGAACGGCAGAACCAGCTGGGTATTCCTCAGCTGCATCCCTGGCAAGTTGAGCCATAGTGCGAAGAGCCTGAAATGGAGCTGAATACACTCCATACGTCACGGTCAACAGACGATAATCACGAACCGGTCCGACTGGGGAGGGACGCCATAAAATACGCTGATATTCCGCATCTTCTTCGGGGACCAATATCTGCCTGTACATTTGTCTCACGTCACCGGTAAAAACCACCGCGTGCCAACGAAAGCGCAAGAGCAAATCGAAAATATTGGTCTGAAGTTTAGGCCCGGCAAGAAGAGTTGCGTTTAGAGAAACGGCTTTAGCGTCTTTCGCGCTGGCATCAAACACAACGCGGAGAGGCGTGCTGACAGAATCGGGACGTAATATTCCGTGATGAGGAATGTAATAGAACTGGCCCTCACTACTAAAAGGAGGATCCACCTCTTCAAGATGACCGCGTAACTCATAATCTTCCATAAAATCGACATACGCTTTCTTGACTTCAGGATTGGAATTTAATTTACGTTCCAACGACAAAAAACGCTTGAGTGCGATTTCTCGAGAATTAACAAAGTTAGGTTTATTCGTAGGGTCGACAAAAGGCAAGGGTACTACAAATCTACCTTCATTGATACGGCTATGATTAGCAACAAAATAATCGTCGCATTGTTGGTCCTCCTTCGATACGAAGGATTTAAGTGGAGAACTAACATTTTCTAATTCCCAAAATTTCTTAAGGGAATCATCCAACGACAAGGTTTGCGAAAGATTCGACACGAAAAGGCAATTTCTATTATTGCTACGATAAACAGCGTTTGAATTAGATTTAGTGACATAACATTCACCCATAATAATCCATCCGAAAATTGTATAAATTTAACGCTTTTGGTTGACCGGGCTTCCCACGCTTGAGACCAGGTAACAACGATGAGGCGAAAATATCTGCACTTAGCAGCATGTCTACCGGTCCCGGTTGAGCAAAGTCTGGATCAGCGAGAAATACCTTTTTTATGTGCGACCACACCGACGAATCGACAGGTTGAGTGGGTTGGTCAGCGCATATCGACCGACAAAACGAAAGCTTCGAATTTAATATTCGACGACAAAGTATTACCGATAGGTTTTATTTCACACGATAATAAACCAAGTGGGCGAGCGACAGAGTTACCAATACCATTTACTGAATGCTGGCTGCAACGAATATTAAGGCCTAACATTCTAGCACAAGGTTCCGAAATAAAGTTACAAGCGCTAGCGCAGTCTAAGAGTGCGCGAATTGGTCGAAAGTTACCATCAATGTCTCTAATTAAAACCTTTACAGTTGAAAATAAAACTGTATTTTCATCAGTTATTGAAGTTAAAACTGTGTTACTACTAACATTCCCTGTGCCAGGCTGTGCACTACCATCTACCATAGAAGAGGTCTGTGTTTGTTTAGTAAAATGCAACAATGTGTGGTGAGAGCAATGACACACCGCACAACGAGAGGCTCGACAAGTTTTTACACGATGTGTATTCGAAAAACACAATAAACAGAGACCTTTCTGTTTGACAAATTCGAAACGAGAGGTAATGTCAAGATTTAAAAATTCATTACAAGTGGTGAGGCCGTGCTGGCCGGCACAAAAGCTGCAAGTCGGACGAGAAACAATAAACGACGATTTTTGTTTACTCACACTATTATGTTTATTTTTATTCAAAACACCCGAACTACTCGTTACAGAGGTGCCACTTGACAGGTTAAGCGCTTTGTATTGTTTTTCTATGAAGTCAGTAACATCCGTAAACATTGGAATTTCATCACTATTATGCTCAAGTTGAAATGATTCACGAGTACCTTTATCTAATTTCGACCATAACAATTGGAAAAGCATAAAATTTCTATCTGGTAAACCATATTTATTTAACACTGCTAAGTTCTCCGAAAACGTCCTATGGACACGCTCGAGATCACAGGCTGACTTCATTTTAATGGGTTCACAACTCAACAACTTTTCATAATAGTGTGTAGCAATTTGGCGTTTCCTATCATAATATTTACGTAAGCAATTGTATGCAACTAAATAACTATCATCTGTAAGTGGGTAGTTTTTTATCAAATCATAAGCAGAACTTTGTACACTTGACAACAAATAGTGTAATTTCTCGACACTAGAAATATTCCGCTTATGAATCAATGAATCGAAAAGCTGAATGAAGGAAACCCAATTTTCCAACTTACCATCGAAAGGTTTAATATTAATTTTAGGTAATTTTGCCATAACTGCCTCATCAACACAATGTTTTACTTTGGATTCACATTCTTCCGACTGTTGGGTACGTAATCTATGTTTAACTTGCAAAAACTTTTTCTCAAACTCATAAGTTATAGCCATTTCCTGACTTCTTGCAGACGGACACGATAACGACAATAACACTTTCCGTTGCGCATCATGGAAATCATTCGACAATTCGTTTATAAACGTTTCACTACAACCAATAAGTTTAGTACTTTCGATATATTCAATTCGCATCATAGCGTAATCCCGCGCAATTCTATTACTATCAACTTGAACAGTTTCCGATGACATGTTTTGATCTTCGTTTGACATTTTGAACGACAGCCAACAATATTACAACTGTCAACCGAAGAAAACCAAACCGGAAACTTCAAGTTGTCTATGGTACGAAGTTGCACTGGCACAACGACAACAAACAAATACCGATAATTTCCGACAGTAAAAAAATATGGCGTACAACTTTTACCTCGAACCGAGAATCAAGTAGAAGCAACAGACTACCTTCCACAAATTTATAAAAATGTTAAATCACGAAAATATTGCAAATAATCACTACGAAAAGGCACTTTTCAATGAAATATCCGGCTCGAAGGACCAAAAATGAATGCAAACCGAAAAACGACAAGATATAGCGGACTGTATTACGAACGATTAAATGTGTTTTGTTGCGCAATTATCGTGATTTTTATGAAGGAATTAATTTTGAATAATATTTTTAATTGATTATTGAAATAACATTCAGATTGCGTTCTGGCTCACCTGGTTTCTCCAATGTGGTAGCGTCAGCCACGTGCAGCAGAGCAATGGTTTGCCCCAGCGCTGGGCCCAGATAAGGCTTACCGGTTTACTGCTATAAGTTGGGATTTTGAGACGGCCTTCACGCAATCACTCACTTGGGTTTAAAGGTTTTTTACTACTTGTAGTCTGGAATTGTTTCTACTTGAAAGAGTTATTTAATATAGGCGCGCGATTCGCCCCGAGAATTACGAACTTGAACTCGACTGACAGTGTTGCCACACGAATTTACGTTACGAAAAATTATACAAAAGTTGCAACAACACTGGACATTTGGCCTTTGGCCAATTTTAATTAATTACGAAAACGATAATAACGAACACTATACTTTTCTTATAAGTTGTAATGATGACTAACCTATACATAGAATTGAAGCTATAAAAAAATAATTTCTCTCTCAATACCTCTCGAAATGAAACAAAAGGTATGATTCCGAATTCAGCAGCACGCAGTAGTGCTGGTCCCAATATTTTCTCTATGAGTTTATATGAGATTACATCGACAACCGTCTGGTGTAGTAGTTCGCGCTCCGGACTACAATGCCTGGCGGTTGCGGGTTCGAATCCCGCGAAGGGCAAATGTTAGTGTGATGAGCACGAGCATTTGCACCTAAGTCACGGATATTTATAAATGTATTTAAGTAGTCTATAAATGTATTTAAGTAGTCAATAAATGTATTTAAGTAGTCTATAAATGTATTTAAGTATGTTTATTATCTGTATCTAGTCGCAATAGCACAAGATTTGCTTAGTTTGGGGCTAGTTAATTGGGTGTTTGTGGATACAATTTATTTTTATATACGGAATCATGCTTTAATTTTTTTTTTAAAAAAACTATATCAGATTGGTAATTTATATTTTTATTTATTACATTTCACTGTCCTTTAAATAAAACATTTTTTTTTACATTTACCTTTTGTTATTTTTGAAATGTTTTCAATTTTTGACTCATCATAGTGCTTTATTTATCACGTAAACTTAAAATAAGTATTCAATAAATCATCATAAAATAAAATATTTATATAACATCGCATGTACTGGACTGCACTCAATGCACTGTGAGCACTATTATGGCTATACTATAACCATACAACTAATGCACGCCGCTACAAAGTTGTATCGGTTTTGCACGGTAAATATGGCGTTGCTTCGTAAAATTGACAAAGAAGTTAGAAAATTGTTAAAGTAATGTGAATAAGTTTAGTGCCTATCAAATATGCGGCTTATTGGTAAGAAGTAATATTAGAATCTGTTTTGATGACCTTTCTGTCGTAATTTAAGCAACCTTTCAGTGAACATCTAGGCATTTTTATTTTTTCATACAAATGTCTGATCCCGATGACCGCCGACAACTGACTACGTCACATCGGCCTCGGTCGAGTCATTTTAGTTCCAACACCCAGAAGTGTGGTCCGCCCTGTCCTTACGAAGTAATATATAAGTCAATGCGCTTAATAGGATTTTTTTCCTTTTTCTGGTATCACTTTTTGATTGACGAATTTTATAAGGTTTTTGCAATTTTAAGGCATTATTTGCTAATATTGAGACTCAATAATACTTATAGATGAAAATTTACGTTGTCCCTTAGCACATAAAATGTTTCTGATCTTTTTTAACACGAGCACACGGCGTAATTTGGCATTTTTAGCTGCTGTCTTTCCACGCTCACCGTGATTTGCCAATGATGGCGGAACGCGCTGCAAATAGTTTTATATAACCTCTGTGATCGACGGTCATAGACTTGTGGCAGAGAGGAATGCCTGTCAATTAGTGGTTTGCTCCGGAGCGGAATCTCGAGAACCGGAGAAATTCACCGGTGATTGGCCGATCTCCGGAGAATCTCCGGAGATCTCCGGAGAATTTTGTTGTATAATTGGAAATTTAGCCTCTATTCAGTTAAGGATCGTTAATATTGTGAAATTTGAAACTTGTAATGAAAGATATAACTTACATAAATGTATTTATGGGATTGGACAAAAAAAAAAGCATTCAATAAACGTATAAAATAGTCTTTATTGAATGAAAATTATGATTTTAAAAGGGGAATTATAAGCAAAAACTGGGTTGTGATTCATCAATTTCAGATATTAAAATTCTATCCGTGCGACTAAATTACTAAATGAGCGATTAGAAATACAGAGAGGGCAACATCAATATTAAGATAGATTCGATTTTTCCAATTGAGGTTTTACTTAACGAACTACTAAAAGTTCATTCAAGCAAAGTATTGTAAGCTGCTTTCATCATCATCACATCACCAGCCTATATCAGTCCACTGCTGGACACAGGCCTCTCCAAAAGGAGGATTTTGCCATAATCGCCACGCTTGGCAGGCGGGTTGGCGATCGCAGTTTGGCCAATGGTGGATAAGAGATGCTGCTGCCCGTCTTCTTATGGCGGTTCTCCTGTAGCCGCCTCTTACGACACCCATAGGAAGAGAAGGGGTAGTGCAATTATTTTAACGTGCCGACACCACACGGTGCCGGCACGTTAATTTAAGCTATTTTAATTAGTTAAATTATTATAAGCTGCTTTATTAATGATTATTTGTGACTGATATTCTTTTTCAGGTCTAATGTTTTTTAAATTAGATACGACTTTTTTCTGAAAATATCAGATTGTTTAATGCACGCGAATCCGAATGGGGGCGGAGGAAATAGTTAGTCCAGAAACAATAGCAAAAAATTTGGGTTTTAGTGACAGAAACGAATCGCCGTAAATCTAACTCCAAGCAGTCTTGACTGCCCTACCCCTAGAGTGTAATTTAGAAACGCGTAGGCTGATTACAGTAAAGATAAGCTTTCAGAAAAAGATGATTCAACAAATTGTAGCTCCGAGTACGAGTACAAATCTGATGAGTACAGCCAGAACGCACAACGCTTTCCTAGTCCTGATAATATTAAAGATATGAAACGAAGCTCATCACTGCCGCATCGAAAACAGTTTTGTGATGCGGTAGTAATGACAACAGTTCCATATGAAGAACGTATCGATGAAAATATGAGAATTTCAAATTTAATGTTTTGTAAGTTCATCTCGCATGAACTCTAACAATATACTGGAGATAAAAGATTAAATCTAATGCAAAAAATCACAGAAGTCTTGAAAAAGAAGAACAAATAAAAATCAAGAACAAAATGATTAGAAATAATATAGAGATGCCTGACTACGGGAGTATCAAATTAAACTTAAAACTGTTTAAAAGGTTTTTTTATTTATTACCTAATTACTGGCACTGAGTACCTACAGTTTACAAAATACCCGTATTCGTCTAGATCAGGTGTCCGGCGATCGACTTATTCACGGTCGGGCCCGGTCACCTCTTATCGTGACCCCTACAATAATAATAACATGAATCTGTACCTAATAAAAACAACGGTTATCAATAAATTAATATTTCTATTAATCGTCTCTATAAGCCGAAAGAACCGAAGATAAACCGGTTTTTCTCCGGAGAATTCTCCGATTACTTTCACCGGTGATTCACCGGAGATTCTCCGGAGATCTATGCTCCGGTGCAAACCTCTACTGTCAATGGCGTAAGCCAACCTTACTTTTGAATAAGTAACCTTTGCAAACAAGCTTGCCACTTGACCCGCAGTCACTTTGTCCTCCATTAGAAGTAAATGCACGTGTTTCAAATGCCCAAAAGTTTCCAGAAACGGACTGGATTCCTGCGAGCTTTACAAACAGATTGTAATTGGTTCTTTTAATTACTCCTGCCCTTTACAACGTCCAATTGGGTTAAACGACACGTTTCAAGATCATTTTCTGAACTCAGTTACTTAAACGAGAAACACTGCTAATAATTCAGGTGTTTTCAGCAGCATCTCTTTTTTTGTGTCGGACCGAGCTTTGTAAATATCACGTGCGCGCATTATAAGTTCTAAATGGAATATTTAATCTAATGTCAATTAAATAGGTGATGGTACATGCTTTTCGTAGTTGTAACTAATTACCTAATATTAATAATGTATGAACACAGCTGATCCTAATTTTTATTATCATACTTAAATATTCACACCTCTGGTTTGCTTTGAATAAATACAAATACGACAATATAAATTTTAACAATGATATTATACATTCATAAAATAATCCGTCTTTGAACTAATACTGGATGAAGCCATATCTGAAATCTGGACAATTGGAAGGACCAACTAAATAGGCTGTGACTAAGTACTAGATACACTTAGAATTTCAGTCAAGAATAAAATCAAGAATGAAGTTATCCGACTGAAGAAATCGATATAATATGTAGGTCAAAGGGTAAGCAATATAAATTGGAAGTAGGCTTTTCAGACTCCTTTTATGATTAGAAGTGTATTCTTGCGTGGACACCGAGACTTGACATTGCGTAGGACATCTTCAAAAACAAATGCTAATGTAGAACTTGTTCCTAAATTCATGACCCTTCTCTTGTTTTGTCTTTAGTGTCCGCACACCTGCTCACGCAAAGACGAGCCTCGCACCCTAAGGTGGAATATTGTTCCTACTAAAATATTAAGTTTACTTCGACACGACAAAAAAAGAGCCAGGGTTCCAGGCGGAAACGATTTTCTTAACACACAACCTGATGTTCGCAATAATCAAAGGATTCAAAGAAGGCAACGAAGACATTTTTCGCCAAATACCTCGACCTAATTCCTTTATAATAAGCCTTGCGGAAGATCTATTACTATTTCGTTTGTAATACATTGTGCGTTTAATGTGCAACTAAAACAAACATTTGCCAACTAACTAATTCATTCGTTTTATCAAAAAATCCCCAAACCGAGTCCAAGCAGCCCTCGGTGAACCCTTATCCTAGCCACAAACCAGCGAGAAGAAACAAAAATTCATGACTATCGAATAAAACACTATTAACATACACAATGATACAAACACAAGGTTGCTGGAAGTAGCTGGATGCAGGCCGGCATTCATTGAGGGAGGCCTATGTACTGAAATGATGATGATGAAACGAATTAAATAATTAATCTAATAATATTACAAATTTCTTATTTAATCATACGTTTATAATAACTACTATCAGCTAAACTGTACAGTCGGGGAGTCATGTTATCCAAAACTGTCAAACTTCAATCGATATTCAACTTAATTTTCAAGCATTAGAGTTCATTTATTGGGGAAATTTGACAGTAATAAAAATTTGTACAATTTTCTGATGTCTGAAGAAGTAAAGATGCTGAATGGAAGGTAGGTTTTATAATAGTCTGTACTGTTTTTACTGTGGCTGGCTAGAGGCTGCAAGTAGGATGTCTTGTGCAAAGAGTTGCCAGAAGTCGGCCAAGGCCGCTCCTGCGTGAAAGATTTAATGACCGGCCGTTTTTACCCGTTGCCCGACTCTGCTCAAGCCGCCATGCTACCGACTCGTAGAATTATAATAAGATACTGATTTTTCTTAGGAATATCAATAACTGGTCTAAAAAAGACAGTTTAAAATCTGTAAATATATAATTGTGACCAGTCTTGGGATGGTATTTAATTTAGTCTTAGTCAACCAGCTGTCCACAATACCTACTAAATTTGTTCGGATTAAATTACATGCGCTGCAAAGTTGTTTTCTTTTTAAAATAGTAGTTATGTACATTATTATTTTACCCTTTTAAAACTTACCATTTGGTCCAGTTTTTCATAGTTTTATCAAGATATCCTTTCATGTTTGGTAAAATCCGTACGTAACTTGCTCCCTGCGGGATTTGAACCTGCAAAATGAGTAGTGTAAACCATTATTAGAGCAACCGACTCGTCACATTAAAGCTGTTGACAACCATTTTTATTTTATTTATCCTACCTTTTCTTCTGATATGGGCGCCCTACCCACAGATGGCATGTTGGGTGGTGGTTCCCTTATTAGTTTATTTATGAGAGGCCGCCTAATCCGGGTTCTATGTCCCGATACAAATTTAAATGCCCCTCAAATTTTCACACGGCCATTACTTTTCTTCTATAGCTACATAGAAGGTGTGAGTTTTATACTTGGAAAGGTTATTGGTACGATTTGATCTGTGTCTAAAAACTCAAGTACAGTGACTTTGAGAGAGCAGCCAGCTGTTACTACGTACCGCTTCAACTCAGCCGTTGACTAAATGAGTCAGCAAGTAACCGCTCATAACAAAATTTGTATCATCACCATAATTTCAGCCACAGGAAGTCCACTGCTGAACATAGGCCTCCCCCAGTAACTTCGTTCTACATGCTGTGCCCCGCCCACTGCCACTTTAGCTTGCTAATCCGTCGGACTATGTCAGCGACTTTTGTTCGTTCACTTTGCATGATCTACTCGTATCTAAAATGTAATTAAACAAACAGTAATTTCGCCCTACCAACGTTCTTTTGACAACCTTCGCCATAAGAACCTAAAATAGGGCTTACACACTTAATCTCGATACAGAATCGCCCCCAATTAGGCTAGTACTTTTGTAACACCTTGTAAGTATGACGGAAATATATGGTGACCAAGCAAATGGACCAAAATTTTGGCAAAGCACAGATATCGATGTGGCGTTCGTCTCCCTTTTCATTCAAAAGAGAGGCCATAAAGCACGCTTTTAACCGGGCCCCTTACAGCGACCTTCGAGTGGGCCCTTTTTTCCCGTAAACAGCCGAGCCACCAAACTGCCTTCCCGTAATAATATACGAATTATATTTTCTTCTCGATCTTTTTACTTTAACGTTCGTTCCAACTTGGGAGCATGTAATTTTCGTAGTTATGATCTCTATGAAAATTAAGCTGAGTATTTTTATTACTACTTTAATAGTTATTCATGAAATAAATGTGAATTTTCATCCTCTCTATTTGCTATAAACCCCATTAGAATCTATTTATAATGATATATTTTAAGTGCTATTAGTAAAACTTGTGTAAAATTAATAAAGAACCCAATGACTTTAGTGTCGCCCTTGGGCAAGTGACCCCCAAAATATGTTGCTTATTTCTTTAAAAATTGTTGAAAATAAATAAATCGAATCTAACGTCTTATCTACTTTTATTTAATTATTAGATATGAGCAATAAGTAATTAAGTCAATTTATTTGAAATTAATTATTCACAGTTTCATAAAGAAAAAAATCTAAGTCGTCTTTTTTAGGGTTCCGTACCCAAAGGGTAAAACGGGACCCTATTACTAAGGCTCCGCTGACCGTCTGTCTGTCTGTCTGTCCGTCTGTCACCAGGCTGTATCTCATGAACCGTGATAGCTAGAGAGAAACAGAATAAAATAAATATTTAAGGGGGCTCCCATACAATAAACGTGATTTTTTCCCGTTTTTATGGGAAATGGAACGAAACCTTTCGTGCGCGAGTCCGACTCGCACTTGGCCGGTTTTTTTAAGTTTCTGTGCTCTACTGGGTCCATGTCCATAATCATATTATTAAACTCCTATACCTTACTGCTATTTCAGGTAAAGCAATAATTAAGGTCATGTATTGGGAACAGGCATCACCTTAACTACCTATGAGGTGTGTGAAGGGTGTCTGAGAGTAATAAATAAAAGCCTCTGACTAGTGACGTGAATAGGCATAATAATATATGTACTACATCAAGCCTTAGGAATTTAAAGAAGGCAGGAGGACGTTTCTCGTGTTAAATGACTGCCAATTAGATACTTGTAGTAAGTTCTAGTTTTTTGTATAAAAATGATTTCCATATTTAATTGAAATATTTTGAATACTATTATGTGAATATATCAAGTCAACGTAAGACGGGCGTATCAGACTATGATACTTATCTGTACTTTTCTCTATTAGTAAAGGTTTAATTTTTTCTAACCTATCAAAATACCGACCGCCATTACTTCAATCTGACCCCTACAAACCAGTCGTAACCCGAGCGTTAAGCGTTGCTCTTAAGGGCGACCTTCAGACCCTCGACACTCTCGAGCCTCGGCAGTAAACCGCTCAGCTGTTGCCTCACGAAGAAATGCGATTTCAAAACACTTTACGCATGGTTGGCACGAGTTTTTTTAACTCATTTAAGTTTTAGCTTTATTTATATATTACTTAATAAGTACTTAAAATCTAAAATCTTAAAGTAGCTAAATTCAAATTTGGGTAAGTAGGTTACCTGCCTACCTAACCTACCCACTTACTCACTTCTAATTTTTCGTCGTGTAATTTGAAACTTTATGAATGTTTGGTTAGATGACAAATAAAAACAAAACTTAAATCCAATTTATTTTTTTAATTAAGCCGGAATTATGCACTTTTATTTACACGTCCCGATTTATATTTTTATTGTACCACTGCCTCGGGACAACATTGAAAATACACCACACCATGTAGCTGATGATGAAGCCAGAAAGTTGAATAGTGGAACTTTTCAATGAACTGGCATCTATTATTTATGTATGATCGTGCGTATAACGTGATATATCCGTAGACGATCTCCGAGAGGCAAGCACGCCGTACTTTATGGTGTCGCGCCATCTGTGAGGTTCCGGGTTTGATTCCCGGTCGGGTCAATGTAGAAAACGAACTTTTCTATATTGTCTCGGGTCTGCGTGTTGTGGTACCGTCGTTATTTCTGATTTCTATAATACAAGTGCTTAAGCTACTTACCATGGGATCAGAGCAATGTTTTTAATTATGTGATGTTGTTCAATATTTATTTAGGTATATTATTATATCCTTCGTCTTATCATTTGATTGATAAAAAGGTTTATTTTTTTGTCTTTATGCTTAAAACTTTTTTTTTATTAATAAATAGTGTTAGGTCCCGGAGTAAATAATTAACAACCTTGAGTTACGTTACGAGACTTACGTGGCTCATTTAGACCCGAGTCAATTCAGAAAAGTTTATTTAAGCTCAAAACAACCAAATTAATATAGACTTTTCGATCGAAGTAAGTGACGCGATTATTTTGTATTGAGGATTGATTGAAATAAAATTTAAATACATGAGGACGTATTAAAATTTTAATTTTACTAAGAAAAACCAAAAACCGGCCAAGTGCGAGTCGGAATCGCGCACGAAGGGTTCCGTACCATTTTCTATAAAAACTGCAACAGAAATACATCATCTGTGAAAAATTTCAACGCTCTAGCTGTCACGGTTCATGAGATACAGCCTGGTGACAGACGGACAGAAAGACAGACAAACAGACAGACGGAAAGCGGAGCCTTAGTAATAGGGTCCCGTTTTACCCTTTAGGTACGGTACCCTAAAAAGTACCTCAGATGGGTAGGTAATTTAAATTTCAAATCCATGAACGTTTCCTATACTAGTGTCAATGTGACACAATATGACAGCTGACATTGACATGACATTACGTTACAACACACACACGTCCAATCCAACGCGAACTTCACCTTGGTCATTTTTCGACCTCCATTCATCCTTCGTCCCGTCAAAATACCGATTCTAACATCATTTTCAACGAATACCAACGAAAAATATACTCAAAGACCTTTCAGGAGGCTAAAAGTGTTGTTAGTTTAGTTCTTAAGTGTGAAAGTGTGGTATAAATATTGAAAATGGCGTTAAAATCATCGCCGGTTGTGTGCGGTTTGCTGGCTCGGCTATCTCGTCGTAGTTTTTCGAGTTCAAAAGCTTTATCGTCAAAGCCAGTGACTGTCCGAGATGCTCTCAACCAAGCCATTGACGAGGAGATGGAAAAGGACGACAGGGTATTCGTTTTGGGTGAAGAAGTGGCTCAGTACGACGGCGCTTACAAAGTCACAAGGTGAGGTTTTCGTCGCGTGATATAACCTTTTTGAGGCCATTTGTGAAGCTATTTAAATTAAAATACAAGGGTAGATGTAAGTATTTTATAATTTCAATATAATAAAAAAGTAAATACATTAACATTTTGCACATGCAAAATGGTAATGTTACATAACCAACAAGTTTGTTGACAGGCCTCAGGTGTGCTATCTGAGACTGCAAGCAGACGTCAGTGAAATCATAACAAAGCAATTTCCGTACACAGGGCCTTATTGAACTGGGAAATAGTTACCAGTCGCCTGATAATCTTGTACAAGTTTTGTGATTATTTTGCAAAACTATTTAAAATAGGGACTAAGAAAAGCATGGCAAATTTAAATTAGTAAAGCTGTAAAGTAAATTGAAAATGTCACATCTTAGTGATATCTTTTAATCTATTTTCCACAAACATCCAATAAGTTTTTAACTTTATTTATCTTCATTAACTAACCTTTAGTCAAAAACAAAACAAGGTCACTTTGTTATCTTCTATCATGATTTTAAGTTGCGAGCTCAAACATACTAGACGAACACAATTCCATGCGCCAGAATATCCTACTTTTTTTTTTTAATAAATATAGGACAACATCACATACATTGCTCTGATCCTAAGGTAAGTAGCTAAAGCACTTGTGTTATAGAGATCAGAAACAACGACGGTACCACAACACCTAGACCCGAGCCAATATAGAAAAGATCGTTTTCTACATTGACCCGACCGGGGATCGAACCCGGAACCTCAGAGATGGCGGCGCCATTTAAAGTCCGGCGTGCTCGCCTCTTGGCTACGGAGGTCGTCAGATTAACTTATTAATCATTCATGCTAACTTTGTACACCTATATTCTTTGGATGTAATTTGTAGCCCTTTTCTATTTATGCTGATAACTGTTTCAGGGGCCTGTGGAAGAAGTATGGTGACAAGCGTGTAATAGACACTCCAATCACTGAGGCGGGCTTCGCTGGTATTGCTGTCGGAGCTGCCTTCGCCGGACTTAGACCTGTCTGCGAATTCATGACCTTCAACTTCTCTATGCAAGCCATAGATCATGTAAGTAAATATACATCATACTTCAATAGTTCAGAAGAAACTTTTTCATATAACAAGTTTTTTAATACAAACTTGTTATTTTAGCCAACTTATGATATATGAATATTAAAATGCACAAGCTTGAAAAAATAATCTACATATTTGACAATTAAATCTATTAAGATGAGGCAGAACATCAAGAACAAGATATTTTATATGTGTTTAGTCTGATTAGATAAGTAGGTGTGTTTGATTGAAATGACTAGAAAAATAAAAATAAAAAATCCACAAGTTAAAGCTATTATGACTACCTCATAGGACTCTAGGTTCTCTCTCTGAAGTCTAGATTCGATTTCCGTTCAGGGCTTTGAAGACACTGAACTTCTCTATGTTGTCTTGAGTCTGGGTGTTGTGATACCGTCATTGTTTCTTATTTCTATAACATACTACTTAAGCCCATAATTCATCAGATCAGCAAATAAATAATGTATGTGATGTTGTTCAATAATTAAGTTATTTATTTTTTGTTTTTAAAGAATATAATTAAATTAAGTATTTAATGTTAGTTATTGCATAGTGACAGGATTATCATAATTGACCTTAAACATCTTTATGGACAATTTATCCAATCTTGTGTCTATGCTCTTCCTATCTATTCAGATCTCTGGCCTGATGATCTCATCAGGCCAGGATATCTACATCAGGATAAACGACTTTGTTTGTTCAATGAGGTCTTCTCAGTTTTTTTTTGTGTGACAATGCTTTAATTCGGTATATAAAGTTATAAGCACAAACCAATCACAGAAACTTATTTTGAAAAAAAAAAAAATTAAACAGTAGTTATGTAAGCTTCTCCATGATTAGAGGTCGTACAAATGGCAAATCAATTTTTGATTTTTTTTAAAAATAAACATCATCTTGTAATTTTAAGTGATGTAAATACCAAAATACATTTTAAAAGCGAAAAATCTCGAAATGGTTTAAGAATTAGCATTAGGTTATATTTTTCTTTACATTCCGAACTTATCACTTCAAACAATAGATCTATTTCTGAGTATTATCAAGGTTAAATTAAAGGGAACAGTTAGCAGGAAACGACAAGTTTGATCCAATTACAATGACCACTAACTTTCCCCCTTCTACTTTATTGAATTTGTTGTCATATTTTTTTCTCCAAATGGTTTTTAGCATGATTATTGATAAACTATTGATGATCTATTTCATTATCAAAATATTTATTGTGATAAAACCAATATTTACACTATATGTATATGTCAAATTTTCCCAACATTTATCAATGAAACCACCTACTCAGAGGCATGCGTTGGATATAGGCAATTAGGCAGTCCCACCTGAATACCTGATAAACTAAATGAGGCAGGCAGTAGGTACTAACTAAAGGGTGTTATAAATGAAAACCACTAATTTTCATCAATAAAACACATTATAAGTATCTACTGCCTACCTCGAAATAAAACCAATCCCGCCATTGCACCTACTTACAGATATTTAAATATTACCATATCTTCAAAACCATAACTGAGGATCAGTTGCTCGATTCCTGGTCAAGTCAAATGAAGTAACGAAACATTCTCTCTCTCTCTTGGCGAACCAAGAGAGAGAGAGAATGTTTCGTTTCTGTGAATGTGTATGAATAAATAAATGTGTAGACGCGAACGTCTGGTATTACACTAGAATTGGAATTGTCTGAAACATATCAAAATTTAAAATACCTTACTGAAAAACCATAATGTCTGCGCATATTCCTTTATTTAAATACTTTTTCAGGTAATAAATTCAGCAGCAAAAACGTATTACATGTCAGCGGGGCGAGTCCCCGTCCCCATCGTGTTCCGTGGGCCCAACGGCGCCGCGTCCGGAGTGGCGGCGCAACACTCGCAGTGCTTCGGCGCGTGGTACAGCCACTGTCCCGGTCTTAAAGTACTGATGCCGTACTCTTCGGAAGATGCTAAAGGTAAGAATTACGGACGCGACACAACACTCGCTAGAACTGCTGCATACATAATATGATGGCTCCACCTTATAAGAAGGAGTTGGTTATGGTCCTCTACTAAGTAAGAAATTAAGTTGTAATTTTGTTAATAACTGTATGCCAGGTGCATCACTTGATATAATAATTAATCGTATACAAAATAGTAAATTAAACTCTGACTCTATCCTTGTTATAATGCTAGGAAATAGTCAAAACCTTAATAAGACAAAAATCATTCAAAGTTACTCAATTTTGTCCGGCTTAAATGTAAGGAAAATTATATTTTGTGCCCTACCTTTTTGTAAAAATCAAACAGCGCAAGAAAATGACAGTATTCACTCATTGAATACATTAATTTATAATATGACTCAACATCTACTACTAACGACAAATTTGTGTTTTTTGACACAAATAAATTTATTAATAATAGCTTTCAATCGACTGGCAGCTCTTTACACCTGCCTTATAAACTAAAGAAACGAGTAGCTACTTTGTTAGCATATAATATTAACTGTATTGATTTAAAATACAAAAATGAAACCATTTACTGTGACAAACATAGTAGTAGCAGTACTAATTTAAATATTATTCCTGTGACAATCTCAATGAGTTCCCAGTAAATTCCCAGAATTCCCCCAAAGATCCAGAGTAGCCGTTCGATTTCTCGTAAATCAGGATAACGGAGGCAGGAGCCGACCGATATGGTTTTTATGTATTCCGTGAGTACCTAAACAAATATTTTTGGAAGGCCTCACTCTGGGAAAGGTACGGTGTCAATGAAAGCGGTTTGTTTAGTTAGAAGAGGATGAATTTATTGTGTTCGCTTTACTTTCTTCCTTGAGACGTAACGCACTCTTGAAACACGTGTTTGATGCTTGGGAAAGTAGGCAGGACGCTTTGGGAGTTTTTTGTGATCTTTCTAAGACTTTTGATTGTGTGGACTATCAAACTTTACTGAAAAAACTTAGACACTATGGTGTTTCATGCGATGCCTCAGATTTAGTAAACTCTTATCTCACAGGCAGAACACAAAAAATTTGTATCAATGGAGCTGAGTCTTCTGGGTCGCCTCTTACTATGGGCGTGCCGCAGGGATCGATATAAGGGGCCTCTGCTCTTTCTAATTTACATAAATGACCTTCCATCTTTTACGAAAGACCTCTGTGAGACAGTGTTATTTGCAGATGATACTTCATTGATTTTTAAAATCAAGAGAGGTAAAGACTCATTTGACGATGTAAATAATGCACTCTCGCAAGTATTGCATTGGTTCACCACCAATAATCTTATGCTCAATGCAAATAAAACAAAGTGCATCAAATTCACAATGCCCAACGTAAAACTTGTCTCAACACATATTACTGTAAAAGATGAACAACTTAATACATCTAGTTCCACTACATTTTTAGGAATCACTTTAGATTCCTGTTTGCAATGGGGTGCGCATATCGAGACTCTGTCGGGAAGACTTAGCTCTGCTGCTTATGCCGTGAGAAAGATAAGACAACTGACTGATGTTGAAACGGCAAGATTGGTGTATTTTAGCTATTTTCATAGTATAATGTCATATGGAATATTGTTATGGGGCTCAGCAGCAGATATTGAATCTATATTTGTACTGCAGAAGAGAGCTGTACGGGCAATTTACGGCCTTGGACCCCGAGACTCCTTAAAAGAACTGTTTAAAGAAATTAATATACTTACAGTAGCATCCCAATTTATTTATGAAAATATAATGTACATCCGTAAAAACCTGTCCTTATTCCTTAAGAAAAGTGACATTCATAATCTTAACACACGGAATAAGAATAAGCTTGCCGTTCCCAATTTCAGACTGCATAAAGTGGGTAATTCGTTTATGGGAAAATGTATTCGCTTTTTTAATAAATTACCAGCGTCTATTGTAGAACTGCCCCTGTTAAAATTTAAATCGCATATTAAAACAACTTTAATGAAAAAAGGATATTATACTGTAAATGATTATATAAACGATAAAAATATTTGGAAATAAATACTGCCCTGCTGGCACAGGTACATTTATCTTGTAATGTAAAATATATAATATTTAAAAAGAGGCTGACAATAGTAACCGAGTTTCTTGCGCTACTTCTTCTCTGCGCTAGCCCAAAATTGTCCCGAAGTAGTGGTAGGGAAAAAAAAATATTGGGACGTGTAAAAGCGCTTAGTTTAAGCCTATTTACAGAAATAAATTGGTTTTAATGGTTTTTCCTACCCTGCGTTTGCCATAAATCATGTGGACGCCGGCCCAGAAATGCTAGCTAGAAAATTTAGGAATACGGGAAATACAGGCTCGATTTTTTTGTGTTTAACTCGTATGCTCGGAAATAAAGATCTCATCTTTTCTTTTGTACAATTTCTTTCATACAAACTGAGTGAGAGGATTAATATTTATATAATAAAAATGCTACCCATCATCGTCAAAATTCCAGCCCCCCCTAGCATGAGCAACAAAACACTATATGAAATGATATAGCGATTTATCGCATAAGTATTTTTGTCAAAATATGAACTTTTATCGAAAAATCGAGCATGACCGTAATGTGTCTGGCATGGACATGCTCACTTTTCGAAAAAAGTTCAAGATAGCGTGCTATTACCATATTTTAAAAGTTGGGTGTCGATAAATTGCTATATCGTGTCATATCATATCGTGTTTTGTTGCTCATTCTAGAGGAGCTGGATTGATAAAATAAATATTATTTTATTTTTTTGCTAATAGGCTAATGTAAGTTTTACACATTACAAAATATTTTTTGTCCTACCTTTTCCTTGTTTCAGGTTTAATGAAAGCGGCCATCCGCGAAAACGACCCCGTAGTGGTGCTGGAAGACGAGATCCTGTACGGTATCCCGTTCCCGATGTCGGACGAGGCGCAGTCGCCAGACTTCGTGCTTCCCATCGGTTCGTATACCCTCCATATGGTATGAGTATATGGTACCGTGGAAAGAGCTGGCTACTCTTAGACTGGAGTGGCGAAAGGCAGTTGGTGTTCAGGTGTTGAATATTTCGAACATTCTCGGATTAAAGATCTTGACGCCGAACACTAACCACGCAAATCTTGACCTAAGCCTTGCTATGCGTATACCACAATGTGCATGCTAAGACGAATGCAAACGTCTTATACAATTTTTTTGTAAGATTACGCCATCGACGGTTACACGCATGGAAGAACATCATCATCATACCCTCTTAAACTGGGACATCGCAACTGATTTTCATAATGAACTATGACATCACTGTTTACCACTCAACTTACCTACCTTTTTATTAATTTCGAAGCAGTAAAAAATCTAGTTTTTCTATTAAATGATAAGGTTATTAGGCCTAAAACAAGTTGTTAGTTAAATAAAATCATGTCTTAGAATTATTTGAGAATGGTGTCAAAATCCCAATTATAGTGTTTAGGGTAATATTATATATTAATATTGTGTTTGACTTAAGTTTGATAGGTACACCGTATAACAAATTAACAGAATCTACAACTTCTTCAATATTGATCAGTGGCAAAAGCACTGAATCAGTGGCCTATTAATCACTACGAGTAAAACCAAACAAAGTGCGACACCTATCGGAATAATGTCACACTGTACATTTCTCATTGCTGAATCTTTGTTTCAGGCAAAGCGAAGATAGAGCGTCCCGGCAACCACGTGACCGTGGTGTGCGCTGGCCGCGCCACCGACACGGCGCTGCAGGCCGCCAACGAGCTCGCCGGGAAAGGTACGCGGCAGGCTATTTACAATATACTCATATGTTAGCGCATCGACGATTGCAGAACGGCCGCTCTGACACAACAGCGGCCGCTGGCGTTTGGCTTAACACTGCCCAAGTGCCTAAAATCTCGAATATGATAATCAAATTGTTAGAATACCTGTTACTTGAATCTAAAAATTTAAAATACGATATGCTAGAAGAGGATTTAATAAACATCTTGAATTGAATAATTTTGAAGTCCCTTGAATTTAAACATGCACACAAAAGTGTAATTTTTTCATAAATTGCAAATGTTCTCCTAAACGGCACAAGCTATTTCGTTACTGTTTCACAAGATTTTTGAAATACACATGTTTTGAATTAAGTGTTTTATTTTAAAACTCTCGTTAATGGCATTAATTTTATTAAAAACATGATTTTCCGATTTTTTAGAGGTCATCCGCACGCGCTATATTGTATGGGCGCGACGCGTTAAGGTCATTCAAGCGTGTTAAGGCCTTAACCATTATACGATTTCATCCTGCTCATACTCACTCGTTTTCAATTTGCGTAAGCGCGCTAATGACAGCCGTCGTCACGTGATCAATGCCTTCATTACTGGTCGCCATATTGGGCCTACGATGATTTTGCTGCGGTTCGTAATGAAGTTACCGTATGTCATTTGGCTGACGGTAATTTTTGCTACGTTACGGTGCAATTATAATTAATTTGACATTTCCTCAAAAGATATTTTCAGTAAACCTTAGGAAATAATACTTACAACAAAATCTTATTGTCTAAATGTGAACTAGCCATAATAAGCATAAACACTTTCTGTGTCAAACAAAAAAGTGATTCAGAATGTCCATGTGTAGTCTTTCCGTATTGCATAGCGCGCTGATTTGATTTATCTGTTATTTATGACTTGTTCAAATACCATCTTCCGTCTCAAACCATCGTCAACATTTTTAGTCAGAATAGTCAACTAACCACTTACAATCGCAGATTGAGCTGTTTAACTTTTAACGCGGCATCGATGTTGAGCGCTTGGGCAAAGAGTGGCGATCGCTTTGTGCATCTTACGAGACGATCATCGTATCGTGTGTGCGGAGCTAACAACCAATCACGGCCGGCAGTGCAAGCGCGTCTCACGAGTAGCCAATCACGTAATCGTAATTGTCTTCTGCTCAACTTCCGTGCCGCTGGTTGTAATCACTACCAAAGCGCTACCATCCCTAAGCAACAAGTATCAAGACGATGTGATGGGTGTATATTGCTATTTCGTTCGCAGGCATCGAATGCGAGGTCATTAACCTGCGCTCGCTGCGGCCGCTGGACTTCGAGTCGATCGCGCGCTCCGTCGCCAAGACGCACCATCTCGTCACCGTCGAGCAGGGCTGGCCGCAGTCCGGTGAGCATCTATTTATTTAAATACTAGGGAATTCTTCGCATGGTTTTAGTTTATTCATTTAAGAATACAATCTGCTCCATCTAGTGAATTATCTCGCATCCCTCAGGAAAGGTGCTTTTTTCGAATTTAAAAATAGCCTAAGTTACGGCTTACAACATTAGCTATCTGCCAGTGAAGGTCCCGTCAGAGTCCGTTCAGCCATTTCGGAGATTAGCCGGAACAAACAGACAAAAATTTTTAATTGCTTTTTAGGGTTTCGTACCCAAAGGGTAAAACGGGACCTCGTTGTCTGTCTGTCTGACCGTCTGTCACCAGGCTGTATCTCATGAATCGTGATAGTTAGACAGTTGTTATTTTCACAGATGTATGTCTGTTGCCGCTATACCAACAAATACAAAAAACAGAATAAAATCAATATTCACTCACTACAATCGTGATTTCTTTGCTCGTTATTGTTAACAGGCTGCTTGAAATATGCACAGAATATTTAGTTAAATATTCACTTTTAAATAAAAATTGCATTAAAATAAAACAAATATTTATGAGGGGCTCCCATACAACAAAGGTATATTTTGCTGTTTTTATAGATAATGGTACGGAACCTTTCGTGCGCGAGCCCGACTCGCACTTGGCCGGTTTTTTGTTTGATCGGATAATACGACCGAACGAACGATACGCTTTCGTATTAGGCCTTCTGATCACGTGGTTCAAAGTGTCTTATTCTCTTCTACGCCCTGTATAATGTGATAACACTGTACACAACACGGGTATTGACGCAACATACCTCTTTTTTCCGTGCCGTGTGGTGCCGGCACGTTAAAAGAATTGCACCACCCCTTCTCTTCCTATGGGTGTCGTAAGAGACGACTACAGGAGAACCGCCACAAGAAGACGGGCAGCAGCGTCTTCTCCCCACCATTGGCCAAACTGCGATCGTCAACCCGCCTGCCAAGCGTGGCGATTATGGCAAAATCCTCCTTTTGGAGAAGCCTGAGTCCAGCAGTGGACTGATATAGGCTGGTGATGTGATGATGTGATGACCTCTTTTTATTTTTTGTATAATGTAATTAGGCCGAAACGTCGGGACAATAATAAATAAAAAGAGGTATGTTGCATCAATACCCGTGTTGTGTACAGTGTTATAATGAAAAAAATGCAACAAGAAGTTTCCCGTTTTGACAGTCGGCTTTATGACGATACAATAAAATTAAAAATGATTTCTTACTTTTTGGAGTCGAATAGTAGGATTTATTTAACACTATATTATATGTCAAGAGTTAAGTAATTTGAAAATAAATAATTGGAATACACTTTAAAAAGTGTCGGAGCGGGCCTGCTGGATCTCGGTGACTATAATGTGTACGATCTAAGTAACCGTATTCTTTGTTATTTTAGTGGATAACGGTGCTGGTTGCACAGATATACAAATTGTTTTATTATGTAAGTGGTTATTGGATCCATATGTGCAATTGTCTGTTGTCCCCAATAAATAAAATAAATAAAAAGAAAGTTTAAAATGCTGTATAATGTGAGTCATGTACTATGACACAGGTATCGGCGCGGAGATCTGCGCGCGCGTGATGGAATCCCCGTCGTTCTTCGAGCTGGACGCGCCGGCGTGGCGCGTGACCGGCGCCGACGTGCCCATGCCGTACGCGCGCAGTCTCGAAGCCTTAGCCTTGCCGCGGCCCAGTGACGTCACCGCCGCCGTCGCCGCCGTGATGGGGAACAAGTCAGTACCTAACACATTCGCATCATTTCAGCCACAGGACGTCCACTGTTGAACGTAGGCCTCACCCAGTGACTTCCATATTGGCCGGCTGGAAGCGGCTTCCTGCAACCTTTACCAGGTCGTCTGTCCATCTTGTGGGTGAACATCCCACGTTGCGCTTGCCGGTACGTGGCCTTCATTCCAGAACCTTCGAATCAAATCATTTATTTGCTATAAATAGGTGGTTACAGAGTTGGTAAGATACAATTTAAGTTACTTAAATACTTTCTGCCCCATCCTATTCTATAGTATTTTTTAGATTTAAACTCCTGTGACATCACCGCCGCCGTACTCAGGAATAAATCAGTGCCGCTGTCTAACACTACCCACCACTAAACGCTATTCTACATACAATATGACACCCCCTCCTCCTCTTTAGTCACGCTGTCTCGTATGACGTAACCAATATGCCGTACACGCGGATCCTTGAAGCCTAGCCTTTCCACGGCCCAGTGACGTCACCGCCGCTGTTGCCGTCTCGGGAACAAGCCAGTACTATGTCTTTCTGTACCTATTACACACAATTAGATATACAGTATGTAAATTAACAGAGAGAGTTTCCTTAAGTCCACAGTCATACAAACAAACTGGACAAAACCAAGGTTATGTTCAACGACCACATCATTCCGGAACCCATTTCAGTGCAAGGCAGTGATCTCGAGGTTGTTAAGGAATATGTCTACCTTGGGCAAATTTTGCAGTTGGGCAGAAACAACTTCGAGAGAGAGGCCAGTAGAAGAATACAGCTAGGCTGGGCAGCATATGGGAAATTACGTCGAGTATTTACGTCGCCCATTCCACAAAGTCTTAAGACGAAAGTTTTTAATCAGTGCGTCCTACCCGTCATGACATACGGAGCCGAAACGTGGACACTCACGATAGGGCTGGTCCACAGATTTAAAGTCGCTCAGCGAGCTATGGAAAGGGCTATGCTCGGAGTTTCTCTGAGGGATCGGATCCGAAATGAGGTAATCCGACAGAAAACTAAAGTCATCGACATAGCCCATCGAATAAGCAAGCTGAAGTGGCAGTGGGCCGGCCATATTTGTCGCAGAACCGATAACCGCTGGGGTAAACGAGTTCTTGAGTGGAGACCGCGAGTCGGCAAGCGTAGTGTGGGACGCCCTCAGACTAGATGGAGTGACGATCTTCGCAAGGTTGCTGGCAGGAGCTGGATGAGAGTAGCCGTGGATCGTGCAGAGTGGCGTGCAATTGGAGAGGCCTATGTCCAGCAGTGGACTAGTGTGGGCTGATGATGATGATGACAGTCATACATCTTTAGGGGTCATACACATATTACGTCACATTCAATACCGACAATTTTGAAGTACCTAGATAGCATAAGTCGACACCTGCAGGGGCGTGCACGTGACATTCAATACCGACAATTTTGAAGTACCTAGATAGCATAAGTTGACACCTGCAGGGGCGTGCACGTGACATTCAATACCGACAATTTGAAGTACCTAGATAGCATAAGTCGACCCCTGCAGGGGCGTGCACGCGACATTCAATACCGACAATTTTGAAGTACCTAGATAGCATAAGTCGACCCCTGCAGGGGCGTGCACGTGACATTCAATGCCGACAATTTTAAAGTACCTAGATAGCATAAGTCGACCCCTGCAGGGGCGTGCACGTGACATTCAATACCGACAATTTTGAAGTACCTAGATAGCATAAGTCGACCCCTGCAGGGGCGTGCACGTGACATTCAATGCCGACAATTTTGAAGGACCTAGATAGCATAAGTCGACCCCTGCAGGGGCGTGCACGTGACATTCAATACCGACAATTTTGAAGTACCTAGATAGCATAAGTCGACCCCTGCAGGGGCGTGCACGTGACATTCAATGCCGACAATTTTGAAGGACCTAGATAGCATAAGTCGACCCTTGCAGGGGCGTGCACGTGACATTCAATACCGACAATTTTGAAGTACCTAGATAGCATAAGTCGACCCCTGCAGGGGCGTGCAGTGCCTACCCTGTAAATCAACAAAGGAGGAAATTAAACCACGCTTTACAAACCGCCCGGCGAAACGGCCACCATGCAGTATTAAGTTGATAAGTTGATTATAAACGGAAAAGATGTTTCGTTTCAGCAAAGCGAAGAAGAGAAAAAAGCTAACGTACATACGAGTATGCTAGAAAATAAAGAAACAAAAGGAGTTCCACATCTGTCCACCATTCTAAAGCCTCCTCCAATGATCTATCCACCTACTCCCCATGTAACCAACATAACTAACGCTATTACAAACGAACAAAACAAAAGATCACATAAAAGTAACCCACCAAAGAACTATAACTTTCGAAACTAAAATAAGCATAATATTTCAAAATATGCAAAGTATCTACAATAAAACTCATCTTATTGAAGCTTTGATAGAAGAGAAACCTAATATACAAATTATTTGTGCATCTGAGACTTGGTTGTGCCGAGATAAAGCCGATCTACTGAAAATTGATAAATTTACACTGTGTTCATCCTTCTGTCGAGAAGAACATGATTGTGGGGGTGTGTCTATATTAATAAAAAATACGACGAGAATACTCTGAAAGAACAGATATTAACATAATGTCTCTTGAAATGATTTTTGAGATAAGTGCAATAGAGTTAATAAAAGAAAAAATATTAGTCATAAATATATATTGGCCTAATAGTAAAAGAGAGATTGAAGTATTCTATGACCACTTAGAGAGACTATTAGAATATATTTCTAAGAAAGATTATTCCAAAAATATTATAATAGGAGGTGACTTCAACGTAGATTTTCTTACAAAAAGTAACGAAAGGAATAGGTTATCAAACTTAATGTTATTCTACAGCTTTCACCAAAAAATTCATGAGCCCACTCGAATAACCCAAACTACCGCTATGATTTGCTATTCACTAATTTTAGCACAAACGACACAGAAATCATGGTATTAGAATTAGGGTTTTCGGACCACAAAGGTTTATTATTCTCAATGCCTCTTAACACTCCAAACTTAGAACAATTCATAAAATACAAGCGAATATACAACAAAGTAAATATCAATAAATTTAAAAATGATATCTCCCATATAGTTTGGGAAGATATATTAAATCCTAATAAAAATGTCAATGAAAATTACGATGAATTTAATAAAATTCTGCAAAACTCTTTAAATAAATGCATACCCATAAAACTAACGAAGTCCAAAACCAAAATTAAGACTCACCTAACATTAGGACTAAGAATATCTTGCCGCTACAAAAGATTCTTAAGATCACTTTTATCAACATCTAAAAACAAACACATAAAGGAACACTATAGAAACTATAACAAAATACTTAAAAAATCAATCAATATATCGAAAAAAATTATGAATAGCCATAAATTTGAAAACTCGCAAAACAATACTAAAACCATGTGGCAAATAATAAATAACGAAACAAATAAAATAAAAAGGAAAAATAAAAACACAAATTAGATAGGCAGTGGGTACTTACAAATGTGTGTCTTTGAGAAAAGTACTGATTTTAATCTATAAAACTCGTAGGTTGGTATCTACTGCTTACCACGAATTAAAATCAATGCCCGCCACTGGTTGTATGTCGTTGTATCTCTCATAAGCAGATTATACTTTATATGCTACTAAAACTAAACTTAAGTTAAGTTAGCGAAAAACAAGAAACGGCTGGGGTAACTAAATAGCCATCTAAATAAAATAAGACTCATATTGTATATACATATTTTTTTTTATAAAAGGTGTTAAGGTTCTGTCTGTGTTGTGTTTTAAAAGTATACAACGTATCTGTCAGTTTTAAAACACCCTATTTTTCAGCATGAAAATTTTAATTTTAATAATAATTACATAACTAAAACAAAATATTAATATCGTTGAAACAACTATATTGTCATCATAGCTCTAATTAGAAATCACTTGTTCACTGATTTACAGTTTATCTTGTCAGCGAGACCAACTCTGATTCTGGTACTTGGTCTTTTCTGAAATAGTCCGCTATTTCAAGCAACGTTTTGTCTTTGGTCTCTGGTAGGCACTTATAAACGATTAGTATCACTATTGTCGAGCTGATCGCGAAAAAGAGAAAAGACCCATCGGTACCGAAAGAATTCAAAATGTAAGGTGCAATTTTAAGAACTACTCCCAAAATTAATTTAGTGAAGAACGCGACTAGACATAAACACAAACTTCTATTCCTTATGGGCACCAGCTCTCCGGCGATAGACGATGACATGATCAGAGGCCCGCAGGCTATGGCCAAAGAGAACGCCATTAGTAACGCTATCGATACATATCCGTTTTCTTTTATCACGTCCAATCTAATGAGGAATAAATACGTAGACATGGTGAACAAAAACATCGTCGCTATAGATGACGCGCCTAAGATCAACGATCGCCTCTTAAGAACCCTCGCCAAACTACATCCAATGTACATCCCTATGACTGTGATGCCGTCCAAAACCAACATCCCAATATGTGCTGTGGATTGACTATTTGTTATCTTCTTTATAATATCAATTGAGTAAATCGTAAACACTAATTTGCCCGACATGTGATACATAGTAATGAGCAAAAAGCAAAGGGCAAGTGGCTTATACATTTCTGGTTGAGAAATTTCTGAAGCGTAATGAATTACGTATTGAATTAATGTGTTTTTCGATTTGTTACAACTTTTATAAGCTTTTTGTGTTGTTATTAACGCTTCCAGTTCTTTTTCTGTGACAATATCGACTCCTTTCAGCCATCGATGTGATCTTGCACATTCGTCGTATCTTTTCTTCTTCGCCAGCCAGTATGGCGATTCGGGCATTATCAATATAACTATAAAAATATAAATAGTACAGATAATTCCGAGTAATCCAATGTATTTGTATGGCAAGTATATTCCCATTGCGTTCGCAGCCCATATTCCCCAAAACATTGTCGCTGACTTGATAGCTAGAAACAATCCGCGGTTCCTAGAAGTAGTATACTCAGTCAAAATAAGTATCATGGTAGACATTTGTCCTGCGGCGGTAGAACCGTGTAATATTTGGCTGATCAACACTTGCAAGGCGTTCTGGCTGAAGTAAAGGACAGTGTATGCTATCACCGCGTTGACCACTTGCATAGATAACGTCCATTTTAGACCAAATCGATGTGCCGAGATAGTAAGTATAAATACCCATATCATTCCGACGTAGCCAACTATGGACGCTGGAAAAGAAAAAAAGAGTTATTAAATTATTTAGAATGTTTCTAAGTTACGAAATATGAGCTGGACTTTTCTGAAATAAATTCTGGAGTAAATTCATTAACAAATCTTTAATGTACAGTACAGGTAAATACAATAGGGATGTTGACGCCATTCATAAATAATTCTAAGGCATCATTTATTAAAACAGACAGTTTATTTCAGACCTAATAAATCAGTACAATTTCATTTAAATGGCAAACTTATTTTTATTGCTTTAAAATCGTAAAAAAGTAAGGCAGTCGAGTTTATCGGATAGTGACGTCATAATCCGATATCGCCATACACATTTTAAGGAAGATATCTGTTTTGACAGCTCCAAAAAAGTATGTCAATTGATTGGTGGTGTCAACTAGCCTATTGGCGGACTTATTGTAGGAGACCTTATCGAGAAATAAATTATTTAACCCAACCTAAGCTGACTTCGAGAGTAATCTATAGCTAATAATGTTTGGAACGCTTCGGGTAAAGGGGTTCCTTCCCAAAGCTGTTGTTGCTCTTAATCAATTTCTCTTTCACTTCATATTTTTATTTGGTTCACACAGTTTAACAAAGAGTTTAACCTAAAGTGAAGTTTTATGATAGTATTTCGAGCTACGGAATTCCCAACCTGCAACTGTCTGCCGCGTAGCTTATTCTATTAGAACACGTCCATTTGCACGGTGCTCGTCCGCTTGTAAAACAACTTGATCGAACAACTAACTAATGCTAACTAAATTATGCTCGGTCATTCATTACTTAAATGTAACTGTATCGAGTGGGGATAAAATGAGCATTTGCTTTTTTACTCTAAATTCATCTTTATTATCTCTTGAGCTTCAAATCATATTAAGCTATTTTTGTGACATTTTCATTGCATTTTACAATAATTTCATCAGTTGGGTTATTTTTTAAATGTAAGTGTGATGGTGAAGACATACATTAAGAAATTCTAAGGACTTCATTTGATGTGTACTGCTAAACTGCAATCAACATTGTGTGGACACGTCCTGTCTCTCTAGACTCCTTACAAAAGTAAGAACTAAATGATAGCCGCCATGAGGAATTTTTTTTATACAGGTTGACTTTTTTATCACCATCCAAACCTTCTGAGAAGACTCCCGTGATACAACCGAACAAGTCTTTCTATGAAACCAACTCTCTACATTTAGGTCTAATGAATATTGATATTTTGTATGGAAAAGCTGATTTTTATTTGCAGTTTAAGAGTTGGTCCAATAGAAAGAGTTGTTCGTTTGTATCACGGGAGTCTTCTCGGATTAAAAAGTCAACCTGTATTTGACTATTAGTTGCTGTTTCTTTCTATCTAATAAGTGTTAACTCACATATCCACGAAGCCATTTCGTCGCTGACTTCTGTTGTAGAGTTAGCTGCGTTCCTCAACTGTGGTATGGTGACAGTGGGCGTTCCCAAAACCAACCCGAACATAAAGTAAAATGACCACGCCGTACTGCACACCATTATCTGTGAAAATACCGCTTTTTTCTTAACACCAACCAGAAATAATGCATGGAGATACCACGAAAGTGTTTCGTTCGTTCGTACTTATTACCCTTTCAAATCAAAATAGATAGATAGATACTCTTTATTGCACACCAAACAAAGAAGTTACAGTTGATATTTACAGAAAGATGTACAATTTAGGCGGTCTTATCGCTAAAAAGCGAAAATAACCATTCACTTTTACCAATCCTTTGATAATTTGTGAACTATTGAAAACGGTCGTGTGTTTTACGTCCCACGTTGCGTGTTGGTTTAACGTTCAAAAGAACGAAACGTTTTCGTAGTAGGCATGATCCCACCCTGGTGCTAGGACTGCTAGGGCTAAAAACGATATTTGCGGGACGTGTATAAATGCTTACGAAAAGGACCTATACATCTGAACTGAAAAAGTTAATGTTGTTGATTTGATTACTTGACACTTGCCCCTAATCGACGGTCTCGTAACTGTAAAACTGTACTTATGGTCCTATGACCATTTGTTCTATAACAAACAAGTGATTTCTACTGTGAAGAATAGAGGTTTAAATCATCATAATCATTTCAGCTACTGGACGTCCACTTCTGAACATAGCCTCCCTCAGTGACTTCCAGATTGGCAGGTTGGAAGCGGCCTGCATCCAGCGGCTTCCTGCAACCTTTACCAGGTCGCCTGTCCACCTTGTGTACGTCCCACGCTGCGCTTGCCGGTACGTGGCTGACATGGCCTCCATTCCAGAACTTTCAAATGTTAGTGACCAAATGGTCCGGCTACTATTTTGAATTTACACACAAAAAATGTCGTAGAAATAGAAATAATTTTGTTTGCATTAAAACTGTGTACAATATTAGATGTTGGCATGTCATATTTTTTTTAAAAGTACCAACAGTCTTATACCTTAAAGTGTAGGCATGCAAATTTATTTAATTTAATAAAAAGGAAGTTACACGAAAAAAAAATTTACGAAGTTTTTTTTTATATAATATTGTTCACTATAGTTATAAATAGAATTTAGATTAATTATTAGTTAGCACTAAATATATTATTACATGTCATAATAGTAGTCTGATTCGATAGCTTCTAGTAATACTACAATCAATAAATCGAGAAGTCGTAGAATCTGGAGTCTGTCTTTATTATTTCCAATATTGGTCGCGGTAGTGAGCCAGAATTAAAAGTAAATCGGGGAAAACCACTATAAGTTGAATATATTGTACGTAGCCTGTACAGACGTCAAATATGTATACTAATATAAATACGTTAAAATCAAGTAATACTTTCGCGAAATAAACCAACGGTTGAAATTATTTAAAAATGCATTAAAGATGTCAAAGGATCTATCTCTTAGTAAATGTAATTATTAAATAAACATTGAATATTGTTAATTCACTCGATAGTAACATTACCTACAGAATTATTTATTAAAAAAAAGGCAAAGACATCGCCAAACATTAAAAAAGGAAAATTTCTACCTGTCGCAGAAACAACTTCCATCGAAATACGTTAGAGTCATCCTCCATTTTTGATATTTAAGTACAGTATATATTTCAGAATTAACAAAAATTAAAACAAAAACTTCTATCTCGGATCGACACACTTAAGTGACTCACAAAAATATGAATTAAAAACGGTTTCAGTTGTATCAACAAGTGAAGAAATACAGCAAAGTTCGAGGCGGATTCACGCATCAAAAATTCCGTACCATCTGGTGTCGCTCCTTCATTTGTATGCAATTTATTTTAGATTGCTCTGTAACTATCACACATTCGACGTTTTTAAATATAGTTTCATTGTTTTACGGCAAACGTGACCATCTCACTGTCACTTCAGTCCGCTTATTCTTTGAGCTTTAACGATAACTTGGTAGTTATCGTTAAGCTACCATCGTTGTTTCTGATTTGTATGACACGAGTGCTTTAGCTTTTACCTTAAAATCAGAGCAATGTATGTGATGTTGTCCAATCTCCCCTTCATCTTTGGTCTCGCCTTTTCCCGCTACACGGAGTTGACTTCTCTAATCATGCGACGCCATGTGGTCCGTCGCTGTGCGTCCTCTTCCCTCAGAGTCATTTTCTTCATGTCCCTCTTGACATTCATCAACTAGGTGATCTGAGGTTTGCCTCTTTATAGTAGCCATAGTAAGGCACTTCCTCACGACATGATCCTCGGTTCCACGCATTACCTGACCGTACCATCTCAGCCTGGACTCGCTCAGTTTGTCCGTTATCTTTGCAACTTTGAATATTATTATTATAATAACAGTTTTCGGACGGGTAATCGCATTTCAATTTTTTTCCTTCAGAGAAATCTCGAGCATATTTCCATAGCTCGCTGAGCAACTTTTAATCGCAATGCATTGGGTACCGTTTTAGTTAACTCCAGGCGAATTAAAAATTTACGGTCATACTTATAAACGTGAATTAAATTTATGACACTGCTGAACAGCTTATTAAAAAATATCTTTACTTGTAAACGCTAATTAAAGTTAACTCGTAACTAGCTGTAAAGATAAGCAGCATCGCACTCTTGTTTAAAATTTAATTACGCAGCAACAGCTGTTTTCTGTCTAGCTAGCTGTCATCTAGGGGGTTCCCGCATACACTGATGTGTTAAACACTCCTAAATGACATAAAAGATTTCTTAATAATGGCTGTATGACTCTAGCCATCACCTTTCCCTTCGTGGAAAAATACAAGTAGGTACTATTTTTTGGTCTCAAGATTGATTGACAAGTGACATTGCTTTAAACATTCTTTTTTTTTAATTTTTCCTTCAATGACAGTATTTTGGGTCTTTCCTAATGAATAGAGACCGGTGTTGGCAGAGTAAAATAAAAATTGTGGTAATTAACTAACGCCTAAGTAGCGTTTATGAGTAAAAAATAGTTACGCACTACTTAAGAAGTTAAGCAGTGAATAGTTAATCAGTTACTCGGATGTTGATTAGTCGATTTTTATAAGTACAGCCGTTAGTCTATAACGAGAAAAAATGAGAGCCAATTGTTTGTTTTATAGACATTCAACAATTTAAAAAGAAAACATTTACAACTTCAAACTTATGGGTTTCGGACTATATCTTTACTTGTGCTATATTCTATAATATCTCCTTGCCAAATTTCATGATTCTAGATAAAAATATCACGTTTGTTGTATGGGATGGGATCCCCCTTAAATATTGTTGTTATAGCGACAACAGAAATACATCATCTGTAAAAATTTTAACTCTCTAACTATCACGGTTCATGAGATACAGCCTGGTGACAGACGGACAGACAGACAGACAGACGGACAGCCAAGCCTTAGTAATAGGGTCCCGTTTTACGGAAAATAATAATTCTTACTACTGTTTCTCGTCAATTACGAGTCTCATTTCTCACAATCTGTAAATCAGCCATTATTTGACTTCCAGGGGCTCTACGGAAAGGCAACCAATAAGAATTCACGGTGTATATCCGGAATAACAAAGTGAAAAAAGCATACTCTATCTATATGATTTATTATAGTTTTATTGCTTTTCATAATATTCGCCAAGATAATCTGACGGCCGATGGGGCAGAAAGGTTCTGGAATGGAGGCCACTTACCGGCAAGCGCAACGTGGGACTCACACCCACAAGGTGTAGACAACCTGGTAAAGGTTGCAGGAAGCCGCTTAATGCATGCAAGCCGCTTTCAACCGGCCGCTCTGGAAGTCACTGGGGGAGGCCTATGTTCAGCAGTGGACGTCGGCCGGCTGAAATGATGATGATGACAATCGACGCTCTTTTGCATACGTTTGAGTCTGCACCTACTCTACTACTTGCCCAAACATGGCTAGTTTCCTCCTTCAGTACTAACACGTTTTGCTTTGTTTCAGAATCAGCGAAGCCGCGAATCAGTAGTGAAGGTGAATCTCTAGCCAATACAAGCAGCGCAAAGTAATAACGACTTAACAGGGTTAAAAACCCGTGTAATCCCTTGAAAACAATTAATTAGCTGATTTTAATGACAAATCTGTGTGGCAACTATCAAAATTACGCAAGAACTGAGAGTTTGGAAATATCTTATATAGTAATAGTAGGTGTATGTTACCAGCTACAGCTAATTACTTACTTCCAAGGCAGTACACAATATACACCCTGTAGATAGAAACAGTGGGCCCGCTCCCTTGTATTTCATTCGTGATGTTTCACAAATCGTAAATCATTTCAAAATCGTTAATTACAGAAGAGAAAACAACTGACCAATCAATCATAATTATTTACTGTCTTATAAATCGATGAACGCCCCGGCTGCACGCCGGAAACAGTGTCACGTTCCGCGTTCAAGCGAGAGCGCGGAACAAGCGAAAGAGAGGCACGATCGCCCTAAGCGTTCGGTTTGTGACGCACTTTTCTCTCTTCCACTCCATCGTCCGATGGCCATTTACAGACAAATAATTTTTATAACAAGCATCACGAGTCGACTTTGAGATTAATAGGAATAGAACTTCGTCTGATAAGACGATAGCCAATTTCATTGCCACCTGTAAAGAATGACATTCAAATTTGTTAACACACGAGCGAGCCTTCTGTTTCTTTCTGTTATGTATGAACTAAAATGCATTGTAAATATTTCCATTGGACGGCGCGTCAGAGCTGCAGTATCAAGTGATGTGCTAACGGTCTGTGAACAGAACATTGATTTATGAAACTCCATTCAAAAACTAATTAAATAAGGTTCAATTTTTACAATTCTCAATTGGGCAAATAGTGCGCTTTACATCTGCGTACTAAATTATATTTGATACAAACAGAGTAGATAATAACCATTTATTTGTTCTTTATTTCAATGTCTATCATTTCATCATTAGCATTCGATTCAGATATTTGTTATTTTATTGTTAAACCAATAGCTGATTTGAATGCTAACTGATTTATATTATTACTATTTGGCTATGAAAAGGTCAGCTAATTCTGGTATTTGAGTGGATCTATAAGTAATACAATTTGTAATCAAATATTATACGACTATTTTCATGTCGCTTGAACGTAGCGCTTAAATGTGATGTTATAATTGAAGCAATCGTACGTTTTTTGTGCGCAGGTAGATAATTATTTATTATTAAAATTAAATAAATTTATTATAACGATTGTTTTATTTTAATATAAATTGGTAAAGCGACATCTACAGCATCATTGTAGAACTAAGTCAACGACAATATTTCAAAGGGATGAGATAGATGGCGCTACTTGTTCTGAGCCATTCCACACGCGCACCACCGCTATACGTAATTTGTAGCCATTCTGTGAGTTCAGTTCGTGATTTAAAAAAATGATGTTTCTAAATTTTAAGGTTATTTGCTAGAAATATTTAAATCTAGTGTCTATAATCTAATTCAATGTCTTGATTAAGTACTTGATCGGTCGGAGGTCGGTTGCTCATTCATAGGTGGCGCCATTAGAGCATTCAGTTGGTTGAATGCTCTAAGGTGGCGCCTGACACATTTTTCACTAAAGATTATTAATTACTAGTTAAATTATTATACAAACAAATGTTGTTTATGTTAATAACAAATTATGTACTTGCATTTATCAACTCCACTAGCAATGAAATAGTAAAAATCAATCGTTTATGTGTGCTGGTTAATATTCCTTCGTAATTTTCGTGCTGGGTAATATTTCGGAGAAAAAAATCCTACAAATAAAATAAATTTTAAACGAACGAATCCTACATTAACCACTATTTTATTAGGTACACCGCTGCCATGCATTTAGCAACTTTTGCATCACTGTTATTTAAGTAGGTATTAATCATTATTTACCGACTTCAAAAAAGGAGGAGGTTCTCAATTTGACTTAATGTTTTTTTCTATAAACTATGGTCTTCCCAACCCAACCCAATAGAAAATAAATAAAATAAGTTTACTGATTAAGAAATTGTTATACCTAAGTATCACTTAATATTTTTATATATAAGCAAGAAAGAGTTGAAGATAGGTAGTTTATGCAATTTGAAGTCGATGTTGTTATTTTGTAATTTATTTTTAACTTTTTTAGTTTTTATGGTACACATTTGAAAATTGGTTTTTACGATTGCTTTTCACCTATATAGTCACAGGTTAACAGGATGAACACTAATAAAATCGGACCTTATATATATAAGGTTTTTTAAATATAAGTATTTATTTACATACGGATAACTTATATAGCCTTACACTTAACGAATACCCCTTTATACAACTATAGTTGTAACACAGTTCATTTTAGATACTATAATAATTTAGTCAAACCTTAAAAACGTGTTTTAGACCAACTTCAAATGTAATAATATCTTCACACAAAAATCTCGTGAAATAAAGACGTATTCGGGTGTACTTCCGGCCGTCTGAGCCAGAGTCCTAGAGAGATCTCGCATATCTAGGCTGATAACGAATCGTAGGTGACGCCAATATTCCTAGGTTTCATCGTTTGTGACGCAATAGATTTTTTGAAAATTGAAAAAAACCTGGCTCAGACAGCCAGAATTTCACGTTTTTCGACACTCTGGATCTCAAATTCTAGAGGGTTTTAGGGCCCCGTTTCTTATCAAAAGTTTAGTGACGCGATATGTGACGGCATCTAAAGTAGTTTCATCCATTTTGATGCAATGGTTTTCGCGGAATCATGAAAAACGTGTGGTCAGACAGCCTGATATCCGGCTGTCTGAGCCATTTTGTTTTTGCAGATATATAACGAAATATCACATTTCAGACTCATCTTTATGGATTTTACTTTAGTGACGCGATATGTGACAGCTCTCGACCAGATTTGAACCTTCGTTACCCACGCGTTTAGGATACATTCTAAAAAAACTGTTGGCACAGACAGCCGGAATCCGGCTGTCTGAGCCATCCAGTTCTACCACTTCCAGGTGTTCTTGGTAGCTGGAAACTCATCTAATCGTTAGTGACGGTGATGGTTAATACGAATTATCGTTTGTGACGGCTCTATATGCCGGCAAACAAAAGATATAAGCAAATCAATTGTTCTCCATACATCGCTGCATTAGGGTGACCACACTTCCCACTTTATTAGGTTAATTATGCAAATACTAGTATAGTAGAAAATCGAGGCAACTCGTTTTACGACAGCTGCTTGCCGTGTTCTTTAAATACGTATTTGCGTATACGTTGGTATGAAGGACCAATCAACACTAATAATTGCTTTTTGGGTTAAGTGTGGCTTGTTTAGGGTAAGTGATTCAAGAGGAAAATTTGATTGAACACTCTTATTCAGAGTAATTTGGCGTGTTTTACTGGAAATGCTGGAACGGCCCATTTGGGTCAAGATGCAGAAAATGAATATAAATAATATCTCCATTTTGCGAGTCATTTTCCGTTTCATTGAGTAATTTACCAACTCTTCCCACATGCCTACGGCTCATTTGCGACGAGGAGCAGAAAATAAGAAATTCATGTTTTTTTTGAGTTCCGTACCCAAAGGGTAAAACGGGACCCTATTACTGAGGCTCCGCTGTCTGTCCGCCTGTCACCAGGCTGTATCTCATGAACCGTGATAGTTAAAGAGTTAAAATTTTAACAGATGATGTATTTCTGTTGCCGCTATAACAGCAAATACTAAAAGACAGAATACAATAATTATTTAAGGGGGCTCCCATACAACAAACGTGTATTTTTGCCGTTTTTAAATGATACGGAACCCTTCGTGCGCGAGTGCTAGTGCTATTTCTAAAGTATGGTAAATATTGTTAAATCAAATATCACATTCACAGATAAAATGGACATGGTAATAATCATAGATTAATACGTATTTAAATAACACGGCAAGCAGCTCTCGTAAAACGAGTTGCCTCGATTTTCTACTATACTAGTATTTGCATAATTAACCTAATAAAGTGGGAAGTGTGGTCACCCTAATGCAGCGATGTATGGAGAACAATTGATTTGCTTATATCTTTTGTTTGCCGGCATATAGAGCCGTCACAAACGATAATTCGTATTAACCATCACCGTCACTAACGATTAGATGAGTTTCCAGCTACCAAGAACACCTGGAAGTGGTAGAACTGGATGGCTCAGACAGCCGGATTCCGGCTGTCTGTGCCAACAGTTTTTTTAGAATGTATCCTAAACGCGTGGGTAACGAAGGTTCAAATCTGGTCGAGAGCTGTCACATATCGCGTCACTAAAGTAAAATCCATAAAGATGAGTCTGAAATGTGATATTTCGTTATATATCTGCAAAAACAAAATGGCTCAGACAGCCGGATATCAGGCTGTCTGACCACACGTTTTTCATGATTCCGCGAAAACCATTGCATCAAAGTGGATGAAACTACTTTAGATGCCGTCACATATCGCGTCACTAAACTTTTGATAAGAAACGCGGCCCTAAAACCCTCTAGAATTTGAGATCCGGAGTGTCGGAAAACGTGAAATTCTGGCTGTCTGGGCCAGGTTTTTTTCAATTTTCAAAAAATCTATTGCGTCACAAACGATGAAACCTAGGTATATTGGCGTCACCTACGATTCGTTATCAGCCTAGATATGCGAGATCTTTCTAGGACTCTGGCTCAGACGGCCGGAAGTACACGTATTCGGCAGTAGCCGGCTGCGAGCAGTCGCTGTACAATGGGGCGACTGACAGCAAGATGGATCGCCTCGCCTACTGTGCGAGTATCGCAGCTAGAAGTTACAAAAATACTGGATTTTAAGACTTGTGAGACGTGAGTATGTTCGATGTTCTTGAGGTTATCCTTGGTTTAATTTTTCTCCTTCCTTTAAACTCGACGACCTCCGTAGCCGAGAGGCGAAAACGCCGGACTTTGCGTCGCCGTCTCTGAAGTCCCGGGTTCGATTTCCGGTCGGGTCAATGTAGAAAACGAACTTTTCTAAATTGTCTCGGGTCTGGGTGTTGTGGTACCGTCGTTGTATCTGATTTCTATGACACAAGTGCTTTAGCTTATCTTACTTAGGATCGAAGCAATATGTGATGTCCAATATTTATTTAAACCCCAGCCAATGTAAAAACTGTAGTTGCTGCAGAGAGAGAAAAGCTTAGGAGTAAGTTAATGACGCCAGAAAGAATAAAACAAACATGAATGATGAGTATGATGATGACAATCTATATGTACAGCAGTAATGGTGGGGCGCCTCTTAGTATGTCTATAAATTATCAAATTTTAAAAGAACCTTTAGCTTATAAGGCAAATACCAGCCAAAAATAGGATCCAAGACCCGAGACAATTTTAAAAGAACTTGGCAATCATGAGGTAGGTAACACTTTATAAGCAACTTTCTATGAATTTTGTTTTAGATGTTGCCAAATAACATTTGGAAACTTAGCGCGATGTAAAATAACTGCGGTGTGGATTCACCTTAAATTAAAAAGAGTTAACCACTTTGTTATTTAATCAGCAACGTTCATTATGATTGTATTTCCTAAGACGACCGTCTGTGTAGTGGTTCGCACTCCAGATATAAAGCCAGGCGGTTGCGGATTCGAATCCTGTTTTAATGTTTTATAACGATTTAAGAATGGTTATCCGTTATCTACCTACTCGCCATTTACAAGCTTTGCTTAGTTTGTGTCTCATAGAAATATTTCTCTGATCTGAGGGGACTTTACATAGGTTTGATTGTAGATAGTTGTTTTTAAGGTTACGTACCCAAAGGGTAAAACGGGACCCTATTACTAAGGCTCCGCTGTCCGTCTGTCTGTCCGTCTGTCACCAAGCTGTATCTCATGAACCGTGATAGATAGAGAATTGTAATTTTCACAGATGTATTTCTGTTGCTGCTACGCCAACAAATACCAAAAAGAGAATTCAATTACTACAAACGTGTTTATGCCGTTTTTATAGGTACGGAACCCTTCGTGCGCGAGTCCGACTCGCACTTGGCCGGTTTTATTATTTGCAAAGTCCATAAAAAATAAAAAGTACCTAGTTTTATATAAGTGCCAATACTGTTGGTTCCCAATCTCCCATTATTGTTGTGTTATTAGGCAAAGTACCCGGCGATCAGAAGCACGCAGTAAACACACAATACATTGAAGGCCGACAGCATGATGGATCGGCCGGACGCATTCACGGGATTTGGGATTCGAGCGAAAAACGCGTTTACTTTGCGGGATTACGAGCCTCTCACATCCCTTGTATAAGAACAACTATACATATATAGGGTGCTGAACGACGGACATACTCCTTCAGCCTCTCTAGGATGAGCAACAAAACACGATATGATATGATAAGATAGGTATAGCGATTTATTGACACCCAACTTTCAAAATATGGTAGGTAACATAACTGCCATCTTGAAGTTTTATCGAAACAGTGAGCATGATCCGTGCCGGCGACATCACGGTCATGCTCGATCTTTTGATAAAAGTTCATATTTTGACAAAAAATATGCGATAAATCGCTATATCATTATCATATCATATCGTGTTTTGTTGCAGGTTGATCTTTACATAGACGGTTACGGCGACAACGTTTTTTGTATGGGAATTTCTACGGGGCCAATAGTGAAATCAAGAAAGTTCTTTAACTCATGAAATGTAATCAGCAACAGTTTTCGACTTACCATAGTTCATGTCGTAAGTAGGTACTTTCTTTAATTGTATACTTTTGTTGTGTTTTTGATCTGTTCGAAATAATAATAATAATAATATAGCCTTTATTTCCGAACTCCTAGTTACATTAATTGTTTAATTCACCCAATTAATCTTCTTGAATGGGAACCCCTTTTTGGGTATAGGATCTGTTTCAAATAAAAATGTTTATTTATGAACATATTTCTCGATTTATTTCCTAATAAGTATAGCAGTTTTTTACATGATTCGAAAGAACAATGCCAACGGCAGCCTGTAATTAAGATGCTTAGCTCTAAGTATCATACGTTCTACTATTAACTATTATACCTACAGTTAAAAACGTAATCGTAATTAGTGTTTAAACTGTTGGTTGTCTACCTTAATTAATTAAACCTGTAGAAATATGCCCGTCATTCAACTTAACAACGGGTCGCGCTGACTCAAATCTCGCCAGGGGCGAATGCTTTTTGTGTAATAAGCCCAGGCACTTGTTTTGCATGAAACACGATTTAAATTTAACATTTACATTAACTAATCTTTCATTGTAATCATCATCATCAGCCTATATCAGTCCACTGCTGGACACAGGCCTCTCCAAAAGGAGGATTTTGCCATAATCGCCACGCTTGGCAGGCGGGTTGGCGATCGCAGTTTGGCCAATGGTGGAAAGGAGACGCTGCTGCCCGTCTTCTTATGGCGGTTCTTCTGTAGTCGCCTCTTACGACACCCATAGAAAGAGAAGGGGTGGTGCAATTCTTTTAACGTGCCGGCACCACACGACACGACGGTCATTGTAATGGCGATCCATAAATTGAGAGTGCTTAAAAATGGAATTGTACCCAGAGCTTTACTTTTACAATTATTTATATCACATACTTATCAATTTATGGGACATAAGCCTATAGGTTTTACGCTAGACTTAGCTAGGAGCATATCTTGGGCCTGTTCAAGTCCCAAATCTTCGCAATTAATGAACCATTTATAGTGAAATACTACGCATCAGCAGGATGCCAAATTTTTTTATTTATTACTTGTGTTCGCATGCCTTTAGCTCTCGTTATCGGTGTGACTATCGCCGATTATATGAATCATCTTAATTATAACTAAAACTTATAATCACGGGTCTAAACGCGACGTACGATAGTATGTAGTAGTATTGATACTACTTACATTCCCCTCGTGACCACGACCGTAGCATCACGGTCGAAACGTCGAGGAATGTAAGTAGTATCAATACTACTACATACTATAGTACGTCGCGTTTAGACCCGTGATTATAAGTTTTAGTTATAACGCAACGCGAAAGTTTAAAAGATTATCAAAATTATAGATTGTTACTTGCGATTTTTATTATATTTTCCGACGTTCTTTACTAAAACCTTACACTTCTGAATTTCATCAAAATTGGTTTACTCTTTTAGAACATTTTAGACTTGAAAGTTGTTATCGAAAGTTAATATCCTAATTTGTAAGGAGTTTTTAATCCAAGCTATATTACCAAATAAGGCTATATCTTACCTATAGTTAAAAATCTTTTATTCCTAGCTATATTACCAAATCGGGATATAACTTAATACGTACCTATACAATAAAGAGCGGCCAAGTGCGAGTCCGACTCTCGCATTAAGGAATCTCTACCTTTGGTATTAATAGGTATTGCATTCGTTTCGGAATCTATAGCGAACCCCTTACACTTGGTCGGTTTTTATTTACGTTAACTTGGTAAATGACAACATCCACTATACCTATTACTAGTATAGGTACTTACCCATGGCTAGTATAATACTTTCTCTGTGCCCATAGGTACCAGAAATTGTCCGCAATATTTCTAAATAATATCTCAATTTCCAACACGCCAATCAAAAGCTTTCAACGCAAAAAAAATCTAAGGCCGGTCTAACGAAAATGTCAATCTCGAATGAAGGTATAATTTCTGTCCCCCACAATATGGCTGATGGATCACTTGCGGAGACAGCTCCTGGGTTTGCACGTGCGATATGCCGGGTACTAATAAAAATGGATTCTGTCACGGATATTTGTTCAAATATGACGTAGAATTTGCGGTGTTAAGAATGTGGATTTTCGGCGGAAAGCTTTTTAGAAACGGCTACAGTACAAACTTTGTAAAATTAAATTAACTTCTTATGTCCGTACGTCGGAGGTAGGTACATATTATATTCCTACTACTAACCTATGTACTTGTTTTAGTTCTACCAAAAATATTATCGGCCATACGAGAGCCAATAATCAAGAGATTTTATATTTTAAGATACACGCCTTTTGCGGGTAACATATCTTTCCGCAACTATAACATTTTCCCACTATAATACGAGTACCTACTTACATCCACCCTAAATTGAAGACTAACAAGTCTGAACTTTCAAACATCTTGAATAAAATTTAAAACAATGGTCGAGTCTTTTTAATAAAAAAAAAACAGATATATCAACTTTCAAATGTAACGAAGTACCAAACAATTATTTTGCTATCCAATTTAGAGAAATTATTTCGCTAAATTGACCTAAACTATGAATCGAACCAAAGTACCTTTTCATTCAAGGCAAACCGAGCCCCATGTCGTAGTTGTTTAAATACCTACCAACTAAATTACTTCCTTAAAATTAGTCCAATCACCTTCGCTAAACAAGTCCATATCATACAAAAGCGATCGCAATCGATGGACAGTCAAAATTCCTATGCCTATGATTATAAACCTATTATGTTCGTGCCTCTCGAAGGTTGCAATGTCTATTACGCCTTAAGTTCATTTGCATGCCTTTACGTGTAAATCTAATTAATCAGCACGCATGCGTGTTAGCATTGAATCTTTTAATGCTTAAATTCTCGTGACTCACCAATTAGTATTAGAAAAACAAAGATATCTCTCAAATAAAATAAACAAATATCGGACAACATCACATACATTGCTCTGATCGTAGGTACTTAGTAAGTAAAGCACTTGTGTTATAGAAATCAGAAACAACGACGGTACCACAACACTCAGACCCGAGACAATATAAAAAAGTTCGTTTTCTACATTGATCCGACCGGGGATCGAACCCGGCACCAAAGAGATGGCGGCGCCTTATCTAGTCCGGCTTGCTCGCCTCTCGAATACGAGAGGTCGTCAAAGATAATTACCGATATATCATCATCATCAGTTTTGAGAAGTCTCACAGATAACACATCAGCATGCGGCTTTGGGCATTCAGCGTTGCCCGCAACCTTAACTAGGTCATCAGTCCACCGCGAAGGGTGTCTGCGCCCACGCCACGTCTTCTGTGCCATGCCTCGTGGTCACAAAAGAACCTTCGCTTGCTCTCCAAACGGTTTAAGTTCGGTGAACGATGCCTATTTTTATTTACGTTCCTGTTAAAAACCAAACAAACGGACAACTATTGAGTAATCATAAGAGATTATTTACGAAGTACGAAATCCTAAAATTACAAGTTTTGAAGTTAAAAAACTTTTTATGTGGTTTCCCTTGCTCAACTTGTTTGTATTTTAGAAGAAAACTTTAGGCTTGTTTCATACTTATTCTTCTAACTAATTTTGTTACTTTTAACCTGTTTGTTTTCCTCAAAAATATCAAAGTAAAAAAAGTCAAGTATGCCTATACATACAGGGTGTAAAAAATAATGGGACACTACTTAAAACCACGTCATCAGCAGATCATATACTTCAACTTTTCCTATGGGAGCAACATCGAAATCGTGATTTTATTTTCAGATGCTTCATACTTTATCATCAAGGTATGCGAGTAAGTTTGTATCGGGAAGCTGAAAAAAAAATCGATTTCGATGTTGATCCCATAGAAAAAGTTGTTGTATATGAGTTTTTAGGAGTCTCCTATTCTCTTGTACACCCTGTATACGTCCCACTGTCGAGCACAGGCCTCACCTCAAGTTTGAGGTGGTTTGGGAATATAAAATATAGATTTTCCCACGGGCAACAAAATTACCCTAAATTTCCCGCAGTAAACTTAAATCCAAAAATAGTCGACTCAGCTCGCGCCGCCATCCATCAGAAGTTGCTCTGCGAGTTGGCGCGAGCGTCGCCGTTTAGTGTTTCGACAACTTTTGACAGGATCAACAGCAAGGGACGTCGACCAATTACCTACGGAGTTCCAACTTGTTTAGGTTGGAACTAGTCTATCCTTGATGTATTTAATATACTAGCAAAAATATTACACGATTTTTAAAAAAAAAAACAGTTAAAGATCATTCTAAGTAGTCCCCAAGCCCAAACAAAGCAATGCTGTACTATGGCGTCTAACATAACTTCTTAGATTTATGACTTTGTTACAAACGTTAGTGGTTATCACAAGTTGCTCCTTGCGCGTTCGAACCCGCACCCGGCAGATTTTTTCCTCCGGAGCGCGAACAACTACACTACACACACTACGTGATAATTCAATCCACGTCCTTTCGTTTGCCAAAAGACTACAAGCTACATGTTTATTATTATCTAATCGAAATCTTTCAAGTGTAATGCTGTTACGCACCCCGTCTACCTGTAAGGCATCAATATAATGGTACGTATAATGTTGTAGTAACTGTAAATAAATCGCAAAATATTTTAACTTTTGTACATTAGTTAGAAGAACTGCTTAGATAGTCAAAGTGGGACCGATTGCAATCCGAGGTGTTTGTTTTTTTATTTTATCATCATCATCATCATCAGCCCACACTAGTCCACTGCTGGACATAGGCCTCTCCAATTGCACGCCACTCTGCACGATCCACGGCTACTCTCATCCGGCTCCTGCCAGCAACCTTGCGAATTTTTTTATTTATTTTTTGTTAATTTGAATTTCTATAAATTTTTACAAACACAAACCTTTTGGAAGCTATCTCAATAAGAAATCCCCATAACAGAATGTTGATAAGCCCCTAAGTAACCAAATCCCGTAATTAAATCAACAGAGCCACCGCATACTAAACACGTCACCCCTCGTTGACTTTAAACCTGTGAACGAATAAACATCGAAGTCTCATATAAACAAGCTTAAAAATAAAAGTCGATGACAGCGAGAGGCCAGCACGCCTTAGCATGCCGTACTTGGCTTCGTCAACTCTGAGATCCCGGGTTCGATTCCCGGTCGTTAATGTAGAGAACGAGCTTTTTATATTACTCGGGTTTTTGTTGTTTCTGATTTCTATATCACAAATGTTTTCGCTACTTACCTTAATAACAGAGTAATTTATATCATGTTTTGTTCAATATTTTTGGTTTTATATTTAATTTACGAAATATTAAGATGTTGCTTCCATAGACGTATGACCTAGGGCATCCATTTATGTTCTTAATTACCACATAATAGTGTTAAAATTAATATTTTATTTGCGGTTAAGTTTAGGTTTGGTATGGTAGGATCGACCTTAGGAAGATGGCTGGCAGTGGATGGATGAAAAAAGCGGGAGATCGGCGGTCTTTGGGGGAGCCTTACGTCCAGCAGTGGACTGCAATAGGCTGAATAGAGATGGTAGGATAAAAAAGTTCTGTTACACTTCTATGCTTTGTCGTTAACCACTTTAAAGTCCCTTTTAAACACTCAATCGAGTGTATTAGTGGGCTTAGGGGTGTATTCAATCGACGAAAGTGTTCGTAGGGTCAGTAGGCAGTGGGTTTTTTTTTATTAAAACGTAGTCTTAGTGAGCTTATTATCTGAAATTGTCACATGATTGCAATATTGTTAAATAATTCGACCAAGTTGAACAATAATTAACTTATACTTTTGAAGTTATTGGTCAGTCAAATCTACAGTCCTTTTAAAGCAGATATAACAACCAGGGTGGCAGATGACTGTTATGATTATGTATAGGTAGGTATATGCTTCGCTGACATTGTAGCAGCAGGAGAAAGAGTCGAAGAATTGGACTCGATGGGAGAGCCCTCCGTCCAGAAGTGGACAAGATAAGCATTTTACGATTATCGAATGCTTGTTCTGAATTTTCTCCTCATTATCATCATCATCATTTCAGCCACAGGATGTCCACTGCTGAACATAGGCCTCCCCCGGTGACTTCCATATTGGCCGGTTGGAAGCGGCCTACATCCAGCGGCCTACCAACTTATTTTTAAACACAGTGAACTATTCTGAACTGTGACCTCTTTGAAAAAATTCCTATGCCTCCTACCTAGCAAATGATTGTCTATCTTAGTAAGTTGAAAAAACGAATTCTTTTTAAAGATTTTAAACAACGTTATTATGGGAAGAATGTTTACTCCAATACATTTACTTTTTTATTTATTCTTTTACCCTTTCTCTACAAGTCTCTCGGGTAATTAAAAATCCACGGTGTGTAGAATACCTTTAAGTACATATACGACGGTATACCCCGGTTTGTTTTCTCTTCGCGAATATATGGCTACTATGTTATACATTTGGGCTGCAATTTACGTGCTAAGCCGCGGATGGAGATATTTGCTGCTTACACGACTATTCGTGCCGGCCGCGCGTTACGGCTCCGAGAAAGTACCGGGACATATTTTAGTGATGTTTGTCCACCGGCCGCGAAAAACAAATTCAAATTATTTATTTACTAATTCTTTATTAACAAGGTCACCACGACGGACGCCAATAAGTGACACATACATCAAAGTATAAGAAAGTTAAAAAAGTCAATTCGTTGGTCAGGGGTATGGTATGGTGCAGTAAAGCACCTGCGCGCTATCCAGAACTTCATAGATTCAGTAATGGTATTGTGTGTTGGCTTTTTTAATTAAATAAAAAAAACGCGTGTACTATAATGAATAGTTTTACCTAATAGCATTGCTAGAAACTACTGATTACCCATTATTAAAATAATTGGATTCAACGAGGGTACTAAACGTTAGCATTAACACGATTTCTTGATCGGTCTATTATTCAATAACGTAGCAATTAAGTTTTTACTCGCTAAACAGAAACAATGTTTACTCTGTAAATTTTTGTTTTTAGCAATTCCATGCAAGGTTTAATTGAAGATAAATAACACTTGAAAAAAATCACCGACCTCAGGTGGGACTCGAACCCACGTCAAATATTTGTAAAAATATTTCTATAGGGTGTTGACGGTAGTATACTACTCAGCTATACATATAGCTACAACATTGATCAGAATACGCTGGCTTTGACAGCGAGAAAAAACACTTGAGGAATTTCATCTTGTCACGTGACGTCCTCGGTAGCTTAGTGGTCAAAGCACTCGCCCGGTTTGCGATGAGACGTGGGTTCGAGTCCCACCTGAGGTCGGTGATTTTTTTCAAGTGTTATTTATCTTCAATGTTTACTCTGTGCACACACAGTAGCTGACAAAGTTCCTTACTGGATAGTGGATATTTCTTCGTAGGTGATCAGGTATTATGTAGCGATCAAATACATGCAATGTAAATTGGAAGTTACATTATCTATGGAGTACTTATTTTTTGCACATTAAATCATCGGTCACCCGTTCTATTGGTAAATGACAACAGTTAAGAGTTTAAAACCTGGGCGGTAACCACGAATTCTTAAAACAATCTCAAATCTGTCAAACGTTATCAAATCTGTCAAATTTTGTATGTAATGACGTACCAAAATTGACAGATTTGACAGCTTTGAGATTGTTTTAAGAGTTCATGGTTACCCCGCTGCAAGGGGTAAATGTTTTTAAGATAAGCAAGAGTATGTGCAATCTCTCCAAAACAACATATCGAACGAAGTGGCAAGAATAATAAGAAGCGATCTCTAATTGCTAAAAAGCAACCAAGATAGGAAACGAAATCGAGGTGATTTCGGAGTAAAAAAAAAACTAAAGAAAAAAAAAATTCAATATCTTGAACAGTACTTTCTCTGTGCCCTGCTAGGTAGGCTTCGCTAATGGCATGTGACAGCCCGGGTGATGGATCGGACGGTACCCCCGCCCCGGCGCGCGGACGGGGAGGGGGGGAGAATTAGACGACTTTTTCCCGAGACATTCTCATTTGCTGTATTTGCTGGAGATAAAATTCGTGTACGGAATAAGCTTTGGGCAACGTAATTTATAAAAACGAGAAGTAAGCTTTAATAATGGGAAAAATTTTAATGTAAGTTTATAATTGTTACTTGCGTAAACAGCTTTATAGATTTGAATGTGATTTAGCATACAGGTCGAATGTCGATCCAAAAAAGACAGTTCTTGTTTTTTTTTCTTTTTTTAAAAAGTGCCTGACAATCACTTGCAAATCCTGCAATAATCATGGTCTCAAAGTAAGGAACTAAGATCCTTTTTACTGTAATAATGTTTAATAAAATTGCCAAGTCGCGCTCCCAGCTCACCGAGACCCGAGACATATCAAAAAATATTTCTTAGTTGACCCAAACCGGGAACTAACCACGACCCGAATCGTCAATATCTATTTATTTGACGTACAAACATAATTGTTTTACCTATATAACATTTTAAGCTTTCTGGTTGCATTTTTTTCATACTAACACTACTTACACACGGGTATTTATGCAACAAATACCTCTTTTTATCCGCGGGAAGTCTTCCCGCGACCACGGCCTATACAATTAGGCCGAAACGTAAACAATAAAAAGAGGATGTGTGTATAGTGTTAATATGTGTTACCTTCCATTTGTTCAACTGATCCGACAAAGAAACAGTCGCTCACAAGGTCAAAGAGTTAGTTACGGCAGTGAACTCAGTTATCATTAGTTCGCGATTTTAATTGTTTGGGCGTGGGTACCCTTAGCTTTAGGCAGGTCACTTGAAGGTCGCTCGTGACTGCGCCCACGCATAAAACAATGCCTATTCGCAATAGTTTTTGAGAGCATTCGAAATTTCGCATATTTTGAAACTGCGGAGCTATTGTATTTGGGAAACTTAATTATTTGTAAAAAAAAGTACGTAAGTAAGGATTATTAGTTATTATAGAAATGAGGCCTATGCACAGCAGTGGACGTCCTGTGGCTGAAATGAATGAATGAAAAAAATAGAAATAGGTTAGTACTACCTAGTTAAATCTGAACTCAAATGCTTCTAATCCTCGGGTTTTATCCTTTAAGTCCGAAAATGGTAAATAAGTTTAATAAACTAAGAAAAACCAATTTGAGCTCAAAGATTTTGCCATGTTTGAAAACTGATGAGGTGCGTCGCTATATTGTCTAGCTAGTCTGCCAAAAGTTGAGGTTTAGGGTACTGGCTTCTAGGTTAGGTACTTATAAAGTTATCTTTACTGCTTTAATACCAAAAAATAAATTTCTATATCAACTAATTAACCCCAACTTAAGCTTAAGCAAAAAAAATATATACGTCGATGTATCAGGCTCGTGCTTCACACTAACATTTGCCCCTTCCGGGAATCGAATTCACAACCGGCTGGTTCTGATACATAGCTTCGAGAAGATTGTAACTAATTTAAAATACAGTCGGAATCGACTAGCTCTTTAAACTCTCTAGGTAGTTTTTAATTTTAGGTAAATTGTAGTTATATGTATATAGTTATGTTTTTGTTAAATCTGAACTAAATTGTGCCGTGTGGAAACGGCCGTAAAGAATACACTTCCCCACCGCCAACAGGAGGCGTGTCGTAAGAGGCGACTTAATCCTGTAGCACTAGACGGGGAGCAGCGTCTGCGTGCGAAATAATAAAAAAACTGCGCTCGCCAACCCGCCTGCCAAGCGTGGCGAGTATGCTAAAAACCCTCCGATGACAGAAGTCACTGGGGGAGGCCTATGTTCAGCAGTGGACGTCCTGTGGCTGAAACGAGGACGAGAAACTAAATTGACGAATGATCAATTTATGATAAATCAGGATATAGAATGAAGGTCGTCTACTATAGCTGATAAGAAGTTAGTTACTCGTACTAGAGTCCATTCAACGCGGAAACAATGGCTTTTGCATGAATGAAAACAATTATATATTTTATATTGACTGGTAAAACATTCTTTGTGTCAGTTCCGTGACAATTGGGTGATAGCTTAGTGGTCGTTCTCGAGGACACTAGGTCGGCAGTTCACATCCCAACACGTTATCAACATCTCAGCCTAATTCAATCCACTACTGGACGTATTAAGCTATCCCCAAAAAATGCAAAGGGCACGATCTCCCGTTTTTTCATCAAGCTTCTTATAAAAATCGTCGGTCTATCAAGTTGAGGGGCGTCCTACACTACATTTGCTGTGACGTATGGACTTCAATAAAGAACCCGTTGAGTGATTAATCAGGTATAAGGTACAACCTTAGGTGAGTGATTAATCAGGTATAAGGTAGGCATTTAACAATTTAATAGAAAGGAACTATGTTATTTATAAGTGAAGTAGGTACTCTGCAATCTATCAAAATCACTGAATTTCTCAACACTCTAATAAATAGTTGACCAGTTCATTTGATTCAATGCCAACCTAGATCATTGTCTCTAAACGTCAACATTAAACAATGCTGTATCATTATTTATTAACAAAACATAGGCTATCATTATCAAACTAGCCGCACAACTCAGTCACGACAATGGCCAGTTTCTAACCACCAATCATGTGGGGCAATTTATCGATTGAATGACGAGTAAATCGGTGCTCGATTATAGTCTAGTTACACTCGATGGCGGGTACTTTTAGTATTGGCGATTATCAAATTTGTGACGTTACATTGGCACATAATTTTAGCGATTATTAATACAGATCAATTTTAGTTGACCAATATTATGAAAATAGCTTTTTGACACAATAAGTTGTTATAAATTTCAATTTTTTATTTGCTTTTTTAATTGTTAACCGTGAAATGTGATGTTAAAATTATGAAAAAAAAATCCGTTGACCCTGGAAGTATGGATCAAATGTAACAGATTCATAGCAGGGGTGATTCCCGAACTTACACACTACTACTCTCCTATATACTATTAATATAATATTATGTTGACGACCTCCGTAGCCGAGAGGCAAGCACGCCGGACTTTAAATGGCGCCGCCATCTCTGAGGTTCCGGGTTCGATTCCCGGTCGGGTCAATGTAGAAAATGAACTTTTCTATATTGGCTCGGGTCTGGGTGTTGTGGTACCGTCGCTGTTTCTGATTTCTATAACACAAGTGCTTTAACTACTTACCTTAGGATCAGAGCAATGTATGTGATGTTGTCCAATATTTATTTATTTATTTATTAATGTTATGGAACTATATCGTTGGGTCGTCAAGAAGAAGCAGCGCAAAAAATCGATCATATAGGTAATAAACAAAAATACCTTATGTCTTGTACTTAGTCATAAAACTGTATCTGATCTGATCGTTTCTTCTAAAGGTATCCGTTAGTCGTACGCGTTAGGAAATATGGAAATACCTCTAAAATAGATCACACTGTCGATCATTATTCACTTGCTAATGTCAAAGTAGGTAAATATCACGTGGTATCACATTTCAATTGGCGCGAGTTACACCTAGGCTACGAGTGGAAGTTTCGCAAGTCTATTACTATTAAGACACCAGCGACCTTATCTGTATAGATATTGCAATTACTATTGCTATTTAGATTAGGTGGGTAGCTTCAATCCACAGTAAACATTTGGGGCTATACAGTAACTCAACTCTGAACAATTGAATTGACGTGCAACATAGAAGCAGTTACTTACTTTATTTTGTGGTTACTTAAGTAACCATTAATGACATGACATGTCGCTTAAACAAAGCGAGATCTCTATACTTACAGAGACAAAATGTTTTAGCTAGATTATCATTAAATGATTGAAGGGATGACTTTAACAGAGCGACATTAAATGGATAGAAGTGGCCGAGTTGTAACCGAGGTCCATTTAGAGTCGTTGTCACGACAGAAGAAGAAGAAAATCTGATTTAGTTAGATTTCGTATAGTAATGCACCCGATGAAAAAAGTTAATTTGTATAAAACTGGTAGAGATAAGATAGCACAACAAGTTTTTAAGCCCAGCATGCTCTGTCCGGAAGTTAGTTAACAAATAAATTATATATAAAAGAAATATTGGACAACATCACTCACATCCATTGATTTGATCCTAAGGTAAGTAGCTAAAGCACTTGTGTTATAGAAATCAGAAATATCGACGGTACCGCAACACCCGGTCAGAAAGTTCTTTGACATCATAGCACAGTTAAGCCATTGAACTAATGCTAATATTATTATATCACTGCGCTATGACGAGAACACGATAAAAACTTTTAAAGCTTCATAATGACATACTATACTCACTCACAGTTATGGGTCATATCGTTAGCCGATGGAGTGTGAATGAAGGCAAGTTAAGTGACTTATGAGTCAAATTCACTTTTAAGTAATTCAATTCTAGCGTAACTATAATGTTACAGAACTAGTAGATATGAAATTTTCAACACTCTGTATTAAAAAGACTAGGTATAGGCATCCAATTAAAGTAGACCAAAAGACCAGCAAAATAAAACTCATTCACTTACGAGTAATTGCATAATGTCACGACACGATAAGTACCGACAGTGAAAGTGGAGTATACACATTCAATTCAATTTTTAAATCGTGTCTTATACAGTCTGATCAGTTTGTTGCTATGGGAACTTCGCTGTTTTGTGTAAATTACCATAAGAATAACGGGGTCTGGGGTCAGCTGACACACATACTGACAAGAACAGCCGAGACAGGCTAGAAGAGGAATTATTCATTATCGAGTGTTTTTTTTTAATTTGCAACATCCACACAGTATGTTTAGCATTTGTTTTTAGTGTTCCGTACCCAAAAGGTAAAACGGAACCCTATTACTAAGACTCCGCTGTCCGTCTGTCACCAGGCTGTATCTCATGAACCGTAATAGTCAGACAGTTGAAATTTTCACAGATGATGTATTTCTGTTGCCGCTATAACAAAAAATACCAAAAAACAGGATAAAATAAATATTTAAGAAGGCTTCCATACAACGAACGTGTTTTTTTTCCGTTTTCATAGATAATGAATGGTACGGAACCCTTCGTGCGCGAGTCCGACGCGCATTTGCGTTAAACGTTTGCAACTAACATGCTTTGCATTTAATTTACAACACTCATACCATCTGTACCCTGTACCTGGTACCCCGTTACATAATTAAGTGTGTTAATTCCTTAATTCAAAACAATAAAAATGTGGTGTGTTGTCACATGCATTTTTTATTTTAGTTCAAGTCGCGTACCATTATTATACCGCAGCTTATAACACTCGTAATTATAATTATTAATAGATTAGCAGATGACTAAATTGTTAACAGAAAAAAATCAAGTTCACTATACAAAAATTGAAATAGCTGCATGTAAAATTCGATCTGATTAAACATTGCATGAAAAAATCTACTAATCAGCAAACTGAATATCATTGGGGTATGCCTAGTTCACTAGTGGACGTCCTATGGCTGAAATGATGATATGTAATTATTAAACATTAATAACATAATTCGATCTTCGCAGGGTTGCTGGCAGGAGCTGGATGAGAGTAGCCGTGGATCGTGCAGAGTGGCGTGCAATTGGAGAGGCCTATGTCCAGCAGTGGACTAGTGTGGGCTGATGATGATGATGATGATGATGAATAACATAATTATTAGACTGGCGATTTTACAACTACAGAATAGTGATTTACTGCTAAACTGTGTTACAACAGTTGTAATCTTTAGGAGCCCTAAGAATTAGATACTAGACAAACATTTACATTATTTAAATTTTACTGCTTTTATTAAACTATGTTTGCTTATATCAAGAAGTAAACCTAATGTGGAGGCACCAGTTATCTACAGTGCAATTAAAATTCTAGTCGCCGATGGTACCTCGAACTATACGGAAGCTAGAAAGGAGCATAATAAAATATACACTTTCCCTTTTATTCGAGAAATAAGTAATATAATATGGAAGATCATTAAAAATTAACTAACCAAATGGAAGATATAATGGCTTTCGTCACGATAGAAGAAGATGAAAGAAAACTAAGTCATTGCTTACTAAAATGTTCTGCCAATTCGATTCTAAAGTCATTACTCAGTCAATTCTGCAATGTGAATCGGTAAAAGCTTCAAAAACTGTATAACATAAAAGAAAACAGATAAAATAATCACTGTCATGGCTATGAAAAATATTACACATATACGATGAAGTGTTATGATCAAAGAAAATTGCGTCTCAAATAGGAAATATGATTTTTATCAAATTTCCTAAAAAAATATATTTATAAATCGCTTTAAATGAAATACTATTTTTTTACAACATAAATACCTCAGATTCGTTAGACATCGCAATATGTCATGGTTCTAAAAATATTAATATGTAGATAAATAGGAAATACAGTTACAACATACAAGATATTTCGTAAGTTTTATCAAAACAACACTTTTAATGCTCAAACGAATATAAAATAGCAAAACAAGTATCCGATTTTGATCTAATTAGTCAATCGACTTTCTCACTCATCGAAATTGTCGCGCACGACAGGTGGGCATTACGTTAACGAAAGACAAGTGATCTATGCAAGTTGGATCCGCTTCCGAATGCGTACGCGCACTCCGCGTTGTGAGACAGGCGCGGGCGCGCGTCGCGAGTGATCCATGTCCAGTACAGTGTTTGTGTGTGAGACAAAATGCTGATATTCGTTGTGAGTAAATTATTTTGACTCTGTAGTACTCTTTATTAGAATCCTTTTTTTTAAAGTGACCGATTTTAAATACGTGTAGAATAGTTAGATTTTTTTTGGTTATGGCCCGTGCTTCTATATTTATCTCTATAGAGAAAAAATAAAGAAGCATATAATAGTAAACAACGACGACCGAGCCGAGAGGCGAGCACGCCGGACTATAAATGGCGCCGCCATCTCTGAGGTTCCGGGTTCGATCCCCGGTCGGGTCATGTAGAAAACGAACTTTTCTATATTGGCTCGGGTCTGGGTGTTGTGGTACCGTCGATGTTTCTAATTTCTATAACACAAGTGTTTTCGCTACTTACCATAGGATAAGAGCAATGTATGTGATGTTGAAAAAAAAAACATGCAAAATTAATAAAATAAAATAAGTTTGAAATTTAGCAGAAAATGGTAAAGTCGAAATTTTGAATTACATTACCTTCTATCATAACTCCAAACTCTTAAAATGTACAATTATAATCGGTGTTAAAAAATATTTTAGCTTTGTGTATTTGTGGTGAGAATCCCATCAAAGAATCAATCATCGTCAAAAATTCAAAATTACTTATTGGTTAATATTAGGGATGTTTTGTTTGTTACGCCTATTTATAGAATATCCTCTGTCTGGACGGCCCCCGCGCCCCGATTGGAGTGGTGGCGCAGTGATTCCGTTTAGTCGCAAAGGGTTTGATTCCAGTTTCTAGTTAATTCAGGGAACTTAACTTCCTTACTGAGTGAGGGTTGTCTTTATATGGAACATTTGCCGGCGAACAGTTGACATAAGTTTGCAAGGGCAAGTGCTTGTTATATTTTATTACATATAACTACATTAAATGGTGTAGACAAATTAATAGGATGTTTCAAAATTACGATTTCGATGTACCTACCATAAAGGTGTTGTTATAAGCAGCTGATCGTGTAGTTTTAAGGAGTGCCCTATTCTTTTGAACACCCTGTAGATTACGTCTAAAAAGTTAAAGTCAGGTTGATAGTGTTGATACAGATAGATCAAAGGCTTAACTCAGTCAAAGGTACGATGACCGGTGAATACGGTGACTACCTCCGTAGCCGAGAGGCGAGCAAGCCGGACTTTAAATGGCGCCGCCATCTCTGAGGTTCCGGGTTCGATCCCCGGTCGGGTCAGTGTAGAAAACGAACTTTTCTATATTGTCTCGGGTCTGGGTGTTGTGGTACCGTCGTTGTTTCTTATTTCTATAACACAAGTGCTTTAGCTACTTACCTTAGGATCAGAGCAATGTATGTGATGTTGTTCAATAAAAAAAAGGTAAATTAACCTACCTACTTTATTAAGCGACTCTTTTGCGATTGAGTTTTTGGGGAAAATTCATGTCTTTTGGGACTAGGTAGCCGAGTGGCAACATGTTTCATACCCAATTGATTATTTAAAATAGTACGAATCGACTCGTGTGACACAGAAAGTAAAGTATAACTAAAAACAATGCTGTATTAAATCTAATTATCAGATGTAACTCAAACTCCACGCCAAAATGGAAAACAGTTGTGCCAATCTAACAACAACAAAAATATAATTTCGAATTTGGAACCATAAACAAATCATCAATTCTCGATTTTGTTTTGACAGAATGTGTATTAAGATTATACTAGATCTAGACTAGAAAAGGTAACCATTGTAAGATCATTGTTATTGTCCAAATAAATGCCAGAGCTGTCTCGAAGTACTGCCAGCAAGCAAGAATAGTTTGTTTTCTAAACTGACCTAGACCGGGAATCGATCCTGAAACCACACCACAGCACCAATGGGGTCATCAGTTTCATGTCATTTTCGAATTCTGATAGCTATTCTATAACTAAGTGCACTATTAAGGGAAATTGGTTAATAAAAGGCTTAAATAAATACTTAGATTTATAATCATTTCATTTAGTATTCCTTTAGAATGAAAGAACCCAAATACCCAAAACAAAACCGGTCCAGAAACAAACCGCTCTCGCTTGCAACTCATCCGCAGTAACTTCAACGTTACGTAACTTAACATTACTTACTTATGAAGTAACTGGACCACTTTTTGGTAACCACGAAACTCGAATAAAAACATGCGCGACAAATTGTTCGTCACGCGCCCTCTTAAAATCGGTCATATCACATCATCATCATATCATCACGGCACCACATTTTTAAATACTAGTTATAAAATTCGAAAAGCAGCATTCAAAAATGTTGACGAAGTGTTTTTAGTAATAAATAAATTGTTTTATCTAACAACTGCATCAATTATCTAACCTCAAACTAAGTTTAGCTCGTATTATAATATTGTGACAAGACATACTTAAAAGCCACACAAATATTTGCCCTTTGCGGGATTCAAATCTGCGACTGTGGATTTTGTAGTTTGGAGCACGAACAACTAGACATCTGATTTTGATGGCATTCGTCATAATCACTAAAAATAAATATTATTTTTTTGAAAAATAAGTTAATTTAAAAAGGAATAAACTATGATTTAATATTCAGTCTCAACTTTTTTTGTGGCAAATATAATGTTAAAACATGAATTTCACGTAAATATTTGAAATCAAGATCAAACTGGAAGCGGAATTATTACGACATCGCTCGGAAGTGAACCTGTACCTTGGCACCATTGGCACACTTCTGGGCCGGGGAGACGAGTGTGAGAAAAAACTTGACTATCCATTTTTTAAGACTACGATAGGTGGTAACGTCAATCAATGGTTGAATGTGCTTACTACTACTCGTAGAAGAAATAAAAACCCGAATGCAAAAAAAAGTAATGAACTAACAAGATTACAAGACCGAAACAAGATTAAGTTGAGAATAGAAAACAAAATTACAATAAACTTTAAAAATAATAAACTCTACTTAGGTTTGACAGACCTAAGTTAAATACCCGCAAAAAGTTCGCAACCTATTTTTTTCGGATTTTAATTTGAAATGTACAAACATACAAGTTACGCGCGAAAGACATACTTACTTAACCCTTTCTTGGCAGTCGGGTAAAAAATGAGTTGTTTATGTTTAAAGTTTTTTGTCATTGAAATCTTGATACTATAAATATGAATTAAAGTAAAGTAAAGTATGCCTATATACGTCCCACTGCAGGGCACAGGCCTCACCTCAACTATGAGGTGGTTTGGGCCATACTCCACCACGCGGGCCCGGTGCGGTGCGGTGGAGGGGTGTTGTAAGGCCAGTGACTAAACCTTACTGTCAGATGTTATCAAGCCGCCTTAAGGCCTCTGACTAGGCTTCACGACCAATATCAAGCGATATTGACCGGGACCAACTTTTAACGTGCCTTCCGAAGCACGGAGATGCTCTTGATAAATGTCACTAATTATTGTCGGAATGGTCACCCATCCACTCACGACCGCGGCGTTGGTTGCTTAACTTTAGTAATCGATACCAAAGCGCTGCCGCCACTGAGCTACGAGCACCTCATTATTGTATTTGTAAATGCAAAAAAAAACATTATACCTACTACGCTGTTTGTCCAAACGATCAATTATTCATATTTTTTGAAAAATGTTAATATCTGAATAAAAATGAGTACTTATTGCACTACATCACATACATAGCTCTGCTCCTTAGCCAATGCAATTATTTTAGAAATCAGAAGCAACGGCAGTACCAAAACACCCAAAACCGAAAAGATATAGAACAGTTTGTTTTCTAACTTGACCCGACCGGGAGTCGAACCCGGGACGACGCGCGACGCAAGTCTCAGTGCTCACATCTCAACTACGGAGGTCATCCAGTTGTTCTTAAAATGTAAAATGGCTAACGAAAAAATATTACTTAACCAAATGTAGTGGAATTGGCAACACATTTGCAACATCACTTACCCACGACAGAGCCATAAAAACTAGCCCAGATCACTAACTTGATACACAACTTGTCAGTTAACTTGTTAAGCATGAGATTGTCTGCATCGGTAAACAATGATGATACAGTATGTTAATTAACGAAAGGCGTTCCCGTTAACTAAAAAAGTAGCGCGGAATAGTACCTAGCATATTTGCTCAAATCCCATTCTTAGGTCTCGTTCGTGACGTTGCCGTTCGGCGGTATTGAGGGATAAAAAGCGTGTTTAATTTTACGTATCTATAAAAATATTTTTTGTGATCATTTAAAAATTTTTTTTTTTTTGTTTGGAATGTTTTTCTCATATGTACTGACACTGTTACGGGTTAACGGGAACGCCTTTCGTTAATTAACAAACTGTATCATCATTGTTTACCGATGCAGACAATCTCATAACTAAAACAATGAACAAGGAGCCTTTAGATTTGGTAACTGCGCCAATGATATTTGGACCGGATTAAAATGAAGTTAATTTCAAAACGAACAAATTATTTCCAATGGCAAACGTTATTGTGAAATATGTTAGTTGTAACTTTTAAAATGATTAAATTAATATTTAAACATCATTAAATTTTAATTTTAATACCTAAATAGTTATCAATCATGATTACTATTTCGTGGAGTAGTGTAATTTTATTCTCTGTTATTCGGCTTCGACCTCAAATAAGATTTACAGCATCGCATAAAATCAATCACATACCAGGTTAGGTTGCGCGTGAAATTAATTAACATAACCAATGACCAAACGAGAAATTGCTCGTTACGTCATAATTTACCTCCAAACTAGAATGACCGTTGTATATCACAAGTATCACAACAGTCGTATAGAACAGCTTAAAGAAAATTAAAATGCATTTGATAGATTTCATTTAATTTCTAACTAGCAGCCCGTCCCGGCTTCGCACGGGGTAGACAATTATCGCTAATAGTTTCGGCAGCGCATTCGACGAAAGACATTTTAAGACTCATTTTTCTACACCTTCGGTTACATTGTTCAAATTTTACCAAGGATCCCTAATTTTTTTCAAAATGAAATGTAGCCTATGTCAAATTGGAAGAATGTATCATTCTATTGGTGAAAGATTTTTTTAAATCGGCCCAGTACTTTTTGAGCCTATTCATTACAAACATACAAACATACAAAAATAGGTACAAATCTTTCCTCTTTATAATATTAGTATAGATATAGATTCGTAACAGCTGATCGATTTTAGTATGGGGAAGTTATATTTTATATTTCAATGAAAAAGAAAAGCGACCTTTTGTTAGCCCTTACGAGTTCGATAGATGGATAAATCATAATGCACAATGAATAGCAAAGTTTTAAGCGGTCATTTGGATAGAATCGATAAGATATTGACTAAACTTAAAATCATATTGATTTTTTATTTGTTTTGGAGCTGCAAATATTAGACTCTCCTGTTCAAATAACTTTTGGGGTCAATCATCGAAATGTCTAAAAATGTAATCAATTTTCCATAAAAATTAATGTCAGCTGAGTTGGTGGCATAGTACAAGCTGTATTGGCGCAGAAGAAAATAACGTTTGCGGCTTTAGAAGTAAAACCAAAGAAACTTAACCGTATATATAATTTAGTTACAATAAAAATGCGATCTTCATATTATATGTATACATAAATTATTTCACTTGCTTTTAAACTTCAGACGTAAAGATATTCTTGATTGCCACAGATACCTGTCCTGCTCATGAGCACCGTAGCGAACTCCGAAGGAGACTACTTCGCCAAGAAACAGTCTGCAGCTTCCGAATCCCAAATACGGTTCGCCATCGAAAACAAATACGACCAGACCGGCCCTGGTGCTAAGGGGCGAGAATACGCATACGACACATACAAAACCCTAGAAGACGCCATAGTGGGGTACCTAGACGACCCAGACACAAAACTCCCTGAGCGCGAGAGAGCTAAGGCCGAACATAAGTTGATACGCCAAAAGCAATCGTTTCACCAGTTGCACAAAGATGGGCCTGTAATATACCTGAAGCAAGCTACCTTTGATCAGGATGAGAAGAACCTGTACAATTCAGACGACGTCCAAGTGGTACACCCGAATGAGTATAACCAGCACTTGGAATATGTAAAGGGCCTGCAGTTTGAGAAGCTGAAGGATTCATTCAGGTTCCAAAAGCTGCAGTCGGTGAAGGGTAGCCCTTTGAATCTGGCGCATTTCACGAGGGAACCTGTGATGCAGAAGTTACAAGACTTCAATCCAAACCCCCAGTACACCTACTCGTATGGAGTCCATGTAAGTAGTTTTTTTACTGACATTTTATTTAATAATGTGCTAAACATGATAATGACATAGAACTGTAAAATGCCATCTCCTTTGACATAGAAATAAATCGCGATTAAGGAATTTGAAAGAGCCCTCCGTTTATGAGTTGGCTGAGGCATTTCTTCACGAACCCTGCATAACGATAAAAATATTCTTTCTAAACTCTAACAGCCGTTTGCAAAACTTGCTATTGTTTCAGGCGTTGTTTATTCTTGCATATTTTCTAACAATAGCTTCTGTCTTCATTCCGACTGACTAAATAACTAATAGAAATGGAACCACTGCAACTATGCAATAGTATTTTGAAGTTCGGGTCGAGTCCACAGATTAGTCAGAGTATGTCGAGTCGATTCGTTTTCAAATGTCAATGGATCTTTTTTTTCTTTATTTTTTTGGCATGCACGGCTTGTGCGTCAGCCAAGACGATGGGTCAAAATCAAAGGTTGGGAAACGTTAAGGAAATGAAAAGTATAGAACGAAACGGAACAGAAAAGGGATCAGGAAAGTAAGTTTAAAGGAGTCAATACAAAATACATAAACTTACTAAAAAATAACAAAAAATATCTTTTATTATATATTATAAAATATTATATAGAAAACTTATCAATATGGTGCGTCAGTTTTTGTTGAATGATGATACTCTTCAGAAAAATCTAGAGCAGCCATTCAGTTTTCTCCATTACTTGCTGAGCTACTATAAATTAGTATACTAGTCGTGCCGTCAGAGTCCACATTATTGAATTAAAATTTTGTCAAACATAAAAAGCTTTGAATTAATATAGAATCAACGAAAATTAGTGAACAACGGATATTGCAAATATAGTATGTGCTTGACTATATCGGGCGGAGAAATTGCGCAGCTTGCGAGTTTTGGTCACGTTTTCGTCAACCGACCTTGTTTCGTAATAAGTACCAGAATGACCGAGCTTTGCACGGTATTTTTTTTAATACAGGCTATCCTGGAACTATAGATCAAATCGAACAGGAGCATAGCAAGGGTGATTCCCGAACTTTTTTGGCATTATAAATGTAGGTTATATTATTGACGAATAAAAAGTTAAAAAAAAACATTTTCATTTTTGTCACACCTGTTTCATAGTAAATCAAATTAACTTCCTAGTTCCTAAGGAATAGCAAACCCTCCCACGAAATTCTTAACAATAAAATAAACAGTTAGCTTTAATAGTTTGTTTGTTTTGCGCCTTGTTTATGCTCCATGCGATGTTACGAAAAAATGAAAAATCAATCACAACTTTTTTCCTTTCGAAAATGGAACCCACATTCATACAGCCAAAAAACTCGGGAATCATCCCTATGAAGGCTCATAGGTTCGATTTGATCCATACTTCCAGTGACACCCTGTATAATACAACATAAAGAGTGAAAATGCGAGAATTTTTTTTTGCAGGACAATGTTAGCATTAAGGCTTAAAAATTGTATAAATAATAATAAAATATATAAATTTAAAAAAAACTTGCTGGAAATCAAAGTCGCGAACCCTCAGGCGAGAGCGAGACTCTAACCGCTAAGCTTCTACCGCTCTCCGACAGATCATCTTACTTTTGAGAATAGGGACCTTGCCCTGTTTAACATACTTAACAAATATAAGGCAATGTACTGCGAGTTTACGCCGCGCGGTCGAGCGTGACGAAGGTTTGGCTTTCTATAGAGCAAGCCACAGATAATTCTTAAAAGATGGTGGAAATACTTTTAAAAACTACGAGGTTTATCTAAACATGGAAATATACAGGTAAAGTTGTTTGTCAGTTTGATTGAAGGAGGTTTCAATTGAATTACTGTTTAATTTAAAAAAAAAATCGACCATACAATATTAAACCTCTCCTGAAACGCATATTAAGTATCTTCTGCTAAATCTAATATGTCCTACTGCAGGAGACGGGCCTTACTTCACCGCGTGAACTAGGCCCATGGCTAGAATCAAGTAATTTTAACCAAGAATCGAAGATCAATTTTTAACGTTTCTTGAAATCTTCCGATTCCGAAGAGCGAAGATGCTGCCTTGTGTAATAAAAGACACTAAATATGGTGGGAATGGTCTTAGGTTTCAGGTTTAAGACATGTATGGCCTTATTACAAAAAAGATAGACTAGGTTTAAACACTGTCTAAAGATTAACCAACCACTTTTAAATGTAAGTCATTATTACCGAGACATGTCTGATGTGTTAACATTTTCCTAGTCCTATCTATCTTTTTTGTAATGAGGCCATCAATTTCTCAAAAAGATGAGAAATTAGTACAGTTTACCAATTAAATTACTTACAGAGCGATAAAACTACTAATAAGTAGGTAACATGTGGGTAGCTTTGTATCGGTTCGATCGCTAGTTGAGGTGCAAGATGCTCTTGGTAACTTCGCAAATGGTCACCCATCTTATCACAAAACATCAACTTTTCGAATATTTTATCCCATAGATTATTTTTACTGACTTCAACAAAGTCAGTCGAGCCGCGTGGAACAAATCGTGAAATTGTCGGCGCACGAAGCGTGTTTTTGCTCGTTTAGTAATCGTTAACGCGTTTGTTGTGCTGTGTTCAAGTGTTAGGACACGCTTCCCGGATGCTTCTGATTATTCGATAATTAGCTAATTAGCTATTGGGTAAAGAACTCTAAATACCTGCGTAAATGTTGTATCAATGGCCTATAGATTGTAGAGTAGCACTTTGTTTTTAACCTCTGAAAGGTGCAGGGCTACACCCCTTTCGGAAAACTGACTTTGATTCAAAACAAAACAAGATATATTATTAGACATTTTACACGGTGTCATGCAACCGCTTGGCAGCCATAAGTTAAATACAGTTTCGAATATGTAAATAGTTTAATGATTATTTCTTTTCTTGATTTCATTGGATGCAACTTTTTGACCAAAAAGCGTAGTGGCACGGTTCGGTTACCGGTTTGGGCCCAATAAAAAACTTGGTATTCTCATACTAATCATTTAAAAATAATAAGTTCAGGATTTTTACAAAGCTTTTATTAGAAAGTAGTGACCATTATAGTTTGAATCAGTACTTACGCAAATACTTAGAACTTTTTATCTTGCTATGTAAAAACTTAGCAAATTGATGATAATGATAAATATATTTTTTATATTGCCTTGACTATTTTATATACTTTGTAGGAAATAAGTATTTAACATTATGTACTTTTGTAAGTAACAAAGTTAATTCATAATAACCTTTATTAATATTAATGAAACTGTGCGTAGTTTAAATGATCAATTTAATATCATTTTTCTGTGTAGTTCTTGTGCATTAATTAAAATACAGTATGCTCCGAAAAACGTTTTTTTTTTACAAGAACTCTGCTTATTTGGGTCTATCAAAAAACCTGTACCAATATCGCCAGTAAAATCATCAAACTTATGTGTATAATGTATTTTGATTTTAAAGGATCTTATTACATCGCGAATGCTGTTGTGTTGAGTTTGGCTTGGATTCTGCAATTTAACAACTAAGATAACTCGCCAGTAAACAACGTTTAAAATCCCCCTGCATTCACTTATCGCGCGCAATATTAACTTGTATGCAAGTGAAAGTAACTACTGAAGCGATTTTTTTTGCCAGTGCGAAAGTGGCTGGACTTTGGCAGTTCCGATTGGCTTCACATAATAGGGATGTTGACCTCATTCATAAATAATTCTAAGGCATCATTTATTAAAACAGACACTTTATTTTAGGCCTAATAACTCAGTACAATTTCATTTACGAGACAAACTGATTTTTGATTGCTTTAAAATCGTAAAAAAGTAAGGCAGTTGAGTTTATCGGATAGTGACGTCATAATCCGATATCGCCATACAAATAATAAGGAAGATATCTGTTTTGACAGCTCATAAAAAGTATGTCAATTGATTGGTGGTGTCAACTAGCCTATTATACCTTGGCTGTACACTGAGTGGTTCCATGGTCACGTGTATGCGTGTTTTATTAGATTACGTCAGCGAATTTCGAACTTCGAACGACACTTTTTTTTTCTATTTTTGGGGCCACGTGCTGAATATTTCAAATAAAAATAAAAAAAACAATTTATAAGGATTCCTTTTCGGTTGATCGTCGTTCTAGGAGTCGATTTTTGAATTTCATAAGGTTCTTAAGATAAGCGTTCAAATGAAAATGTTCTTTATTCTTGTTCAAATTTTAATAAAAGTCCAGTAAATATATTTTTCGACGTAAAAATTTATAAGAAAAGTAAGTAACAAGACTTTTTGAAGTTCGTAAATGTTCGTAAAACGTGATTGTATATTTCAAACAAGCTGTAAATTATAATGATTGAATGTATGATAATCGTAACCTTTTGCTGCGCGTGAGTGGCTCCCATTCATACACCGACTAATAGTTGGTTAAAACAATAGAATTAGATGGTACAGTACAATAGACGATACATCCCAGTTGTTAGCGAATTATTAGGCTCGAGTGTTAAACAGTGTAATTTACCGATAGCAAATAGATTAGAAAAGTACCTACCTACATTGTTGTTTGATACTATAAAAGTCCTTAATAATAGTTAACTTTCTTTTATTGTATTGATCAAATGTGGTCAAGTTAGAAATCGTAATACTGGTGTATTTTCAGAGAACATTAATATTTTTATGGGTGTAGTGGTTCGCGCTCCGGACTACAAAGCCTCGCCATTTTAAAACACATTCCTGTGAATTAGGTTTATTTGATGTACAAGATATTATGACGACCCGATTGGCGTTATGGCGCGGTGAGTCGTCTTGAATGCAACGGTTCCCGTGTTCGATTCCCAATTCGAGTCAAATGACAATTGGTGTTGGAGCATATTTATTTACAAACCCTTATTCCGTCTATGAATATCAGACAGATATCGACACAGATCGCTATTTATCAATGTACCGATAGAAATCGACATTGATTCGAATGTTTCAAATCGATAACTATCTCATTCACAATCGAGTGTTTGTTTTCGCTCACGTTTCATTAAGCTTAAACGAACCGTAAAAACGAAGGCTCTATTTTTAACGAACATGTCATTAAAGGTGACATTATACTCGTATTATAATAATGATTAATGACTTAACTCAACCTCAGGTAAAAGAAAATGAGACAGCTAAGCTTATGTGGGAAATACCGGTACAGACAGACGTCACAATAGTTCACAATAGACCAGACATAATTTACATAAATAAAATACAAAATAAAACATATTTAATAGATATAACTGTACCCTCGGACTACAATATAGGAGCAAAAGAAATAGAAAAATTAAGTAAATATTACGCGTTAAAAGTAGAGCTCACCAGACTTTGGAAAACACCTACTGAAGTTATACCTATTGTAGTCGGAGCTACAGGGATTATAGCTGAAGGCCTACATAGATATTGCGACAAATTAGACTCCTACATTAATATTCACACCATACAAAAACAGGCAGCTATACACATAGTAACAATTATTAGTAAAGTTCTTGGGGATACAGTATTTGTCAATCGGGGGGGATCAAATCAGCATTGGGAAGAGGAGGAGACTGAACATTCCTATCCTTGAAGGTCTCAAGGCGGGTGCTCAGTAAAACCGAGTTTCAAAGCTCGAGTAGAAAGAATTCTAAAAATGCATGATTAATGACATGATATTTATTAACATTTCGACATAATGAAGTGGGTACATAAGTTTGGAAATAGTAAGTATCAATAAATTGTTCTAATAAGGCCTACTTCCTAGCAAAACCTCTTTAAAATCGAAACTGAACGAGAGACCGGTGTTATTGTCCAATTTGGTTTAAACGCAATGGTGTTTCCCCGTTTTATTTCCAGGATTCACTCCTTAAAAATACAATACGCTCGATGTCCCCAGTTTTAAAAAAAATACAAAGTTCTCTATTCTGTAAAAATTCATAGAGTTATGAACAACATCATCATCACCAGCCTATATCAGTCCACTGCTGGGCACAGCAAGCCTCTCCAAAAGGAGGATTTTGCCATAATCGCCACGCTTGGCAGGTGGGTTGGCGATCGCAGTTTGGCCAATGGTAGAGAGGAGACGCTGCTGCCCGTCTTCTAATGGCGGTTCTCCTGTAGTCGCCTCTTACGACACCCATAGGAAGAGAAGGGGTGGTCCTATTCTTTTTACGTGTTGGCACCATACGATACCACGACACGACACAGAGTTATGAACACTGTAAGGTAATTAAATACATACTAAACGTATCTAGAAATGCAACTGGAAATGTATCAGGGTCGGTTAAAAACATAAGGGACCGACAGCACTTTAGCGAATCTCTTTTCTGTCTTAGCGTACCTCAAATTCAAACTGACCATAGCTTGTTTTAACACTATGGCGACTAAATAACTTATAAACACACTAAATAGACGTCCACGATTTGTGTGCAGGATGTAAATTTTGCCTCTTGCAGGATTCAAACCCGCAACCGTCTAGTCCTGTAGTCTTAAGCACGAACCACGAATCATGGTCAATAGGTAACACCATCTTCACCGACAGACTTAATACGAGTATTGGCCTTGAAATGAAACAGAAGCCAACATTACTATTGGCTAAAACATCAAACTGTCCGACATTAAGATATCAAATTCAAGAATTACTCATATTACAGTAATGCATACTCGCAAATACTCGTGATCATTTAATTACTTGCCAGCTTATGTACGATAACCTGCACTCATGCAGGTTGTAATTACGATTTCGATACCTATTTACCATATTTCATTGGACGACCTCCGTAGCCGAGAGGCGAGCACGCCGGACTTTAAATGGCTCCGCCATCTCTGAGGTCCGGGTTCGATCCCCGGTCGGGTCAATGTAGAAAACGAACTTTTCTATATTGGCTCGGGTCTGGGTGTTGTGGTACCGTCGTTGTTTCTGATTTCTATAACACAAGTGCTTTAGCTACTTACCTTAGGATCAGAGCAATGTATGTGATGTTGTCCAATATTTAATATTTATTAATATTATTTAAAATTTAATATTGGTTTAGGTACCCTATCAAGTCTCATTAAAAAACACACAGAACAAAAGATGTCATAAAAACCATAAAAAAAGCTTAAATGGAAGTGGTCAGGCCGCACAGTAAGAGAAAAAGAAAAATTGACAAAACTTGCTATGAATTGGTACACAAGAGACAAGAAGAGAAAACGAGGTAGACCACTCAGATGTTGGGTTGATGACATCAAAGCCATAGCAGGTGGAACATGGTCAAGAGTAGCGCATGATAGAGAGAAATGGCGACAGTTATTTGTTGGGGGAGGCCTTTGTCAATAATTGACATACAGACAGGGAGTCGATGCAGAAGTGCAAAATGATATTATAAAAAATGTATTTTTTTCTGTCTGAATAAAGGCTATATTATTATTATCAAGTCTCTTGCACTCAACACGGCCCGTTAAGCAAGAATGGACACCGGAGTCAAGAGTATGGAGCCCTGCCTCGAACGAGGTCCACGCATTTAGTACATTAGCCAACCTTCTGTCTCTTTCTATATTGAAATGAAATGAATGAAATGAATGAAATGAATGAAATGAATGAAATGAATGAAATGAATGAAATGAATGAAATGAATGAAATGAATGAAATGAATGAAATGAATGAAATGAATGAAATGAATGAAATGAATGAAATGAATGAAATGAATGAAATGAATGAAATGAATGAAATGAATGAAATGAATGAAATGAATGAAATGAATGAAATGAATGAAATGAATGAAATGAATGAAATGAATGAAATGAATGAAATGAATGAAATGAATGAAATGAATGAAATGAATGAAATGAATGAAATGAATGAAATGAATGAAATGAATGAAATGAATGAAATGAATGAAATGAATGAAATGAATGAAATGAATGAAATGAATGAAATGAATGAAATGAATGAAATGAATGAAATGAATGAAATGAATGAAATGAATGAAATGAATGAAATGAATGAAATGAATGAAATGAATGAAATGAATGAAATGAATGAAATGAATGAAATGAATGAAATGATGGAATGATGGAATGAATGAAATGGAATTATTTATTCTGTATGTGGGCCCTTCTCCGGGCACTTATACACGTCCCAAAATATAACTTAGCCCTACCACCGCTTCGGGACTTCAAATAGGCTGGTGATAAGAAGAAACGGCGCATCAAACTCAGTCACCTTTGTTAGCCTGATTTTACAGTAAATACATTTTACAAGACAATAGTAAGTGCGAGCTAGGCAGTTTAAGTCCATACACTCTTGTCGTTTAAATAATCTTCTAATTTGTAATATCCTTTTTGTCATAAGGACTTTTTTAATGTTGATTTTGAACTCATGGATAGGTAGTTCAACAAGAGTTTGTGGTAATTTATTGAAAAATTTTATACCATTTCCCATAAATGAATTACCAACTTTTTTTAATCTGAAGCACGGAACTGCAAGCTTATTTTTATTTCTAGTATTATAATGATGTGAATTACTTTTTAGACTAAACTTAGATTTTTTCTTACATACATAATATTTTCAAAAATGTATTGGGAGGCAACGGTTAATAGGTTGACCTCTTTAAAAATCTCCCTCAGAGACTCTCGAGGACCAAGACAGTATATTGCACGTACAGCTCTTTTCTGCAACACAAAGATTGATTCAATGTCAGCAGCTGAGCCCCATAGCAATATACCATACGACAACAAACTATGAAAATAACTAAAGTATACTAGTCTTGCCGTTTCGACATCAGTTAACAGCCTTATTTTCCTCACAGCATAAGCCGCTGAACTGAGCCATCCTGACAGGGCATTTATATGGGGACCCCATTGCAGTCGTGAGTCTAATGTGATTCCCAAAAATGTTGTTGAATCAACCGCATCTATATGATCGTCTGACATATTTATATGCGTACTGACCTGCCTTACATTGGGCATAGTGAGTATTGTGTCCGATGGATGACTTACAAAACTTGTAAGTGGATCAATGTCAGTCATCTAAACGAGTGTAAAGTGTAATCCAAACGTAAAACGAAACGTAACCGTATCCATTGCGTACTATAAAAGATCTTATTTTGAATTAATTGAACATAACCTGCAACGTAGAGACAAGGTGGAGAATGTGGCCAGTATTAATTTCAATGCCACGGTAGGGTCGGTAGGAAGTAAATATAAAATAAGTAATGCAATGGAGGTGTGGCTGTTACGCAATACCGTTATACTGGCTGTCGAGTTTGCACGTACGCCATTTCGTATTGCTTTGTTGAAATTCGCATATTTATTTTGTTCATTCAATATTTTTTTACTAAAAAAAATTATTTAGAGTAACGAATACTCTGATAACTGTACTTCCTACAGTGGTTTGAACCTTTTTTTTGTTGGGGCTACACGTAACCATGGTCCTAGATTTGACAGGTTTAGTTTCTACTGACCTGACCTGCAGATCAGACAGAGCAATGGCCCTAAATGGTATACCTTTGAATCCAAAAACAGGACAATAACACCGACTGGATCATGGCTTCACATCTAACGTATAAATAACGCTAAATAATACTTAAGAATTCTAGATTTTTCAGAATCTGTACATAAGATTCTGAAAAATCTAGAATATTGTCCCCAGGCCTCTAGTACGGTCTAAATAATATTTGGGACATGTAAAAGAGCATAATTATTGTGTACTTGAGTTATAGAAATTTTAACATTAACAGAAACAACGACGGTACCACAACACCCAGACCAGACACAATTTAGAAAAGCTAGTTTGACCCGACTGGCTATCGAACCCGCGACCTCAGAGATCGACGCCAAGTCTGGCGTGCTCGCCTCTCGGCTACGGAGGTCGTCACTCATTCATTGCGCTACTCTCAGCGAAAGCATTTTACAAATGCGCAAACACACAGCTGACCGACCTTGCCGCGTTCTTGTCGTCGAGACTCTGTAATTACTATTAAAGCATAACGATATTTTCACGTATAAGTACAGTCACATGCATTTTAAGTTTGCATTTGCGGTTTACTTCTTTATGCAGCAAAACTCAGTATGTTTTTTGACCTTTGGCCGTCAGAAACAGATTTATAGCCAATTATTAAACTTCGTTTTAGAGACGATTAGAAACAGTGTGAACTGTGTCAATAAAGAATTGATACTTTATAAAAGACCATTCTTTCTTTTGACTGGGTAAATAAAATGAAATTTTATTTTTTTCGGCAGATAGATTATCAAAGAATAATGGACTTATTTTTTCAAACAACCCAAAATTTTTAAAGATAAAGCGCGTCATCGTTTGGGAGAGCTCGTGACGTCACTTCTAAGTAAAAAAAGAACATCGTGACGTCATGCGACATTTCAAATCAATATATCTCTGTGATGCTTTTAAATTATTATATTTTTATATTTTTTTTCAAAAAAGAAAAAAATATGTGTCCAATACTTTTGATAATCTAGCTGATAGACGAAGAAAAAGTTATTCGTCATCCTCATTGGTCGTGAGTGTATTACCAATTTTAAATTCTTACCACTCGACCCGAAGGCCGCCGAAGGCAATGCAAAAATCACAATCGCATACGCACTGTGCCATGATGGCTTCGCTCAATGCTAATTACTACATACCTTTGTTACGCGTTATTTTTGTGTGGCAATCTGAAGTTACCTTATTTCAATTAGATTGGGAGATTGTCTTACGGCATTCGCTGTTTGCTGCTGTAAGTGCCGTGTGGGGACGGCCGTAAAGAATACACTTCCCCATCGCCGACAGGAGGCGTGTCGTAAGAGGCGACTAAATCCTGTAGCACGAGACGGGGAGCAGCGTCTGCGTGCGAAATAATAAAAAAACGAGCGCAGTTTTGCCAACCCGCCTGCCAAGCGTGGCGAGTATGGAAAAAACCCCCCGATGACAGAAGTCACTGGGGGATGGGAACAGACCATGTTCAGCAGTGGACGTCCTGTGGCTGAAATAATGATGATGATAATTCGCTGTTTATTCTTGAACATATCCTCGTATATACAGTCAGCAGTAGATAAATATCAACCTTTACACCATAGGTAATAGAGACAGCCCTCTATGCAGGGCTTGTCTAACTACAGATGAAACCGCCGCCCACGTAGTCCTGGAATGCAAGGCGGCAGCATCACATCGAAATGAAATCCTTGACAACCCAAGGTCGCTTCGTGATGCCTGCGAAAAACCCAGGAAACTTCTGCGCTTCTGGGCGGAGCTAGGCTGGTTGCAACCGCAACCATCACATCCCCCACGTACAAAGGACCGACTCTGAGTCTAAGTGCGGAAAAGGAAGTCCACACTTATACTCAAATATCAGCAATACCTACTCAGTGACAATCAAAATGCCATAAATGTATAAAATTATTTTCCTCTGTCCACAAATTAATAAATAACCTGACCCATCGGGTGATGTTTTACAATAAAAACCTCTTTCGTAAATTAATTAAAAAACCATATTTTCGAGTGTTTGCTTACTACTGGGTGTTAACAATTCTAGTTAGCTAGACAGTTTCGACATTATAAGATATCTATCTATAGTTTTTTGATTATTAAAAATAAAGTATAAAGTTGCACGCAAATACCTACTCTGACTAGGGTTGCCAACTTTTACTAAAATAAATAGAGTATGTCTGATTTCAAAGGAAATATTTTTTTTTGGTGACTGGCACTAGTACTTTACTATAAACATTGTGTAAAAAGAGTATTTTAGCGTCCTCTGTTAGTGTTATAGATTATAGAGTACGCCTACATGGTATATAGTACAATACTCTATTTCAGAGTACGGTTGGCAACCCTAACTCTGACTCCAGGAAGTAACAACGCATTATACACTTGCCGCGGCAATTATTCACGCACTGTTTGCTCGATTTTTTTCTCAGTAACTTGGTTTTTCCTTTCTAATACATTTTACTATGACAGAGCTATTTCTAGTTCCTGAATGCCAGTTCTGTTTATAATAATAGCAACTAATTAAATTTAGACCATTCTGTAACGTCACCAGCACGGACATGCTCGCTGCTTAGATAAATGTTCTTATTTTGACAAGTCGGTGTCGATAAATCGCTATATCATATCGTGTTTGTTGGATAGGGGTGGCTGGTAGTCATTTACAGGACCACCATACGCTGTGCTTGCCAGTACGATGTACGAGAGTCCATTCTAGAACCTTTTAGTTCTACGTACTACCTCCCCCCCCCCCCTACTGCCACCTTACCTTGCCAATCCGTCGGGCTATGTCAGAACTCATTTCTAATTCGATATCGCAAAGAAACACCGAGCCCAGCCCTTTCCAAATTGTAACTGCTGGACTCGTACTACTGTTTCGATTTTTGATGACATTGTAATATCCTAGAATATTATGAAATTAAATTTATTTAAAGCGTTTTGGATATCTGTATCTGTTAGCTTTTAAGATGTCTGAATAAATGAAATGAAATAAAACTAATCTGCCTACTACTATGTTTTGACCAGTTATGAGTTTTGACTATATGTTATAGTCAAAACTCATAACTGGTCAAAACCACTTTTGACTGCAAAAATCAGTCAAAAGTAGTATTAACTAAGGACGTTGGTCAAAACCACTTTTAACTGATTCTTTCCGTCAAAAGTAGTATTAACTAAGGACGTTGGTCAAAACCACTTTTAACTGATTCTTCCCGTCAAAAGTAGTTTTAACTAAGGACGTTGGTCAAAACCACTTTTGACTTCAAAAATAATGGGCAAAAGTTATTTTCACTAAATTGTAACGGTCAAAAGTGGTTTTAAGCAAAAATGTAAGTCTCTCTCTCTCTCTCTCTCTCTCTCAAATATATTTGTGACTGAAAATAATAAATTTAAAAAAATCATAGAAAATGTTTTGGAAATCGTTTAATTAGGTATAAAACAAATAAAAATGTAAATTATGTTTTCTTATTTTTACAATAACAAAAAGAAAATTTCAATATTTTTTAAAGATTATTAACGGAAATTAAAAAACATTTTATTTATCTACTACAATTTACTTTTAGTGACAATACCGTTAATTTTCACTACCGTTAGTCAGGCAAAACCAGTATTGACTAAGAACACTTGGTTAAAACCACTTTTAACTGCCAAAATCAGTCAAAACTGTTTTTGACTAAAGACATCTGTCAAAACCATTATTAACTGATTTTTTCTACTTCCAGGACAAACAGACCGGGGACTCCAAGTCAGCGCACGAGACCAGAGACGGCGGCTACGTCCGAGGGTTCTACACGTTCCGCGATGCGGACGGCAAGCAGCGCACCGTCCAGTATACGGCCGACGACAAGCAGGGCTTCCGAGCTATCGTCAGGAGAACTGCCAGCAATACGCAATAGACCAAAATACATAGAAATAACTGAAATAGGGTTGCTACACACATAAGCGTAACAGCATTGTCGGTCCGGCAGTAGTTAAGTAAAGTATGCCTATATAAGGTGTAAATTTATTAGTTAACTATTTTCTAGGATCTGATTCTATTGCTCAAACACAACAACTTTTTGTATGGGACCAACTTCGAAATCGTAAAAAAAAATAACCCTCAATACAAACTGATGACAGCCGTTTTGTATGGGGAAGTGGATTTTTTTTTTGCGACTTTAAAGTTGGTCCCTTAGAAAAAGTTGTTCTATTTGAGCAGTAGAATCACACCCTAGAAAATAGTTAACTGATAAATTTACACCTTATATACGTCTTACTGCAGGGCACAGGCCTCATCTCAACTATGATGTAGTTTGGCGGAGGGGTGCTGTAAGACCAGTAACTAAACCTTACTGTCAGATGTTATCAAGCCGCCATAACACCTATGACTAAGCTTCACGACTAATGTCAAGCGATATCAACCGCGACCAACTTTTAACGTGCCTTCCGAAGCACGGAGATGCTCGTGAAAAATGTCACTAAATTAGTCGGAATGGTCACCTATCCACTGACAACCGCGGGGTTAATTGATTAACTTAGGTAATGGATACGCTGCCACCACTGAGCTGCGACTGCGAGCACTTTCGGCAGTATTTGTCTAACAACAAAGTCAAACCTAAGCATCTGCTACAAAACAACGATTTTTCCGTTTGGCTCTGCCAATCAATGCCAGCCCGCTTATGTATGTAGCTCCCCTTATTAGATATGATATAATAAAATAATATCTCTCGACAGTACTGTATCAGGCATTGTCCTCTGAGAGCCTTAAAGGCGACACACAGATGACGACGAATACATTAAAATAATATCAGGACCAAAACAAAACCAGAAGGCAACGTTGCATAGTTTAATACCCACGAAGTGTATAAACTTTTATATTGCATATTCAGGACCTTTCCCTGACCTGACATATCCTAAATATTAGCAAGATAAACCACCACATTTTGTCAATTTGTATTATTTATTTCAATACGGTCGAATCGCAGTTCATTATTATGGCCCAGGCCCACTTGCAGCACCTAATTTAATAAAACATAATGATGCTGTTATTAAAGAATAAATCATGAACAAAACAGATTTTTGCGCGTAGCAATAAACTTTCATGGAAATGAAATGAAATGAAATGAAATGAAATGAAATGAAATAATTTATTTGCGCAAAACATGGTGTGACACAGGTGTTAATATTATTATAACAGTACTCAAGTTTTACCTTTTTACATGGCATGCAAATATTTATAAGTAATTGCGAATAATAAAACAAATCTAATTAAAAAATATCAAATGTCAAGTTAATTGGATGTCAAATATTTTTTAATTTATTGCGAAAAACAAATTAAATTGAAGTACCAAATGTCAAATAATATGTCAAGCTAATATTTTAGGATATCAAATTAATTAATTTATTAAAAATGTCACTGACTTTATAAAAATTCTTATCACTGAGCCATTTTACAAGTTTTCTTTTAAAGCATACATTTGGTAACTGTTTAATGTCATTTGGAAGTGCATTGTAAATCTTAACACACATAGCATCACATTGTCTATGATAATGTTGTAGTTTTGGTAAAAAATTATACACTAATTTATTTAGATCCCTGAGCCTTAAGCTATAATCGTCCCTTCGCTTTTTGAACAACATTATATTATTTTTGACAAATACAGCTACTTCAAGGATGTACATACAAGGTAATGGCAATATTTGTAAACTTCTAAATACAGGTTCACAAGACTGACGAGAGGACATACCACAAATTGCCCTTATGCACTTTTTTTGCGCTTTAAACAGAAAATTCAAGTCAGTGGAATTTCCCCAAACCAAAAGTCCATACTTCAGGATTGAGCCAATATATCCATGATATGCTGCAAGACAAGTTTGCAAGGTAGACGTGTGACGCAGTCTTCTCAAAACAAACACGTAGCGATTTGTTTAGTTAGTTAGCATTGTGTTTAGTTTGGTTCTCTCGTTCACTCGTTCTTGAAAATGAACGAGTTAGATGACACTCCGTAACTCTCGTAGTCGCTACGTAATTCAATCCTGAATCTTGAAGTTTTACTTCGTCTGTTTTCACTGCCATTTTTTCTAGGTATTATATTTAAGTTATTGATAAACTTTAATACTGAAACTCAGTCATTTTATACTTTTTGATACGTAATTCAATGTTCAGTCAGTTTTATAGTCGTTATTTATTTATAACTTTTTGGATTTTTTGAACTGATGAGGTACTTTGTAAATCTTTACAACGTATCGTCACTTACACACATAGATATATAAGCGTAGCGAATCCTAAGTCTATGCTTACACATCCACATTTGACATTTGCTGTCATTCAACTCTGTTACATTTTTCATGCACAGACACGGGACACACACACGCAAACTCTGTGACGTTAGATGTAAGCTTCTCCGTGATTGGAGGTCGTATGAATGGCAAATGTTTTTTTTTATTTTTGTAATTTTAAGTGATGTAAATAGCAAAATACAGTTTATAAGCGTAAAATCTCCAAATGGTTTCGAATTAGCATAGGTCATATTTTTCTTCACATACCAAACTGAGCTAGTTGCTGCTCCAGTAATATTTGTGATAATTGTTGGATACATTTTTATAGTGCAGGAATTAAATTGTTGTGCAATATTATCAATTCTTGACTTAATGTCCTAGGTCCCCCAGATGGGGCAGAGGACGTCCTACTGGACGACCGAACGCGATGGAGGACTACTGTCCTCCATCGCGTTCGGTCTTGAGCTTCGCGTTTGAATAATAAACCATAATTTTCCTTGATAGATTTTATTATTAATGTAAAACCAGTGATGAACCCCGTCCAATTACGATTGCATGTAATTGAGTATTCTCAAAAATTAATTATCTAATTTATTGGATCTAACAAATAGCAGCATATTGGTAAAGAAACCTGAAAAAGCTAAAAAATCCCCTCCTCCTTTATTTATTTGACTGCTTTAAGCGATTGTGACCTAATAATTATTGCTCAAAAACTGCCCGTGTAAGACCACCATTAATGTTAAACCCAAAACTTGTAGGTATTATTTGCGTTGTCCTTACGAGATGGCACGTATAGGTACCTACAATGGTATATGCTTTCACACCGCAGTTACTTTAAGTGGAGCAACTTTTTTACAATATTATAAAAATTGTTACTGTGTACACTTACTTTATTATTTCTTTGTCCTTTATTCTTTTTTTTTAATGATGTCCAGTCACTTAAGAAAACGTTGCTAATATAAAACTGACTGCAAGTGCAGAGTAGATGCCCCATCATAATAATAAATATAAAAATGAATGTTTGTGTGTTTCTCGTCTTTGCGTTCTTAGACCATTGATCATGGTAGAATTTTCTGAGGATGCCCGAGAGGGTTTGTGAATTAATTTGAAGACTACGCGAATGATGTCTTAGGACAACAGCTATTTAAGAATAAATCTTGATAGATTATTTTAAATTTATACAGGGTTCTTTCCGTATGACGTTTATTGTGTGTAGTATTAAGATGAAAATATCAAATAAAATGTTGTAAATAACTGTATGTAAGTGTGAACTTTAGGTAAACTGTAATTTTAAGTATACCTCATTTTTATACCGATCATTATGCCATTAAAATATTTACGTAAGTAAGCCTAAGATTTTTTTATTTTCGCAACGAAATGCGGTATATTAGGTAAAAAATGAGTCACCAAATTTGATAATGTATGTGTATATGTACCTACCAATGTCGAACCCTCATTAAATCAAAGTCGAACCACTGTCAAAATCATTAATTTGATTTTCGTTACAGTGCACCTACTCATGAGGAGTCGTCCACACTTCACGTCACGGTATGGGGGGAGGGTTTCAATTCCAAACGTAACACTTTGTGATAAAGATATGGGAAAAAGGCTTGACATAGGTAGGAATGATGGCCTCTAAAAGGAGCAATCTGCACTTTTCATCCTGGGTTCGAATCCCAGTTATAAGCCCTAAGTATGATTACTCGACATTTTAAATATCAATCTTATCAATTTGGTGGAATAGATAACCGAAGTCTATAAAAGCCAAGGTTAAAGAACCACCTTCAAGTGGGAAACGCCTGTGTGTTTTGGTGCGGCAAAACCGCAGCTTCCATATTGATTGCTGTCAATTAGGACAAGTTCAACCTAACTTAATGAAATGTCAATGTGACTACATTTAAGTTAGGTTGAACTTGAAAGATTAAATATGCGACCAGCAACAAAGAAAGGTTCTGGTATGAAGGCCACGTACCGGCAAGCCCAGCGTAGACGTCCACCCACAAGGTGGACAGACGACCTGGTAAAGGTTGCAGGAAGCCCACGGATCAAGTAAGACTCGCTCCGCTCCGCTAGGAAGCCGCTGGATGCAGGCCGCACGCAACCAACCAATTTGGAAATCACTGGGGGATGAGGCCTATGCTATGTTCAGCAGCGGACGTTCTGTGGCTAAAATGATGAACAAGGAATAAACATCCTATCCCAACCCGAACCGAAAATTGAATACCTATACTGCTTGAATATTTGTCTAGCGGCGCGCGGCGCATATTCCGGGTTCGATTCCGGATTGTCAAACCTATGTCACATTGGCAGACAATAGAAGACCATGAACTTTTTTCTTAGGGTTTTCGGCTTGGTGGCAGTTAAATCCTAAAAAAATTATAAAATTATGTTTTTGAGGATTAATAAGTTAAGTCACTGTTAAAAAATATATTAATTTTCATCGTGATAGTGATGCGTTACGTAATAGGTAATTATTGTTTATTCACTAAAATTGAAATTATTCGTCAAAGAATACAATAAATTGTATTGTAGGTATACCTATATAATAACGCTGCCTAATACGCGACACAGTTTAAAATTTGCTCTTCGATTTTAAGCGATAAATAAACATTTAAAGTGATAACACGCGTACGCGTGAACAACAGTGTAAAGTGAAACTGTTAAGGATTGCAGTGAACTGATTGTTATGTGGATTTACATATTAAATAGAACATAAAACTATAAAACAATTAACTGTGAGTGCAAACGTTAGATTACTAGCTACCTGTTTACCAGTGCGACTCTGGTGCGCCTGCGCGCCACCGCCAAAAGAGCTGCCCATTGGTTGTAACGTCATTTTCGAACGCTCCTATTCGCTCATTCGGCTACCTGTGCTGCTGCACAAGAAAGTACCCTACCGAAAAATGCCTCCTGTAACGAGTTGCCTAGCCTGTAATAATGCGATTGATTACCCCAGCGAGCAAGTAAGATGCAAGGGATGTTCTGGCGCATACCACTATTCTTGTGTAAATATAACATCTGCCTATTACCTGAGCCATAAAGCGGAACTAGAGCGCACCTGGTGCTGTCCTCCGTGCACTAATGTTACGCGTCGCTTGAGGACCGACGATACTCCAGTCAGAGGTAAACACCAACCAAACCTAAACGAGACTACTATGTCAATCGACGATATCCTGGACAGTGGTGCAGACCAGTCCCCTCCCGCTGACTTGGACGTCACGGGTGCGGGCTATCAATGCACTCAATCCGGGATGATTACACTGGAAACGCTAAGCAAAATGTTGGATAAAAAACTAAAAGAGAATAACGAAACAATAATTACCAATTTAAAAGACACAATACACGCAGAAATCAATAAAGCCATAAGTAAATTAAAATGTGACGTAACTAAAAATACAAATATATTATACAGCCAACAAAAAAATCTACAAAACGAAATCTCTACTTTATCTAAAAAAATTCAAACACTAGAATTAGAAAAAAATTGCCTACAACAAGAGATATTACAAATAAAAAACTCTGACTCTAAAACCGCTAGCAATAGACCACAACCTGAAGACAATAGCAGAAAACTTGTAATTTATGGACTCTCTGAGTACAATTATAGGGAAACTGAGTCCGAACTACATAACAGAGTAGTCGCGGCTTTCCAAGATATACTACGTCTAGACCTCACAGGATACATAGAGGAAATAACTCGCATAGGAAAACCCAGTCGAAATGTATCGCGAAGACCTGTCATAGTCGAATTACTAAGCAAAAGAATGGTCCGGTATATTATTAAAAACGGAATATTTTTTAAAAACACTAGCCTACGTATATCTGAGTATTTGAACGAGGACTCTTTGGCAGATAGGAAAAAACTGCAGGAAAAACTTAGACTCGCCCGACAAAACGGTCAACGCGCCTACATAAGAAACAATAGGCTAGTCATTGACGGAGAAACTACCGCACCGAGCCGTGTGTCAGGGGAACCTCAACTTGACCAATCCGCGGCACGAACTACAATAAATCAAACCATACAAGACACACCATCTACGCCGCTTTTGGATCAAACCCATCGATTTCGGGACAAAAGACAGTTTTAAAATTATATACCAAAATATGCAAAGCCTTAACAACAAAGTCCACATACTAGAAGAGTTTTTAGAACATAACTACACCGAGTACCAGGTACTATGCATAACGGAAAGTTGGTTAACGCAAGACAAACTGGATCTACTGAACGTCACCGGCTACCGAGTCGCGGCATCATACTGTCGTAAAAATCACGTAGGTGGGGGCGTGTGCATCTTGTTGCAGGACTCCCTCGAATTTGTTGAACGTAAGGACATTATGGATATGTCAATTGAGTATGTTGTTGAATTTTGTGCAATAGAAATATTAAAATTGAATTTAATTGTAATAACACTTTACTGGAATGGCAGGGAGACCGATACCTTTTATAGCCAGTTAAGGAAACTATTAGAATTATTAATTACTAAAAATATTAAATCAAATATCGTCTTAGGGGGAGATTTCAACGTCGATCTATTAGAAAACAACAAACAAGCAACTACTTTGATAAACGCTTTTTCGGAATACAATTTCCATCAACGCATAAAAGAGCCTACTCGAGTAACAAGTACAAGTAGTTCCTGTTTGGACTTAATATTTACAAACTTTAATTCACATAACATACAGACTAAAGTAGAAGAGCTTGGATTCTCTGACCATAGAAGTACCACTTTGACATTGGCTTTACAAAAACCTAAAATAATACATTGGAAAATCGAATCAAGACAATTTAATAACGAAAATATAAATCTATTTAAAAATCAATTAAAATCAATCAATTGGCGTGACATTATCAAAGAAAATAAATCTATTAATGAAAATTATAAATTATTTTTGAAAACACTACAGGATACACTAAATCAATGTATACCTAAAAAATTACATGGTATAAAAAACAGTAAATCTATAAAAAATTGGCTTACAAAAGGAATAAAAACCTCTTGCAAAAACAAAAGACTACTAAAAATACTGGTAACCTTTTCTAAAAACAAAACTATCACTAACTACTACAAAAAATATGCTAAGCTACTTAAAAAAGTAATATACAAATCAAAAACGCTTGCTAATATACAACGCATGGCAAGGTCTTCAAATAAGGTTAAAAGTATGTGGAAAATCATTAACGAAAATACTAATAATGTTAGAAAACCCATTAACCAAAACATCCAACTTCATATCCACAATAATATTACGTCGTCTGATCCAAAACTTGTTTCCAACACTTTCAACGAGTACTTTGCGTCGATCGGGAGCTGCGCGGGCGCGCGTAGTGGGGAGCCACCCGCTGGCCGCCCGGCGCTGCGACCTACAACGAATACTATGTTTTTAAGCCCAGCTAGTCCGCGCGAAATTAAAACAATAATACGTACCCTAAAAAGCAAATACAGCTACGGAGTTGATGAGCTGCCACCCGTGTTGATTAAACAATGCGCAGATGAGTTAACGGTGCCGTTCTGCTTGTTAGTTAACCAGTCGTTTTCAGAAGGCACTTTCCCAGATTTATTAAAAATATCTATAGTTAAACCTATTCATAAAAAAAAAAACAGTAAATTAGACCCAAGCAACTACCGCCCCATCGCGCTACTGCCCACTTCTGCAAAAATCTTTGAAAAAGTTATGTGTAACAGAGTAAATTCATTCTGTGAAAAATTTAATATCTTTGATGAATGCCAAAATGGCTTTAGGCGTAATCGCTCCACTGTTCTTGCTGTTTTTAAATACATTCGGGAGGTATTAAACATTTTGGAAGCAAAACAGTATGCAGTGGGTGTTATGTTGGACATGACCAAGGCGTACGACCGGGTACAATTTAAATTACTATTAAACAAGTTGTATGACATAGGAATCCGTGGGCTAGCTCACGATTGGTTCAGATCCTACTTGCGAAACCGTGAACAATACGTCGAAATTCAACACTACGACCATGAATCGGGAAGAGTTCGTACTTGCAGATCAGATAAGCATCCCATGAACAACTCTATACCCCAGGGTAGTGTCTTGGGCTGTATACTCTTCTTGATCTACATAAATGATCTCCCAAAAATATGTAATTCGCCTTGCGTGCTGTTTGCGGACGACCTTTCCATAGTAACACCATGTCGCTCTTCGTCTGCTCTAAACGATGACCTTTCTGCCATACTCCAAGGTATTGCCTCGTGGATGGATGACCATAACTTAGAAATAAACTTCGCTAAAACAAAAATCTTACAATTTAGACCCTACCAAAAAACAGAATTAAATATTGACTTTTCATTTAATAACCATAAGTTAGATACTGTTAGCACATTTACCCTATTAGGATTGAATATTGACACCCATTTAAACTGGAAAGAGCATATCAAAAAACTTAAGCTTAAAATGTCTAAGTTTATATATGCTTTAAGAGCACTAAAAAGAAACACTGATTTCAACACATCGTTAACAGCGTACTACGCGTATAGCTACGCCTGGTTAACGTACGGCATAATAATGTGGGGAAATAGCCCCGATATAGACGACCTTTTCATTTTACAAAAAAAGTGTGTACGTATACTCGCACACATAAAAAACATAGACAGCTGTAGGCCATACTTCGTAAAATATAATATGCTTACCTTGACTTCAATCTACATATTAGAACTCGGAAAATTTGTACGCAATCATCCAAAACTTTTCGTGACGAAGGGTGACCGTAATCCAACAAGCCGCTACAAACACAATTTACAAATACCAGAAAACAAGCTCAAGTTAACCTCTTCTGGCCCCCTGTCAATGGCTATTAGGGTCTATAATAAATTACCAAACTATTTAAAAGCCGAAACAAAAAACGATATATTTGTTAAACAATTAAAGAAAAAATTAATAGCCAAATGCTACTACGACTTAAAAGAATTCTTTGACGATAAAAATATTTAATGCAAGTTCCTTGGCAACATAAAAAATGTTGGTCTACCCTCCACACAAAAACTATACCTACTTGACATACTGTATTAACCTGAGTGATCCTCTCCTGTAATTAAATTTAATCTTAGTTTAGATGAATCTCGTGTATTACTTCTTGACATTATATACTTTATTTATTTTATTTAACGAATTAAATGCGACTGTTTTTCTTTTGAATTTTAAATATGACGATTTTATAATTAAATAATAATAATAGTAATATTGTATTTGTAAATATAAATAAGAATGCAATACCCTTACAGGGTCCATAAGTATGATCTCACACAATGTAACACCTTATGTATACACTTATGACGCAATAAATGAATATGAATATGAATATGAATATATTAGTTATCAATAAAATTCTTTTATCGTATTTTTTATTATCACATCCTTCGATTTAAACAATAAAAGGCCGCATTTAGACCTTTGATATTTCAGTCCCGAATTCACACAAATAATATTTCAGTCCCGAAAATCATAATTAACTCTACTGCTCAAATAGGTCCCTACAGCAACTTTTCAATGGGACTTCCCGAGGTCTCATTAAAACCGCCAACTAGCTATTATATTCATGCCCCGGACGCGTATATGGCTTTCCGTTATCACCACGTCCCCTCGATGTGAGACGACGTCGATACGCCTTTTCTGAGCGAAAACGTCTGGAAACCCGTTTTCACCTGGTCGCTCGAGGGGACGTGCTAGATACGGCTTTTCAGCTACTTCAAATACAAAATTCCCTAGAAACCCGTGTTCACCACATCAACTAAAGAGCGACGAGATAGATACGCGTTTTTGCGCGTGTTACCGCCAAAAACCCGTAGCGAGCTCGTCATTGTGATGTGCGGAATATGATATACAGCTCTATTGCATTGCATAAGGGGTGAAATTGGCTTGTCTAGATGTTAAAAAAAAAGGCGTATCGGCGTCGTCTCACATCGAGGGGACGTGGTGATAATGAAAAGCCATATTACGCGCCCCGGACGTAATTTTTGATTTATTTAAAAAATAAACTTAAATTAGGTAAGCTTTATTTTGTACACCTAGGTCCTAACCTGCCTGTTCTAGCCCAAGCCCACGCTAGGGCCTCTTGGGCGGTAATGACAAGCAATAGCACAGTTGACCAGAATCCAGAATCAGGGTAATTGATTATTTTTTTATTTATACTTAACATAGCTTTTTAAAACATTTAAATCTAAAATGGCTTTCACTTTATTAACTTATCGACAGAAATTTAGATAACAACTTATATTTTACGGCACAATGAAATGAGTAAAATCCAATATCAATCAAATCACATTAATTAGCGAGTTCCAAGTCTATTCTTATAGGCCGTATTCTCAAAAGTCTCAATTCAATCCTAAACCCGCTTCGGCAATTTGCGGGCTAAAATAATTCGAGTATTCGGATAGTTTTTTTTTTCCGAAATAAGTCCGGAATTAGTTAATATGACATAAAAGGATTTGTAAGCGTCGTGCTACCGTGGAGGCCCATTGTTGCAATGTATAGTCCGGATTAGGCGGATTTACGGTCATTGATACTTGACGAGGGACTGGCAACAACATTTCTGTGGTTGGTTTGCTTTGTAAACGTGATATTTTGGTTTAAGATTGTTTATTTTTTACGTTAAGGATTTATTGTACAGGTAAGTGTTCAGAGTTAAGTCGATTAACAGTAGAAAGATAAAGTTTAAGTTTTATCTTAATATGAATGTGTAACTGAAAGCATAATAATGTCAATTTTTCTAGTTTATCAAATTATGGATAACAAATAACATAGTTTATTTTAACTATGTTATTTATTATATTAATTTAACAGTCCATGTCGAAATCTATTTTTTTTCATGCAACGCATAAGTAGGTAGGTAGGTACAGCTCGGTCATTTAGTCCCGGGCAGTGAATTTCTTTAGGCGATTTTGATGTAGGTCTCGTATTAAAAGCACGGTATTTGGGCACAAGAATCATCCCCTAAAAGTTAATTAACCAATAAAATGAGATCTGTACACATTCCATTCATTTTGTCTTACAAAGTATATCTTTTCTCTTACAATCGATCTTCTTCGCCCGCCTTTGTCAGCGAATCTTTACTAAACGAGCCAAATTCTGTAATACCTACGAGCCACAGAAAAGTATCGCGACGCAAATTGATTAATTGCTAATACGTTATGATAGCTGACAGCAGTTATCAGATGGAGATAGGCGGATTACTGCCGAACACAAACCTCGCGGCCGCTGATAACTGCAATGATTTTTTTAATTGATTTAGGCCACGATTACGAAACTTCCAAGGGCTTTTAGGTACCTATAGAAGAAATTGAGGACATCTACAACACAAACTGTGTCAGAAGAGGACTTTACTTTTAAATTCTTCACAAAGTCTTATAAACTGAACAGGCGGGAAGCAAGTGCTTGTAGGGCACCGCTCCCGTCGTCCAGAATATAAGTTCAGACGGGAACCTAACTCCCTAGTGAGCGTAGAGTCCTTTACCCCAAGACACAGTCCCTAGAGCCCTAGCCCCACCTAACAATAAATACGTAAATATAATAAAAATGATAAGAGGGAAGTGATAGCTGCTCCCAGGTGGCCCAGGGTAGCAGCGTTAGGACAGTAGGTAGGTGGTGTGGTGAACCCGCTGCCAGTCTGGCAGACTCACCAGACTGATAACGTAGCTTGTACATAAACCATTTCATTAAACTAACAAGAATTAAGGCGATACACCACGAAAGTCTTAAATAAGTTAGTGATGTATATTTTGATTGGTTGTAAAAAAACAAAAATTGATGGGTACCAAATAGTTGCTTTTTGAGACTGCTCATCATCAGGCAAAAGACCAAAGTAACTGACATAGTCCAAAAATGTAGCAAGCTTACGTGGCAGTGGGCTGGCCAACGAAGTCTAGGACGCCCCCAGCCCGATGGACGGACTGCCTTAGGAAGATGGCTGGCAGTGGCTGGATGAAAAAAGCGGGAGATCGTGCACTCTTGCGTTCTTTGGGGGGCTTACGTCCAGCAGTGGACTGCAATAGGCTGAATAGAAAATAGTTGCAATAATAATAAATTGTAAACGTTTTAGTTACGTTACGAACTTCACCACAGGACATGTTCCTAAGACAGTTCTATGTCGCAGGAATTTCCTTTAAAAAGATAAACGTGATTTTGATACGTACTATTTAGTGTTTTTTCATTCACCTGTCGTTTCCGAGGCAACAATAGCTAAGCCGTGTTATATTCCCCCAGGAATCAGAAGGCCGGACATGTCTCGGACAGACAAAATGCATTGTTGCAAGATGGCGTCCCGGCGAGCTGTCAAAACAGCACAACCTGTCGCGCGGGTCAGCGCAAGCGCAGGTGGCGCTCAAACTTCTAGCTATATTTACATAACATTTTAAAATTTCTTGTTGCACTTTTTCAATTAACACCATACAGAACATAATGTAAGAGATATTTAGGTATTTCAGTTTATACAGGATATACAAGAGAAAAGGACACTTCTTTAAGCCACGTGATCAGCTGGTCATATACAACAACAGCTTTTCCTATGAGAGCAACATCGAAATCGTGTTTTTTTTTCAGATGCTCCATACATTATCATCGAGGTACGCGAGTAAGTTTGTATGGATCAGCTTAAAAAAATCTCGATTCTGGTGTGGTTGAAGTTGTTGTATATGACCAGCTGATCACGTGGTTTGAAAGAGTGTCCTATTCTCTTGTACACCCTGTATTTTTAAGTCAATTACAGCTAAACAATAAAATAAATTAATAAATGCATAAGACAATAAACCAATTTAAGAGTCTGGAAAAAAATAATTATTATCCTTGTGTTACAAGGTTTCAGGTAGTGAATTGCCTGAAAACCTAGACCCAAGCCTATTTAGAGAATTTCGTTTTCTGAACTGACACAAACCGAGATTCGAACCCGGGATTCGATCCTTTGTGCTTAGTTGTTTACAAACGTAATTTAAGATAAATCTTTGTGCTGCTACGCCAATGGACCTCTGTAAGCGAGAGGCGAGCACGCCGGACTATTGGCGTCGCCATCTCTGAGCTTCCGGGTTCGATTTCCGGTCGGGTCAATGTGGAAAACAAACTTTTCTACATTGTCTCGAGTCTGGGTGTTGTGGTACCGTCGTCGTTTCTGATTTCTATAACACAAGTGCTTAAGCTATTTACCTAAGGATCAGAACAATGAATGCGATGTTGTCTGAATTTATTTATATATATAAAAAAATGGATCATCGTTGTGCGGTGGCTTTGGCTGCCAGATAATGCTTTTGGCATTAAATCCGCTATTTAACGAGTTTTTTATGTGTTACTAAAAAGCAGACTTTAACTACCTAAAGTTTGAGCACCATTGGAATGTAGAATCGAAATCGCTCAATGATTCGGAACGACGCGAGCGCAGTTTTTTGCCTCGAGGAGTCACCCGTGACACCGTGACGTCAGGACTCCAGACCGATGCAGGTACAAACATATTTATTTATGGAACTCAGCTTAATTATTTTACTCGCCGTATTTAAAATATATAATTATTGGACAACATCACATAGGTACCTACATTGCTCTGATCCTAAGGTAGTTAAAGCTCTTGTGTTATAGAAATCAGAAACAACGCTTTGATTATAAATATGTCTAGATAGAGTGTGGTGCTGCAATTGTCACCAGAAGAACAGGCCAGATTTGAGTGAGTAACAACTATGGTTACTATGGTAACAGTTATGGGTTGCTATGGTAACAAGCGCGCCACTGAGCTGGCTGGCAAACTATGGCGCCAACAGTTGTCTTATATATTTTTTGACGTTATGCCACTCGAAAGTGGAGTCTAGACACGTTTAAGATCAAAGAAACAACGACTACAGTATAGAGTAGAACACCGTTTAGAATACGTAATGATTTTGAATTAGATTAGCATCAGTAATAATAATGGTGAAAATCGGCGTAGAATCCTTGACGACCTTCGTAGCCGAGAGGCGAGCACGCCGGACTTTAAATGCCGCCGCCATATCTCGAGGTTCCGGGTTCGATCTCCGGTCGGGTCAATGTAGAAAACGAACTTTTCTATATTGGCTCGGGTCTGGGTGTTGTGGTATCGTCGTTGTTTCTGATGTGTCATAAAACAGACAGAGGGTATTTTTATAACAATGTATTTTTTTCTGTATAATATTCAATGCTAAAACATTAGTAATAAACTGGCTTCAAAACAGAAGTTAAGCGGATCAACGCATTTTGCCATTCCACTGAACTTGACTGTTTCATGAAATCTCGAACTCAATTATGTCGTCGCGAAAATTAATAGATTTCTGTCGCAAGAATCAGTCAGTTAGCGAAAAGCTACTGCCTCTACTCGATACTTCAATATAATTATCTGCTTATCGCATCATATTTTCGTGAAAACGACACGTAGGCGAACATTAGTTCGTTTAGCCTTAAATGTGATTCACATCATTATAATACTAGAAATAAAAATAAACTTGCCGTTCCGAGCTTCAGATTAAAGAAAGTAGGTAATTCATTTTTGGGGAAATGAATAAAAATATTTAATAAAGTACCACAAACTCTTGTTGACTTGCCTGTTTATAAGTTCAAAAACCACATTAAAAAAATCCTTATGGAAAAAGGATATTACAAAGTTGAAGATTACTTGAACGACAAGAGTGCATGGATTTAATAACCTGCCTAGCTCGCACTTACACTATCTTGTAATTGTATTTCCTGTAATAAAATCAGGCTGACAAAGGTGACTGAGTTTGTTGCACCGCTTCTTCTCATCACCAGCCGATATGTAGTCCCGAAGCGGTGGTAGGAAAAAAAAATGGGACATGTAAAAGTGCCATTGATGGCCAATTTGCAAAAATAAATGACTTTGACTCCAAGACGATTAGGTACATTAAACCTTTGAAGCTTTAAAGTCACCTAGATCAGATTTCGGCGAGACGTAATTAAACTCGCGTGCTAGCCTCCCACACACAGCTGTGAAATGTGATAGAAAACAAGTGAGCGGTGCTGGCCAGGACATGAACATATTATTAAGCGAGGTTTAACCTAAAACGTTCGCACTTCGAGCGCGATAGGCCGCGCTAGCAATTTCCTGCGCTGTCCACCAGGGTGTGGTGTGTGGTATCACGATCTAGGCGCAGCCTACTTTTGCAGTGCAAGGTCACGAGTAGTTTTTTTTATTCGACAATCACACGAATTATCTAGCCCCAAACTAAGCAATAGTTTGGGGCTAGATAATTGGTGTGATTGAGCTTGTACTAGATAACGGATAAACATACTTAAATAAGTTTATAAACATCAATGACTCAGTTACAAATGCTCGTGCTCATCACAGAAATGTTTGCTCCTTGCGTGATTCGAACCCGCAACCGCCAGGCATTGTAGTCCGGAGCGCGAACTACTACACCAGACGGTCGTCCAGAACGACGAGTAGATTGAAGACGAACCTTTAATGAAGATTTGAACTGAGTGAACCAATTTATGTATGTAGTTAGAATTATCTTCTGTTATGTCTGTTTTTTCCGGAGACACAAGTTGACGAGGGACTTTGCCTGCGCCATAAGAAGGGTTAGGTTTTACGAGAGTATGTTTTGTTTTATTTTAAGGAAAAGAATAGACTGTAAACGAAGGCACAATGGAATTATGAGGGGTAATTCTACTTTTAAATACAACCAGAATACCGTCAATACTTTTACAGCTAAATTTAAAAACAGAACGCTTCTTCATATACCATAGATATCAGCTCGTCGGTGGTATGGTATGGGGTTTAGATTTCGATGTTAGTCCCATAGCATAAGGTACATGTCAACGAGATTGTCACAGTTATGTATGACATTCATAAAATAAAATTGATTTTGTGGAGTAAAACCGCATTGAAGTGTAAAGGTAATAATTAGCCCCGCGTGTTGCGGTCGGCCGAATCGTGTCGCGTCCACACGTCCGACCAGAGATTGGGTTACATACATTGATACGGACCATAAAAATTATCAAGGGCTTATATTTTCGGAATCATGAGTTCTGTACATAAATAAATATTGGACAACATCCCATACATTACTCTGATACTAGTAAGTAGCCAAAGCACTCGTGTAACAGAAATCAAAACAACGATTGTGCCACAACACTCAGACCCGAGACAGTATAGAAAAAGCGATTTTACATTGTCCCGACATTGACTTTGACCTGGGACCTTGGAGATGGCAATGCTAAGTCAAAATTAAACTAGGAAACTGCCCGCAGTTCCGCTCCGGTATTCTTCTTTTTTTTTCTATTCACTCCTTCAGGGGATAAAATAATATAGCCTTGTACGAGTAGTCAACCATCGCTTGTTACCCTGAACAATGGTTGACATAGGAGCAGGTTAACTAACTGTCAATAACTTGACAGCAAAAAGTCTGGGTTCGGTTCCGGTTTGAGTAAATTTAGACAACAATCAACTGGTCCAGCATACCCCTGAGTTAATTTGGAAAGGTTTGTTTTCAAAGAAAATAATCTCACTACTACGCTTATTAAATTGTCCTAATTAAAGATAGATACTCTTCCACTCCATACAAAGAAGTTCATCATCATTATCAGCTTTTGGAAGTCCACTGGTCCAAAGGCTTTCTTTTTAGAACCCCACAGCGAACAGCTCTGCATCCAGCAGCTGACCAAAACCTTAACTAGTCCACCGCGTGGGGGCCTGAACACGCTGTGTCTCCCAGTTCGTGGGCCAAAGAAGTTACAGTTTTAATATTTGATAAGGTTAATAACAGAGTAGACATTTTAAGATGCCTCTAGCCTAAGGATCTCTAAACTGACCTATGTTAAGGCGAGTAATTCGTCGCCCAGCCGTCGCCTGTCCACGTCCATCCCCTGTCACAACACCTCGCGTCAGCGTGACGGCGCCTTAACAGGTAAAACACAACTTGTGTTAACATGCCTGAGCTCTGGGTTGTTCTTATTTAGTAAGGATGATTATTAAAAACACACTCGCTTAATATGAAACCTAGCAATGCAATGTCCTGAGACTATGAAATTCGGTTTTACCTACATTGTTTAGCGACTCAATAAGCGTTGTCTAGCTTTAGACGATCTTTTAATGGTTACAAAAGCCGCTGGATGCAGCTTCCAACTTGCCAATATGGAAGTCTTTGGGGGAAGCCTATGTTTAGCAGTATACTTCTGGGTGAAATGCTGATGATGAAGACCTTTAATCTCATCTCAAGGTAAGTCTTTATGAAGTTAAAGGTGCAGTACGCTAACTCACTACTTATGTTGCCAAATTTATCCTTAGAATTTAAGTCCTTAGTGTAAAACTGGTTTCTTGCAAATAAATATTTGATTTGATTTGAAAAAGATGATAAAGTACAGCAAAAATGATTTACAATAAAGAAGGGGAAAAACGTATTGTGTTTGGCATAATAAAATTCCTTACAGTCCATAGACATTCAGTAAAACCAGAGAAAAATAGCAAGCGAGCAAACAAACAAAACCTAAAACATAATATATTCGAAGTAAGATATAAACTTTTTATGTTACAATGCACCAGATTTAGATCCAAACCAATTTAGAAACAAGCGATTTGTTATATCAGCCGAACCGATATCGGACCCGAGACGTAATTCAAGGTTCAATCTCGAAGCCACTAAGCTCAGTCCGGTCGCCAAATTTTAATCTATTCTCCTTTCACAAATACACTTACAAAATATGAATGCGACTGTATCTTTAACACACCACATAAAAATAAATTGTTGTAGCGAAATACACCGCCGCAAAAAGTTGCACCATCGATCAAAGACTAAAATGCCAGATAAAGGAAGCTGTGGTCCCGAGGGATAGCCTTCCGAACGAGGAGTTGCAGACACAAACAATTTGTGCTAACACGATGTCGGGTAGAAAACCGAGGGAAAAGTTTGGTAGCTAGTATTGAATAGGTATTGTTTTATATGAGACTAGCAGCCCGTCCCGTCTTCGCACGGGGTAGACAATTATCGCTAATAGTTTCGGCAGCGCATTCGACGAAAGACATTTTAAGATTTATTTTTCTACACCTTCGGTTACATTGTTCAAATTTTACCAAGGATCCCTAATTTTTTTCAAAATGAAATGTAGCCTATGTCAAATTGGAAGAATGTAGCATTCTATTGGTGAAAGATTTTTTTAAATCGGCCCAGTACTTTTTGAGCCTATTCATTACAAACATACAAACATACAAAAATAGGTACAAATCTTTCCTCTTTATAATATTAGTATAGATATAGACTAGCATTTGCCCACGGGCGAAGCGCGCTAATCTAGATTTAAAATAAGGAACAATATTAAACCTCGCGATCATGGTGCTCCATACAATTGCAAGGTTGTGCCAAAATTTTAAAAATAAGATCTAGAAAATAATGTCTTAATTTTTTTTCTTATTTTTACTATTATTATTATTTTTACTATTATTAACTGGTTGTAGAAGAATGTAACAAGTAAATTTTGGCTTTTTCCATGTCTAAAAGTGACTTCTAATTTCTCTTGTAAAAGTTAAATATCACACACACTCACATTTGAAAGTCGTGGCAGCCTGTAACTGAATCTACCCTTAGTTTTTTTTTTATATAGTTTAACTTTTTAATTGTATTAGTGTACGATTTGTTGATTGCCCTTAATAAATAAATAAAATAAAATAAAAATTATTTTAATAAAATTAACTAAATATCCGAGAAAAATGACAACGACAACGCGCTGCACGATTTATTTTCACGCGTTATTGAAGGTTGCACAGACATAAGTGCGTGCGTAATTTTGATGAATGGGACAAGATTATCCACACATACCATTTTTTAACAGCTGATATTGATATTTAAATATGAAAAAAAATAGTTTTTTTACGTAGATCCATTTAGTTTCTGATTCTTAGTGGTCCCTGAAAAATTGGCACTACCTTGCAATGTAATCACAAATTACGTATAGAGGCGCGGCGGTGACCCTGTTACAGAAGATAATAATTTTGAATTAGCAACTTAAATGCTTCTAATAGGTAAGTAGGTATGAACTGTTAAGGTTATACAGGTTGATTTTACAGGATATTCAGAATCGTATGTTCTTTTTCCATTAGGTATACATAGTCTAGATCTTTCCCGTTTCGTAGTGTTCTCTATACATCCTCTACAAAAACAAATTTATTTTTGCAAATAGTTTAAACTAAGCGCTTTTACTTTCCTATAGTCTGTAGGTACTCTTAAGTTTTGCTCAAGTTTGGGGCTAAATCATTGATTTGGTTGTTGGAAGATAGTTGAAAAAAATCTGTAGAATAATTTTGTCTAACACAATATTTCAGTCCAAAACATATATGAGAAACCATAAAAAGAGAAGTACTTGCCCATACAAAATAATAATCGCACTTTGTGCCAATCTCTCATAAGGATCCGGTCTCAGTCTGAAGGGACTCGACCCAAATGCTCACGTAGGATCTCGATAACACAGGTGACACTGCACTCTAAGTTTTTGGGTTCCGTGACATTTTTATTTAAATAAACATGGACATTAACTATAAAGTAAAGATCATTTCAAAATTGGGTGTTGGTTTAACGATGTAGAACATCGTATTGAAATTATTAAAAGCCAATTAACGAGTTATCGAAATGCTGGTTCAGAGTTTCCGCCTAAACCATGCCCAATTTAAGTACTATAGTGTCTCGTGTGTCAGCTTGTATAGTCAAGCTAATATTATTAAGTATAATTATCGCTAGACTAGTTGTTAAAATGCAAATTTCAGTTGAAATTAAAAGGTCAACTGATTAAAGTACCTGTGTTTTTTTTTTCAATATAATACAATAATTATAGTTCCTTACTACTTAATTTATGACAAAAATATTAGAAATATGTTAAAAATAGACAATACCAATTGCAGAAAAACCTAGCCCCATTTTAATTAAATAAAATAACCCTTTCTAAGAGTGTTCGCACTTAACTAATATTTTAGAAGTATATTTATTTTAGACCGGAAAATATCGTCTTCTGATTTGTTTATCTCCTCGCGCCTGTCGACACGTCACCGCGTAATTCTAATTAGTTAGAGACAAGACAGCTTTTTATAATAATTGACTGGACACCAAAGTGTATCCAAGCAGTTTTAAACTTTATTTCAGTACTGACAGAATTCAAAATCCCATGGCAAACGGCATGTACATATTTGATAGTGGCCAGTGACAGGTATACGGCTTTTTGCTTTTTTGAAATATTGTTTTTCGGTGACACTGCCATTTTTTATCATGTGAATAATTTTGTTGCTTGTCCGATCTTTTTTTTTCTTTTTTCAATGACAAGTGAAGGGTTAATTTTTAAGTTAAAATATTAAAAATGTTTAGCACGAATATTAATCAAAATAGCTTTGCTTTAATTATTTGTACCCAGACAGAGAATAATGATAAGCACATTTCTAGCTAATCTAAAAAGCTATCAAGTGCGAGTCGGACTCACGCACCGAGTAACTCATTCCGTAAATTTTTTCGTAACCCATAGGTTAACTTTGTGGTCCGAAACTTATTTTTTTGTGATGTTTATACAAACGATTTTTAAATTATTGTTACTTTGCTAATAATATTGCTTCATGCCAAATTTCATAAGTCAACGGGTAAGTCCCTTAAAGTTTTGATTTCATTGAAAGTATCAAATGAACTTTGAAATATCAAAAATGATTTTTGATACTCTTAGAAGTAAGATTTTTTAAAGTATTGATGTATTAATAATGACGTATTTTATTTTTTGATTTTTCTCGAACATTACTCACACAATATGCCAACTCGAATCATTTTTCATACAAAATCGATCACTAACTGGCCGATGGTGTGTCAATATGTATTTATTATTGATCGCTAAACTGTGATTTGTCTCCGCGTATCATGATTGAGGTTGACTGATGCTGCTCATTCTTCATTTCCAATCGGTAACAATTTTTGTAAACCTATACAGCAGAAGGCTGAATACTACTGGCTAAATCACTTCATTAATTCTGTTGTAGAGCAGCTCCTGAATATCCTAAAGATTTTCTGTAGTGAGTGTACGGTTTCTCGCGATTAACAGTGACTCTTCAAGTAACAAAAACGAAACGTTAGCGTTGGGATATACTTTCTACTTCAACCCCCACTTAAAGGTAATTGGTCTTCCAAACCATAATATTTGGAAGAAAAACCTACCAGGAAAAAAACACTTAAAACAAAAATACCAAAAACGGTTAGGTACTTACTTTAAACTTCATTGATAAAATCATGTTCGTATAACCAATATACGGCTGATTCGGCATTTAAACGCAGAAATACTAGTTGAAAAACATAGTTAATACCTAACCTATAAACTAGAAGAAAATGAAAAGGAGATGACTTCACAGACCTAACCTAAAAACTGTAGAAGACCGAGATATACTGATCTTCGTGGCGAAAATTAAGGTAAGCAAAAATACTGTCTTTATACGATGTTGTTTCGATAGTTCGACTCGAAATTGATATCTTTGATCCTCACTTACGCCCGTAGCACACCTCCGCTGCGTAACGCGAGTAGCGAAACCGCTGGATGCATTCCGCTGCGATCTAGTATAGAGTGACAAGCGTTCCGCGGGGCGAATCGTAATGCAAGATCGTCTATAGTCTGGATGACTAAGCAAGAACAGAATAGGTCAATTTCTGACCTCTAAGATCAATTTTTCAGCGAATTTGATGTCCATATTAATTAAAAACGCACTTTCGCTTTTTAAAAATTGTAAACATTGACAAACACATGCGGAAACTATGCGGTGCCGCAACAAAATGGCGGTAGTGTGACAGTACAGGCAATTTCGCTAGTGTTCCGCTTCTCATACTTGCTGACAGGACATGGTAAAATCATTGCGGTTCCGCTTTTATGGTTTCGCAGCGGAGGTGTGGTACGGGCGATGGTGCACTAGCATCCAATATATCGTATCTTATCGGAAGGGTTAATCCTGTAATCCGCGGACAGACTGTGTTATTAGTCGGCGCACGTGACATTCAGTGACAAATGTTTTTGACCCCAGCGCGGATTTATTGGTACACCGTGTCATAGAGTAAACTGATTAACTAACCCTCTTCTTGTCTTTACCCTATCTCAGCGAGAATTTCCCAAATCAATTTCAGTTTCAAGTAAAACAAAAACTTTTTCTTTGTACTAAGAGCCTGGATTATCCCTCCTCAAAGTAAAAGTTTTTTTGTTTGTTTTTAAATAATAAATAAATATTGGACAACATCACATACATTGCTCTGATCTTAAGGTAAGTAGCAAAAGCATTTGTGTTATAGAAATCAGAAACAACGATGGTACTATAGAAAAGTTCCTTTTCTACATTAACCCGACCGGGGATCGAACCCGGAACCTCAGAGATAGCGGCGCCATTCAAAGTCCGGCATGCTCGCCTCTCGGCCACGGAGGTCGTCATTCAGATGGAGAAATCTCTATCTACTCCCAAATTCTGCCAATCCTGTGAGTAGGTACTTGTCCAGATCATTTCGCCAGATTTTCTTGGCCTTGGCTTTCTCCTTATCAACGTCAGCAGTAGCCTTTGACTGACGACCCGCGACCAACCCAGGATAAAACCTATTATAGTTATAGTTTTGATCCAAATTAAAAAAAATATAAAAGACTTATAACTATAAAACCAATATTTTTGCAAATAGGCTTAAAAATGCGCTTTTCAAATTCAAAAAATTTATTTCAGACAAAGTCCATACCACAAACAATACAGTTGAGTCAGTAACACCATAACTCTACACAAATATAAAAATTACAAAAAGATAAAAAAATAAATAGGTAACATTTGAGGCATTTAAGGGTTTCTTGTGTGCAGTCGAACCCAATGCTGCATAAACGGGCAGTCCACTCGCCCTGCTACAACACGCAGGATACTGCTGGAGCTCCCGCGGACACGGCTTAGCATCGAGGCGGCTCTTTTGCGTAGAATGGCATGAAAGCCATCGGTATGAGCGTCCGCGAACATGCCTGACGCGCTGCAGTATCGCGGCAACCCCAACAATACCCTGAACGCGTTGTTATACTGCACTGCTTTTACACAGCAACAAGTAACTAACAACTAGGACTCTAAGACAACTCTTAGAGAACTTAGATTGTGTTTGTTTTATAAAATTAGGATTAGACAAAAATCCTTTGTAAGATTATAAGTATTCCAATAAATTCAAGTTAAATATCAAATATTTATAGAATCAAAGAACAATGTGTTCTTTGATTGAACGGAACACTGTTTACGATTTTGTTGAGGTTCCTAATTATTATTCACTGGTGTATTTTGCGTTGATTATCTCACGAAACTCTCAGGGGTATTCTAATTAACATCAGTTAACTTGACTTTTTTTTGACGTTTTGTTTAAACAACTGCAAAGTTTTTCAAAATAAATTTTAAATTATGCATGTTTCCTAAATAATTCGTATCTCTGTTCGATTTTTTTTTTACAAAAATTCGCGACATGCACCTTGCGATTTCATACTTTTAGGGCCATGCCACATTGGCGGATTACAAGCGTTTTCAAAGCGGACCGGCCACGCAGCGAACAAGCAGCGTGTGCGCAGCGAAGACGTCGCGGTTGCGCAACATACACGTTGCGGATCAGCAACGCCGCGGAGAGGGTTTTTACGATAGGAACATGATCATCATGAGCGCGGACACCATTTTGCTTACGTTTCTTGCGTCTTCGAAGTAGTAATAAAGCTAACAGCAGTATTTCCTCTTCAGAATCCATTCTGTTACTGAGTGTATCGTAAGCCGCTCTCTGGTAGCGATAACGTTGCGCATCCGCGATCTGCAACGTGTTTGCCGCGCAGCGCGACGTCTTCGCCGCGCACTCGCGTCGTGTTCGTTGCGTGGCCGCTCCGCTTAGAAAACGCTTGTGATCCGCCAGTGTGGCATGGCCCTTACTCTATGAGTGCACTATGATCCAAGGATATAATACAAATGAACTAAACCTGAACCTTGAGCTTGACAATACTTTTCGAGTAAATCTCTATAAATATTTGTTAAACAAACAATTGTATAAGGAACCTGAAATAAGGTTTTAACACCAACAAATTATATTTCTTGCTAAGGGCATCTCCCACACCCATGATTCTTTTTCTATATCGACCCCATCGGAAACATCAGAGACAAATTAAAATAGTAGAAGAGTAAAGACAAATTAATTGGTTTTTCAGGTGTATGTTACGTAGCAGATTATAAAACGACCAGATTTAGATATTATCCCAACATACCTAAATACCTTGCCATAGTTATCAATGGTAGCAGATAAAGTGCGGCGTTACAGCCATAAATCATGCTTATCTTGACAAAACTAGTAGCGGCAATTATATTTAGTCCTCGAGTGGCAATGTAACCAATTATCGGCTAGAACTGCCATGTAAATCTGTTGCTCTAGTGAAGATAATAGTCAAAATTGACGGACAAAAAAACTGGTACAGAACCCAAGCAATTTATGATGGAGTCAACGAAAACGCCTGTGTGGCTACATCCTAGTAAATATTCGCCAAATACATACCTACATGGTAAATTCCTTTATACCTCTACGGCAATAAATAGAAATTTGTTTTTTTTTTTAGCAATTCCATGCAATGTTTAATTGAAGATAAATAACACTTGAAAAAAATCATCGACCTCAGGTGGGAGCAGTGGCGTGCATTGGTTTTATTTGGAGGTAGGCAGTAGGTACTTATTAATATGTTTTATTGATGAAAATCAGTGGTTTTAATCAATAACACTCATATGTAAGTACCTACTGCCTACCTCATTTCATTTATCAGGTAGGCACTGCCTAATTGCCTATATTCACTGCACGCCCCTGGGTGGGACTCGAACCCACGTCCCATCGCAAGCCGGGCGAGTGCTTTACCACCTTTTTTACCGAGGACGTGACGTCCTCGGTAGCTTAGTTGGTAAAGCACTCGCTTGGCTTGCGATGGGACGTGGGTTCGAGTCCCACCTGAGGTCGATGATTTTTTTCAAGTGTTATTTATCTTCAATTAAAATGAAATTTAATAAGTAAATAAAATATTGGACAACATCACATACATTGCTCTGATTCTAAGGTAAGTTGCTAAAGCACTTGTGTTATAGAAATCAGAAACAACGACGGTACCACAACACCCAGACCCGAGCCAATTAGACAAGTTCATTTTTTACATTGACCCGACCGGGGATCGAACCTGGAACCTCAGAGATGACGGCGCCAATTAAATTTAACAAGGACGTCTACGCAGTCGCTACATGGAGGTGAAACCAAATGGTGTGACTGCTGACCTGTCCCAAGAGTGGGGAACGTGCCCCAGCTGGTCTGAAGGTTCGTAGACCAACAGTTTTCGGTGTTTACCTTGAAACAATTCGTCTCAAACCGAATAGGGTGGATCTCTTTATTATTTATTTATTTGCATAAATAAGCTGGCGTGTTGCCGGCTATTTACACGCCGCAACATCCTTAGATTTTTGATTAGTTGTCTTTATTTTATTTTTTGTACGTCATTTAACAAAGCGCCACTAATTGAATGCTCCGTGTTCGGTAACTAAGTTAACAGAGGAAACTTTAGGCTTTTCGCCCCAAATTGATGAAATCTTTCTATCTGTGTGGACCTGTAAGTGGTTTTTAAAATGTTATGTGTGTATAATTATTGAAAAATTGTAAACCTTGGTCTTCCTAATAAAATAAAATAAAAATAATTTAAATAGGTCAATCTGACAGGCCACCATCCCGTACTCTGATTCAGTATCTTGCAAAAGCAATGTGATAGCGAAAATTGACCAATTCTGACTTTAAAATCGCAAATTGACAGCAAAAAACAAAAACAAAGCAATTTTCTGTCATTGCTGCCATAGGTTTTGTCACTAACCGTCAATCGGGCGATGACTGCGCGATTATTGCTGATTGCAAATTTTTAGGGAATAAGAGGGCCGGTTCCTTCTAAGACGCTGCTAGGATCAACTTGATGTTGTCGCGAACAACGGATATCGTTTCGAATTTGAATTATGTTTTAATTGAATTACGAAGTGACCTTCGCATAAATTAAACGAATAGTAATCGTTACTTTGTATTTTCGATCAATTTTGGGAAACTATTTTTTTGAAACTTTTCTTAGAAACGTTTTTCACGTGTACACGACAACTCACCAAACATTCATCGCAATTATAAACAGTTTGAGAACACATACGGGACAAATAAACAAATATTTATTTATAAACAATATATTTACTCAATCGCTTTACAACAAAATCTCTTGTCAAATCGTTGTTTCGAGTGGACGTGACTTCTACGATTACCAAAAATAAATATTAATGACGTCAGCAGTGATAAATTTAATTTAGGGTATTTCCGAGCCGTTATCAAGGAACCCGCTTGCCAGATATCTTGGTATCAGTGCTTATCAACATAATACCTTTGGAAGCCGATACGAAATCTTCGCATTTCGTATTTTTCGATTCAATAGTTAAAATCGGTTACGTGAAAATTAAACTCTATAAATTACATAGGTACCTAACATTTATCTATGCATATAGCTCTTCTACTATGTATATTAAATTTAACTAACCCGAAACGGCTTGACCGATTCTTAAAAATGGTGTGTGCATATTCAGTAGGTCGTACCGCTAGGGAATTAGGGTGTTCAAAAAAGTTTGGATGGATGGATGTTTGTTTCTATATCATGCCAGAACGGCTGAACAGATCTAGATATTATTATTTTTTCATAGAAAAAGACAATAATCTGGAATAGCACATAGATTCATTTTTATCCCGAATTCCGTACGGTTCCAGTAGGTTAAATTGTTTTTTTTTTACATAGTGCTTGGTAGTTTCCGGTTCTGAGAATGAAATTTATTTATTTATTTGAGCTACTTTTTATATATAAAAATGCAAGGTTCCTATTGGAACCAAGGGAAGGACATGGGCTACTATTTTCTATTTTACCTCCTAGGGGACTAAAATGGGTGACAAGCTGGGTGGAATACCACGAGAGCAAAGCTGGGGGCACAGCTAGTAATAATTAATAACATGTCATAACTTTACTTTATTCTTATTACGACACCAAATTAAGGTGTAATGTTGCTCTTTTGTGGTGTTTACGTATTACTACTACTATTCAGCCTATTGCAGTCCACTTCTGAACGCTAAGCCTCCCCCAAATAACACGATCTCCCGCTTTTTTCATCCAGCCACTGCCAACCATCTTCCTAAGGTCGTCGGTCCATCGGGCTGGGGGGCGTCCTACACTATGTTTGCCAAGGCGTGGCCTCCACTCGAGAACCCGTTTACTCCACCTTTGATCGGTTTTGCGACAGATGTGGCCAGCCCACTGCTGGACACTTAAGCTTGCAAAATTTTTGGACTATGTCCGTTACTTTAATCTTTTGCCTGATGATCTCGTTTCGGATTTTATCCCATAACGAAATCCCAAGCATCAACCTTCCCATAGCGCGCTGAGTGACGTGAAGTTGGTGGGCCAGCTTTACTGTCATATTCCTCGTTTCGGCTCCGTAGGTAGCCGGTAGGACGCACTGATCGAATACCTTGCTCTTAAAGCATTGTGGCAGTGGCGACGAAAACATGTGACGCAGCTTCCCAAATGCTGCCCAGCCAAGCTGCATTCTCCTAACAATATCTAGCTTGAAGTTGTCTCTACCAAACCGCATCACTTGCCCAAAGCAGGTATTTCGTAACTACCTTCTATTGATTAATTTTCCAGTTCACTATACCTAGTAACATTAACACTTAAGTCGTTGTGGTATTTAATCAAAAATATATCGAATCTTAGTTCGATTATCAATAAAAAGATATCGTTTGTTTAAGTACCTAAATAAATCGTATCTGAATTATGTTATCGCAACTTTTAAAAGCGACCATTGAAAAAACAATGAAATTAATAATTTACTTACAAAATTTTTGGATCAATGGAACATTTTTATGTATTGGGGCACATTTATGTCCATAATTTTCGATTTATCTAAATAAAAAACCGGCCAAGTGCGAGTCGGACCCGCGCACGAAGGGTTCCGTACCATTTTCTATGAAAACAGCAAAATTAAGTTTGTTGTATAGGAGCCCCCTTAAACATTTATTGTATTCTGTTATTTATGAATTAATATAATTTATTATGGTATTTGTTGTTATAGCGGCAATAGAAATACATCATCTGTCAAAATTTCAACTCTCTAGCTATCACGGTTTATGAGATACAGCCTGGTGATAGACGGACAGACAGACGGACAGCGGAGCCTTAGTAATAGAGTCCCGTTTTACCCTTTGGGTACGGAACCCTAAAAAAAGACAACACAGAACAAGTAAGACTCGCTACGCTCCGCTACGTTTGACACAAGTAAATGCATGCTCTAAGGTAAATGCTGATTTTAATTTATTAGGTTTTTAATTTAAGTCCGGAAGAACGAAACATTTTCGCAGTAGGCCTTCAGAACTTGCGGTGCGCGAGTACGAAATGCACTCCAACTGATATTTTAGGTACGATTCGTATTCAATGAGACCAGGGGCGTGCAATGCATATAGGCAATTAGGCAGTGCCTACCTGATAATTGAAATGAGGTAGGCAGTAGGTACTTACAAATGTGGATTATTGATAAAAACCGCTGATTTTCATCAATAAATCACATTATAGGTATCTACTGCCTACCTCGAAATAAAACCAATGCCCGCCACTGAATGAGACCGTTAAAAAAATCGCATTAAATGACGATTAATAAGAGTTATCAAAATAATTTGTTGATGATACACACCTTTATTCTTCGTCCAAAATCACGTGCGTTTAAATTACTATCTCCGTATATCTAAGCTATCATCCACTATCGGGTGACGTACTTCCGCTGTAAGTTACACGAGCTACAAACAAGCACGACACTTACTTAGTCTTACTAACGAAAAGTATCGCTTCTAGATTTTGAAACGTATTTTTTTATAATTTTTTTTATATATTTATTATTATTCACAATGCCAGATATTAAACCGAAAATAATACTATCACTAATTGGGAAAAATATCAAATGTTTTAAGTTGGAACTGAATCTAAAAGTAATCACTATCCAATTTCGATCCGATCCCATTAACATTAAGATCAAAAATCCCAATATCAAAGTGTGATTATATTCTTTCAAAGTTTTACAATATTCAATAAAAGAAACTAGGTAAGCTTACCTATTCTATCAATGTTCTATTACGATTTTTAAATATAACAAGTATAATTTGAGATAAAATTGCAATACCCCAGGGCTCATAAGTTTGATCTTACTTATTAAACACCCTTTTGTACACTCATGAAGCGATAAATATAGGGTGTCCTTAGAAGGGTTCATTTAGGACACTACATATCATCCTTATAAGCAAAATTTTAAAATTCTCGTGATAACTATTTTATACTGGATTTCTTTTTTTATATTTTATATCTGTATGATATGAATATTATATCTTAGTGGCACCTTAGCCCTGCAAATCGAGACACAAACAAATTCAAATTCGTTCATTACGAATTAATACTTCAGAAAAAAAAATGTACTTATGATGTGCAATTAAGAGGATTTATATATTCTATATATCTACGCGTACAACTGAGATCTGAAAATACGTAATGAAACTTCAGATTTGCATCCAAGAAGTCCATACTTTACCACGAGACCATTGAATTAATTGTTGTGTTTTCTTGCACATAAGTTATTTTAGCAAAATAAATAAAATATAAAATACACACGCAAGCACGCATACACACACACTGTTTCACGGTTACCTAATTATGTTTAAATTAATTTAGTTTTCTTGTATAATTTTTAACTTAATTGAATTTCCTAGCTAACCTTTATTATCAACGATTAAGTTGTTAAAATTTTAAACTTGATCTAGTCCTTAAAATGCAGAGTTACCTATTACCGGTCTATTAGTTATCGATAGGTTGTGTACCTTTTGGAAATACATAAAAGTTTTTATTTATTTATTATCTGTAAGTTTAATATATAAACGGCAATCTTACTGACTAGTTAATCTATTAACGCACAGCCCAAACCACTGAACGGATTGCGCTGAAATTTGGCACACATATAGCTATTATGATGTAGGCGTGCGCTTAGAAGGATAGAATTATGATTTTCCAAAACTCACCCCCTACAGGGGTAAAACGGGGATTCAAAGTACAAACTATACAAATGGAGCACCAAGGTTAATCCTTTAACTTAATAAGATTCCTGTTTCAGGATTGACGAAAAAGAAGTTTTGTAGAGTTTTTTTTTATTTACTGAGTTTGACATTCATTCATTCACTCAATATCAAATCTAACGCGAGCAAAGCCGCAAGAAAAAGCTATTTTATTTGTATAGCTAAAATAACGGAATGATACTAAGACGGTGAACAAACCGCATTCAGTAAGTACTTACTTGTACCAAAATATTTCGACAGTTTTCGAAGTTAGCAGCTTAGAAAACTTTCTGGGCTACCTGAATTTCTCAAGAAATCTACCAACAAGTGCATAATTATTGTGCCATAGATTAAAAATATTTTACCGGATTCTAACATGGGGTGTGTGTAGGTAAAGTTGCTCATGAAAAATAATGTTGCCACGTTCGACGGACTTGAGTCACAAATGTCAGAATCTAACAAACGGCTCGCAGAGGCGCAAGTTCCCGGAAAGCGGCCGGCCTCCCCCGGGAACGGCCATCCGTCTTCGTACGCGCCCCGGCCGGAGGATAGGTTCTTGTATACTCTCGCTTTTGTACGTGTACAATTTTATAACGGCATTATATATTTTTAAGAAGATCATTGTTATTGTATTGACGACCTGATTGCTGGCTAAACTGTCTTCGGTTCGGATTCCACCTGAGGCGGTCGATTTTTATTCAAATATTATAAAATCTTAAGAAAAGTTTTTCCAAATTAGTTTGGATCTTAGTTTGCTCTCAAACGCCGATGGTAAAACTTGTTGTCTATATAGTATTTACTGCTGCATATTTATTCAATCACTTCTTTCAAAATAATTAAAAAAATACAATAATAATATATCAATTCAATATCATTGCTCCTTGTCACGGTAAAATATTGTACAATTAAAGCAGTTAGGGGCCGCACACTACGGACTCTAAAGTTTGATTGGTATCTAGATTACTATAAATACAATGATTGCGCACACATCTTTTCAACTCTCGGCCGATCCAAATTGTGTGAAAGAAAATATGTAAAAACATCAATTTCATTGGCCGGTTAAAAGTTATCTGGCTTTTTTGAGCCGACCGTTTGGTGGAGTGGTTCGCGCTCCGGACTACAAAGCCTGGCGGTTGTAGGTTCGAATCCCGCTAGAAGAAATGTCAGTGTGATGAACACGAGCATTTTTATCTGAGTCATGCATGTTTATAAACCTATTTAAGTATGTTTATCCGTTATCCTAGTCGCCATAATTCAAGCTTTGCTTAGTTTGGGGCTAGATAATCGGTGTGAATGTGGAAACAATTTATTATTTATTATGTTTTGAAAATCTGTGCTATGTTATACTAAAGTCTACTTTGTCAAATTATGTACGAACTCTCAGCCTGCCTGTTATCAAGCGGCAAAGGGCGATTGTTTCAAAGGAATCAATAGACAAACATGCTTATCTATCCCTCATCCCGCTATCGCGCCATAAACCGTAATATACAGCCGTGGGAACCTCTAGGCAACAAGTTCATTGCCATGTAATTAGGAAACGACTAGCCTTGATGTCTATAGAAAAAACATCATCATCATTTTAGCCACGGACGTCCACTGCTGAACAAGCCGCCCCCAGTAATAAATTATAGTCCCCTATATAAACATAGGTACTGCATTTTGATCCTTCCTATATTTACTGACTATCACATCACACATCACCAGCCTATATCAGTCCACTGCTGGAACAGGACTCTCAAAAGGAGGATTTTGCCATAATCGCCACGCTTGGCAGGCGAGTTGGCGATCGCAGTTTGGCCAATGGTGGAGAGGAGACGCTGCTACCCGTTTTCTTATGGCGGTTCTCCTGCAGTCGCCTCTTACGACACCAATAGGAAGAGAAGGGGTGGTGCAATTCTTTTAACGTGCCGGCATAACACGGCACTGACTATCGACGAACTATAAGTTCATCTTCGGTTAGCTTAGTGGCTAAAGTGTCCGGGTTTGATTTGTTCGGGTCGATCCACAATGGCTGTGTGTGCTAGGTAACGTAAAATTAATAGTCTGTTATTTAGGTAGACGTATTTATATGTTTATCCGTAATCTAGTCGCCATGATACAAGCTTAGCTTAGTGTGATTGAAGAAGCAATTTATTATTTAACTAGCGACATGCCCCGGCTTTGCACGGGTGCAATTATCAGTGTTTCTCTACTATATTATGCATGTATTATACATATAAACCTTCCTCTTGAATCACTCTATCTATTGAAAAAAACCGCATCAAAATCCGTTGCGTAGTTTAAAAGATTTAAGCATACATAGGGATGTAGGAACAGAGAAAGCGACTTTGTTTTATATTATGTATTGATGATGGTGAGACTCACACTGGTTTCTGGAGCCATGCTTTCTATGTTAAACTTAGTATTTATTGAATCAGTCTAGGACGTCTAATGATTTGCCCTATAACTTGCGACAAAAACTAATTTCCGAGCTGAAGAGGACAAGAGAAAGAGAAACACTGACCACTGTTTAGAAAGATCTGGTGGACCAAATTAGTAACAGAATGTTGGCTAAGAAAGGAAATAAAGAAGGAAAACTCGTGTGCAGTAATGTTTCACTCTAATATTGTATACAACGGAAAACTTTACCGCCAAAACTAGGAAGTGCACCCTGACCTTGAACTGTCAAGGTGACAGCTGTCAAAGTGACAACCGCGAGGTGTCAGCGGCGACAGGCGGTGATTAATAACCGGCGGTGATTAATTGATTTGAGCCGTGTCGCGATCTGTTTTATTGACACTGCAATTACTCACTTCGTCTATGACAAACATTTAGGCGAAAATACTTAGAGCGATTAGTAGTTAGTAAAGGCTACTAATTAGGAGCAGACAGAATCATTAAAAGGCAGACCTTCAACCAAATACATTTACAATTAAATATATTTAGCTAATTCCAAACAAACGCATATTGTTCATGATAGCTCTATCGTTTATTAATGAACGTATCACTAAAATAACACCACTTGTAATTATACTATGTAACAATTACGCATTTATCTGATATGAGAAATTCAATAAAAATAATCTTTTTCATTTAATGAAATAAATACACTTACTAGGCAAAACTTTTACCCGAAAATGGTGGAACAACATTTTAAATAAGTAGTAACCTGCCGGTGCATTATTCTTCAACCAAAACTTTCTCTTTTGTTTCGAATTCCGTTATGATCTTAAGTAACTACATTTAATGGGCTTAAAATAATATTAATGCATGATTACGCCGAAACTTAATTCACCTTCCCAAATATGATTAGGGCTCATCGTACTCACTCCCACTTAATGACGAAGCTTTATCGTAATCTTCCAAAAAAAATCGGGAGGACATTAACGAAAGGCAATCTTTATCACATTTCGGACAATGAAAGCAGTCTGACAGCCGATGTCTTCATACCACCAACACAAAAACAATACCCTATCATTTTACACGCTATTAAAAAGCAAACTTTGGAGTCAATACCAAAACCGGTTTAAACCTCATACCAATTGAGTCGATATTTGCATGGCTTATCGAAACCGACCACACCACTAAAACGTCTTTTGTAAAGTACCGCCACATTGAAAAATAAAATTTATGTCTTATGAATATGGTTTAGAATTGCGTGTCGTTTACAAATGAACGGGTTATTATTGAATAACGATATCATAGTGTTGTGACGTGTCACGTGATTAATAATGGAGCGAGCATGTCCACTTGGATTTTTTTATAATTATGTTGATGTAGGTAACATGTAACGCTTTTAAGTTGAGCTGGACCAAGAATATGATAAGTGGGTATTTTTTAATGTTTTTAATTTATTTGTGTATTTCCTTTAAAATGCTTGGTTCTTATCAAATGCCTGACAAGGGTCAATATTTGAAGTAAGTATTTAAATCAAACTCATTAATAGTCTTCAACTGCGTACTAGACATAATAAATAAAGCTAATTTGTGTCATTGTGGAAACAATTTCGACAACCGTCTGGTCCGTAGTGGTTCGCGCTCCGGACTACAATGCGGTTGTGGGTTCGAATCCCGCAAGGGGACAATGTTAATGTGATGAATACGAGCATTTGAAGTCATCGATGTTTATAAACGTATTTAACTATGTTTATCCGTTATCCTAGTCGCCATAATACAAGCTTTGCTTAGATTGGGGCTAGAAATTGGTGTGATTGTAGAAAAAAAATATTCATGTTTAAATTTATTATTTATATAATTTAATTTAATTTCAATTTAAAGATTTTGAGAAAGTGCAGTCTTTTTATGTAAATTATTAATGATAACATTGTTTCAGTGATATTAGTAAACAGTAGGTAGGCTATTAATAGGTAACTGCACAAGAGCAAAGTCAAAGCGTCTCTCTGACAGGTTATTCTCAAAGACAAAAACAATAAAACCATATCCACGCGATCGGCCGTACCTTATTCCCAGCAAATAGTTCCCTAACACTATTAATCATTGGATCTAACCAGACTGCTCCCGTTGTGGCGCGAGAGCGAGAAAAAAGTATACAAATGTAACAAAAAAGACAGAGACAGAAATCGGCACTCGACAACTTAATTGAAAACAAGAGAAGCACCATAGAGATGTCGGGAGTCGATGATTTTTATCGTTCCAAATAGACATTGATTTATTACTTTTGGTAAAAAAAAGGGTTTATTAAAAAGATTGATTATAGAGGAATACTAATTTTAGTTTATGTTTTAAAAAATCACTTTGTTTAACATAATAACTCGCCTTGTGCTATAAATGTGTGCAGAATTATTTAACACAAGATAAATAATAACAGTTTACATGTACCTAAAGCCTAATTAAATGTAAATTAATGGTCGGTCGGTCTTAAAACGGCATTTTGCTTACTTTAAATATGCTGACCGTGATAAAATATTAGGTAAGCTAAGTTGAGTTAGGCTAAATTATTATCTTTGAATGTTGTGAATGTAAAACTACTTAAATGGGTAGGTAATATAGATTTTAATAGTGCGATAGCTTATTTATCTCAAATATATTAACATCTTTCACTAATACAAATCAATATCAAAACCTTAAACTACCGTCACCAATTACATCTTATAACATGTAATCGTCTCATAATTCTGGGAAAGCGAAACCGATCTTCTATGATGACGAATGATTTTATGTTGGTCCCTTAGTAAAAGTAAGCATATTTATGAGCAGCAACATAGGTAGGTATGCCCTAAAATGAGTTACCTTATAACAGGATCGAATTTACTCACTTTGTAATGCATTACCATAATCATATGTTTTAAAAGCTGTGCAATACCTAGATGATAGTTAAAAACTAACCTGTACTCTTATAAAAAAATGATATTAACTTTATATACTCACTATGTAATTTTTATAGACCGAAAAAGAGAGAGAGAGTTTTTTAAAAATCCCTCAGGGATTATTCGTTTTAAAAATAAAACTAGTCTCTACATTTATCGATATTTCCCACCACTAGACGTATCAACTAAGCCTATAATGCGTTATCTGTCTCGTCTAGAGCGTTAACACGTCCCAGCTCATTATAATGCCCAGTAAAGATCATTTCTCACTCACACTCTATAAAAACATACTTATTCCAATAAGGGTAAGCGAAGAGCGAGATAAATATTTAACAATTATTAGACCAGCCAACAGTCTAGTTAGTAAAATGAGATCTACCTTTAATAGATTTTAAGAGATATTGGTATACACCGTGAATTTTTAATTACCCGAGAAAATTAACTAACATACTCAGATATCGATATACATCGAATTTGGCGAATAATTTTTTTTTTTATGAGAAATTTATTTAAAACGACACTACATTTATCGATATTTCAAATTAAATTTATTTACAACGGCATTGCCGCATTATAGTGTATGTAATATTTGCAGAAATTGTTTTATATCTAAAAGTCATTGGTTTGCATTTTTATTTATTCCTTGAACCTGGACTTTTTCTACGGGGTTAGATTTTTTGGTGCCATGTGCTCATTGTGATAGGTACATACAATCTAGTATTTGGGTTAATAATTAGTTGATTATTATAACTTAAACGTCACAGGGAAAGTTCATCTCTTCTACTTTTTGAACTGTCAACCCATCTTTTCCCGAACGCCAATATGAAGTTAGTATAGCATTAAACAAGTCAAAAGTTACTTGTCTTTTTAATATTTCAGGTTTTAAAAGCAACTATCGAATACGTCTTATCATCATTTAATTGCAGACTAGCAATCCATAACAATCTACTAAAATGTACCTACCTGCATAACGCTTCAGGTTTATCAGTACTACCAAACGTCTGACGAAGATCTGACAGCTCATAACATCATTTTCTTTTTCCAGAAAAACTATAGAAATAATGATGAGATGGATTTGTAATGAGATGTAAGAGAATTATAGCGAACCAATAATAACCAATAATATGCGCAAGACTTTTGACATCGTTTCATACTATGCCGCGTTCAGATTGATGATACTATTTGACTATCTTCGTCAAACGTCAGATGAAGACCCCAGATGACAGACTCCATTCTTCTGCAGATGTAGAATGTTATCTGCAGAGAAGTGCAGTTACATTGAGTTGAAATGTAAAAGTCGTATCACAAAAGAAATCATGAGTGATAATTACTTGAAGAAAGACAAAACAAAGCAGATTAAAATGCAGGTCAGCAGGGCTAGCATGCGCGCATCGGTTATTTTATCGATAGACAAGACAAATTTTGTCTTCAAAGATAATTTTGTCGTTTTCCCTAACCTAAGTAACGGATCACAGACGTCTCGGATCCTATTTCTTAATAATTTCAGGGTCTCCCGTTGATATACCCATAGCCACTTATTTTTACGTTATAACACGGCATTGCCACATTGAAGGTACGCTAGTACATTATACCTCAATGCATTGCCATGATATTTTGGTTCTTTTTTTGTTATTCGCAGACAAAACGACATATTTACGTTATAAGTCGATAAAATGCCACGACAAAATTTTATCGTGTTGCGTATGCTAGCTCTGAAGTTGGCTAGTCGATGTAGATATTACCTACTCCTAGGACTAGCGGAATTTGGCTGCACAAAATTAAAGATAAATAACACTTGAAAAAAATCATCGACCTCAGGTGGGACTCGAACCCACGTCCCATCGCATGCCGGGCGAGTGCTTTACCAACTAAGCTACCGAGGACGTCACGTGACAAAATTGTTGAAGAGATGTCGAGCTTTGCTCAGTGGGAAAATCCAGGTTTATAAAAAAAATTACACGTCGAACTAATTCTGTTATTTGAAATGAAGAATGGTAATAATTGTAGGGGTTGAAGCAGTACCTACAGAACCGTCTAAACCTAGGCCTAAACTAAGAATAAAACATTCCGTCTCTATCAAAATCAAACTATCTGTAATAAATCACGTTTAGTTTAAATCTGAATTATAAGTTGTTGTTGAGTGTGTATTTTAAGTGTTTATTTTTCCTCAATCAAAATTATTTATTCATTTTTGTCCCGAATGTGCGATTTTATATCAGTGAATTAAAATCAATTTTAAAATGGCCACCAAATTAAACTTATTGTTATTTCTGTCGTGTTTGTTAAGTTTTTTTATTCAAAAACTTATTCACACCTACTCAGACTTAATTCGTATTACAATGCGAATAGAAATCTCCTTCATTCGAATACAGAGCTAGCAAAATAAAATGCATCAGTCATGTTATTCATGTCGCCTGACACATATAATAAGACACCGGGTACATACACAATAACAGCTACTCCCGGGCCGGGGGAAAATAAGAGAGAAAAGCTACTGTTCGCACCTTGAAATCGATTTACGTCAGCGGGATAAATTAAAGCGTTCCGCGTTAACGGACAGCCAAGGACCATTCAGCACAACACAAAGTAAATAAAAAAACATCCGTCCGCGAGTATCCAGCCTCCCAGATTCGCACTATTATCTCGCGCCGGCCAATCCGATGACGAGACACGAATCCGGGCGCCTCATTGGCCGCCGCGAACCCTCGCCCGCCCCCCTCCGCACTCGCTCCGCCCACCCCGCACAAAAAATCTCCACTGCAAAGCTCTACCTGCGCTAGAATACCAGCGTAGTCGCACTTCTGACCTCACAGAAATTTCGTAACAAAACCCATTCACCGTGACCGCTATATCAAATATTTCCATTAAAATCACGCTCCTTATCAATAGTTGTATCATTAAAACCGTTAAAGATAACACCGTCTCTATCGCTTGCTAAGATTTCATACGGGCCAGACAAGGACGGCCGATTTAAGTTTTAGGTGTGGTAAAGAAAAATTACGTGGTCGCGATCAGTGTTCGTCGGCGGAGCTGACGTGCGGGCGTGTTATCGATGTGTGCGGTGCGGCACTAGCCCGCTTAAAATTCGGACGCTGCGAATTCCGGGACGCCAATAGCCGCCGTGCGATCTCCCAGATTCGCCCTTATAGTGATGTGTGTGATGTAAACAGTTGATATCGATAGACACATTTATTGTGACAAACATGATGACTATGGACGTCGGGATGTATAACAACCAGCAAAACGGTTACAGCGCGGAGTACTACCAGCAGGGAGCGGCGTATCAGCCTCCGTACGAGGGCTACCACGAGGGGTACTACGAGACCACAGGGCACTATTACGAGCCGTTGCTGCACGGCCAGCCAGCTCACGAGCATCCCCCGACGCCTGTTATAAGCACGGACACTGGTTTATGTTATACTAATTTGGACTACGGAGAACTTCAGCCGAACTATCCGATTCACTCACTTCCACCACACGCTGACGCGTTCAAGCATAGAGAAGATGTCCCGAGGCACGAAGATATGCATGTCCATGAGCACAAATTAGATAATCATTACTTAGAAACGAAGTATAACATGCATTTTGTCGATGAGACGTCGATGCAGTACAACCATGCAGGGTCCCCGCTGCCGTGCGCGGAGTTCGAGCACTACCAGCCGAAGGAGGAGTTTGGAGTCCTTAGGGAGGGCTTCCCGAGGGACGCCGACTGCATGTCCCACGTGGGACACCAGCCCCACGCCTCGCACTCTGCAGTCCCAACTTACAAGTGGATGCAAGTGAAGAGGAACGTCCCTAAACCTAGTGGTAAGTCTTATGCTAGAATTGTGTACTCCTTGTTTGATTTTACAATTGTCTTACTTGTAGACCTTCTTAAATCGGGATTTTACTTAAATCTGTTTACACGTCAGTCTACAGTATGATTTCATTCTTAGAGTTCTACAAGTGGTCCTTAGAATGATAAATAATGATAATAAGGGTTTTATTAATTCAGAAGGTTCATTTAGCCATGTGTATTACTTTAATAATTAAAAATATTTCCCCTTCCTTTCAATAGAAGCTTGACTTCGTCAAACATTAATTAACAAGCAGTAACCTACGTCATTCTGAAAATCAACGAAAGTAAATCTCACCCCTTAATCTGATTAAAAACCATTAAAACCAATTTATTTCTGTAAATAGGCTTAAACTAAGCGCTTTTACTGAAGCTGAAGTTAACTACCCCTAAATTGAAACGAATTAAGTGGCTGAATTGCTTCATTCTCCCACTTAATGGCGGCTCGCTTTCATTAGGGAAGGAAGTAATTATCCACTCATACCAAACAGTAGTAGAAGATTATTAAATTTGTTCAAAAAGTATGGAGGTACTTACATCGTAAAAGAAATTATTTAAAAAAAAAAAATTTTTAAAGTCAAAGTCAAAGTCAAAGTCATTTATTTTTGCAAATTGGCCATCAATGGCACTTTTACATGTCCCAATTTTTTTTTCTACCACCGCTTCGGGACTACATATCGGCTGGTGATGAGAAGAAACGGCGCAAGAAACTCAGTCACCTTTGTCAGCCTGATTTTATTACAGGAAATACAATTACAAGATAGTGTAAGTGCGAGCTAGGCAGGTTATTAAGTCCATGCACTCTTGTCGTTCAAGTAATCTTCAACTTTGTAATATCCTTTTTCCATAAGGATTTTTTTAATGTGGTTTTTGAACTTATAAACAGGCAAGTCAACAAGAGTTTGTGGTACTTTATTAAATATTTTTATACATTTCCCCAAAAATGAATTACCTACTTTCTTTAATCTGAAGCTCGGAACGGCAAGTTTATTTTTATTTCTAGTATTATAATGATGTGAATCACATTTAAGGCTAAACGAACTAATGTTTTTTCTAACATACATAATATTATCAGAAATGTATTGTGACGCTACTGTTAATATTTTAATATCTTTAAAGACCTCCCTCAGAGAGTCGCGAGGCCCAAGACAATATATTGCACGTACAGCTCTTTTCTGCAACACGAAGACTGATTCGATGTCAGCAGCTGAGCCCCATAGCAATAGACCATACGACAATAAACTATGAAAATAACTAAAATATACTAGTCTTGCCGTTTCGACATCAGTTAAAAGCCTTATTTTCCTCACAGCATAAGCCGCTGAACTGAGCCTTCCTGACAAGGCAATTATATGGGGACCCCATTGCAGTCGGGAGTCTATAGTAATTCCCAAAAAGGTTGTTGAATCGACTGCGTCTATGTGATCGTCTGACATATTAATATGCGTACTGACCTGCCTCACATTGGGCATAGTGAATTTGATGAGCTTGGTTTTTTTTGCATTAAGTAAAAGATTGTTAGCAGTAAACCATCGTAGTACTTGAGAGAGAGCATTATTTACATCGTCAAAGGTTGCTTCACCTCTGTCAGTTTTAAAAATCAATGACGTATCATCTGCAAACAATACTATCTCACACAGATCTTTAATAAAGTAAGGAAGGTCATTTATATATATCAGGAATAATAAAGGTCCCAATATAGAGCCCTGGGGCACACCCATGCGTAATGGAGCCCCGGATGAGTCAGTTCCATTGACATTAACTGTTTGCGTTCTATCTGTGAGGTATGACTTTAACAATTTTCCTGACTCATTTGAGACACCATAATGCCGTAATTTCATTAATAACGTTTTGTGATCTACACAATCGAAAGCCTTAGACAAATCGCAAAAAACCCCTAAAGCATCCTGCTTACTTTCAAATGCATCAAAGATATGCTTAATGAGTGCAACTCCCGCATCAGTTGTGTTTCTCCCCTTTGTGAAACCAAACTGATTCTCATGCAATAGTTTGTTTATTCTGAAGTGTGATAAGAGTTGATTGAAGATTAACTTTTCAAATATTTTACTAAGAGCTGGTAAAATTGATATCGGTCTATAGTTAGAGGGATCACTTTTATCTCCGGATTTAAATAAGGGTATGATTTTGCTGTACTTCATCAAATTAGGAAACGAACCTTCATCAATACACTGATTAAATATACAAGCAAGATGCGTTGCTATACTATCAATTATATGGTTGATTATATTATCTGAAATGCCCCATAAATCTTCTGTTTTTTTCATATTTAACTCTTTAAAAGTTTTTACAATAACTTCGGGATTTATATGCCTAAAATTTAGAATAGAAGTACATTTTTCGACATTTGATTTCAAAAAAGTTTCCGCAAGACCTTGTGAAGAGTTTAAATTACTAGTTGTAGCAATAGGTATATTAGAAAAAAAATCCTTAAACGCGTTTGCTACCTCATTGTCGGATTGAATAATTTTATTATCAACGTTAAGGCTAATTGTGCGATCTAATTGTTTATTTTTGCATGTTTCTCTATTAATAATGCTCCAAGTGGCTTTTATTTTATTTTTGGAGCTAGCAATAATATCACGAATGTAATTTGATTTGGCTACTGAACATACTTTTTTAAAGATTTTAGAGAATTTTTTCACATGCTCAATAATTTTAGGGTCTTGAGTTTGAGCTTTAAGTTCATATAATTCATATAATTTTCTCCTACTTTTATGAATACCGGTTGTGGCCCAGTCGCTGAATTTACATTTATTTGTATTTATTCTAAGGTGTTTTTGCTTAAATATATTGTTAAACTCATCTTTAACAAATCCAAACAAATTTTCATATGACACATCCGTATTAGCGCTGTTGAATGGCAATATATTTATTCCATAATCAATATTTTTCTTAAATCTATCTAATTTATTGGTGGTGACTGGCCTACAAACAATATCCACTATTGGTGAAACATGATGGTGCTCAAATGTGGCTATTTGTCCACTATGATCTGATCTTAGACAGTTTATAATAGATTTTTGCATAACTTTACAATTACAGAAAATATTATCTAAGCAAGTAGCTGTTGTAGGAGTAATTCGTGTAGGTTCATTAAAAAGATTAATTAAATTAAAGGATTTAAAAAGATTTAGGAACCTTATAGAGTTTTGAGTTACCTCTAATAAATCAATGTTAAAGTCTCCACATACAACTATCTTCTTATTCGTTTTTGATATTTTTTTTAATACCTGTTCCATAGTGGACTCAAAAAGAAGGTAATCGGCAGATGGGGGTTTATATACACTAACAATAATATACCGCTCCAGCTCAGCACACGCTAGTTCAATAGTTTGCTCTATAGAAAGTGCTACGATGTCTTTACGATCTTTTGACTTAATATTATTTTTAACAAGAATTAGTGATCCCCCTCGTTGAGCTGACTCTCTACTGAACAAACTAATGACTTCCCAATTTTCAATCCCTATGAGCACTTCACATTTCTTAAGCCAGTGCTCAGTAAGACAAAGGACATGTATATTCAATTCCTGTAAATAAAGAGTTATTTCCAGGTCTTTGCCGGAAAAGCCTTGTATATTTTGATGTACAATATTAAGACTGTTAGTCTTTTCCTTTGTGGATACAGGTGGAGTGCAAGAGATTTCCTCTATTGTCTTATTAATTAATTTAAATTATTATTATTTATTGGAACTGATTCCAACGTATCAAATAATATGTCATTTTTCTGCTCAACAAAAGCAGCTTTTTTAGCCAAGTTCTTGGCTGTACATTCAATAAATGTAAATGTACATTTTAAATGGAAAAACATATTAAACAATGGTATGCACTAGTAAAAAATATGTTAAAAAATAAAAGCAGTATGAAGGTTGTATTACCTACTAGATAAATTGAAAATAGTATTCATAGATAAAAGTAAAAGATTTCTTTTTAGTGTATTAAAATAATATGATTTTACAATATTGCTTCAATCGATATGCCATTGTAAGAGATTGAATAAATATTTTTATCTGGGAATCACAATGACATATAATAACTAATGAAAATAACCTACCTAACCGACACATTACATTTTACCAAAATTTTATGATATTCAATACAACATATGATATTCATTTCCAACTGCATTGAACATTTTATTAACATTGGTCTATTATTATTATACACAAACATTATTTTATTCACTTTTATCTTATTAACTATGCACAAAAATTTATACCCATATTTTAAAACGATTGTTTTACTGAAATGTAGTGAAAACTCGAAAAAAATATTTTTACAATTTATAATGAAAGCTTTAAAAAAATAAAACAAAAAAAATCGACACCAGCACATCACTTAGGGTACCTAGGTGCGTTCGAAAACAAAACATCATCAAAAACGTTAGGAACTTTGGAGTTATTAATTTACGTATTTTTACTTAACAACTTCATTATTATCATCATAGGCCTTGGAAGTCCACTGCTGTACACATGCCTCCTTTACAGATTACAAGTGGCTCTGGAGAAATACCTATAAGAATCATGTGAATTAAAATCACTATTTTTGGAAATTCATTTCGTGAATTCTGCAACGAGAGCCTTACCAACTCGTATTTCGATTCTACTAGTAGTAGCAGAAAGTTCGGAAAAATGACATTGACAAGTATAAACATATTATGATTGACATTTTTTTTCCGTTTTAGCCGATTAATTGCTGATTTCTTAAATAATAAGTTTTTGCATTCCGGTTTTTAATATTTTCAGCGTGAAACGAAAATAGTTAGAATTTCAATTTACTAGTAACACTGAATTCGAGTGATTAAAAATGCGTAATGCGAGATCAATAAAAAAAAGTTCGAAAGCACACGAATCGTATTCGTCTTAGAATTCAAGATTTATTTCTAATGATTAAAAAATATGCATCCTGAACTTTACTATGGTGTCTAGATAACGGACGAACGTAGGTTCAAATGCTAGTTGCTCACGTACGGTCCGGACCACCATTCCAAGCGGTTGAGGGTTTGAATCCCGCAAGGGTCGGGTCCATATTGGCTCTTATAAAATTTTTGTTTCTATTTTTGATTTTACTACCGTTTCGTGTTCATAATAATCACTTTTCATTAAAAAAAATCTCGTTTTTTTTTGTTCATAAATTTTTATTACTACTACGGAACATTCGGTCATAACAGTCAGTTCTCATATTATTTTTGTTAATACTTTCATTCCTAAGAAATGTTTCAACTCATAATTTTGTTTTTCATAATAATTTTCTTCATAACAGTCAGTAAGCATAATTTTCTTATTCCTAATTGCATTAATCAGAAACTATTCGAACTCATAATTATATTATTGGTAAAATAAAATTTTCGTGTAAAAATTAAGTTATTGTAAACCGTTAAGTACCTTTATAGTAGAGTGCTAGTGCCAATTTTAATGACAATATTTTTAACTAATATTGTAATTGAGCGCTCGCCGGCCGCTCGCTCGGCTTCACGCTTTGTGTGGTCACTGTTCTAACCTAACCTAACCTAGATGAGATTTGTGACTCTATCGTCGTGAGACGACTTAAATTTAGACGTTGTAAACATAGACCTAACAACGGTCCTAACCGTTTAACGACTATTAGATATAAAAAAATCAGGCCTTCCACCCGTTAGGTTATTTAAACTAACCAGGGTAACCTCAGGAATTTAACTTATGAGACAACCAGTTTCATTTACACTTATGATTAAAAACTATATGAAAATAAATATTAGTGCAAACAAAATAATTATTAAAATTATGAATTACAACAATTAGGAAAAATAACACTTATGATTAAGAAATATATGAAAACAAATATTAGTATAAACGAGTTGTATTACTAGTGATATTATGAATTCCGATGATTATGAGTTTCGATCATTAGTATTAACAAAAATTATGAAGAGTGATCATTATGATGTAAAATAGTATGAGAAATATTTTCGAACTACCGATAATAGGACTTAAAAAGTTATGTGAAAAAAGGCGCACCCGTATCAGTTATTTAGTCGCCATAGTGCAAGCTTTGCTTACACCCTTACACTATGGCGACCTAATGAAATATGGACTTGATATAGGTGCCTAATCAATATGGGACTTCATAGTTAGAAAATTTTTATTTATTACTTTAACCTACGTACAACGATGCTATAAATATTTTTTTTCTGTGAATCACAATGACTACCCTTTATTTGGTCATGGTCAGTTGGTCAACCGACTTTAAAATTTTACCTAAATTGTTATTGATATTCAATGTTCCAATAAAAAATGTATAAATCAGAGAATAAAAGTATGTATATACAGGGTGTAAAAAAAGGCTTAACGAAGCCTTAAACCACGAATTCTATACATAAAACCAAGTAGAATGCAAAAAAAATAATTGCTGGGAAATGACTTTTAATTTAGATATAAAAAAAAAAAAACTTATTTCTAACCCGCAATGTATTGCGCGCACGCCACAGACTATGCCCGTGTGTATAAGTGGATCATGTTTCTTGTAAAAAAGTTAAGTATTATCAAACAGAAGTCAAATTTGTAAAAATCTTTGAATAAAAATTGTAACTTTGACTGTCAATAACTCGGTAACCCGTCATTTCCCAGGTATAGTGTAAAAGAAAAAAAATATCGTAATAATACGTAGAATATGTAGTATTCGGCTTCGTTAAGCCTTTTTTTACACCCGATATATTTTAACCCATAGTGTAGATAGCACATTCCTCTAAGTACCTACATTCAAAAACAAAAACATGTTAGCACTTTTGAACCTTAGATGCATCGTTCAGATACTGCCTCAACACGAGTCTGACATCAACATCGACAGACAGTCGTGAGCAGTCGTGAGTTGTGACAGGCGCCGTCCGAAGTCGAGGGTTGTACCTCTGTGACTCTTGGTCTTGACTCGCTGCCTCCGTCTTGACTGGCCGAGCCGACGTCAGTCGGTCTGACCAGTGTTGTTAGGTCAGTGTGTTGTGTTTTTGACATCGGTTTATAAAATCTATTAGTAAATTCATCTCAATTATTGCAGTATAATGTTATCAATGAAGTTATAGTAAATTAATTTAAACGGGTAACAATATTAATAGAAATTACTTATGCACTAAAAGTAAAGACACTTTATTTTCATAGTCCTCATAGTTTGAGTAAAGTATACACTAACATAGTGCATTAAACAACGATTAAATACGTGTGCTCGTCTATCTTTATTTATATAAGGTGTAAACTTATCAGTTAACTCTTTTCTAGGAGGTGGTTCTACTGCTCAAATAAAACAACTTTTTGTATGAGACCAACTTCGAAATCGTAAAAAAATATTTCATGTCTTTATACTTACTGATCTCAGCTGGTCTGCCGTTTTGTATGGGGAAATGGTGTTTTGTTTTGCGATTTTGAAGTTGGTCCCATAGAAAAATTTGTTCTATTTAAGCAGTAGAATCACCCCCTAGGAAAGAGTTAACTGATAAGTTTACACATTATATTTAGCCAATTTTATGTTTCATTTTAAATCTTTACACTTTAAATAGAGCAAAACATAAAGCTCGCTTAGATTTAGGGTACCTATGCATTTTAATTCGATATAAAAAGGTTTAGCACACTTGGATAAAATTCTAGCTAGCTTAATACATGGGATAATAATTTCTATCCTTGCTTTGAATATTATTTAGCTTGATTCTTAAATATAATAATTATTAAAGATAGTTTATAGATAATTTAAGACATAAACACTACGATTATTTTACGCTTATAAATCAAATAAACAGAAATCACTGTCGAAAGTTAGTTTTATCAATAAGTACCTAAAAACCGAAATCCCTAAAGTTCGGCGATGAGCGGTAGTAGATAAGAAAACCCGACCCGCAAGGTAGTTAGGTACCCTAATTTTAAATAAAACTATTTTGTAATTATCTATCATTCTTTTTTAACTTTTACGTACTGAAACCAATTTATCATCGCCTTTTGACTGCTGACTAGAACTGTACAAATTTATTTGTCGCTCCTTTAAAACATAAATAATTGCGCCTCAAAACTAATTGCGAACCGATCGTATATCAATAACCGAGTAAATTAATGAGCAACAATTTGCAGTTACTTTAATGAAAATTAACGATCTTTGTATTATAACGAATTTCCTATTAAAGCCGCTAGGACAGACAGACAGACGCGTAGATGTAAGCGATAAACGAACAGACACGACAGGCGCACCCAACCGGACTGCGAGTTTAATTTTCATTTTAAATCGGTTTATTTCTTGCAATTAAAATTATGGAAATCAACTACTTTTATTCGTCTATTCATTGCTTTTTTAATGCAAATTTGTGCGGAATGAGGAAAAAGTGTTAGACACACTTAATATGATGCAAAGGAAACAAAAAATACTAAGGGACGTGGGACTCGTCAAATAAAATTCCTTTTTGAATTGGCGTGACTCGGCTAGATATTATGTACCTAGTTAATGAAATTAATTTAAAGGTAATGTAGATAATGAAATTAATTTTAATGTAATTTAACATTTTAAATGCCTAAATTTTGTACTTTGTTTAGTAGGTATTATTTAGTTTTGTTTTTGGCATACCGATTCAGTAAAACAACAAAAATAGAAAATATTTTATTTTATTTACAAATACGCCTCAAAAGCTAGGATTTTAACAAACAAAACACTTTTAATAAGAATAGATGACATATTAATTTTTACACAAGCTGTCAAATTTTATTTTTAAATACGTGTCATTTATGTAGGTATTTTTAGCGTACCTGGCTTTTATACTATACGATTTGTATCTACTAATAATTAGTTTGAAAATCAAGTTACTAATAACACAGTAGGTAAGTAGTAGGTAGTAACGTCACTAAACGAACGTAACAATAAAAATAGCAGCTAATTATCCACCACAAACAATGTAACACCCGATATTAGAATATGTCGCCCCGCGGCTTTCCTCGAAAACCCCGCGGTTTTGTGACGTTGCGTGCAATTACAAAAACAAATACAGATAAAAAAGCAACATGGAGGATTAGGTAAAACGCGATTTGGTTGCGTGTAACGAAACGTGTCGGGGAACTCACGTAAAAAGGAACGTAAGTGGACTATAAAAGAAATTCACGCTAATAACATCGGTGATTTCGGTGATACAGGACACTTTAGGATTACAATGAAACCTCAATTCTAGTCAGAATAAGGATGGATTGAGAATATTATTTTATATCTTATACCTATACGTCTTATTCAGAGTGCATTTACTATTCCAAACTAAGGTTAAACCTTTGTTTTTTGTACGTTAGAACAGTAGTCTTATTCCCGGAATAGCTAATGCACTCTGAATAAGACTGATAATGCATAAAACAGGATAGAATTGGCTAAATTTTTATTGGTTGTAGGTTAACTTTTTTTTTTAATCTGCGACCTCCGCATTTTCTACAGTGCAACGGTAACAATACATGTACCGAGTAGGTACATAAAGTTAAGTGACGTTTCAAACAACTGCATATTGATCATTCTCACTCGTTGTCGGTAGGTTTTAGACCTTTCCCGTACGGGTACAAGGCCCTAACCATGAACTGTTAAAACAATCACAAATCTGTCAAACATTATCATTTCTGTCAAATTGTGTATGAAATGACGTACCAAAATTGACAGATTTGACAACTTTGAGATTGTTTTTAGAGTTCATGGTTACCCCGCTGGTGTCAAGTTTATTAAATGTTTAATTCCCTTGAAGGTTTAAAAATACCCATTTCCTAAGATAACCCAATCAAAAATGAACAGCCATTTATATCGAATATTAAATACATTTTTAATACTCTCTAACTTACTAAACCTTGGTTACTTCTTGTTGAATCATAAACTTCGGCACAAAGCAAGGTCACAATCAATAAAAGGAAAATTGTAGCATAGCATTTTTCGGAATTGAAATTGAAAATTTTAGGCCATCCATAGTCGGTTCTAGGCAACTGTTAAACTTAGGCCTCCCACACACTAGCGTCTTTCGAGAGTCGCCGTCAGCGTTAAATAATTGGCGCTGCGTAAGCGTTGCTACTATATTTAGTGACATTTATCACGAGCATCTCCGTGCTCCGGAAGGCACGTTAAAAGTTGGTCCCGGCTTATATCGCTTGATATTGGTCGTGAAGCCTAGTCAGAGGCCTTAAGGCGGCTTGATAACATCTGAAGGTTTAGTCACTGGCCTTACAATACCTCCACCAATCCGCACTGGGCCCACGTGGTGGAGTATGGCCCAAACCACCTCATAGTTGAGGTGAGGCCTGTGCCTTACAGTGGGACGTATATAGGCATACTTTACTTTTTAAGCGTTGCTACAACAGTGATTGGACACTGCCACGACGCCGCCACGACGCCGCGACGTCGACGCTCTAAAGACGCTAGTGTGGGGGAGGCCTTAGTAAGAATATAATGCAAACTTAGAAATGACAACAAAATAATAAAAGCTAGTCAAGTGTGAATTGGTTTTTTAAAGACGGTTTAAAAAGCCGGTTTAAGGGTTCCGTACCCAAAAGGTAAAACGGGAGCCTATTACTTAGACTACGCTGTCCGTCTGTCTGTCTGTCTGTTTATCACCAGGCTGTATCTCATGAACCGTGATAGTTATCAAAGTAACACAATGTTGCGATTGTTGTAAATTATGTTTAAAAACCGGCCAAGTGCGAGACGGACTCACGAACGAAGGATTCCGCACGATTATCTATAAAAACGAGCAAAAAAAAAGTCACGTTTGTTGTATGGGAGCCCCCTTAAATATTCATTTTAATTTATTTATTAGTATTTGTTGTTATATACTGAATGACTTTTTTTACCGTCCGGAAAAAATAACTGTGTATTCTTTACCTAAAACTACTACTACTGATTTTATAAATTTTGGATTGCCAAAAAAATGCATGAACATAGAATACATCAGTGAATATGCGTTTGAGTTTTGGTCGGTTTCATACTTTTATTATTATTTTACCAATATTATTTTTTTAATGTTCAGTTAGTCAAAATTAACTTAGAATTAGGTGGTTATGAGGATAAATAGTTAATAAAAATAAATTAAAAAATTAAACTTCTTTTTTTAAATTATCATGTTATTATCACCTATATCATTTACCTATCTCACACATTTATTTTCTTGACGGTAAAAAAGTCATCCAGTATATCGGCATCAGAAGTTCATCATCTATGAAAATTTCAACTGTCTATAGACGGTTGAAATGTTATGCAACAAACGTGACTTGTTTTGCTCGTTTTTATAGATAATCGTGCGGAACCCTTCGTTCGCGAGTCCATCTCGCACTTGGCCGGTTTTTAAACATAATTTACAACAATCGCAACATTGTGTTACTTTTATTAGTTAATAATTAGCTTAGATTGCATTCGTACGTAAGATCGCATGTACGCAACTGGCAATATGGCCATCAAATACCAGTAATGCGCTTATAAATTATAAAATTAATGAACTAAAACTATAACATAACTTTCTATAACTGGCCGTTTAAAAAAATAAACGCTGCGAGCTATTGGCAAGTATCATTTACAGCACGTTAGTCGATTATGAATACAAATCTATACTAATATCATAAAGAGGAAAGATTTGTACCTATTTTTGTATCTATACTAATATTATAAAGAGAAAAGATTTGTACCTATTTTTGTATGTTTGTAATGAATAGGCTCAAAAAGTACTGGGCCGATTTAAAAAATTCTTCAACCAATAGAATGCTACATTCTTCCAATTTGACATAGGCCACATTTCATTTTGAAAAAAATTAGGGATCCTTGATAAAATTTGAACAATGTAACCGAAGGTGTAGAAAAATGAGTCTTAAAATGTCTTTCGTCGAATGCGCTGCCGAAACTATTAGCGATAATTGTCTACCCCGTGCGAAGCCGGGACGGGCTGCTAGTGAGATTATAATTATGTTCTATAATCTCGTCCTCAATTTTGTACAATTGGATCTTGCATTAAGAGGCCTATTACAAAATTTTTACAGTTTTGCGGTTGTTTGGTGATTTCTGCAGGGCTAGCATCCGCGCATCGGTTATTTTATCGATAGACAAGACAAATTTTGTCTTCGAAGATAATTTTGTCGTTTTCCCTAAACTAACGAATCACAGACGTCTCGAATCCTCTTTCTTAATATTTTCAGGGTCTCCCGTTGTTCGTAACCACTTATTTTTACGATATAACACGGCATCGCCATGATATTTTGGTTTTTTCTTTGTTATGGTTGAAGACAAAACGACATATTTACGTCAAAAATCGATAAAATGCCACGACAAAATTTTATCGTGTTGCGCATGCTAGCCCTGCTGGTCATTTAGAAGATAAATTAAAAATGAAAGGCCGCTAACGTAACTATGAAAAAGGGCACCCTACAAGTATCAATACGTAATTTTTATTCAATCATCATACCTTTTGGAACAAAGCAAAAAAGTCGTTTCCCTATTTTTTGCACGTTATTATAAATTTATACCGCTTTTGCAGTTATGACTTTTTATATGTTAAGCTTTCGTTCTTTTATAGTACGTAGCAGCCTCCGATTCTCGATTTTATCTTTTAAATGAATAGTAATCACCAAACAACCGAAGATTAATATGAGGACGAGATTACTTACTTCACATAATATTAGAATTGTACGCTACAAGGTAAGTTTAACATTTTAAACTATCTTGTTGCATTTTTAAACATAATCATTACACTCTAACGGGATTTCATGCAACAACATACCTAAAACGATTTATTTTTTGTGTCCCGACGTTTCGGCTCGATTACACGAACCGTGGTCGCGGGGATGATACTAGGTAAGATTAGTCCAATCATACAATATGTTGCTACGACATGTAGACTATGTAGACTGATGCTGTAGGTACAAAAATATATTGCTATAAGATTTATAGGTTCAAGTAATTTTTATCTCAAACAAAATATAAGTACACTCTAGCACAAGTAAGTTATAATGTAAAATGTTACTACATGCAAAAAAATTAATTTCACACTTTTAAAATTAATAATATTCTTGAACTTTTGGTAAAATTTATTTTAATTCTGCTAGCTACAGTAGTAAGACTCTACACACCAAATTAAAGAATATTTTTTGTATTCTTCAAGTCTAACGAAAGTTTTTTTCTTTCCGTAGTCACAAGTCATCAAAGCGTAACAAAACCTTGTAGCAATGGACTCCATAATGTTTAAAGTTCATTATTTTACAATGTAGTAGCAGCTCGGTGGTCCCATTAGGGCTCGTAAAACGGTAGTTACTTCGATTCCCGGCTACATACAACATTGCGCAGCGTAAACTTTATGGTTATTCATTTGGTCTATTAGTTCGTATGCTTTTTGCATTACCGCTTTAAAGAACCGGCCAAGTGCGAGTCGGACTCGCGCACGCAGGGTTCCGTACCCGTATCTATGAAAACGGCAAAAAAATCACGTTTGTTGTATGGGAGCCCCCTTGAATATAAATTTATTGTATTCTGTGTTTTAGTATTTGTTGTTATAGCGGCAACAGAAATACATCTTCTGTAAAAAATTCAACTCTCTATTACGGTTCAGAAGGACAGCGGAGCCTTAGTAATAGGGTCCCGTTTTACCTTTTGGGTAGGGAATCTAGATTGATACTCTTTATTGCACACCAAAAAAAGAAGTTACAGATTTTCAAGTGTTATTTATCTTCAATTAAACCTTGCATGGAATTGCTAAAAACAAAAATTTACAATGTTTAAGCATTTCTGATCTTAACCAATAGTCAAATATTTGTAAAAATATTTCTATAGGGTGTTGACGGTAGTATACTACTCAGCTATGTACATATAGCTACAACATTGATCAGAATACGCTGGCTTTGACAGCGAGAAAAAACACTTGAGGAATTTCATCTTGTCACGTGACGTCCTCGGTAGCTTAGTGGTCAAAGCACTCGCCCGGTATGCGATGGGACGTGGGTTCGAGTCCCACCTGAGGTCGATGATTTTATTCAAGTGTTATTTATCTTCAATTAAACCTTGCATGGAATTGCTAAAAACAAAAATTTACAATGTTTAAGCATTTCTGATCTTAACCAATAGTCAAATATTTGTAAAAATATTTCTATAGGGTGTTGACGGTAGTATACTACTCAGCTATACATATAGCTACAACATTGATCAGAATACGCTGGCTTTGACAGCGAGAAAAAACACTTGAGGAATTTCATCTTGTCACGTGACGTCCTTGGTAGCTTAGTGGTCAAAACACTCGCCCGGTATGCGATGGGACGTGAGTTCGAGTCCCACCTGAGGTTGATGTTTTTTTTCAAGTGTTATTTATCTTCAATTAAACCTTGCATGGAATTGCTAAAAACAAAAATTTACAAGTTACAGTTGATATTTACAGAAAGATGTACAATTTAGGCGGTCTTATCGCTACGAGCGATCTCTTCCAGACAACCTTCTTCTTCGAGAGGACAACTATAAATATCCGAGGACGCGGATCAACCAACTCTTTAAATTCACGCCTTCCTTAGCCCGTTGCTAAGATGGCAGCAAACCCAACCCGCAAGAGACTTAGGTAACTTTTTACTCTCAGGGTTCCGTAGCTAAAAAGGAACCTTTATAGAATCACTTCATACTCTGTCTGTCTATATGTCTGTCAGAACCCAAGACCGTTTTTGTTAGGAATGCGTGGAGGGATCAAGTTGATATAATATTTCCAAAAAATCCCTATATAACACTTAATTTTCAAAACAAAATGTTACAGAGAATCAGATATTAAGTGTTGGAGTAAGTTTCAATAATACGAGTACATCTAACAGTGTCTGAGGATGTATTGTGTTACGATAAAGTAAAATATGTTCACTATACTGATATTACTTTATTTGAGTTGAGTGAGACAACAAAGAAAAATATATTTTAGCTGCAAAAATAAACACTAGTGACTAGATGATACAGATCAAACACCAGGATAAAAGATTAGCATCAACCCATTGTGTTTATGAAATATCTAAAACAAATATTGACAAGCTCTTTTAAAATAAAATTAAAACAAAGAGGAAAAATATTGCAAGGACACAGTCAAGCCCAAACCGGGTTATGCATTCAACCGAATCATTTTTCTTTAGTGACAAAAATAAACGTGACGTCACTCGCCATGACGTCAGCAATATTGCAATTTGACAGCGCTAAAGTGCCAAAAAACTGCATACCTTGCGACCACACGTGAGCAGAGTCAGGGGACAAGCGATCTTATCTATTCTAGCACAATACCCCTACATCAAATCGAGTTACAACGATTTACTAATTCCTAAAAAAAATTGCGAATTTCAACTTTAAAGCTTTTAACTTAAGTTCTATTCAAACTTGTCAGCTGATGCAGATAATATTGTGAAGTAAAGGATACCCACATTGACATTTTCTGGTTGGAAGTTCGAGACGTATACCTTGGAAATAATCTTTCAATAGGATTTAGATTTTATCACGGAGCATTTGAGCCCTTTTTCGATTGAAAAATGGCTTGCTTTATTGAAAAGAATTTGAAAGTAAGGATCCTTGTCATTATCGAAATCGATCGCCCTCCCCAAGGAGATGATTGTTGGCAATTGTGTTTGTGGCATGAAAATAGCTTAAAAATACCCCTTACATCTCTTGAAAAAAATAATATAATCGGAACTTTTGCCGTTTAAACATTAATCTGAGTTATTTCAAAAAGTAAATAATGAATTCGAATAACTGAAACCCCGTGCGTTACGAGCGTTAGATCTACGAGCAAAACGACATACATAATAAAATTATAATTAAGGTTCCTAGTTTACTACGGAACCCTGTATATCTTATCCATATTATCGCCATCCAAATTGATGTTTACAAATCTTTCAATTTGAATAGTGACATAGCGTTTTGTTCATTTGGCAATAATAATTACAATGATGCAACAAATATATCTGTCTGTACGTATTGATTCTTTCTTATACAGGGTTACATTGCAAAGGGGTGCCAAATTTTCAGGGACCACTCAGAATCAGTAACTAAATCGATCTACGATATAAACGATCTAAAAAACAAACTTTTTTTTATCTATTCGCTGTTCAAAGATGGTACGCGTGGATAATCTTGCCTCATTCATAAAAAATACGCACGCACTATTTTGTGCAACCTAGAACTGCAAAGTTCAATGCAATAATAGTCACAATGGCGCGCGAAAACAAACCTTAGCCTTTTCGATGTAAGGTACATTTCTAACAGCAGGAGCGCCCGCGCATACCACAGGTTCAAATTGACAACAAATACCGTATGCAGTGCACCTCTAGATCTTATTTTAAAAATTTGGCACCCCTTTGCAATGTAACCCTGTATACACTTCTTAAATTTACCTTACTCAGTAGTAAAAACAAGTCAGTATATTACTGTTTCACCACAACACAGGGCAAGCTTTTAGTAAACAGAGTTCTGAATTCGAGTCCCGACATATGCATGTTGGCTTTCTTTATGTAATGTAAGCCACTATATTTACAAAGTCTTGCTAATAGAGAAACAACAACAATACTTAGTAAAGTATCAACTAAACATATTTAACACGGTGTACCAAACTTTTAATGTATTTTTGCAAACATTCTATTTCATATATCTCAGCGTTCTTACTTTTCTAAAATATCCTTCAACATACCAAACTATGCTAAGAAACTTGTTGTTTTAAATAAAAGCAAAATAAACATGTTAAATTTAAATGTAATAGTTAATGTCAGCGATACTAGCACCACTATGGACTCCACCACGGAAGCGGTCGAGAAAATAATATTCACCCCAAACCTTACATAACTTACTGGATGATAACAATTCATACATATTTTCTAATAATTCCCTTAGTCACAGAATACTTAAACTGCATAATTTACATAAAACCAAATATTACCTTTTAACTTTTACATTAAAATAGCTTTATTATATGTATTAGCTTTAGTTTATATACCGAATAAACTTTAACTGTAAGATGTCTAGATTTATTTTAAATGAATGTAAAAATATTTTGTCTCTACTAATGTAGGTAGTTACGATAGTTATGAAATAAGTACATAATACATCTATTATATATATTACGCGGTACCTAACAATGCGTTTTACCAAAAATGTCTCCCATTAAACTATTTTTTTCATCTGCTACCAACAGCTTCGCATTTATCATTGCTCACCTAAGTTGTCGGAGGGCATCCTGCGCTTGCACAGTCTGCCAGTCTGGGGTGATCCCTTGTGGACAGGATCAGTCATTCTCACCTGGGGCCCGGCATAGCATGCCGTACGTTTGTGACGCATGGACGGAAACCAGAACACGGGTCCCCATGTGTTACTAGCATACGTTGCGTGGTACACCGCTGGTTTTTTAGTCGGTGATACTTCTTTATGGCACAGTGGCGAAAGCCATTGTAAGATGACGAGGGAGGGAGGTAGGTTATGTGGGAACATAACCTACCGCTGCCCCCGCGGCGGTAGGTATGCGAAATGGATTTTTCCTGCTCGCCAAAAAAAAGGGCATCCTGCGCTGTGTGACGGTCTTTACTCAAGAACACGTCCACCCCATACGTCTCAAAAATATATTTAAGGTCCCCCAGTTGTTGATAGAACCTTAACTTAAACTAAACTCAACACAGATACATAACTATCGCTTAAGGATTCATTGTTCTCCACATATCGGCAGCTAATAATGATATGCACCATTAAGACGCGATCATCTCTTAGCGTCCTCCCACGTTTTCTGCCGTTAATCCCACCAGACTCCGGCGCTATCGGCTGAGCAGCGGCCGGTGACTGCAGAACAATAGCATCGTTATCTAAGAATGCATTTATAAGTGACTAAACATTCCGTTTGATTGTTTTAGAAATAATCATTAATATTACTGATGTTACTTATATCATCAGTTTAAAAAAAATACTTATAAGCATTATTTTTTCCGGTTCCGAACCCAAAGGATAAAACGGGACCCTATTACTAAGGCTCCGCTGTCCGTCTGTCACCAGGCTGTATCTCATGAACCGTAATAGAGAGACAGACAATAGATAGAGACTTGAAATTTTCACAGATGATGTATTTCTGTTGCTGCTATAACAAGAAATACTAAAAAAACAGAATACAATAAATATTTAAGGGAGCTCCAATACAACAAACGTCATTTTTTTGCCGTTTTTATATAAAATGGTACGGAACCCTTCGTGCGCGAGTCTAACTCGCACTTGGCCGGTTTTTTAATACTTTGGTAGTTTGGTCTTAAAACACTTCCTTGCGCAAAACCTATGCAATTCTAATGAAAGTTGCGGTTACGCAACTTCTATAAAATAGCTCGTTAGTAATTCAAATTGTCTTATTTTCATTAGTATTTAGGACATAACTGTGTCGTTTATTTGGCAACTGTTTCTAAAAGTACAAAGAAATTAAAAATCCTTTGTGTAGCAAAAAACAAAATATGCTATAAACAGTACCTTCTGCTGTGTTTTCGATTAATTTCAGTAAGTTTTATTAATAGTTTGAAGAATAAACCTTCAAATTTTGTTAATAGAAAACCAGTCTTGTGTTTGGAATATTCAAATTTGATGACATACAAAATAACTGTTTCAAAATATGAATATGTTTATAAATATTAATACACCGGGTTAGATTACCCGAATAAAAAGCGGGCCAATTAAGGGCTCACGATAAGACCCGTCATTAGGGCACAAGTCAACGCCGAGATAAGTTGAGACGTTTGACCCACTGGCTACATTCACCCACGCTTGTGATTTCATATTTGGTTTAATATTAATTGTAAAATCTTGCCGACTGTGGCATCACTTTATTATTTTATCGTTGGTTCAAAAGTGAAACAATGACTGAAAAGCTAGTTAGTATACATGGAATATTCTAGATTCTCTCGTCTCGTCTCGAAAATCTGAGTTAACCAAATCAGTTGCCAGCTCCTCCCACGTGTCACTACTTATACCGACAGATGTTAAATGCCGCCTGAGAACATCCCGATACCGCAGGTATTGTCCTCCAGGTCTGCGTTTACCTAAGCTGAGTTCAGAATAGAAAACAGACTTCGGCAGCCTGGTAGAGTCCATATGCATAAGGTGTCCACACCAGCGCAGTTGACCCTTGGTATTACATACAGTATTACAGTAATATTCAATATCGGAGTCAGTTTCAATTGCAATAAAGACTGTGAGTTCTATAGAGACTTGTATGGATCTCAGATGAGATGGAAGGATAACAACCGGATCATAGTGACAGACAATAAAGGATGTTTCCCTCATTTCCTTCATGAATTCATTTGGCGTTTTTTCGTTAATCATTAGCAACCAAACGAACAAGATAAACCACACCACATTAAATTAAGCTTTAAAGACGATGGTGATGATTATGAGTTCGGTATCAAAGGCACAGAAGAAATACAAGAAATTTTGAAACCTAGTATAGATAAATATCCTGCAAGATGACAAAAAACAATGATTAATGCAAATTCTATCAAATATTTATCTCAGTTTCGAACCCACAAGCGACCCCTCGAAGCAAGTTGGGGTGAAAAAATACATAACTTGCAACCAAACCCAGATAACCAAATTTGCTTACCCAGCAAATAAATGCATAAAATATTTCATAGGCAACGTATCTATTCAAACAAAGGGATTTGCCATCAAAGTCGAGTAAGCTTTTCTACTATACATACTCGTATATGGTATATGGGAACATGTGTATTACAAAAATTTTAGTTACTTAATTAATACTAATAATATTTGTATCTAATAGCACTTACAAAATGTTTAATTTTTGTAAGGTATTACTACAATTTTAATCATATATACACAGATTACTATTGATAATTACTCATGGATACCACACAAATCAACGGAAAAACTTAAAATATGAATAGCACAAATTCAATTCAATGAACACTATTTAACCAAATCTGAAATCTAATAACTTTAATCTAATTGACGACATAGCCGAGAGGCGAGCACGCCGGACTTTAAATGGCGTCGCCATCTCTGAGGTTCCGGGTTCAATCCCCGGTTGGGTCAATGTAGAAAACGAACTTTTCTATATTGGCTCGGGTCTAGGTGTTGTGGTACCGTCGTTGTTTCTCATTTCTATAACACAAGTGCTTTAGCTACTTAAGTTAGAATCAGAGCAATGTATGTGATGTTATCCAATATTTATAAAAAAAATAAAAAAAATACACATTGGTGTAATTGACAATATTAGTTCTATTGCTCGTAATCACAACGTGGTGTTCTGCAAGTTTTCACGAAGTTTAAATGGCATCACATCATTGAACTAAAACATTAAAATTTCGTCAACCAGCAGTTCACAAAGTGGCCCTCGATCCCTGTTTACCGAAATGAGCATATTATTGATATTAAATAAGTCAAGGGGTCATTACCAGGACAAAGCCGAATATCGGAAAGCGGTCGCGTGCGAGGGGCGAGCGTTGCGTGCCGATCGCGCGATAGTCGCCTGGACCCGCTGTAATCGGTTTACTGGGACCACTGCTTTGATGGCTGGCTCAAAAAGTAAGATGCTAAGACTTGCAGGCCTAGGTAGTCACTGCATGGCCATTATAACTGGACTTTGGGGATCTCTAATGGCTGGCTCAAAAAGTAAGAAGTATCCTACTTGCTAATCAATGGACTCAAGAGATCCTTGGTAGTCACTGCATGGCCATTACTAGATGTGCTGGACTTTGGGGAAGTTTGATGGTTGACTCAAAAAGTAATATGCTAGGATACTTGCAGCCCAGTTAACTAAGAGGGCCTTGGTAGTCACTGCATGGCCATTACTATATGTACTGGACTTTGGGGAACTCTGATGGCTAGCTCAAAAAGTAAGATGCTAGGACTCCGGCAGCTCAGTTAACTCAAGAAAGCCTTAGTAGTCACTGCATAGCCATTACTAGATGTACTGGACTTTGGGGATCTCTGATGGCTAGCTCAAAAAGTAAGATGCTAGGACTCTAGCAGCTCAGTTAACTCAAGAAAGCCTTAGTAATCACTGCATAGCCATTACTAGATGTGCTGGACTTTGGGGATGTTTGATGGCTGACTCAAAAAGTAATATGCTTGGATACTTGTAGCTTTATTAACTCAAGAAAGGCTTAGCAGTTACTGCATGGCCGTTACTAGATATACTGGATTTTGGGGATGTTTGATTACTGACTCAAAAAGTAAGATGCTGGGATACTGGCTGCTCAATTAACTCAAGAAAGCTTTGATAGTCACTGTATGGCCGTTACTAGATGTACTGTACTTTGGCGATGTTTGAAGGCTGGCTCAAAAGTAAGATGGTAGGCCTCTAGCAGCTCATTTAACTCAAGATAGTTGTGGTAGTCACTGATCAAAACATTGACTCAACAGTAAAAAGTTTTGAGTGTTCGTTAAATTGTAGCTTCCTAAAGAGTATCGAAATTACCAATCACCAGAAAAATGATCTTGGCTAAACCGGAGTAGTAATCAGGATTAATGGTGATGTGTTCGTAAAGACATTACAACCAATTCAAATTGGGACCAAATAGTGTTGAGGAGCAAAAGAACTGCGGGGTAACCATGAACTCTTAAAACAATCTCAAAGTTGTCCAATCTGTTAATTTTGGTACGTCATTTCATACAAAATTTGACAGATTTGAGATTGTTTTAAGGGTTCGTGGTTACCGCCCTGATGTACACAATGAATATTTGAAAAACTAGTTATGTATAATATCCTCCGCTGTAAAAAACCCTATTCCCTTTGTGCTAATAATTATCTCCCATGCCTGACTTAAAAGTCCAATGACTCCGGATCCAGACATCCAAGCGAGCCAATGCAAGCAGTATCAGCATAGTTGGATTTACTGATAGTTCTGAAATGTGAGTTGAACCGAAAAGAATGGTCCACTCAACATATTGCTCAAGACACCAGTAGGGGGTTTATTAGTACAATAAAAATACCATTCGCGTGGCAAATCTAACCGTAATGAACGAATAAAGAAAAAGCCGCAACTAAAAAACTTAAAATAAACACTGTTGGTTGCTGTTGTATTTTATGAAATTTCCAACAGTGTTTTTTTTATATTAATTTTTTTAAACTCTTTGTTTTCTTACATTAAATACAATTTAATAAATATGCCTACTAACTAAAACAAATGTCTCTTAACTTACACCACACGTACTGCAGGTGACTTGCAGGCCGGTAATGCGAGCACTTTCGAGTAATAGTCACTCAAGTCGGCTCATTCGGCTGTTAACAACACTGATTGTTCACTGATGCCAGGGTTTTATGGAAGTACCTACTGTTTCCACGTAAGGTGCCATCTTTGAAATTTGGCAATAACTGATATAGCGTTATAGACTTGCCAACTTATTGCCGTAGTTTTTAACCAAAATATTGTTTGCCGTCCGACACTTATTTTGCCTTGAATTTTTCCTTGTGATGATACGAGTATATCGTGAATTGCAGTAATTGGTATTCAGGTCTGTTCATGTCCCCAAGATATGTTAATCTAGTTTTCTTTTTCTTACTGTATGCAGAACTTTTATTTTTGTTTGCTTCGCAATGTTTCGGGTGGAAGGTATACGATGTAATCTTACAAAATGTACTAATAGAACATCTGATTCTATTCTACAAATGATACAAAATATCTTATGCACAATGATGACAACTACGTAAATGTTTTATTTAGATCCAGCAGACAATACCCCAATAAAATTGGGATAGTCTCGAAGTAGGAAATTAACATTTAAGGAGGTGACTTCTTTAATACTAGGGTATTATGTATGACATAGGTACCAGAAGGTGAATTTTGACAGGAGTGTGCCAGCAGACCCAGACCCAAAATCAATTTAGGAATAATCGTTTGTGAATTAAATAAAACCAGCCTTAAACGAATAATTATCGGGACGACTTTTTACAAGTAGTTAAGTTAATATTTTTTTTATAATAAGTAGGTATATAATGGCCTTACTACAAAAGGATAGACTAGTGTTAAACACTTGTCTAAAGATAAGTCTACCAATTTGTAATGTTTGTTAGTCTCGAATGTCTGATGTTTTTTTCAATTCAAATTGGTTGACTAATTTTAGACAAGTGTTTAACCGTAGTCTATCTTTTGTGGTAAGACCATTTATGTTACTTTAAATAATAAAGCAAGTTCTATCTTAATGCAGTATGTATTCTCCTATGAGTTGCACCACGAACTGTGCAGGTGACTTGCAGCTGCTAATGCGCGCAAAGTTAAATAAACCAGCCAAGTGCGAGTGGGACTCGTGCACGAAGGGTTCCGTACCATTTTCTATAAAAACGTAAAAAAAGGCGTTTGTTGTATGGGAGCCCCCTTTAATATTTATTGTATTCTGTTTTTTAGTGTTTGTTGTTATAGAGGCAACAGAAATACATCATCTGTAAAAATTTCAGCTCTCTAGCTATCACGGTTCATGAGATACAGTCTGGTGACAGACGGACAGACAGATTGACAGACAGACAGACAGACAGACGGACAGCGGAGCCTTAGTAATAGGGTCCCATTTTACATTTTGCGGCTGATGAGCCGCAATGGCTATGTTTCCTCACGAGGTTTACTCTCACCGCCATTAAATAGTATAATAATATGCATCAGTACATATATTTTGTTTGTTATTTATTTGGTTTATCAACGATTGTTACAACATTCCTATGTGTGCAGTGTTACGTGCTGATTTCCCAATGCTCTTGATTCCCAATGAAATAAAAATCACATTATTATTTGGAAATTATTAACAATCATTATTTACGTCAATGTGATTAAAAATATCTTATCCGTCTACCGAGATGTTTATCGTAGGTAATCTGGTTTATTATTTTTATTATTATTTATTATCAAGTGAGCAGGTTAGGCTCGAAGATAATGCGAGTAGTATCGCGTTTGTTGCCACTTTAAAAATCACAAATGATAGCTTATCGGAGACCGTGTATCTGTTTGGGTTTGGGCAAATCGGTATAGTTATGGTCCTACCTAATTTTATTCATCGTAATTCTATCGTCATAATCCACGGTTTTTACACTATCCAAAGTGAATTTAATGAATAATTTCAAAGTGTTGAATTAGTTCAATGTTTCATTTCGTCATCAAATTTCCCTTTAGGGCACGGAAACGAGACACAAAATTGTTACGCGGCCACAAGGGGGCTAAGCGCGAAAGTGTATCGTTCGGTCGATCGTATAAACCGATCAAATTAAAACACCCATTCCCCGTATCAAAGGTTTGACAATTTATGAACAATTGAAAACGAGTCGGTTTTTTTACACGGCTAGATGGAGTTGGTAATATTTTATCAAATGATTTTGTTAGGCTTATACGACCGAACGAAAGATACACTTTCGCGCTAGGCCCCCAGTTTCGAGGTTGACAGCTTTCATTAAGTGTATCGTAGTGCTATTTTTTTCTCAAATTAATATTAATACATCGTAAACGTTGTTTTTTTCATAAGAAACGACCTGCAATAATTTTAGTATGTGTTTTGTTCAAAAATCATAATATTATGATGTGTGAAACCTCGTATTGCTTGCTTATACTAACTTAACTTTAACTTTAGTATTTTTCAGGTGACAATTAATTTAATGTTGAGTAGGAAAGGCAGTGAAAATATAAAAAAAAATCAAAGTATTGTTGGGACAAAAGCAAACAAGAAAAACATGATTAATATTCAATAAAAACCAAATCATTGCAAATCATGTGCTTAATATTGGTTTTGTCAAGCTCAAAGATATCGATCCGATTCACAAATCAGTATTATCGGTCGAGGCCCCGGCGCTCCTTGTGCAATCGCGGACCTGCGATCTATTAGGGTTCAATGGGCTCGAATACCAGTATTCATTCTATAACTTAATCTTATGTTGAGTTCTACACGTAGTAGAATTTTTTCTCTATTCTACTATCTCGTTTTCTTAAAAAAAAAATAGAAAGTTAATAAACTATTTAAAAAACTTAAAATAACACATGTCAAACAAACCAAAGACAAATGCAAGACATTATACTTTCACGGATGAAATTACTTAGGTTTTACTATATTTGTTTGTTAGGGCTTGGTTTAATTTTCACACATTTGGACCAACATCGGAGTCAGCGTCTATGTTTTTCTCTTTTGCACATCTCGGCTTGCATACTACAAAACGGGTTAAAAGACAAGAAACAGCTAATTTCGTTTAGCGTGTCTTATATCCGTTTCCTTAAAATCGTGATTGAGAAATAAACATACTTACTATTTTTTAATAATATCAGTAACATACTGAACCCAATCAAATCCTACGACGTCGTCTCTCCATCGTCACTCCATATTTGTCAATTTAAAGGGAGTTCGTACCTACACAGTGGTCCATTCAAAAGTTTTGGGGCTTACACAGTTTCATGTGGACACACATAAGCTGATAAGAGTTACAACGGAACATTGTCGCAAAACATTTCACATACTTATGATACTTAGTTACGATACGATGACAAAATAATTATTTAAAAAGAAAATATGTCGATGGACATTTTCGGTTTGCTTGTGCAAACGAATCGAAATCCCAAAACAGATTTCTTATCACTACCAAATATAAATGTAACACAGGTGACAGATAACACCATCCCAGGGGCCAATCTGTTGAATGTTGACCGGCAACCTTCAATGTCAACACCACAATATAGTAATACCAAGATAAATGTAATTATGTTTTCAGATAGGTTAGGAGTTGGTTATGGTCCTCTACTAAGTAAGAAATTAAGTTGTAATGTTGTTAATAACTGTATGCCAGGTGCATCACTTGATATAATAATTAATCGTATACAAAATAGTAAATTAAACTCTGACTCTATCCTTGTTATAATGCTAGGAAATAGTCAAAACCTTAATAAGACAAAAATCATTCAAAGTTACTCAATTTTGTCCGGCTTAAATGTAAGGAAAATAATATTTTGTGCCCTACCTTTTTGTAAAAATCAAATAGCGCAAGAAAATGACAGTATTCACTCATTGAATACATTAATTTATAATATGACTCAACGTCATAACGACAAATTTGTGTTTTTTGACACAAATAAATTTATTAATAATAGCTTTCAATTGACTGGCAGCTCTTTACACCTGCCTTATAAACTAAAAAAACGAGTAGCTACTTTGTTAGCATATAATATTAACTGTATTGATTTAAAATACAAAAATGAAACTATTTACTGTGACAAACATATTAGTAGCAGTACTAATTTAAATATTATTCCTGTGACAATCTCAAATAATTTAAACTAAGAGAGCAGACAAAAGCTAAGCCTACCTTTAATATTGTGCACCAAAATATGCAAGGCTTGGCTGGCAAAGAGTTAGAATTAGCCTTATTCTTACAAGATTTAAATGTACATGTACTATGTTTAACAGAGCATTGGATTAATCAATATGAGTTAATGATAAACATTGAAAATTATAAAATCGGCAGTTCGTTCACAAGGAAGTCCACTACTAGGGGGGGGTCACTTATACTATTAAATAGTGAGTTAAACTTCAAAGAGCGTAAAGATATAGTGTCACTTTCGATTGAACGAACTATTGAACTAGCATGTGTTGAGCTAGAGCAGTATATAATATTAAGCGTGTACAGCCCCCCATCAGCCAATTACCAGCTTTTTGAATCCAATATGGAAGAGGCTTTGAAAAAAGTCTGTAGTTCTAGTAAGAAAATAGTTGTGTGTGGAGATTTTAATGTCAATATATTAGTAAATTCACCGAATTCAACTCGTTTTCTTAATCTTTTTAAATCGTTTAATTTAATTAACTTATTTAATGAACCAACAAGAGTGACTCCCACAACAGCTACTTGCTTAGATAATATTTTTTGCAATAGCAATGTAATAGATAAATCAGTTATAAATTATTTAAGGTCTGACCATAGTGGCCAGAGGGCGTCGTTTGAGCACCATCATGTCCGAGAAATTATAGATGCTGTCTGCAGGCCAATAACCGTAAATAGAATAGACCAATTTAAAGAGAAAATGTGTAACGGTATAGATTTACTAAAATCTAGCAGTAGCCATAGTGTTGATCTGTTATATGAGGATCTTTTTGGCTTGATTAAAAATGAATTTGATAAAATTTTCACACAAAAAAAAATAAAAGCAAATAAAGTCAGGTGTAAGTTTAATGAATGGGCTACACCTGGTATTTACAAAAGTAGAAGAACATTATATGACTTGTATAGTCTAAAAGCAAACACTCAGAACCCACAGATCATAGATCATGTTAGAAATTACTCTAAAATATTTAAAAAAGTATGTGCCACTGCAAAATCAAATCATCTTCGAAATATTATTTTGGGTTCTGATAATAAAGCAAAGACCACATGGAACATAATAAATAAAGAAACATGTAGGCGTAAACAGAATGATCACTCTTACTCTCTTAAAATTGGGGATAAACTAATTAACTCACATGCAGAAGTTGCAAATGCTTTCGAGGAATTCTTTTCGAATATAGCTCCCTCTACAACTAAAGAACTGGCTTCTTCTGCTGAACTAGCTGAATCCCTTCTCAAGTCGGGTGTTGATGAGTGCAAAACTCCATTTAATTTTAGACATATTAATCCTAATATACTAATAAAAACTTTCAAGGAATTGAACATGAAAAAAACTGAAGACTTATGGGGGATCTCAGTCAATATTATCAAAACAATTATAAATACGATAGCCCCTTGTCTTACAATTCTTTTTAATAAATGTATTGATGATAAACAGTTTCCTACTTTGATGAAATTTAGTAAGATAATTCCTTTATATAAATCAGGCGAGAAAAATGATCCTTCAAATTTTCGACCAATTTCAATTTTACCGGTACTTAGTAAAGTTTTTGAAAAAGTAATTTTCAATCAACTTTTATCACACTTTGTCCTTAATAAATTGTTACATAGCAAACAATATGGCTTCACGAAAGGTAGAAGCACTACAGATGCTGGAGTTGCACTCTTGAAACACGTGTTTGATGCTTGGGAAAGTAGGCAGGACGCTTTGGGAGTTTTTTGTGATCTTTCTAAGGCTTTTGATTGTGTGGACCATCAAACTTTACTGAAAAAACTTAGACACTATGGTGTTTCATGCGATGCCTCAGATTTAGTAAACTCTTATCTCACAGGCAGAACACAAAAAGTTTGTATCAATGGAGCTGAGTCTTCTGGGTCGCCTCTTACTATGGGTGTGCCGCAGGGATCGATATTAGGGCCTCTGCTCTTTCTAATTTACATAAATGACCTTCCATCTTTTACGAAAGACCTCTGTGAGACAGTGCTATTTGCAGATGATACTTCATTGATTTTTAAAATCAAGAGAGGTAAAGACTCATTTGACGATGTAAATAATGCACTTTCGGAAGTATTGCATTGGTTCACCACCAATAATCTTATGCTCAATGCAAATAAAACAAAGTGCATCAAATTCACAATGCCCAACGTAAAACTTGTCTCAACACATATTACTGTAAAAGATGAACAACTTAATACATCTAGTTCCACTACATTTTTAGGAATCACTTTAGATTCCCGTTTGCAATGGGGTGCGCATATCGAGACTCTGTCGGGAAGACTTAGCTCTGCTGCTTATGCCGTGAGAAAGATAAGACAACTGACTGATGTTGAAACGGCAAGATTGGTGTATTTTAGCTATTTTCATAGTATAATGTCATATGGAATATTGTTATGGGGCTCAGCAGCAGATATTGAATCTATATTTGTACTGCAGAAGAGAGCTGTACGGGCAATTTACGGCCTTGGACCCCGAGACTCCTTAAAAGAACTGTTTAAAGAAATTAATATACTTACAGTAGCATCCCAATTTATTTATGAAAATATAATGTACATCCGCAAAAACCTGTCCTTATTCCTTAAGAAAAGTGACATTCATAATCTTAACACACGGAATAAGAATAAGCTTGCCGTTCCCAATTTCAGACTGCATAAAGTGGGTAATTCGTTTATGGGAAAATGTATTCGCTTTTTTAATAAATTACCAGCGTCTATTGTAGAACTGCCCCTGTTAAAATTTAAATCGCATATTAAAACAACTTTAATGAAAAAAGGATATTATACTGTAAATGATTATATAAACGATAAAAATATTTGGAAATAAATACTGCCCTGCTCGCACAGGTACATTTATCTTGTAATGTAAATATATACTATTTAAAAAGAGGCTGACAATAGTGACCGAGTTTCTTGCGCTACTTCTTCTCGGCGCTAGCCCAAAATTGTCCTGAAGTAGTGGTAGGGAAAAAAAATATTGGGACGTGTAAAAGCGCTTAGTTTAAGCCTATTTACAGAAATAAATTGGTTTTAATGGTTTTTAATGGTTTTAATCACAATCAAAGTTTTATTGTTGCGAGCGAAAATCAGCCGGTGGGCTTGTCCGAATGAATGAACGATTTTCGTAGTAAACCTTCTGTAATAATGTTTGGTTATGTATGACATATGCAATATGCAAGGCACAGGTTACTAGCTCTGCAGAACATACTTAACCGTTAAATAGATTATCATGATCACCATTTCAGCCACCGGACGTCCACTGCTGAACAATGGCCTCCCCCAGTGTCTTCCAGATCGGCCGGGTGGAAGCGCGTCGTCGTCCACCTTGTGGGTTTATACAGAAACATTTTATACGTAGAACGGACTCCCGTGGCTTTTCCCGCATTGATAAAAAATGTGTTGATGCCACAGATTTAGTTTTATTACAGCAAGAAACCTTTTTTTATTTTAATAATGAAATCTGCACTAAGTAGTTTTTTTTTAAAGAAGCTAGTACTAAGTTACTCGTATATTTTCAACCCAAAAAAAGTATTGCTAGTCACATCTAATCCAAAATCTTACTAAAAATGCTATAATAAATGATTCAGAAATATTTGTCACGTACAGATTTGCACAAAACTGGATTAGTCTAGTACGAGACATCGTTCTGTCTCTGTCATCGTCATACAATCTGACAGTTATACAATGATGTTTAATACCGTGTTAGTGGTTAATTCGGGATTAAATTCGTTAATCCTAGATGATGCGCAAATGGGCCTAAGTATCTTTAATTACTTACTATAACATGCAAATAAACGCAGCGTACATTACAGGGGAACTTCATTTAATTTTAAAAATAGGAACAAAAATACGAAATCAAGTCAATATCCAGATTGTATATAAGGTGTAAACTTATCAGTTAACTCTTCTCTAGGGGATGATTCTACTGCTTAAATAGAACAAATTTTTCTATGGCACTAACTTCAAAATCGCAAAACAAAAACCATTTCCCCATACAAAAAGGCAGAACAGCTGAGATCAGTTTGTATAAAGATATGATTTTTTTTTTTACGATTTCGAAGATGATCTCATACAAAAAGTTGTTTTATTTGAGCAGTAGAAAAGAGTTAACTGATAAGTTTACACCTTATATAGGCTCCAGTCTCCTCACACACAAGGTAACACCAGCTACTATTGTACCTTTCTAAATTGTCACTGTAAATATGTGAGAGAGAAATGAATATTATTTATTTTTAATATTTCTTGGGTCAAGGCAAATAATGTAAGAAATTATGACCAAATGTACACAATAAATAATAATAAATAATAAATAAATTATTTTCACAATCACACCAATTATCTGGCCCCAAACTAAGCAAAGCTTGTATTATGGTGACTAGAATAACGGATAAACATACTTAAATACGTTTATAAACATCCATGACTTAGGTACAAATGCTCGTGTTCATCACACTAACATTTGCCCCTTGCGGGATTCGAACCCGCAACCGCCAGGCATTATAGTCCGGTGCGCGAACTACTACGCCAGACGGTCGACAATATTATAACATTGAAGAAATAAAGATCAAATGTACCTACACAATACCATAACTCTCATTATTATTAAACAGCGATGCATCATATAAACTCCGTTACATATTTCATCGCTTGCATACAATGAAAACCGAGATAACTCACTAACGGTCCAGCATTATCTTAACAATACAGCGCCACAATGAAGTTGTCAAACCCCGGTTGACATTTCGGTGGACGCCGTCTTGCATGCGAGTCTCGACGCGACCCATCGATTACCTCGCCACCTCAATCGATCAATCGAGACGGGACGGCACTATCACGTGTTGGTATTATAATTTATTATATTTGGAGTACGCGGCTTCCGGATACGGCGTGTCCAGCATTCTACACTATCAACATCAATAAATCAATTAAACAAACGTAACATCTTACTTAGATAGTGATGTTTGATCACGTGGGTAGGACGCGATACGCGACAAAACGATTATAAAACTCGTTGACAAATCAGTCAATTCGATGTGCTTCAATCAAAAATATTTGCTTATTTAAAACTTACCTACCTACTTAATTGAGTGACATAATAGAACAGTTTTTACCCGACTGCCAAACGAGGGTTATTAAACTATAACCAAAGCTCTTGATTGCTAATCAAGTAACTTTGTCGCCTGAAAGTATGTGGTAGTATGCGTCAAATGTTGTTCAGTTGTTGCAAATATATCTCTCTCTCTTTATCTATCTATGTATCCCTCTCTCTCTCTCTCTCTCTCTCTCTCTCAGTGGTAACCTGGCAGTATAAAAAATTGCAAAGTTCGAAAAGAATAATAAACTTTGAAAGGCTTGATCTCAAAAACTATTGGGTCTACAGAGTCAATTCTAGTACCATATTGTAGCAAATTTAGTCTTCTTTAAACACGCTCTTAGAAAGTTTTTTCAAATTGATTATAATCGTCAAATTGGAAAATAAAACGATTTTTTCTTGTTTTTTTTTTAAATGAAAAATAGTGTCTTCCGCTTAAAAGCTGATCTTTATAGAAAACTATTAAGGTTCAATTAAAAAATTACTACATGCTTTTCAAAATTTTCATGGATGGTGTTAACTATTTTTTAAACCCCAGTCTCTTTAATATGTCCGGTCTGACTGGAATCAATCACCCGATATCTTAGTTGAAATTTAACATGTTCCTTGTCCGACAAGGAATGGTTAAAGTAAAATTTTTCTATGTTTATAGACAAACTGGAAAATTTGAGTACAAAAAGCACGTACCGATTCTGAGAACCACAAAAAATCAGTAACTTACAATTAAATAATAATTTGAATACTAATCAACACTTCTCGAAAGAAACTTGCAACTTGCATGTGGACGATTTGAAGAATATTAAATTACCAAAGAATTACGCGAGCACTATTACCTTTACTGAACTAGCTTTTACATAAACCTACTAATTTTACAAAACTTTCGTCGACCGCAATAACCAACTAGTTCTTTTTAAGTTCATGTTCGACTTTCCTAATTATTACTTTGTTACGATTAATTATGCTGGGAATGTACCCAAAATTGTGATCACTGAACATTAACTTTTTACTCACAATATTTTATTAACAATAACTCAATGGTAAGCACTGCATAAAATCCCAATCTACCGTCTTTTTAAGCCGTGTATGCTCGGAAAAAAAAGATAACAACCGTATAACAATCAAATGGCCCCCGTCACAGATGTTTTCTTTTTAATGTAAATGTGTGCGTGAACTGGACAAGAGGATCCATATTTTATCTGCACAATTATAGATAGGTATAGCCTACTTTTATTGTGTCTACAATTTGTTATCCAATCATAAAAAAATAGTTCGCTGCTTTGCATGAATACCCGCACAAACCAAAATTTTGAAAATACTGGTTTATAACACAGCCAAATGCAAAATAGTCCTTATTTCATGGTCAGTAAGACTCACATTTATAACGGAAAAACCGGCGTAGTAGCGCGCATAAATGTCGTTATGTGATTGGTTGATTTATCGCGCCATATTTGTGCAACAGTCAACGAACGCCAGTTGCTATTATTGTTTTCGCGTGACCACAGTAAAACTTTCGGGAAGAATATCACATTTCTAAATAATCTTGTGTATTTTAGTAATAGTTTCTGTAATATGGATTCATTTTGAGTTGTTTGATTGTTCAAGATAAAATTGTGTCAATTTTCGATCATTTTTTTGTTGAAAAGTGCTGCATTTTGTGCTACAACATTCTTCACGAAAGAGTAAGTTACACAATAATAATTATAAAGATTTATATGTTTATTCAAGATAGAAATACCAAAATCTTATAACATATTTACTAAATAGGTTATTATTTCTTACAAATAAAGCTCAATAATTTATAACCGAAAGCAAGTTAAGTTACTTTTAACGATAGAATATAATTAACACGTGTTTTGATTTTTTTGCTGACTCAGCGTTCATTGTATAGGGTCTTATCTAACCGCGATGTCCCGGGTTCGAATCCTGGGTCGAGCAGCAAACGTGGTATTCGTCATTTCTAATTGAGAAAAGTCTTAATAGTAACTCTTAGGAACTCTTAGAAACCGCAAACTAAAAACAAATCCAACAAACAATATCTACCTATTATGCCTCTTAGAAGCAATTAGGAAAAATAATATTATGAACTATAAACATAAAAAAATTCTAACAAAGTTTTGCTTTTTAAAAATATTTAGGAACATTATGAACCATAAACATAAAAAAGCATCCACAACCAAAATATAAATAGGAGCACCATGAACCATACTTAAACATTAAAAAATCTAACAAACTTATCCTCTATTATGCTTCCTCCTAAAACTATTTGGCAACCACCGCACAATCAGTCTCCTTCAGGTAAGTACAAAATTAAAATTAGAGATTCTCAAAAAAAGGTTTATAAAATCCCGGTACAATACCTTTCCTAATAATGTTCAGCAAACCCCTCCTCTTCTTCCCACACATTGGGAGTCCCTCTCCGTATGCCCCTTCAACAGTGATATCATTGGCAGTGCCTCCCATCCCACCATTCATGTTCATGTTCATTCATGTTTTATAGGAAAAACAGCAACCAGAGTCACCAGATTCCACCTTTAAAACCCTGACGTCTTCCAGCCCATATTCTCAGAAAATCATTTGCCCATCGATGACGCCAACGCTTTTATATAAAAAAAAACCTTCGCGTACTAATTCATCCACTTGATATGCCCCACTAAAATTTTAGCGCTTCTTATAATGAGTAAACACTGGTCAGGTGTATATATGGGTCCAGGCTTCAGAGCTTCACCCATTCCTTCTTCACTAGACACTTGTGGGTTACCGTATTAATAAAATCGAGATGGCAAACTGCATATACATAAAAAGCCACCATGAACTCCTTGCTAGCCACAGCAATTGTCGGAATAAAAAAATATATCTAATTTTGAATCTAGTTCCCCAGCCTCAAGCTTCAAATTCTGTATGTATTTGAGCTAATAAGATCCTACTTCTATAGCATCGCGCCCAGTTTCAGCCTCGTGCCAGACATAACATGCAGTGTCTCCAGATTTGACACCGTATAATGCGAAACTATACGCATTCAATTTTGGATACGTAACAAAAGTTTGATGCATCCCCTCTAGGACAAGGCATTGCAGCCTGAAGACTTCAAACTTTTATTACGTATTAAAACCAAATGCGTACAATATCACAACATGTTGTGAAATTGTACGCTGCGGCCAGCAAAAGAATCAGCACATAATGCATCATGGGGATGCTTATGCAGTTTACCATCTCGATTTCACCAATTCAATAACCCACAAATATCCAATAAAAGGGCACACTCAAAATGAGGGCGACAGCGTCCATTCCCTCATTGTAAGAGGAACAGGCAAGACTCCAAAGTCTGGACCCACACACACACCCGACCAGCATGTGCATGCCTTAAGAAACGCTAAAAAATCTGGCAAATCATAATAATAATCAAGTAAATGAACCAGTGCACGAAGACCCCTTTGATATAAAAGCGTTGGCGTCATCGATAGGCAGAAAAAATCTCAAGAATATGGACAAAGAAACGTTCAAGATATGAGACGTTAAAAATTTTAAGGTGGAATCCAACGACTCTAACCACTGTTCCTCCTACAAAACATCGCACGAGGACACAAAGTTTAAAACAGTCATGAAAGATAAAATTGGTAAGACAAGAAACACCGCCAACAATATGACTGTTAAAAAGGCATACAGAGAAAAATTCCCAATATGTGAGAAGAAGAAGAAGGGCTCGCCAGACCTTATTAGGGATAACATTGTAACTACCATGATTTTACAAACCCTTTTTTGAGAAGATCCAACTTTAATTATGTCCACCTGAAGAAGACCAACTATGCGGTAGTTGCCAAATGGTTTTAAGAAGAAGCATGATAGAGGATAAGTTTCTTAGATTGTTTTATGTTTATGGTTTCCAATGAACCTAATCACCTTTAAAAAGCAAAAGTTTGTTAGATTTTTTTAAATGTTTAAGTATGGTTCTTAATGTTCCCATTTATATCCAGCTCGCTGGTATTTTCTTATGTTTTTGGTTCATAATGTTATTTTTCTTAATTACTTCTAAGAAGCATAATAAGTAGACATTGCTTGTTAGATTTGTTCTATGTTTGTGGTTCCGAATAGTAGGTATCTGTATCTGGTCATACTGCAAATTATTACAGAATGTGGACTATTTTGATGTTCCAATTATTTTTTTATGTAATATATTTTAAGATAAAGGTTAAACTGGTAAAGGTTGCAGGAGGACGCTGGATGCAGGCCGCTTCCAACCGGCCGATCTGGAAGTCACTGGGGGAGGCCTATGTTCAGCAGTGGACGTCCTGTGGCTAATGATGATGATAATGATGATGATATTTTAAGACAGCATTTTCTTCATAAAATACTTTTCCATGGGTTTGTTTAATCTTTTAATTTCATATTCATAGTCATAGTCATAGTCATAATCATTTATTGCATCATGTTGGTACATTGGTAGCTGTTAAAATAATAAAATCCCATAACATTGCCCTGTAAGGGCATAGCAACAATATTATTGTTAGCTTAAAACTAGAAATTACTTAATTTAATTATTTATATATATCTATATAAAGTTAAATTTATTAGCATAATGCACTAATAAAATAAACAAAAATGTGTTATTCTACAGAAAAAATCGTTCCGATGGCTTCAACATAAAACTAATAAATTGATTTGGGTTTGAACATTCTTTTCATAAATATTATCTTAATCGTAATTGTGTTACTATTACAGATTTTTTTAAATATCTTTTAGTTCATATTACCAGTCGGTCCATTCTAAAACTAAAAGAGAACTACTCAAGTATATTATTTAGATTTATGTTCCTATTCATGATAATATACCAAAACTCATTTTGTAACAAGTCGAACAACGTACAGTTCTTAATTATTTATTAAGGTATTCGCAGCTCAAAACCTAAGTATTTCGATTTTAATTAAACCTTGATTAATGCCCTTTCGATTTATATACATTGTATTCTTCTATTGGTCAAATACTTGAAAAGTTATGACAGCAATAAATCTTGTTTAATTTCCAAATGGCTTCCCTGTAAAATATGTGTTTTTTGTATTGTGCAGTTCTTTATTCGTGCAAAGCAGCGAGTTTTCCGTACGCTCACTTGTGTGTGGCGTTTTAAATGGGCATCATGGATGTAGTAAATTGTACGTAGTACTATATGGTAGTACCTTAGGCACACAAAATTAGCTGTCATTTGTTTTGTGGAACAGTCAGTCCACAGGTCAGTGGAAGTTTGTATCTCTTTCATCCCTCAAGAAATTATTGCATTTATGGGAAAGAAGTTAGCATAAGATGATGATATAGTTGATTATTTCGACTAAGAGATTCGTTTTAAATATTAGTTTAAGATTTGTTTAATACAATTGAAGATTAATTGACATCACAACAAACTTTCGCTCTTAGTAACTTAGTAACATTAGAATAAATGACAAAGACCTAATTTAAGTATCACTGGATCTTTATTCTGTATTCCGAACACATTTTTAGATTATTCTGTTTTCTTTTTCACAGCATCTCGTCTTTTCAAGCATCAGAAAACGCCCAAAGCACGATGTTTGTTTACAGGCCCAGATAATACAATAGACAGATAGGCTATCGCCAGAACAACTGGCAGATAAGTAGGTGATCGATGATGTTAGCAAACGCATTACACACAATTACCCCGGGTTCCCACCGCAGATTACATCTCGATTTTAACTTAAATTACGTAAAGAGCTGATTGTATCGAGATGACATTGATGAATTTCTTATAAACAGTGTGATTTATTTCATCAAAATGTATCGTAAATCTAAAATCGTAAAATTGCATATTATAAACACTGACCTGGTATAATTATGGACTGGCTGATGTCAAATTAAATTCGGGAGTATGGCCTATTTTATTATCAATATGTTTCCAAATTAATATTATTTTTTATTATTTTGTAATATTGGACAACGTCGCATACATATTAGAATTGTGGATGACGGGAAGATTTGTTTTAAACAAGCAATATTGTTAACAAGCCGATAGGTTTCATTTCCCAACAAAATAATCACTCGGAAAAACCGTAGTGCACGTGTAGTCTAAAGAGGCAAACTTCGTAAATGTATATCGCAAGATTATTGTCAAATCTGTACAATTATGGTGAAATTTAGTTGTGAATTGTATAATACTGGCCCGGATGTCCCACAAAAAGACTCTCGTCTCGTCTATGCTTTTCATTCTATGCCACCTTTCTCTGAATATCATAATTAGGTAATTAAAGTATGTACATTTAAAGCTGAACAATTTAGTTGGAGCACTAAGGGTTATAGACAGTTAAATTGGATTGAGAGGCGGTGACGAGTCTAGTTCTTTGAGTCTAGATTTCTTGTCGATTTTCAACGGCTATACATAAAAATACAAAACAGATTTCAGTTTGATTTAACAGCATCATCGCAGTATAGTAGCTTTTTAATATGAAACTGAAATCCAATATTAAAATAATATTGATAAATACGGTTTGTGTTCCATAGACTAAACTGCAAAACTGATCTAAATTTACAGATTGAAGGCTGTAATCCCTGGATATGATTTGCAATGATTTTCGTGACTTTATCTTTAACACCTTATCGGACAGTTATCATGTTATTCTGAGTTTACGGGACTAAAGAATTTTAAGGTGCTGTCCTACTCAAGCTGTGATAAAGGAGATTTGTATGGTTTAAGATAGCTAATGAATGATTGGATTGATTTTGCAAAATCTGTCAGATTGAGCAGTATTGTATACTGTCATCAATCTTAAGGCTTAGCCAGTGATTCGTAAGCTCTTCCGACAATAAATGTTGCATGAATTGGTTATCTTAACATGGGATTCGTCTAAAATATCTCAATTAATAGGCACGAAGAAACCATATTTTTTTGCTTAGTTTTCTGTTTACTTAACTTTACAGCATTATTCAATTAAATGCTAGTAATTATTGTTATGGCATGTCGAGGTTGCTACCGTAGTAAAACTGATTATTACTTTTACGAAAATACACGATATTTTAACTCCAGCCCGATGGATCGACGACCTTAGGAAGATGGCTGGCAGTTGCTGGATCAAAAAAGCGGCGCTCTTTGGGGGAAGGCTTACTTCCAGCAGTAGACTGCAATAGGCTGAATAGATAGATAAATATCCAAACCACAGAGGTACAACAGCTAAGGGTTTTTCCAGCCAGGTGTGACCACGACAGAGCCAATATAAAAAAAAGTTCATTTTCTTCAGTGATCATACAAGTAATAGAACCAAAGGGTTGAAGGCGAATCGCCTTAAATATAAATAGGTCTTTAAATCTATTCCACACCTAAAATGTGTACCTAATATTTTTTCTTTTAGTAAAATTATCCTATGTTTTGTAATTGTGAAAAAAATACAACAACTAAAAGATCATAATATCGAGCCTTTTTTTTGAGTGATAAACAGTTGAACTAATGACTTTGCTTTACATTTTAATAAAAAATAATGCATTAGTATAATATTTCAGCGATGACGTTCATCAACTTGTCACAGCACAAAACATACATTACTTATTTCCTTTTTGCACATGACCAGTACATAACAGTAATCATTCTTTATCCATCATCTTTGATTCAACAAATAAATCATGTTTGATTCACAAAAGCATTGATTTGCGAACTTATCTAATGCCAGTGTGATACATACTACTTGTGATGCATCATATACACATATCAAGACAGCTGATGGTAAATTACAAATGTTCAAATGTTAGGTGTGGTGAATTTATTTTACCTAAAACAGAGATAAATAAATTTAAAATTGCATTGTTATCAATCAAAAATGGACGCTAGATCATTCATAAATATTGATATATGCCTGTGACATATCAATGGGATTCTTTCTAGGTATTTATTTTGAATCAAATTATTTATCCTTCGAAAATATAAAGTTTTTGTCATCATATGGTCCGTATGAGCTAAGGTCTCCGTTTTGCAAACAACCTACTCAACCTGCTTATATGTATAAGGGTTCTTTCAAATAAGACGCTTTTAAGTCTACCGATCTAAAATGTGAAAGTTGTAGGTCGAAAACTTTGACAGAAAAACATCAAGGAATACTTTCGCAAAAGTAGACAAAACAAAAGAAGAAAACGAACGCGAAATCCATGCGCGGTCCGCGGTTAGAAATAGGGTAGGTAAATCGGGTTTTTTAAGCTTGGTTTTGTTACAAATTACGTAGGGTAAAACCGGGATTGACGCCCCAGTGATATAGATGCCCCGATTGTAATTACTCTAGTTTCGAAAATACATAGCGTGTTATTTTATTTATCTATCGAGAGACTTTCCAACTCCCACCAACTGGATCGTGTCTCGTGTCTCTGTGCGATTGCATGGGACGGCTAGGTGCGATCAAAGTTTTTTCGGGATAGATGCCCTATTTCTCAGCGGGTCGTCTATCCTTAATGTTATTTATATGGACTTGGCAACTATATGGGATAGATGTCTCAAAATTTAGAGGTCCGCAATAATCGGTAAAACTCTGGAGATGACAAAGGTAATATTTTTTCCTTTCATAAATTCATGGTGAAAAGACTAAAGTACTTGCCAGTTTTACAATTAAAAGAATGAAATAATTTTACAGGGAGATATAACATATTTTCAAAAAGTGTGGCATCTATCCCGGTTTTACCCTACAGCGGCGGCGTGGTTATGTCCAAGTCATATAGGCAAGAAATTTGATTGTACAGCATAAAAAAGCAAACATTAACATAACACCAACGAGTTAACCTTAAATATTTTAAATTACTTAGTAATATAAACTACAGGCGTAATTTTGTTTTTGACAATAAATCAAACTAGATTTAAAAATTGTAAATTTTTGTTTTTAGCAATTCCATGCAAGGATAATGCGATGGGACGTGGGTTTAAGTCCCACCTGAGGTCGATGTTTTTTTTTTCAAGTGTTATTTATCTTTAGATTTATACAATTTTAAAAACCTGTCAGCTTAACCGAAAATCGAACAAGCATAAGCACAAAATATTAAAGGTCATGTCCAGGAACAAACCTATATATAGCTAGCAACACCCTGTATTTCTCATCTCCGAGTCCAAAGTAAATAGTCGGACTCGGAGTGCAAGTGACCGCCTCCGAAGGGAGGCCGCTTCGAGCGATGGATCACTCCCGAGGGCCCGGTACTCCTCACTTGACGAGTTTATTCCCTCTCGCACTAGTATTTGGTGTTTATTTTACGAATAAACTTATTAGTAATATGAAGTAGGATTGAAATGGACTAAACATATGCTTAGAAATAGGATGTCACCAAATTCATTTTTCTTACAATTAAATTTATTTGAGCAACAATCAGTAATTTTTACCAACCTTATTGTTAATTCTTTAGCGTTACATTTGGTAATATCATTTTTTTTTCCACACATCTCGTTTAAAAAATTGTGTGATAATAAAAAAAGTTTAAAAAAAACTAAAAACCGACTTCAAAATGAAACTAAAAAGCGAAAAATAATATTGACTAAAACATACCTAATCAGTTCTTTTTGGAGTCGGTGCCAGCCATCGAGAGTTAAAATGTGTTCATTCGCACCGACTCCAAAAAGAACTGATTAGGTATGTTTTAGTCAATATTATTTTTCGCTTTTTAGTTTCATTTTGAAGTCGGTTTTTAGTTTTTTTTAAACTTTTTTTATTTTACAATTTTAAGTGTTAAGTCCTCTATTTTTTCCCTCCTAACTTCGCCAAAAATTACTTTACAGCAAAGTAACTAATATTGGTCCTCTATGGACCCCCCATCCAATGGTATGATAAAAATAAGGTGTTATATAGGGTCAATTTTTCGACGAAAATTTATAAGTCTTAAGAAAAGGGTTTACCTACACTCCAACCAGAACGGCGGCTATTTTGGTGTCGTAACCATGTCGCGTTAAATAACAGGTTAAATTAAGAGAGGAACTTTCAAATTTTTTTTCGTTACTGGGTGTGCAGGTACGCCCCCAGTAAATAAAAATTGGCGGTCTGGTACCTCATAAGCTCCACATCTGCTCAACACACTGCGAAATACGTTCTGTCGACAAATTGCAGTATTATCTTCTTACTCCTATCCGTTAAGGAGTTCTGTGGCTTCCATCATCAGGTCAGCAACATGACATGATGATTACCAGACCCAAAAATCAGCATCGAGTCAGAAAATATATGCAAAACATTATGGGTGCCTATAAAAATTGAGGGTTGCCCTCGATTTACCAGGGATCCCATCATCAGAATTTGACTTGGTGGAAATGGGACCACCTCGGAAGTATACCCTTTCAAACTAAAAAATAAATTTTGAAATCGGTCCATAATTGACGGCGTAATCGCGTGACATACATAAAAAAAAAAAAAAAACAACAACAACATTCAGACGAATTGAGAACCTCCTCCTTTTTTTTGAAGTCGGTTAAAAAAATATGAAAAACTTTTTTACCAAGAATTATTAATGTAAATAAAAAACTTATTTTTTATTCGGAAGTTTTCTTACCCTTTTAAACTTAGCTGAGCCAGTTGTTGCACGAACTTCCTATTATTCGATCTACCTATTATCTATTTATTATATAATATCTATTTGTTTATTCGCGAATTTGCAGTTAGTTACTAAGACCCCCGCATACTTTCGGGTTTTGATAGGCCGTTAGTTAAACTAACGATGTTTCGTTTTCTATAATCTCATTTATTCAAAACTGATACACATGTGTATGTGAATGATCTGTGAATCAATTTGTAATCGACTGACATTCATTGTATGTATTTCAAAGACCGATAAAACTCTCAGCTGATCAAAAGTCTGTAGTGTGCGGGTTTTGCGCAACTGCCTTTATCCAAATAAACCCTAATCGCATTAAAACAAAACCCCTGTTTCGGATTCGGCATTAAACACGACAAACATATCAGGTTGCGCGACGGAGCCGACCGCGGCATCAAATTGAGCTTACGCAAGTTTGCTCCGCAAACATCGGAGCCCCTCGGTACGAACCCATTGCATTGCATTAGGAAAATATTTTACTATAGACTTTGACCGTGACTCCGTTTGCGTAAAACTCAGTTTAGAATAGATTAGAAAATGATTTATTTGACACACACAGAATTAAAAAAAAAATATCTCAGAATTTAAGAAAATAAAATGTGTCAAAAAGGCCCATGCTCAGCATTTGTCGTGACAGCCAGGGAGGTATCAGGACGCTGATTTTCAGCAGGGACCCACCCTAACGGTAGGCTCGGTCTATACCCAGTTTGTCACAAATAAAAATAAGAATAACACATTATTCGGGAATTACTTTTTTATTTCTAATTTATATTATTGACGATTTCAGATTTCATCAATTGATTGAGTAACAAACATGTGATGAAATGACTATAGAGGAGTTTTTTTGTAGTGTTAAATATTTAGTTAATTTTTTACTGTTCTAGACAAGTTTAAATAATAATAATAATAAATAAACCAATAACAGAAACAGTTGGATACCCATAATTAACTATTTGTAAATTCTTTTGAGTAAATAAATATCTTAAACCGTAAATGCTGATGATCTAGAATCTAGGACATAGGTACTACTTATTTTCACAGACTAACAAATATTTTAAATATTTTTGACATTAGCATTTCAAATATTTATTATTTAAATAAAATGTATTTCGCTGTGTATCGGGTCCAATCGCAATATTCCCGTACACTAATGCTAATAAGCGAGCTTGAGCGACGCGATGAGCGATCACCGCCCGCGACCGTGGGACGCAGGGGAGAAACAAAATACATATTTAGGCAGAAACAAATAAATATGCGCCACATCAAAGACTAAAATCCCTTTTCTAACTTTTCGACGCAGCAGCGGTACCACATCAGCACGAATATGTCAACCGTAGAAATATAATTAATTTTACTACACAAAAATGCTGCTATTATTTTATTTGTGATTCTTCTAATTTAGTAGCCAGTTTATTTAATCAGTGGTATCAGCGATAATGACAGAACTTCTCATTTCAATAGTAATTTTATACTAAAAGCACAGAGTAAGTTTTATAATACGTCTAAAAGTTTAGTAAATATCACTAACATATAATATTTCGGAGATAATTGCTGGGTTTATAATGTGCTAGATCGCGCTGTTGCGCCGACAATTCAGAAAAGGACCTAAAAATAATATCTGAGTTTTCGACAAAAGTACCTTATCTAATTACTACAAATAAGCTAAAAACATGTAATACAAAAGAAATCTAAAGAAGCTTTGAACCACTGATACGTTTATGTCTTTTACTATTGGGAACTAATGTAGCCCGTAGCTCCGTAGTCACAGCTGTAGTCGCTGCTACGAACCTTATTTGATTTGATAATTGTTAGAAGTTAGCAGTAATAATGTATTTTTTTAATTACCAGCTTCTTTCCGCGCCTTGGTATTTACATAGACTCAGAGTTAAGCCAAAGAGAAATGAATTAATTATTATTACCAAACTGTACAAAGCTTGTGTTATGTGACTAGATTTAAGAATTGCTGTTCGTTTAATCTTGCTAAAACTCGAGAACGGTGTTGGCAACATTTAGTTTTTTTTTATTAAAAAAATATTTTTTTGTGGTCATTTCGACTCGATCAATGGCTTCCGGCCACACTGTAACTTGCTCTCTAGAAATATAAGTAAATTAATAGTGAGAATTGTTTTATCTACGACCTAGTCTTATCACCGCCAGGCGATACATCCATTATTGTGCACAGACCTGCACAAACGGCTAAACCGATTTTGCTAGTTTTGGTGGTTGAAATATTCGTGTTAGTCCAGGGAAAGTTTAAACAGTTAAAATATTGAAAAAAAATGCGTATTTAACACCCCGTCGTTTTTGCGTCGGGGGTTAAAAATGGTAAAAATGTAAATTTTATTTTTCCTTACAAACTGTTCCCACATTAGAATAGTTTGTTACGGGATTGCTACCATGTACCTTATTTTTGAGTTCCCGATATTTCGGCACTGTTGCAAGCGCCATGATCACGGAAATATCGGGAATTGAAAAATAAGGTACATGGTAGCAATCCCGTAACAAACTATTCTAATGTTCCCACATGTCAAACAGACTGCGCTCCGAAATTAAATTTACTTCTTACCGAGTCAGCTAGTTACGTATAAAATAAACATTTATAAACATCCGTGGCTTAGGTAGAAATGCTCCTGCTTATGACACAAACATTTGCCCCTCTCGGGATTTAAACCCACAATCGCCTGGAAGTCCAGATCGCGAACCACCGGTAGACCGGACGACCATTATAATAACTAAAACGGTTCATTTACAAACTATTCTAACGCAGAAACATAATAGCTAGATGACACCACCAATCAATTGACATACTTTTTATGAGCTGTTAAAAAGCATCTCTTTTACTTATAATTTGTATGGCGATAGCGAACTATGACGTCACTGTTAACTTCACCCAACTGCCTTACTATAACAAAAAAAAAAAATTATACACGTAGATCTACACATCGGAACACTTTCCACGCTATTAGCCCTCATGTATCAAACAAAACATGTGTTAACGCACTTGAAATTATCAGCACCAGCGAAAATCATTCAAATTTAGCGTCACATGACATCCACATATCAAGTACACGGGAGCTAGAGGATTAAGGGCTTACCGGTATTGGGGCCCTTGTTAGCTTAGCTTTCCAATTTGGGCAGCGATACCGATTATCGAAACTTTTTATCGTCGAACCTTTTTTGTCATATAATTTATGGCTGGGTAAGTAGAGTCAATATTAAAGGAATATTGGTGTTGGAACATATTGGTTATGTCTTTTTAGGATTCCGCAACTAAAATACGTGATTTAACTGGGCTGGAAATCTTTTTTTTATAGAATGACATTATATGACGCTACGTAGTGTAGGACGCCCCCCAGCCCGATGGACCGACGACCTTAGGAAGATGGCTGGCAGTGGCTGAATAAAAAAGCGGGAGATCGTGCTCTCTGGCGTTCTTTGGGATGGGCTTACGTCCAGCAGTGGACTGCAATAGGCTGAATAGATAGATATGACGCAATGTGAAAAAAGCTAAAAGTATGTATAGTTAAATATACAGAGCATAAAAAACGCATAGGCAATTAGGCCTTAAAATTACGCAATCACATTACGTGGTTTTAAGAAATAACGTACACCTTGTACACGAAACCTACAAGCGTCGTGGTTTTTATTTTATATTTGTTCTATCGTGATAACGGCAATAAAACTTTAGTCTTACGTCTCGGAATCTCACCGATTTTTTACCTTAAAAGTTCTAAACCAAGCTTGCTTCATGCTTCAAGTGCTTAGGTACATAAGCAAATCTCAAGAACAATTAAAAACATACAAAGTAAACTTAACTACAACAGAAAACATTTCCCAGTCACGAAAAAGTTACCGCGATCGTAAACTGAACTCGAGCATAAAATTAATTCATTATTCCGATAATTTTACGAACGGGAAAGCGATACATCATACATATCCACGCGGGCGTATCATATCCTATGATCGTTGTAGCCCAGCTTGCTTCTATTACAAAATTAATACGAGTACCTACCTACTTATTTATATCGTAGGTAAGCATCTCCTGTCAGCCGTCACAGAAAAGTGAGACATCAGCTGCTACACTTTTTTTCATTACATAGACACCCATTTTTCGGTAAAGAATTTGAGCAAACATGGCCGTGCCCTGTACAATGTGAAAAAAATGTGAACGCATCTGCCGCATTGTCCAATTTTGGACCAATAGCGACGTTTCCCGCTCCCCTAGCTGTCATTTAACTGTCAGATCGAATTTAGTGTTTTTTTTTCTGGCGGGAGCGAAGGGCGTTGACGCACGGTACATGGCCTGACTCGTTGAACAATTGAACTGATTGAATTATGCTTAATTCGGAACGCACCGGAACGTTATGGATTGCCACCCGCATTGTCCGCGGGTAAATAAGGGTAAATGTAGCTATTATTGCAAAGTTTGCATGGGTAAACTAGTTATTTACAAAAATAGGGTTTAAATATTTCGTTGAATCGTGCGAACTACAAATCAAACGTAATAAAAATTGCTTACAAAGTAAAGTAGGTCCAAATTGTAATTATTTATCGATAATTTTATGAAAAAGTTTTATTTAATGAAACACCAAATGATTATAAATTTTTCTTTTTAGCAATTCCATGCAAGTTTTAATTGAAGATAAATAACACTTGAAAAAAATCATCGACCTCAGGTGGGACTCGAACCCACGTCCCATCGCATACCGGGCGAGTGCTTTGACCACTAAGCTACCGAGGACGTCACGTGACAAGATGAAATTCCTCAAGTGTTTTTTCTCGCTGTCAAAGCCAGCGTATTCTGATCAATGTTGTAGCTATATGTATAGCTGAGTAGTATACTACCGTCAACACCCTATAGAAATATTATTACAAATATTTGACTATTGGTTAAGATCAGAAATGCTTAAACATTGTAAATTTTTCTTTTTAGCAATTCCATGCAAGGTTTAATTGAAGATAAATAACACTTGAAAAAAATCATCGACCTCAGGTGGGACTCGAACCCACGTCCCATCGCATACCGGGCGAGTGCTTTGACCACTAAGCTACCGAGGACGTCACGTGACAAGATGAAATTCCTCAAGTGTTTTTTCTCGCTGTCAAAGCTTTTTTTTTTTTTTCAAGTGTTATTTATCTTCAACCAAATGATTAGTTCTTAACAATTGTCAAGGATAAATAATTCTGACTTTACTGTCGATAATTCTTATAATTAATGAAAATAATCCATAACAGAAGTGATCAAATAATTTTAATTTAGGTAGATTTTAAAATGTTAGGTATTAACAAAAATTGGCCAAGTCTCTTAATGCTGAAAAAGGAATTAGCGTGACCTATTCCAATCGACCTCCTGTTCCAAAACCACTAAATCAAACAATAAGTCAAAAACACAAAAAAAGGGTTAATATCTAGTTTTCTAGTTACTAGTCAACAACCATTGCGTGTAAGCCTTAATTTTTTTACCATTATTGTAATTTGGTCGCGACCAACAGTCGATGTAGTGAAGCGCAATCTTTGTAATCGCAAACATGGCAGAGTCCACTAATGGACGAGCGTTGTAGCGGCCGTCTTCTGTTTCAAGTTTCCACACGCGTGCAAACACCGCCTTTGACGGCCGAGCCGACGGGTTCCTCATTCTACCAATACTGTCTTATTCAGAGTGCATTTGCTAGTCCGGGACTAGGGTAACCTACTGTAGTAACGGTGTCGTGTGGTGCCGGCACGTTAAAAGAATAGCACCACCCCCCTTCTCTTTCTATGGGTGTCGTAAGAGGCGACTACAGGAGAACCGCCACAAGAAGACGGGCAGCAGCGTCTCCTCTCCACCATTGGCCAAACTGCGATCGCCAACCCGCCTGCCAAGCGTGGCGATTATGGCAAAATCCTCCTTTTGGAGAGGCCTGTGTCCAGCAGTGGACTAATATAGGCTGGTGATGATGATGATGATGAGTAACTTACAGTGTGGGTGCACAAATTACGTATACCTAGCGCGGCGCGCTAGTACAGTGAGTCAACCTCAGTCCCGGACTACAAATGCACTTTGAATAAGACAGATAGAGATTAGTCGATGACATTTTTACTGGCATCAATAGTAGTAGATATAAATAGCAGAGTTTTTTTCATATGAACTTCCCACGCGGTTTGCACCTCACGCTTATGAAAGGAACAGCTGTAAAACAATTCATTAGAACAAACAGAAATTCCAAAAATATTTTTAAGGAAACCTTTTAAACTGTCATTCGTTTGATTTTGAGTGCATATTAAATAATTGAAATTAAAGTGATTACGTCACCGCAAACCCCTTAAAATAACTAAATATTAGCCAACCAATTAAAATGCAAGTCGATATTATCGAGAAACGTCTAACGTAGGTTCACATTTTTGGGTAGAATATCTTAAGCCCGGTTCCTAGACAGATAGACTAATGGCTCGTTACTTTTGACGCCAATTTGCTGATGTACACTTACGCATAGTACAATATAGGAACCCGGTGTTAGAGACCTTGACATTATATTATATATATATATATATATATATATATTCATATAATAGGTGAGTTTAACCTATTAAAAAATTAACATTTTTACACTATAATTATACTATTAGTTCTTCATAAACGTCTTATACTTCTTCGTTTGCTTAGACTTCAGTATTAAGAGCTAGTGTTATATCACATGTGGGTATGCCAATTTCAGTGAGTAACAAACTTTTAAATGAATGATTAATAAGATACTTTAAGTAAATGATAAATATGCCTTTGGCAAAACCGAATACGAACAGATAACGAATACAAATTAAATCAGTGTCAGTAGTAGATAAAAACAATAACTTAATGCCATTAATTCTCTAAATTCATTGCATATTTCAATAGTAGTGATTGTAAGTAACGTAATGGACGAGCAGTGTAGGACCGGCCTTCTTCAGTTTCAAGTTTCAACACACCGGCGCGCGCGCAAACACTAAACAGCCTTTGACGATTGGCCGCGTAGTCCAGCCGGTGGAGATTGGTCGTTGCTCATAAATTATATATAGCTTAAATCGGTATCGGTATCGTTTTAACAGTAAACGCTTAACTTAACATAACTTATCTGTTAAAAATACTAAACTTAATGTGGACACGGTTACAACAAACGTTGACCATAGCCTAATTTTAGGTAAAAAAACAACTCCATCAGTGTCAAAACTAAATAAGTGTCAAAAACTTAATGAATATTTAATTGAAGCTTAAATGCTTTAATTGAATAAATGAATTTATGACGGATTTAACTAAATAATCACTATCTATGTTGACTTGCATAACTCTTGTAACTATTAAATCTATATCGATTGTAATTAAAAAATAATTCTGATTCCTATAACTTGTGCGTGTTTACGATTGTACGCCAAAAAGGCACGACACGGATATACATGCAAAGTCAACATAGATCGTGATTATTAAGTTAAATCCGTCATAAATTCATTTATTCAATTAAAGCATCTCTAAGACAAAACAATGTTTTTAAACCCATATTGTACACCTGTGCTCCACAATAAAGATATTATGGTTATACATTGATAAGCATTCACGACTTCGTACAATTTACCAAACCATCACATAAACATTTACCTCTTCTTGCGGGATTGAAACCCGCATAGGCGGTCTGTACAAACCACTAAAAGAAAACGGTCATCTTTTTGAAATTCACGACACCAATCCCTTTTGGCGTGAGTATGGGAATCATAGACAAAGCCGTCGTTGTCTTTGGTTTTGCGTCACAGTAAATATTGTTTTAGGCAGGCTGCGTACGCGCACATGTGAAACTGTGTCCATTTACTCAGACGATACGATATATTTTAAATTCAACTGGATAGATTAGTTTTTACTTACCTATTTATATTATTTTGTTAAAGTCATTGTGTTACAAATAGGTACACGTACGCTGTACCGTTCAGGCTATTTTATTTATTTACTTAAACTCAATTTTACAGATTAACATCGTACAAAAGGTGGACTTTATCGCTATGTGCATTCTCTGCCAGTCGTTCGCTCCACTTTTTTAATGGAGGCTATTTTGAAAAGTATTATAATGGATGCGATTACAATAAATATACATTAAAAACCAAAATCAAGATACAAGATATCACATTTCTAACAACAGACCATTAAATTTGGTTAAAAACCATATAATTACTTACTGTTATTGTAAACCCTTATTATTTTGACGTTTTTATTGTGCCTCGATACGGAAAATTCGTGTGACAACGGAAACAGTCGCTCGTCTAGTTCGCAGCGGGTTAGGCAGAGTGGAGATTACCCAAGCAGCGCGCGCAAACACTGGCTAGCAGCGGCCCAGCAGGGCTAGCATGCGCGCATCGGTTATTTTATCGATAGACAAGACAAATTTTGTCTTCGACGATAATTTTGTCGTGTTCCCTAACCTAACGGATCACAGACGTTTTGAATCCTTTTTCTTAACATTTTCAGGGCCTCCCGTTGTTCGTAGCCACTTATTTTTACGTTATAATAGGGCATTGCCATGATATTTTGGTTTTTTCTTTGTTATCGTCGAAGACAAAACGACATATTTACCTCAAGTCGATAAAATGCCACGACAAAATTTTATCGTGTTGCGCATGCTAGCCCTGCAGGAGTGCAGGTGTTTACTGTCGCTTTGGCAGGGTCTCAATACTTGATTGCATCCTATAATAATGTGCCTATATTTAGGTAGTTAGGTGAAAGGTCATTATGGACGAGCTCTGTCAAAGTTCACAAGAAAAGCTTATAAACATGAGACAGTTAATTGATATCTTCAACTTTATACTGCCTTTGTAGTAGAGTATCTCCACTCCAGTTAACCATTAACGATTCAGTCAGTTTATCTTTAGTAATGCGCAAAACCATTGAAATTGAATTCCTTACAAATAAAATATTCCCAAGCTCGTAAAATTGATAAGCTAGACAAGACACATTGATAAGCTAGAAGCAATGCAAATTAGATTCATTAAACTACTAGTAAATAATAAAACGAAGGCAAATTGCAAAGGTAATTATTATAAATTATTTAAAATTTGTAGAATTCTTCCGGTCAGTTTAAAACATACCTAAGTACCAATTAGCAATAAATAACCACGACAGTCAAAAGTATAGCCCAACATTGGTCAATCATAGTAATTGTACCCGGTCTATGTCTGCGGGCAAATTTGTGGTACCTAAAGTAAATAACTACTTTGGTGATAGAACATTAAAAAAACGGTTACCATTTCTATTAAATAGTTTGCCCTAAGATATACGCCGGGAACAAGATAAAAATGTATTTAAAAGAAAACTTAAAAAGTATTTTTTAGCTAACTTAGCTTAGTATTTAAGTTTATTTAGTAAGTTAGAGATTCGTGATCCCACAGACAAACTATGTAAATAGTTTTGTGGGACTACTATATTCCAACTGTAAACTGTTGTTTGTTTAATAAGTAAATAAATAAATAAACCCAAATCCCTTTAAGCCACGAGTACCTATAAATAGCCAAATAAGCTTCTTTTTCAAGCTCCACCCGGGCCAATTAAAAACGAGTTCTAAATATAAAGAACTAAATATATTATTTACGATAAAAAATCATATTATTAGAACACTTAAGTGCCGATAATACACCTAATTTTGCGGGACAAGAGCCAAGAGCTAAGCGAGATCATAAAGATTTAGAATTGCATTTAAATGTTGAATAATAAAATGTTTAAGGCAGTGAGTAATTGGCCTTATGTAAAGGTACCTTCTTAATTGATAATTCAACAAAATCTTTAAGATACACCTCAAAGGTTTTGCAGTCTTATCAGTCAGCTTTCATCAAATCCGTAAATCTCCAAATAAAATGTTAATTACAACAGTGAGGACAGACAGACGCACAAATTAATTAATCCATGAAAACGTGTCGATATTAGACCCACCCTCGCTACATCGTCGAAAGGGTTGGGGGTGAGGTACAGTGATACATCTGTATTGGGGATCGAAAACAAACGTTACTGGACTATTTGTTTTGGATTCGAGCTTGTCATTAACAGTTGTCGGGAGTTGTAACAGTCTGTTCCTGTGTCAATTAGAACGAAATATTATTATTTTGCAAATATTCTTAGTAAGCCTGAATAGATGGCAGGAAAATAATATCCGAGCAGTATGTAGGCTATAACCCGAGTAGGTAAATAATTTATCTACATTAAGCATAATAATTTACCTACGACTTTTGCTTATAAAGGACTGCAGATTATAGGTACATAGGATATAAGTACAAGTACAATAAGCAGCTATTTCGAACTCCCACACGTAACTCAAACCTCTTAATTTCCGACACATATTTGCTAACTACACAACCGCCGAACAAACATTTGACAACTTTAGCCTTACGACTCATCAAATATTTGGAATGCGCACAAAAATCTTAGTTATCCACGAAACAAACAATTAGTTAGATAATAAACGTCTGACCACAACAATAAACGTCAAAGCTTCACGTACTCAAACGCACGGCCAGTCGCGCCGCGGGGAGCCTCCTTAGGCCAATATTGAAATATCTTTTATCTTGTTCCTTTTCTTCGGTCGAATTAGAAAAAATTGACACCTGTCATAAAAGGAGCCTGCTCCCACGACTGTTGTGTAAAGCTGATCCCCGCAATGAGACGTCCTGTAGGTAAACAAGCCAGTGTTCTGTGTGACGGACAAGTGAATGGCCCGGTCGTAACATTACAAGTGTACTTTTTAAATGACAATAAAAAACTTGACGTTCAACACTCGTTTTACGAAGTCAAAGCTACCTATTCTTCTGTAAAAAAGATTTGTTATTGAGAGTAAACTATTATTAAATAACTTTGTAGTACTATGGACCTTAAATATTTGAGCCTTTAACATTCCATTAAAAAGAAATGATTAACAAAATAAACATGCGGATAAATGTTTATTTGTTTCAAACGAATTGTATTGTGAACTCAGTTCATGTCAACATGGCAGCTAATGGCTTAATAAATCAGAGGAGTTAATTTTCTTGATAGTAAAAAAAATCGTAAGCTTGTTGTACACCCAACTGCCCTTTTGATTCTGTTTCTTCTTCCCATGTAAACTTAAGAAAAATACAACTAGGATTACCATGAAAACAATTAACATTAAACCCCACTAACAGCAACATTTCTCTTTCCAGCACCAAAGCTGATGATCCCGCCGGCGGAGTTCGTGAACCAAGGGGTCCTGGGTAGCCCCCAGGAGGGGCTCCGGACCCCCACCGGCAGCCAGATGCTGGCCAACCCCCTCCTCAACCTCAACAACACCGGCCGCACTAACTTCACCAACAAACAACTCACCGAACTCGAAAAGGAGTTCCATTTCAACAAATACCTCACCAGAGCGAGGAGAATAGAGATTGCCTCTGCCCTTCAGCTCAACGAAACGCAAGTCAAAATCTGGTTCCAGAACCGACGGATGAAGCAGAAAAAGAGGATCAAAGAGGGACTCATCGTTGCTCCCGAAGTGACCCCTTCCTCCCAACAGACAGTCGGCTCTAACGAAAACAGTCGAGAGTCCAGCTAAGCCTGACGCTCGGAGTGAGTGAGTGAGCTCGAACAGTACAAAGACTTTGATAAGTGACCCGCTCTATTTGTATGATGAAAGAAACTATACGCGTATGTAGACCGAAGCACCCGTCGATTTTTTCTATGCATCACTTGCTACAAAATGGTTGCGTTCAAAAATCGTATTGCTTCTGTTCCATTCATACCTACGCTACGGCTTAATATTTAGGTTTTTTTGTGAATGTACAGTCCTAAGCCCTCCTGGCAACCCAAAGAGAATAGTAACCACCAACTCGTAATTAAGACACTCCTGTTTATTTAATTTGTGAGGTTAAAACAAACTAAAAATAGGTTTTTTTATTTCTGTACCTAATTACTTAATGTTAAAAACAAAATCGCAGATGTTACTTAAACTTCAGATGCGCTGCAATGAGGGCTAACCATGATTCTTTAAGGCAGTGTTACTACAACCTTGTATTGTTTTACTGTATCGAGTTTGACGTAAGAACAACACTGCTTACGTAAAATTAAGCGTATGGTTATGCCCCTGTGCTAAGTTAATTGTACCTATACACATTCCAGTAACTAGAATGCACAAAACATGAAATTCACTTTGGATTTTGTAAGAGTGATCCCTAATTTCCCAAAATACCTTTTTGTGACTTATTCCTACTAGCTTTCTTTTGTTAAATAAACTATTGACAGTCCAGGGATTTAGTCTAGCTTACTGCATGTTAATAATACTTCCTTATACTTTCTTCGATAACACATTAACCAATGTTTGCAAGTGATCCATTATGAAAACGACGTTGTGCGCTCCAAACTTAATTTAGGACATTAAGTATTGCTACATTGAAGTTTGGTGATAAGATACGACATTTTTAAGGTCGTCAGTTATATTACCTCGATTTACGAGCGGCTATCACTTGACCCAAAGATTAAAAACATGTAATCCAGGATTTTCTATTGGTCGACTAACAGATTGTATAGATCATGTTGGCACGTTTTTTAGCGTACCTATACGACTCACACCGGGTTCCTATATTGTACTATGCGTAAGTGCACATCAGCAACTGATCGTATTGATGTCAAAAGTAACGAGCCGTTATAGTCGTTCCTATAAAATTTGACGAAGCGTCATTTATAGGAACGCTTTTGAGTATGTCAAGTTGACAATTCCTATACCATCCGTTAGCAAAACCAACCGTTTCTCGGATATAGGAACCGGGCTTCAATGTAGTTCGCATTGTTGTGTTTTAGATGACAGAGTCGTTTGTTTTGTGACTAATAAATAAATGTACGCCAAACTTCATTTGCTGTAGGTAGGTACGTGAAAGAACATGTCGTGCGTGCATCCCGAACACCCGAACAGCGTGAACGAGTCTTGGGCTATCTCTAATCTAAGGCATTATCTTAAGGGTCACTCTTAATGTTGTTAAGTAGGTAGTTATTCCTTCTTTTTTCGCAGTTTTGTTGTTCTTTAACCAACAACTTAAGAGATATTTTAAATAGATCAACTTGGGCAAGTATTAGGGGATTATTTAAAATACTACACGTGAGACTAAATGAGTATCACGTTTAGTATTTCCATTGTAAAAATAGCATAAAATGCGTTAACAGTTTTCCTAGTTGACCCCAATATTTTAGGTACTCCTAAAAAATAATATGTATCATCAACTTAAGTAAATCTTCTAAGTATTGACATTCCGACTATTTTATAATCTTGTTCATCAAAATGATAGGTTCAAGAGATGTCAACATCGAAATTGTATCAAGTAAAAGACAATGTAGAGAAAAATCACCTCAACTACCATCATCGACGACCTCCGTAGCCGAGAGGCGAGCACTCGCCGCCATCTCTAAAGGTTCCGGGTTCGATCCCCGGTCGGTTCAATGTAGAAAACGAACTTTTTAATATTGGCCCAGATCTGGATGTTGTTGTGGTAGGTACCATCGTTGCTTCTGATTTCTATAACACAAGTGCTTTAGCTACTTCAGATCAGGATCAGAGCAATGTATGTGATATAGTCAAATTAATATTTAAAAAAAACATCATAATCGGTCCACTGTTGGACATAGGACTCTCCTAATGCTCGACACCTAATGATTGGACTCATCCAATTGCTTCAATTTGTCGGAGGACGCCTGACGCTGCGTTTGCCAAGTATCAGCCTCTTAAAACACATTGGTTATCAGTTCTACGGCAAAAGTGAACAGCCCTGGCACTATCTATGGCAAAAATGAATGAGCGAATTTTGTTCAAAAATCACGACTCATCGGAGTTCTGATTCTACATAATGATACACTTACACGTTTCGTAAGGCAGCGTATCTAGCGGTGACAAGATAAGACCCTCGACGACAATCTTGCCTGAACTACTAGATAGCTCTTATCACAGCGATATCGCGTGTCGATGTAATTGGATACAGATTTTAAGATAGAAAATAGAAAATAACCATATTTTGGGCCTAGTGTAGATGTTATTACGATAGCTGTATTACTTCATTTCGCAAATCAAATTGTACATTACCGAACTCAATGTGTAACTAACGGATTAGACTTAAGAACTTTGATATATTTTTTTATATTTATTTTATAACTTTATTTTTAGACCAAAGCTCAGTTTTCTAATTTATTTTCGAAGGTACTGCAATGTAATTATCGGTGTACAGATGCTTAAAATAAATCTAAATGTATATAATGCGTGATCAGTTGGTTTGTGTGTACATTTCCTATCATTAAGCTAGTACCTAATACTTTATCAATAAATTAATTAATCTATTTTCCAAATGAAGTTTTACTTTACCCTTAAAAAACCGATAAAGGTTTTTTTATTTTTTATTTCTTAGTCTTAGAATTACAAGTACAACAGAAGATTTTTTTTAAACTCCGATAAATATCATTTTATATCATTTCTTTAAGGCAGAAAAACTAGATAATACCCCTCTCTGCTGTAAGTTTGTAAGGAGTTAGGTATCCTACAGAATTAAGTAATGCTACAACAGCAGTCAGATTAATGCAATATCATTAAAGTAATAAGATGACATTTTTTGATCAGAACTGCGAATATTGCTCGTATCTCTTCATCAACGTAAAAAAACCTGAAACCTTCAAATGTCTGAACAGATTTTTCTTAAGTCATATCTAAAAGCACTCTCAACCACATTACCTTTCGAACAAATAAAAACTTATTTAAAATCAGTGCATCCGTTTGGGAGCTACGATGCGATGCCACAGACAGATAGACAGAATCACTTTTTTCGTCAGGGGATAAAAATATTTTGTTTTACATGTCACTTTTTTTAGTAAGCAGATTTAACAAAATAGATTTTATTGGATATCTTTCTTGATTTCGGGTCATCTCTAGAAATACCTGGTATTCTCATTTTCCTGCGACAGATGTGCATACCATAATCATAAAACGGGTTCCGTTTTTTGTATGGGAGCCCCCTTAAATATTTATTTTATTCTGGTTTTTAGTATTTGTTGTTATAGCGGCAACAGAAATACATCATCTGTGAAAATTTCATCTGTCTATCACGGTTCATGAGATACAGCCTGGTGACAGACGGACAGACAGACAGACAGCGGAGTCTTAGTAATAGGGTCCCGTTTTACCCTTTGGGTACGGAACCCTAAAAAAGTAAAATCAACTGTTATAAAATATTGTTTATTTAATGCAATACAAAAATAAATAAGGTGATACACATACATAACATGTTATACACTTAGTATACATTTGGAATGACTTGTTACATTACATTCTGTATAACTAACACCCGCACCGCCAGCACCAATCAGTAAGCCTCAAGTTTCCTCAGCTTTTTAAACAATAAATAAATATGCAGAAAACAAGCATAGATAAAGTACACCTTATCATTGTCTATGCTTGAAGTAAGTGATTAACAACCCTGTGTTACAAGTTACTACTATGTATTTTACTAGAGATAAGTCCCAAAACACCCAGATCCAAGCCTATTTAAAATTAATTTTAAATTAGTGACTTTGATTTAAATAAGTTAGTTGAATTAAGCCGAATTATTACATAATTTCATTGGCAATGAGTCTTTAATTAAAAGAATAATTCTATTTTGAGTTAGAACACAAAAATATTATAGACTTACTATGAAATGTTGACACATCAGAAAACCTCGGTAGTGTTAACATACATTTCAAATTCTTTATCTTATCTGTAGACAATATTTATGTCCTAAACCTAGTAAAACCTAGTCTATGTTTTGGTAGTTCTTACTCAACATAATCATTCAACAATCTTTGTTTTTAACAATAACCATTTTATCTAGCCCGAAACTAAGCAAAACTTAAAGATAAATAACACTTGAAAAAATCATCGACCTCAGGTGGGACTCGAACCCACGTCCCATCGCATGCCGGGCGAGTGCTTTACCATAATAGGCCATCTTTAATTAAACCTTGCATGGAATTGCTAAAAACAAAAATTTACTAAGCAAAACTTGCATTAATAGTCTGACCATCAGACCCAGAATTCTTTTCGGGTTTCAGAGTCATCCCCTGTTCTAATAAATAGCACAATTATATACATACTTTCGAAATTATATAAGGTCCGATTTTATTAGTGTTCATCCTGTTAACCTGTGACTATATAGGTGAAAAGCAATCGTAAATACCAACTTTCAAATGTCTATCATAAAAACTTAAAAAGTTAAAAATTAATTTATACAAAATAACAACATCGACTTCATATTGCATAAACTCGTCCTATCTTCCACTCTTTCTCGCTCTGTACAAGGGGAAGGAATAAGACGGATAATCAGATGGTTAAACGTAGCAAAGATAGGACGAGTTTATGCAATATGAAGTCAATGTTGTTGATTTTTTAACTTTTTTAGTTTTTATGGTACACATTTGAAAATTGGTTTTTACGATTGCTTTTCACCTATATAGTCACAGGTTAACAGGATGAACACTAATAAAATCGGACCTTATATACATACTTTCGAAATTATATTATTATACCCAGTTAAACAGCTAAATAAATGCTTATAAGTAATATTATTAGGTACCCATAATATTTGGAATAGTGTGCGTAGTAATTGTCATCATTAATATTAAATTAGTTTTAAAACATAGCCAATTTAAATGCCATAAAGTAAAGACTAGATACAGAGCCAAATAATAAAAATATATTTATAACATACGTAGCTATTTCTAAAAGTGCTTTCACACTAGGCGAATTAGATAGACATGGTGCATAGTCGCGGAATCGCACCATACTACAGTCACAAATAAAATAAAATAAATTAATTAATTATTAAATTGTTTCCACAATCACACCAATTATCTAGCCCCTAACTAAGCAAAGCTTGGCTATGGCGACTAGATGACGGATAAACATACTTAAATACGTTTATAAACATCCATGACTTACGTGCAAATGATCGTGCTCATCACACTAACATTTGCCCCTCGCGGGATTCGAACCCGCAACCGCCAGGCATTGCAGTCCGGAGCGCGAACCACTACACCACACGGTCGTCAAATAATAATAATAATAAACGGTAAGTTTTCATTGAATTTAAAGCCGCTATAGAATTTTCTGATAATTTAATCAAAACAAAAAAAACTGTAGGACTAACATCGAAATCCCAAAATATATCCCCATTCATTCTAAATGACCAATCAGCTGTTTAGATTTAAATGCGAAATATTTTGTTTTTGTTAACTTATAACCTTATTTTTACGCAGAACTTACAAATTATATGAATTTTATTGCTAGTGGCAGTTCATCCCCTCTAGCACGAGCAACAAAACACGATATGATCCGATATGATAATTATAGCGATTTATCGCCTCTTTACTTTCAAAATATGATAACATACATATGGCGGCTAGCCATCTTGAACTTTTATTGAAACAGTGAACATGTCCGTGTCGGCGACGCGACGTCACGATTATGCTCGATTTTCCGATAAAAGTTCATATTTTGACAAAAAATATGCGACAAATCGCTATATTATATCGTGTTTTGTTGCCCATGCTAGAGGGGCATGATTAAACCTCGCGACTATCATTTTTATATGGACTCGCGATAAGTTATAAGTCGCGTAGTGTGAAAGCACTAAATCTGTTTAAACTGACAATCAATTCTTAAAACAAAAGAGTACATTTATTTAGGTTCAACGATCTCGAATTTGACATCAAAGTCGCTATCCTGGAGGTTTTTTATGAGGTTGGTCTTCTGGAATGCAACCCCTGTGGTTATTACACCACCCCTGAAATAGACAGTCGGTTTAAATTGGTTACTAGTCATACGAAGGTGTTTCTAATATTATCTATGCCTGTGCATTAAAAAAGTTGTCAATAAATAAAAAAAACGCGAATTCATAAATAAATCAATTTGAAACTCATTCGCTAACGAGTAAACCCTGGATGTTGGTGACAGATCATGCAATCTGGGCTGTTGGCTCCTATCTTGTGGAAAAGTTGTGAGTGGATGGGTGATCATTCTGACCATATTTACGCCGCGGTTATGAGTGGATGGGTGACCATTCTGACCATATTTACGCCGCGGTTATGAGTGGATGGGTGACCATTCTAACCATATTTAGTGACATTTATCACGAGCATCTTCGTGCTTCGGAAGGCACGTTCAAAGTTGGTCCTGGCTGATATCGCTTGATTTTAGTCGTAAAACCTAATCAGAGGCGTTATGTCGGCTTGATTACATCTGACAGTAAGGTTTAGTCACTGGCCTTTCAACACTCCTCCTCCAATTCGCACTAGGCCTGCGTGGTGAAGTATGGCCCAAGCCACCTCATAGTTGAGGTGAGGCCTGTGCCCTGCAGTGGGACGTATATAAGCATACTTTACTTTTTTACTGATTGAAAAGGAGTTTATTTTACATTGATTCACAACATTTAGTTCTACCGTACAAAGAAGAGTACTCACTCCTTAGGCATGCTGTCCCTCTCCCGCAGCAGCGTGACGGCGCACTGCACCAGCGCGAGCGCGGTGAAGCCGTAGCCGGGGTCGCGGCCCGACACCTGCCGGCCGACAAACCAACTATACTACTAAGTACTAGGGAACTATCCACAGATGGCGCTAGATGTACTTAAACGCCGATCAAAATATTTTGCAAATACGCCAGTAAAAGCACTTTTACACGTCCCAATATTATTTTTCTACCAAACCAGTGCTTTCGGAAAATTTGAGGGCAGTGCAGAAAAAAAAGTAGAGCAAGAAACTCGGTCACTACTGCCAGCCTCTTTTCAAATATAAATATTTTGTTCATAGAAATGCTACCAAGTTGGCCACGTTGAATTTATACAACATTTTCTTTAGATTCTAAGGCTTAGGATGATAGGCAAAAGAAAAGCATTTTTAAAAATCATACCCTATCAAGCTTCAATAACCCACCGGTGGCCGCGTAGCAATAAAATTTTCATTGTGTCTCTTTACCGTGGCCTGACGGGTGAAGGACTTTAGTTCTTTGTATGGAAGAATATAAAAACTTAAAGAACAACTAAATTTATAATTTATTATGCATTATCTATTTTAGCACCTCGTATTTATCTGGCAGATTAAAAATATTGTCGTTTGCGACAGTCCAATTCATTACAATCAATCAATAAAGGAACGATTTTCATCATCAATCAGTTGTAACCAGAAATCACACAAGTTTATGTCAGAACAGATTGCAATTTTTTTTTTTAATAATCAATGTCAGGTGACAAGAAATCTACTCTAAGAAATTGTTTGTAATAATAAACGGGCAGCTTCTTCCAAGCTGAACAAATAAAAAAAGCTTACTTTTAACTTAAAAGAAGCCAAAGGTCCCTGAGCAAGTCACTTTATTTCGTAACACGATTTCGAGTAAAATCCGAGATTTGAAACGAAACGATACCGCGATTCAGAAAATTGTAGCGTCATCTATAGATAGCTGGTATTTACGCAAAGTTAGACTTCCAATACAAGCTGTTGCGAATTATTTGGGAGAAGTCATATTCGTCATCTCTGGCTTGCCTTCATTAATGAGCGGTAGTGTAAGAATTAAAAAAATCTACCAGTTATTTAAAGAGGAGAAAATTAAGATGCGATTTAAAAAATAATACAGTGTTTTACCGATATTTTTTCCCTAGAGCGCCATCTATTGTTTTGGTAGTGCACTAACTCCATGCTTAGTTACGATTACCTCTATAAGATGTCGCCCCTCATAGTATTGAATGGAGATTTAATTGGTGCTCGGGGGAAGAAATTATTCTAATTAGATGTTTTAGAGGTTACCGGGATTGTCCAAAGCGGTGGCATACCTCTCTAGGAAAGGACCGCTAAGGAAAGGATGCTAACAAAGGACCAAAAGAAGTGGTACCGTCTTTGTTTCTGATTTCTATAACACAAGTGCTTTAGCTACTTACCTTAGGATCAGAGCAATGTATGTGATGTTGTCCAATATTTATTATTTATATTTATTTATTTAATTATAACTGACTAGCAGCCCGTCCCGGCTTCGCACGGGGTAGACAATTATCGCTAATAGTTTCGGCAGCGCATTCGACGAAAGACATTTTAAGACTCATTTTTCTACACCTTCGGTTACATTGTTCAAATTTTACCAAGGATCCCAATTTTTTTTCAAAATGAAATGTAGCCTATGTCAAATTGGAAGAATGTAGCATTCTATTGGTGAAAGAATTTTTTAAATCGGCCCAGTACTTTTTGAGCCTATTCATTACAAACATACAAACATACAAAAATAGGTACAAATGTTTCCTCATTAGAATAGTTTGTTACGGGATTGCTACCATGTACCTTATTTTTGAGTTCCCGATATTTCGGCACTGTTGCAAGCGCCATGATCACGGAGTAACTGAAGATCTTGTATTGAGAGGAAAAAACCAAGATGTAGAAACTCACCTGTCATATTTAAATGGTATCCATCCAAAAATAAATTTTACCTGCGAGATAGAAGAAAACAGAAGCCTAGCATTTTTGGATGTGAAGATTGACGTGCGGAGTGACGGTTCACTGAGTCACTCTGTCTATCGAAAATCCACTCACACTGACCGCTATCTCAACGCAACCTCGCATCACCACCCTCGACATCTTAATTCTGTAGTAGCTGCACTGACAAACCGAGCCTATGACTTGTGTGACCTTGAACACTTAAACCAAGAGTTGGAACATGTTCAGAAAGTCTTACAGAATAATGGATATAGAGGGCAGGTACCATCTAGATACAAATCAAGACACTTTAAAGACACAGTAGACAGGCAACCTGTGTTCTTGCCATACATAAGAGGAGTGACAGACAAGATCTCAAACGTACTTCATAAATACTCACTTAATACTGTCTTCACTCCATTAAGAAAAGTAACACAATGTCTACGATCTCCAAAAGATAGTTTCCCAATGGAGAAACCGGGTGTCTATAAGATTGACTGCAGCTGTGGCAGTTCATATATCGGCCAAACAAAACGTACCATAGCGTGCCGAATGAAAGAACACATAAAAGCGGTCAAAAACAACGACAAACAGAAATCGGCAATCGCGGAACATTTGTTGGAATCAGGTCTCAATCACTGGATTGAGTTTCACAGCCCTCAGATCATTTCGACAGAACGCCACTACATACCAAGAATGGTCAGGGAAGCGATTGAAATTACAAAGTACAAAAATTTCAATCGCGAGGAGGGGTTTAAATTGTCAAGTGTCTGGAATCCAGTGATTCGTATGTGCAAAAACCGGAAAAAACAACAAACTGCTGTGTCGCGGTCAGATACTGTTAGTGTTGTGTGTCGAGAACAGGTGCGAGAAAATAGTGAGTTTGTAGACAATGGTACTGACGCGTGCAATAAAAGACAGCGAAAGAGGGTAGACCGATATGTTTGCCCTTAACAACTTACCCGCAAGATCTTCAGTTACTCCGTGATCATGGCGCTTGCAACAGTGCCGAAATATCGGGAACTCAAAAATAAGGTACATGGTAGCAATCCCGTAACAAACTATTCTAATGTTAGTGACCATGAAAGTTTAAAACAAATCTTTCCTCTTTATAATATTAGTATAGATAAGAAAAATTTGCTAGTACATATAAAAAAGAACCTGCGGTGCTTGAAGAGAAGCACTGCAGGTTCTTTTGGTCCTTCGTTACTACGTCATTATGTCCTAGCTAGTAGAAATTTACAAGGGCCTACCAATTGATTGTGCGCATCATCATCTACCAATTTATTATTGTTTGCCACCGAGGTCAGGCAGGAGTTCTCCCATAACCGTTGGATAAAAAAGCATCTTATCTGGCGGCCATGAACTAAAAGATGCAAAGTGGGCCTCCTACCCGGTGTACTGACAACTTAGTCAAGATTGCAGGAAGATGCTGGTTACAACGGCTCGCTCGATGTAGCGTTCTATATGGGAGGCCTGTCCACTTGTCTTACAGTGAACTGCTAAAGGCTGACGATGATGATGATAATGATTTGTATTCTTAAGTAAAATGTAACGCACCTTAGCTACAAGTCTTATTCGGTAGCGTAGTATCGACATCATTTCGGCAGTACTTATCGAACAACATAGCCGCCCCGAACCATCTACTAATATTGAATCCATCTATACACATTCGGATTTGCCATCCGGCTTTGCCGATTTCATCATCATCATTTCAGTCACAAGACGTCCACTGCTGAACACAGGCCTTACCCAGTGACTTCCAGATCGGCCGGTTGTGCGCGGCTTGCATCTAGCGGCTTCCTGCAGCCTTAACTGGAAGTGCGTGTTGTCCATGATCGATTTCAGGGGTCTGAGTCAGCATCCCGCAAAACAGCCGCGGGAGCGGGTATAGAAGCAGCTACTGTCTCAAGTTTTGGATGTTACTGTAATATACACACGTTATCTACTATGGTCTTGTTCGACGGTGTAATTTAGAACTGGAAACGCATGTATGGTCCATGACTAAATGCGGCCCTACCGCGTCACCCTCCCGCACGAGAACAGTCACTGATGGTTCTGTCACCACTGTCTAGATATCAAAGTTAGTGCCTGATGTAACGAACCTTGGCTACAAATGTCTTGTTCGGTGGAGTAGTATCGACATTTTCCCCGGCGGCCCAGTTGCACTCGATCAGCTTGAACTGGAAGCGCGTGTGGTCCATTGGGGTAGCTCACATATAATCAGGCCAGCATTATCGGTTTGACAGTATTTGTCGAACAACAAAGCCGAACCGAAGAAATTTAGTAGATGCTTGAATGTAGATATTCGGATTTTCCGCCTGGCTTTGCCGATTTAGTCCAGCCGAAATAAGTGTGTAGCAAACCTGACTGACTGCGGGGGACTCTAGTGCCTCACTATCTCGCAAGAGAACAACTGCGGGTAGTATAGTAGCCACTGTCTCGGTATGGACGTTAGTGCTGTGCTAATAATATACGCACCTTAGCTACAAGAGTCTTGTTCGGCGGCGTAGTATCGACATCTTCCCCGGCGGCCCAGCCGCGGCCTACGAGCTTGAACTGGAAGCGCGTGTGGTCCATGACTGACTGCGGAGGGCCTTGACGAGTCACCATCCCGCAGGAGAACAGACGCGGGTGGTTTAGTAGCCATTGCCTAAATGACAAATATGAAAATAAGTGTAAGTTTTAATAAGTGTTGTGCTCTTTTAATTCAGTAAAATGCTATGTTAATTTAATTAGCATGTGGAATTTTGTGTGATACCTTGCTAAATGGTACTAAGATAGTATTCAGGGTTAATAAATCAACAACCTCGCACGACTTGATAGCTAACATTATAAACAACAAAATTTGTTCTACGAGTTTTATCATTCTTCTTCTTCTTAGTCGTTACACTCTTGGCAGAGCGGTCGTGGTCGTCAGTCAGGAGCACGTTGAGTGACAAGTTTCGTCATTCGGCGCCATTCTTGTCGAACCTCAGCCTTCCTAGTACATTCATGCACGGGGCAGTTTGTTGCAGCCTTAATTTGGTCCGTCCACCTCATCGGAGATCTGCCGCGTGGTCTAGTCCCTTCAACTTTTCCCTGCACTACTAGACGCTCTATGGAGTCTTTGTCGCGCCGTGTTACATGGCCAAAGAAGGTCTGGATGCGAACTTGTACCACAGACTACAGGCGCTGCTTGATGCCGAGTTCGTTTATGATGGACACATTCGTACGAAGCTCTGTCCACGACACCCCTAGCATCCTTCTCCAGCACCACATCTCCAGCGCGTCTATTTTCTTTTTTTCGCTGTCACGCAAAGTCCATGATTCCGACGCGTACAAGAAAATGGGGAATATTAAGGTATTAACGAGCCTGATCTTCGTGGCTTTAGTAATATGTCTGTTTCCCCATATTTTTTTCATTTTATCCATTGCAGACCTAGTAATGGCCATGCGCCGCTTGATTTCGTCTACACATCCGCCTCTGTTGGATATCAAAGCACCGAGATAAATGTATGATGGAACAACCTCACAATTTCCTATTTGTGTGACTTTTGGTGAGTTATTATTGATGCGATCAACAATCATAATTTTGGTTTTAGAACGATTTATCTTTAATCCATAACAGAGGCTAGTAATTTCCTTTTTATGCAGCAGATTTTCCATGTGGTCAACACTAGATGCGAATAAGGTTGTATCATCCGCATATCTTAAATTAGAAATAGTCCTTCCACCTATTACAACGCCGTCGGTCCAGTCTTCGAGGGCAATTCTCATTACCATCTCCGTATAGACGTTAAACAGAAGAGGTGAGATAATGCATCCCTGACGCACTCTGGCACTAGGGTGGAAATCACTAGATAATACTTCGTCTGCCCAGACAGATGCTGTACCATCTTCATAAAGACGTCTGAGTAAGTGCACCAGATGTTTTGGTGTTCCCATATCTAGCAAAGTTTTCCATAAGGTTGGCCACTTGACTGAGTCGAACGCTTTGGAGAAATCAACAAAGCATATATAAGTAGGCTTGTTGAATTCTCGCGCTTTCTCTATGATCTGACGTACAGTAAAGATTTGCTCCCGGGTTTCTTTTCCCTTCACAAAGCCAGCTTGTTCCGGAGCTATTTCTTTTGAGAGGAATGCCTTAAGTCGCTCGTTTAAGATATGCAGTAGTATTTTGCTTGCATGAGATATCAAAGCAATCAGTCTGTAGTTGCTGCATATCTTCGTGGAACCTTTTTTATGGAGGGGGATGAATATAGTGTGAACCCATTCTTTTGGCCATTTTCCTGTCTGCCATACTTTATTACATATAGTGTGAAATATTTGGACACCATGTTCTCCGGCAGCTTTGATGACTTCTATTGGGATGGCATCGATTCCAGAAGATTTTTCATTTTTAACCGACTTCAAAAAAAGGAGGAGGTTCTCAATTCGTCTGAATGTTGTTTTTTTTTTTTTTTGTATGTTTGTTACGCGATTACGCCGTCAATTATGGACCGATTTCAAAATTTATTTTTTAGTTTGAATGTTTATATTTCCAAGGTGGTCCCATTTACACCAAGTCAGATTCTGATGATGGGATCCTTGGGAAATCGAGGGCAACCCTCAATTTTTATAGGAACCCATAATGTTTTGCATATATTTTCTGACTCAATGCTGATTTTTGGGTCTGGTAATCATCATGTCATGTTGCTGACCTGATGATGAAAGCCACAGAACTCCTTAACGGATAGGAGTTAGAAGATAATACTGCTTTTTGTCGACAGAACGTATTTCGCAGTGTGTTGAGCAGACGTGGAGCTTATGAGGTACCAGCCCGCCAATTTTTATTTACTAGGGGCGTACCCGCACACCCAGTAACGGAAAAAAAAATAAAAATTCCTTTCTTAAATTGACTTGGTATTTAATGCAAGACCTTATCCTATGGTTACGACACCAAAATAGCCGCCGTTCTGGTTGGAGTGTAGGAAAACCCTTTCCTTAAGACTTACAAATTTTCGTCGAAATATTGACCCAATATAACACCTTATTTTTATCATACCATTCGATGGGGGGTCCATAGAGGACCAACATTAGATAAGGTCACTTTGCTATAAAGTCATTTTTGGCGGAGTTAGGAGAGGAAAAATAGAGGACTTAACACTTAAAATTGTGAAATAAAATAAGTTTAATAAAAAACTAAAAACCGACTTCAAAATGAAACTAAAAAGCGAAAAATAATATTGAATAAATCATACCTAATCAGTTCTTTTTGGAGTCGGTGCGAATGAACACATTTTAACTCTCGATGGCTGGCACCGACTCCAAAAAGAACTGATTAGGTATGATTTAGTCAATATTATTTTTCGCTTTTTAGTTTCATTTTGAAGTCGGTTTTTAGTTTTTTATTAAACTTATTTTATTCAGGTGTTTAATCGCGGCCCGGACCTCTTCCATCAGTATGTTTGGTTCTAAGTCCTGTTCAGTTGGTTCAATAGGAGAGAGATCTCGAGAATGCGGGTCCTGAAATAGAGTCTGGCAATAGTCTTTCCACCTCTGAGATATTTTTTCTATTTCAGTAACCAGCTCACCGCTATCATTCTCAATGGCCCAGGTTTTTGAAGAAAAGGTTTTTGTTAGGGAACGTATTTTTCGGTGAAGGTCTCTAGTTTCGTGCTTATCGGCATGTACTTCTAATTCTGTGCATACGTCTCGCAGTTTGGAATTCAGGTCCCGTCTACATGCAGCTTGGATCCGAGTTTTATCATAACTCAATACATTAATTTAAAATGATGTCCAAGCTTTTATTGTACTGTAGTACCATTTGTAAGTCTATGTTAGGCAACGCTCACGCCCCGCCCGATGTGAAACGCATAGAGATAAGAACATTCAGACGTAAAATTATATTGATATTTATTTTTGTATGAAAGTAAAATATGTAAAATTATTTAAAGTCGTAGAACACATGTTGTTGTGAATGATGTTAGCTATCTATTCGTGCGAGGTTGTTGTTTTTTTTTTAAATAACCCTGTATGGGGTGTCCCTGGAAGTATGGATCAAATAGAACAGGCTTTTTAACCGACTTCAAAAAAAGGAGGTTCTCAGTTTGACCCGTATGTTTGTATGTATGTATGTATTTATGTTTGTTGGTCCGCGATTTTTCGCGTTAGACTCATCCGATTTTGATGCGGTTTTCAGAAAAGAATTTGTTACATTCTGGGCAAGGTTTAAGTATTCATATCATACTACTGAGCTGATGATGGAGGCCACAGAACTCCTTAACAGTAAGGAGTCAATAGATAATACTGCGAGTTTTTCGACAGAACGTATTTCATAGTGTATTGGGCAGACGTGGCGCTTACGAGGTACCAGACAGTAATTTTATTTACTGGGCGCGTAAACCAGTGCACCCAGAAACGAGAAAAATATCTTAGTTCGTTTTTTAAATTGACGTTGGCATTAAACGGTTATATCCATGGTTACGACACTTCTGTTGATAACGATTTTTTATTTTATTAAACGACTTCTATAATGATAGATCCTCAATTGGATGATATAGTAGTGTAAAAGTCCTAACACTAAAAAGGGTTAAATAAAAAAAAAGTTAAAAAAAACTAGGAACCGACTTCAAAAATTACTAAAAGGCGAAAAATAATATTTTCTAAACTAAACATACCTAATAATGATATTTGGGAGTCGGTGCGAATGAACACATTTTATGGAGCACCGACTTCCAACTATCACTGATTAGGTATGTTTAGTTTAGAACATATAATTTCTCGCCTTTTAGTCATTTTTGAAGTCGGTTCCTATTTTTTTTTTTTTGCTATATGTCCTATGTTTGGGAATCACCCCCGCCTGTTCAATTTGATCCATACTTCCAGGAACACCTGTATAATACTATGCCAGGTTAATTAGCAAACTTAATTTTATATAGCATACTGAGTAATGCAATGAGAGAACAAATTTTAAAGTATACTGCGTAATATTGTATATTGCTATTACATTTATTTTTCAGCTACGCTCGAATCTGCCTAGACGATTATAGCTTGAAAATAGCAAACGCAATCAAACGTATTCAATTTGACAGCAGCCTGACCAGTTTATTACAGGTCAGTAATGTTCATGGAGCACAAACCCTATTAATAGTACAAATGTCATTCATTTTGAAATACAAAATTATGTCAGGACTTGCAATTTCATACTAAATGAAGGTGAAATATTAGCAACTAGTTTTGGAGAAAGATGACGATAAGATATTTCTACTCTATAGGGTATGTCCTCGATGAGTTGCAGGAAGCCGCTGGATGCTAGACGCTTCTAATCAAATCTGGGATTCATTGGACGAGGCCTATGTTCAGGAGTTGACGTCCTAAAGCTAAAGTTTACAAATTCAGAATTACAATCACCGGACTGAAACTACGTTTTTTATTTTTATGTTGATTTTACAATTTGTGTTTTGTTTATTACAAGCTTTTATTTAGTTTCACCTGTCCCGTTGTCTGTAATCAAATCTTGCAAGTTAAATTTGATCCACTTCCCGGTTACCGATTGAGCTGAAACTGTGCATACATGTGTAAACCGCATGACAATGCAATATTATGATGATATGGTGCTGATATGATGATGGAGCTGGAAGGTGGCCATAGGAACTTCACAATGAAACGAAACAACCTTATCGAGTTTGGGCTCGTTTGAATCGTCTTAACGAGCAGTTTGTCTTTCAATGGTAACCAGGGTCTGATGATGGAGCTGAAAGGTGGTCATAGGAACTCTGTGATGAAACGACGAAACCCCATCGAGTTTCGGTTCGTTTGATTCGTCTTGACGAGAACTTTGTTTTATGATGGTTACAAGGGTCTGATCTGATGATGGGGATGGAAGGTGGTCATAGGAACTCAGAAAGGAAACGACGCAATCCCATCGAGTCTCAGCTTGTTTGATTCGTCTTGACGAGTACTTTGGTGCTAGATGGTAACCAGGGTCCGATGATGGAGCTGGAAGATGGCCATAGGAACTCAGTTATTAAGCGACATAACCAGATTGAGTTTGGGCTCTTTTGATTCGTCTTGACGAGTACTTTGGTGCAACATGGTAACCAGGGTCTGATGATGGATCCGGAAGGTGGCCATACAAGCTTTTATTTAGTTTTACCGGTCCCGTTGTCTGTAATCAAATCTTGCAAGTTAAATTTAATCCACTTCCCGGTTACCGATGAGCTGAAATTTTGCATACATGTGTAAACCGCGTGACAATGCAATATTATGATGAAATGGCTCTGATCTGATGATGGGGCTGGATGGTGGCCATAGGAACTTCACAATGAAACGAAACATTCTCATAGAGTTTAGGCTCGTTTGAATTGACTTGACAAGTAGTTTGTCTTTCAATGGTAACCAGGGTCTGATGATAGAGCTGGAAGGTGGTCATAGGAACTCCGCAATAAAAAGACGCAACCCCATCGAGTTTGGGCTCGTTAAATTCGTCTTGACGAGTACTTTGATAATATTAATATTCATTTATTGCGTCATAAGTGTATACATAAGGTGTTACATTGTGTGAGATCATACTTATGGACCCTGTAAGGGTATTGCATTCTTATTTATGTTTACAAATACAATATTATTATTATTATTTAATTATAAAATCGTCATATTAAAGATTCAAAAAAATAAAAATTGACAAATTAAATTCGTTAAATAAAATAAATAAAATTATATCAGAGATTCATCTAAACTAAGATTCAATTAAATTACAGAAGAAGCCAAGAAACTTGCATTAAATATTTTTATCATCAAAAAAATCTTTTAAGTCGTAGTAGCATTTGGCTATTATTATTTTTTTAATTATTTAACAAATATAACGTTGTTTGTTTCGGTTAATATATGGTAACCAGGGTCTGATGATGGAGCTGGAATATGGTAACCAGGGTCTGATGATCGAGCTGGAACATGGCCATACAAACTCTGCAATTAAACGACGCAACCCCATCGAGTTTGGGCTCGTTTAATTCGTCTTGACATGTACTTTGATAATATATGGTAATCAGGGTCCGATGATGGAGCTGGAACGTGGTTACAAGAAATCCGCAATTAAACGACGCAAACCCATCGAGTTTGGGCTCGTTTAATTCGTCTTGACGAGAACTTTGACAATATATGGTAACCAGGGTCTGATGATGGGGCTGAAACGTGGCCATAGGAACTCCGTAATTTAACAACGCAACCCCATCGAGTTTGGGCTCGTTAAATTCGTCTTGACGACTACTTTGATAATATATGGTAACCAGGGTCTGATGATAGAGCTAGAAGGTGGCCATAGGAACTCCGTAATTAAACGACGCAGCCCCATCGAGTTTGGGCTCGTTTGATTCATCTTGACGAGTATCTTGTTTGGTGTAAATATGCATCTCCAACAAATTTTGGAAATAAGTTCGTTCCGTTTGTTATGAATGTGAATTATGTCTGATTGATTAAATGGATGACCCAATGCTAAGTTGAGCACGTGCCAAGGGCTGAATGGTATGAGGGTGTATAAACATATACTAAAAAGTTAAAAATAAAATTAAAGAAAAAAAATACTTTTTTAAAAACAAGCTTTTATTATTTGTTTTTAAATGAACTAAAAAGTTGAAAATAAATTAACCTGATTAGAAAAATACCAGTATAATATAGGTAGCATTTTTTTTATAGATAAAAGCGTGTTACATTGCGATTGCAGAAGAAAAATAAGTACCTAGTAAGCTAAATGTTCCATTAAAATGTAACACGCTTTTATTTATAAAAAAAAATGCTACCTATATTATAATGGTATTTTTCTCATCAGGTTAATTTATTTTCAACTTTTTAGTTCATTTAAAAACAAATAATAAAAGCTTGTTTTTAAAAAAGTATTTTTTTCTTTAATTTTATTTTTATTTATGATTTATTTTTGTTTTGTATTTAAGTAAAGACAAAGATTAAACTGATTTATAACTAATAAGTTGAATAATTCTTGATTCAATTATGATTGATGTTAACAAAGTTATGTTGAATATTGGACATTATGCGAACTGGACATTCTGCGAACTGGACATCCTGCGAACTGGACTTACTGCGAATTGGTCATTCTGCGAACTGGACATTTTGCGAACGTTGGACATTTTGCGAATTGGTCATTCTGCGCCTAAACGAAATTATGATTTTACAGTACCCGGCACCGATGTTAAGCGCTGGAGCAGTGTGAGGACCGCTTTTCGTATCTTACGAGACGATCATCGTATCAGAGACGCGTGTGCGCGGAGCTAACAACCAATCACAGCCGGTGGAGCAGGCGCGGCGTGCAACTAAGCCAATCACGTCATGATTTCTGCGCATCCTTCACCCAGCGCTCAACGGATTTTGATGCACAGATGTGCTGCAAGTATAAAATACATACCTAGTCATCTCCCATTTAGAGAACAACATAATGAACGCTCCAAAGAAGTACAGCATCGCCACGTAGAACAGATTCGGGAACTTGACGTAAGCTCGGAACTGCACGGGGCGTTTGTTCTCAGTCTCGTATAGATGGCGCTGCGTGCGGTACACTATGGAATTGTCCGCGCCGAGGAACGGGATGCACCAACGACCGTTTTCTCTGTGTACCGCGGATCTGGAATAGGGATGGATGACCAACTAACACACTTTATACGTTTTAAGATCTTTATAAATTTACAATCACTAACGAGAAATAACACAATAAAATTTAACAAAATAATCGTTCGGAACACTATAACAAATAAATAAATAAATAAATATTGGACAACATCACATACATTGCTCTGATCTTAAGGTAAGTAGCTAAAGCACTTGTGTTATAGAGATCAAAAACAACGACGGTACCACAACGCCCAGACCCAAGCCAATATAGAAAAGTTCGTTTTCTACATTGACCCGTCCGGGGATCGAACCCGGAACCTCAGAGATGGCGGCGCCATTTAAAGTCCGGCGGGCAGGCCTCTAGGCTACGGAGGTCGTCAACAAAAGTGGGTAGTTTATAAAAATGCCACAAAAAACAAAATCAGTAGTCGCAACGACCTTAGCAGCGGACACAAGTTAATAAGAGCTGGTTCACACAATAGGAAAACCTTATTTTTACTTATTGTTAACCATTCACAGAGAACTAAGAATAATAAATAAACAGATATAACATTATTGTCATGGTTTTGTATTAGGCATTAACACGGTTCAAACGCTGTTCTATTATATTTACAAGTAATATTTAGTTTAAGTATTTTTATGTAGTTTGAATGAATGAAAATCTTTTATTTGGCACAATTTACAATAATTAAAATTCACGTTACATAATTTATAAAAAGCCATGTACCAAATAGGCCTCCGCTCAGCATATGCCGAGGCACAGAGTTTATGATTTTATTAAATTATTTCTACTTAAGACTTTTTTTAAAATTTGTATGTATTTTATCGCATGACCCATAAAACATTTCTGTTTAGCCTAATGGTCGACTAGTAGAGAATACATTATGGAATTATGTCCACCTATTGTATGAATTTTTAATCTGTGCAATAAAGTTTAAATAAATAAAATAAATATAGCTTTTTTTTCAGACGAATAAAGTAGGGTAGGCCTAATTAGTATTAAGGAGAGTAGATTACCTGTTTGCCAGTTTAGGCTTGAAGGGAGGCAGGGGCGTCGGGTACAGCTTCTTCCTTAGCGATGCCAACTCGTCGTGGTGCGCCAAGCTGCGGTGGTCGAACAAAATGTAATTATTGATTTATGTGCCGTGTGGAGACGGCCGTACAGAATACACTTCCCCACCGCCAACAGGAGGCGGGTCGTAAGAGGCGACTAAACCCTGTAGCACGAGACGTGAGCAGCGTCTGCGTGCGAAATATTAAAAAAACTGCGATCGCCAACCGCCTGCCAAGCGTGGCGAGTATGGAAACAACCCCCCGATGACAGAAGTCACTGGGGGAGGCCTATGTTCAGCAGTGGACGTCCTGTGGCTGAAATGATAATGATTGATTTATAGTTCACGATCGCCTGGTGTAGTGATTCGCGCTCCGTACTACAAAGCCTGGCGGTTGCGGGTTAGATTCCCGTGAGGGGAAAATGTTTGTCTGATGAGTGTACGAGCATTTGTACCTAGGTCATGGATGTTTATAAGCGTATTTAAGGTGCAGCGCAGACGACAGACTATCTGTTATGCACTTTTTAGTCTGTGAAAATAGACCCTTTGTAATTGTATGTATTAACACACACGACGCGCAAAAAGTCCGGCGCACAAAAAATCCGTGGTATTCGAGCAGACCGCGCCGCGCCGCGCAGCTCCGCACAAAAAGTGTGCGATAACATTTGAACGGTGGCTTCAACGCGCGCTAACGCAGACGGCGCACACTTAAGTCTGCAATCTACGTCTCTACAGTTCTGCCGAAAGAATGATCGAAGATGTGCGTCGTGTACGTTGAGTCTGTGAAAAATCCGCGAGCTACTTTTTGCGCGCCTCGCCGACTTTTTGTGCGCCGCAGATTCGATCACACAAAAAGTGTGCCGTCTGCGCTGCACCTAAGTATGTTTATCCGTTATTTAGTCGCCATAGTACAAGCTAGCTAGCTCTGTCGAGACCTGGGCTGTTCTAGAATCCCTGCAGCGATGCCAAGTCGACTGGCGATATATCCAAGTGTTGAGGTGTCTCTACAATGCAGCCACAATGGCCGTCCAAGTACAGAACCAGCAAACTAAACATATCCCCTTACATCGAGGTGTGAGACAAGGGGATGTTATATCCCCCAAATTGTTCACAAATGCCTTGGAGGATGTGTTTAAAATGCTGGACTGGAAAGGACAAGGCATCAACATCAACGGTGAATACATCTCACACTTGCGATTTGAGGACGACATCGTCATCGTGGCCGAAACGTTGCAGGATCTACAATCCATGCTGAACGGCCTTGCTGATTCTTCTCAACGCATCGGTCTGCGGATGAACCTGGACAAAACCAAGGTTATGTTCAACGACCACATCATTCCGGAACCGATTGCAGTGCAAGGCAGTGATCTCGAGGTTGTTAAGGAATACGTCTACCTCGGGCAAATCTTGCAGTTGGGCAGAAACAACTTCGAGAGAGAGGCCAGTAGAAGAATACAGCTGGGCTGGGCAGCATATGGGAAATTACGTCGAGTATTTACGTCGCCCATTCCACAAAGTCTTAAGACGAAAGTTTTCAATCAGTGCGTCCTACCCGTCATGACATACGGAGCCGAAACGTGGACACTCACGATAGGGCTGGTCCACAGATTTAAAGTCGCTCAGCGAGCTATGGAAAGGGCTATGCTCGGAGTTTCTCTGAGGGATCGGATCCGAAATGAGGTAATCCGACAGAAAACTAAAGTCATCGACATAGCCCATCGAATAAGCAAGCTGAAGTGGCAGTGGGCCGGCCATATTTGTCGCAGAACCGATAACCGCTGGGGTAAACGAGTTCTTGAGTGGAGACCGCGTGTCGGCAAGCGTAGTGTGGGACGCCCTCAGACTAGATGGAGTGACGATCTTCGCAAGGTTGCTGGCAGGAGCTGGATGAGAGTAGCCGTGGATCGTGCAGAGTGGCGTGCAATTGGAGAGGCCTATGTCCAGCAGTGGACTAGTGTGGGCTGATGATGATGATGATGAGTACAAGCTATGCGTAGTTTAAGCTAGCTAGCAAATTGGTGTGATTGTGGAGACAATTTATTTAATTTAACAATTGAATAGTGACGACCACAACAGCAAACGACGTCGTGCGCTGTTGCTTGTTGTGCAACGTTGCCAAACATAGCCTCAATTGTTGATCAACCTTTTATACGAAAAAACCTGACTCAACATTTTCGAGAACATCGAGTTAAACGTCATACCCTGATTCCGTATCTTGCATAAGCAATGTGATAGCGAAAATTGTCCAATTCTTGCTTTAAAATCGCAGATTGAGAGCAAAAAACAAAGCAAACTACTTACTGTCAGTGCTGCCCATAAATTTTGACACTAACTATTATCGATCAATCGGGCGATGACTGCGCTATTATTACTGATGGCATTTTTTTTTTTTTAAATAAGGGTAGTGGTTTATGTGTATCATTACCAAACATGCTTATCGTAAGGGCGGGTCCGCAGCGCCAATTTTCTAACACATCACCAGGCTATATCAGTCCACTGCTGGACACAGGCCTCTCAAAATGCCATAACCGTCACGCTTGGCAGGCGGGTTGGCGATCGCAGTTTGGCCAATGGTGGAGAGGAGACGCTGCTGCCCGTCTTCTTGTTAACGTTTTGCGCATCTTTTGTTGCATGTATAGGCATTATTGTCATTAATAGGCTAGTGTTGACACCACCGATCAATCGACATATTTTTTTTACACGTCTGTGATGCGGTCTAATTTGGGCCGCTGTCAAATTTGCTGCATCTGTGGCGTAGTCCATTTTGGGCAGCAGATATCGCGCTCACGTTTTGTACCGTAACCACATTAATATACTACTTTTATCTTCGTCTGCCTCATATAAACATGTTATAAGTGAAACGAGACAGCTAGCAAGCGGTTGTCATCCCAATAGGTTAGTTGACACCACCAATCAATTGACATAGTTTTTATGAGCTGTCAAAACGCACCTCTTCCTTATAATTTGTATGGCGATATCGGATTATGACGTCACTGTCCACCTAACTCAACTGCCTTACTTTTTATCGATTTAGAAGCAATCAAAAATCAGTTTTTCTAATAAATGATATTGTACAGTGTTAGTTTTAATAAATGAAACCTTAGAATTATTTAAGAATAGTGTCAACATTCCTATTATGGATTAATAAATAGAGTCATAGTGACCTGTAGACCAGCGACTCCCAAGTGCCGTAATTGATGCTCCCGTGCAAGAACGCCTGCCACGAGTACTCGGGCGCGACCGTAGAGCTCACGTACGACTCCACAGAGTTTAGCGTACCTGCACGCAAATTCAATATCGTTGATTTAAATTGTAAAGAACATTTTAATCGATGTTTGTCTGAGATTGAAGAATGAAATGAAGGCAGGGCAAGTAGAACAAATTTTGACAGGAGGGTAAAGATGAAAACAAGCACCCACCGCGCACAGCATGTGACAACCAACTGAAGGTCAGGGTGCTATTGATGGATAGGTGGATCCATTAGATAGATGGATCTTTTAGATAGAGGAAGCCTTTGGATAGATGGATCCATTAGATGCAGGGAGCTATTGGATGCATGTTTCCTTGAGATGCAGCGAGCCGTTGGATGAAGAGAGTCATTAGATGCATAGCGCCATTAGGTGCAGAAAGCTATTAGATGAATTGAGCCGTTGGATGGATAGCGCCATTAGATACAGGAGGCTATTAGATGAAGTAAGCCGTTTGGTTAGAGTAAGCTATTAAATGCCTGGCTCCTCGTAGTGAGCCGTTGGATAAAGAGAGTCATAAGATGCATAGCGCCATTAGGTGCAGAAAGCTATAAGATGAATTGAGCCGTTGGATGGAGAGCGCCATTAGATGCATAGCGCCATTAGATGCAAGAGGCTATTAAATGAAGTGAGCCATTGGTTAGAGTAAGGTATTAAATGCCTGCCTGGGTGTAGTGAGCCGTTAGATAGAGTGAGACATTGGATGCGTGGCGCCATTGGATCTAGTAAAACGTTGGATAGAATGAGCCATTGGATGAAATTAACTGTTGGATAGAGAGAGCCATTAGATAACTGGCGCCATTGGATGTAGTGAACATTGGTTAGAGGGAGGCATTGGGTGAAGAAAGCTATTAGAATGATACAGATCAATTGAAGAGCCTTATATTTAAGAGTCAGCAAATTCATCGGAGAAGACCTATGTTCAGTAGTTAAATGTACTATAGCTGAAATGATGATGATTACGTGAGGCCATCGCGCTAAAATATGACAATAATGATATCTCCCTCACCGCCGAAGTTCTGTTCCAAGTAGACGAGCCCCATGTCGTTGGGCACGCTGTCCCAGCCGCACGCGCTCAGCACGAACACGCCGGCCGCGCGCGCCTGCGCGGAGTACTCTAACTGCATCGACTCGATGAACTGGGGAACCAATAAATCTCATTTATTTTGGAAATGGCCTAAACTAGCGATCTTTTCCCTACCACTGCTTTTTTGGGAGGACACTGACAGGACAAATTTGGGAGAAGAGACTCGGTCACTATTGTCAGCCTCTTTTAAAGTGTGAAACATACATTAAAAATATTAGATTACAAGATAAATTATAAATGTGCGAGCAAGGCAGTATTAAACTCCAAACATTATTTTCATTTAAATAATCATTAACAGTGTAATACCCTTTTTTCATAAGAATCATTTTAAAATGAGCTTTCAATTTAAACATTGGCAGTTCAACAATAGATGCTGGTAATTTATTGAGAAAGCGAATACATTTTCTCATGAAAAATGAAGGGTATGGCGGTCAATAAACCATACAATACAAAATAAGGAACCATTCCTTATAGGATTACTTTATTGTCCGTCTGTCTGTTTCTGTCTGTCTGTAAAGAAAGACCTTAAATATTCAGGTCCCGCATTTTCTTGCAGATGTGAAAAAAAAAACTTATTCAACGCGTTCACAAGATATGGCTGTTGTGTTGTGTTGAAGTGTCGCATTTCTGATGGCCAATGGAATCAGAATCAGGTACTTCTTATTAACTTTGGGATCATAAACAAAATATTTGCCATTATAGTTATTCTGATTATGATCAACAATATATTCCCTTCGCCTGTATCACCTGCGGCTCCCCGCTCACGTCGACATAATGCGCTCCGCACTCGATGGCGGCGCGCACGACTGGCTCGCCGTACAGCCGGTACGGGCCGCACGCGTTCGCAACCACCCGCGCCTGTCCGCACATCGCCTTCAGCGATGCAACGTCGCACACGTCCGCTGTTATTGTCTTCACGTCGGTTAAGTCTGCGCCTGTAAGGAATAGGCTAGTTGAGACCACTGTCACACAATTGGCACAATCAATTGACAGACTTTTTATGTACTGTCAAAACGCACTTCTACCTTATTTTTTTTATGGCGATAGCAAGCTGTGACGTCACTGTTTACCGGACTCAACTGCCGAACTGTTATTGGTTTTGAAGCAAACAAAAATCACATTCTTTGAATAAATGAAAATGTACCAGTTTATCGGGCCTAAAATAAGGTGTCATTTAACGAATGATGTCTTAAAAATATTTATGATTGGTGTCTCCATCAGTCCATCCCAATTGCAGAGCGTGTTCGCATTAGCTTTTTTAACGATTTTACGGCGAGGCGATATCGTGGCAGGCACGAGGTGATATCGGCGCGATTTATTAAACGCCGCAATATCACAACGCAACCACGGCGGGCACGGCGCATCTCTCTGTTGTTCAGTTTTTATTGTTAGTAACTTTAATTAAGTCTAAGCAGTTTTATATCTATGCTTAAGACTTAATTAATCCTATTTATCTTACTTATCATGACTTAATTAATCTTTCTTATCTAAAATATACTGATACTGTGTCTTTTACTATATGTATAATTTTGTAAATACACTTCAATTGCATGCCCTTAATACATTAAAATTATTATTTTGGGAATTGTGCTGCTTGGTGTGTATAACGTAGTCTAGGTACTTAGCTGCAGGTACGGCGGTTAATGACGTAGACAGTTCAAAGTTCCAGAGGTTTATTCCACACACAATAGTACAAGAAGTATTCACACACACAAGTTTACAGCACAGGAAAAAGAAGGAGAAGCGACAGTAACGAGAATATAGCGAAATAGATAGCAGTTAGGTAAACGCGCATAACACAACGAATGGTAGGTAGTTCGAAGCACGGCCGGGGAGCGCAAGCGACATGCGTTCAGTGTCGGACAGAGATTCTGACTGGGGCGCGTAACCGATGCGCCGACGCCGGGCGGTGTTCGCTATGCCTATGCCTAGATATGTGTTCGTTTGCGCGTCTCCATTCTACGTGACGGCGGCCAGCTGATTCTCGGCGTATGACGGTACGGTAAGTATATGCGTGTTGTGTAAATGTAATTTATGTGTAAATATTAGTGTATTTATTATGTGATATGGAAGTAGTTACTGATGTATATTAAATATATTATTTACTGTTATGTATTTGTTTATATATGTATTTATTTGTACTGTATTTATTTAAGTATATGTACTTTGTGTGTGTATTTATTATTATATGATATATTATGTAAATACTATGTAAGTATGTGGGGGAAGCCCACATTATTACATACCTAATACAAAAATGTATAGAGGGTAAGGGTTAGTAAGACGTCTATTTCAAACTTGACATGAAAATCTATTTTATTAAATAATGCGAAAATTCTCAGTTGTATTGTGCTGTTCAAATGTGAACTTTATATTCCCATTGTGTAAAATGTTAATTTATGATGTTAGCACATTTGTTTACTAAAGTATTTATATACAACCTCTATGCTCACCTCTAAAACCTACACATAGATATGTGCATAAATTATTACCATTAATTAAATAAGCAAAAAAAATTAAATACAAGGGTTAGTCGTCTATTTGAGGTGTTTTCTTATGGTATTGCCATAATTATGTAACTATTTAATGGGTGTTTGATAGCAATCTACTACCTTACTCTTCTACTATTATAGCTACTTCTTCTCGGCGCTAGCCCAAAATTGTCCCGAAGTAGCAGTAGGGAAAAAAATATTGGGACGTGTAAAAGCGCTTAGTTTAAGCCTCTCTACAAAATTAAATTGGTTTTATTGGATTTAATCGCTTCAAATTTAAAGACTAGACGTAAGACATTAGAATTCTAGGATGATGAGAATACCAAACATCTCCTATTTTGTAAGAGGTTTTCTAAAGACATATTTTGCTATTCTGGGTTGTAAAGGCTATTTTACAAGGATGTGTCAAGAGAGACTAGGCGGACTGGCAGTTTTTTGCCACTGGAATGTCCAGGAGTCGACTTTCAAATAGACTAGTTGAAGCTTAAAAAAACTATTCCAGTTAATAGATACTAGCTCCGATATTATTTGCACTTCTTTTATGTTACTCATACCCTAAATGTTAAAAAGATTTACAACATAGACAATTATGGAATTAGCTGCTGTTTGTGAGCTAAATACTGACTAATATATTGTCAATCAAAAGGTTTTGCATAAAAACAGTAATATTATCCATAAGCCATCATAATGCAAAAATAAAGTACATTGTACTTACGAGATAACTTGCTGGGTCCTTCTTCCCTTAACCTACTCATTAATACACTGAAAAACAAAAATACTTAAAAGTAAAATAAAGGGCAATTTACCTGTCTTCTTAGCAACTTCAAGAAGCACATTCTCAAGTTTCTTCTGGGCTCGGCCGGCCACCGCCCAGCTGATGCCGGCATACTTCTTGCCACCTCTGGCCAACTCCTCGACCACTTTCCTACCGGTAAACCCGGTGGCACCAAACACAACCAAATCAAACTTCGACATCTAGAACAAAGTTGTAGATGAGTACTTATTTATAAAATAAGACCGCGTTTAAGTGCATGGACTTTGGTTATCAGTTAGCTAATCAACTATTCCACGTACAAATATAATAATTATATATAATACGTTTACGCAAATGAGAAGGTGACTCGTAGGATATTTTCAATGCATATTCTCGTTTAATCAATTTTTTTTAATACTCACGATTTTTTGTGCAGCGGCGCTTTTAAATCAAAAGAAATATTTCGCAAGTAACTGGTGAAAACAGTGGATGTTAGATGTTATTACCGCTATTGCAAAAGTTTCACCAAAAGTATTTTGTTGTATGACAATGCAATGTATATATGTGTGACACTTTTGACGTGGTGGTGCTCTTGTCTGTTTCTGTCACTGTCAGAAAGCCGGCCGGCCAGCTGTTTGTCAGCAGGCATGACAGCACGGTGCAAGCCAGAGTTGAAAACCGTCTATGTGCATTTTCTTAATATTCTGGGTTCTATGGAAATGCCGTGATTAAATTCATTTAATTTATTTAGTCATGAGTTTATTCAGTGTTATTATCATAATATTCGTATTAAGCAAATGGCGTTAGGAACAGGGCAATTTAACTGATTCACTTATCTTGTGTCTACTTTTTGAACTGCGAAACTGATAAAATTATTAAAACCGATTCACAAGTTGATGTCATAGTAATTGTTTGCAGGTCAGTAATTAGGTTTAAATGCTTGTACACGTGGGTCAGCCAGTGTGGTGGGTAATATGCGCATGTTGAGAATTGATTTGAGGAGACTCTTGAGCAGGTTAAATGCATCGTAATCGTGTTAATTTATAAGTAATTAACTGTGCGGGTCAAGCAATAGCATGCACTAAAAATAGTTAATTCTTTTGTGGTAGCAGCATAATCTGCATAATATCAACCCAAGTCTCCGGCACAAGTGACTCGCAAGTTTTACTACGCGAAACTCGCGCAGAGAATGTTTTTTTAGATAAATTGACGCAAAAAATATATTTAAGTTTATTTTATTTTCTTCTAATAAATTTGGATATTCCGATCGCATCATTGGTACCTACTTATCATATTATTCAGGATAATCGTCAGTCACTTCCACCCAGGCTTAGGCATAGAAGATTATTTAAGCTGGTCTGGCTGGTTTTCGATTTGTGTGTGGTAAATTAAATATGATCACATACTTTTATTAATTTAGTTACGACAAAATAAAACGATTACATTGCTTCTATACAACTGAACCCTTGTCTTATTGTTAGGAGAGAAATAAAAATAGCAACGCAGTTAAAGTTAAAGCATATTTTTTCACTTAAATAAACGATTATTGATATTTTACAGTGTCTTTATATAGGTTACATAACCTATTTTATCGGTAATTACTCATCGAAATATCTCAAATTTAACATTATTTTCCTGAAGCTTAGCTAAAAGACTTGTGTTCCAAAATGCAGCGCCCGCTGACAACACCCCTCCACTGAAACATGTATTGACAAAATGTTTAATTATGTATAGTTAATTAATCTCACTTTAACCTACGTACCTTCCTCTAAGTAGTTGGAAACTACTACTGTCGTATTAAAGACTACCCAATATTACCAAAAACTAAGAAAATCCGCACACAAACTATTAATAGTTTCAATAATCAGTACGTCCTATTTCCTAGAAAAAAATAAAATTACCTACATAATATTTCAAAATAAATCATTTTAAAATAAATTCCAATATTTATTTAATGATTTTTTTTTTTAAATAAGTCTAGGTATTTTTTTAAATGTAGGTTACATCAGATACATTGCTGTGGTCCTAAGATAGTTAGCTAAAGCACTTGTGTAATAGAAATAAGAGACAACGACGGTACCACAACACCCAGACCCGAGACAATATAGAAAAGTTCGTTTTCTACATTGACCCGACCGGTTATCAAACCCGGAACCTGAGAGATGAAGACGCCATATATTGTCCTACATGCTCGCCTCGCTACGGAGGTCGTATTTGTTTATTACAAAGACCAAACGTCTTAACTTTGACAGGAAAATAGATTAAAGGTACAGATTAAATCTTACAGTGAAGGCATTTTGTGTTTTTCTTTTAGAATAGCGACAGCCGATTGCACAAGCGCCAGGGATGTGAACCCGTAGCCAGGGTTCGTTGCGGAAATCTGAAAATGTAGACATTTATTCATGATTTTATGCATTATAAAATTACGTGCCGTATGTGGTTTGTTTGTCAAACTTCAAATCATACCAAGAATGTCGTGCAATGCAATGTAAAATAGGTTTTTAAAATGTAGGTGGCTGTCTGTATAGAGTATAAACCATAGTCTTTAGTAGTTACGGTTTAATTTAAATCAAATCAAAAGTATTTATTTTCCAGAAACTGGTAGCTAAGTGTTATACACCATCGCAGCACATCGCCAGCGTCTCATTCGCAACTCTCTCTGGCACCGAAGATGCTCGATATACGGTCGGCATTTTTACAGAATAACTTAATCAGACTGGGTCAATTAACCGCTGAGAATAAGCCTTAAATTAGTGAATGTACTCCACTGATTACACCAAATCTCACTTACACGCCTACGCCTTTATCAATTTACGGTGTTTCCCTAATTATATCTACTAAAACAAAAAAGATTTTACTCTGTCAAGTCAAACCTTGGCCACGACAGTTTTGGTAGGTACCGAACTCTCGACATCTGCTCCTGTCTCCCATCCGCGTCCGATCAACTCAAAAGTGAAATGTGTTTTATCCATAAGCGCTTGCGTTGGCCCTTGCTTCGATGTCCATCCGAAAGAGAACCACTCTGGTTTGTTCAGCAACAAATCTCTTCCATACTTGAATTTGGAGAAGATGCCAACAACTATGGCTATGAAGGAGAGGAGAATAACATTGAAGATGCTGGGAAGAGCGAGATATGGTTGAAACTGCACAGGACGTTTGTTGGACGTCTCGTATAGATAACGCTGCGTGTGGTATACGATGGACCCATCGGGGCTTAGGAGTGGGACGGCCCACTTTCCATTTTGCTTGTGAAGAAACCTGAAGATAAGATATTTTATAAAAAAAAACAAACTGCTAAAAAAGCAAGCTATAAGAAGCAAGAAATAAGAAAAATACATTTATTTATTTGTAAGGATAATAAAATTGTGCGTGCTGACTGTACAATCTCGTAGTACATCTAACTACACGAGAAACACTTAAATGAGGTGGTTAAATGATACAAAAGGATGTACTTTCTTTTGCTTAAAAAATATATTACTTAAACTAAAATGGTAACTTACCGTGTGTTCAGTTTAGGCTTAAACGCGGGTAAGCTTTTTGGATATAGTTTCGTTCTCAGTTTTAATATCTCAGTAAAGTTGGCGAACCTGCAACATGCATATTTAATTGTTAAATAGACTATAATTATATTTTAATAATGGTTCTAAATAAAAACATAATAATTGCAATGTTTACATGCCGTTGAAGGCTACATAACTTTGTATAGTCAGTCAGGAACCGTTTTCTTATTAAAAAAAATAAAAATATGGATAAGTTGAAGTTACAGTTGATATTTACAGAAAGATGTACAATTTAGGTGGTCACCTAAATTGGTATAAGGTATTTACAGAAAGATGTACAATTTAGGTGGTCACCTAAATTGTACATCTTTCTGTAAATGTCAACTGTAACTTCAACTTATCCATATTTTTATTTTTTTGAATACCTTCAAAAGCCATCTCTTCCAGACAACGTTCAGACAGAGGAAAACTATAAAGAAAGGGGAAAGTGGTGCAGAGTGCTTTTTGTGTAATTTTATATATATAGATCCTACAATTACAATATCAATAATTAAAGACTACATTCAATATAATTATCCCGATTTCTCTAAAATAAGTAAATACAGCGAAGATAAATCATAGGTACTTAGATCCCGATTTCTGATTTCTCAGACTTCACCTTTAAGTGGTCAAAAGCCTGAAAAAACATGTAAAATGAAAAAAAAAACGGAAAATTCGAAACAACAACTTACACATAAAGTACAGATTCCCAAGTTCCGAAGTTAAAGACGCTACTTTTTTGAGACTCCTCTTTGGGTATGCATAAATTCAAGTATGATTCCACTGAGTTTAGCGTGCCTGAAAATAAACAGGTGTATGGGTAATTTCAATTTGCTATAAGGACAAACAAGGGCCTAATTTTCCAAAAAAAACGCGCTTTATTAATTTACATTACCTAACTTCATTTTTTTTACATCATGTTTGCATTTATTTATTTATTTAAACATTATTACACATATTTGAAAAAAAGCATATAGGTGGACTTAATGCCATGAGGCATTCTCTACCAGTCGACCATAAGGCTAAACAGAGATGTTTTGTGGGCGGTTCGATATAGACACACAATTTTAAAAATATATTTAACTAACAAAATCATAAACTACATATAATTAAATAATTAATAATTACAGATACTCTTGATATATCTAAATAAATCTACAGCTTCTGCTAATAAAGCGCACAAGTAAAATTATTTAGATCTAATTACCTCCGAAGTTCTTTTCCAGGAACACCACACCCAAATCATTGGGTATGCTGTCAAAGCCACACGCGCTGATGATGTATATGCCAGCTAGACGTGCCTCATCATCGTATTTCATCTTAATAGTTCCTATAAACTGCAAGAAATTCTATTATTTATTTAAAATTGATTTATTACCACTTTAAATATTAGACCTTTACCGCACTCACAGCTTGAAATGCATGCTTTGCTGAAATGCTTTGAGCAATAAGTTGACCTCTCGTATACTTTTCACTTTGAGTAATGCTTTAAGAATTTTCATGTTTTTGCTTAGAGCATTTGGTTAGAAGATACTCAAAGTGTTTTTGCAATAAAGTTTTGACTTACACATTTTGGGTATTATAATTTACATATGTAATTTGTTTAAACTGGCAGATTATACTCATTATTGAATCATTAATTTCTTTAACTAGCTATTAATCACCTACATTGTTAGATCTTAAAATTTAGAAAGGGCCCAGTAAGGTACAGCTATTTTGGATGAGCTGGCTGAAAATAAGATCCAATGCAAAAAAAGTTATGATTTTATGTGATAAAAAATTCACTGGATTTCTTATCCTTGGATTAAATACGCAAATTTAAAGATATTATAATACCATAAACATTACGTGACTGCAGGCTGCTAACATAACACTGTTGATGACAAATAATAATTGCTTACTCATTAACTTACCAAAGGTCATCGAGCGTTTTTTCTAGTTTACTCTAGAGACGCATGACTTGTGCGCAAATAGTATGATGTAAGTTCATACTTCATACCTACACGGCTCGGCGGTAACCTACAAAATATTTTTTAACTACTTGGGATTTGTAGCTGATGCTTTGGCCATATTATACTTAATCCTAGGATAAATTCGGCATTAAGAATACATGATTGTTTTAGATTTAGTTAAATCCATACTACTTGTTTGTTTTTCCTCTCCTATTTAATTGCAGTTTTCTAAAGGGCCCATAATTTCTTATAGTTTTAAATCATTTAAGTTCATTATGGAAGCAGTAAAAGATTGAGTCTTGAGTATTGTGGTGCATATTTAATTATTTGCCAATCATGGAGGTGCTCGTTAGAACGTCTCAACTCTAACGTGTCACAGTGTAAGTATAAAGTAAGCTCACATCTTCTTCTCCAGATATGTCAACGTAGTGCGTTTTGGCTTCCACTGCTGCTCGGACAACTGGCTCTCCATAGAGCCGGTATGGGCCGCAACAGTTCAGCAGCACTCGCGCTTGGTCGCACATGATCTTCAGGGAATCGTAGTCCCCTATGTCAGCGGTTATCACTTTAATTCTGGACAAGTCTACAGCTGAAAGAAGAACAATATTTATGCTGAATGCCTACCGCAGACTTTACCAGCATCAGCATCATCATCATCAATAAGGCCCAATCGACGCATATAAAATTCAGCGCGTATTCATCACCAGCCTATATCAGTCCACTGCTGGACACAGGCCTCTCCAAAAGGAGGATTTGCCATAAAGGTAAGGGTGTATTCACCTTTGGTGAATATACTATTGACACTAATTTATTTCTGTTTCTAAAATTAAGCTCTTTTACGCGTTCCAATTTTATTGAATGGCAATGATTTTTATTGAAGGCTACTTACACTCTTACTCTGTATCGGGAATTCGGGATAGGAAGCTATCCGATTTTTTATGTTTCTTATTTTACCAATTTTAGCTTGGCGTTCATGACCTACTACAATATAATATTTAAGACAGACAAGACATATTATTATTCATTTTTAAAACTACTATTGAAACTGTTAACCACTTGTTAAGTAGGTATTATACTTTTCCCATAGAAACGAAATTAAATTGAAAAAAAAAGGAATTTTAAATCGTACATCGGGTCTGTCATTTTATCATTTAGTTAAATTAACACTTCGATTTGGATTTACTACATTCCTTGAGTGGTAGTAACAGAATACGCTTAGTATTAGAGTGTTTATGCGTTTTTCCATAAAATGTTGGTAGATGGGTTTATGGTTACACTATTTATGTTATACCACACTCACTCTGACAGAATGAGAGCTCTGTACCTTAAATCGAGATGTACAATTGTATAAATTACTATGCAAAAATAAAAACGACTCATAACAAAAAATAAAAAAACCGTTAGTAAGAATCGTAAACCGAAGCTTTTGTTACGATTTATCAAAGTGCATACTTGACATACTTGTGCACCAATGATTCTTTAATGAAACAAACAAGCTTTAATATGATGAAAATTTAGTTTCGGTTTAGGTAACATAACAGTACGTACTCAGATATAAATACCTATGACATCTTTGACTCAGGTACAAGGTAATGCTCGTACTCATAATACTACACTTACTCCTTGCGGGATTCGAACCCACAATCGCCGGTTTTATAGTCCGCAGCTCGTTCGAATCTATGATAATGTTAGGTTCTAGCATTGATATATATGTTAACACATACATGTTACATTTAACTCAATGGGTTCTAGAAAAATTTTATTTCTTCAAAACATTTCTTCATATTTCAGGTTTAAGTAGGTACTTAATTGAGGAAAAGAACCTAATAGAAGTTAGTGAATATTATCCGGAAACTGTCTCAGATTTTTTATTAATATAGGCGTCTATAATTTTAAACTGAATTCAAAAATGTATTTTACGTCATATACCAGTTTTTGAAGATATATCACCAAGTAGAGTCAGCAGCTTAGATTCAGAGCGGCCAGCCACAGCCCAGCTGACCCCAGCATACTTCGTGCCTCCACGAGCTAACTCTTCCACTACTTTCTGACCGGTGAACCCGGTGGCTCCAAATATTACTATATCAAACTTCATTATCTATAAAAAAAGAAGAAAACGTTTTCTTAAATATATACGATAAAAACACGCAGGAGCCGTTGCAAACACGCAGCTTAGTAGTGGTTAGATAACTGAGAAAGAGTAAATATGTATCTAAGTAAATACTATTTTTTTACGATTCACAAAAGTGGTTTTATTTTAATTGTTTTCTTGTTATTGTATGAATGCTTTGATAATTTTTTCCTAAGCATGAGTACCTTTAAATCAAATAACAGTTACACTAATTGAATCTTAAAGTAAACATGTATTTGTGTAACTATAACTTTTTGCAATGGTTTGAAATATAATGATTGCCGAATTTTTTAGGTCCTTAAGTTGTTTTGCTATCTTTTTAAGCGTAACCTTTAAATAGAACTTTAACCTATTTCTTTTTTTTTTATTGCATAAAATACGGTACAATAAGGGTGATTCTACGAATACAATCAATCTAAAGTTATTACTTAAATATAATAAAAATGTAACAGTGCAATAATATGCTATTTATGCAGTCAGGATCTCTCATACGTACAGGAAAAAACTATAAATGCTGAAAATTATTTTAAACTCTCTAATAGTATAAAATGGATTACAAATGTTGAATTAATAAAGTTTAGTTAAAACTTACAGCAAAAATACGAGTTGCTTATTCAATAATCTCGATTTTCCACAGCGCGCGTTCATTCCGCGCGGTTCTTGAATAAATAATAATATTTATAGCTCTGCGTATTTTTTTCCTCGAGTAGAGTCTTGCGTGTACAGCGGGGCTGCGATGCATTTCATTGCTGAGAACAAATACCAAGGCGTTAAACTGATGTATTTTACGTCAATAATAAACACATCTTCTGGAGAAATATAGGTTGCTCAGTTTAGAAAACATACGCATACTTCTCAGCGCAATGACACTTTATAAAATTTCTAACAGTATTTAAATTAAATGGGTAGTATTTAAACAAGTGACTGTAAATGAAAGTTTTAAGTGTCAAAAATAATTAATTTACGTTAAAGTATTACTAAATGAGCGACTGACTGTGACTGACGAGAAATCAACAAAACAGCGACTTACAAACATTAATTTGAGTTACTTAAAATACAAAATGAGAAGCTTCATAATATTTGAGCGACCTAATATTTGTTTGAGTGTCAACGTTATGTCCTGTATTTTTTTCAATATTTGTCAAATGTATTTTTTATGCTGAGTGGCATTTTATCTTAAATGAAGTGTTTTGAATACAAAAACCACTATGAAAAATACTATGATGAGCAGAGTTTTATGAGCTTACATTTTTTCTTAATTTTTTTTATGAAATAACTATTTAAAAAAGCACTATTATAGTAGCCAAAAATTTTATTATTAAATTTTAAGGGTAGGTAATTAAATGAAACAATGTATTTCGAATGTTTTTCTATTTTGTTTCCTATCTTTTTTATCCATTATCTAAAGTCCAATAATTTTTTGTCCTAATCATCATTTGTCCGAATGAAAACTTGCCCAAACTTAATGTCACATAATATTACATGCCCTAAATTTATTTATCATATATATTACAATCAATCAATATTAAACAAAAGACATAAATTGTTTTCAATAAAAGTTGTAAGTCTTACATACAAATTATACAATGTTTATTTTTATCCTAATAATGTTTTTAAAACGTTATGCAAAAAAAGCAAGCAAGCAAGCAGCATACAAGCAAGCAAGCAGCATGCAAGCAAGCAAGCAGCATGCATGCAAGCAACCAGCATGCAAGGCTTCTGTCACGGCTCAGGCGCTGCGTGCTAATCGTCGCTGACGGCTTTCACTCACCACCGCAGCTTTTAGCTATTGTTTTAGGACTAACTATTTCCTCCGCCTCGGATTCGCGCGCATCAAACAATCTGATATTTTTTTATAAAAAAATTTCGTATCTTAATAAAAAACATAAGACCTCAAATAGAATATCAGTCACCAAAAGTTAATACAGCAGTTTACAATACTTTGCTTAAAGTAAACTTTTTGGTAGTTCGTTATGTAAAACCTCAATTGGAAAAATCGAATCTATCTTAATATTGAAGTTGCCCTCTCTGTATGTCTAGTCGCTCACTTAATAATTTATTCGCACGGATAGAATTTTAATATCTGAAATTAATTAATCACAACCCACTTTTTGCAAGCCCATTCTGGATTTGATTATTAATCAATATTCGTCGTTAGTTAAGTTAATTTTACGCTTACTCAAATTCATACCGCTCAAGTTATTAAAAAGTATGTCATCATAACATAATTGTTGTCTTAAAATAAATAAATTTGAATAGAATAAGTCGCAAAGTTTTTTTAGTCGCTCGTTTTGTAATTCCCCAAATTAAATTTGAATGGATTAATTTAAGTAATGAGTTGTGGTATGTGGTCCCGCACAGATTTGTTTACTGTCCACGTTGGTATTATATCGAGTACCACTATGTATTTGCGGTTGATAGCGGTGTGAGCTTCACTATAAGCAAAACTTTGTATTTTGACGCTAGTTTTAAAATAGAAATGCTTAGCTATGTTAGGATCAGAGCAATGTATTTAGTGTTATAATGTTTTTTTCAACACAGTTGCTCGTAAATTGACTCTTATAACACCGTTTTTAGTTTCATAATTCATCATATTACGCACTTGTGCTGTAATAACATTATCACACTAGTGCGGTAATGTAAACTTTTTTTTTAAATCCAGCAAAAGTTTGTGTCTAAGAACATTGAATATTTTACCAATATCAAATTATTTTAAGGTTAAGATGACAAATAAATATTTCATTTTATCAAATTGTATATTAATAAACACAAATTAACTTAAGTATCATTTTTAGAAACAATAATTTATAGTTTATTTTATTTTTTAAATTGCTGCTACTCCGGCTGAACAGCCAGTTTTTCCTGTGCCATTATTGAACCTGGGCGCGCATAAATTGCGGCGCGCGAAAAAAACAATACTTACGTGCCATTTTCCATTATTATTTGGTAAAGTTGTTGCTGTGTGGTTAATTACTATCAAAAATGTCTACTTTAAAAAGTAAAGACGAGTTAAATGTTATTCAACCCCGTCGGAAATACTTATCGAGGCACAAAACGCGAGTGATAGCCTGTTGCCGCCAAAATGCATAGAAAACCAGCAAAAACGCCAAGTCATATTCGGAGAAGGTATTTTAGTTTGTTTTTTCCTCGCAATCGTGTTGAAAAACGTCGTATGCAACTCGTGTGCATTGATCATTATCACACTCGGCTTCCTTACCGCGCTCGCCTGCGGCTCGCGCTTATAATAATGCCTCGTGTATAATGACCAACGTAGCACACTTGTATCATAATGTACTATTATATACACATTTATTTATTTAATAAAACATTACAAACATATTTCTCTTTTAATATAACTTTTTATCAAAAATTGCTACACTACGCCGCGCTGCTAGCTACCTTGCGCATCTAACAATCCACGACTCTGAAAAACAAATATCACAAAAATAATAATTTTAGACTTACTAGGTTTTGTATTTTTTATACAATGGCTTGATCAGTGAATCAAGCCACTGATCAAATAATACTTGGTTGGTCTATTTTGCCCAAAGACATTTCATTGATTTTGCCCTATTTTGCCGTCATCCGTACCTAAATTTTATACTCGAAAGTGTTTAATTCTTAGAAACTTGGTAGGCCTGCCTCAATCAAGGAATTTATATGTAATTACGTACACCATGGAATAATTAGATTTTTTACAAATGCAAGCATGTTACATAAGGCACAGAATAGTGTTATTACGTTAAGCTAGGGATACACTAGCTAGGGGACAAAATGTCCCACGAAATGTGTCGGCGACATGTGAAGCGAAGCTAGGCGATTGCTTGACATCTGGCGACATCGCGCGACTTAAAGGCTGACGCACACCAAAAAGTGTCGCAGACGTGCTGCATTGCGTCTGCGTGCGTCAGGATTTGTAATATATGAGTTTGTAGGTTCACACCGACGGTGTCGCAGATGCATTTCGATGCGTTTGCGTGCGTCAGTCGCACAGCAGTCCGCGAGATACAAACCGAAAGTGAGCGGAGTGGCAACGTCGCACACGCGCCCCGGCATGATGACGTTGTATTCCAAAGGATGTCTTAGTTGAGGCCACACCGCGGTGACGCATACGTTTGCGTGCAGCTGCGACACCGGCTGCGGCACTTCAGTTGTAAATATTTGCAAAGTTACTAAGGATCATGGATTTTAAAATACGCGAAAAGTTCATCAATATAGTACGCAAATACAAATGTGTATATGATCCACAGGAGAAAAATTATAACAACAGCTCAAATAACTAATTTGATCCGAAACGAACACACGGTGTCGCAGACGCACGGTGTCGCAGATGCATTGCAACGCGCTGCAATGCGTGTGCGAAGCCCCTTGGTGCCGGTGTGAACTGCTTCAAGACGCAGCGTGTTGCAGATGCAACGCATCGTGCTGCAGACGCAACCGGTGTGCGGTAGCCTTAAACTGGTATTGTGGTAATGCCTGCCAGACGTCAAGCGAAGTCCGGCAACGTCGCACCATTTCACCCGACGTCGCGCATGCAGGACGTTTGTCCCCTACCTAGTGTATCCCCGGCTTTACTGGTCGGTCATGCGATCACCTAGGCGCGTGGTAATCATCGAGAATGTTTAATTTTTGAGCACCTTGTTTTACTTGACCGTGTGGCGATGCAGTTAGTATTACCAGTTAGTCCAGTGACCTGTGACTGTCAAATGTCACAACTTTAATTGTCAATGTCAATAGTCGTGTCACCACAACTCGGTGTCAATCTGTCACTTTACTAACCTAAAAATTAGAGACGAAAATAAATATTTTTTCATAAAAATGGAATTAAACGAACGAATTTTGCACGTTTTGGACAAAAGTGATAAAGTGGACACATTAAAATTAGCATCAGAATTCAATGAGGACCACCAAAAGATAGTGGGTGCTGTGAAGAGCCTCGAAGCTCTGGACATGGTGACTTCCGAGCCAGTAAAGAGTACTAGGTGGGAGCTGACTGAGGAAGGCCAACTGGTGGCTGATAAAGGAAGCCATGAGGCTGTGCTTTACCGTAGTGTACCAGACACTGGGATACCACAAGCAGAGCTTATGAAGGTTAGAAACTTCACTTTGGCTATATTTAATCTTATTTACACATATTCTTTGAGACTTCCTGCAGTTCTAGACTCAAGTCACATTGATTTGTAAATGCACTGGCCTGCAATAGTTTTTTTTTCCAATACAAGCTATTACCGTAACAGTTGAACAACAATGAGTTACTCATTTTACTTGATAACACTTGTAGAGATTTATGTATTTGTTGTCTTTTTACTATTCATCATCATTTAATGCATTAATATTACAAAACTTAAGTATGCTCTACTTGCTAAAGGAAAAAAATGTGAACACAATAATCAGATAATAAAAAAAAATTAAACCAAATGAAATTAAACCTCTTTTTTTGGTTGAGAATACATTTTTGGAGAAATGTAAGCTTTGCTTATTGATAGACTGATTAAAAATGATTGATAACTTTAAAGCTGGTAGAAAATGCTGTAAGTATAACATTAAGTCTGCTAATTGTACTTACTGGTTGTTAGTGTCTTTCATAAAACAAAGTTTAAACAAATAAATAAACACATATGAGGGTTACTTGAAGATAAAAACAGAAACCTGCCCTATGCTGGCCAAGTAATTATGGTATGCAACTAAATAAATTGTTTCCTTTATTTCAGACTGTTCCAAACGCAAAAGTAGGCTTCAGCAAAGCCATGTCATCCGGATGGATCCTAATAGATAAGTCTGGAGGAGCACCACTCGTCAAGAAAAAGGTAGACACCATCACCGACACAGTACAAGACCACCTTAACGAAATAAAGAAAGGCATCGATAACCTAGCGGACAACATTAGGAATGATTACAAAAAGAGGAAACTCCTGCAAGAAGTTACAATCAAAAGTTTCCTTCTATCAAAGGGTCCGCAGTTTTCTACAACCATAAAAAAGCTAGAAACTGATTTAACTAGTGAAATGCTGTTAACAGGGTCTTGGAAGAATCTAGAGTTCAAACCGTACAATTTTGATGCACTAGGTATGTATGAAAAAAGCACAAATTTAAAGCTGTCCCAAAATAAAATGATAAAACGACACCTGATGGTGGGCCTGCTTATGACTACTTGAGGAAAAAAAAATATATACCACTTTTATTTTTTAATTTACAAACCAAAACTAATAATCCATGAATTTTAACACCCCTTACGACATTTATAACTACCATTCCCTAAAGTTTGGAAAGATTTTTACTTTGAGTGCACTTTCACTGATTGTATTGAAAAAAAGTTAGGTCAACTACCATGGCAGGTTTTTTTTTTTAAATTGACAAACCGGAGCCGCAAATTTTTGTTCCCTACTTTTTTAAGAATATTAGAAAACACAACAGACATGTACATATTTGTTTTACAAGAAACAGATATAAAATGGTATTGGACCAAACTAATATCCTAAGGATAATTAATTTTTCTAAAAGGTAAGAAATACTTTTCAATGGCTTTTGTGCCCTACCCACATTATTTTGATTTTGTTATACATTGAACATAAAGAGTTTCCTTACTTACAACTTTTCAAGATCAAATCAAGAAGGATTTTTTAAGGTCTTACTTCTTTTACTGTATCACAAGAATTTTATCATTGATACCCGCGTTGTTTATACATATAACACATGTGCTGCAGCTGCTTACTTTAGAATCAGAACAATGTATTTGATGTTGTCCAATATTTATTTATTTACTTGGAGTCCAAGTCCCAAGATATTTGTAAAAAATACAAAAACTTGACATTACTAAAGTGTTATATTTATCCAATAATATTAATAAAGATACAAAAGTGTGGTGTTTTTAAATCTTAAATTGAATTATTATGACACCTAGAAAATTTGAAAACTTATTTTAGTAGCACTTGTTTAAACCATTGCAGGTCAGCCACCAGAATGCGGGCACCTCCACCCCCTCCTCAAAGTCCGTTCCGAGTTCCGTGAGATATTCCTCGAGATGGGTTTCACCGAGATGCCCACAAACATGTACGTGGAGAGTTCGTTCTGGAACTTCGACGCGCTGTTCCAGCCGCAGGCGCACCCGGCGAGAGACGCGCACGACACGTTCTTCGTGGCCAGCCCCGCTACTAGTACGGAGTTCCCGATGGATTATCTGGAGAGGGTTAAACAGGTTCACAGTAAAGGAGGGTATGGGTCGCAGGTTGGTTTGCATCATCTTACAACAAGTGGCACGGAAGTTGAGCGTTGGCCGAAAGTTGCGCAGAAGATGTGATTGGCTAGTCGCGCGCCTGCACCGTCGGCCGTGATTGGTTGTTAGCTCCGCGCATACGCGTTGATACGATGATCGTCTCGTAAGATGCGCAAAGCGATACTCACTCTTTGCCCCAGTGCTCAACATTGCTGCCGCGTGCTGTACTTAAACAATTTCATCTAAAACTTTGATATTATATGAAAAGTAAAAGCAATAAGGGAGCGGATAAAAAAGAATATCCGAGGGTTGGGCTCAGTGGTGAGCTGCAGGAGAGGTCCATGTCTAGAAGTGGACTGACATTTAATTAATTATTGTCATCATCATTTAGGAAGGAAGCAACCATAGGAGTCCCCTGCTGAACATAGAAATAACCTTCAATGACTTCTGCCGCAAGATTGGCCGGTTAGAAGCAACTTGCACAACCGCTTTCTGCAACCTTAACCAGGTCATCTGTCTGTCTGTCCACCTTGTCGGTGGAAGTCCTACGCTGCGCTTTCTAGTGCGTGGCTTCCATTATAAAATAAAGCATCAAACAAACTTCAGGCTCACAACAGACTACTAGTAGATGGCGGTCTGCAAAATAGTTTAGATAATATTGTATCCACGTAACCACTTATTAAACAAGCAAGTAGTCAGAGCGTGGAATAAACTCCCAGAGGACGTAGTAGTCTTAGCCCCATGTATAAACCAGTTTGAAAATAGACTTGACAAGCGTCTTTTTAACTGCAAAAAAAGACTAACTAGTGGGGAATACAAAACAAGATACAGGCAAGTCATCATCCATGCCATCAGTTGTCTCAACTGCCTGCCTGATAAATAAATAACAATACCTGATTATAATAGTGTTTGATACCGCACGCATCGTCTGCCTATTTCTCTCAGGGCAGAAGCCCTGATCCCGGCCAACTGTGCTATTGCTGGTCATAACCGCCCAAGAGGGGAGAGGTTTTCGGCCTAATCATCATCTCATCATTATTTAAGCCACTATGCGTCCACTGCTGAACATAAGCCTCCCCAAGTGACTTCCAGATCGGCCGGGTGCGCGCGGCCTACATCCAACGGCTTCCTGAAACCTATACCAGGCCGTCTGTCGACCTTGTGGGTATGACGTCCCACGCTGCGCTTGCCGGTACGTGACCTTCATGGTCCTCATGGTTTTTGGCCAATGAAGAAATAATAATAGTACGGTTTTACCGAATTGTGCTTAGAAGAACCTGGTTTATAATAACCTTAGTTATTTAGCACCTGGCTTGCAGGGCTACCGGTACGATTGGAAGATAGAAGAGGCTCAAAAGAACTTGCTCCGCACGCACACGACGGCCGTCAGCGCGCGCATGCTGCACCGCCTCGCGCAGCAGGAGGAATTCACGCCGCAGAAGTACTTCAGTATCGACAAGGTATACCAACGTCATCGTCATCATCATGTCAGGCTTTGTAGTCCACTGCTGGATCATCATCCTATGTAGGCCTCCTCCCCCAGAAGTACTTCAGCATCGACAAGGTATACCAACGTCATCGTCATCATCATGTCAGGCTTTGTAGTCCACTGCTGGATCATCATCCTATGTAGGCCTCCTCCCCCAGAAGTACTTCAGTATCGACAAGGTATACCAACGTCATCGTCATCATCATATCAGCTTATGTAGTCCACTGCTGGACCATCAGCCTATGAAGGCCTCCTCCCCCAGAAGTACTTCAGTATCGACAAGGTATACCAACATCATCGTCATCATCTTGTCAGCCTTTGTAGTCCACTGCTGGACCATCAGCCTATGTAGGCCTCCTCCCCCAGAAGTACTTCAGCATCGACAAGGTATACCAACGTCATCGTCATCATCTTGTCAGCCTTTGTAGTCCACTGTTGGACCATAAGCCTATGTAGGCCTCCTCCCCCAGAGGTACTTCAGCATCGACAAGGTATACCAACATCATCGTCATCATCTTGTCAGCCTTTGTAGTCCACTGTTGGACCATCAGCCTATGTAGGCCTCCTCCCCCAGAAGTACTTCAGCATCGACAAGGTATACCAACATCATCGTCATCATCTTGTCAGCCTTTGTAGTCCACTGCTGGACCATCAGCCTATGTAGGCCTCCTCCCCCAGAAGTACTTCAGCATCGACAAGGTATACCAACGTCATCGTTATCATCATATCAGCCTTTGTAGTCCACTGCTGGACGTAGGCCTCCCCTACCAGAAGTACTTTAGCAACGACAAGGTATACCAACGTCATCATCAGTAGGCCTCCCTCAGTGACTCCCAGATTGGCCGGCTGGAAGCGGCCTGCATACAGCGGCTTGCCTTTGCAGTTCAGACCATATCTGCCTGAACCAAATAGTAGTTTATGGCTATGCAGCCTGCAGCACAAAATGGCGATGATCAAATATGCTCGAATACAAGACGCTGTTTTTCATCATCGTCATCATTTCAGCCATCGGAAATCTACTACTGAACATAGGCCTCCCTCAGTGTCTTCCAGATTCATTAGCCGGTTGCAAGCGGCCTGCATCCAGCGGCTTCCTGCAACCCTTACGAGGTCGTTTGTCCTCCTTGCGGGTGGACTTACAAGATATATAGGTCTTCAAATGCCGCATTCGCGCACATTACTAGTGGTACATTAAAATTAGGTCAATTAGCTCTATGGGTTAATGTGTCGGCCCCTTAAACCTTTGAGAATCCACTCTAGATGTTGGCCTTCTACATAAAACGGAAACCCATGCGGTTTAACTGAGTTCGTTAACTGAATTGCATTATTTACATTGATAGGCCATTGAATGCGTTGACTGCTTTACAATATAGTTTAACCACAAGCGCTGTACCGCTCTTTAAGAATTTTTCTTTTTTGTTCTTTATTTTTTAACTTTTCTTTCCTATCTTCAGCACTGAAAGTATGGATAAATACGTTTCCAGTCACTGTTTCCGCTAGAACGCATTTAATGTATTTTGCACAAACAAGCGCCACCTCATGCGAAACATCACGCGACTGATAGTTCTGGTACTACGCTTCACATTCTAGCATGCACAACACGATTCACGTACTTTTACGTGAACTCCACTGCGGCTCCGTCCCTAACCCCTTCTGATTGAACGCTGCCACGACGTCGACGCTTAAAAGACGCGTGTAGGGGGTCCCTTATACAGCCTATACCGGATTTGTCTGCAGGTGTTCCGTAACGAGACTTTAGACGCGACGCACCTAGCCGAGTTCCACCAAGTGGAAGGGGTGATCGCGGACCGCGGACTCGGGCTCGCGGACCTGGTGGGCGCGCTCGACGCCTTCTTCCGCCGCCTCGGCTTCCAGCAGCTGCAGTTCAAGCCCGCCTACAACCCGTATACTGAGCCGAGCATGGAGATCTTCGCTTATCACGAGGGTGAGGGTTCACTTGTTACTAGGGTTGACACACGAGACCTGGTGGGCGCGCTCGACGCTTCTTCCGCCGCCTCGGCTTCCAGCAGCTGCAGTTCAAGCCCGCCTACAACCCGTATACTGAGCCGAGCATGGAGATCTTCGCTTATCACGAGGGTGAGGGTTCACTTGTTACTAGGGTTGACACACGAGACCTGGTGGGCGCGCTCGACGCTTCTTCCGCCGCCTCGGCTTCCAGCAGCTGCAGTTCAAGCCCGCCTACAACCCGTATACTGAGCCGAGCATGGAGATCTTCGCTTATCACGAGGGTGAGGGTTCACTTGTTACTAGGGTTGACACACGAGACCTGGTGGGCGCGCTCGACGCTTCTTCCGCCGCCTCGGCTTCCAGCAGCTGCAATTCAAGCCCGCCTAAAACCCGTATACTGAGCCGGGCATGGAGATCTTCGCTTATCACGAGGGTGAGGGTTCACGTGTTACTATGGTTGACACACGAGACCTGGTGGGCGCGCTCGACGCTTCTTCCGCCGCCTCGGCTTCCAGCAGCTGCAGTTCAAGCCCGCCTACAACCCGTATACTGAGCCGAGCATGGAGATCTTCGCTTATCACGAGGGTGAGGGTTCACTTGTTACTAGGGTTGACACACGAGACCTGGTGGGCGCGCTCGACGCTTCTTCCGCCGCCTCGGCTTTCAGCAGCTGCAGTTCAAGCCCGCCTACAACACGTATACTGAGCCGAGCATGGAGATCTTCGCTTATCACGAGGGTGAGGGCTCACTTGTTACTAGGGTTGACACACGGGTTCTCCTGAACTGCTGGATAAAACTTATGCCTCCTATAATAAAATGTTTATCTACCTAGGACCTTCAACATCTCTTCGTAGGCGACCTCTTATGGCTAAAATGATGACAATAATGTAGTTACCTACTTACTATGATAATAAGTGTAAAACTGTCTTATTTTGATGCAATGAGTCTTAGGTACTGGAGTCTTAGGGACGCTGTCACGATGTCGACGCTCGAAAGACGCTATAGTATGGATGGAGAAGGCCTTAGAATAATTTGTAAATTTAGCCAACCCTTCCAGGTCTCGGCAAATGGATCGAGATCGGCAACTCGGGCGTGTTCCGCCCCGAGATGTTGCTACCGTTGGGGCTGCCCCCGGACGTGCGAGTGGTCGCGTGGGGGCTGTCGCTCGAGCGGCCCACCATGATCAAGAACGGGCTCAACAACATCCGGGACCTGGTGGGGCCCAGGGTGGACCTGCAGATGGTGCAGACCAACCCCATCTGTAGGCTAGACAAGTAAATTATTTATTGAATAAAAGAGTTATCAAAATATTGCTTTTTATTTCCATTTATGGGTGTCTCATAACCTACTTGAATTTTCGTTGAATTACAAATGGAACGCGGATATTTTGCAGCAGTCATCAACGAAGCTTGAGGTTAAGTTATGAAGCGATTTTCAGTTGAGCAACGCATAGAAATTGTGAAAATCCACTACCGATACGGATACCTCGTGCAGTACGCGCGCAGCACGCGATCCGTTACTGCAATCGTTTGTAGCGCCTCCTTAGCGTAACTCATGCAAGGCACGCGCGTGCAGCTCTCGCGCATCGCACAAACATAAAAAAACACGCGCGCAGATCGCGCGCTGCGCTTTTGCGGGGTATTCGCCCATTATGATAGAGATCTGCCTAAATCATGTATTTAAATTACCATATTTAAATCATTACGTAAATTAAACTTCTTATCTCACACCTTTCTTTGCATTTAAAACTAAAAACAAAAGCTGCCATTTTGTCTGACATAAGACGTTACTAAAGTCAAAATCGTATTTACAACGTTTTTCGGGTGGTTTTTCGTAGTCTTGAGAATTTAAGTTTAATTGTTTTCTAAAATGTCTTTGCCGCTGCGAAATTCCGTGCAGAAAGTTTATACGTTAGCTTTTGGCCCGACTAAGTTAAGTGTCCGATATTACGAGATACCACAACATTTGCAGTCTATAGCCACAGACCCGGACCCAAGTTTCTACCGGATGGTGGAGTACTACTACCACAACGCCGTGAAGGTTGTGGAACCGAAGCTTATAGACTACCTAAAAAAATACAGTCACATGTCGGATAGGAAACGGATAAACAGGGTAGCTGGTATTTTGAAGGTGAGCGAAGACCGCTGGGTCCATTAATAAAGCTGATATTTATTTTAGCGCGCTTCAATTCCCTCCTAATTAGTAATTACTTATTAACTAACAATTCCTAGTTAGTACTTACTTATTGACGACCGTCTTGTGTAGTGGTTCGCGCTCCGGACTACAATGCCTGGCGGTTGCGGGTTCGAATCCCGCGAGGGGCAAATGTTAGTGTGATGAGCACGAGCATTTGCACCTAAGTCATGGATGTTTATAAACGTATTATCCGTTATCTAGTCGCCATAATAGCACAAGCTTTGCTAAGTTTGGGGCTAGATAATTGGTGTGATTGTGGAAACAATTTATTTATTTAAGTATTATTATTTAAACAATTCCTAATTAGTAATTACTTATTGAAAACACGTTTGAGCACATAAAATACTATACCCAGTTGTAGATTACCTACAGCAAAAAGTATGTCATCGACATAGCCCATCGAATAAGCAAGCTGAAGTGGCAGTGGGCCGGCCATATTTGTCGCAGAACCGATAACCGCTGGGGTAAACGAGTTCTTGAGTGGAGACCGAGTGTCGGCAAGCGTAGTGTGGGACGCCCTCAGACTAGATGGAGCGACGATCTTCGCAAGGTTGCTGGCAGGAGCTGGATGAGAGTAGCCGTGGATCGTGCAGAGTGGCGTACAATTGGAGAGGCCTATGTCCAGCAGTGGACTAGTGTGGGCTGATGATGATGATGATGAAAAAGTATGTAAACGTCCCACTGCAGGACATAGGCATCACCTCAATTAAGAGGTAGATTGGCCCATACTCCACCACGCGGGCCCAGTGCGGATTGGTGGAAGGGTGTTGTAAGGCCAGTGACTACGCCTTACTGGCAGGTGTAATCAAGCTGCCAAGGCCTCTGACTAGGCTATACGACTAATATCATATCAAGCGATATCAGCCGGGACCAACTTTTGAAATGGTATCTTGAAATCTATTCCAATAATCAAATCAAATCGTTTATTTGCTTTTAATAGATGGTTACAGAGCTCCGAAGATATTATACACCTGAAGATATTATAAATAAGTTTGTTTACCAGGTCATGGGCTCTTGTAACAGCTCCCTCCAATTCGAGTTCCCGCTGCAGCGGAAAACCGGGGAGTATGAAATCATAAACGGGTACCGGTCGCAGCACAGCGTCCACCGGTTACCCTGCAAAGGAGGTGTGTATCTCGTCTGTAAAACAAGACCAAGCCTCCGATTCAGATTTTGAACCCTTCGAAAATGAATTGATGCGTGTTCGCATTGATATATTCGCGTTAAGAATGCAGTGAGTCATCAGTGCAACTTTAAATAAATCTTTTTTTAAATATTGGACAGCATCACATACATTGCTCTGATCCTAAGGTAAGTAGCTAAAGCACTTGTGTTATAGAAATCAGAAACAACGACGGTACCACAACACCTAGACCCGAGGCAATATAGAAAGTTAGTTTTACATGACCCGACCGTGGATCGAACCCGAACCTCAGAGATAGCGGCGCCATATAAAGTCCGGCGTGCTCGCCTCTCGGCTACGCACAGGGTTGCCAACTCTCGAAAGGACCAACCCGGGAGAATTTGTATGTTTCGGGGGGGGGGGGGGGGGTTGACTAAAAGAAAGTCATTATTAGGCGTGCGAGACGAACAGGTTTTGACCGGCAGCGGAGCGGTGCACGATGTTGTGGCCGCAAAATAAGTGAATAGCGACGATCGTGTGACGGATGCATTTATCTTTTAGAAAAACCGGATAAATTATTGCTCTCCGAGAGGTAGGGAGGTTAACCTTCATTACCGGAGTCTCCCGAGCAATCCGGGAGGGTTGGGAACCCTAGCTACGGAGGTCGTCAAAAGGATAAAGTTATATTCGCCGTGGTGTTAATTACCGTTTCGATCTAAAGTATGCGCTCATTTGGTCACTGATGTAAACTTGACTTTCTTTCTTCTAAATAGAAACGTTTTTTGATTTTAAGGGGGCGTGGCTAGGCCCGTGGACAAGTATCACACTGCATTCTTAACGCGAACGAACTATAATGATAAATCCCATTGTGTTACATAGCAATCCGGTTTTCTATCGTACGGTTCTGAATCGGGGACCAGGCTGATAGAGCCCGACTGGCCTAAATTAATATACTCCCGTGTTCGATGCTATTAAACTGTCATTAACTTGGTTTTGAACCTGATCATGAGTCCAACTCTAGAATTTAACGTGCTTAGCTCAGAAGAGCTAAGCACGTTAAATTCTGAAGCTAGAATAGCTTTTCCTATATCTCGGCTGAAGAGTTCTGAAACAACACTGAGACCAGGAGCTGGTAAAGCTTTCAGCTCCTGGTTCTTCTCCTAAATTCATGCCTTTTGTTGCTTATGTTTTCGACGGGTGTCGGAACAAGTTTGAGTACATAGTAAATGGTTTAGGTTAATTTTAATTATTGTAAATATTTTATTTACAGGGATAAGATTTTCAGACGAAGTAAACCTAGAAGAAGTGAAGGCGCTAGCAGCTCTCATGACTTACAAATGTGCCTGTTCCAGTATCCCCTTTGGTGGAGCGAAAGGAGGTAGGCTAGTACCTACTTAATCCTAATCATTGCTTATTTAAAAAAAGTAAAGTATGCCTATATACGTCCCACTGCAGAGCACAGGCCTCACCTCAACTATGAGGTGGTTTGGGCCATACTCCACCACGCGGGCCCGGTGCGGATTGGAGGAGGCCAGTGACTAAACCTTACAGTCAGATGTTATCAAGCCGCCTTAAGGCCTCTGACTAGGCTTCACGACCAATATCAAGCGATATTCGCCGGGACCAACTTTTAACTTGCATTCCAGCACAAAGATGCTCGTGATAAATGCCATTGAATATGGTCGGAATGGTCACCCATCCACTCACGACCGCGGCGTTGGTTGCTTAACTTTAGTAATCGATACCAAAGCGCTGCCGCCACTGAGCTACGAGCACCTCATTTCTTATTTGCTGTCCTTTATGACCACAAAACAAGTAAGACTCGCTACGCTCCGATACGCGATTATAACTTTCTTAGACTCTTCACCGCCTCCCCCTCTCAACTTTTTTAAATAGTCGTCTACCTGGAGTTTATCTGGAAGAAATCGCTTCTAGCGATAAGAGCGCCTAAATTGTTCCGTTCTATTTTTTTTTCTTTTCACTGTTATTGCAATAAAGAATATCTATTTAAACAACAGAAAGCTATATGACATTTATTGTTATTCTGCCAAACTGTGGAATAGTTTGTCGGGAGTATCTCTTGTGAACCAATCATCATCATCATCTCAGCCACAGGACGTCCACTGCTGAACATAGTCCTCCCCCAGTGACTTCCAGATCGGCCGATTGGAAGCGGCCTGCATCCAGCGTCGTCCTGCAACCTTTACCAGGTCATAATTAATACTAATTAAACTAATACTAACAACGATATTAAAAATATCTTTGACTACTAATGATAAAAACTTTGGACTTCCGCTCCAAATTTTATTCGCACTAGCATTTGATTTTGCCTCCAGATTTCACTAGCTTTTACATTCAGCTCTTATCAAATTAGTATTGTTCAGAAACCCTTATTATAATCAAGCATTAAAAAATCTTTTGGTGATTGAAGGGGTTGAAAATTATTTAAATAACCACTGTCCAATTTAAAGAGTTAACCATAATTTTGGTAAAATGCTTACTCAGGATAATGTGTAAATCTTTACCAAACACCCCGTATAAATCCTAAAATCTCAACTCCCACTTCGTCGATCAGAAAACCACTTGAAATTATAGGATTTAGCATTAAGTGTCACGTGGTTTCTGTTTTTTTTTTACTTTATTGGAAAACACAACAGATGGGTAACAAGAAATGGATTACATGTATAAATGGTATTGGACTAAAGTAATATCCTATGGGTGTTTACACTACTGCTTAAATCAATCAGTAACAATTTTATTTTATTTCATTTATTGGTTTGCCAATTTGTTGCCGAAAAGTTAAATCAGGGGACTGGTTGCACCATCAATCTGGTTTTTGGTTTTATTGTCATAACAGGCATTGCGATAAACCCCAAGAAGTATTCAGCTGCAGAGTTGCAGAGAATAACCAGACGTTACACACTGGAGCTGGCGAAGAAAAATTATATTGGTAAGTCCATTTTTTTATTTTCCTCCATTTCTTAGCCAGCAGCTATTAGTGTAGCTGACAAAGTGTATAAGATTATGTACAGATTATACTTTCGAAAGCATAAGTAGTCTAGTCTCTTGCATTCCAGCAGGAGAAGTAATTTATGAAGAATTACTGTCTTATTAGTAGAGTGCATTTGCTAGTCCGGGACTAAGGTTTAACTACTGTACTAACGCACATAAATCAGTGGTTTAACCTTATAGTAGGGGACTAGCAATTGCACTCTGAATAATTAGAGTTCCATTTCGAGAGAGAATCGCATACTACACGGTATACGAATTCCTGGAAAATTTTAGGTTGCTTGCGATTTCGCATGCGAATTGGTACATGACATTTCACTGTTTCAAAAACGTCAAAGACTTAAATAGAATAAATAAATGAATACTTAACTCATCATCATCATCACCAGCCTATATCAGTCCACTGCTGGACACAGGCCTCTCCAAAAGGAGGATTTTGCCATAATCGTCACGCTTGGCAGGCGGGTTGGCGATCGCAGTTTGGCCAATGGTGGGGAGGAGACGCTGCTGCGCGTCTTCTAGCGGTTCTACTATAGTCGCCTCTTACGACACCCATAGGAAGAGAAGGGGTGGTGCAATTCTTTTAACGTGCCGGCACCACACGACGAATACTTAACTAAAGTAAAAAAAAACAATAGAAGTTTTCATCATCATCATTATCATAATTTCAACCACAGGACGTCCACTGCTGAACATAGGCCTCCTCCAGTGACTTCCATATTGGCCGGTTGAAAGCGGCTTGCATCCAGGCGGCTTCCTGCAACTGACGGCCAATGGCACAGAAAGATTCTGGAATAGAATTTTTACTCACATTAAAATTATTCAATCTACCATTTTATTGTACTTACAGGACCTGGAATAGACGTCCCTGCGCCCGACGTCAACACATCCGGGAGAGAGATGTCTTGGATAGTCGATACGTACATTAAAACGATAGGTATAAAAACCATTTTAAATGTTGCAAATTTATCATCACACTTTGTGAGAGAGACTGACTCTCAAAAAGTCTGCGTTCATTGTTTTTAATGAATAAATAATTTATTATACAAATATCGGCACGGAAATTGAGCGCTGGGCGAAAATTGCGCAGAACGTGATTTCCTAGTCGTGTGACGCGCCTGCACCGCCTGCCGTGATTGGTTGTTAGCTCCGCGCACACGCGTCTCTAATAGTAATTTGCTTTGCGCATCTTACGAGACGATCCGATGATCGTCTCGTAAGATGCGCAAAGCGATCCCCACTCTTTGCCCTAGCGCTCAACATCGATGCCGCGTATGCAGTCACAAAATCATAACAAGGGTTCAACCTCGCAATGAGAGATTAAGGGTGTTTTTAATATCGTGCGTATTTCATCACGCACGCGGGACGAGGGGTGTGATCCAATATGTGTGGGCCAATCCCGCTTGCGTGATGAAATCCGCACGTTATCAAAACACCCGTAAGCTGGAAACTCGTGTATCTTCTTGTGGTTTTTAAAAAACTTCTCAAATTAAGTTTATCAAAAGTTATCAAAGGCCAAATGTCACAAAAATCTTTTTTTTTACCCAAAAGTCGATAGTGCCGACATGGGTAACTATTAATGCTATTGAACGGCTTCAAGTATTACGTACATAAGCAGATTTACTACAATTACTAACCCCCACTCCCTTCCTCTATGTCATTAAAAATTATAAAAGCTCTTACCCCCCCCCCCCTCTCCCCTCCAATCATCAATCGTACCGAAACGAGACAATAAATAGACGGAAAAACGTGTTCATTATTAGTGGGAAAGTAAAAAGTAAATAACTACACACAATCACCATATAGAACCCCTTAATGTCTTCAAAAATGAGCAAAACACAGAACCCCCCTCCCCCCCAAAGTGCTTACGTAATGATTGAACGTATCGTCGTAAACAAACCAACCAATTTAACATTTTAAACTTTCTTGTTGTATTTTTTAATCATAACACTGCACACTGTACACAACACAGGTATTGATGCAACATACCTCTTTTTATTTATTATTGTCCCAACGTTTCGGCCTAATTACATAGGCCGTGGTCGCGGAAACTGGCGATGTACGGCGCGCCTGCTCAAGCGCGGTGATGAATCACCCGCAATTTTTGAATTTCAGACTGACTGTACCGCCACCAAAAATATTCAAGAAATGCGGGTGGTTGAAGATTTATCACTACGCTTGAGCAGGCGCGCCTTACATCGCCAGTCTTCCCGCGACCACGGCCTATGTAATTAGGCCGGAATGTCAGGACAATTATTAATAAATAAAAATAGGTATGTTGCATCAATACCCGTGTTGTGTACAGTATTAAAACCAACCAATTGCAGGTTTCAACGATATAAACGCGGCGGCGTGCGTGACGGGCAAGCCGATCAACGGCGGCGGCATCCACGGCCGCGTGGAAGCCACGGGCCGGGGAGTCTTCATGACCGTGCACCACTTCATACACAACGAGGAGTACATGAAGCTCATCGACGTTAAGCCTGGCTTCGAGGTCAGCCCCGTAGCTAGACCAACAAAACACGATGTGATATGATATAGCAATTTATCGACACCCAACTGACCCAACTGTCAAAATATGAACTTTTATCGCAGCAGCGATGACCGTGAGGTCACCGCCAGGATAGGTATGGTTCGCTGTTTCGATAAAAATTCAAGATGGCGGCTATGTAGCGAGCCATGTCCGTGCCGGTGACGTCACGGTCAAGCTCTACCTTATATTCCACTAATTTGCCTAGAGCGACCATAAAGCGTCCAAACGCAGACCGCTTACTGGTCAAAGAGTCACAAACCTAATGTAAAATTGACGTAGCATAAGATTGGTAACACAATGATGTTAATTCATTACTCCAAAACCATGACTTATTTATACAGGGTGTACGAAATAATGGGACACTCCTTAAAACCATTCGATCAGTTGCTGATATAGCTACACGACTACTACAACTTTTCTTAAGGGAGCAACATCAAAATCGCGATTTTATTTTCATATGCTCCATACATTATTGTTGCATAGAATATTTCATGCTAAGTGTGAATTCAAATTGTGTTCTTTGTTGCTAGGTGTTTTAGGGTTCCGTACCCAAAGGGTAAAACGGGACCCTATTACTAAGGCTCCGCTGTTCGTCTGTCACCTGGCTGTATCTCATGAACTGTGATAGTTAGAGAGTTGAAATTTTCACAGATGATGTATTTCTGTTGCCGCTATAATAACAAATACTAAAAAATCTGTATACAATGAATATTCAAGGGGACTCCTCCCATACATAAAACGTGATTTTATTGCCATTTTTGTAGATAATGGTACGGAACCCTTCGCGCGCGAGTCCGACTCACACTTGGTTGGTTTTTTTTATAACAACGTTTTTACTTCTGACATCTTGTAAAATACGAAAATACAAGTTTATTAAACTACCAAACTCGATATTTTTAATTCAATAATTATCATCGAGGTATCAGCGAGTAAGTCTGTATGACTCGATTTCGATGTAGCTCTCATAGACAAAGTTGTTTTATATGACCAGCTGATCCCGTGGTTTTAATGAGTATCCTATTCTCTTCTACACTGGAGGCCTAATACGAAAGTGCATCGGTCGGTCGTATTATCTGATCAAATTAAAACATCCATTCCCCTTTATTAAAGGTTTGACAATTTATGAACAATTGGAAACGGTCGGGTTTTTTACACGGCTAAATTGAGATGGTCATATTTTATCAAAGGATTGACACATGAGACTGGCCATTTTAATTTGTTAGGTTTATACGACCGAACGAAAGGTATATTTTCGCCCCCTGTATAAATAAATAAATAGATATTGGACAACATCACATACATTGCCCTGATCCTAACGTAAGTAGCTATAGCACTTGTGTTATAGAAATCAGAAACAACGACGGTACCACAACACCCAGACCCGAGACAATATAGATAAGTTAGTTTTCTATATTGACCCTACCGGGGATCGAACCCGAAACCTCACAGATGGCGACGCCGTATAAAGTCCGGCATGCTCGCCTCTCGGCTATGGAGGTATGTATACAGGGTGTAAAAAAAGGCTTAATGAAGCCTTAAACCACGAATTCTATACATAAAACCAAGTAGAATGCTAAAAAAAATAATTGCTGGGAAATGACTTTTAATTTTGGGTATCAAAAAAAATACTTATTTCTAACCCGCAATGTATAGCGCGCACGCCACAGACTACGCCTGTGTGTGTAAGCGGTCGGCGGGCGAGCGGGTGGCGCGAGAGCACTGCGCACGATTCATTGCCGGCTGTGCCCTTTAAAGGCCTTTTATGAAAGAAGCACTGAAAATTTTTATCATGTTTCTTTGTAAAAAAGTTTAGTATCAAACAGAAGTCTATTTCTATAATCTTTAAAAAAAATAGTAACTTTGACTGTCAATAACTCGGTAACCCGTCATTTCCCAGGTATAGTGTAAAGAAAAGATATATCGTAATAATACGTAGAATATGTGGTATTCGGCTCTGTTAAGCCTTTTTTTACACCCGATAGATCATAGAATCCGTTTTCCAGGACAAGACGGCAATAATCCAGGGCTTCGGCAACGTGGGCAGCTACGCGGCCATCTACCTGCACTCGAAGGGCGTCCGGATCATCGGCGTGCTGGAGTTCGACTGCAACATCGCCAGCGCCGACGGCATCGACCCCAAGGTGACAGCCGAGACTGAGACACTCCCAGGCACTGACCACAGTACATATAGGAGTTCGACTGCAACATCGCCAGCGCCGACGGCAACGACCCCAAGGTGACAGCCGAGACTGAGACACTCCCAGGCACTGACCACAGTACATATAGGAGTTCGACTGCAACATCGCCAGCGCCGACGGCAACGACCCCAAGGTGACAGCCGAGACTGAGACACTCCCAGGCACTGACCACAGTACATATAGGAGTTCGACTGCAACATCGCCAGCGCCGACGGCATCGACCCCAAGGTGACAGCCGAGACTGAGACACTCCCAGGCACTGACCACAGTACATATAGGAGTTCGACTGCAACATCGCCAGCGCCGACGGCATCGACCCCAAGGTGACAGCCGAGACTGAGACACTCCCAGGCACTGACCACAGTACATATAGGAGTTCGACTGCAACATCGCCAGCGCCGACGGCATCGACCCCAAGGTGACAGCCGAGACTGAGACACTCCCAGGCACTGACCACAGTACATATAGGAGTTCGACTGCAACATCGCCAGCGCCGACGGCTTTGCAATGTTGGGACCAGGGAGCACAATAAAAGATGTAATTAGGTCGACCGATGTTATAATATTGACCCCAATTAAGCCTTACATCTATCTTATATGCTATGCCTTATGCTACGTAATAGGGTGAGGTGCGACACACACTACACCTTCCCCGTATTTAAAAAAAAAAAAAAATTATACATTTTTTTTTTTTAACTTTTAATGTCTTTTTCAGCCAATCATACCTATGCTTTATAACAAAAGTATACATAATCAAAAGTAGTAGTAAGTATAAATTTAAAAGATTTAATTACAATTAGGTCGAATTTTAGAAAAAAATTAAGTCTTCGAGAAATTTAAAAGTAATTACAACATTACAATAAATTTTGAGATTGTTGAAAAATGTTATCTATTTAAAATTGGTAATTCAATAAAATAATTACATTGCTTCTTCAATAAATGCATTAAAATTTTAATTTGAATGAGTAATAACATTATCTTAAAAAATACTTATTAATTTATTAAAGTCCACTTCATCGATTTTCACTTAATAAAATACAAAGTTTTCCTAGCTAACATTACAATAAAATTAATCGTTTTCAATCTTAGAATATTTTACGATAACAATCAACTAATTGGTGAAACTTTAAACTGTAACAAACAATTAAATCATAATGAAATTTAACAAAATAACATTACATTTTTATTAATAGAAAATTTAAAATAGCTAATTTCTCCAAATTTATTGTTATTTTAATATAAAAAATGTGTGACAAGTAAACTAATTTATGAAATTCTTAAAAAGTATATATTACCATGTACTACGCTTAATTTTAACATTTGCTAGGTAGACAAGTCAATTTGTCGAAAAAGAAACACGTTTTTAATAAAACATTTCACAAAAAAAAGTTATGGTATTTGATTTTCAATGTTTATTTTTAAAGGAAAATAATTTTAAATAAACCCTTTTCATCTTATAGACTTAGAACTAAAGAATTTACCTATGTGGTAAATGAAAAAAAAGAAACAAATAAATGTTTTCTTAAATAATATTTCAGTGGGTACCAGTAATAAGTGTTTTTTTATTAAAATATCAGTTATATAATTTTTAAAATTTTGTAACTCGTAGAAAAATACACAGATGATTTGAAATTTGAACATAACAAAAAAATAAACATAATTCCTTTTGTATACCTACTATTGTAGTATTATAATAAAACCAGTTACAAACATAATTGTATTTCATCAATAAATTCAAAATAATAAGTACTAGTGTAGTGTAACACCAAAACGATCTTCCATATTCTATTTAAAATCTCACTCATACTTTACTTTTCAAAACTTCTTTAAAAAAAAAAACTCTACATACTAGGTAGGCACACTATCATAATTGGTACATTTTTACCTCTTTGGGTAATTTCTTTATTTGGGCCGGCCGGTCCCTTTTCATATTATACACACTTTTATTTGGTAACAGCTTTTTATTTTATAGTCGACTTTTACTTTTAACTACGACATTTTAGTCCTTTACCACTTGCTATGCGCATAGACTTATTTATTGGGGTCATGTTTTAAGATAATTAATCTCCAACTATTTTCACAGAGAGAAACTCGTCTACACCATGATCAAATGAAGGATCTGACACCCTAGCTGTACCTTGTACCATATTTTAAAACTTATATACTATAATAACGGGTCCTCATTTAAGATCCTATTGACCTCCAACTGTTTTCACAGAGAAATCTCCTGTACACCATGATCAAACTGAAGGATTCGACTCCGTTTTGTACCACTTGTGTGCCCTACCTTTATCAACAAAATCTCAACATAACTTTCAAATTCACATTACCAAACCAACATGAAAACATTACTATCAAACTGAATGCTTCAGCATAAATAATTTTGCTAACTCTTGGTTGATCAGCCCAATCGTTTGACAAAATATTTCTACTAAAGTGTCTCCTAATCTCCAAATATTAATCTTGCAGTCATACTAAACAATCTTTTCATAACATTCGCGAAACCTACTGACTTTACATTACTTTCCCATTCATCTTTCTACATCACATAACTATACTTTTCATGGAATGTACCTAATGCACTCGAACAAGGTACAAAAGCTGTTTAATACATCCCTGTAACCATACAAAAAAAAACCTACTAAGTACTTGCCAAAGCTTCACTTACTAAAATTACATTTTTATTGACACATTACTACTATTTGTATTGTCCATTACTTGTCCCATATACATTTTGAAATCAAATAAAAGTAATTTATTTTTAAAAAATCGACGAAAATAACTTTAAAGGTACCCCACTGTTACATATTACTAGATATTAGTAGAAATCAAAGAGTTACTTTTCAGTCCATAGATTAGTCGGAATAAACATGATATCAATATCAAAGAACAGATACTGCAATTGTGCATAACAACTACTAGTTCAACGATATCTGATAGTATTCGTTTCCCTTTTAAGAACAGCTTCGTATTTCGTAAGAATAGCCGGTTACAAATAAAATAATGCTGATGCGTTACACGTGGCGCCGTATATGGTGCAATGCATAAATGTCGGTCTAACTACGGATTAACAAATAATAAGACACGCATTTTTTTTTTGGGTAATATTATCAAAATGATTTTATACCAAAATAGTATAACCATGTTTTAGTTTAAACGTTAAAGAACGTAACAATAAATGCTGTTATTTAAAGTAAAAATGTTAATAATCTTTTAACGTTACGTACGATAATGAAAAAAATATATAGTTAAACGACTGAATAAAATTTAAAGCATAGTACACACAATGAACTAAAATTTTGTTGTTAAATTCATTAGTAATAAAATATTATTTATTGAATGTGACCTGTCATGAATGAACTACTATTTGATTTGAAAATAAAGAAATATTATCAAAAGTTTGGATTTGGAATTTTGGATTCATAAACAAGTATAGAATAAGGGCTTATTATTAAATAATATTAAAATATATATTAAAATTGTGCTTAACCATTTAATTTTTTTTTTTATGTGTCAGAAGTTACTATCAAATTTATAATTTAATTTAGATTTCAAGATTCCCAATAATGGCCAAATTACCCTAATTATAGTGTATTAAAGATACTTTATATAAGAAGTGTGTTAAAGATACTTTATTTATAATTATTAATACTTTTTTTTTTACGAAGTTATGTACATAATTGCATAGATATTATAGTACCCAAAACCAAAAGTAATTTATAATATCATGGAAAACAAAGAGTGTAACTAATACAATTGATAATCATAAAGAATTACGTTTTATGAAGTAGTTTAATAAGAAAAGATATATCAGTCACTGAAATTAAGAACCAAATAAATATTAAATTAAATTAATTAATTACTTAAGTAATTTTGTATTCTTTGATGACAAAAACTTGTGAATGATGAATCTAAAATTTAATAGCCGTTCAAAAATATATTATATGAGATTAAATCGTAAAAAGAAATACTTATTTACGTAAATGTATTGGAAAAAAAAGACATAAAATAACAGTGAGAATAAATATGCTGATCGCCACATAACGTGACGGATAATATTACAAAGTGTGCAACCAAATCGCTAATCGAGATTGAAAATAGCTTACTAATTATATTTTTTTTTAGATAAAAGATTGAAAAGTGTAAAAATCCGGTAATAAATTACTATTAAAATTTTAATTGACTTGTCTACTTACGTGATTTTTACCAAACCTTAAGAACTACCGTGGCCACGTTAAAAAAAAGGTTATAACATTGAAAAAAATAAAATAAAGTAACATAAAATTATTTGTGTCCTCCATTCCCGCGTCTTGATCTTTCCTTTGACACGCATGACACTCCCGGCGCCAACATTTCTCATCACATCACGACACCAACAACTCCCAGCGCCCAGCAACTATCCTTTTCTCATCCTTAGACGCCTACCAGCTCCCGGCGCCCAGCAAGTTTTCGTACCTTCATCTGGCTCCGTCAACACCCGGCAGCCAGGCAAAAATCTCTTCCATCGTTACAGCACTTTTTAGTGTAGCACGTTTTACTTTTCGTCAATTTAATCGTCTTACAGATTCACTTATTGTCCAAACATTTTTTATTATTAAAAAAAAAAGATTTATTTTATTATTTGATGCACAGCACTGCCCAAAGGCAGCACTGGCAGGGTCGCCATGCAATGTTGGGACCAGGGAGCACAATAAAAGATGTAATTAGGTCGACCGATGTTATAATATTGACCCCAATTAAGCCTTACATCTATCTTATATGCTATGCCTTATGCTACGTAATAGGGTGAGGTGCGACACACACTACAGCTTCGACCCCAAGGTGACAGCCGAGACTGAGACACTCCCAGGCACTGACCACAGTACATATAGGAGTTCGACTGCAACATCGCCAGCGCCGACGGCATCGACCCCAAGGTGACAGCCGAGACTGAGACACTCCCAGGCACTGACCACAGTACATATAGGAGTTCGACTGCAACATCGCCAGCGCCGACGGCATCGACCCCAAGGTGACAGCCGAGACTGAGACACTCCCAGGCACTGACCACAGTACATATAGGAGTTCGACTGCAACATCGCCAGCGCCGACGGCAACGACCCCAAGGTGACAGCCGAGACTGAGACACTCCCAGGCACTGACCACAGTACATATAGGAGTTCGACTGCAACATCGCCAGCGCCGACGGCATCGACCCCAAGGTGACAGCCGAGACTGAGACACTCCCAGGCACTGACCACAGTACATATAGGAGTTCGACTGCAACATCGCCAGCGCCGACGGCATCGACCCCAAGGTGACAGCCGAGACTGAGACACTCCCAGGCACTGACCACAGTACATATAGGAGTTCGACTGCAACATCGCCAGCGCCGACGGCTTCGACCCCAAGGTGACAGCCGAGACTGAGACACTCCCAGGCACTGACCACAGTACATATAGGAGTTCGACTGCAACATCGCCAGCGCCGACGGCATCACACTCCCAGGCACTGACCACAGTACATATAGGAGTTCGACTGCAACATCGCCAGCGCCGACGGCATCGACCCCAAGGTGACAGCCGAGACTGAGACACTCCCAGGCACTAACCACAGTACATATAGGAGTTCGACTGCAACATCGCCAGCGCCGACGGCATCGACCCCAAGGTGACAGCCGAGACTGAGACACTCCCAGGCACTGACCACAGTACATATAGGAGTTCGACTGCAACATCGCCAGCGCCGACGGCATCGACCCCAAGGTGACAGCCGAGACTGAGACACTCCCAGGCACTGACCACAGTACATATAGGAGTTCGACTGCAACATCGCCAGCGCCGACGGCATCGACCCCAAGGTGACAGCCGAGACTGAGACACTCCCAGGCACTGACCACAGTACATATAGGAGTTCGACTGCAACATCGCCAGCGCCGACGGCATCGACCCCAAGGTGACAGCCGAGACTGAGACACTCCCAGGCACTGACCACAGTACATATAGGAGTTCGACTGCAACATCGCCAGCGCCGACGGCATCGACCCCAAGGTGACAGCCGAGACTGAGACACTCCCAGGCACTGACCACAGTACATATAGGAGTTCGACTGCAACATCGCCAGCGCCGACGGCTTCGACCCCAAGGTGACAGCCGAGACTGAGACACTCCCAAGCACTAACTACAGTGCATACAGGTCCAGGCCAGATATATACGCTGGCTTCGACAGCGTGAAGAAACACTTGAGAAATTTCATCATGTCACGTGACGTCCTCGGTAGCTTAGTTGGTTAAGCACTCGCCCGGCATGCGATGGGACGTGGGTTCGAGTCCGACCTGAGGTCGATGATTTTTTTCAAGTGTTATTTATCTTTAATTAAACCTTGCATGGAATTGCTAAAAACAAAAAAATTACAAGTAGGAAAGTAACTGCAAAAAAAAGAAATGGCCCAATAGAAAGAGTTGTTTATTTGTATCACGAGAGTCTACTCAGAAGGTTTGGACGGTGATAAAAAAGTCAACCTGTATGTATATTATTATCTCCCCTGCAGGCATTGCACGAATACAAAAGTAAGAACCGAGGCAGCGTAAAAGGCTTCCAAGGTGCGAAGGAGGTCGGCCCCGAGCTGATGTTCGAGCGCTGCGACATCCTCATCCTCGCCGCGATGGAGAAGACGCTCACGCACGAGAACGCGGGCAAACTTAACTGCAAAGTTGGTTCTTATGCTACTAGGAGCCGAATAATAATAAATAAATATTGGACAACATCACATACATTGCTCTGATCTTAAGGTAAGTTGCTAAAGCACTTGTGTTATACAAATCAGAAACAATGACTGTACTACAACACTCAGACCCGAGACAATAAAGAAAAGTTCGTTTTTTACACTGACCCGTCCGGGGATCGAACCCGGAACCTCAGAGATGGTGGCGCCATTTATAGTCCGGCGTGCTTGCCTCTCGGCTAAGGAGGTCGTCCGCCGAATAAGACGACCTTCACGGGAATATTTATAGCTGGGGATTTAGTGGGATTTACCGTTTGATTTTTGATTTAGCGCTCATACGTGGCATTAGGCATAGTTCTTTAGGGGGGGAGTTTGTCCTTGACGCGCCATTTTTTGAAGCCTATAACTTACCTTAACCCTCTATAGGGCATGCACACGGACAGCATGTTAAAAAATTTCATTGGTTTTCGACCTTAAGACAGTGAATAAGGTTCAAAATATGGTGCCCAATATATGGACAGAGCCCTGTAAAGGGTTAAATATCCCTTTGTATTATTTTTTGTAATTGGGCACAAAGTGTGTCATATTATTTACTGGTAATAAGTTATTAATAAGACGATGTACTGTAATTCTGTATATTTGCATGCTATCTGGAATGGCGAAACATGTGCAATCCCTAATCATTTAATATCCTCAGACACCATGTTTTACGCAAATAAATATTCTGATACTGTTTCCCGCCCTTCAGATAATAGGCGAAGGTGCGAACGGGCCGACGACCCCCGCGGCCGATAAGATCCTCCGCGAGAAGAACGTGCTCCAACTCCCAGACTTGCTCGCCAACGCGGGCGGCGTCACCGTCTCATACTTCGAGTTCCTGAAGAACCTCAACCACGTCAGCTTCGGCAAGCTCAGCATCAAGTTCTGGAGGGATTCTAACACTGCGCTTCTGGGTGAGTCGAATTTTTTCACTGACTGGAGGGGAGGCCTATGTTAGCAGTATTGTTGTTATAGCGGCAACAGAAATACATCGTTGTAAAAATTTTAACTGTCTATCACGGTTAATGAGATGGTACCTGGACTGACAAACCTACAGATAGGTGGCCAGCGGAGTCTTAGTAATATGGTCTCGTTTTACCCTTTGGGTACGGAACCCTACGAAGTAAAAAATTGTAATCCCAGTGATAGCCATAATTATACAGGATGTCTAAGAGAATAGGACACTCCTTAAAACCACGTGATCAGCTGGTCATATACAACAACTTTTTCTACGGGAGCAACATCGAAATCGAGATTTTTTTTCAGCTTCTCCATACAAACCTACTCGCATACCTCGATGATAATGTATGGAGCATCTGAAAATAAAACCACGATTTCGATGTTGCTCCCATGGGAAAAGTTGTTGTATATGACCCGCCGATCACGTGGTTTTAAGGAGTGTCCCATTCTTTTGTACCCCCTGTATATTGTTCCATATCCGCCGTACCCCAGACTCGGTGGAGAAGTCCCTGAACGGCGCAGACGTGAAGGCGAAGATCCAGCCGTCGCCGCTGTTCCAGACCATGATGGAGGGCGCCAACGAGAAGCACATCGTCAACTCCGGCCTCGAGTACTCCATGACCAACGCCTGCGACGTGAGACACTCACTTTTGTGCTATATTATTATACAGGGTGGCCCGAAAGGTGACACTTTTTTTTTTTTAATTCCTGACATCTAGGTGTACCCGAAAATAACCCATTTATGTTCCGCGATTTTTGTAGTTTTCGAGCTATGATTTTTTAAAATTAAATTTGAGAATTTTCGACTACCCACTTTTTTTTCGGAAAGCTTGTATTTTTTTTTTGTAACATCGACCTCATGACTTGTACTTTCACCCATAAAATACCCAGCTTCTTGCCTATTATATAAGGTACAAACATATTGACTGAAAGCAAAAAAATGAGGTGAAAGCGAGTCCGAGTTCAATTTTTAACTTTAAATTAAAAATTAAAAAAATAGTTCCATGATATTTAAGTAATTTAAAAACTGCTCAAGACCCGTTAGCTTTAATTATAATAAGAACAACGTGGTGCTCAATAGGCGTTTTTTAGCCGAAACTTGCCTTCAAATGTCACAATGGCGCGCGAAAACAAAGCTTAGCCTTTTCGATGTACGGCTACATTTCTAACAGCAGGGGCGCCCGCGCATACCAGAGGTTCAAATTTCCAACAAATACCTTATGCAGTGCACCTCTAGATTTTATTTTAAAAATTTGGCACTACCTTGCGGTGTAAACCTGTATATTTATTCATATGCATATGTTAACATAGGCTAGTTTCGGCTTGATATACCTACTATTTACCTAGCACCCTGTATTTGAATTATTTGAATATTTCAGAATGTAATACGAGTGGCCAAGCAGCACAACCTCGGCTTGGACATGCGGACGGCGGCCTATATCAACGCCATAGAGAAGATATTCATGACGTACGACGACATGGGACTAGCACTTTAAGCTGCATATAGTACGAGGCTTATACTACCTATATTGTTTTAAACTTTCATGGTCACTAACATTAGAATAGTTTGTTACGAGATTGCTACCATGTAACTTATTTTTGAGTTCCCGATATTTCGGCACTATCACGGATGATCACGGCCATGATCACCGAGATTTCGGCACTATCACGGATGATCATGGCGCTTGCAACAGTGCCGAAACATCGGGAACTCAAAAATAAGGTACATGGTAGCAATATCGTAACAAACTATTGAGGCTTATGCTGGTTAGAACAGCTTCTCAATCGTACCATAACCGTGTCAGCTGCATAATCATAGTTCGAGGCTTATACTCCTTAGAACAGGTTTTCAATTGTACCATAATCGGTTATGTGAATGTGACATAAAGCAACTTACGTTGACACTGATGGTTAAGGGCCAATATTTTTTCAATTACACATAAAAATTTCATTTCGCTTTGATAATTTTTTCAAACGAAAACTTGTGAAATATTCAATAATTTAGTTAAAAAATTAAATATAATGTATAATTTATTTTTTTATTAGACTATTTACGACCTTAAATATAATTAAGAATTGACATGTATATTTTTTAACGTTCTATGTAGATTTGTTCGCGTTGTCATATTATTCTTATATTATTATTTGTAAAGAGGTTTGAACATTTTTGTATGGAAGCTGGAAGCAACTTTTATGCATAATAATAATACATTTTGTCTAAAAAACTATTTTTTTGTCTTAAAGACTCAAATATCTCGGAAACCGTATCACTTTGAGATTTCATTACTAGACACTTTTTGTTTGTAATCACTTACTTTGTCGATCGACATGCGTTTCATCACGCGCCGCCAAAATTCGGCTTTTTCAAAATGGCGAACTGTATATAAGTAAGTATGTATGCCAAATTGGCATACTTACCAATAGATTGCAAGAGCAGCAGTACAATTAGCTTAAAACGTCGGAACGAACGAAACATTTTCGTAGTATTGTGGCCCGTGGATTTTTGCTACTAATTACAGTACCCATAGAGAGAGAGTATGAGAGTAGCCGTGGATCGTGCAGAGTTGCGTGCAATTGGAGGCCTATGTCCAGCAGTGGACTAGTGTGGGCTGATGATGATGATGATGATGACAGTACCCGGCAATAGATATTGCACATCGGCAATAATCGCATTTCCGAACTAATGCCAATTTCCATGTCCATCAATTATTAGATTTATCCTTTATCAGAATTTGAATTCAGAACTAAATACTTTATAGTTGTGTTTTGTTTTGATTTCCGCGTGAAATATATAGAGCTGTAAAACTGCTTCCTTTTTAATTTAAATAATATTTACTCCTTTTCAACATGTATAGTATACTAACGAAATTTTAAAAAATGGAAACAAAATAAAATACTGCTCTGTCAAGTAAGTACCGGGAAAAGAATAATAATACACAAAATGTTAGTTATTCATCCAAATTTATTTTATCACCTTTAAAGTATGCTCCTTCAAAAGCGATACACTTACGCCAACGAATAATCCAATCATCAAAACATTTTTTAAACGCTTTTTCCGGAATCGAGTTCAGTTCTCGCCGCGAATTCTCCTTTATGTCTTCTACCGAATGTAACCGGGTGCCACGAAGTGGTAATTTGAGTTTAGGAAAAAGAAAAGTCGGCTGGAGCCATATCTGGTGAATAAGGTGGCTGCTCGATGGTATTTGTTGTTTTTGGTCAAAAAATCGTTTACAATGATGGCCTTGTGGAAAGGCGCATTATCGTGGTGCAAAATCCAAGAATTTTCATTCCACAAATCTGGCCTTTTTTGTCTAATTTGCTCTCTTAAACGCCGCATAACGCATAAATAATACTCTTTTCTTATCGTTTGACCTTTCGCAAGAATTCTGAGTGCACAACACCGCGACAGTCAAAGAAAACAGTCAACATGACTTTGACTTTCGATCGAGTTTGGCGCGGTTTCTTCGGTTTCGGTTCAGTTGGAAGACGCCACTCTGAAGCTTGTTGACTAGTTTGCATGTCAAACTCGTAAACCCACGTCTCGTCACCAGTAACAATGCGTTTCATGAATGTTGGGTCGGAATTGAATCGTTCTAGCATGTCCTCAGCGACTCTTTTGCGATTGAGTTTTTGGAGAAAATTCAGGTCTTTTGGGACTAGCCGAGCGGCAACATGTTTCATACCCAATTGATTATTTAAAATGGTACGAATCGACTCGTGTGACACAGAAAGTTCGACGGCTAGCTCTCTCAAACTTGAATGAGGATTTTCAGTCACTATTTCTTTCACTTTTGCGATGTTATCTTTAGTAGCAGACGTTGATGGCCTACCAGAGCGAGGCAAATCTTCCATCACATCTCGACCGCTTTTGAACGCTTTGTACCACTTATAAACACGTGTTTTTGATAAAGTCGATTTACCGTAAGCCTTCTGTAACATTTTCAGAGACTCCGAACACGAAATCCCATTGGCGATGCAAAATTTAAGACAAACTCTTTGTTCGATGTTTTTGTCCATTATGAAATTCGCAATACACACTAGATATGGTATAACTAAAAACAATACTGTATTTAATCTAATTATCAGATGTAACTCAAACTCCGCGCCAAAATGGAAAACAGTTGTGCCAATCTAACAACAACAAAAAAAAATTACCGTACCATAAACAAATCATCAATTCCCGATACTTTTTTGACAGAATCTGACTTCCAAAAATGAGGAGGTTCTTAATTTCGAAAATTATGTATGCAACTAAAATGAATATTTATCTGACGACTTACGAAGTTTGCCGAGAGAAATTAAGAAAATAGAAGCACTGTATAATACAATTTCTAAATGTAATTATTTTTGTTTTATCCTTTGAACGAAGCGTACCTATTTATTTTGTAAATATATGTTATGTTATTACTTTTACCTACTAATATGTTTATAGTGTAAATAAAATTCTGTTTTTAGGTCGGGGAAAAATAAAATATGCAAAAAGAATAAAAAAATGTTTATACTATGTTTTAATCAGAAAAACTCTCAATTCCTTTCATTTCACCATCTGTGCTCTCATTAAGGTTAATACCAATGTCACTATCAGCCGTATTTATCACTAGTCTTTCGATGTTATCGTCTACACTGTTGAATTTTTAGATATTTATTCTCATACTAGCTTTTGCCCGCGACTTCGTTCGCGTGGACTTCAGGTTCGTCCCGTCTAGTCTAGTAATAAGTAAGAAATACGGTAACTAAGCACTGCAGAGCCCTAATCATAGGTCTATAGGTAGCTACTGCAGTATGCTCCTATAAACTACATTTAACGATCTTTTTCCTTCAGCATAAACAAGCAGATTCTTTGTTATAATTAACTGTAAGTAACCTATCTATATAGTAATTGAATTATCAATGAAGTAATTCGTAAAAATGAAGTATCTTTTTGTACGTGTAACTCCTAACCAAAAAGAAACCTGGCAATAACTAACCTTAGGCCTATATTACTTAAAGTGGGCGACCATACGTTTTTATCAAATCGCTAGTGCCTTAAAAATTCGCAAAACGGACACAACCGTCAACGACGTCTGCCCTCACGCGTCTGCCCGCGTTCGGGTCGCGCACTCAGCAATGAATGAGCCACTTCTTCCCCACCACACCTAGCCCGCTCCCCCCACGCCCCGTTCGCCTGGCACCGCTGCCGGTATTTATCACCGAAACGGTATTTATCGCCGAAATTGCTATGACTCTGCATTTTAAATCTGTGATATCTTCGAAAATATTTATTTAATTTCCATGCTGTAAAAAGCCATATTGATCTTAATTAAATGCACAATGTATTTAAGATACTTAATTGGATAAGGATTAATACTGTATTGCTTAAAATCGCTTCGTAAATAAGCCATTATTTCTCGTACAAAGTAAAGGATAAAAAATGGTTATTGTGGGTTATTCCTAAGAGATAAACATATACCATCACGGACTTTTTTGGAGACCTTTTTAAGTTGTACAATACTGTAGTACATTGTTTTGATCTATCTTGTAGGATTCAGTCAGCGTTTGCAATGTAAGCGCAAAAAATGTGTTTTTTTACGACCTCACATTAGAAACCTCAAAAATTGTAGCCTATATGTTATTCTGATGTATAAGCTATATTGTGGTAAAGTTTCATTCAAATTCATTCAGTAGTTTTTACGTGAAAGAGTAACAAACATCCATACATCCATACATCCATACTTACAAATTACAAACTTTCGCCTTTATAATAGTAGTAGGATTTTATTCATCATCACCAGCCTATATCAGTCCACTGCTGGACACAGGCCTCTCCAAAAGGAGGATTTTGCAATAATCGCCACGCTTGGCAGGCGGGTTGGCGATCGCAGTTTGGCCATTGGTGGAGAATGGACCCTCCGGCATGAACTATTATCAAACGTTGACCTTTTGAAATCGGCTTTTTAGTCCTTTTTGCTAATCATTACTCCAAGTTCTGCCTTTAGTGTGGGAACTGGGATGTATGTATGTAGGACTCATCCATATAGATTATATCGGGTGTAAAAAAAGGCTTAACGAAGCCGAATACCACATATTCTACGTATTATTACGATCATTTTTTTCTTTTACACTATACCTGGGAAATGACGGGTTACCGAGTTATTGACAGTCAAAGTTACAATTTTTTTTCAAATATTTTTACAAAATTGCCTTCTGTTTGATAATACTAAACTTTTTTACATTAAACATGATCCGCTTACACACACAGGCATAGTCTGTGGCGTGCGAGCTATACATTGCGGGTTACAAATAAGTTTTTTTTTTTTATACCCAAAAATAAAAGTCATTTCCCAGCAATTATTTTTTTTGCATTCTACTTGGTTTTATGTATAGAATTCGTGGTGTAAGGCTTCGTTAAGACTTTTTTTACACCCTGTATTTTTTCCTTCTTCGCGTTTGTGTATTTTATCTAGGTATTTAATTCGTTTAAGTTGTACATCGTGCTTTTCCATAAGAACTTTTCGATTATCTCTCATTTTAGTGAACTGAAATCACATCTCATGTAGTATTTTTCTCAACGTCTTTTCAGACCCATTATAATTAATAGCCTTAGATAATTTAGCTTTTATTGATTTTACTGTAGGCAATTGTTTAAAACGCAAGTGAAAATCGTACACCATCCATTCTTCGAACGACATCATAATCAAAAACGAAATTTTTTTTTTTGGTCTCCCTTTTTTCGGAGAGCTGAACTTAATTGCACAGGAATGTGTTTCAGTACTTACTTCGTTTAATATATTGTTCAGTTCTTCTTGAAATTCCAGTGGCATTTGAAAGTCTCTCTCGAACCTTCCAAAAATAATTACTTACATTGTCATCGTCAATTTTTTTTTAAATCTGTCGCCTTTGATTACAAAATATTTATAAACATTGTAGATAATTTCGCGTGACTGGCCTCGTATTTTTTTCCTATAGATGCTATCGTACAACTTTAAATGATTTATAGTTTGGGGTTTTAGCAACTCTATACACCGTGAATTTTTAATTACCCGAGAAAATTAACTAACATACTCAGATATCGATATACATCGAATATGGCGAATAAAAAAGATTTTTTTATGAGAAATTTATTTAAAAGGTCCCTAACATTCCTTAAAAAAAATGCTCCATAAAAGTCCTGCTAATTCAAATAGTCATCATTATCATTCCAACATTAACGGAACCAAAATCCACCTAATTTGGTCGCGTAATATTGGCGTACGGAAGGAATAACTATGAATAAAATTTTTTTCATTCATAGTTATTCCTTCCGTACGCCAACGCCGTACGCCGTTCCGTTTTTTTTTATTCGCCAAATTCGATGTATATCGATATCTGAGTATGTTAGTTAATTTTCTCGGGTAATTAAAAATTCACGGTGTATAATATATTTTAAACTGGACGCGACCGCACTCGATCACATTTGAACCACGACTAACAAACGTCATATAATATAGTTAGTGTGCAATGTGCATTATACCTCAATGTGTGCAATAGAGATAACGCCTAGAAGCCGAAATTAGCCGATTGTCTCTTTTCAAAGGTCGATGTGCAATATTTACCGCCGGGTACTGTACCGTTATATTATCCTATCATATACAGGGTGAATATTAATTTGTGTTGACATGTAAGTATCAAATTTCTGACTTCACTAGAGGATTTATTTGCATATGGTAACACAGGCTAGTTTCGGCATGATATCATTTATCAACACCTTTTATACCATAAGAGGGGTCATATGACATATTAAATGCTAATAAAAGTAAAAAATAAGCTCAAGTAAATTGGTCCATAGATATATATTAATAACAATAACGAAAACATTCTTATCTTAATAATTAATTCAGAATTTCAGATCCGAGCCTGCTCTTTATTTTTCTTAAACCAATCCACTGTTTCCTGGATAGCTTGTTCAAAGGGAGTGAATTGGAAATCTTTGTATAGGGATCTCAGTTTCTTGTTGGAAGCGGTTTTCTTGTACTGGCCGTCCGCTTTGGTGGTGTCGTATACGATTTCCCCGGTGTAGCCGTGCGCTTTCTTGATTGCCTCGGCCACTGCGCTTATAGTTACTTCGCCTTCTTCATCCACTGGAAACATAAATATATTAGATTTAAATAAGTTTGTTGCATTCACAATGGACAATGCTAATAGGTTTGCCAAATCAAGTTTGTTACAGTAAAGCTAAAATGTATACAAAAAATAAATAAATAAATTGTTTCCACAATCACACCAATTATCTAGCCCTAAACTAAGCAAAGCTTGTGCTATGGCGACTAGATAACGGATAAACATACTTAAATACGTTTATAAACATCCATGACTTAGGTGCAAATGCTCGTGCTCATCACACTAACATTTGCCCCTCGCGGGATTCGAACCCGCAACCGCCAGGCATTGTAGCCCGGAGCGCGAACCACTACACCAGACGGTCGTCAAAAAATACTGTATAACTACTAGTTTTTTTTGTAGTCAAAAATACCTATTAGTTTTGATTTTACTGGCATTTAAACTTACGATAAATATCGAGTCCCGCAAACAGTCACGTGACCGCATGTGACGTCAATTTACAACGCTCCGCTTAGTAGCAAGTCACCAGACACCGTGCTGAGAGCGCGAGCGGACTGAGCAAGTGTTGTGAGATGACGTCACACGTTTACTTCTAATGACTTCTATAAATCGGAAACTAATTGACGTATCGAATTAATGGGGAGAAAAACTAACTTTTTATCACGCCAGGGGCGCTTATTGTCTTGTACCTAGATCTGACTTGCAATCATTTCTGTTTGTTTACCATATTTTCGAGGATTAAAGTCGCAATGCAACAGTGTGGTGCTTTAAACTGTAAAATTGAAGTAGTTCATTTATTCCCTAAGGACTATAAACGCAAAAATCAGTGGGAATCTGCTTTACGGATGTAAAAATTGCACGATTACTCACAGCATATTTCATAAAAGAAGACTATTTTGGAAAAAGTATAATATACTAAACGGGTAACAGTTTAGCGAATTCACTGGCACTGAAACAAAAGTACAGAAACCTAAAAAGCCCAAATCATGACAAGCTTCATGGAGCAGTTTTAAACATACTAATACATTGAAAATATTAGTTAGTGCTTTACCCTGTCTTCTTCTTGAATTTATGAAGGACTCCACTACTTGCCTGTCTCTCTACTGTAGAGTGCTGTGAACTTTTAACTAAATGACAAAGCGGAGGCAATATACTTACAAAAGAGACAGAAAGAAATGTAATAGAACAGGTACCTCCTTTTCATAAAGGAAAATCTCAATTACTTACTAAGCCTTACTATTATGAAGAACTGAGAAACTCTCAAGCGCTGCAATTTTAGGGAATCTATTTATAAAAAAAATCAATAAAAGTCTAGAAAGTTATATCTGTTTTTTATTATTATTTTCAAATAACCTTTAAACATGTTACTAACTTTAAATATACCATTACTTCATAATGATGCTTATAAAAAAAATAACATTTCACAAATGTGAGTATCATACTTATTACTAAAGAAATAGTATCACGACTACATGCTATGCATCAATGGCATTGCAGAATTTCCTACCAGTACAAAATAAATATCGCCATCGCACAGTCGCCTTTCGGGGCTCTTTTCGATTTGCCGCCTCGAAGTGCTGGAATGACTTGCCACCGCCGATGCGCGCTCTGAAAACGAAAATCACGCTCAGGAAAAAACTTAAAAATAACCTGCTGATTCGCCAGCGAGCAGAAGAAAGTTACATTTTAACTCACAAGCAGAGTTTGCGCGTCGCGTGGGCGGGTATAGGCGTCACTTCCCGGCACTTTGGGGGCGGCAGCTGAGGGCGTTGCTAGGTTTCTCGCAGCCGGTTCATCGATGTAGTGACCAAAACATATTCTGCAATTGAAATAATGGGACATTCAATGAAATTTATTGATGTAAATGCACACTTTACACTATTGAATCAGCGTAGTAGGTACTCACTTGAAGACGGGCGGCGTCGCACATTCATTGCTTGCTTGCACTTTGAGATTTATGCGTCGTCACTACACACATTAAGATGTTGCTTTTTCAAAATATAAACCATGCCACATGAGTCATAACATGTGCATATTACGTGGCATCACACCATTTTACGCAAATTACCTGTGTTGCGAAAATGGCGGACAGAGTGAGCAGTAGTATTTTATAATCACTTAGTAGTAAGTTCTTTGGCCGTGCAACCAGAGACAATGCAAACACTCCGGCCGACGCTTATAAAGGCATGCGCACACGCACACGATCGGTGCTGAGCTATCGGCTGAGCTGGTTGTCATTGTCTCTGGTCTAATGTTTTTTTTTCTTTTTTGTGTTACTTCGTGTGTATATTCTTTTCTTTGTTATTGTTTGTTAGGATTTTGTTGATTATTTATTTTATTATTATTATATATTTTTTTTTTTTTATTTAATTATTTTTGATTGTTTGAGGCCCTCGCAGAATATCAGTGTCGTGGCAGCCTTAAGTTGCCACGGCGAATACTGAGCGAGGGTCCTTTTTGGCACGTTTATTTATTTTTATTTATAATATTATTATTAGTTCTGTGTCAATTTATGTTATTTTCATTTTCATGTTTGTGTCAATTTTGAGTGCCAAATAAATAATATTCTATTCTATTCTATTCTATATCTATGTGTTTGTGTGTAGTAAGGAATTTTCTGTTCAAAGGACAACTCTCTAACACTAATACTTAACTAAGGCACAGTAATTTCATATATCAAGCTTTTTGTTTAGCTTTATACGGGTGCTTAATTTAATTATTGTATCTTTGCTTAGAAGTTTATCAAGACTACTTAGAAATTCACAATCCAATCCACGCTTGTCCACCACATATCCTAAATACACTTCCCATAATCTGGAGAACTTTCATGACCTCTGGTATTGAATTAGAGATACATGTTTACATCATGCATACATGCCACTATCCGCAGCGCTCACAATGGTATAAAATTAACTTTCTCCATCCTTGCTTTACATTATCCTTTCATGTATGTGATATCACCAGCAGAGTAGAGGTGGACAGTTAGGAGATGACATGCTTCATACAGAACTTTTTGTTGCTTGCTGTTGTATCTGTGAAACAAAAGGCATCAGATGATGAATACTTATTATTTAAAAAGTGTATTGAATAAATATCAGGAAATTATTTGAATATAAGTTAATACCTTTCTAAATAAAGATGTATTTCACGTTTCCTTAGGCTAGGAAGTGGAAAATCGGCATCAATGTCTCTGAATTTCTCTATCGGCAGAGAGGCATATGCAACATCATCTGTAATGTTATAGTCAGCGCCAAAGTTTCGGTTCCGCTCATAAGCCGCCAATCTAGAAGAAATAACAGATATAGTACAAATTAACCAGAATTATGCACAGGAAATAGAATGTAACCTTCAATATTTTCAATGCTTACCTCTCTATCAAATCACTACTTTTCCGTTAATTCAAATTCAAATTCAAATGCGTTTATTGCGAATTAAGTGTACAAGAGATCTTACAATATGTTTTGGAACTTAAGTACTTAATTACCCTTTTCAGGTGCTGCAATGTTCTTAATCTTAATAATTACAAAAAAATAAATTTTAATTTAATATATTGTATCTATCTATACAATTTAAGATAGTAACTAAGAGCGACATGTAAAGAACAACTGACATTATTATTATTATATTTTATTTAAACAGTAGGTACCTAATTGTTTTATTTAATTATTTTGTTTAGTTTTAGATGTGAAGAATTCTTCGAGGGTATAAAAGCAGTTTGAGATCAAGTAAAGTTTTAATTTTTTTGTAAAGCAGTTTAATTTAGTTTCTTTTTTTATGTCATGAGGTATTTTGTTAAAAACTTTTATAGCCATGTAGAATGGAATTAAAATGCTGAACTGTACAGCATTTTAATTCTCGAATATGGCAAGCAGAGTCTGTCTTTATACCGAGTGTTAATGTTATGGGTTTCTTGATTTTTTTTGAATAGATGGTTGTTATTAAACACAAATGTACATGTGTCGTGGATATATATTGATACAAGGGTTAAAATGTTTTTGATAAAGTAAGGTCTGCAGCTTTGTGTATTTTTAATTTGGGCTAGAATTCGGATACATTTCTTTTGCAGTAAAAATAAATCGTTAACATTAACACTGTTACCCCATAGGATGATACCGTATTTTAACCACGAGTATGCATAAGCGTAGTATGCTGAAAGAGCAGTTTCCGTATTAGTGCTGTAATTAATTTCAAATAGTGCATAAATAAATCTTGACAGTTTTGTCTTAATTTTTTCAATGTGTGATTTCCAGGTTAAATGAGAATCAATATTTAGGCCTAGTAAATTGAATGTGTCTACAGTATCTATTTGTTGGTTTTGGTGGTTTATATTTATATTTAGAGGTGGTTTATTATAGGGAAGGAATTGTATTATTTTAGTTTTCTTAAAATTCACTTCCAAATTATGATCTTTAAGCCATAGAGTTATGTTTTGTATTGTTTCATCAATAAGGTTCTTATAATTTATTTTGTTTTCAGTTTTTATGAGTATTGATATGTCATCTGCAAAAAGAACTGGTAGTGTGATTTCTTTATTTAGACATTTTGGAAGATCGTTAATGTAGAGGAGAAAAAGTACGCAGCCTAATACACTTCCTTGTGGGATGGACCTCGTTAAGTATTTTACGGCTGACTGTACTTTTACTATTTCGTTGGTTTTGCTATTATAGTGTTCAATCTGGACTATTTGTGTTCTATTCTGTAAATATGATTTAAACCATTCAAAAGCTGGACCGCGTATGCCTGATCCGTTTAATTTTTGGAGTAGAAGATCATACGGCACCCGGTCGTAGGCTTTACTCATATCTAGTAATAACCCAATAGAGTTTTTTTTATCATTAATTTGTTGGAGGGCCGTTTGGATGTATTTATACACAGCAAGAGTAGTGGATCTAGATTTTCTGAATCCGTTTTGGCTGTCGTCTAAGATGTTGTTTTTTTCCAGAAATGAGTATAGTCTATTGCACATTGCCTTTTCAAAGATTTTGGAGAATGCGGGTAACAATGCTATGGGTCTATAGTTTAAAGGATCTTCTTGGCTTTCTTTTTTATGTATGGGCTTTATTAAAGCTGTTTTAAGTTGGTCTGGAAAGTGACCTTCTTGGAAGCTCTGGTTTACCAGGAAAGTGAGCGGAATAATAAGCTCCGCGGCACATTTCTTTATTAGAAAAGGTGGCACGTCGTCTATGCCGCAACTGTGTTTATTTTTAATTTGTTTTATTATTGAGTAAATTTCTGTTTGGCTCACTGGATTGAGGTATATGGAGCTGGTCGGAGAGTTAACTACCGGATGGTGTTTTAAGTTATTATTTTTGTTAGTATTATCGGTTTTTCCTATTGAAACAAAGTGTTCATTGAATATGTTAGATATTTCAGTGGGGCATTTTACAGTCTTATTGTTGATTAATAGTTCTATATTTTTATAGCTTTTTTGTTTAGTTTTACCTGTTTTAGTGTTGATTATGTTCCACATAGTTTTTATTTTATTGTCAGATTTTTTCATTAGTTTAATGTAGTGTAATCGTTTAGATGTTTTTATACTCCTCTTCAGTATTTTGTTAAATATATTAAAGTAACGTTTAATGACTACGCTTTTAGTTTCATTCAAAATTGTTTTCAGGACTCGTTTGTGTTCACATGACTTTTTCAATCCAGTGGTTAACCAGCTTTTATTTGTTCGATTCTTTATTTTTAATTTTGTTATTGGAATGTATTTGTTAAGATTATTAGTTATAATTTTTAGAAAAGAGCTGTAATTTTCGTTTATATTTTGATTCTTGTTAAGTATATTATCCCAGTTGACTTCGTTTAATGAATTCTTAAATACATCAATTTTTGATTGTGTGAATAATCATTTATGTTTTAAATAACATTTTTTACCATTTAATGTAGTTTTCGAGTTTAGTTTTATATGAGGAGCTTTATGATCGGAAATTCCGTAATCATTTACACAGACTGTTTGTATTAATGGCGCGTGGTTGGTAAAAACAAGATCAATGCACGTAGAAGTTGTATTTGTTACGCGTGTAGGTTCCTTAATTAGTTGTAGAAAATTAAATGACCGCATAAAGTTCAACAGTTCACGTGATTGGTTTGATACTTTGCTTACATCTATGTTGAAGTCTCCGCCTAAGATTATATTTTTATTTTTGTCTTTTGACCTTAATTTTGTAAGTAGCTTGTTCAGTTGCTCATAGAAGATGTTAATATAACGGTCTGCTCTATATAAACCTATTATAACAGTATTTAGTTTTGGTATTTCTATGGCACAGAATTCAATTATATATTCTACTGATAAATTCACAATATCTTTTCTTTCGATACAATCTATGTTGTCTTTTAACAGAACACAAACCCCACCACCTTCATACTTCTTCCTACAAAAAATGGATGCTATTTTGTAACTTGGAATTTGAATACAGTTACAAAAATTTTCGTTTCTCCAAAGTTCTGACATGAATAGTAAATCAATATTTGAATCGGTCAATAATAAATGCTCTATGATATCTAACTTATTGCCTACACTTTGTACGTTTTGGAACGCGATGGATAGCCCTTTAACGAAATGTCTGCAGTTCGGACGTTCTTTTTCCGTTTGTTCTGGCTGGCTGTTCTTGTTTTGTTCCTTGTCGTAGGACTAAATGTTCTTCAGCTTCAGCAGGGCTCATAATATACGTATTCTGCGAGTTAGATTGTTCAGAAGGGTTGATTTTATTGCAAGTATACTCTTTACCGTTAACGAATAGCTTATTGTTTTTAATCACTGCATGTTGACCTTCCTTTCTAGCAATCTGTAGTCGATTTTTGAGAATGTTGCGGTTTTGCAACTTTTGTCCTTCTAAGTATTTATCTACTGCTAACCCAGTGTTGTTGAATTTTCTTTTGTTTTCTAAAATGTATTTAGCCATTCGTTTGCTCAGTAGTTCAATGGTGATAGGTCTTCTAACGCCACTTTTCCCGATGCGTTTGACTTGTTCCAAATATGGGTATATGTTAATATCCAGAATATCAGAGAATACTTGTGTGACGTAATTATAGAGATCGTGGTTCGTTTCGTGTTGTCCTTCCTCTTTTAGCCCAAAAAGTACAATCTTCTTGGAATTATCTAGGTCATATAATTGTTGTTGAATTTTTACTATTTTACAATCAATTGCTTGTATTTTTTTTGGTTCAATTTTTGTTTGTTTGATAATGTGCCTTATTCTTTTTCAACATTTTGGCTGAATTCTTTGAGGGCATTATTAACTTCCATTTGTATTGTATTTTTGATGTCTAAGAGAATAGAGGTTTTTATATCGCCTAGTTTTGCATCTAATAATTTGCTAATTTGTTCTAGTGTGGCCGGTTGAGGTGAAGTTGAAGGTTGACTTTGGAGTGTGTTATCAGTAATTTGGTCGATGGTCAAGTCGTTATCAACGATAGTATAGTTGTATTCCATGGGGCTTATATCTCCCTTGTTTATTTTTCTCCTCATTGTAACGTTTGGGTTAATTGAGTGAGGCTCTTGAAAACTATTATTTATATTTATTGGTGATTTGGGCCTTATAGGTGTGTTGGTATTATTGTCTTAGGCATCTTGCAGATACACCCTTGACACTTCCATCTTGCTTTGTGGTCGGCTGTCATGGTGTTGTAGAACCTTTTCTCTGGTACGTTAGCACATTCGATATCAAATAGATCATCGCATTGAGTACATTTCAGGAATTGCCTGTTTGTAATGTTTCGACGACAACCTGAACATACCTGTGGCGCCATCTTGTGGTAGAATGGTTTGAACTTGTTACCCTTTCCTTTCTAATACTTTTTAGTGTTTGTTTCGAGGTAGCATGTAGTTCCAACTCTAGGCCTTCTCTGTCCAGTTAACTTTTTTTTTTTAAAGAATATCGGTGGCGTGGTAAATTTAAATTTTAACAGAGTCTTAACATTTTGTTTTCTTAATAATAACCAACACAAGCTTCTGCCATCTTGCGGAGAAAGTTAGAACTTATTAAAAAGAAATATTTTCAGATTTGCTTTTTAATAATGCCACGCGAGACAATAGTTAGTTTGATGTCTGAGAGATGGCGTGAGTAGTTTATAAAATTTGTAGATCGATTGTAAAGCGGTAACTATTCAAAAGTTTGTTTACAAGTTTTAAGTTTAACGGTTTTCACTGTTCGTTTTGAATAATAGCACTCAGTATACACGAAGTTTTGTTACACAGATTCTAATGTTTCGGAAATTAGTTCTAATTAGAGTTTGTCACTTTCTTCAGTTCAATTTGCACTGTATTTTCACTTGTTGATATATTTTTTTAAAGTTATTATTGAGTCCTGGCACTCTTCACTAATTACTCTTAAAATTCCATGGTAGAGTTTTTGGATTACTTATTTTATAAGGTACACAGTAACTTTAGATTAATGTTGGTATTTGCACGTATTTTCGTGGCACAAATATGCCATTTAATATTTTTTTGCAATTATTTAACACGGAGCCGAAGTTGATCGTGACGCGGTGGCGTCGCATTTTTTATAATTGTTCCGGTCCTTTTACAAAGTCCGCTTTGAAGCTCAGAAAAAGACATTAATGAATACAATGTAAACGCTGAAAAACTTTTAATGCGAAAAAATCGCAAATACACACTTGACACTAGCAGTCAACAGGGTACAAGCGCCGATCGCGCCATTTACAAAAAGCTTTGCGTGTTCCTCCCCATTGACATAGTTTTTATGAGCTGTCAAAACGCACCTCTTCCTTATAATTTGTATGGCGATATCGGATTATGACGACGCTGTCCACCTAACCCAACTGCCTTACTTTTTATCGATTTTGAAGCAATCAAAAATCAGTTTTTCTAATAAATGATATTTTACCGGGCTATTAGGCCTAAAATAGAGTGTTAGTTTTAATAAATGAAACCTTAGAATTATTTAAGAATAGTGTCAACATTCCTATTATGGATTAATAAATAGAATCATAGTGACCTGTAGACCAGCGACTCCCAAGTGCCGTAATTGATGCTCCCGTGCAAGAACGCCTGCCACAAGTACTCGGGCGCGACCGTAGAGCTCACGTACGACTCCACAGAGTTTAGCGTACCTGCACGCAAATTCAATATCGTTGATTTAAATTGTAAAGAACATTTTAATCGATGTTTGTCTGAGATTGAAGAATGAAATGAAGGCAGGGTAAGTAGAACAAATTTTGACAGGAGGGTAAAGATGAAAACAAGCACCCACCGCGCACAGCATGTGACAACCAACTGAAGGTCAGGGTGCTATTGATGAATAGATGGATCCATTAGATAGATGGATCTTTTAGATAGAGGAAGCCTTTGGATAGATGGATCCATTAGATGCAGGGAGCTATTGGATGCATGTTTCCTTGAGATGCAGCGAGCCGTTGGATGAAGAGAGTCATTAGATGCATAGCGCCATTAGGTGCAGAAAGCTATAAGATGAATTGAGCCGTTGGATGGAGAGCGCCATTAGATGCATAGCGCCATTAGATGCAGGAGGCTATTAAATGAAGTGAGCCATTGGTTAGAGTAAGGTATTAAATGCCTGCCTGGGTGTAGTGAGCCGTTAGATAGAGTGAGCCATTGGATGCGTGGCGCCATTGGATCTAGTAAAACGTTGGATAGAATGAGCCATTGGATGAAATTAACTGTTGGATAGAGAGAGCCATTAGATAACTGGCGCCATTGGATGTAGTGAACATTGGTTAGGGCAGGCAATTAGATGAAGTGAGCCATTAGGTAGAAGGGAGGCATTGGGTGCAGGAAGCTATTAGAATGATACAGATCAATTAAAGAGCCTTATATTTAACAGTCAGCAAATTCATCGGAGAAGACCTATGTTCAGTAGTTAAATGTACTATAGCTGAAATGATGATGATTACGTGAGGCCATCGCGCTAATATATGACAATAATGATATCTCCCTCACCGCCGAAGTTCTGTTCCAAGTAGACGAGCCCCATGTCGTTGGGCACGCTGTCCCAGCCGCACGCGCTCAGCACGAACACGCCGGCCGCGCGCGCCTGCGCGGAGTACTCTAACTGCATCGACTCGATGAACTGGGGAAGGGTATGGCGGTTAATTAACAAAATCAAATTGTACACCATACAATACAAAGGAAATAGGACCCTTAAAGTCAATTTATTGTCCATCTGTTTGTCTTTGTCTGTCTGCCAAGACCTTCTTGATCAGAAACGTGTGGATGTATCAGGTTAAAATAATTATTAATAGATTTGATTTTGAGTGAATGAATGAATGTCGAACTCAGTGAATAAAAAATTACTCTAGAAATCTTCCTTTTCCTCAACCCTTACACAGGTATTTGCTTATTTTGAACCCCCTTTTTACTCTTTAGGGGGTAAGTTTTGGAAAATTCGTTCTTACCGCACGCCTAAATCATAATAGCTATATGTGTGCCAAATTTCAGCTCAATGCACAGAACAAGTAAGACTCGCTGCGCCATCCAGTGGTTTGAGCTGTGCGTTGATAGTTCAGTCAGTCAGTAACGGACATAACGGCACAGGTAACGATTGCCTTTTATACAGGGTGTCCCGTAAATCAAGGTCAATCTTGTAACCACATATTCTATACATCATATTGAACAACTTTTGTTCTATCACTTTTTAAATTATACATATGTTTTTCTTTACTGTCTTTACAAATCTAATTGGACTAATTTGTTAATTTTGGATGGGAAGTCGATAAATTTTCATGCAAATTTGCAAAAGTGATAAAACAAAATTTGTTCACCTTGATGTATAGAATATGTGGTTACAAGGTTGACCTTGATTTACGGGACACCCTGTATATACAAAAAACGATATTTATTTACATGTACTGTGATTGATATCCTTCACAGTCAAATCAAAAAGGTCTTAGTTTAAGTGTTTGCCAATTACAGGTGTACATGTACACAATATTAGTTGGTATGGTTATGATCCACAATATATCCCCTATGCCTGTATCACCTGCGGCTCCCCGCTCACGTCGACGTAATGCGCGCCGCACTCGATGGCGGCGCGCACGACTGGCTCGCCGTACAGCCGGTACGGGCCACACGCGTTCGCAACCACCCGCGCCTGACCGCACATCGCCTTCAGCGATGCAACGTCGCACACGTCTGCTGTTATCGTCTTCACGTCGGTTAAGTCTGCGCCTGTAAGGAATTGAAGAGCGTTGTCAAATCAACAAAAGTGGATAAGCAGAGGCATTGAGGTATGAAGTCCAGTCCACTGGACTACAAAGTTTCAGTCAGTGTCAATAATTGAAGTTGTCAAAATTGCTTCTTGATTGTTCAATACTACAATGCTTGGCTGAAACATTTAGTTCGAGATGTGTACTACTTCGAGATGTGTAGTGATTCTCTAGTACGCTAGTACATTATACCTCAATGAGCAGAGGGTTAAAAGTTAGTCCCACTAATATTAAAAATGCGAATGTTTGTGAGGATGTTTAGATGTTTGCGATATATAATAAAATCTGGATTAGCATATAGTATGCTTAATATCCCTGTTCAATGTTCCTCAAGGATATATGTGATATACCAAACATCCTGTAGTACACCCAAACCAAGTTGCAGACAGCTAGTTTTAAAATAAAAAGAGCACTCCAATGTAAATATTATAAAATCGAAATCTTTATTTCTGCAAATTGGCCATTAAAGGCACTTTTACACGTCGCGTCGCAATATTTTTTCCCTACCTCTGCTTCGGGACAATTTGTAGGCAAAAATCAAGTCTTAAAAATACTTATGATATTCAAAAGTATTGAAAAAGTGTATTAGATTTTTTGGCAATTTCACGGCAAGGCGATATCGTGGCAGGCACGAGGTAATATCGGCGCGATTTATTAAACGCCGCAATATCACAACGCAACCACGGCGGGCACGGCGCATCTCTCTGTTGTTCAGTTTTTATTGTTAGTAACTTTAATTAAGTCTAAGCAGTTTTATATCTATGCTTAAGACTTAATTAATCCTATTTATCTTACTTATCATGACTTAATTAATCTTTCTTATCTAAAATATACTGATACTGTGTCTTTTACTATATGTATAATTTTGTAAATACACTTCAATTGCATGCAGATACCTTAATACATTAAAATTATTATTACATACCTAATACAAAAATGTATAGAGGGTAAGGGTTAGTAAGACGTCTATTTCAAACTTGACATGAAAATCTATTTTATTAAATAATGTGAAAATTCTCAGTTAATGTATTGTGCTGTTCAAATGTGAACTTTATATTCCCATTGTGTAAAATGTTAATTTATGATGTTAGCACATTTGTTTACTAATGTATTTATATACAACCTCTATGCTCACCTCTAGAACCTACACATAGATATGTGCATAAATTATTACCATTAATTAAAAATGCAAAAAAAATTAAATACAAGGGTTAGTCGTCTATTTGAGGTGTTTTCTTATGGTATTACCATAATTATGTAACCATTTAATTGGGGTTTCATAGCAATTTACTATCTTACTCTTCTACTACTATAGCTACTTCTTTCGGCACTAGCCCAAAATTGTCCCGAAGTAGTAGTAGGGAAAAAAATATTGGGACGTGTAAAAGCGCTTAGTTTAAGCCTCTTTACAGAAATAAATTGGTTTTATTGGTTTTAATTGCTTCAAATTTAAAGACTAGACATAAGACATCTAGAATTTTAAGATGATGAGAATACCAAAGATCTCTTATTTTGTACGAGGTTTTCTAAAGACATATTTAGCTATTCTCGGGTTGTAAAGGCCATTTTACAAGGATGTGTCAAGAGAGACTAGGCGGACTGGCAGTTTTTTGCCACTGGAATGTCCAGGAGTCGACTTACAAATAGACTAGTTGAAGCTTAAAAAAACTATTCCAGTTAATAGATACTAGCTCCGATATTCGCACTTCTTTTATGTTACTCATACCCTAAATGTTAAAAAGATTTACAACATAGACAATTATGGAATTAGCTGCTTTTTGTGAGCTAAATACTGACTAATATATTGTCAATCAAAAGGTTTTGCATAAAAACAGTAATATTATCCTCAAGCCATCATAATGCAAAAATTAAGTACATTGTACTTACGAGACAACTGGCTGGGTCCTTCTTCCCTTAACCTACTCATTAATACACTGAAAAACAAAAAAAGTAAAACAAAGGGCAATTTACCTGTCTTCTTAGCAACTTCAAGAAGCACATTCTCAAGTTTCTTCTGGGCTCGGCCGGCCACCGCCCAGCTGATGCCAGCATACTTCTTGCCACCTCTGGCCAATTCCTCAACCACTTTCCTACCGGTAAACCCGGTGGCACCAAACACAACCAAATCAAACTTCGACATCTAGAACAAAGTTGTAGATGAGTACTTATTTATAAAATAAGACCGCGTTTAAGTGCATGGACATTGGTTATCAGTTAGCTAATCAACTATTCCACGTACAAATATAATAATTATAATACGTTTACGCCAATGAGAAGGTGACTCGTAGGATATTTTCAATGCATATTCTCGTTTAACCAATTTTTTTTAATACTCACGATTTTTTGTGCAGCGGCGCTTTTTAAACAAAAGAAATATTTCGCAATTAACTCGTGAAAACAGTGGATGTTAGATGCTATTACCGCTATTGCAAAAGTTTCACCAAAAGTATTTTGTTGTATGACAATGCAATGTATATATGTGTGACACTTTTGACGTGGTGGTGCTCTTGTCTGTGTCTGTCACTGTCAGAAAGCCGGCCGGCCAGCTGTTTGTCAGCAGGCATGACAGCACGGTGCAAGCCAGAGTTGAAAACCGTCTATGTGCATTTTCTTAATATTCTGGGTTCTATGGAAATGCCGTGATTAAATTCATTTAATTTATTTAGTCATGAGTTTATTCAGTATTATTATCATAATATTCGTATTAAGCAAATGGCGTTAGGTACAGGGCAATTTAACTGATTCATTCATTCTGATCTGTACATGGCGTGGGTCAGCCAGCGTGGTGGGTAATATGCGCATGTTGAGAATTGATTTGAGGAGACTCTTGAGCAGGTTAAATGCATCGTAATCGTGTTAATTTATAAGTAATTAACTGTGCGGGTCAAGCAATAGCATGCACTAAAAATAGTTAATTATTTTGTGGTAGCAGCATAATCTGCATAATATCAACCCAAGCCTCCGGCACAAGTGACTCGCAAGTTTTACTACGCGAAACTCGCACAGAGAATGTTTTTTTAGATAAATTGACGCAAAAAATATATTTAAGTTTATTTTATTTTCTTCTAATAAATTTGGATATTCCGATCGCATCATTGGTACCTACTTATCATATTATTCAGGATAATCGTCAGTCACTTCCACCCAGGCTTAGACATAGAAGATTATTTAAGCTGGTCTGGCTGGTTTTCGATTTGTGTGTGGTAAATTAAATATGATCACATACTTTTATTAATTTAGTTACGACAAAATAAAACGATTACATTGCTTCTATACAACTGAACCCTTGTCTTATTGTTAGGAGAGAAATAAAAATAGCAACGCAGTTAAAGTTAAAGCATATTTTTTCACTTAAATAAACGATTATTGATATTTTACAGTGTCTTTATATAGGTTACATAACCTATTCTATCGGTAATTACTCATCGAAATATCTCAAATTTAACATTATTTTCCTGAAGCTTAGCTAAAAGACTTGTGTTCCAAAATGCAGCGCCCGCTGACAACACCCCTCCACTGAAACATGAATTGACAAAATGTTTAATTATGTATAGTTAATTAATCTCACTTTAACCTACGTACCTACCTCTAAGTAGTTGGAAACTACTACTGTCGTATTAAAGACTACCCAATATTACCAAAAACTAAGAAAATCCGCACACAAACTATTAATAGTTTCAATAATCAATACGTCCTATTTCCTAGAAAAAAAAAAATTTACCTACATAATATTTCAAAATAAATCATTTTAAAATAAATTCCAATATTTATTTAATGTTTTTTTTTTTTTAAATAAGTCTAGGTATTTTTATAAATGTAGGTTACATCAGATACATTGCTCTGGTCCTAAGATAGTTAGGTAAAGCACTTGTGTAATAGAAATAAGAGACAACGACGGTACCACAACACCCAGACCCGAGACAATATAGAAAAGTTCGTTTTCTACATTGACCCGACCGGTTATCAAACCCGGAACCTGAGAGATGAAGACGCCATATATTGTCCTACATGCTCGCCTCGCTACGGAGGTCGTATTTGTTTATTACAAAGACCAAACGTCTTAACTCTGACAGGAAAATAGATTAAAGGTACAGATTAAATCTTACAGTGAAGGCATTTTGTGTTTTTCTTTTAGAATAGCGACAGCCGATTGCACAAGCGCCAGGGATGTGAACCCGTAGCCAGGGTTCGTTGCGGAAATCTGAAAATGTAGACATTTATTCATGATTTTATGCATTATAAAATTACGTGCCGTATGTGGTCTGTTTGTCAAACTTCAAATCATACCAAGAATGTCGTGCAATGCAATGTAAAATAGGTTTTTAAAATGTAGGTGGCTGTCTGTATAGAGTATAAACCATAGTCTTTAGTAGTTATGGTTTAATTTAAATCAAATCAAAAGTATTTATTTTCCAGAAACTGGTAGCTAAGTGTTATACACCATCGCAGCACATCGCCAGCGTCTCATTCGCAACTCTCTCTGGCACCGAAGATGCTCGATATACGGTCGGCATTTTTACAGAATAACTTAATCAGACTGGGTCAATTAACCGCTGAGAATAAGCCTTAAATTAGTGAATGTACTCTACTGATTACACCAAATCTCACTTACACGCCTACGCCTTTATCAATTTACGGTGTTTCCCTAATTATATCTACTAAAACAAAAAAGATTTTACTCTGTCAAGTCAAACCTTGGCCACGACAGTTTTGGTAGGTACCGAACTCTCGACATCTGCTCCTGTCTCCCATCCGCGTCCGATCAACTCAAAAGTGAAATGTGTTTTATCCATAAGCGCTTGCGTTGGCCCTTGCTTCGATGTCCATCCGAAAGAGAACCACTCTGGTTTGTTCAGCAACAAATCTCTTCCATACTTGAATTTGGAGAAGATGCCAACAACTATGGCTATGAAGGAGAGGAGAATAACATTGAAGATGCTGGGAAGAGCGAGATATGGTTGAAACTGCACAGGACGTTTGTTGGACGTCTCGTATAGATAACGCTGCGTGTGGTATACGATGGACCCATCGGGGCTTAGGAGTGGGACGGCCCACTTTCCATTTTGCTTGTGAAGAAACCTGAAGATAAGATATTTTATAAAAAAAACAAACTGCTAAAAAAGCAAGCTATAAGATGCAAGAAATAAGAAGAATACATTTATTTATTTGTAAGGATAATAAAATTGTGCGTGCTGACTGTACAATCTCGTAGTACATCTAACTACACGAGAAACACTTAAATGAGGTGGTTAAATGATGCAGAAGGATGTACTTTCTTTTGCTTAAAAAATATATTACTTAAACTAAAATGGTAACTTACCGTGTGTTCAGTTTAGGCTTAAACGCGGGTAAGCTTTTTGGATATAGTTTCGTTCTCAGTTTTAATATCTCAGTAAAGTTGGCGAACCTGCAACATGCATATTTAATTGTTAAATAGACTATAATTATATTTTAATGATGGTTCTAAATTACAAACATAATAATTGCAATGTTTACATGCCGTTGAAGGCTACATAACTTTGTATAGTCAGTCAGGAACCGTTTTCTTATTAAAAAAAATAAAAATATGGATAAGTTGAAGTTACAGTTGATATTTACAGAAAGATGTACAATTTAGGTGGTCACCTAAATTGTACATCTTTCTGTCTTTCTGTCTCAAAAGCTATCTCTTCCAGACAACGTTCAGACAGAGGAAAACTATAAATAAAGGGGAAAGTGGTGCAGAGTGCTTTTTGTGTAATTTTATATACATAGATCCTACAGTTACAATATCAATAATTAAAGACTACATTCAATATAATTATCCCGATTTTTCTAAAATAAGTAAATACAGCGAAGATAAATCATAGGTACTTAGATCCTGATTTCTGATTTCTCAGACTTCACCCTTAAGTGGTCAAAAGCCTGATAAACGTGTAAAATTAAAAAAAAAAACGGAAAATTCGAAGCAACAACTTACACATAAACTACAGATTCCCAAGTTCCGAAGTTAAAGACGCTACTTTTTTGAGACTCCTCTTTGGGTATGCTAAAATTCAAGTATGATTCCACTGAGTTTAGCGTGCCTGAAAATAAGCAGGTGTATTGGTAATTTCAATTTGCTATAAGGACAAAAAAGGGCTTAATTTAAAAAAAAAACACGCTTCATTAATTTACATTACCTAACTTCTTTTTTTTTACATCATGTTTGTATTTATTTATTTATTTATTTAACTATATATATTTGAAAAAAAAACATACAATAGGTGGACATAATGCCATGAGCCATTCTCTACCAGTCGACCATAAGGCTAAACAGAGATGTTTTGTGGGCGGTTCGATATAGACACACAATTTTAAAAATATATTTAACTAATAAAATCATAAACTACATATAATTAAATCATTAATAATTTAGTAATTACAGATACTCTTGATATAGCTAAATAAATCTACAGCTTCTGCTAATAAAGCGCACAAGTAAAATTATTTAGATCTTATTACCTCCGAAGTTCTTTTCCAGGAACACCACACCCAAATCATTGGGTATGCTGTCAAAGCCACACGCGCTGATGATGTATATGCCAGCTAGACGTGCCTCATCATCGTATTTCATCTGAATAGTTCCTATAAACTGCAAGGAATTCTATTATTTTTTTAAAATTTATTTATTACCACTTTAAATATTGGACCTTTACCGCACTCACAGCTTGAAATGCATGCTTTGCTGAAATGCTTTGAGCAATAAGTTGACCTCTCGTATACTTTTTACTTTGAGAAATGCTTTAAGAATGTTCATGTTTTTGCTTAGAGCAGATACTCAAAGTGTTTTTGCAATAAAGTTTTGACTTACACATTTTGGGTGTTATAATTTACGTATGTAAATTGTTTAAACTGGCAGATTATACTCATTATTGAATCATTGATTACTTTAACTAGCTATTAATCACCTACATAGTTAGATCTTAAAATTTAGATAGGGCCCAGTAAGGTACAGCTATTTTGGATGAGCTGGCTGAAAATAAGATCATATGCAAAAAAAGTAATGATTTTATGTGATAAAAAATTCACTGGATTTCTTATCCTTGGATTAAATACGCAAATTTAAAGATATTATAATACCATAAACATTACGTGACTGCAGGCTGCTAACATAACACTGTTGATGACAAATAATAATTGCTTACTCATTAACTTACCAAAGGTCATCGAGCGTTTTTTCTAGTTTACTCTAGAGACGCATGACTTGTGCGCAAATAGTATGATGTAAGTTCATACTTCATACCTACACGGCTCGGCGGTAACCTACAAAATATTTTTTAACTACTTGGGATTTGTAGCTGATGCTTTGGCCATATTATACTTAATCGTAGGATAAATTCGGCATTAAGAATACATGATTGTTTTAGATTTAGTTAAATCCATACTACTTGTTTGTTTTTCCTCTCCTATTTAATTGCAGTTTTCTAAAGGGCCCATAATTTCTTATAGTTTTAAATCATTTAAGTTCATTATGGAAGCAGTAAAAGATTGAGTCTTGAGTATTGTGGTGCATATTTAATTATTTGCCAATCATGGAGGTGCTCGTTAGAACGTCTCAACTCTAACGTGTCACAGTGTAAGTATAAAGTAAGCTCACATCTTCTTCTCCAGATATGTCAACGTAGTGCGTTTTGGCTTCCACTGCTGCTCGGATAACTGGCTCTCCATAGAGCCGGTATGGGCCGCAACAGTTCAGCAGCACTCGCGCTTGGTCGCACATGATCTTCAGGGAATCGTAGTCCCCTATGTCAGCGGTTATCACTTTAATTCTGGACAAGTCTACAGCTGAAAGAAGAACAATATTTATGCTGAATGCCTACCGCAGGCTTTACCAGCATCAGCATCATCATCATCAATAAGGCCCAATCGACGCATATAAAATTCAGCGCGTATTCATCACCAGCCTATATCAGTCCACTGCTGGACACAGGCCTCTCCAAAAGGAGGATTTGCCATAAAGGTAAGGGTGTATTCACCTTTGGTTAATATACTATTGACACTAATTTATTTCTGTTTCTAAAATTAAGCTCTTTTACGCGTTCCAATTTTATTGAATGGCAATGATTTTTATTGAAGGCTACTTACACTCTTACTCTGTATCGGGAATTCGGGATAGGAAGCTATCCGATTTTTTATGTTTCTTATTTTACCAATTTTAGCTTGGCGTTCATGACCTACTACAATATAATATTTAAGACAGACAAGACATATTATTATTCATTTTTAAAACTACTATTGAAACTGTTAACCACTTGTTAAGTAGGTATTATACTTTTGCCATAGAAACGAAATTAAATTGAAAAAAAAAGGAATTTTAAATCGTACATCGGGTCTGTCATTTTATCATTTAGTTAAATTAACACTTCGATTTGGATTTACTACATTCCTTGAGTGGTAGTAACAGAATACGCTAAGTATTAGAGTGTTTATGCGTTTTTCCATAAAATGTTGGTAGATGGGTTTATGGTTACACTATTTATGTTATACCACACTCACTCTGACAGAATGAGAGCTCTGTACCTTAAATCGAGATGTACAATTGTATAAATTACTATGCAAAAATAAAAACGACTCATAACAAAAAATAAAAAAACCGTTAGTAAGAATCGTAAACCGAAGCTTTTGTTACGATTTATCAAAGTGCATACTTGACATACTTGTGCACCAATGATTCTTTAATGAAACAAACAAGCTTTAATATGATGAAAATTTAGTTTCGGTTTAGGTAACATAACAGTACGTACTCAGATATAAATACCTATGACATCTTTGACTCAGGTACAAGGTTATGCTCGTACTCATAAAACTACACTTACTCCTTGCGGGATTCGAACCCACAATCGCCGGTTTTATAGTCCGCAGCTCGTTCGAATCTATGATAATGTTAGGTTCTAGAAAATTTTTATTTCTTCAAAACATTTCTTCATATTTCAGGTTTAAGTAGGTACTTAATTGAGGAAAAGAACCTAATAGAAGTTAGTGAATATTATCCGGAAACTGTCTCAGATTTTTTTATTAATATAGGCGTCTATAATTTTAAACTGAATTCAAAAATGTATTTTACGTCATATACCAGTTTTTGAAGATATATCACCAAGTAGAGTCAGCAGCTTAGATTCAGAGCGGCCAGCCACAGCCCAGCTGACCCCAGCATACTTCGTGCCTCCACGAGCTAACTCTTCCACTACTTTCTGACCGGTGAACCCGGTGGCTCCAAATATTACTATATCAAACTTCATTATCTATAAAAAAAGAAGAAAACGTTTTCTTAAATATATACGATAAAAACACGCAGGAGCCGTTGCAAACACGCAGCTTAGTAGTGGTTAGATAACTGAGAAAGAGTAAATATGTATCTAAGTAAATACTATTTTTTTACGATTCACAAAAGTGGTTTTATTTTAATTGTTTTCTTGTTATTGTATGAATGCTTTGATATTTTTTTCCTAAGCATGAGTACCTTTAAATCAAATAACAGTTACACTAATTGAATCTTAAAGTAAACATGTATTTGTGTAACTATAACTTTTTGCAATGGTTTGAAATATAATGATTGCCGAATTTTTTAGGTCCTTAAGTTGTTTTGCTATCTTTTTAAGCGTAACCTTTAAATAGAACTTTAACCTATTTCTTTTTTTTTATTGCATAAAATACGGTACAATAAAGGTGATTCTACGAATACAATCAATCTAAAGTTATTACTTAAATATAATAAAAATGTAACAGTGCAATAATATGCTATTTATGCAGTCAGGATCTCTCATACGTACAGGAAAAAACTATAAATGCTGAAAATTATTTTAAACTCTCTAATAGTATAAAATGGATTACAAATGTTGAATTAATAAAGTTTAGTTAAAACTTACAGCAAAAATACGAGTTGCTTATTCAATAATCTCGATTTTCCACAGCGCGCGTTCATTCCGCGCGGTTCTTGAATAAATAATAATATTTATAGCTCTGCGTATTTTTTTCCTCGAGTAGAGTCTTGCGTGTACAGCGGGGCTGCGATGCATTTCATTGCTGAGAACAAATACCAAGGCGTTAAACTGATGTATTTTACGTCAATAATAAACACATCTTCTGGAGAAATATAGGTTGCTCAGTTTAGAAAACATACGCATACTTCTCAGCGCAATGACACTTTATAAAATTTCTTACAGTATTTAAATTAAATGGGTAGTATTTAAACAAGTGACTGTAAATGAAAGTTTTAAGTGTCAAAAATAATTAATTTACGTTAAAGTATTACTAAATGAGCGACTGACTGTGACTGACGAGAAATCAACAAAACAGCGACTTACAAACATTAATTTGAGTTACTTAAAATACAAAATGAGAAGCTTCATAATATTTGAGCGACCTAATATTTGTTTGAGTGTCAACGTTATGTCCTGTATTTTTTTCAATATTTGTCAAATGTATTTTTTATGCTGAGTGGCATTTTATCTTAAATGAAGTGTTTTGAATACAAAAACCACTATGAAAAATACTATGATGAGCAGAGTTTTATGAGCTCACATTTTTTCTTATTTTTTTTTATGAAATAACTATTTAAAAAAGCACTATTCTAGTAGCCAAAAATTTTATTATTAAATTTTAAGGGTAGGTAATTAAATGAAACAATGTATTTCGAATGGTTTTCTATTTTGTTTCCTATCTTTTTTATCCATTATCTAAAGTCCAATAATTTTTTGTCCTAATCATCATTTGTCCGAATGAAAACTTGCCCAAACTTAATGTCACATAATATTACATGCCCTAAATTTATTTATCATATATATTACAATCAATCAATATTAAACAAAAGACATAAATTGTTTTCAATAAAAGTTGTAAGTCTTACATACAAATTATACAATGTTTATTTTTATCCTAATAATGTTTTTAAAACGTTATGCAAAAAAAGCAAGCAAGCAAGCAAGCAAGCAGCATACAAGCAAGCAAGCAGCATGCAAGCAAGCAAGCAGCATGCATGCAAGCAAGCAGCATGCACCATTCATGCAGGCAAGCAACCAGCATGCAAGGCTTCTGTCACGGCTCAGGCGCTGCGTGCTAATCGTCGCTGACGGCTTTCACTCACCACCGCAGCTTTTAGCTATTGTTTTAGGACTAACTATTTCCTCCGCCTCGGATTCGCGCGCATCAAACAATCTGATATTTTTTTATAAAAAAATTTCGTATCTTAACAAAAAACATAAGACCTCAAATAGAATATCAGTCACCAAAAGTTAATACAGCAGTTTACAATACTTTGCTTAAAGTAAACTTTTTGGTAGTTCGTTATGTAAAACCTCAATTGGAAAAATCGAATCTATCTTAATATTGAAGTTGCCCTCTCTGTATGTCTAGTCGCTCACTTAATAATTTATTCGCACGGATAGAATTTTAATATCTGAAATTAATTAATCACAACCCACTTTTTGCAAGCCCATTCTGGATTTGATTATTAATCAATATTCGTCGTTAGTTAAGTTAATTTTACGCTTACTCAAATTCATACCGCTCAAGTTATTAAAAAGTATGTCATCATAACATAATTGTTGTCTTAAAATAAATAAATTTGAATAGAATAAGTCGCAAAGTTTTTTTAGTCGCTCGTTTTGTAATTCCCCAAATTAAATTTGAATGGATTAATTTAAGTAATGAGTTGTGGTATGTGGTCCCGCACAGATTTGTTTACTGTCCACGTTGGTATTATATCGAGTACCACTATGTATTTGCGGTTGATAGCGGTGTGAGCTTCACTATAAGCAAAACTTTGTATTTTGACGCTAGTTTTAAAATAGAAATGCTTAGCTATGTTAGGATCAGAGCAATGTATTTAGTGTTATAATGTTTTTTATATACACATTTATTTATTTAATAAAACATTACAAACATATTTCTCTTTTAATATAACTTTTTATCAAAAATTGCTACACTACGCCGCGCTGCTAGCTACCTTGCGCATCTAACAATCCACGACTCTGAAAAACAAATATCACAAAAATAATAATTTTAGACTTACTAGGTTTTGTATTTTTTATACAATGGCTTGATCAGTGAATCAAGCCACTGATCAAATAATACTTGGTTGGTCTATTTTGCCCAAAGACATTTCATTGATTTTGCCCTATTTTGCCGTCATCCGTACCTAAATTTTATACTCGAAAGTGTTTAATTCTTAGAAACTTGGTAGGCCTGCCTCAATCAAGGAATTTATATGTAATTACGTACACC